>OY728135.1:862795460-864085460 GCA_963277665.1 Viscum album | reverse complement strand
ATAATGGTATTTCTACGACATCAACAATGGTTAAATGTTTTAAATGTGGAATGTACGGCCATTATGAAAACCAATTCCCTAAGGGAAAGTCTCATGAAGATAATCAGTATGGTCGTATGGGAAGTATTTATGTTGATGATGATGAAGAGACTACAAATGATATGTGATATGAAAGAATTGTTGAAGCTCAGTCAATGGTTTAAGAAGGTAGTGGAATGATTACATGTTTATCAAGTGTAATGTTGTATAAGTAATCTAATGGTACTATGGAATAAAGAGACATCTAAGGATTGTTACACTATTGTATTTCCTAAGTTTTTAAAGTGTATGATTAATGGTACTAGTAACCATGAAATGTTATTCAAATATTTTTTGGAAGGTAGATGATATGTGCATAATGAAGGAATAATAAGATAATGAGGTGTTTGATTGTATTCATGAGCTCATGACTGATATAAGGAGAATTTTATATCATGGTTTGAGTATATAGAATTTTTGGATTTTGGTATGTGGAAAGAGTTAACTTTTAACTGCATTCATGTTTTCACTAAGGTTCAATGGGTATTCAAGAGAATACATGATTAAGGCCATTGAATGTTTTGAATGTGACCAACAAGACATATCTTATGATATATGGGGATTAACGACAGTATTAAATCTCTGGTAATCGTTTTCACTATATTATGAGAGTGGACTGCAGTATTATGGATAAGCCTAAAGATGAGAATGGATTATGTTGGACATAAGTTAGTATTGTTTAATGATAGAAGATTTTCGATATTATTGATGCGATGTTATAGTAATGTAGTTTTAGAAAAAGGACAACCTGCAGGACGGGCGACAGCCCATCACTTCGAACAAAGCCGTGGGAATCGAACCCACAAACGAAGTGCTACTGGCCTTTATCGCCTACCACTGGCCTACAAGAAGTCCCTGTTTAGTAGAAACTATTTTTATTTTATTAAGCGGTATGATATATGAAGTATAAGTCCATTTTAGGAACCATATATGATTAATCTCACTAAAGAATGACTTATGTATATTTAATAACATTTTCTAACCTTTTGTTTGAGACAGATGGAATGACCTGTCATACTAACACTTCATGAATAACAAATTCAACTTCATTTATTTAAGAGATGAAGTGGAAATTGTTCAAGGCACGAACAACAGTGAGATTGTACCAAAATGAATTAAGTATTTATTCTAATTCAAATCCTTCAACTTTAGGGAAACGATCTTGAAAACCAAAAATGTTGTCTTAGTGCACTTATATCTGATTAATCAGATGGTACCTTAGATAGTCACCAATTTATGGATTTGTGATTGCTAGCTTTTCCATAGCCATGTTCTCTACCACTCTCCATCAGAACATGATGGTTAGATTTCTCTTCCATATCCATATTTTCACCTATGAGGAAACCCAGTGATTAGTTTATTTGGGTAACCGTTACGTTTCATACTTTTGTTTTTAAAGATTGGTTTTGGTATTCCTTTATACAATGTGGGTTTCTATTAAAGAAACTTTCGAATAGTAAACCATTTATAACCCCGACGAATTTCGAGGGCGAAATTCGTTTTAAGGGGGGTAGAATGTAACACCCCGAGATTTTATGAAAAATATTCTTTTTAATTTCATTAATGTCTTGTGTTGTACGCTACACCAAAAGGAGCTTGCACAACACGCATCCTTGACTTGCCTTTCATTACACGCAATCGCGACCTTCCTTGATAGTGTGTGTAGTATGCAATACTGAGTTTCACTAAACAACGATATGCTATTAAAATATTATTAAAACTAGCCGTTATGAATAGTAATAACCACTTTTTGAAATTTTGTAAATTTTATTTTTCAAAATGGATTTCATTTTTGGATTCGGAATATCGAAATTATCTTAGGGTGAAATTTTGGTAATTTTCGGATAACTTTCATATTTTGATGAATAGTGGAAATTACTCAATTTTAATTAAAAACAACTTTTTCCATCGAAATAATTAATAGTGATAAATTATTAATTTGAGTGGTTTTAAAGTATATTTATAATATGTTTTTACAATTTAATACAATGTTTGTCATTGTATGTAATTTCACATTTAAACCAGTTATAAACAAGTGTCAATCTTTTGATAGTTATTATCTCTTAAAAACACGCCTTTTGTTTTGACGATGGGAATTAATTTTTAAATTAATTAATGCAACTGATATGTTTTGAATTTGGTAAAATAGAAATCTTTTTTGAGTTCATAATATCAAATATATCTTAGGCCTAAGTTTTGGTATTTTTCTGAAAACTTTCAATTTTTGATGAATAGTGAAACCACTAAGTGGTAGTTAAAAAAACTGAATTGTTCATAAAACTTAATTTTACCGCTTCTGTGAGTGGAATTTCAAAAATCCGAGAGACACGGTTGATGTCAGTATGTAAAATGTGGTTCAATGAGAAGAAAATAATTTTTGGTGAATAGTAACTTTTTACTTTTATTTACCATGGTTAAAAGTAAATAGGGTAATTAAGGGTAAAAATGATATTATTATAACCATAACACATGTACAAATTCTATTGGATAAGTTTAATTCGACCAAAAACAAGCTTAGGAATAAAATATGACCATTTTGGCCCCCTTGGATTAGATTAGGACATTTATTATTATTTAATTCAAAGAAGTGTTAAAAGAGTTAAAATCAAAGTTTATTTAATAAAACATTTTTAATATAGGGTTATACATAAGATAAACTCGACTATAAATATTCATTATAAAGCTAAAAATATTTCCTACATAATGGTATTTTATTTGTAATTTTTAGACATTAAATAATTTAATTTATTTATGACACAACGATGATGCAGTAATTATCTTATTAATGAAATATTGACATAATTGATGTTATAAATAATCAGATAAATATAATTTAAGACTTTTTATGAATTCCACTAATTTTATAGGTTAATATGACATGTTAGTATGGAGTTACTTAACTTTTTTCGAACATATCATTCTGTTAGGATTTTCACAAAAATCAATTACTAAGTAGTTTCAAAATTGACATAAAATAGTTTTTAAAACAAATATTATATTATTAATTGTTATGTTATTCCTGAAAATCTAAGGTTCGTCCAAATGACTTAGATAAGGTTATATATATTAATAATAAACGATTTGGGGTTCTTTTGGCTTCTTATAGTATGTTTATTAACCTTATAGTGTAAGAACACAAGGAGACACGGTAAAAGTAAAATTATTTAACTTAATGTTAAATCTAAATGATAAGGTTAAAATAGGAACCTAAACTTGTCTAAATTCTATTGTATGAGAGGCTTTCAACCCATCCCCACCTTAGCCTCGAAATAAATCAATTTGGAGCTATTTAAAACCGAAATTGACTTTATAATAAAATAATAGTTTTATTTATTCCAAAGGTGCCCCTCTCCTCCCTTATAAAAGGGAACCTCCTCCCTCTCTTACTCACACAACATTGAGTCTTCAAGCTCGGCCAAACCCTGCAAAATTATCTTCTCCACATCCCTAGAAAAATAATAGAGGTTCTGGTATTCCTCAAAGACCAATTTTAGTGCCCTAGGAGGAGGTCTCAAAGAGGCGCTTCAAAGAAGAGGTAATTTCCGTTACCAATTCTTTCATCTTTATTTCTTCTTCCACTTCTTCTTCTTAGGTTGTTTCATTATGAAGTAATAACATCAGTATCACTCATATACTGATATGTTATTATAAGTATGAAACAACCCTATTTCACCATCTATCCATCTTACGAAAAAAGAAATCACCGCGTGTGCGTACGTACGGAATACCGTCTCCACGTCGTGGTGTAATCTATTTTCCACCACCACCTTACATGGATGGGTATAATGGCGTAAAGAATAACTATACATAGTGATTAGAAAATCATATTTATTCTGATATATTGTATCATCCACTCCAATTCAATTTAATAATTATGGAAACGATATCATCGCTCGTGCGTACGTACGGACTACCGTCTCCACGACGCGATGAGATTCATTC
Organism: Viscum album; assembly: GCA_963277665.1. NCBI lineage: Eukaryota > Viridiplantae > Streptophyta > Magnoliopsida > Santalales > Viscaceae > Viscum > Viscum album. The sequence continues at coordinate 864,081,440 of OY728135.1, read as the reverse complement.
TCCATGTTTACCATTTAAGAATGATTATAAAGTATATATAAGAAATAATAATGAAATATATGACACTATAAAGCTACTGGATTTATTTATATATGTATGTCATCTACTTACTTCCATTCAAGACAATAAGGAAAGGAAAACAGCGTCCATGCGTACGTACGGACTACCGTCTCCATGAATGGTGTGTTTCATTTCATTTATCTATCTATTATATATATATATATACTGAATATATATGATATATAAATCATGTTTTATATTCTGGAAGTAATTAAATCATGATATAAGTAATAATAATGTCAGGAACAACAAGTCCAAACACCTACGATAAATGAAATGGTTTTACCCAAAACGCTTCTTTAACATGTAATTTACAAAAGAACAGGTAATATAAAGTCATAAGTGAACCATATATGATATCCTAACAATGAATATGATTCCGTAATAAGTTAATGACATTATTTAAATCATTATACAGGAGTTTAGGACACTTACGAAGCAAATCGTACTTAAGGTAAGGGAAATATCACAATCTCATTTTTATCCGAGATTGCTTATACTTTGGTATTTACTTGGGTGTATTTTATCATCCACATCCATGTTTCCTCAATATGTAATATCATTTCCATCCACCAAAAATTGTTTAAATCCAATTTTACCCTTCGGTGAGTTTTTAGTAAAGGATATGAAAGGAATCTTTTGTCATTTTTCATACTAGGTACTTTTTGACTTTTCCGACAAAAGTACAAGAAGAATGTTTTCTTTTAACTTATACGACATGAATGGATTTTTAAAACATTATTTCCAAGAAGCATCCTTTACAAGTTTTCAAGTTTATTTTTAATCAAATTATTTTAGTTTAATGTTTTATGACATGTTAAGAAAGGAAAAATGTTTTTGAAGTATAAAGGATATTTTCCTCAAGAATGAAGTTCAATTGTTATATCAAAATTATTTTCCATCTATGATAATAAAGGGTTCTATTTTTATCCCTATTATTACATTGATTTGATTATGTTTTTATGGAAATATTTTATCTTATATGAATTGTTTTATGATATCATGTTATTTAAGAATCCCATTTTTATTACATGGGTTATGCAATGATGAATGATTTATGAATTTGTGGCACACATAAGAATGGTATCATTATGAGATGGGTGGGACCTATATCTCCCTCAAATGCATTGGGTAAAGATTTTATATCTCATGAGATAGACATGGATGGAATGGTAGGTTATACCGGTTCAGTGAAACAGGAGTGAAACGAGGGTGACTCGGTTCAGAAAGGGACTTTGTCCACTAAGATAGTCTTGGCAATTAGTCTTGACTAACAAGAAATGATTCTCTATGATTATGTGTGTATGCCAAAAAGTTTCATGCTTTATGTTATGATTATTGGGATTTCATTTCATTACTAAGATTTATCCCATGTTATGAAATTATGCTCTCTTTTGCAGGTTAAGATTTCCAAAATGTTATGTTCTTATGAATATGATGTGATTGATATTTCTTTTGTTTACTCTTACTGAGCATTTGAGCTCACCCTTTTATGTTTTCTTTTCCCCAGGATATAAAGAAAGGTTTTAGGTATAATAAAAAGGAAGATCTTTATGGGAGATCTTGAATATCTTTCAACAGGATTAGAGGATTATATTCTGAGATTTCCAAAGACACTAAACTATTACGGTCCTTGTGTGTGTGTTTTTGTTATGTACTATGTATTCCGCAAATGTAATGTAATGTCAATGTATGTCAAGTTTCGGGTCTCTACACTTTCTGATCAAACTAATGCCTCTAGGTTGTAGTGAGGGAATTTGAGAGAGTATTTGGGCAGAGTTTGGCTGATCCAAAAGGCTTTGAAGGTGTGATGAAATGAGAAGGAGGAGTGCCCTTTTATAAGAGGGGTGAGGGGCACCTTTGGAAAAGCTAGAAATATTAATTTATAATAAATTCATATTCGGTTTACAGTGGCTCCAAAGTTGAGTATTCAAAGGTTAAGGTGGGGATGGGTCGAAAAAAACTCAACCAATAGAATTTAGACAGGTTTGGGTACTTATATTAACCTTATCTTTAAGTATTAACTCTTAGTTAATTAGTTTCACTTTTACAATGTCTCTTTGTATTTTTATATAATATGGTTAATAAACATACTATATACATCCAAGAGACCCCCAAGTGGTCCATTAATGATGAAACTATCATGATATAAGTCTCTTGTCCGAACCGTAGATTTTTAGGAATTTAATATCTATTAATAATATAATATTTGTTTTAAGAACTCTTTTATGTCAATTTTGACACTATTCAATAGTTGATTTTTGTGAAACTCATCACAGATTGATTACTTAGAACAAAGTCAATTAAATCAATCCTAATATATCATATTATCCTAGAAAAATAGTTTAATTCATTAAAAGTTTCATATAATATTTATTTGGGTATTTATAATATCAATTATTTTAATTGTTCACTATTATAGTAATTAATTCATCATCACTGTATCATAAATAAATTAAATTATTTAATGTCTAAAAATTATAAATAAAATATAATTATGTAGGAAATCTTTTTATCATTATAATTAATATTTATAATCTAAAATCCAACATATATAACCCTATGTAAAAATTGGTTTGCTAAAAGATATATGCTTGTGTCATTTTTGTATTCATTTTAACGTAATTAAAAAAAAGTGTCCCTATCACCTACAAGTGGCACCATGGGGTCCCAAAATCAACCCAAAGATGCCTATGGTCGAACATGTATCAACCAATAAGGCTAGGACACGTTTTAGTGTAACTAAGTATTATTATAATATTATTTTTTAACCCTTATATATCGGATTTACCCTTAACCATGGTAAATAAAATATTTACCGCAGTAATTATTCAAAATGTCTAAAAATAAAAGTTACCTATTTACACAATTTGGACATCCTGATTCCAAATATGGAATCCATTTTTCTAAATTCCAAACACAGAAGTGGCTGAAATTAATTTAAAATTAATTCCCGCTGTCAAAACAAAAAGCGTGTTTTTAAGAGATAATAACTATCAAAAGATTGACACTTGTTTATGTTCGGTTTAATTGTAAAATTATGTCCAATGACCAACATTATATTAAATTGTAAAAATATTTTATAAATATACTTTAAAACCACTCAAATTCATAATTTATCACTATTAATTATTTTTATTAAAAAAGTTGTTTTTAATTAAAATTTATTAATTTTCACTATTCAGCAAAATATTAAAGTTATCCGAAAAGTACCAAAATTTCACCTTAGGCTAAATTCGATATTCCGAATCCAAAAATGAAGTCCATTTTGAAAAATAAAATATATATAATTTTAAAAAGTAGGTATTACTATTCATAACGGCTAGTTTGATTGGTTATAGTGTGTTAGAACTCGGTGTTGCGTACAACACACGCTATCACATTATTCAAAGAGAAGCGTACCGTAGAAGCTTGGGGTGTTACAACACAAAACATTAGGGTGGTCCAATCTGGCCTATCTATTATGTCTTGACTTCTATGCTACATTTGGGACCCTTGTGCTCACATTCATTCATTGACCTAGTTTGATGAATTGAGTCCCAAAGACCATATTAAATATTTATGGCTTTAAATCCATTTGATAAAAATGAAATTATATTTTTAATACTATATAAAAAATAGTCATATAGTTTCCATCTAGGCCAATGGTGAAAACATTATATCCACATCAAAACTATATATATGGAAATATCTATTTCACACTAATAATTCCTTGTTCTATTCCACCTTTCCATATTTATTGAGTTTGTTTCTGAAACAAAATCATTTTTTATGATGATATACTTGTCTTGTGGACTTGGAACAGCCTCGATCATTTTAGCCTTTTCAATTTTGTCAAGATATTTATGCATATATTTAACCCAACTCTTATATCTTTCTTCCTCAATGAAATATTAATTCCCAACTTGAGAAATAAAAGTTTTATTTTGAGCCATAATCGTTCTAGTTTGAACCAGGTTTGTTAGGTCACCAATAATAATGTTGTCACTATTTTATATCTTCTAGTTAAATATTTTGGAAATTTCATTACTATAGTGATTTCTCATTTTCACAACTCACATCGAAGTTTTTTAAAACCACTTGATCTCCCCTTGATATAATGACATCACCATCATTTTATTCCTTGGTAAATTCACATTGTTTTCAAAAAATCTTCCCACCAGCTTGTAAACTCTTATTTGTTTCAACAACAGTAAAATTTTGGATCTCCAAACATTACCTTGTCCATTTATAATGGAATTTATACACTAATCCTTTGGATTATTACCTAAGAAAAATTAATTCATCCCCACAATCATTTAATTTTTGATGCTTCTTCTTCTTGAACATAAAAAAATATACTTCTAAACACTTGAAAATAATCATGTGTTTGTATCTTTCTATACCCTATCACATTGGGATATTATCTTCCTTTAAAAAAAACGGGGCCTTATTTGAGTTGTACACTACTGCGATATATTTTTCTTTCCTAAAATTTTCCTATAGGTTATTTTCAATAATAATTGATTAATCCAAGTTAAAGATGATATGGTTTCATATTTTAATGACACGATTATCTTACACAGTTTATATAGATGAAAGATGATATCGTATTCCATCATTCTTATGATACTCTTCCACATAAGTAGAAGAAACATTCTTTCCAATGTCCATCAATAATAAAGAAATTCACATAAAAAAGTACATATCCTCCAATATCTAGAAATGATTGATGTACAATAACGCATCAAAATTTTCAATAATCAACCATATAAAAACACTCCTACAGTAGTCGTCAATTTATAACACATAATATATTTTTTATCAATTGATTTTTACGTCATTTAACCACATACATCCACTTGAAATAGATTGATTAATAAATATAATTTACAATTATTTATCATGTTGGTCTTCAACACTGTATTCCCATTTAAAAATTTATAAATCACATGAAGTTGATCATTTAAAATTTGGGGAAAATCTAACTCTTCTTCATTATCACCCATGTTCTTATAAAAATTTTGGCTGAGATGCCCAACTAATTTCAACCTTAATTTATTTTCCTCTTATTTGGAAAACAAATACCCATGTTCTTCACTGATGTGTTAAATATTCCCTTTGGAATGCCTTCTTTATAGCACCATTGGTCCATATATGCCTTTGATGATATGAAAACCCATATCTTTTAAATACTTTATTTCAATATTTACTACATAAATATCCACATAATTTAATCTCAGAATATTGTGAGGCATTTTGAATTCATAAAATTATCCACATTGTATAATAACTTTTAACATGAATACAATAACATTATTTAAAAATACAAAAACATCCCACTGTATACCATCAAACTTTTATCACATCATAGGAAAACCTATAGGTGTTCATAAGAAAGAGGAGTGCAAAAAATCCCAATTAGGGAATAATCAAATAGTAACATGATGAAGGTAATACATATGGGACAAGAGGAATACCAATGTGACCAAAAAGGTGTGAGAAACAAAAACATAAACATCAATGTATGGAATAATATGGTGACATCAAGGAAACATAAGGGATGTGGAAACAACATAAAACATGTAATAATTAAAAAAAGTCAGGAATAACCACTGAGACATCATAACATAGTGTGATAGGTATAACCTACCATGACCTGTAAATAGTATGTCATGAGATTAAAATAGTTCCAAATTAATTAGAAGGCTTTATAATTATAGGGATACCCATCACAATCATTTGATGTACATCAATTTTGGTTCCACAAGTATCATACAACATAATAACTCATTTCATAACTGACGATACTATGATTAATAAGTGTAGGATATATAGATATAATTCCCCAATCGATGATGGATAGTTATATCTAGGTGAATATCCTTGACTGTAAATGGGTATGACTATTCACTTTACAAATTCTTGGCCTATAAAATCACCGAAAAATTTTAATGGTATAATAGGAGTACCTAAAGATTCCTGGAAGTGATTAATGGGAGTTAAATGGGCTTAATAATAATGTTGAAATCATATGAATTGTAAAATGGGTATGTAAAGACATATTCCAACATTGAGAATTGGATATCAAAAGGCATAAAAGAATGAAAGTTATTGAATAAAGAGGAGGAGTTGTTTCCTTACCTTGAGTGGGTGATTCTAAAATCATGGGAAGAGCTTTATAAGATATTTGAAACACCATGGGAGGAAATTAGGAACAGAATAGAAAATGAAATTCATGCTAAAATGGTTTTTTGTAAGCGGAATAAGTATTTTTGTGGATTTTATTGGAAAATACAGTGGAATTAATCATATATATCAGAATTTTGGGTTTTGGGATATATAATAAAATAAGAAAACCCCAAAAACCATCCCATGATTTTCCCATTATTTCTACCAAATAGTAGTGGTTTTCAATATTTTATAATGTTAATAACTAAAATCATTAAAAACAACACCCTCAGTGTTGTAAAAATGAGTCATGTTTATAATGAATTAATTTTAAAACCGTAAAACATAATATAGGTTCTGGAGGATTCATTAATGGTTTATAAAACTAATCAATTAACTTAAATAGTCATTATTTTAAATTTGAAACATAATTAGGGACTTGGATATTATTTATAGTTTTTTACATCACTTTAAGGATTTATGAAGTTATAATACAAATTATATATTTATAACATATTTAATTATTTCCTAAAAATTTGACAATCACCAAAAAATTAAGAATAAATATGCATATGCTAATTTGAATGTTCAAATTTTGAAAATATTATTAATTTTATTAAAAATCAAAATATGAGTGGTTTAACTTTTAAATAAAAAATTATCAATTTTTTATAAATTAATGTTTTTATGATTATAACATTTATATGACACTTTAATGATTATATTAGACTAAATATTATTATAATTTATATTCAAATAAATAATATTTAATAAGATTATTATTTTAAAATAACATATATTTCATTATTTATTTAATTTATCCAAAAAAATGTTCCTTAAGTTTAACTATATATATATCTCTAAAATACAAATTTATATTTCATCATATCCAAATAAAATTTCTACTAAAAAAGGATTAAATTTAATCATTAATTTATTTAAAATAAAATAAACAAATTCATACTCTGTTGGTCTAAATATATAACCACTTCATACACCTACGTACTTTGTATGGGTAGTGTTTATAATGGTGAAGCATCCTTGGGGTGGGTTGGTGAACATGGCTATGTTCATTATCTTAATAAAATTGATCTTCCCTCATAAATGATTTCACTCGTGATTTATTTATTATACCTTTTCTTGGTCTTTGTCATGGGAAAATCCTATTCTTAAGTATTCTTCAAAAATCTATAATAAATGAGATTCATGTTGTATGATCCTACAAGTTGATGTAATTAGTTCATTTTTTTTGTATTAGTTTGATTTTTTTCAATACCCTTAATATATACTAATCATAATAGTCACTGTAAAAAATCTCTATTATCAATGGTTATAAAGCATATATACATGTGGAATAATATAACTTGTAATGGTCCCAAGAAACAAAGGTTTTGCATGTTTATTATATAACATCATTGTTTTAGAATGAATTTATTCATTTAAAAAAGTTATTTATTTTTATAAAACATAGTTTCATTACATTATTCCCCCTTTCAAAAATTTCATACATTAAACTTTATTTCATACACAAAAAATTTATGTGGGTGAGTCTATTTCATCACCTTTTATGGTTCACATATTACTTCCACAAACATGCGGTTCCCCCACAGTTCATTGACCTGGTGAGTTTTCATGTTTTATAGAACTTTTTGACTACGATATAAGATTTTCATTAGCTTATAGTCATATGAATGATCATTATATAAGGACACAACCTCAGGATTTAGTACATGTTTGGGGTTTAGTATGTACTTTCCCAATAATAATACATTGAACACATCATCTACTTGATATAGGTTATGTAGGATTTATAGTCAATAATCCATGACACTGATTCAATCTGCGATCTCAAAGGGGCCATTGTATCTCGGAAAAGCACCTGTTTCTTCCTAAAACTAATGAAATTCTTCTATGGAAATATAATAATAAACACATTATCTCCAACATTAATCTCTAGGTCACATAAAATATTTTATTTATAAACATTTCATCTAAATTTTATAGATTTCATATGAAATTGAATGGTTTGAACGATAACTATCATATCCTAGAAAATAATGGGTCCCTTTCACTTCTACTCTTCAACTTCATCCAATGATGTCATATTCTGATTCTTTTTCCCATGTAGATCATAATAAGGTTCTTTATAAATGCAATAATTGAAACTTTTATCTATTGAGTACTCTAATAAGGGAAGGATTTGATCCAAACTCCCTTAAAAGATATTATTATATTATATAGGGTTTTCATGGTGCTTTTACACTTCCTATCCATCTGAGGGTGAAAAGAAGTTATTTATGTAGCTTTAATTAGTGAATGTTTTCCCTTCTAGCTAGTAGCTGATGCACTACTTTTAGATACCTTGTATCCCATATTTATATAAGCAGACAACTTCCATCACTCTCAATAAATATTTCTAGTACTTTATCAAAATGGGTTAATGGGATACCAGTTCCTCCAACATTATATTTTTCATTGGATCTCATCAACCAGTATAAGGCTCACTCAGAGATTTGATTCACTCTCATAAATTGTTTTCGTGATTCCATCTAGAGTTTGAGGCCTAATAATTATCATACTTATATCATGATAGGGTAGCCACATTCAGTCAGGGGATATAGAAGAATTGGTAACATTGAGTATATCTAGACATTAGGTAGATTGAGAACCTATAATGACTTCCTTTTTAGAGAGAATCTCATGTGATGTTTCTTAGTCATGGAACACAAAGATTCCCATATTGATCATGAGATAATATATAACAAGGTAAAAAATTCTTCTAATTATTTTTAACTAAGGAATTATATATTTATTATACCGGGCAAAAATTATGGTTTATGGAACATGTATAATATCTTGTGAAGATGGTAATGAAGTAAATGTATTGTGTAGGTAGATTTTTATGTGTGGCCATATGAGGGAATATTTAACACTAGTACTAATGTGGTGTGTCACCTATATGGGGATAATTTCACACAAAATGATGGTTTTTGAGATTGAACCACATTGAGGAATATTTTGTACCTAGTTAAAGAGACAAGGAACAAAACCCCCACATTTAGATGTCGCTGTTTATGGTTGTGTGATAGGATCGGTCCATGTAGTTTAACATCATGTGGTAAGGACACTCATGTCATAGAGTAAGCATTTAAAAGGGGTGGTGTATAGATTATACATTCAAACTACATGTGGAGAGTGATTCATCCCCTGATGGGGAAGGATAGTGTGGGACTTATGTGTGACAGATGCCTATTGCGGGCATCTCATCCCCTAGTGGTGAAGGATGGTACGTGGATTACACATGAATGATTCCCTAGTGTTAGGGTTTGATCCTTAGTGAGGGAGATGGTAGAATACCATAACGATCGTACATGGGGAATCTTGGGTCCATCACATAGTGTAATACTATAGTTTTACATTATGAGTTGTGGATTTTTCAAGTAGTTTAATGTAATGTGATTAAAACATGGAGCTAGGAAATTTTACATATTTTGCCTTGGATTTTTATGGTTATAACTCCTCAAAGGGGGAAATGTCATAGTGGGATAAAGATTTTTCATTAGGATGACTATTAAGATAGGTTCATAGTTTCCCTTGATGATGCCACCTCGAGGTATTATGTGTCCACAAATCATGCATCTTTTAGTGGGGGTGTCATTGGCACTTTCATGGAGGAGTGGTAATCTAGAGACCCAAAATTAGTTTAACAAAGATTTGGAGAAATAGGAATTAGGTTATTTATGCTTCAGATTTATAGATTGGGTAATGTATACATTATAAGCATTGTTCGAATTTGTCTAGGACTAGAAGGTTGTTTCATGAAAATTTCTTGTATTGCATGAAAGTAGATTTATGAAAGACAATGGTTCTAGAATATGGAAAACACATGGATTATAATGGAATAATTACATGAAATCATGGAGTTTCATGTAGTTTATGGTATCATAAATTCTAATTCTCTTTTTCATGCTCTACTAGCATTGGGAGGTGTTACACGAGGATCACTCAATCATAGGAAAATTCAAGTTTGATCCCATAGGAGGTCTATCATGAAATATCTCAACCATTTAGGGTCCTAGAATTTTGGTGATGCACTATGTAGTAGAATATAGGTACGTTGATAAAATATTGTATCAATTCATCATTTGAAGATCCTCTTCCATGGTGGGGGTGAATTTTTTTTATATTATAAATCAAGGGCATGGGTAATGGAAATTCACTATGGCACACAACTGGGTAGCCTGATTCTTAGTCCATTATTGTTGGGACATGGTTGCATAGAATCATTGGTTCAATATCTTATTTCTCACAGAACTAGAAGGTTTCACAATGGTGTTTGGGTAAAGCTATTTATTTCCAAGGACATGCCTTGGGTCTTCGAGGCATGACTGTGAAACCTGTTGGAGTCATCAGCACCTTTTACCCCCAATTTTTTTGTTGCACAAAATATCATATTCCATTAATACTGATATTTTTTCACACATGGGAATTGGGAATAATTTTAGACTTAGGTATGTTTTTGGAACTCAATGTCTCTTTCAAAATGCGTGTTCTAGGCATGCAGAACCATATCTTGTCATGAAAACATTCAAACCTGCATGAAACATGCTCCTCAAACTAGAAATGAATATTCAGGGTGGATGTTGTCTTTCTTTTTAAAAAATTGATTGTTTGGAGTCTGAGATATGTTTTTGGTGCCAACAAATTGCCCCCTTTGAATCAGATCTGATAGGGAACCATAATGGCAGGTTCTAAGGGAAATTTAAAAGAGAGTGGCTGATTTCTATGTGTTCTCGCAACTCCTTCCTTGGGTTATGAAATTGATATAAATTATTTTAATTATATAATGTTTGGTACCTATAAATATGGGAGGAAACATTTATATGGTACTTTTATTTTCTATCCACAGTAAACAGCATCTCTTGTGTGGTTCTCAACCTTTGTTTGAAATCATGATCTTTACACATGAAATTATCAAAACTCATTTCGTGAAACAACCCAAACATATCATATGAATGTTTTTACAAATTTTCCCAATTTTTTTTAATTGGAAAATATTGCATCACTAGGACCAATAATTGTGTACTCTGCCTGTAGAACCCAAAAATCAATAAAACATTTCCAACCTGGCTATCCAAGATAAGATCAATGTTCTCACTACTGTTCAGAGGGTTGAGATGGTAGGTAACTTGTAAATATCTTAGGAGACAAGGGAAAAATATAAAACAAGATCTCGTGGAATTTATGATTGATGCCTATATAGGTTATATACTATGAATCCATCTACTATAGTGTATATTTTGGCTGATGGATGACATGGTTATCCTAACCATCGAAGTGAATATGACGTACTTATGGTTCAATCATCAAAATGTGATCTTCTACTAAAAAATTAATTCCATTGGTTATACCACTAGGGATTATGAATATACTACATTTTCTCTATAGAGTGGATAGATGATGATGATTACTAGTGGGAAACTATATAATGAAGAATTATCAACTTGCTACAAAAGTATATTCTAGACCATAACTTTTGATAATTATTAGGGCTGATACAAGGACTAAGATCTTCTAGAAAGGGAAATGTTACTGATTAATGGGCCTAGAAACACTGGGTGTCATTCAACTTTCATAAGTAAGGGTTTGAGCTATTCCACCTCAGGTTTTACGAGATAGTGTGGTTTCCTAGTTCCACATATATTTTCAATTAGTTCTACCATTGACGCTCCTCATCTGGTGGTCCGTGGACACCAATAACCTCCATCATGGGGAGGTAGGAATCAGCCTTCAAGACTTTCACTGCATTGGTGGCATCCAACTAATGATATTTTAGTATGATAAATTCCTCTGGGCACTGAATGCTTGGGGAGACAAGTAGCAAACACCCCTTTCCAGAACATCACCTTCTGAATTCATTGACCAATTTACCGAATCATCATCCCTTCCACTAAAAAATTCAATTAAATTAATTTATAGGGATTTTTCTAATGAAAAATTTGACTGTGAAATTTATATGGCCTCCAATGTACTGTGCAGTTGCATATAATAAGTGGAATTCAGGATATTAATGGATAATCTTGGAGGAGGGTAACTATCAGCTATTGGGATACAACATGAAGGATAAAATGTTTCCATTAGTGCTATATGATGAATTTATATACACCTTCCTCAATTGATGGATGCTTCCAATTAGAGGTTCATGCATGATATTTCATATAGGGACACTCATCATAAAGGAGATCATGTCATCTAGAAAATGGGTAAACATGGGGGTAAAAGTGCAATCCCATATCTATAGTCAGCTGTTCCATGAAGAAAATGGGAGAATACATAAAAATTATGTGATCTATTATAGTTCTTACATGGGTGGATAGAAACACACTTTGAAGGTTTTGATTTCAAAATTTTCTTCACCACTCTAAATGTTGGTCTATGACCCTCACTGCTCAAAATTTACGAAGTTGGGTTGGTTATCCTCAATGATTTTGGGGTTATGGTCTGAATAAAAAATTTCACAAACAAAAACTTACCACTACTATAAACTCCATTGAGAGAGAACATGAAACTTCTTGAGGGTAAACTAGGGAAGTAGGTGTACCTACAAACTTTTTAAGGTGGGTTACTTGTGGCCTGAATAGATGGAAACATGTATTGTGAGCTGTATACTCTGTTTTAGTTTGTACAATAGTTTAGATGCAACTAGAAATTTATAAATAGTGCTTACATGGGTATGTCTGAGGAAATTAATACATGGATCCTTTATAAAATGTTGTTTATATTCACATTAATTTTCATGGGAGAGTTCATCATGTTATCGCTTACTAATTTCAATGCAATCCTCTCTCACCCATATAGAAGAAACATGGTAGTACAATAATTGATCATTATTATGTGTCAGTGTGTGAGGGTAATCATGCCACAAAATGAGGTGAAAAAAATGTATAATGGTAGGAGGGTTGCTCATTATGGTGGTCCCTAAGCATAACAGGCTCTAAATGAGGCAGGGGCAGGGGCAGATGAAGGTGTTATTGCACCCCCTCCTCATAGAGGGGAGGACCTACCTCATAAACAACAATGGGAGTGGGAAAAGGTATCTAAAGGTATGAATAGAATATCTATGGAGGACCTGAGAAATTATCTTTAGTACCTCATATGACAAACAACTAGAACCACTTTCTTTAGGCTCTGCTCATCTTGGGGAATGTTGTAGATGGCCCTTATGATTGAACATCTATGGATGAAGCTAACATGGGAATCGATCAAGCTATTAGAGGTGGGATTCTCAAATATCACTATCAGGGTGTTCTTCCATGAAATTTTTTCATACCTAGAATCTTGGGAGGAATTTTCATGCCAATGTGGGGAACCTAGTCTTCCTTTTGGCCTGATGCATGTGATGTTTGGTGGAATACTGATCTGAAGGAGACACCATGTATTGAATAATTTCTTATGGAGGAATCTTCCCTCAATGTAGACATAGAGGTCACCATTAAGGAGGATTCCAAAGGATTTTACATCAATGGGACAAATCCCCATGAGATCATAGAGGATACCCATACATATTATGACTAGATCAAGTTGTTGTTTGGTAATGTAAGCCTAATATTATAACACACTTGCCTCTTTTAATTATTACCCTTATTTTATATTCTATGATAGTAACTAGGATTTTCCTTATGTATGAGCAGGTTGATGGTGACCAAGGGGTACTTGTTTGAGGGGAAAATAGTGCCCCAATTGATATATGTGGGCATGAATCAGAATATGTACATGAGTCCACTAAAATTGGAGGTCCTAGAAAGGTAAAAATAGTGGTCACAAATCCCCTGGTCCTCTAATTCATCTATGGGGGATTGCACCCTAAAATCATGACGTAGAAGTCTACCACTAGAAAGGAAAATCTCATAGGGTGAATAATCAATGAGATCCCACTACCTTTGGGTAAAACTAAATATCATTAAACATGGAACATTTAAAACATACATGGATATTTTCAATCATTACATAAACATGTTTGTTTAACTTTATACAGCTTACACCCAACCATTATTAATGGAATCAATGACTAATATAGAAATTCAACCCAATGTAAATGGGTATCATAGTGTGGTACATCCTATTGTAACTCTAGGACCAGGCCTTGCCTAGATCTTACACTTTTTAAGGATTTTTCCATTACATGATTCATGTCTGCACACATCATCACCACTGATCAAACTAACTAACATGATTTTGTTTCATGTAGTTCTTGCAAGGGTGTTCTGGAAACAAGTATCCATGGTTTTAGAACCTAGGTCACCTCCCCCAATCGGTGTTTCATCCCTTGGGAATTCATTTGTCCAAGACGACATGACCTCGATCTCGAGAGGAACTTCCCCCATGGATACAACTGGTTTTTTCGAAGGGACTAATCTCTTGATTGGTGGAGGATGTGTTAGAAAATAAGGTTCAGGTGAATAAAGACCCCCTATTGACCTATAAAATTGCTTTTCTAATAGGATCCCAGAGGAGTGCCTTTTTGATGTGTTACTTATGGCCATCTATGTATTTGAGAATGAACCACTCATGGAACTAGAATATTCCATGTATGGTGTTATGGAAGATAATAACATCATTCAAAACATGTCTTGGATAACCTTGTGCCACTTCAACACCCACACTCTAGAGCCATATCTGTTGACCGGGTGGTTCCCTCCACCACTGGCTATGGAACTTGGGCACCAGAGGACATCTTCTATTATTATGGAGTTTTTTTTTCATAAAAATCATTCAATGTGATGTCAACTTATACTTTATATACAATACTACCTTTGGTTAACATATCAGGGAATATAGGTTCACATGGGTTTAAATTTAAACAATTTTTTAATTGTACCATAAGGCATTGATGATCTTTTTAGGAAAAATTCTTTTGTTTTAGACCATCATTTTATCAAGAATTCAGATAGGTTAGTTAAAGGCCTCAATCTTCCCATTTTCCCATGTATTGTAATAAGAAGAATGGTTGGACTGTATGTTGCAATTAGTGTAAAATTTATTCAACTCGGTGACTCAAATTTTAATGTCTTTGTCTATGAAAATAACACGAGGAACTTCAAATTGATGGATGATATGGGATCTCACAATCATGATCATAGATTGGGTTTTGACTTCCTTGAAAGAAATTGATTCTGCCTATTTGGAAAAGAATTTGGTGGTGTTCAAGCTAATTTTAAAGCATCTATCTATCATTGGAAGGTATGTTCCCACAAAATAAAGTCCCCATACTCTAAAGGGACAATAACAAATGGTGGTGCGAACCATCTCTGGTGGTCAATGCATAAATTTGACATGGAAATGACACTTGTGACACCTCTGGGAGAAATCAATGTAGTCTTGGACCATGGTGGGCCTAAATTATGACAATATCATAATCAGTTGGGTGTGATTCAATCCCACTTGATGATAACCATAAGAACCAGCATGGACATCTATCATAACTAGAGGTATCATATATTCATGGAAGAAATGGGGGAGATTTACATCAAAACTAGACTTTTCTAGATTTTTCCCCAAGATAGTCCCACTCTTGAAGTTAAACCCGGCTCCAAGCCAATGGACTCAATAATGCTCATCTCAGTCTAAAAAGTAAATTCCACACTAGAGATACTTGAAAAAATTAGTCATCCAATTCTTTGTATCATCAATTTTGGATGGATTTTAAGATATTGTAATAGAGGAAATAGTTTCATGTAGGTTTAAATTTTAATTTCTATCATCTGATGTGGTGGGCACAATGACCCTTCCATGTGCCCCGTGAGTGCCTAGATCATCCAGATGCATTTTCTCAATGGATACATCTATAGATGCTAATGCAGCATCTCTACCATTCTAAGAAGGAGGAAAACAAGTCACTTTTGAATAATAATTGAATTGTTCCACCATTTGATGCTTACACTCAATCATGGGAAAAAAGTTTGTCTTTTTGATAATGTATTAACCTTTAATTTTCTTGATGACTTGTTGGATATTTCCTTCATGTGTAAAATAGGGAAATAAACCATGAGGGAAAAATAAAAACTAGTTATGAGATCCGAATACTCTACCTCATTATTGCTACATTTCTTTCATAAAAAAGGAATGAGTATTGTAAGAGTCCTACATCTGGTTGATTATGAGAATTCCCATGTATACCCTATTCTGCATAGGATTGTTGACCCTTCTATTGGTTGGTATCTGGGAAGCACCATCTAAATTCTTCTACCATCATGTCCAAACCTTATCCACTAAAATTATATTTTCAAATTGGGAATCAAAACCCAAGGGAATTTCTTCAGGTTCTGGATGTGTGTCCAAGAATTCTTCTAATTCGTCACCTATGAAGTCATACATTGGAAAAAACCTGATATCCAAATGATAGAGTATCCCAACATAGTTTTCCAATAATCTTATCTGTGTGAAGAAATTAAGGATATACTTTAGTGTGTCTACTCGGGACACCAGTTCTGTCTCATGATGCGGAAGATGATACTAAATCATATTCACTATGAAAAACAACATTATGTAACTCTTATCCATGGGGGTGTATCTAGTATATGTGTCAAGAAGCATGTGGATGAGATATTATAGTCTATTCTCCTAACCCTTTTTGTTTTTCTAGGCTAGAAGGGAACCAGGGGACCATTCTAGGGAGGTAACATAGAAAACCAAATTCTTTCTTAAGATGGGTGGAATCATCACTATAAAATGACATATGTACTTCTTGATACCATCAAACATTGTCTGGAACTATTCATCCCAATGGTAAATATTTATTTTCATCCTGATCCTCATGAATTTATTACACATTCCATATATATTTACAATTAATTAGTGTATATTAGATATATGTCCTTTGAGGCCTCACAATTACCAAAGACTTCATGAGGAATAATTTTAATGATGACTTTGAACATAACTAGGACATTCTATATACCTATATATATTACCAAAAAGCTGAGAAACATCCCAATGGAAACTATAAATATAAATTCATGGGTTTCATATTCATGTGAAAGGAGAAAATTAATATGAATACTTTATAAATATCCTAGAAATGGTCATGAAGATGGTGGTATTTGACCACGATTTCATCCAGATATCACACCCCCAATTATCATGAACTTTACTAAATGTGTGTTTCATTCTCCATTGGTACATTTCTCTATAATTTTTGAATCATATGTAAATCATAAGATAGAAATAGGTCCCTTAGGGATTGCAGACGGTCTTAGACTCCACATCCTCTGGGGCCACCCAAATATGGTTTTACTATGAGTATATGTACGGGAAGTAGAGTGCTTGGAACCTAACTATGGAATCAGTCAATAGCTCTATCAATAAGAGGTGAATATAATCTTTCAGATAATAGCATTTGAGGTTTTGAAAGTTGATGAAGACTTTGATCTAGCTGCTTTTCTTCGTAACAGGGATGTTGTCGACTTGCTACAAGAGGTATTGGAATTCACTACTGAAGTTGGATCTGACAATCTTATCAACTTCATCATCCACCATGGAACCATGAGAGGGGTCCATACTTTTTGGATTCCTCATGAGGACTCGTTGGGAGGCTGAGGTATTGAAAGATGACTTCAGGGTCCATCCCTATCATTTTTTTATACATCCAGATGAATATATTACAATGATTATTCAAGATGGACACATACAAAATCATCTCATCTAGAGAAACGGATGTACCTATTAGTGTTATACTCAAATATTCCTCTATATCAAGATTAAACATGGGTATATCATCAACAATGGTGGATACATCATCTCTAAATGTAGGATGGGTGTCTTCCAAATCATATTCATCCTATAACACACAATATTTAGAGGGAGAAGGTGAATCATTAAGGATTGTCGACCCATGAGAAGCATTGGTTTCTGCTATGGTGGATATTGATTTCGTAACAAGGGGTTCCCATTTTTCTAAGACTATGGATACATAAGTAATCGAGCCAATTTCAACAATTTTCTGATGAAGTGGTCCACTCTAAACATTGAAGCAATAGAAAAAGGCCACTCTTACTCAAGTCATTCATTCATTGTGAATCTTGAATTCATGTCATGGATCTATTGAAATGGGGAGAACTATTATGAATTTTATAACTGTAGGGGCTTCAGGTTTTATCTAGGCATGTCTGGGGTAAGAGTACAAGGTAATAATAAATTATTTATCCTTTTTGTGAGATAGTGAAGAAACGACCCAAATCTGGCATCACGGTGTCTGACTAGTGAATTGGGATTAAAAAAAATCATTAAATTCTAAACAAGGATAAACTATATTTGTCCACTGGATCATTGGGATAATTGATGTGCTTAACCCTGTTGTTCAAAACTTACATTCCCTTCCTCTTATAGTACCCAAAATTTAGCAACTGAGATTCACAATAGACCAAGGGAGAGACATCATGTTAGAGTACCCATATTAGACCATTGAGGGAGTATCTATGGATATGGTGGTATGAAGAGGGGGGAAACATAAAAATGAAGCCTAGGTCTACCCATAAGAATATTTTAGGCATTATCCTAAGTTACTACCATGAATTCAGTTATTGATATTAGACCATCATACTATGTCATTGGAAGAATTTTTTTCATGTGGATTCTAGACACTCTTATAATAACCCCGAATTTTCTAGTCATAGGGATTCATGTATTCATCTATAAGTCCTAGATTTTGGATAATTTGAGTTGGGATGTTGTTGATCCAATATCGTATCCACATAGAAGAGGTGGAACTTTACACCATTTAACTGATTGGTAATGTATTGATGGTGTATGTGACCTTACATGAGGAAACCCCTATCATCAATAGAAAATCAGATGATGGGTTCACACTCTTCTTTCTCGGCCTCATCTTCATAGTATTCCTTAGAGTCAACTACCACTACCTAAAACTAGAGGGGTATTTTTAAATCTGTATCAATTTTTCCAAAATTTCATTCAACTAGAAGAGAGCCTCAATGATCAAAATCCTCGTGGGTATGCCTTCAAGGTGTTTTGACTCATCACACATCCATTCCAGGGGTGTGACATGTTATTATTTGGTTGGGTTACAATGAATGTTATTAGTAGAATATATATAACTTCATGGACCTATAATTGTGTAGAAATATTTTTTGCTGAATAGATGGCATGCTCTGAGAAACCGATGGCCGTGTTTTGGTCATTAGATGTAGATACCTAGATGGACACGACTGATCACAGAGTGAACATGGTTGTGAACTATGTTAAAATAACATGGTAGACTATAGAGGCATACTAGAATAAAATGATATGGTGTATTATGATTGAAGATCACTATTAATGTACTACTACCTTGTCTCAGTAGCACGAATGATATGGTTATAAGTACAATCCTCAACATTTTTATGAATGGAATGTCCTCTACCTCCCCTTAGACTGTGTTTACTAGAGGAAAATAAGAGATTTTCATAGAGTTTTCCACTTTTAGGCATTGTTATATAGTCCACTAACTCAATGAAATTCATAGAGGCATGATCCAATTCATCATCTTTGGATTAGTCCAAGGTTGGGTGAACTATAGGCAAGTTTTCCGAGTTTAAATTAATAAAATCTCAAGGAGTGTGAGTAGGTTTCATCAACTATGGACGTACCTAATTCCACTTGTTCTATTATCCCCTATTATTATGATACATGAAAGTTTGATATGTACATGTGGATGAAGTAGATGGTGAATACATGGTAGCAACAGGAGGTTCAGGCATGTTAATGCAGGCACAAATAATTTTATAGTCCAAGAAACTACCTTGTGAGCCCATCAATCATCATACATCTACTTCCAATGAGTTATTCAATACTTTTGACCCGATATATCATATATTAAACATCTCTTCAATGACTCAACCTGGTTATTTAACCTTGATTCTCAACTCGTCTTATTTTTTTGAGATTCCTTAATTCCTTAATTTATCTTTTTGTGTTTTACTTTTGATTATAACTTCTCTAATTCATATAAATAAATATAGTTCATTAAGTCTTTTACAACACCATTATATTTATTTGATTTATCTCATTCAATATCTACTTATTGAAGGTATTATTTATGTTTATAATCACGATCAACTGTACCCTCAATTACAACATTTTCATTATCATTGTCCTAAACTTTCTAATTGTCTATAACAACCATGAGGAATTCATCACTGAGATCTATATTGTTCCCAAACTCCACTTATTTAATTTCCAATTATTCCTCATATTCTTTATATGAACAATTATTTGTGGATGATTTTTTTATTCATATTCAAAATGATGTCCATACCTTTGATTGAAAAATTTTAGGTTACTCTTCCTTATCATCATCTAAGACTTTCATGGGACACCTTACAACAACATACCATACTTTTCCAAATTGTAAAAAATTTAGTTGTAGCTTAAACATGAACATCAATTTTCCCCATTTGATATTAGTGAAATGAAACAACATAATTTCATCAACATGTTAAAATTTAAATTATAATTTTATTTATATTTTATTCATACACATAAATGATATGACAATTTAATATTCCTTTAGTGTTGATTCATTGTCATTATTACACATTTTAAATGCTACAAGTATGCTATAAAGGCTATCCAACATTACTATTTTGTTGAATTTCTATTAAGGAATGGAAAATGTTTCTTTAAAACTCATATATATTCTGTTAAAAAATTTCCAAATGATTTTAAAATTTCTAATGAACCCTCCAAGTCCACACATTTTTTTAATGATAATGTTCAATTGTTTGAAAAATGAAACAACTATATTATTTGATCCCACACTTAAATTGCCATAATTTTTGCACAATAATTTCATCTTTTCATTTTGATATTTTTAATTACTTTCATAAATATTTAGATGTCTCTTCCTCATCACCTGTGATGTCATTCATGAAATCGCCTTTATAGAGATAGGGTTCAGTGAAGGTCCCTCTGATGCATTTATTTCCATGGAATATGTACCCAACTATTTTTGATCTCATTCTTTCAATGCACTATTTTATAATATTGTAGATATTCCATGAATTTCATCAATATAAACATCCATTAATAATTAATAAAAATAAGGTTTTACTCATTATTCTATATTTGAATATTCCAAACATAAAAATGTGGATTTTTTTATTGTTAACTCCTTATACCATAAATAATTATTTAGAGATAACTCTACATAGAAAATTTAATTCCGATAATAGTTTTTAGTCCTTGAATAGGATTAAACTCTTCGAGTGGGGTGAAACATGGATTATTTTTAAAACCATCCCACTACAATGAACTTCATAAATATTTATTACTAACTCTTCTCTCACATTTACTCAAATAAGTAATTATGTAAAAATAGTGGACACAAACTATTTTTCAAAGATCACAAAAATAGGTTAATAAAAGTAGTATTAATTGAAATGTGATTGTGCACGAGAGGCACTAAATCACAATGGGTTTCTTATTAAATGTTTGGAACAATCACACTATACCTTTTAGATTACAACCATAAACAACTATTCATCAAATTATTCTCCTCATAGTATGGAACTCACTACTCCTCTTGTGTTTTCATATTCTCCGATGACCAAATATAGAATTAAATAGGGAATGGTGTATCAAATAATATCTATTTCCTTCAATTTTAAGGACTTAAAATAATATTAACATGTGAGGGAACTCCTAGCGATCCTATTCTATAATCTCTAATAGTTCCTCATCATTAAAAATGGAAATACCTTCTACTCTGAAATATTATTTTTCTCTATCTTCTAATTTTCCTAGAATTTTCAAAAACATTAATAAATCTATTTTAAATTAAAAAACATTTTAAAAATATTTAATACTTACACCATGTTTCCATTACTGATCTATAAATATCCCAATCCAAGAAACACTTCCTTTCATGATGTGAATTTACATGGAAAGATAATCAACAAAATAATATAACTTGTGTATTTAGAAAATCATTATTCTCAACATAGAATAACCCTCTATGTTGGATCCAGCTGCCCCCTCTACATGGGGTGTGTGGCCAAGAGTAAATGAATATGATAAATCATAAGAATAAAATAATATAATACAAACAGCATAGTATAATATCCACTTGAATAACTCATTTATTTTCCCAACATATGTTTCCCCACAAACCAATAATATTTAATATTGAGGAAAATCCATTTTAAACTGATTATAATAGCATACTCTAAAAAATTCTAACATTTTAAATGACATATATATAGGTAGATGACTCATTTTAAAGTCAAAAAAACACACACATATCCCAGATAACATGTTCAATATAATTTACCACTAATACAAAAAATTTAAAATACTCATACTTAGATGCTTGCAGACTTTTATACAAAGGTTATCACTCATATGCATCTTGGAAATAACTGATACACAAAGGGGAGATGAATAATTTTTAGAATTTTTTTTTTAAAACATGATACTCAACAATATTTTTTTTTTCTGAATTTACATAAAATTAAATAGATTTGATTCAAACCTCTTCTATCCTTCAATAAATGTAGTCCATAAGATAATGTTGGACACATTGATGATTTTTAACCTTTATTTTCCACAAACACCCATATGAAACTGTTCATGAGTTTTTTAATTATGTATTTGGATTTTAGGTGGACATTTTGGTAAATAGTTATTATATCATGGAATCCTTCATTACATGAAAAGTAAATTCACGTTATTTGATATTTACGCTTCATAAAACCCCCTTTAATATAAATGTATAATATAGGATTTCTTTCAAATATTTTTTTTAATATTTGGGGTGATTTATAAGTATTTTATAAATTAGTCAATATATTTATGAATATATTGAGAAAATAAATCCATAAATTAATGGTAAATGAATTAGTAAATAACTTTTATAAAGATTCTCTATGATGTCGTCTATGTCACTCAATCATTCCTGAATTGATATTTTAAATTGATCTTCAACACAAATAATATGATATAAATATTATTGGTAATTATTTTTTTGTATTGAACTATGATATCTACAAACCATATTCCATAAGAGGTTCAATAATTTGAAAATGAATATGATTTTAACCATTTCTTTTACATGTCCTTAAAATTTTTATAATCGTATTGATTTTGTAGTCAAATAATTCCAATTAATATGAAACTAATATTTATTAAATATTTATACTAATATTTTAATTTATGAAAAATCCGATTTGAAATATTAATTATAATAAATTGATTTTATAAATTACTGAATTTTAGTCAAATAATTTTTTTATGATTTAATGACAAATAATGATATGTAGTTTGTTGATAATGGATGGAAAGAATTTTTCAAATTGTGAATATGTTACTTTATGATTTTTTGTTAACATTGATTGTAATGGACAATAAAAGTAATTATCGGTTTGAATAAGATAATTATCTAGTGATGAATATGAATTTGTATGATATGTGTTAATTATGGATTAATTGAATGAAGGATTTTATGACATTAACAAGATAAACATAATATTCCTAAAGAAGATTTTTGAAATGGTTTTTAGTTAAAATATGATTTAGGATATCAATTTACTTTGGATTTATGTATGTTAAGTTGTTGCTAGTGAAATTTATAAATTGTTAATATTAATTAAAAGGGTTATAAAAAAGGTAAATTGAAATTATATTTTCAAATATATTGTTGAATATAATTAAGTTGTATGTTCTTGATTATATTAGTATTATATACATATATATTATAATGGGAATGAATTTTGGATGCTATTTTTTGTGATAAAATGGTTTTTGTTTGCAAGTGATTAAAATATTTGTTGAATCCAAGTAATGTTTCAGGTTTAATGGGGTTACTGATTGATAAGGGTTATATGGGAGATATGTATGAATTTTTTGTAGACATACTTGTATACAGTTTTTGTGGTTAATAATATATAGTACAAATATACAGTAATTTTTTTCATTTTTTTATTTTTAAGGCCACTTAGAATATACTCAACACTTAGAGGGGAATATATAAGGACCTAGATGTTAACAATACATGATCTAGTGTGTTCAGACAACATTTCATTTTGTTATATCATATAAATAATTTAGATTTATATTATTGTAGATTTTTTTCATCACCATTATAAAAATAAATATTACATCACAAAGAGGACACATCCACTTAGAATTCATGTAACTCCTCCATATTTTAGAATATAAAACTATGATGATAGTGTATTTAACATGAAATATGGAGATTAAAAAAACCAATAAAAAATATAATAATTATATATTAGTCATTAACTTACAGTGGATGAACAGTATTAACTACATCATGATATGTATATATATATTTATTACTCAATATAAATTATCTGTAAAAACCCTGTCACCGGTAGCCTAGAGCCAGTGAATTACGTTACCACATTGGTATAATAAAAAATGAAGTTGAATACCAAAGTAATTAATAGTTTTTTATATTTAAAAAAAACTATATACAAAAATAATTTTTACATTAAATCTTTAATAAAAAACCTATAAACACCACTAGAAACATCTTCAAACTCATTGATTATCCATGAAAATCATCCATAATATAAATATTAAAATCCAAGTGAAAATTAAAACATGATAAATGGGTGATATTAGATTCTCATTAAGGTTGAGAAATATATAATAATGTATCATAATACTAAACAATAAGCCAAGGTGAATTTATAACAACACATGTCATAAAATCATAAAATTGAACATAATATGGGACGAATAAAAGATGATCAAAATCATTCCTTATAAATAAACACATGAGAGTAAAACATAACCATGAATATTATACTTTTAAAAATTACCACATATATTATCAATTAATAATGTCATAATTATGGAATTAATAATTTTGGACATCTAAAAATACATTCATAGCCTCATCCAAGACATCTTAAAATAAATGTGTAAGGCCTCAGCCAAATCCCAATCTTGGTTCTCTCAAGAGACCTATTGATGCATAAAGGGGGACAAAAGGTCCATGGCCATTACCTTATAATTCAAATTCATTCCTCATACTAAATGGGTGAAACATAAACAATATATACTTACAAAAATTAAATAACCTTCCCCAATCATTAAATATAATCACCAACTATTCTGAGTAATATGGTGAATGGGATCAAGATAGTACATCCATAGTAAAATTTATCATAAACAATTTAATAAAATATAGTAGATGATATCATAAAATATAGTTCTAAATTAATAATAATATTAAAATAATGGTATTTAAATTGATGAAAATTATCTAATAAAATCAACAACGAGTTTTTCAGTGAAATACACTTTTTTACTTCGAAAAGAAGAGTTATTTTGAAAAATAACCTGAATTTTCTATAAAATAAAATTATGATCATTTATATACTATAATGAAAAATTTAAGGACTATGAAATTATTTTTTAGAATTAAATAATTTCAAACAAAAAAGATAATTTATTAAGAAACATTAGAACTGGGCCACTTTTGTGCCATTTAAGGAAAATTTAATAGAGAATTAAAAAAAGAAAAATTCATAATTGTTTGTATAAAATAATAAATGAAAAAATATAGTTTTTAATGAAATAAATATTTTTTATAGAATTTTGGGGTCTCGGACAGATTATGTATGGTACATGAAAATGGGTATCAAATTGGGAAGCTCCATTTAATCGGGCTTGGATAACTAGAATAATTGAAATGGGAACCTCATAAATCAAGTATTTTCACCTAAATGAAAGATGATATGATATGGATACACGAGTTTGAAACATATACATATAATTTATGAGATTTATAAAAATATTAATAAAAAATACTCAAGGGTAATGAGATAGAAAGTGGAAACTGAATTGAAAATAGAGGTTCAAGGAGAATCCCTTACAACCTTGCAAACAATCAAAACGTATGCCCAATAAAATTAATGAGAATCAAATAAAAAATTTAATACAATGAATATAACGATATTCCTCACATGATACATCTATGGTATGTATAAATACACCACATACAAGAAATTTTGGTGAATAAGGAATATTTAAAAAAAAATAAAAGTGAGATGATAAAACCCTTACCTTATGTTTGAAAGTGATCTATACTTGAAGTTAATGTCCTCTATAATGAAATTATATTAATTAATAATTTAATTTAGGACCAATAAAACATTTATTTGATTTATTATAATCTTATTGAGTTAATTTATGGATTTTTATTTATTTATATGATTCAATTTCATTGTTTCGGGTTGTTCGTTTCCTCGGTTTTCATGGTTGGTTGACTCGTGTAGACGTACAAAAAATCATGTAAAATGGAAATAGTTATCCAGAATTTAAAATATATTTTTTAATGAAATTACAAGATATATAATTGATTTATATACAATTTTTTCTAGATATGAATCTTATTCATTAGATAAAATGTTAATGATAACCATTTATATAATATTGTCATCTTTTCGATCATCATGAAAATGTTTTGTTTTTTGAATTAATAATATGTATATATACTTGTTACGGAATATTAAATAATCTATATTACTTATATTAAATTATAGTATATCCATAAAAATATTTTATGAGCATCAATGAAGGCCTAATTGAAAAATTAAAACTTTTCCGCCATGAATGCGGTAAATGGACACATCATAGACGATGTTTTCATTTTTTGAATAAAAAGGGGAAGAGAATAAAATCTATGTTCAATATACCATTAACATAATAAAATTAAATTAAATAAAATATACTAGAGTTATCATGTATCTTTTTATAGGGTAATTGAGTAAATTATAATAAAATAAAATAAATTGAACTAGAGAGAGAATGTTTTAACTCTGGAGTATTGCCTCCTTGAGAAAATCCATACAAGACTTGGACATGGTATTTTGGTAATACCATAAATACAAGAAATGGGGTAGAGGTTTGGGATGGTAAATTGTCAAAATATAATCAATCATAATTGATTTAGAGGTTTGATGAAAAGATTTTGTGTGGGTGGGATTTATAGCGGAGGAGAAAAGTTTTTTTAAATTATTTTAATCATTAGTTTATTATTTTGTCTCAAGTATATGAATATTTTTTATTACCATGAATAAATATATTAAATTGTGTTTTAAAGTTATATATTATTGTTCATACATCGTAAATGACTCAAAAAATAATTTATTTATCTTATAATGTATATATACCCTAAATTATCGTATTTCACTATTCACAAAAATTCAATTATTTTATAAAAATCACAGTGATTCACACTAACCATTTTGTACAAGTCAAATTAAAAAATGGAATCCATTTTTGGAAAATAATTTTATTCATATTATAACTTTATTTCTTAATTAAAATCATCATTTATTATAAAAATACTGATTTGATAATTATAACTGATTTTATAACATGTTGAAAATTATTTAAGGTCTCAAAAAATTTATCTTATAGTCACAAGACAAAAAAAATTTAAATTCATGAATCTATTTTAAGCAGAAACATATTTTAAATCATTATATTAATTAAAAAAATAATAAATAAACATTTCTGTTTCACAAAAATACCAATACATAATTTATCCTTTTTAAAACATTTATTTACTTATTCCATGACATAAATATATTATATTATAAATCAAAAGATACCTAAATATTATGGATACATTAATAGGCGAGGTTACTATTATATTGATCATATCACTATTATTAATTTTATCATTAATATTCCATTCATCATAATAAATCATATATTATTGGTTTTGAACACGATGTTGTGTGAAGCATAAACTATTGATGATGTTGAATTTTAAAAGAGACATACCATAAAATATTGGGGTGTTACATTATTCTCTCCCTTAAAACATTTATTCCTAAAAATTTCTATAATGTCAACTCATAAAAGTATTTGGGTCATTCTTCATCATAAATTCGTCCATCTCCCACATATACTCTTTAATTTTATGATTTTTCCATTGTACATTTACCAATCGAGTTTTTCGATTACTCAACACCTATTATTTAGTGTCCAAAATATCGATAGGATCTTCACAATAAAATAAATATGGTACCAATTATATAACTTCATTCATTGGTAAATGTGTTGTGTATGTAATTTACTTCCTTAAAAAAGATATTTGGAATACATTCTGTGCTTTAGAAAGGCTAGGTTTCATGCCAAACGATAATCCACAACTCAAATTCTCTCCATTATTTCAAAATGTCTAATTTCCCAAGGAATCTATTTCCATTTATTTTGAAATCATATAACACCCATTCGTGGAGATTCCTTCAAGAAGGCATGATCTCCCACTTGAAACACTGAATCCCTATTCTGCTTATCTGTATAGCTCTTTTTCTAACTTTTTGCTGCTTTGATATTTGTTTGAATAGTATTTACCTATTCTGTTTCTTCCTCCAGATGATATAACCCTAAAAGATTCTTTTCACCAGCTTCATCCCAAAAAGTTTGTGTATGACATCTCTTTCCATATAATGCTTCATATAGTGCCATTTGAATACTTGAATGAAAACTATTATTGTTGGAAAACTCTACCACAGGAAAATATTTTTCACACGTACCTTTAAATACAAGTGAGCATGACCTAAACATGTATTCTAAATTTTTAATCATCCATTCTGAATACCCTTCAGTTTGAGGGAGATATGTAGTGCTCAAATGAAGACCAGTATCAATAGACCTCAATAGAATTTTCTATAACATTGATGTAAATCATGGATCATGATCATGAACAATGGAAAAAGGTTCTATATGAAGTCTTACAACTTTTCTAATATAGATTCATTCATGGTGATCTAGTGGAAAATCCTCTCTTATTACGAAGAAATGTGCAGATTTTGTAATTCAATCAATAATTACCCATATTAAATCATTGTTTCAAGGATTATTAGGTAATCAAGTGAAAAAATAAATAGTAATTTCATCTCATTTCAATGTATTATTAGGTATAGGTTGCATTAATCCTCTAGTATTTTGTCTTTTAACCATCTTCTATTGAAAAACGAATCACCTTGACACATAATTCTAAAATTCCCACATCATATTATCCCAGTAGAAATGTTCCTTCCAATCCTTATACATATTAGTGTTACATGGATGTATATAAAAATTATATCTATGAGCATCATTCAATAACTATCATTTATTGTCAGGTATAGAGGGGACAAAAATCTTAATCCCAAATTTCAGATTCCATCCCCATATATGAAGTCTTCCAACTTCCCTTCATTCAAATATTTAGTTTTCTTTTGTAAATTATCATCATCAAACTAAGAACTCATTATATTTTCTAATAAGGATGGTTTGAAAAAAAATCAGTAAAGTAGTGACATTTTACCGTCATTGATAATTACAGAATCCATATTTACAATATCATTGTGCACATAATCCTTTTCAATCCTCTTCTTGTTCAGAAGTCCATGATAATTCCTAATCAATGCATCAACTACCTTATTTACCTTCTATGTGAGGTAGTGTATTGATGAATTATAATCATTGAGTATCTATAGCCATTATTGTTGCATCATGTTAATTATTTTCCATGAGAATATATATTTCAAACTCTTCTGATCAGTATATATCTCACATATTTCACCATAGAGATTGTGTCTTCATATATTTATAGGAAAGATTGAAGCTGCTAAATCAAGATCCTAGTTGGGTAGTTTTCTTCATGATTTTTTTAATACCTTTAATCATAATAAACATCCTTATCATTATTCATAAGGTCACAACCATGTCCATTCTTTTATGCATCACAGCACATAAAAAATTCACCATTTCCCAGTAGTAGATTGAAGATCAGATAATTCACTATTCTCAAGTTCCATTATTTGAAACAATATTCACATCCTTCTCTCCATATGATCTTAACCTCTTAACTATTAATCTTGTTTTATGGGTTAGATAAATGTGAAAAATTACTAACAAAAAACATATAGTAATTTGATTAACAATGAAAACATGTACCTTTGTTATGGTCCTTGGTTTAGTAAATTCCTTGTCTTCCGTTTTATTAACATGATCAATTGAGATTCAATCCTTTGAGACAACATGTCTATAACAAGAATACATTTGAATAACTAATTCACACATGATAAACATCCCATATAACCATTTTCATTTAAGAGTCTCCAAAATAATATGTAAGTGGTTTTTAATGTCCTCATATATTTTGGATTATACAATGATATCATCAATATGTACCACAAAAAAAATACTGAGTTATTCCTTGAATACACTATTCATTAGATCCATTAAGTTTGTGGGTTCATTAGTTAGTCAAAATTTAATTACTATAAACCAGTAATGTCAAATACTTTTTTGATATTCATTATTTAGAATATCTTCTTTCTTTATAAGAAATTGATGATTTCGAGAATAGAGGTCAATCTTAGAAAGATATTTAGCTCTATGAAGTTGATCCAATAAACCAACAATGTGACGCAAAAGATACTTTTTCACTATTAAAATATCATGGATTTCTCAATTTTTAATCCAAATCCTTAAGGATCTATCTATCTTTTTAATAAAGTGAACACGGGATCCAATGGAGAAACACTAGGGTGTATAAATAATTATCAATCGATTCCTCTAGTTTTTTCATTAATTCTATTAACTTCATTGTGGCCATTTTATGTGATGTATTTGATATAAGTCTTCCATGATAGATTTAATCCATTGAAAACTCAACTTCCCCCTCTCTAGAATGTCTATATAAATCCTTTGGAAATATATCAATGTATTCATATATAGTAGACACATACTCAATTTGAGGATTTCATTCCATCTCTATAGATGATTTTTTCTCTTTCTCCCCAAAACTTTAATTTAAAAAGCTACTGGAGGTGGATACAAATATGACATAAATGATGAATTGGACCCTCAAAAGATATGAAATTTCATATTTTCATCAAAAATAATAATTTCTTTCTCCATGTAAAATGTTTTTTCATTATATTTCAAAATCCAGTCAATACCAAATATTATATCAAAATAGGCCATTGATATGATTATAAAATCATCAATTAAAGTGTGTTTATATTTCATAATAGGAATTTCTTGACCCATCATTTTTTCAATTTGGTTTCCACTTGGAGACTTTATTGGAAACTCCCTTGTTAATGTGAATTGTCAATATCTATTTTTTTATTGAAAACTGTGAAGAAATAAAGGAATATGATGATACATAATCAAATAATGATTTAGATAATTATGAGGAGATGATTGAAGTACTGGCCACCAAATCATTAGGAACTTCAACCTCAAATTTTGTGACTGTATATGCATGGCCTTGATCTTTTGTACTTTTCTGGGGAAATTGTTCTTGAGGATTAGGAAAATAATTTTCATAGTTTCCCATCTTCCTACAATTTTACCATTAAACATTTGTAGATTATTTATTTTTCCCATTAATAATTATAATGATGGTCTATCTCAACACACATGAATAAAACTCCTTTTAAATTTAAGTAGAAACTATGGGTTTCCTTAAACATGTATCACATGTTTGAAAATCCATTTTTTATACTTCACTTTATCCATTATTTTCTCTACCACCCTCTAATTTTCTTGTTTTTCGTAAATTTATAAGACTTAGAGAATTATTTCTCTTCTAGTAGAAAACATGAGACTATATATTCATATAATGATAATCTTTGGTAGTCCAGTTCCCTTCATAGGAATGTTTTAACCCATAAAAGAATCTATTAATCATTATATTTGATTTATCTGTGTTATCCATAGACTTCCTTAGTATCTATGTCAGGTGGATTCATACATGGAATCGTTTTCATCCCCTTTTTGTCTTAGACATGAAAATTATATCTATATAACTTCCCATATTTCCCAAGGAATTCATTTTTTCTTGAATGTTTCCTTTAAATCCTTCCATTCTATATTTTTAATTTGTTATTCCTCCTTTTTTATTTTAAATTAATGAAAAAATATGATCATCATCTCCTGAGAGATGATAAAATTCCATGTTAACCTTATCCCTTCCATTAATTTTCAAAAAGAGAAATATTTTCTCTACAGAAATTAATCATTGTTATGATAAAGATTAATTTTTTGTCCCTTTGAATTCTGAAAGTTGTTGTCTCATGAAGTGGTCTATCATTTTTCCTCTTTGTTTTAGATTGGGATATTCTATTAGGGTAAGGTTATTCCTCATAACCTCAGTCAGTTGTCCCAATATAGTTTTCATTTTCTTAGTTCCATTTGTAGTTCCCACTCCAAAATAACAATGTTTAATAGGAGGACAATACCAACATGGAATACAAGTGTTGATATGGTCTCCATTCCTTCCACTAGGATTCATTTCTAAACAATGTCATAATAATTATTATGTTATGAAACATAATTCATAATTTTGAACTAGAAAAAGAAATAACATAAATTGAAACTTTATGCATTTATAGTCTTATAATCATAAACATGGTTTTTTTAGTGACATATTTACTTTTAAATCCTTTATTATTGTTTTTAAATAACGGAACGACCCTAGAACTTATATAATAATTTTTTTATTTTGGAAATAAAAATATAAATTCATTATAAATGTATAATGAAATAAGTTTTATTTATGAATTATGAATCTATAAAAATATAATAGTAACCGATCCTATGAGAGAATAAATAAAATTTATATATCTTATAATATTAATCATGATATTTTTATATCACGTAATAAGTAAATAAATGTTTTGGAAATGATAAATTAAGTGTTTTTATTTTGTTAAGTCAATGATATTTAACAAAAAATTTATAATTAATATGTTTATTTTAAAAATAGACCAATTTCATAAAATAGATTCTTTAATAAATATTTTTTTCTTATGATTACATGAAAGTATGGTTAGACTATAGTTTATTATTCAAAGTGTCATAAATGAATTTATAATTTTAAAACATGTATTTTTTGAATAAATGATGATTTTAATTAAAAATTTAATTTAACATAATTATAAAATTATATTCTTACAATGGATTCCAATTTTTAATACCACACGTTGAAGATTGGTTAGGTTGAATTTTTTTTATCTTTGTAAAATTCTTGAATTTTTAGTGAAAATTAAAATCAGGTGATTTACGGTATATATACATTATATGTAAAATACACAATTAATTGAGTCATCGTTGATGTGAGAACCATATTAAAAAATCCTCCTTAATTATTTTAATATATTTAGTTATAAATATAAAACTATTCCTAATCAAAAGCCAAAATAATAAACTAATGAATAAAATAATAAAAAACACCCCTCTCTAATCATATAAATACCACCTCTCTTCACCTCTTCAAATCACACCTAAGAGATATGTATATTATTTAATTTTTACCCAAGTAACATAAAATACCTCTTAACCATGTACAAGACCTTCTGGTATCCCCAAAATGACAAAACCAATGGCCTTAAGTTGGTTCTCAAGGAGCAGAATTCAAGAGGTAAAATACTCTTTCATTTTCCATTATTTTCATTTCCTATACTATCATAACATACCCATATAAAAGTGTAATTAAAATTCAAATATCATATATATACTGGAATTTTATCATCTTTATGGAAACAATCATCATCAAACTTCTTCCCCTCTCCCTTTTATTCTAAAAATGAGAACATTATTTTGTGATGTGTCGATTAACCGCCATGATGGATGGTACGCTTTCATTTTTCATTATCGCCTTTAGAGGTGGTCATAAAACCATTATTATGGTTAAATAAAATTTTATTATACATATTATAAGTTATTTAATGTTTTTTAACCAATATATAAACATGATATGGAAAAAAATGATATAAGTTTTTGATGATCGTAAAAACCACCAAATTAAATTAAATCATTTTCATTAAGGTTTTATCTAATAATTCATACTAATATTATAAAAAATTATATAAGTTATCATTTGAAATTTTGGAATCACATTATCACCATTTAACTCTACTTCAATAGTTTCTCTTCTATTCTACATGAAAATCTATAATGAACAAACCATGGAAACCCTATAATAAATTCACCCAAAAAAATCAAAATAACAATATAATATTAATAAATGGGTGTAATGTTGTTATAATATTATAATATATGGAAATATAAATATTAATATGATTATTTAAGTTATTAATAAAACTATTCAAACAATTATATAAGACTATTGTATACGTTTGATGTAAGACGAACCTGAGGTTAGGGAATTCTTAACCCAATTTCAATTCTTTTGTTTATCCGTCTACTTCCTTTATTATGTGGTACTTAAAATTTTATTTTTTGGTTATATTATGTTTTATTATATTTATTTATAGTGTATTCACATACTACATTCTATTTATTAAATATCACTTCAATGATATCTTATTTTTAACGGATTTCTTAACCTAATTTCATTTCTTTGAGTTAATCTTCTAATTCATTGATTTTGTTCTGCTAAGATTATTATTTTGTAATTATATTATGTAATATTCTGTGAATTTATAGTTTATTCACTTCTTCCACTTTTTTTATTAACACTCAGTTCAATTATATGATATTTTTAAGGTAGTTCTCTTTTAAAAATCATATTATAAATGTGTATTTTTACAAAAATGAAAAGGATGGTTTTTATGAAAGTAACCTTGTTTTATGATTAATTTATGGTTCATGGGAATTCATTATGAAGAAGGGTGGGACATATATATCCATCCAATGCATTGATTAAGTTTATATTAGAGTTGAATATATGGTTACTCCAAGTGTAAATATGATGGTTACACTATATGAAATCCATGAGGGTAACATTGAAAGGTAGTTGTGAGGGTTACATTGTAAGGTAGCCATGAGGGTTTCAAATCATATGGTAGTAATAAGGGTTACAATATTAGGTAATTAATTGACCTATTTAACTTTTTATAATTATTTATATTTTCAATTTTTTATGTAAATTTCACGATTCCACAATGTGACTATATGTTATTGACTTTTCGTGAAGTATGTCATTGTGAAAATGATTTCATATGTTCATAAGTAATCAAGGACTAACGATTCATCACCATATTTTTTGGTATCTTACTAAGCATTTTATCCTGATCCAAATTTGAAAAATGTTTTTCCTTGGGTTTAAGTATTAGTAAGGTAAAATAGGAATCTAAGATGAATATTGTGTAGAATTTTCATGAAAAGATTTCATGCCTTTATTAAAAACATAATTATGAAAAAAAAAATTATTTAGTAATACCCACATTCTAGGATTATTGGTTAATATGTATTGATTATTTCTTAATTTTTTAAAACTATAAAATGAAATGATCTTTCAGAATGTAATAAGTGAATTATAAAATAATTTTCTAGATTATGTAATGTTTAATGCTAAGTCATTATAATTGGTATCAGAGAACAATTTAGATTAATTTAGCAGTTTGAATGATGTTAATAGATTACCATAAATTATTTTTACCTTATGGTTGTTTTGAAATGATATTAAATTTGATGATTACAGTGTTTATTCTTCTAATATATGGATCTTTTTAATGGTTTTCTATGTAAGAAACATGGAAGCTTAAGTATGAATGCATTGAAAGGATGATATCATTCTCAATTCACAACCTACAATGCTGGGAATTGGAATTGAATAGGTTGTGATAGTAATGGCTCAGTTAATACAGTTTATAAATAGTGGTGGAATCCATGAAATAAATTAATCCAAGCTACCTTAATGGTATATGATGATAGTGTAACATTTTATTAGGCAACACCCTCCAAATTTCAGTAGATATACAGACCTAGTAGCGGTTTAATGGTGGATTAAATACCATGAAATGTTTTTTGATGTCATGGGGTGTTCATATAATAAAAAGGTTAGTCATGCTATTTATTTCTTTCATGTTGAAGATGAACAGTGGTGGTCAACGGTCAAAAATATCAAGAATATTGAGAATATTGATTTTTTTGAATGAAATGAATTTAAAAGTATTTTCCATGAAAAATATTTTCCTAAGGTTGTTCGACATAGGATGGAGAAAAATTCTTGAATTTAAAAAAGGAGAAAGAATTAGTGCCTA
Source organism: Viscum album (assembly GCA_963277665.1). Taxonomy (NCBI): domain Eukaryota; kingdom Viridiplantae; phylum Streptophyta; class Magnoliopsida; order Santalales; family Viscaceae; genus Viscum; species Viscum album. The sequence goes on along the minus strand of OY728135.1, from coordinate 864,045,183 downwards.
TGTATGAATAAAACATTACCTTAATGGAAAGGTAATCTCTAAATATTACTCAAGTTCCTGATATATAGTAAAAGGAATAGTTTTTTCTCAAGATTGACACCATGATACTAAATGTACTTAGCCTCCTGTAGATTTAAAAGTAATGTGAAATTTTTTGATCTGTTGAGAGGGTAGAAATTTAGTTTTCTGATGATCCTGTGTACTTTTAAAAGAATAATAATAATATTTCCATTTGGAAAACAATGGGTATTAGTCATCCAAATAAATCTGATGGTATGAATATTCAGTTTTAATTTAGTGGGAATTGTGGAAAAAATAATCTTTGGGAATGCCTTAACAAATCTAGGAAATTTTTCTGATGTGGAATGTTTGGAAATATATCTTGATATTGAAATGAAAAAGATATTAGTGTCAGTATGTTTAATTGTGATATAAAAATTTTATTGTGATTTAAATGTGGTGAGATGGGGTATTATTAAAATATTGACCCTACGAAATACCAGAATGATGGAAAGTAGACATATTATAAGAAGAAAGGTCTAGTGAGATCCTTTTCGCCCATGTCAAAAGATGTCAATCCATCCAATGATGTGGTATCAAGTACTTTGCTTTTTTAATCAAATGTTTCAAATGTATTTTCTTATACAGGGTCACCACATTCCATTTTTTCTGAGAAATTTTCATGTAAATTTAAAATTTGACCTCAACATATGGGAATTGAATTTATGGTCAAAACACCAGGGGGAATATTATTGTAAAATGTAATTATAAGAATCATATTTTTCATTTTTGTGTTAATAATTACCTACCCAAATTTTTGTTTTTCACTTGTTAGAGTTTTATATTATTCTGGGTATGGATTTATATTTTTTTTATCATTATATAATTTATTATATAGATAAAGAAGTAGTTTTCCAGAAATAGTTTCAATATGTATATTATAGTGAAAACATATTGTTGATAACATATCAGGAAGCAGAGAAACTGTGAAAATATGGTAATGAATGTTTTTATGATCATATTATTGAAAACAGATGAACTATTAAGATTAATGATGACCCAATGGTTAATGTATACCTGAATGTATTTCCTAATTAGTTTCCTAGTGTCATACCTAATATGAAAGTTGAATTTACTACTGAATTAGTTTATGATTCCAAGCCAATTTTAAAAACCCCTTATCAAATGGATCAATAGTAATATCGATAATTGATAAATAAGTTTCATAAGATTCTTGCTAAAGGATACATTCATCTAAGCACTTAAATATGGGGTGATCATTTTTTGTTTGTTAAAAATAAAGAAGGTTCAGTGAGACTTTGCAGGGATTATAGAGCTTTGAATAAAATTACCATTAAAAAAATTATCCATTTCCTCACATCGATGACATGTTTGGTCAGATCTAGGTAGCTAAATATTTTTATAAGATATACTTGAGATCTAAGAATCATAAGCTGATGGTAAAGTAGGATGAAATACTCAAAATAGCTTTCTGTAATTGATATGGGCATTATGAGTTTGTTGATATTCTATTTGGTTTTACAAATTCCCCTACAATATTCATGGATATTGTGAATAGAATATTTCTAGAATATTTGATAAGTTTATTTTTGTTTTTATGGATGATATTTTTTTTATTTTCAGAAATTTATGAGGATCGTGGAAAACATTTAAGGATCTTCTTGAAAACTCTCAAAGAAATTAAGTTTCATAGAAAATTTATAAAATGGGATTCCTAGTTGTAATGGATTTATTTTCTTGGGCACGTTGTAAATTAGTATGGAATAATCGTTGATCCGTCCAAAAAAATCTATTGATGAATGTATGAGAACTAAAAATGTTATATAGATTCTTAGTTTTCATGTATAATCAGGATATTTCTGATGGTTTGTTGCAAACCATTCTAGGTAATCTAGTCTGCTAAATAAGTTAACATGAAAAGAATTTAAATTTATTTGGTTTGAAGAATGTGCTGCTTGTTTTTAAGAAATCAAAAAGTGATTGGTGAATTCTCCAGTTTTGGAACTACCTTCTAGAAAGGGAGGATTTTTCATCTACAATGATTCTTCATTGAATGGGACTTGGTTGTGCTCTGATGCATAATGATTAGGTAATTGCATATGATTATATAAAACTAAAATATCATAAATTAAAGTATCCCCCACATGATTTGGTATTAACATTTTTGGTTTTTTCTTTTAACATTTTAAGGTGTCATTTATATGGAGTGAAATGTGGAATACCAACTGACTCAAAATGTTTATAGTATATATTTACTCAGAAGGAATTGATCATGAGGTAGAGATGGTGGCTTGAACTGATAAAGGATTATTATTTTATGATCAATTACAGTCTTAAAAAAACAAGTGGTGGATTCCTTGAGAAGAAAAAATCATTCTACATTTTCCATTTTACATTTGTAATATCGCCCCTTGATTAATGATTTGATGAAATTCGAATTAGAAGTAGTTGGTGAAAGAAATTTCATTGTTTTTTTAGTTTTCAGTGTAGTTGTCTCCATCAGACAAAATTATGAAATTATAGAAGGAAGACCATGAGTTACAGAAAAAGGTCGAATTAATTAAAAGGGGTAATTTAATAGAATTTTAAACTGATAAATATAGTATTTTATGATATAAGAAGAAATTATTTATGCCTTGTGATTCTCAACCGAATAATGAATAGTTTTAGGAATCTCACAGTTCTCTATTTTTAGATCATCCTAGTAGTAACAAGATGTTTTATTCCTTTGAACGTATTATTGGTGGGAGGGAATGAAAAGAGATATTGAAAATTTTACTATGAAATCGTTGACATGTCAGCAGGTTATATTTGAGCAGAAATGACCAAAGTAAATGTTTTAGCCTTTACTAGTTCTAGAGTGGAAATGAAAAAATATATAAATTTAATTCACGGCGGGACAAAAAATTCATCTCGAGTTAACAATATGATTTAGTTTATTGTTGACTGACTGACTAAATCTGCGCATTTCCTTCATATTTGAGATACATTGTCTTTGGATCATCTTTCTTGACTTTACCTCAAAGATATTTCTAGGTTACATGGAGTTCCCTTTTTCATTTTATTTTACCAAGATCTCATGTTTAGTTATAAATTTTGTAAAGGCCTTTAAAATTAATTGGGAACAGAATTAAATTTCAGCAATGATTTCGATCCTCATTATGATGGATATATAGAGTGAACAATTTAGACCTTGGAAGATATTATTTGATCTAGTTTAAGGGATTACCAATGAATTTGGGATCTGAATATTTATTTTGTTGAGTTTCCCTAAATTAAAAATTTTCATTCTAGTATACAGATAGGACATTTTGAGGAACTGTATGGAATGTTGTGTAGAACTCCATCATTTTAGGATGAATTTACGAAAAGGAATTTTATGGGAAAATAATTAATAGAGGAATTTACTGAGAAAGTGATAATGATCCAACAACAGATGATGATAAATCAAATAATGATGAAAAGTTATGCAGATAATAGGAGGAAATACGTTTCTTTCGAGGTAGGTGCTCGTGTGTTTTATATAATCTCACCATGGAAAATTGGTATGCATTTTGGTAAGAAATTAATTCTAATTTCATGATTCATTGGACCTTGAGAAATCCTATAGAATGATGGACCAATCTCCTACCAAGTGTCTTTGCCTCCGAGTTTATCTTAGTTATAAAATATTTATCATGTTTTGATGTTAGGAATGCTTGTAGTAGATTCATAAAATGTTTTGAGACCATAATTAGTTCAGATAGAAGAGAACCTTTCATATGAAGAGAAACGTATTTAGATTATTGATCATATATAGAAATTATTTCAGAATAAGGTACATCACCAGGTTATAGTTTTTTGGAGTAAACACATGGTAGAAGAAGCAACATAGGAATCATAAAATTCTCTGAGGGAATGGTATCCTCAATTTGTTAATAAATAAATAAAATATGTGGTCCCAATTTCTAAAAGGTGGGGAGAATTTAATGACCTAGGTACTTATATAATAATTTTTTTCTTTTGGAAATTCAATAGATAAATTTGGTGTAAATGTATAATGAAATAAGTTGTATTTATAATTAAAAACTCTACACTAATATAATAGTAATGTAACCTATCCGAGTATAAATAAAATATGTGTATCTTACTTTTGTAATCATGATATATTTATTCCATGGAATATGTAAATAAATGTTTTGGAAATGATAAATTTTGTGTTCCTATTTTGGTCAATCATAAATATTTAATTACCATTTTTAATTAATATAATTATTAAAATGAAAATATTATTTCAAAAAATACATTCAAAAATAAATACTTTTTTTTCTTTTGAAAATAATATAATTTTTTGAAAATTCAATTAATATTTTAAAGTGTCATAAAATCAGTTACATTTTTAAAAGTGTAATTTTTCAAATAAATAATCATTTTAATACAAAATTAAATTTCAAAATAAGTGATTATTCTCAAAATATTCATAGTCTTGAGCCTAAATAATAAACTAAGGAGTAGAATAAAAAAACACCCCTCTCCTCCACTATAAATACCACTTCTCACCCCTCTTCTCCTGACATTGAAAGTCCTTGTATCTTGTGTAATTTCTGACCACTTTCCTTCACAAACCTCTTCCTCATGTCCAATACCTTCTATTCTCAACAAAACGGCCAAACTAGGTGCCTTAAAAAGGTTCTCAAGGAGGAGAATTCAAGAGGTAAAATCCCCTTTTATTTTATTTTATTTTTATTTTCCATTCATTTTCTTTTCCTATACTCTATTTACCTACCCTTATCTAGTTGTAATGAAAAATCTATTATCTTATATATTATTTAATTTTTTCATTTTATGGAAAAATTCATCATCAAACTTATACTCCTCTCCCTTTTATTATAAAATTTAGAAAATTGTTCCATGTTATGTTGATTTACCACCATTGTGGACGATGCATATTAATTTTTATTTATCACCATAAATTTTGGACATAAAATCATTATTAAGGTTAAATAAAATTTTATTTTACATATTATAAGGCATATAAGTTTTTTTAACCCAATATATAAACATGATACTGAATGAAATGATATATGTTCAGGATGATCGCAAATACCTCCAAAATAAATTAAATCATTTTCATAAATGTTTTATATCATGATTCATCCCCATAAAAAATTATATGTGGTGTAATATAATATTATATAAAAATATTTACTCCATTTTATTCCATGTGTGGAGTTTTTCTTCCATTCGACCAGACAAATCATACTGAACCAACCAAGGTAGCCATGGAATAAATGCACTTGAAACAATGAAAATAAAAAAGTATTATTAATAAATGGGTAAAAATATATAATAACAATATCAAATAACCGATTATAAATATTAATATGTTTATTTAGTATATTAATAAAACTTTTTAAACCATTATACTTGAGTTTGGAAGATGTTTGAATTAAGGTGAACCTGATGTAAGGGGATGTTTATCCCAATTTCCATTATTTAGGTTAACATTCTACTTCATTGATTTTGAGGTGCTAACATTATTATTTTTCTGATTATATTATATTATATTATATTTATTTATAGTTTATTCCCATATTTTATTATTTTATTAATTCTCACATAAATTATATGATATTTGAAAGTGAATTCATAACCCTATTTCCATTTGTTGGTTTACATTATACTTTATTGATTATATGGTAAATATTAATATTATTTTTTTATTATATTATCTTTTATTATAGGTATTTATATTTTATTTAAATATTCCATGATTTTTATTAATTCTCACTTCAATTATATGATATTTTTAAGGGAATTTTATTTAAAAATCCTCTTTTAAATTTATATTTAAAAAAATTCAGATTGAACGTTTTTATGAAAGTAATATTATTTTATTATTATGTTCTAGTTATTGGTCAATGTTTATGATGAAGGGTGGGACCTATATCTCTCTCAATTTCATTGGGTGTGTTTATTTTATAGGTTAACCTTATAGTTACTCTATTTGTAACAGTAATGGTTACTGCATAAGGTAGCCGTGAGGGTTATACTTTAAGAATGTTATGAGGGTTACATTTTAAGCTAGACGTGAGGGATAAAAAATATTCTGGTAACTGAGAGGGTTAAAATCTTCATTAAGTAATTCCCCAAGATACCTTTATAGTGTTATTTATGTTTTCTATATGTTATGGAAATTTAATTTTTGTATAAAGTAACTACATGATACTTATTGGGTGTCATGTATGATATTGTGAAAATGAATTCATATATTGAAAAGTATTCATAGACTAAAATTTTATCTCATTCCTTTTATGTCCCTTAGTGAGGATTTTTTTCTAATCGCAAGTGGTAAATTTGTTTCTCATGGTTTAAGGATAGGTAAGAGAAAAAGAGAATCCAAGATTAACATTGTGAAGACTTTTCATAAAAATATTTGGTGTTTTTATTAAAAAATTACTATTATTCTATAAATGTATACTATTTTAATATTAGCCACTTTTTATTCTTGTGAGTTGATATTTATAAATTATGTACTAATTTTTTAAAACTATAACAGAAAAGATCCTTGGGAATGTAAGAAACTGAATTCTAAATGAATTTTTTAGATTATGTAATGTTTTTGTCTGAGCGCTTAGGTAAAAAATGTGAATTATTCTAGTCATTTCCCTAGTACATTAAAATTATTTTCACAGTAAGGCTTGTTTTCATGTATCTGGTTACATCGAGATAGGCCTGATGCACCTTTTTAGGGTTGCTAACATGAGGTACATCAGTGCCTAAACCATTTCCAATGATAGTATCTAGAATAGATGTATTTATTAGAAAACGGACATAATATTTACCTTACCAAAATTATAGGGTATTTTTCTATGATTTCACTCAATGTCTATCTTATATTTATGTTCCCTAATCTATGTTTTATAAATCCATTTTTTATTTTTTCTAATAAACTTCTTTTGATGCCAAATATAAAAACCCTAATCTAAGTACCATAGAGTTGGGGAATTAATTTATTATATTAATATACTATATAAGGAATTCACATCCCAAATGAGTGAATTGGTTATTATCTTTATAAAGACTAGATAAAAACCTATGATTTATATTAAAAATGAATGAAAAAACAACATATAATGTCTATTGGAAACATCTAGAAACACCAAAATTATCCCTGCAAGTCATTCATAGTATACATCTTCGCATCTTGGGGAGAAATAAAACAAAAAAAGGGGTGAGATTATATTCCCATTAAGGGTAAAAAATACAATGAAAACTATCATAATCATAAATAATAAAGGAAGGTGAATGTCTAACAACACATGTAATTAAAACATAAACTTGAACAAAATAAGGTCAGAATAAAAGATTATCAAAATAATGACATATAAATATTGAAATAAGAATAAAATTTAACCATGGATATTATAATATTATAATAATAACATGTATTATCATTTAATAATATTAAAATTATAGAATTCATAATTATGGACATCTAAAAATATTATCATGCCCTAAGCCAAGACATCTGAAAAAATGCGTAAGGCCTCAGCCAAATCCCAATCTAGTTTATCCCAACCTACTGATTCCTTGAGAGGTTATGTTGGGCCCCAATCTTCATATACTAATTACAATTAATTCATCATATGAATGAGGTGAAACATAAACAAAATACAGACACAAATTATAAATAACTATCCCAAATCACTAAACATTATCACTAACCATTCTGAGTAATATGATGAACGGTATCAAGATTGCACATCCACAATCAAACTGATCATAAACCATTTAATAAAATACGGTATATGATATCATTAATTATCATCCCAATTAAACATAAAATTCAACATAGGGTTTTTAAATATATGAAAATACTCTAATAAAATCATCCAATACATCTTGAGAGAAATAACCTTTTTATTTTGCAAAGAATAGTTTTTTTGGAAAATCATTTTTATTTACAAACAATTATATTTTTATGATTTATATCCCTGAATGGAATATTAAAGGACCATATAATTATTTTTAATGAATAAATGATTTCCAATATGTAAAAATAATTTAAGAAACTATTTAATTCGGCCACTTCTGGGGGGGTTTAAGTGAAAATATAAAAGAGTGTTTAAAACAAGAAAATTCATAATTGTTTGTATAAAACATGAAATGAAATAATATATCTTTTTATGAAGAATTTCTTTATATTTGAATATAATTGATTATTAAAATATATTATGGATTTTACTCTAAAATGGGTACGAAATTGGGAAGTACCCTTTAATCAGGTTGGCTTCACGTAGAGAATTGAAAAGGGTACCATATAAAACGTGTATTTACCCATCAAAAAATGATGAATTGATCTAGATACATGATTTCTAAAACATATAAATATAATGTAGAAGAATTATTTAAAGATAAATAATATCTACACTGGGGTATTGATAATGAAATCCTAACATGAATGAAAAATGGATCTTCAGGGAGAATCCCTTACCACATAAAAAAATAGTGAAACCGTATGCCGTATAAAATTAATGAACATAAATTTAAACATTTAATAAAAATAAGATAAAGAGATTAAGGATGTGATAAATAAATGGGATGTTTATATAAACCAAATATAATAAATGGTGGCGAATAAAAACATAACTAATAGAAAGGAATGTGAGATGAGAAAACCCTAACCTTTTGTCTGAATGTGTTATTCACATGAACTAAATATCAGGAATAAGATAATTATATTCATTTATAATATAAATCAAAACCTATTTAAAATTTATTATATTTATTATAATCATATTAAGTTAATTTATTTTGTTTTGATAAGTTATAAGATTCAATTTCATCATTCTGGAGTGTTTGTTTCCAAAGGTTTTTCATGATTGGTTCACTTGTATACATGTATGAAAAATCATGTAAAATGGAAATAATTATCCATAATATAATTTATATGTTATTAAAAAAATTATAAGATATTTAATGGTCTTATATATATATATCATTATTTCATATTTTATGGTGATTCATTATATCAAATATTACTGATAACCGTTTAGATTATTTTGTGGTTTCTTTCATCATCACGAACTAGTTTTCTCTTAAGAATTAATATTATGTATATATAATGGATAAAAAAATTTAAATATGTTTTATTAAATATATTAATGTAATTTTTAACCATAAATTTTTTTTATGACCATCCTTTAAGGAATAATAGGAAAACCAAAACTCATCGTCCACCAAGGCGGTAAATCAGCAACCTGTGGATGATGTTTTCATTTTTATAATTAAAAAGGGAATATAATGAGTTGATGGTTGATATACAAATATCGAAATAAAATTATAGTATATATAAGATACTGGAGTTATCATATCTCTTTGTATTGGATAAGTGAGGAAGGGTTATAAAATAATTTGAATTTAAATTGAGAGAGATACATAGAGAGAGAAGTGTTTACCTCTTGAGTGTCACTACCTTGAGAACGTCCCTATGGGACATGGAAATGGATTTTTTATAAGACCAAAAATACTATAATGTGGGGAATGATATGTGATATGAAATGGGTAGAATATAATCATGTATTAATGAATTTGAGGTGTGAAGAGAAGGGGTGGGTATGGTTGTATTTATAGTGGATGAGAGGGGTGTTTGGATTATTTTAATCATTGATTTATTATTTTGGATCAAGACTATAAATTGTAAAATCCTGACCCAGATTCCACTAAAATGGTGCCCCCATCTGGTTGGAAACAAGGCATCAATCCCGCCTCCCCATATACCAGAGGCTTTTGACTAGAAGCGAGGCCCTAAGAGGTGATATTGGGGATATTGTGGCCTCGTATCAGAGTAAGCAAACAATGGAAATAGAAATGTATCAAACACAATGGAATGTAATGAAATTGAGGAAGGGGTAAATAAAATAAAATATAACATGTTGTAATAATAAAAGAAAATTATTAAAAAAATTCAAATAGTTATGCCATACATAGATCATTGGTCACCAACTAGGCTAACCATACATATAGTGGACTAAAAAATAAATTAAAATAAAAGTACATGGATCCAATACTAACTATGATCCAATACATGTACCTGACCCCCAGACACTATCGAACTGCACCAACCTGATCCATGACCACACAAGCATCTCTCCTCGATCATACAACATATGACCTCAAAACTATCAACCAGGAAAATCATGCTCAACATAAAAAAGAGATATAAGGTATACACATACACCGAGGTGCAAGTGTAAGGGTGATAAATAATCTCAACAATCCACCCCAATAAGGAACCTATATAATATGCTTCCAGAAGTGTATACAAAAGAAACCAAAAATATCAGTCTTTTTGAGACACGACAAAAAATAAAACCAAATATTATAAATATGAAAACACATTTGAACCCTAGGAATGTAATCATAATCAACTATGTATGTGCCACCAGGGATGTCCATAACTGTATATGCATAAATTTATAGACCCATACCTATACATATATATATAGATATTAATATTTGTGAGTAAGTGAATCAAATAAGTTAAAACCAAATAATCAAACATTACATTGGTCTGTAATAAAAGACCGCCTAGACATCCTATGTATGGGTGTTTAGATGGATGTCTACCACTCATGTAGTGTCTCAATAATTGGATCTCATTGTCCAAAATCCAAGCAGAAATGTACCGATTTTCTCCAATGCTGGAAATTTCTCTAAGAAAGCTACGTCACCACAAGGGGATACTCTTCTTATACCAAGGATAACCCATACTCGCCTCTAATCACTCTAAATAAGGATATTGTGTACCAAAGATCAATCTTATAAAGGTCACTACAACAAACTACAATCGATGCCGACCAATCAGATTTTAGAACCCAAGTTCAATATCCATGGTAAAAATATCAATGCAACCTCATCATCCTACTTCATGTAACCACATGAATAACAACCTTCACAACCACACCATATGATCAAATTCAATTCATAAACGGGAAAAATCAAAGGTATAGAAGACCAAGTCATCCTCATAAAGTAATAGAATATTCTCAATGGAAACTATGAAAATATGTGAGTGGGGTTCAAAGATAATCTCAATAAACTATGCCCAAAGAGACCCCAATAAAGCTATATCCAAGGGTCAGATGGCCCAAGCCATCCTACACAATCAAGACCCAAGAAGCAAAATTAACAAAGGAACCCACTACCATAATAAATTAGAATATGAGTCCATCTAATTAATTATTACAATGGGGAATCAATGTGTCCCCCAAGTCATAAAATTCATAAAGACTATGACTCTGTTGAAGGGATTCTGACAAAGAGAATCCAAGTTTCACTACAGAAAAAAACTCAGGAGGATCCATGGAGATGGAAATGTTTAAGTAATACTATATATATCATGTAACTCTCAATTTCAGGATTCTAGAAAACACTTATGGAAATACCAAACAATAATACTCAGATTTCGGATCCCAAGAAGCACCACCTCTAGCCATCCCTATCAAATAGTGCACTGCATCTGGCTTATCATCTACTAACCAAGAATAACCTATGATAATCATCATTGCATCATCAATAATCAAGTGAAAGAAAAAAAAGTATTATGATGGTAAAATTCATAAAAAAAACTAATACCAAATACCAATATGATTACATGATTGGCATGGGTTCTTAGATGACACCCTTAACCAAATCTACCCCATCTCGGGGTATAAGCCCAAGGTCATAAAATAATGGCTACCCACTGGGTCCCTCAAGTCAAACACTAAGAGGCATCCTATATGGGATCATCATGGTCTAAACAAAAGAAAATTCACCTATATGGGATCCATAGATTAAATGGAATCTAGGAATCATAAATGGGATCCAATAATAACAGTTAAATATAGGAATCCTTATTGGGATCCTCAGAATGTAACTTAGGAGAAGGCATCCTACATAGAATCCTCAATACTGCCCAAGAAGTAGAGGAATCCTTCCTGGGATTCTAGAAATGGACAATTGTAAACGGATCCTAAAAGAGAATGCCTAGATCAGAAAATAAGTAAAGGCACCCCATAGGGGATCCCTGGTAAATAGAAATATGGTAGAGGCATTCTATACAGGGTCCTCTAGGTTGAAACATAAACAGAGTAAACCTATAGGTGATCATTGAAAACAACTAGACTCACAAACTCATAGTCTATTGGGAACATCTCACAAAAGATATGTCCTCAAGGAAGTGTTAAATAACATAGGTCAATAGATTTTTCGCATGGCTCATCTCAAAATAGTTCTCACTCTTAGGAGACACATAATACAACAATTGGAGGATGAACCTATCCATTCATGAAAGGCCTGAAACGTGGCTCAAGATACCTCATAAAACCACAAAAGTGTTATCATTTCAATATATATGGAAGGATAATAATATGTAATAATCATGGATCCAATTATGAATGGTAGGAAAAAATAAATGAAAACCCTCAAAGGGTTACAATGGAGGAGTACACGATGTGTTACCATCATACAGGATGTGTTTCCTCAAGTCCCCACATGGGCATGTACTCTCCTCGACAAGGGTGTGTAAATGCCTCTGGTTCAAGACATGTGAAATGGGTACATAGCATGTACCCAACATAATAAACCTACCCATCTCCCTCAACCATCCTGACCATGTACATTATATTTCTATGTAATTCTACACGGTGTCCAACCTACATGGATTTTTTTTGTATACTCAACAGAGCCATGTACCCCTACACAAGTAGCCTAGAATAGTACATGGACACACGGTCGAGACCTAGTACACAAAGGGTACACGCTAGTACATATAATATATATAACATCATATTCCCTAAATGGGAATAACACATGGAAAGTCACCTTCAACTACACACCGTGTAGCCAGATTTTTCCATAATAGAAAACCTTCAGATCACCTAAAAACTCATTTTCACAACCAATTAAATAGATCTCTCCTCTAGGGGCAATTAAAATAATAATAGGAATTTTAAAACATGAAAAAGAGGAATATAATTTTATTTTTTTTAAATCTTAAAAGTCCTACCATTGGGTCGAAACTATCGAAGCTTCTCTCAAATTAGTGGTCCACGATTGTCTTGCATCAATCCAGCACATAGAGACTTTTGTGATAGTACCCTTTTCTATCACTCTCTATTTTCTACCTCCCTCTATCTCTTATTTTGTGGTGATGGGGGAGCAACATGTGGGGGGTGTTCATGAGAAGTAGGAGGTAAGGAGATAAAAGAAAATGGAAAAAATGGAAAGAATAAAATGAAAAAGAAAAGAATAAATAGATGAGGCCAACCCTAATACACAACCCATGTTTATTCCTTTTATAGGAAAAAATACCCATTCCAATATCAATAAAGAAGGAATAATATCAAATCGAAGCTCCGTTAAAATAATACGCCCAAATGAACTTGAATGAATAATATAATATTTAATTCAGTAAATATTAATTATTCCACTAAAATTAGAACTACTCAAATATCTACTAAACTCTTGTACTAGGGTAAATAACATATTCTAAGACCAATAGAGTGGTCATAAAAATTACCCAAGATCAACTACTAGGGAAAAGACCATTTTTACCTTACAAATATCTGATACAAAATATTCAAATTTCTACTCAAAATTGGAGTCCATATATACATGAGTCATAATAATTTCTAAAATATAAATCATATCACCCTTGAGAATCATTGGTGGTTAGACTTGTAGCCATGATATTAACATGAGAATATAAATAGGATGATATCTAGAATTTTTAATGACCAGACTCATAACATCAATAATTGTCTCATATATGGGAGACATTCAACTACGACCTATATGGTACTCCCCACTATAGGAATATCCTTATCATCATCTTGAAACCAAAATCTAAGCTCAACAAACAACATAAAACCTCAAATTTCAACTGAAATGAGGGTCACCACCCTTAAAAGGCCAACAGTGCACTCCCCACCATATGTATTACCTTACACTACTCCTTGAGCACAACCACAATAGGTTCCTTCCTCAACTAGGGAATAACATTTAGAAAGAAAATGAGCTAAAATAGGTGTATACAATGATTCTAAAAAAGGATACCTACATCTCACATCAATCCACGCTCCCATCCTATCAAAACCTAATGAGGATTCATCCCTGGTTCAATCATCTCATTATGCTATATTGACTCTCAATTTCACCTCTACAATGGATGAACATTCATCATTTGACCACAAATCCTATGAAACTATACCATGGACATATTTCAAAGCATCATTCCCCGACTTTCACTTGGCCACTCACCGTTTATAATTCAAATGATACCATGTGCACCGGTGTGTAAATTTACCACTCAAATCGTACTCCAATGATTCATACATTACACTGTTAATATGACCATGCTATAAGGCATTCTAGTCCAAATAGTCCATAAGATCTATTTAAACTCCTCATCAAAATTAAGCACCTCACCCATTCCATGATTTAATCCCAGACTTCCCATCACCTAAATCCATTCCATTCACCAGCATCTACCCACACTTTGACTAAATTTGTAATAGAAGAAAAATTAGTCAACCATTCTACCAACACAAATAGTCTTGCCCAACAAATCCAATTTTGAAAAACAAGCACCCTTGGTGATTCATTAAAAACTGAATGCATCAGCATGCCTATAAAAAAATCAAGCACCTTCTGGATATAAATCTCAAAATGAGTGTAAAACAAAGATCAATTCCTAAAAGTGAACTAAAAATACGGGCTAACCATTCTCCCAAAGGTCACATCACAAACAATTATGTTGACCTAAATGGTTCTGCAACAAAACTAAGAGCCTCTAGGTCTACCCCCTATCCTTACTGAACATGTCTCACAAATGGGTCACATGGTCCAACTGAAAAGGCCAAAATATCAAACCTCTCTGAAGAATGTAAATATCACAATGACCTACGAGGTAAAAAACTAAAAACATGGCCTGAAAGGGCTTGATCCTCACCATGAATCCTCATAAGGAACTATGCCCTGGAGATCATGATACCCACAAACAAGAAAGACTAAATTGAAACTAACCAAGAATCCATATACGATAATACCCTATAAAGGTCTAGTTCTCAAGATAAGTTTAGGTACATATCGACACCCTACACATTGATCTGACTAGATAATGACAACTCGAGAAACAACCCCCAATAAGGGGTAAAATAGATGGACATCATGGGCCATATCAACCTATTGTGGTCATTACACCTCTTTTGCATGAAGAGTGAGTCATCAGCCTCAAAAAAATTCTTCAATGTAAATCCACATAACCTTCTATCAGAATGGTATTTATATATATATAATTAGGAAAAATTAAATAGTCCTCATTAAGTAAAATAACACACTAGAAGGCCTATATGTTGTGAGTACTAAATTCTAAATATGATGCTTGAGATGCCCCTTCCTTCTTCCAGCCAAGAATCAAAATCTATCACTGCTATCTTTCCAATGGACAAGATCCAATGATACATATTAAATCATAACATCCACAAAACATGTGAGTTTCTCAAATCAAGAATCATATACAACTATAACATTACATATCAGAAAAAAAATCACATACCCAAGCTACCAAAACCCCTTAAAAAATAATTATTCTCAACACACCAGTCGTTCATCCCTTATAATTTCTAATGCATTTATAAAACTCCTATCTACCACATAACAAATATTAAAGTCCAGGAAAAAAACATCTCATAACACATTGTAATGTCATGATATGGATGCCACAAAAGTGGTTCCCAAGAATTGTTTTTTACAAGGAATCAAGAATTCTTACCCATATGATAGAGGCTAACTACTATTACCGAGGTCCTAGGAGGTGTTAAGGGGATACTATACCCACATATCATACTAATAAAATAAAGAAAATATCTATGTTTCATACACAGTAAAAAGAAAAAAGATTGTGGAATCCATTAATAAACTAAAATAGATCATGTTGTAATAATAAATGGAAATTCTATAAAAGACCTAATAGTAATGCCAAATATATAACACTAGTCCCCCACTGGACATACCATATAGATACAGCAGAACAAAAGGAAATGAAATAGAAGTACTGGGCTCTAATACTAACTATGAGAAAGACCCCACGCTCGGTCCCACGAAACCGTCGAACTGCACCTACCCAATCTAGGACCACACTGGTAGATTTGTTTTAACATGAAACACTAGGCCTCATCCCTATCCACCATAAAACTAATTCTGAACCTGACAAAAATAGATAACGTATAAATATAGAATGAGGTTCATGTGTAGGAGTGATAAATAATATTATTAGGCCAACCCAATGAAGAACCTATATAATATGCTACTATAAGTGTATGAAAAAGAAACCAAGAAGCTCATACTAGTAGAGACAAAACTAAAAAGATTACAATATCTAATAAACCTGAAACTATAGTCAAACCTCATGTCTGTAATCTTGATCAACTAGGAATGTTTCACCATTGATGTCCATATCTATATATGCATACATTTATAGTCCCAAAACTATACATATATACATAAATATGTCTATTCATGAGTAAGTGAATCAAATAACAGAAAACCATATCATTATAAGATCATTGGGTCTGTAATCATTATAGCTTAGACATCTTGTGCAAGGGAATTAGGATGGATGTCATACCACTCATGTTGTGTATTTTTAATTTGATACTTGGGTCTGCATTACCAATCAACAGGTACCTACCTTATCAAACACTATAAATTTCTCTAATAAAATACATCACCATAGGGGGAAACTCTTCCTACATCTAGGATCACTCGTAATCACCTCCAATCACTACAAATAAGGATATTATATACTGATGGTCAATCATGTAAATGTTATTGTAACCAACTATAGCCTTTGTTAAGTAATCATGAGTCAAAACCCATGGTTTGGATCCATGGTAAAATACCAAGGAATCCTCATCGTTCAACACCATGTAATCAGATGAATAACATCCATCACATATACACCATATAATGAATTATCATACCACGAAGGGGTAATATCCAAGGTATATAAGATTAAGTCATTCTCTTCGATTCATTGGATCATTTTGATGGAAACTCAGTAAGAATATAAGTGGGTCCAAGGATCATATCAATAGACCATTTCTAAATATATCCCAAGCAAGATAGATCTATGGGGTAGAAATTCCCAAGGTAGCCTATGGAATTAATACCAAAAGAGAAAATGCATCAAAGGCATCAACTACCATAATCAACTATCCAATAAGTCCATCCAAGGAATTTCTATAATAGGAAATCCGACCATCACTCATGGAATACAAGTCATTAGGCTTATGAGCCCAACGAACGAATTCCTATAATGGGATTCTATGTATCACTCAATGCGTAAAAAGTCATTGGATTTGAAGATATAGAAATTTACAAGCATCTGGATTCTAGGAAACACCTCTAGAAATCCTAAACAATCAAGCTTAGATGTTGGATCCTAGGAAGAACCAATAGGAATCCATTTTAATAAACATACCATGTGAGTCTCATAAACTACCAACCAGGATAAAACTCTAGTAAACATCACTTCATCTACAATAACCATGTGAAAGATAAAAAAATAGTGAGGGTGGTCAAATGACAAAACCCAACAATACAACTATAACCTGGTGGGATTACAAGTTCGGTATGGTTCCTAAGGTGACACATACTACAATATCTACCCAAAACCGATGTAAAATATCATGGTTAGTCAAAAAATGAGATACCACTGGGCCCCTCATGTAAAACACTGAAATGAACCCTACTTTGGATCCTTGAGGTCTAAACACAAGAGAAAGAATACTACATGAGATCCTTAACTGAATGGGAAAGGATGAATACTACATGGGATACTCATATAGAAATTAAACTATAGAATTGTACATGGTATCCTTAAAATGATACTATGGAGAAGGTTTCCAATATAGGACCCTCAAGAGATCACAAGACGAATTGGTATCGTACATTGGATCCTTATAACGGAAAAAGGTAAAGGGTTCATAAAAGAGACTCCCTAGATCATATAATAACAAATTTCACCGCTCAGTGGATTCTTGGTAAATAGAAAGATGGAAGAGGAATTCTACATGAGATCCTCTAGGTCAGAACATAACTAGATAAATCCTATATGGGATCCTAGATAAAAAAAGTCTCACCACCTTTTAGTTTAGAAGGGAACAAATGAAAAGGGAGATGTCCTCAAGGAAAATTTACAAAACATAAGTAAAGAGAGATTGATCATGTATCATGTTCGAAACGTTCTCAATCTCAGAAAGAACTGAATAAAACTACTGGAAAAAGAAACTCTCCATTCACGAAAGGCATGAAATTCCACTCACGAGTCCTCAAAACACCTCACATGTCTTACCATTGTGATCTACGTAAAAAGATACTCAAAATATACTACTATTAGATAAAATTTCTACTCCTATGTAACAAGATATGAAAACCCCTATAAGGGTTACATGGTAAGAGTACACGACATATTACTATAGTACATGGAGTGTACCCTCAAGGCCCAGATGGGCAGGTACTCCCACTAAACAGGGTGTGTAAACATGCCAGGTACATAGTGTGTGAAATGGGTATATTTCAGGTACCTGAGATAGGGTACCTTTCCATTTCCCTCAATCGATCTAGAAAGGTACTTGCCCTGGCCATGTACATCTACACGATGTGTTCCCCACATGGGGTCTGGCCATGTACTCTACACGGTCATGTACCCCAACACGGGTAGCCTAGCTGGGTACACAGCAATATGGATGATACCTAGAGCAATGTGTGTATACATTATTAAATGGTTTGTACTTAGAAAACTTCTCCATACCGAATTGGGAATAATATGTATCCTATCACCCATATCCACATGCCATGTATCCTAGTTTTTCAAATAACGAAAAACCTCTGGATCTCCCTCAATCCCTGTTTTCACCCCCAAATAAACATATCGAGACTATAGAAATCATAAGTAATAAAAATATGGATTTAAAAACTTGAAAAATAAAAAATTAAGGGTATTTTTAGTATATATTAAAAATAACTAACTGTGGGTTTAAACCACTGAAGCTTCTCTCAAACTTTATGTCCATAATTTCCACGTGGCAATCCCACACGTTGAGAGCTCAGTGATGGTACCCTTATCCATCCCTATCTCTATTTATCTCTCCATATCCCTTTATCTCTTATTTAATTGCTAAGGATGACCTAAAAGGGGTCATGTCAGAGAATAAGGGGGAAAAGAGAGAAAGGAAAATGAAAAAAATGAAATGAAGAAAAATAAAAAGAAAGGAAAAAAAGGGCTTGGGCAGGCCCCGGTGCCCAACCTAACTTTTTTCCTCACCTAGGAAAAACTCCCCATTATGGACTCAATTTAATAGACAAAATCTCACTCCAATACTTTGTTCAAAATATATAACCAAATGAATATTCATGAATAATTTATTATTTAATTTATTAAATATTAATTATGAATTATTCTGCTAAAATTTGAATGGCTCGGATTTCTACCAAAATCTCGTCCAAGGGTAAAAAACATATTCTAGTACCAATGGAGTGTTTAATAAAATCATCCAAGCTCATATACAAGTGAATAATACTATTTTATCTTTTATAATCATGTGAAAGAAAACATTCAAATTTATACTCAAAACTGTAGTTTGGAAAAACAAGGGTCCTTATAGTGAATAATTATTATTCCCATGGCTAAATAAAGAAAGTTGAGAAGGATATTTTTTAGATTATGGTGCTTGCATCATAAATTACTTAAGAAATAGTTAATTAAACTCATAATGTATATGTTTTTGTAATATTTTTATTTCACTATTCAACAAAAATTCTACTTTTTTAAAAAAAATCACAAAGATGCAACCTAAATATTTTTTGATGTGTAGATTTAAAAAATGGAATCAATGTTTTGAAAATAATTTTATTAATATTATAAATTTAATTTTTATTTAGAATCATCATTTTTTTGAAAAAATACCAATTTTGAAATTATAACCGATTTTATAACACTTTGAAAAATTAATTAAGTTATGAAAAAATTATATTATATTCATATGAAAAAATATATTTATTAATGAATATATTTTATGAAAATATATTTTCTATTAAATAATTATATTAAATATAATTTTCATAATAAAATATTTTATTTCATAAAAATAGAAAACACGTAATTTATCCTTTATGATAATTTTATTTACATATTACATGATATAAATACATTGTATTTTCATTAATAAGATACCTAAATTTATTTTTTATTCTTTTATATGTTAATTTAATATTCTATTGTTCATATTACTATTCCAAATTATCACATTTCTATTCATTTGGTTATATTTAATAGTATATTATGGTTCTAAACTTGTTGTTGCATGAAGCATAAACTCTCGAGGATGTTAAATTTTAAAATATACTTACCTATAAATCAAGGGGTGTTACATAATTGATAAATATTTAGTAAATAACCATTAAATTTTAAAAAATTAATTTTATTCTTCAAAAAATTGTTTTCATTAAAATTGTTTTTTTCATAAAAAAGGTATAATAACTAATTTTTAGAAATTTTAAATAATTTATTTGAGAAAATTACCTTCATTTTTTATATTTATATATAAAAATATCATTTATTAAAAATTTTGGGATTTTTTGGCAAGTATTGATTTATCAGTGAGTAGTAAAAGTAAAAATGTTTTTAAAAAATTAATTTATTTAAAATAAAAAATAAAATTTACAAGTACCATTATGATTTGAATATTACATAAATTATCATAATTTTTAATTTTATTTTAAACCAATTAATATCTTTTTAATCACTTCATACTGTGTTTTGGTATAAGTTTTTCTTTGGGTTTCAAATTTAGCTTTTTAAAAACTATTTCAAAGTGCCTAATGATTTTCCTTTTTAATTAATTAATGTTATCCCTAATGGGGAATGATTTAAATGAAAAAGATATATTATATATAAATAAATATTAATTTATATTAATATAACACTTATTATTGTTCATTGAGAAAATTTAAAATCATCTTTTCCTTGAAAAAATACACTTCTCAAAAACCTATTTTTTTATCACATCTCTTGGTTTTGTGTTAGATTTATTGATTCCACTTCTATATGTTTAATTTTGTAAAATGAATTCCATATTTTTAATTATCATAATTTATTCAATAAAATAGTACCAAATAACTTTTTTCTATAATTATTAGTGCAAATAATAATAAATAATTACCATGTTTAATGTAAAAATCCATTTACCGAGGAGTTAAAATAAAAGGATAAGGATAAAAAATGACCTAAAACATGTCTAAAATATATATATATTTGGAATATTTTAACCTTATAATTTCCTACTCTTGATAATACTCCATTTAGTACCCATTTAAAAAGTGAAAAGATTGGTTAAACCATTTCTTTTCAATAATCATTAGTGTTCCACACGCGTACTTATAAAAGGTCACCCTGATACTCACTTTTTTATGACTTAAAACCATTTTGGATCATCCAGGTCCTAGAAAAAGAACTTAAAAAAATTCCATCCCCTCATCCTAAATGTATTTTTTATTTCATAAATCCTTTATAGGAATACTTTTGGTATCATTTAAAGTGGTGGTCCGAGTTAATGTAAAATTCCTAAATATGAATTTTTGTATTATTTATTATTACACTTTATTGAAATATTCTATAACTATGATAATATTATATAACCAATATCTCATATATAATAATATGTTATTATATTAATGAAATAACATAAATTCATATCCTATTACATAAAATTGGATACAGAATTTCCATTAGTCTGTACGATGGTCTACCGCATTACGAACTGATGTGATTAAATTTCCCTAATCACCTCTCACAACATGTTTTAATTATGGATATAAAGTTTATATATATATTATTTTAAACTAAAATTATAAGGATTAAAATGACCTAAAAAATTTATAAAATACTTTTTAGGAATTGTTATACCTTCCAATTTTCTACTCTTCATAACACTCCATTTTATACCCATTTCGAAAGAGAAAAGGATGGTTAAACCTTTTCTTTTCAAAAAATCACAAGTGTTCCACTCACATACTTAAAAAAGCCACCCCTATAATCACTTTTTATAAAAACATAAAACCATTTTAGATCATACATGTCTAGAAAAATCACTTATAAAATTACATCCCCTCATCCTAGAAGGATTTGTATTGTCATAAATCCTTTGTAGGAATACTTTTGGTATCACTTAAAGTGGTGGGCTGAGAAGTTGTAAAATCCTAAATATGAATTTTTGGTTTATTTCTTATTTGAAATTTTTTATAAATATGATAATATTATATAACCAGTATCTAGTATATACGATTATGTTATTATATTAATCAAATAACACAAATTCATCTCCTATTTCATTAAATTGGATAAAAATAGTTATTCGTGCGTGCAACGGTCTTCCAGATCACGAACTGATGTCATCTTATTTCCATCATCACCTCTTAAAACATGTTGTAATCATGGATTTAAATTATATATATGATATTTTAAATATAAGTATAATTCAATAGTTACTATATCACATATATCGTTTTTTTTTTTCTATTTTGTGGGGGATTCGATAATATTATTTGTGTGTACAAAGGACTACCGCCTCAAAAAAGCGACGTGATTCATTTTTCAATAATTCTTTACATATAAGGTAATAAGGAAAATTTTGATGAATAAATCTTATTTTAATGAAATAATAAATATATTCATTACATAATTTTCATTATTGAAATATATTATATCATTTTATTTCATACACTGAAAATGATAATTTCATTCGTGTACATGTGGACTACCGCCTCCATAAAGTGATGCGATTATTTTTTCATCATATCATCCCAAGAATGACATATATAAGTATATTTAAATAAATAATATGCAATTTTTAATATTATTTTCATTATATAAAGTTAAAATAATACATAACTTCATTCTATAACCATAATTGAAAATTATAAATAGTACTCATACATAAAGACCGTCTACCATCTCCGTGATCATAACATAGTTCAATTTTCCAAACCGTTATTCATGATCACCTTTAAAAGAATAATTTAAGAATAAATTAAATAATTATTAAATAATTTTTATTATTTATATGTTGGAATAATTACCTCTTTAACCACAATCATCACACCTAATACAATTTAAAACAATGAATCGAACGTCATCATAACACCCCATGTGGATTAACTCATTAAGTATTAAAATATTTCATTATAAAGAAATAAAATAAATGATTTTTGTATAAGGTATTAATCATATAAATGTTTATTATGAAATCATATATATTATGTAATATTATTGTATATGATTTAAAAGACATATAACGAAATTATAAACTCGATGTAAGGGTTTTTATTGTATAACTTTTACTTACATAATACAAATGATATATTCACCACATATTGATATTGTGTGGTGTGTATAATATCCATTTTAGATTTAATATCATGAATCCATAATTCAACATGGTATTTTAATATTTCAATTTTAATTATTTCATCCAATTGTATTTGAATTGAATGTTACCAAGTGGTATATTTTATTTATTTTTTATATTTGAAATTATATGATTATGTGTACATTGGTATTTGATTATAATATAGTGTATTTAAAAAAATTATTTGGATTCAAATTTTATAAGCATAATTTATTCATTTATAAATTCTGAAAAATCAATGGTGTGACTTCTATAAGGTCTATTTGTCTGAAATTAAAATTCTTTGAGACATACATTGATGATATGTGCATAAATTAATTTATGAGGTTTATATACAAACCATTAATTGGTAATATCATAAATATAATAATGTTAATTCTATTTAATGATTCATTTTATGTTTTCAATTCATGGGGATTATGATTAAAACATTACTTTAGTGAAAAAGGCTTTGTGTTATAATCTCATTTTGTTCAAGATTATTTTTGTTCAAGGTTATTTTAGTGGAAATAATATTATATTATTTTATTTAACCACAACCCTTTATTATTCACCAGTTATGATTGTGGTTTATTTTTTTTATTTTCATTTCTTACCTTACATAATGAATAAATATCAATAATTTCATTTGTAAGTGATACAGAAATTTTTTTTCTTTTAGATCACATATCATTGGCTTTCATATCAATTTTTTCTAAAAAATTACAAAAAAATTATTTTAGAAATATAAATTTTTTCCTAATGATATATTTCATGCACTATTGACTTCTTTTAAAAGGTTTTAAATGTAAAGTTTTTACAATTTTCCAAATGGGTCACTTTTGACTCTCGTTTAAAAAATGGTTTTACAAGAATTTTTATTTTTATCATTTTAAACATGAACGATTCTTACAAAATTAATTTAAATTATAATGTTTTATCCTTCCTTTATATGCATCAAATGTGTTTTTTCAAAAAATCAATATTTTAAAATTTTATGTTTTTAGAAGTGATCTTCAAAATTAAATGTTTATTTATATAAATTTTTTTTAATGATATGTTAATGGTATTTCGACTCATAAAATTCAACAAACCATGTTTTTAAATATGATTCATTAGATATATTTTATAATGATACAATACTCATTATTTCTCGAGATTGATTAAGCTTTTTTCAAAGAGATTGAAATTGAACCTGTTTTTATAGGTTTATCATGTATCAAATAGATTGTTATAGAACCTATTTATTTTCTACTTGTTAATCATGTCTCGAATATATTTTCATCAAAACAATTTCTTTTCAATGGTTTAATTATTTTATAATAGAAATAGTCATTATTTACATTATTTTATGTCAAAATTTAATCTATATGTACCCTATTCATGATATTATTCCTATAAATTACTTTTGATTACAGGTTGTACCATTATAAACCAAGGATTGTATGTTACATTATAATCAAAATATGGCTAGTACCATTATAAATGAAGGATGGGTGGTTCCATTATTAACCAATGGTGGGTGGTTCGTTTTTATCAAATGATAAGTGGTTCTGTTATACCCGTTTATTGCATTGGGTACTCTCGAGATGAAATTAGATATATTAAATACTCCATTTTGTTGTAGGGATGGTATGATAATGTTCACATGATACCAATACATTATATTAATACATTTTATGGGGTTTAATTTTTCTTAAGTTAAATATTGATATCTCTAGGATCATGATTACTAATTCTTATGACTCTTGAATTCGGAAAAGCCTTATGCCATATTTTCATGTTTGATGGTCAAGGTATTAATGGGTATGAATATTATTATATTATGGTCATTAAATTTTATTATTTAATCATACCGATATGATCCTATTCTTCTTAATGATGATATTTAATTATTAATTCTTATGTTTACCCTTATTATTCATTTGTGCTCAGACTTTTTGTTACTCATTTTCCTCTGGTTATAAATATAATGCTGAATAAAATATTTCTACAAGGATTATATATGGTTGATATTGATGACCTAAGTTATAATATTAAAATTTGGTTATAGTGTTAAAGATACTCTCTTGAATTCTTGGGTATTGTTTATGTAATATTTTTTCCTAATAATCTAAAATAATAATCCTAAAGGTTATTTATAATGTAATTGTTCTGATTTTTCATTTTCAAATAGTATGTTTTGGATATTAAAAATATGGTCACCTTAATCATTATCAATTTCATGAATGTATGGATAATATTTTCATCACCAAATCAGAGATTTTAGGTTTAGGGATGTTTTAGTTGGTATCAAAAGAACTATTTAGATAACATTAGTGATTAGGATGTTTCCATTTTAGGTTATGTTAATATTTTTGGATACCATCACTGGTTTATAAGATGAATGGTGGTCAAAAGTTCAATGTCTTTGATCGCCCCTTGAGGTTTTAAGCGATGAGGTCTTAAAGTTATTAATTACAAATTATGTGGAATTTTATTGGGTTAAAGTACATGTAATTCATCATTTTAATGTGATGTAATCATTTAAATTTAATAGATATAAGTTTTATGGTATTAACAACCATTATGTTTTATTTGATCATGTATTTTTGGTTAATATTTGGAACATGTGGTTTATCATATAGATAATCATGGTATTTAAAATTGATTTAGTGACTAAGTAATTAATGTTATTTAATAAGGATATCGACATATTTTTATTCTTATATGATGAAATGTATGATATAACCTTTTATGTTAGAAAATATTTAAATTTTTTGGTTATTTGGGATATCACATTTATGAATTCTTTAGTTTCAACATTGTATATTACTATTAAATTTCAGAGATTAATGTTTACTCATTCGGTAAACATAATACCATGTTCTAAACATTTGGGTTTTGGTTAATTTTTAATGGTAGGAGGAATTCCTTGTTACAGCTTTTATCTTTAGGTTGTCTTTTTTAATTATTTGGTCATCTTGAATACTCATAATTTGGATAAAAAGAAGATATTGTGTTGAAAATTGGCTAAGTATGAAATTCTACATGTCTAGTAAATTTATTTCACTATTTCTTCATTCTAGGTGGTGAGTAAATTATTCAAATATCAGAAAAGGTTCTTAAATAAATTATCATACTACCTTTATTTTTGATCAATTGATTTTCATTTCACACTACAAATATTTATGGTTTCAGGCACATTAATTTCATATTGATCAATCAATTTAATATAATTAATTATCTATACCACTATACATGATTATTTATGAATTTATTACATGTCAAAATCCTCATATCCCACCTATGATATACTATTTGGAAACCTCTTATGTGTTATTCTTGGTGACCTCTATATTTCCTTTTATCTCTTATTAGGAGGATGTTTTGTTAACACTTTTTAAGATGTGGGTTTCAAAAAAATATATTTTAAAATATCCATTATATGATAATTGAGATAATGTTAAAATTATAAGGGATTAATATTTTAAAGGTTGTAGTTTTAAGCCCCACATATTTTAGAAAAAAAACTGATTTCTATATAATAAAAGTCGCACAACACCAAGAAAAAACTACATAAAAATATATAAATCTTATAACCAAGACATTAAATTAGCATGTATGAATAATATTAACTAATTTATAAATTATTCATATGTATATATATATATTTTATACAGAATATAAATTATTTATTAATTTCTAGTAAATAATAATTCAATTTTGGGTAAAGTAATTTTATTCATCAAAATTATGTTTTATAAAAATTATTTTTATTGCATTTCAAGAAAAACAAATATAATAAGTTTTTGTAAATTTTATGAAAATTATTTTTTGAAAATATTTTTATATTTTAAATAGGAATATAAATTTATAATATCGTTGAAATATTAGGATATGTTTGAAAATATTATTTTTTCTATGAATATTAAAAAACATTGTTTTTTTAAAAGTTTCATTTCTTTCCAATAAATTGAGAAATTTAAAATAAACATTTTTCATTGAATATGATTTAAATTAAATATATTATTATTTATTTTTATTTAATCCTCCTAATTTCTTTAAAATCAACTTCATATTATATTTTACTATAAGTTTGTCTTTGAGTGTAAAACTTTCTTTTTCAGGAAACTATTTTAAGTGCATAATTTTTCTCTTTTTCAATTAATAAAAACAAATCCTAACGAGAAATTATTTAAAATAAATTTATAGATTATATATAAATAAATATTAATTTATATTCAGAAAATAATTGAAAAAATTCATACAGTTAATAAATAATCTTGTTTTTCTTGATAAATAAACTTCATGAAATCCCACTTTTTCATCGCTTTTGCATGTTTAATTTTTGATTTAGTTTTTTAATTAAAGGAGATGAAATTATTAAAATGAATTATATGTTTATAATAATCATAATTTATATTTTATATTAGGGATAAAATAAATATTTACTATCATTAATAGTGAAATAGTAAAAATTATTTACAACAATTATGGGGAAAATGGGTTTATTAGGATCTTAAACTAAAACTAGAAGAGTTAAAACAACCTAATTTTTTTATAAAATCTATTTTATTGATATATTTCGACTATATTATCTCATATACTCCCGAATAAACATTTGTGGGCCCATTTGGGAACTGAAAAACGTGGGTATAACTTCTACTTTTAAAAAATTACATGTGTGCCACTCTCCTCACTTATAAATGGCCACCCCTCTCCTCTCTTCTTCACAGCATAAAACATGTTTTTTTTGCCAAGAATATCCAAAATAAATTTCAAATATATATCCCCTAATTATGTAATGAATTTTTTGGTCATAAATTAGTAATAGGAATACATTAGGTATAATCCCAAAGAGGTGGTATGTGAAGAGGTAAGATTCCTTGCTTTGTGTTTTTGTTTTATTTTTAATTCCACATCCTAAAAATATTATTTAAATAAGATAACGGGATAAATAAAATTATATCCTATATAGTTATTTTTTAATATATTAATGTAATAATCTTAATCCATATCCACTTCCACCAAATGGGATATGAAATTATCCTTTCTGTGTACATTAGATACCCACCTCACGAATTGATGCCAATCATTCTCCATCACCACCTATGAAGGATATATTTACTAATATATTTAAATAACATTTATGAGATATTATTAACATATTTATACTTATAGTGTTATTATGTCCCATAGGAATTTTTAACACTCCTTGATGTGAGGGATACAATAAAGTCATTCTTGTATAAAGTAGACTACCGCATCACGAAGTGATGTGGTTCATTTTTCACTAACTATTTACATGAATGGTAATATAGATGATTTTAATAAATATATTTTAAATTAATCACATCATAATTATACTGATTATATATTTATCATTATGAAAATATAATATATCATTTTCTTTCTTACACTAAAAAATGATAACATCTTTCATGTACCAGTGGACTACCGTCTCTATGAAGAGATTTGATTTGTTTTTCATCCTCCCATAAAAATATTGATTTATATAAGCATATTTAAAGAAATAATATGATATTTATGATATTATTAACATTATATAATAATAAAATAATACATACCTTTATTATATAATTATCATTGAAAAATTGAAATGTCACTCATGCATACATTCGACCTACTGTCTCCTTGATCGTAAAATAGTCCATTTTTCATTACCAATTTTAATTATTGGTTTCAGAAGTATTGTATATGAATAAATATTATAATTAGGTCATGATTATTATTATTATATATGTTTATATAATGACCATAATGACCATGGTCAACACACTAAATCCATTTTTGAAACAATGAACTGAACACCCTCAAAACACCGGACGTGGAATTAAGTGATTAATTATTAAAGATTCCAATTAAAATTAAATGAAATAAATTATTTACAAATATAGTTTTATACCAATTAAATTTAGTTAATAAATAATATAATATATGTTTTATTATTATATCGTAGTTAAAGTACATCCATGGAAATTCAGGACTCAAGGTATGGATTTTTCTCATATCACTTTTTCTTCTATGAGACATATGATATATTGACCACTTATTTATATTTTGTGGTGTATAAACATCAAAATTTCCTATAATATACGATTAAATAATATATCAGGGTATTTGAAATCTGAATAAAAATTGTTTTATCTAAGTGGATTTAACTTGAATGTTAACAAGTGGTAATGTATTTATTAACTCAATTTCGTTTCTTTAGTTTATATTAATTATTCATCATATTTTATATTATATTATTATGTGTGTAATGAATTTTGATTTTATTAATTTTTATTTGAACTTTTTTTTGTGCATTTACATTTAATAGGTATCATTAGTTTATTTCTTAATTCTCAAATTTAATGGTACGAATTTTTTAAGGGTTATTCATTTGAAATTCCATTTCATTGAGACATATTCTAATGATATGGAACTATATTCATTTATGATGTGTATATAATCCCATTACAAATATTATATCATGAAACTTATTATTTGTAATATATTTAATGTTTAATTTGATGTAATTCTTTCATGGAGATTATGATTTAAAATATTAACAATGTGGAAAATAATTTAATCTACAATCTCTTTTCCTTCGATATTATCTATGTTCAATGTTCCTTTTGTGGAAATAATATTATTTTATTTTAATCAACCACGTATCTTTCTTATAAAATGGTTATATATGTGTTGAAAATTCCATATTTCCATTTCCTCCATTACTCATTAATAAAATATCAATAAATTCATTTGTATGTGGTCCATATCATGTATTTTTCTTTTAGATCAAGCATCATTCTCTTCAATATCAATGTTTTCTAAAAACATTTCTAATATGTTTTCAAAACATATCATTCCTAAATATTAATTACTTTATAAATCCATTTTACATGAGCAGTTACCTTATTTTAAAAAGTTTTAAAATAATATTTCTTAGAGTTTTCTAAATGGGTCTCTTTTGACTCACTTTTACATTTTTTGAAAATAATTTTTTTTTTAAAATTTACAACCTGATCAGATTTGACCACCACCATGACCATTATTTACATTCAACCTTAATCTCTATTTTACATGTATTTTTTAAATAAAATAATTTCTTCAATATTTGATGAGGTTAATTTTTTTAATATTTATTTTCAAAATGAATAGGTTATATTTCACAAAAATGTTTTAATTAATCATTTTATGGTGTTTCCATTCATAAAAGTCAACAACCCATGTTGTAAATTATTCTCAATTTGGGATTTTTTTTTCAATGATTCCATCATCATTCATTCTCTATATGTATTATTATTGTTAAAAATATACTTACATTGAAATCATTTATTTCAATTGGTTAATTATGTTTTAAAGTGATTGTTATAGAACCCATTTATTTTCCATGGATTCAACATGTTTCAAATAGAATATCAAAGAACCAAAATTTATCAATAATTTAATAACATTTTGAAATTATTAATGATTATTTAAATGAGTTTATGATTAAATTAATACACTATATACATTATTAATGATATGGATCAAGGAATTTTTTAATGATGAAGGTTGGTTCTCTTATAAAAAAGTATGGGTGGTTCCATTATAAAATATAGACAAGTGGTTCTTGTATAAACCTATCATGGTGGGTTATATTATTAACAATGGATGAGTGGTGTTGTTATTAACCAAGGACTAATGTGTTTTTATGTCCCATAAATGAATTAGTTACTCTATAGAGGGATTTAATCTATATTAGATATTCCATTTGAAAGGGTAATACTATAATAATTTTCTTAATATACCAATATTTTTTATCTATTATTTATAAGGGTTTATAAAGTCTCTTGTGATCAATATTGATTTTAAATTGCTCCTGACTATTGATTATGATGACTTGTTTCCTTTTTAAAATCCTTATTCCATGTTTCTATGTTTAATTATCAAGGTATTGATGTATATGAATATTATTATGTTATGATCCCAAACATTGATTATTATATTATATCCTTACGATTTTCTTACACTAATTGATGGTATTTAATTGTTAATTTTTATGTTTACCATTTCATGGAATTTGTACGGACCAATCATATGTTTCATTTTTGTGAAGTTATCAAGTATATTTTTAATGAATTACATCTATAAGTGTTTCATATGGATAATATTGATGGAACGTTTTCGAAAATGAAAAATTGGTACAGTGGGAATGAAACTGTCATTAATTATTGGTTATTATTTTTGTAAGAGTTTGTCATAATTCCCAAAAATTGTTGTCCAAATAGGTCATTGACAATATAATTTATCCAATTTTTTCAACTGATATTGTATGTTTTTTTAAAGTGAAAATTGGGGCACCTTCATATGCATCAAATCCAAAATATTTAAATACAATGTTTTTAGCACCATAGGTTTGGGGATAATATATACCATTTTTTCATAAAACATAGCATTTATTATATAACATGTTTTTTTTATAACCAATATTCATAATTTTCATCTTGACTTCCACCACCACCCAAATCACACTTACAACCCAGAAAAAAAAATTTAAAATAATATATAAGAACTAAAAATCATTAATGGACTTATAAAAATAAATGATTAAATATGTTAGTTCTGGAATAATTATATAAGATTTTACCTTTTCAAAATTACACTTTGGCCTCTAAATAAATTATTTCTTACATATGAAATAAACTTTTATGTCCAAATATTTTCAAAATAATATTTATAATAAATATTAATTTAAAAAAATAAAACTCATAAATGACCATTTTTAATAAAGAAATCCATTTGAATACATTTTAAAAAAAATTACATTTCACCCATACAATGTACCATATACACTCATTTAAACATAATATCATGAGTAATTACATGGGAATATAACAAAAACTACAGGGCATCATGTGATCACGGAAAATTAGGAAATGTCTTAGCAACCAAAAACATGAAATAAATATATGTTATGGAAAACTACCAAGCCGACATCACATAGTGGATAGATTCCTATAGTATATTAGGTTTACTCACTAGATACACACATAAATTCTCATGAGGCAAAAACAATACCAAATTCAATGAAGTGCTATATGGGCCTACCCATCATAACATGTTCATGATTGTTTTTTCCACAACATATTATCAATTTTAATTGATAATCATATGAAATAATGATTAATTTAAAGGGATTACATAATCTTACTTCATATCATAATCAAATGAAATTTCATAATGAAGGCATTTGATAAATGAACATAAGGAATGTATTACCCCATAAATAGAAAGGACAATAATCATGGAATATATTTGAGAGATATATATAAATATTTTAGAATCATTCCATAACATTATATTTAGAGTTATAATGTGATCCTGGTAGAGAGTTCATAACCCAATGAAAATAGAGGTTTAGAGAGACCCCTTTAACAAATAAGAAACAAATTCTATATATAAAAATATCCATTCTAATTAATAATCTTTATTAAAATACATATAATAAAGGGAAATAGGGTTTTTATTTGAATAGAAGAAGGTATTATATATAGTATAAAGGTTTTCATTGAGGGTAAAACTATTGATGCTGTATATGTTAAAATATATCATTCATTTTGTTATTTATAAAATCCAAAAGGTTCCATATAAAAAATCGTTCCTTTTAAAAACATTTTAACTAAATCCAAAAGAGAAATAAAATGTACATTATATTTATTAAATACATTAATAATATAATTTTAGGAATATTTACATATAAGATTAAATGTTGGAAGATAATTATTTAAATAATTTTTTATTTTTTATTTTTATTGTGAAGTGGCCCTTACAGAAAAACCTAAAAGGATTTATTTTTATCAAAAATAATAATGAAATTAAAATAGGGTCAAATATGAATTTTTCTATACATTGAATAAAAAATTCTTGAAGGATTTATAATTCCAAGTACACTGTATAGAAAGAGTTGGAAGGGGTAGAAAGTCCCTTACGTCAAGTATGACTTATCACATACATTTAGTTTCATCTATAATTATAAAATTATGTTAATTATTAAAATTATTAAGAATGCTTTTCAATTTTATTATCATTTTTGTTTCAATTATTATTAAGGTATATTCAATTATAGAATCACTTATGTTCACATCAGAAGATTTTTTTATTCTGATCATAACACCAAAATGACTACGACTTGTTAACTATCATAATGTTTTCATAATTTGATTAAATCCAAACAAATAATCATGAAAAAATTACAATTTATATACATAAATAATACTTTCAAAATCAATTATTAAACATTGTCATGAAAAATGAACTATATTACAATTATAGAGATGCTAGGTAATATGTACAGATGATTAATGTTTCCATTTTCAACGTTCATGATAGAAATAATTTAATTATTATTTTATTTTTACATAATTATTATCATATACTAAATATAATATTATTTATTCAAGTACACACATATATATATTCCTTGTAATTTTGTAATAAAAAATGAATCACATCTCTTCGTAGCGGGGGTAATCCACATGGAAGCATGAACAATGTTACCATCTTTCAATGAATGGAAAGTAATAAAATATAAGATATATTAATAATAAAAACTATTAAATTAATCATTAATATAATATAATTTTAAATTAAATCCACCTTCATAAACTTTAGTTACATGTGATGATGGAAGATGAATCACATCTCTCAACGAGGTGGTAGTTTGACATACACATGAATGATGGTTTCGTTTCCCATTTGAAGGAAAGAATATGAAAGTAGGTTATTACAATAATATAATAAAATCTCTACATATGAGAGATAAGAATTTCATTATATCACCTAGGTTTATTAATATTTGAATGAGGTGAAAGAAGAAAAAAATTATTGTTTAAAAACGAAAGCCTCTTCTTTGGACAAACTCTTTAGGATTACATAAAATTTATTCCTAAGAGGTTTTTCTAATTAAAAGGAGGCCAATATAAAGTTTTAATATATGTAATTATGGTTTTTTAAAATGTACATTTGGAGAAAAAAAGATTACATATGTGTGAATAAAATAGAATATGTGGTACCATTTCATAAGTTAGAAGAGGGTATCTTTTAGAATTCCATAAAATATTAAATTAATATAAATTCATTTTCAGAAAGAAAAACCTCGAAACAAATATGATTAAAAGTTAATATGTGTATGGTTTGAAATAATTCCATTAAATTAAATTTTTAAATGTTTATATTAGTATTCTCCCCTTATCTCATTGTTTTAACCTTAAATAATTTTTTTTAACAATTACTATGATAACAAAATTGTTCAGATTTCAGGGGTTATGATAGTTACTATAAATTGATAATATGATAATAAATTAACTGTGGTTGATAATTTAAACCATATATCAGTAAATTTCAAGAGATATTATTTTTATTAATTTCAAATCATTTAATAAAAAATTATTTTTATAAAATTTCTTTAATTTCATTTTAGAACTATTTATTTAATTTGGATTTAATAATTATATCAAAAAATGAAATTAGAATATAATACTTCAACAAATCACTAACATGTTATAATTATCTAAAAATTTCATGGAAAATAAAAATTCATTTAATTTATTTTACATTGAAAATTTTTTAATTTGTTAATTTACAATTTCTATTAATTTAATATATAACGTGTTACTGCTGCATAAGAATTTTATAAAATTATTTCATTACTAAAAAAATTACCATGATAAAAAATCATTTATCATTCAAATGAAATTTTATTACTGAACAAATGTTTTTTTGGTTACTTTCAAAAAAAATATTATAGTTATTAAAAGTAAGAAAGTCCCATTTTTTCATTATCTTTTACGTAAATATTATGAAGTCAAAAATAAAGAAAATATATCACCAAATGGTATTATATTCATGAATGGTATGGAAGTATAAAAATAAATCCATATAATAGTATATAGGAAAGTTTTGGTGTCAATATTTAGTCTTTATAATATTGTTGATAACCTTAATTACTAGATTTACTTTTAACATAGTGATAACGGTTTACTATAGCTACTATTCATAATGACATAAAATAAAGGGGCCTATTTACCAAATTTGGGACTCATGATTATAAATAATTAATAAAATTTTATGATTGGATTAAAAATATTGGAACAATTTACTATAAAATTAAAATCACAAAATGCAGTGAAATGTAGTTTTCATACAAATATCCTTTAATATAAAAAATATTTTTAAACCAAATTCAACAAACAAATATTTCCTATGCATGAATATAGATTTTATTCATTAAAAATGAAATAAATAAATTTCAAATCCAATCTAAATTAGAATATGACTTTTTTAATACATTAAATTATAATAGAGTTTTCAATGAAAATCCTTATTTTTAATTATTCATTGAAAAATGAAATATTTCAGAGAAATAACAAAACATATCCATAAGATTGTTTAATATGATTATTTAAAAAATGATAGCATTTTTTCAAATAAAATCTACAATTTTTTCCCTAAATTTCTTATCATATTTTCTCATGAAAAAAAATAATTTATAATTTTTAGGAGTGTATATTTTTAAATAACATCATGAATTTACTAATCAATTATTTATTATTTAATAATAATTTATAAATAAATTTCTATTAATGGGTAAAATTATATATATTTCATATGATTGTTAATAATATTTATTAATATCGACATAATAGATAAGTTATAATGGTTGTATTTAAATAACAATTTAATAGATAGGTTATAACCGTGGTATTTCCATTAATAAAATCCAATAACCATTTTTGTAAATTATGATACATTTGGGATATTTTTTAATTATTCTATCCTCATTCATTATCTGGATGGATTATGATTATTTCAAATATATTTTCATTGAACTCATTTTTTCAATTAATTAATAATGTATTAAAGCTATTTTTATGGAAACCATTTCATTTCAATGAGTTTGTCATGTTATGATATGAATAATTATATTTTCTATTAGTTTATTATTAAATGAATAATCGATATACTTTATTCATGATATAAATCTCAAAAATGGTTTATGATGATAGGTGGTTCTATTATAATCAAAGGACGGGTGGTTCCAACATAAACCAAGGACAGGTGGTTCCTGTATAAACCTTGGATGGGTGGTTATGTTATTAAAAGTGGATAGGTGGTATCTTTATAAACCAAGGATGTGTGTGTTTGTTATATAACTCAAATTCCATAGGGACTCTTTTGAGGGATGTAAGCTATATTAGTCATTCCATTTGAAACAGTGATATTGGGATAATTTTCAAAGTATACCAATATGTTTTGTCAATGATTGATATGTGTTTATAATGTTTCTTTTGATCAATATTGATATCACATTGCTCGTGATTATTTATTAGGATGACTATTTTCTTTTTTAAAAGCCCTATTCTATGTTTTCATGTTTAATGATCAAGGTATTGATGGATATGAATATTATTATGTTATGATTATTCACTTTGATTATGTCATCATACCCTTATAGTTTTGTTATAATAAATTATAACGTTTAATTTTAAATAACTATGTTTACCCTTATTGGGAATTTTATCTCACCCTTATTATCTTTCATGTTCTCAAGGTTATCAAACACAATGTTGAATGAATTATATCTATAAGGGTTTCATATAGATAATATTGATGGCCTTATTTAGAAAATTAAAAGAATGGTATAATGGGAAATATAATATCTTGATTGTTGGGTATTAGTTATGTAAGTTTTTTACTAATTCTCTATAACTCTAGTCTTATCCGGTCCTTGAAAATTTAAGTTATCAATTTTTTCCAATTGATATTGTTGATTTTAATGGTGAAAATCGGATCACCTTTATCTGTATAAAATCCAAAAATGTAAATATAT
Source organism: Viscum album (assembly GCA_963277665.1). NCBI lineage: Eukaryota > Viridiplantae > Streptophyta > Magnoliopsida > Santalales > Viscaceae > Viscum > Viscum album. The sequence continues at coordinate 864,007,827 of OY728135.1, read as the reverse complement.
TTTTTTTGAACTATAGTTTTAGGCATATTAGAAACCACATTTTACACACACAAAAATATTTATGATATAGCATGTTTTATATTCAAAACCAAAATTCACAATTTTCATCTTCACCTCTACCTTGTCCCTGAACATCATTAAAACCAATAGAAAAACAATTTAAAATAATAGATTAGAAAAATAACACATTAAGGGACTTATAAAAAGAAAATAAGATATTTTCTTTTTCCCGAATACTTATACAAGATTTGACTTTTTAAAAATCGCACTTTGGGATCGAAATAAACAATTTGTAACATTAGAAATAAACTTTTCTATCCAAATATTTTGTAAAAAATACATCATAATAAATATTAATGTAATAAAATAATACATAAAAATGTTTTTTATATGCTGAAAAAAATGAATAACTTTTCAATAAAAATACATTTCAACCTTATAAGGTAGAATATGCATTTCATTAAATATAAGACCACAAGTAATTATATGAGAATATAACAAAAATAACATGAAATTATGTGATAAATGAAACTTAATAAATGTGTAAGAAACATAAATCATGACATAAATATTTGTTTTTTAAAACTACCAATCCAACATCACATGGCAGATAGATTCCCATTGTGTATTTGGTTTACTCACTAGACTTACACATAACATCACACGAGCTGAGAACATTACCCAATTCACCAAAGTTCTATATGAGAAAACCTATAATATAATGATTATTTTTTCGACAAAATAGTATCAATTTTATGTCATAATCATTATAATTACACAAAAATTGAAAAGCATTACATATTCTTAGGTCAGGTCATAATTAAATGAAATTTCATAATGATGGAATTTGATAAATGAACATAAGGAATGTATAACCACATAAAAGGAATGTAGAATAATTTTGGTAGATATTTCAAATATATATATATATATATGGTATTTATAATCATTCCATAATTATACAGTTATATAGAGAATTTTATCTTCACAGGTAATGGTCATAACCCAAAGAAAATAGTTGTTTAGAGAGATCCCTTAAAAATTAAAACAAATTACATGTATAAAGATATCCTTTCCATTTAAGAAACATTTTAAAATACATAAAACAAAGGTAAATAGTTTTCTTATTTGAATATAAAAGTGAATCATATAAAAAATAATAGTCGTGATAGTGGGAAAATCTATTGATGTCCTATAGGTTAAAATAAATTATTCATTTTGTTTTTTAAGGAAATCCAAAATGACCCATATAAAATATCAAAAACCATTAATTTTCTTAAACCATTTAATGAAATTAAAAAGAGGCATAAAAGTTTCTTTATAATTCATAAATACATTAATAATATAATTTTAGGAATAGTTACAAGGAAGATAAAATTTTGGAAAGATAATTATTTAAATCAATTCAAAATATGTTTTTAATTTAAATTGTCCTTTACATATAACCTTTAAAGGATTTATTGTTAAAAAAATTAAAAGAAATTTAAATATGGTCAATTATGACATTTATTATCAATTAAATAAAATCAATTTATTTAAAAATTTATAATTCCATGGAAAATGTATAAAAATATTTATATGGGAAACTTTAATGGATGATTTTTTTAAAATAAAGTCCCTTAAATAAAGTACGACTCATCACCTATATTAATCGTTCTAGAAAACTAATAAAATTAATTTTATTTTTTTACTTTATTATGAATTATTCTCAATTATATTATCTCTTTAATTTTGTTTATTATCTTGTTATATTAAATTACCTAATCACAGTAGTTCACATCAGAAGCTTTTATGATACTATGATCATAACTCCAAAATGACTTTGGTAGGTCAACTTTGGTAAATGTTTCATTATTTAATCATCTCCATAATAATAATTTGGAAACAATTATATTTTTTATACAGAAATAAAATTTTTATAACCAATTATGAATAATTTTAATGAAAAATAAACTATATTACTATCATAGATATTGTAGGTCATACGTACACATGAGTAATGATTCCATTTTCAACGATCATGATGGAAAGAAGTTAATTATTATTTTTTATTTATTTAATAATTATAATATCATTAAAATTTTATTATTTCATCAAATACACTTATATATATCACCCATGAATAGCGGTAATTACAAACGAATCACATCTCTTCATTGAGATGGTAATACACAGGTACACTAGAAAGATGTTACAATCGTTCAATAAAAATATAGGTAATACAATATATGATATATTTTTTCACCCAAAATTACGCTACAGGTATGTGGTTGTTGTAGTATAGGTAGGTGTCGAATCCACAAGGACCGAAGAAGAAACCTAGAGACAGTCTGATTTTGGAATGATTTAGCTATGGAGTGGCCAACTATTTGGATTGATTTTACTTGAAAAAATAGTGATTTAATTTAAAGAAATTAAATTAAAACAAACAATTACTTAGTCTAAAAAAATTAATGGAGATAGTTTGATCCTAAGTTTTTACTAGGGTTAGATTAGATGTATTTATTTTCTTATAACGTTTGTTTCACTAATTCAAGATGCATCCGAAAAATGATATAATTTCTCAAAATAATTCACCAATTTAATCCCTACACAATACCAAGGCTATTAAAAAATGAACTTAGAGTATCAATTTAATTATCACTCAAAGGAATTGGATCGTACTAGCACTTGAAATGAGTCATTGTTAATGTTGGTGAAGACTAAGAAGAAAATAAATCATCAAATAGATGTTATAAAATAATGAAATGATTACCGAAATTAAGATCATAAAATAACATCCAATCTATCTTATGAAACTCCCTAGGACAAACCCATAATTTTTAATCCCTCCATTGATTCTATGATCTTAAAGGAAGAGGAAAGTAGACTCATAGGGGTGGAATTGAAGAAGGAAAAACAAAAACAACAAAATTGATCAATCCACTGTTGTGTGATAAATTTCACAAGATTTGGTGTGAATAAATTCATGACTTGAGGAAACGGTATGAATGTGATATGAATAAGAATATGAAAAGAGAAAATTAAGATCTTTTATTAAGAACAAATGTGATTCAAACAACTTACATTAGAATGAATAATGATTGCAACATCAAACGGAAAACAAAACATTACAATGAAACAATGCATCCAAGATCCCTAAATCCTCCATCACTATTACCTTAAATAAGCAATAAGGAAGCCTTTGGTCGAGCCACTCCTTCCCAAGTCTCTTTAATTAATTCTGGTTGGCCATGTTGGGAGGAAATTTAATGCATAGGAGACTTTTCAATTCTTACCTCGAAGTGGGATCCAGCATGCATCCACCGAACAGCAGCGCTGAAATATCATTTTATAACGCATAATTGGAGTTCTCCATAGAAAACTTAAATTAGTCCCCGGATTTCCCCTAATAGCCGGTAAAATTGCAGCCCAAATTACTTTGAGGTTTGCGTGATATGATTTAAATGGTGGGATATTTTTCTGGGTTGTGGAATCTGGCACAGAATTGCATCTTCAACTTGGGCCATCTGGAAATTCCTTAAAACATTAGAATTTGATTGGGCCACTTCTGAATGAAATGTTTCCTATGATGTCTTCTATATCAATTTTACGTTTGAGACTCTTTGGGATTACATCCTGGACACTAGAGTAATTTTATTGGGATGCTGTCCAGCTCACTTCGCCCAGAATGTTGTTGGTTCAAGGCGTACTTTTCTGGTCTTCCAATTTGAAACATCAAGTGCACCCAAAGTATGAATTGTTCCCAATGGAATGCGAAACCTGAAAATTAAATATGAAATCAAAATCAAGGCAATTGGCTGTTGTAAATTGTTCTCACAAATGTAACATGTAATAGTTCATTTTAAGAATGAATTGCAATAATGATGTGAAATGATGTTCAAAGTGTAAAATGGCCTAAAATGGTAGTTATTAATAACAAGGAACGTGAAAACTATAAATATTAACCATGAATATAAGCCTATTCCAATGGCTAATCACACCCCCAACTTGAGTTTTTCTATTACTGAGAAAAATATATCTCACAAACATGAAATTTGAATGACCTTTTCCAACAATATTTTAATACACATTGCTCACCCAAAGACCTCATACCAAAAAGTTATGAAACCCATAAAAATGATTTAAAACAAGATAAGTACAGAGGAATAACCCTAGCCCAAGCCTGCTCCTTTATTCAAATTTATTTCCACATTTCATCCAATTTCAATTAAGCATAGAAAAGTGTTGTGCACCACAATAGACACGGGGGTTCATTTTCATTCAAAGAGAGAAAAGATAAAAGCGCTAGGAGGAATGAGATTTTAATATTAAGATGAGTATTCAATTTTTTTATTTTTTTTTTTTTTTTGTTTTCTTATTTTTTTTCTTTTTTTTTCAATTCAACCATGGTAATTGAAATTGAACTCAATCGAGTCAACCCATGTAGCAAGACTTTACGAATGACTCACAGCCTCAAAGACCTTAGGGCACCAAGTGAAGCTCACATACTCAGGCATCGTCTTGAGTTAACTAAATCAAAAATAAATTCAAATTACCACAAATAGAGATAAAATGGGCAACTCCAGGCCAGAAAACTATGGAGTCGCTATCCCCAAGTGTCGAAATCCATGAATTAGGTCATTACATTGCTCCACATGGAAATAGATATTTTTTATTTCTTTTGAATTCTCATATTAAAACTAAAATGGTCACCAATCCTATGATATTTCTTACGGGTCCACAAGAACTCAAACTATAACCCCATAATCTAGAGGACGTGCATTGTTTTTTTATTCAATGGATGAAAATATAACGGTAAAAAATCACATCGAACAACCACACTTTCCAAAATCAATGCACATTAACCTAAACTTGCATTAAAATCTGAATCAAGGCATGAAAAATTATTTGATATCTAATTTTAGAGTTGCAATGTGTGTTATCATGGTCATGGTTAATGAAATTTTTCCCTCCACACATTTTTTTTCAGACAAAATCAAAAAAAATATTTCAACTCCCCCCAACATAGAATAAAACTCTCCTTAATGTTTAATGAAAAGAAAAGTTATAAGGGGGTTAGGAGAGGAGTTCAAAGAGGAAATTAAAAATGATAAACGTGGAACAAATTCAACTAGTTTTTGAAGTTAAATTTCATGATGCTCCAAATTACTCCTTTGATCTCTTGGGGGATGTAGGCACCTCTTTGATTGAACATGTATCACCCAAAATAGTCCTTGAACCATAAAAAGAAGAACAAACTAGAAAAAATAAATAACACAATGATTTATTTAATTCCATGTATCATCATTGTTATGGTTTTCCCTTTTTTGTTTTTTAATCAAAATAATGATACATTATCTTCTTTTAAATTTTTGGGTATGGTATTACTCAGGGATCACACCGCATGACATGGATGAATAAAGTTATCCCCTTTTATAACCATCCATACTCATAAAAGTAGAACAAGTCAATAGTCTAATTTATTTTTTTAACCTAAAAAAACATAAATAAAATAAAACAAACCGATGATACATTGTCTTCTCTCAAATTTGTAGATTAGGTATTAATCAAGGATCACACCACGTGAAACATGTGAATATGTTCCTCCCCTTTCATACCCATACTTATTCATTAATTAATAACATTTCAACAATCTGGAGTTCTAATTAAAAAAATAAAACATGAAAACCATGAGTTGGCTCCCATGCAGCGCTTTTGTTTAACGTTGCTAGCTTGAAATGAACCCCCTACCATACCCAATACAAACATTCAACATTTTAAGGACACTATATTTCTGCAATTATACTTTATTGATATTGATTCTTCGTTTAGAATTTTTTTCTAGTACAAACCTATTTTCTATAATGAGTGAAAAAATCCAAGGAATATCATAAACGGTTGATCTAGATTCCTCTGTTCTCTTTCCTAAGAAATCAATGACCATTCCATCTTTTTTGGTTTCAAGTGAAGAATGAATTCCAAATGAAAGATCCTGACTATACCCTATGAAGGGGTACTTGGGTGGGGAAAGAAGGATAATAATATTGATATTGGGTTGCATAGGATATTCAAACACAGGTTGAGATTTTGAATCCAACTCTGTTTCATTTTCCAAATTTCTCAACCAAATTGGTTCCTTTAGAATAGAAGATTCAACCACCAAATTGGAGAGATTAGTGTCAAAAATGGGTATGGACTTAATGTTTTGAATTTCTGTCAATGGTTCAGTGATTTATGTTTTTGAAAAATTATCAATACAGTTATACATATGAGACTCAATCCACGATGTCAAATTTCCCTCTTGTGAATACATGATATATATTTCCTCCTAATTTAAGTACCCTTCAATAATTTCTTGATTCACTTCCCCTGCCACAAATCCAATGGTCAGTTCTTAAATAAATTCATGAGAGGTTTTTGGGAAACTATACACACCACATAAGGTTTTGGAAGGTACAATTGGTGTTGGGATGAGTTCCTCCCAAGTATTAATGGGTTGTAGTTCCAATCACAAAGATGATAACTCGGAACTCATTATATCCATTTCATTACACAATTTTTCTATCAGTGTTTGAGGAATAGAATTTTTATGTGGTTGATCATCATGGACTTCACTAAGATTCATCTCTTCAACTAGCCTTGAGAGGGATGGAAATTTATCCTTTAAATATTCATCATCCCAATGATGGTACATGTCTCCAGGTGTGTGGTATTTAATAAAGGGTTGATTAAAGATATTTTCTAATTTAGGGGATTCCCAATATTGAATTTCCATTTTATTTCAGCATGAGTTTGTGACATGGTGATTTTGAAGATACTCTATTGGAGAAGACATAATGTTGAATTTTAGATTCTCAGTACACACACAAACAAAAAGGGGGGAAAGATAAGAGTGGTCGTGGTGATAATGGATAACATGGGGTGAGAAAAGGATTATAGTTTCTAAGGTGACTTACTTGGGTCCCCAGAAATGGAGAAAATTTTGGTTGTGCCCAAATTTACCCTATAGGTATGCGGTGGTTGTAGTACAGGTAGGGGTTGAATCCACAGGGACCAAAGAAGAAAACTAAAGACACTCTCATTTTGGAAGGATTTGGCTATGGAGTGGCCAAATATTTGGATTGATTTTATTTGAATAAATATTGATTTAATTTAAATAAAATAAATTAAAACATACAATTACTTATTCTAAAACAATTAATGGAGATGAGTTGATCCTAAGATGTTACTAGGGTTAGATTGGATGAATTTATTTTCTTATATCATTTGTTTCACTAATTCAAGATGCATCCAAAAAATGATATAATTTCACAACATAATTCACCAATTTAATCCCTACACAATTCCAAGTCTAAGCACCAATTCACTTAGAGTATCAATTTAATGATCACTCCAAGGAATTGGATCGTACTAGCACTCGAAATGTGTCTTTGTTAAAGTTGGTGAAGATGAAAAAGAAAATAAATCATCAAATAGAAATCTTCAAATAATATACTGACTATAGAAATTAAGATCATAAAATAACGTCCAATATACCCCATGAAACTCCCAAGGACCAACCCATAATGTTTTAGCCCTCCATTGAATCTATGATCTCAAAGGAAGCGGAAAGTAGACTCATAGGGGCGGAATTGAAGAAGCAAAAACAACAACAACAAAAACCGTTGTCTGATAAATTTCACAAGATTTGGTGTGAATAAATTCAAAACTTGAAGAAATGGTATAAAAGTGATAAGAAGAAGAATATAAAAAGTTAAAATGAAGAACTTTTATTAAGAAATAATGTGATTCAAACAACATACATGAGAATGAAGAATGATTACAACATCAAATGGACAGCAAAACATTACAATGAAACAAAGCATCCATGATCCCTAAATCCGACAACATTACTGCCTGAAATAGGAAATAAAGAAGCCTATAGTCGATCCATACCTTCCGAAGTCTCTTTAATTAATTCTGGTTGGCGATGTTGGGTGGACATTTAATGCATCTGAGACTTTTCAATTCTTGCCTCGAAGTGGGAGCCAGCGTGCATCCACTAAACAGAAGTGCTGGAATAACCTTCTAGAATTCAGAATTGGAATGGTCCATAAAATAATTAAATTAAACCCCAGTGGGCCCCTAATAGCCTGGAAAGTTCCAGCCCAATATACTTTGTGGTTTGCGAGATATGATTTTAATGGTGGGTTATTTTTATGGGCCACAAAATCTGGCCCAGAATTTCATCTTCAACTTGGGCCACCTATAACATCATTAAAAAATTAGAATTAGCTTGGGACACTGTTGAATGAAATGTTTCCCATAATTTCTTATATCTCCAGTTAATGTTTCAGACTCTTTGGGATTAAAAATTTTCCTCAACAGTAATTTTATTGGACTGTTGTCCAGCTCACTTCACCAAAAATGTTGTTGGTTCAAGGCCCACTTTGGTGGTCTTCCAATTTTAATAATCAAGTGCAGAAAAAGTATGAATTGTTCCAAATGGAAGGAGAAATCTGAAAATTAAATACTAAATTAAAATCAAGAAAATTGGCTATTTTCAATTTTGCTCACAAATGTACCATGTAATAGTGAATTTTAAGAAATAATTGCAATCATGATGTGAAATGATGTTCAAAGTGTAAAATTCACTAAAATGGTATTTATGAATAACAGGGCACATGAAAACTATATATATTAACAATGAATATAAGCCTCTTCCAGTGGATAGTCAATATATTAATATTAACAAATGGTTAATAAATCATGAATATAATAAAAACAAAAACAAAATACATCATTTTAAACTTTCATGAGAGAGGATAATGGAAAAAGAATCACATCGGTTTGCACGACGGTAGTCCGACATAAACATGATTGATGGGTTTGTTACCAATTTCATAGAAAATGTGAAATATTTAGTTTATGGGATATAATAATTTTATTATATAACCTTGGATTATTTATATTTTACGGAGGTGAAATAAGAAATAAAAAACACTTATTTAAAAACAAAGCCTCTTCTTTAGAGAACCTCTTTCGGATTATAAAAAATTCATTCCTAAGAGGGTTTTATAATTAACAATAGGTGAATATTTAGTTGTGATAGATGTAAGGATGGTTTGAGGAAAGTTATTTTTTAATACAAATATTAATAAAGTGTGAATAAAATAGGAGAGGCAATACCATTTCATAAGTGAGGAGAGGTAAAATTTTAGAATTCCAAAAAATATTAAACTAATATAAGTAACATTACTGAAAAAGGCTAAAAATAATATAATTTAAATTTAATATGTGTGTTGGTATAAATATTATCATCAAAAAAATTTGGAAGTATTTATATTATGGTTTTCCATTATCTCTTTGTTTTAACCTTTGTTAAACTATATAACAATTACTATGATATCAAAATTGTTAGAACATATGGGGTCAAGATAGTTACTATAAATGTATAATTGTAAAATAAATTTACCATTGTTGATAATATATAACAAATATCAATAAATTTACTGAAGATAGTTTTTTAGGAATTTCAAATCATTTAATAAGCAATTTTTTATTATAAAATAACATTAACTTCATTTTAGAACAATTTATTTAATTAGAATTTCAAAATAATATCAAAAAATGAAATTAAAATATTATCCTTTAACACATTTCAAACATGTTATAATTATATAAAAATTTAATGGAACATAATAATTCTTTTAATTTGTTTTTCTTTAAATATTTTTAAATACATTAATATAATTTTTCTATTAATTTAATATGTAATGTCTCAGCATTGCTTAAAAATTTATGTAAAGTATTTTACTAATAAAAATTATAAAAAAAATTACCTTGATAAAAAATAATATATCTTTAATATAAAAATTTATAACTAAACATATGTTTTATTGGTCAATGTCAAAAAATATTATCGTTATTAAACGTAATAAAGTCTCAATTTTTTTATTATCATTTAATAAAATAATCTCAAGTTAATAATTAAAAAATTATGGTTCCAAATGGAATTATATTCGAAAACTGGATGGTACTAAAAAACTAAACTCGTCAAATAGTAGAAAACAATTTTTTGGGTCAATATTTAGACCTCTTGAAAAGAGTGAATTTGAAATATAAATGTCATCACATAACAAGGTTTATAAATAATATAAAATAAATGGGATGTGAAAATAGGGAAATAAAGAAAAATCATAATGTCAAAATAATTATTAATAGTGATATATCATTAATAATATGGAAGTGAATGATCAATAAAAATTTAATGAGAACAAAACCATAAGATTATGTTGTGTGAAAGGACCCTTAGTTCTTCAAATATTAAGGTAAAAGTTTAACATTTTTGTTTCAAAATCCATTTCATTGAGTTGAGAAAATCCATTACCATCTTGAATAAGAAAATAAATAAATATCCTTACTTGGAAATTATAATTTATATCTATAGCCAATTTTCACCATAATATCATCTTTTTATCCAAACTATGATTAGTCAAGATGAATTATAATTATTCATGAAGCACTAAAATATCTTATAAAATATCAAATAATTACACAAATGGTTAACAAGATATTCCTCCTATCAATATAAAACAGTCATAACCAAAATGGTCTTCACAAGGTAAATAAATTCTATAATGAATAACCCAACATGTGAAGAAATAACACATTAATCTGTAAATCCTCTATAATAACACCTAGTTTTTAACAGAGATCATTTTCTAACTAATTAATATTATAATTCATCAAAATATTCCTGACTAAGGTTGAAACCCAAATATTTTAGTTATTTTTTCACACATTAATCCAAGATAATTATATCATCTATCACCAAAGAATATAAATCACAATTAATGTATCATAATAAAATTTATACTTCATAACTATATATGACAATCATTTCTACAAATAACTTAACCACCATAAATCGACTATAAAATAATATATTCTTAAAAATGGTAATTTGAAAAATATTCCTAAAATAAAATCCCATAATATTTTATTTAAATTAATCATATATGTTTCCCAAATGTGTGAACTTTTTCCAAAATATGTTTAAATACTTAATCCATATATAACTATTCAATCACATGGTTATCTCGATGATAAAAATATATATTCCCTAAATCAACATAATTTTTATCATTCACATCATTTAAAAAAATATCATAGTAACCAATACATTATGTATTCCAATGGTATGTAATTCACCCTTGTCACCCTTGGGAGGTGGATTAATCCCCACATCCTTGTTGTGTGTGACTGGTTATCCGTTTTGATAAAACTATATTGATATAATTATTATGGTTTTCCTATAAATATGATTAACATACTTAAAAAATTGTAATCATCAAGGATCATATAATCCATGCAGGTTATCAATACCTTTAAACATATGGAATGTTAATTATTCCTCATATAATATTACATCTTGATAATTATTGTTTCATATGCCTCAACTCAATAAAATATCTCTCAAAATACCATTAATCACCTTAAAATACTAACACATGAGTCCTCAAAGTGGGAATATAATAATTTGAACTTATAATAAACCTTAATCTAATTAACCCTTGATTTTATTCCTAAATCTCAAGTTAACATATTATGAAAACATTATAATCTCCATAGTTATATGTATATTGATGTGATACCAACAATAGAAACCCATATTTAAGCATTACATAATACTATTTCATTGGAAAATTATTGATTTTTGTATATGAAAATAATATATTAGGTACTCTTTTTAGTGGATTATTCTATCACCACTACATAAATATATAATAAATCAAAAAGTGGAAACATTCTTTAAATGTCTATTTATATTACAAATAAAGTTTAAGATATAACAAGTCTTTTTTCCGTGAACTATATTCAAAATTTTCATCTATCACTCATCCTTGTCATCAATCATTAGACAAGACCTATGAATTAATTATAATGTGTCATAAGAACAACAATATCAATAAGAGACAAATTTAACGAATAAAATAAAGATATTATTTTTTAAATACTTATACAAGATTTTTATATTTCTAAATTAAATGTTGGACTCAAAATAATCATTTTATTACCCATGAAATCAAATTTTATGTCCAAATATTTTAATATATAATTACATAAAAAATCATAAAGTAAAAAAATAAAACTAATTGTGGTTCCTTTTCAATCTAGATAAACTTTTGAAAACCTTTTTAGAAAAATTTATACATTTCACCCACACAAAATAACGTATACTTTCCATTAAACATAATATCATGAGTCATTGCCTCAGATCATAACATAATGAACATGGTATAATGATATCATATAAACGTAGTAAATTTTGATGAAAAATACAAGAATAAGTTATATCTAACATACAAGAATACATCTCATGTTGGACAGAGCCCTATAATTTATTAGCCTTATTCTCTAACCCAATAAGTAATGTCTCATGTTAAAAATTACTTACCAAATTAGTAAGAGTGAGATCTGGGTGAAATAATCATAACATGTTCATGATTATGTATTCCATAGAAGGGAATCAATTTTTTTGCATAATTATAATAATTTCCCATGGAAAAAATTGGCTCTCTAAAATTTCCTCATATCTTATCAAAGAAATTTAAATATTGATGGAATTTTAGAAATGAACATATATCTTTATTAATGTATTAATAGAATGAAGAATAATATTTTTATGTGAGAGATGTATAAAAACAATTTAAAACCATTCCACAAATTTAATGTGACAGATGATTTGTTCTATATAGGGAAAATTCACAACCTAAAGAAAATAGTGGTTTTGCGAGATCCCTTGCACCCATAATCAAAATATTTCCTGATATAAAAATATTCATCCCATTTAAAAGATTTTTTGAAAATATATATAAAAAAGTGAAATATTGTTTTTCTTTGTATAGAAAATGGAATATTATATCAAATAATGGTTGTAGCGGTTGAAAAACCATTCATGTCATATATATTTAAATATAACTTCCTTTTTTTATTTTCCAAAGAAATTCAAAACATTCTGTATAAAATACACAAAAAATATTCATCTTAAAAAAATATTACATAATATAAAATGATGTATAAAATTTCATTTCAATTATTAAATACATTAATAAAATAATTTCAACAATATGTATATGGAGGATAATGATTAGGAAAATAAATCCATAAGGAATTTAAAATTGGGTTTTTAAAGTAAACGATCCTTTATTTAAAACCTATAAAATATTCTATTTTTTAAAACATTATAAAGAAAGATAAATAGTGTTAAAAAGTACCATAATAATATATTTATAAATAAATAATATTATTATTTAAACATTTACAAGAACATAGACATGGAATAAAATGATTTGTAAGTTAAACTATAAAAGATAAGTTGTTTTAATGAAAGTATCTTACCTTGATTTTTACTCATCGCATTCATTATTAAATATCATAAACAATATTATAATGTTAATTATTTAATTTCTAAGGATACTTATTCAATTTTATTTTCTATTTTACTTTATATGTCAACATATTATATTAAATATTATAATCATTTAAGTTCTCAATGGACATTTCGATGATATTTTATTCATAAGTATAAAATGGATTTGGTATGTTAACTATAGTCAATGAGGTTTTTATTACAATATTTATATTATAGAATAATGAAATAACTATAATTTTTATAATTTTATTATAATTTTGAAACCAAAAAAATATATAGTTAAAAAAAATGAACTATGTTTTAATGATAAAGACAGTTGGCTGTAAGTACACATGAGTAACATTTCCCTTTTCAAATATCATGATGGAAGGATGTTGAGAGTTATTTTATCTTTTAAAATTTATTATTATATCGTAAATAATATAATTTTTTAAAATGCACTTATATATACCATCTATATGATGCGATAATGGAAGATGAATCATATCGCTTCATGGAGGCAGTAACCACTCATCCACACGTAGGATGTTATCATCATTCAATGAATGGAAAGGTAAGAAAATATATGACATCTTACATTTAAATAATGATATATAGGTATTTAATATCATATATATACAAAAAAAAATATCTTCATAAATATTTGTTAGAGGTGATTAAGGAAAACAAATTTCATCGGTTCCCTAGGAGGTTGTCCCCTGTACTCTTGAACGATGGTTTCATTTCCGATTTAATAAAAGAGGGGATGGATGTAGGTTATTATATAAAAATAATAACATCTCCCAATATAATAAATAATTGTGTTATTATATCATCAAGGTTTAATACTATTTGAATGAGGTGGAAGAAGATACCAAAATCTATTAGTTAAAAATGATACCACTTATTTGGACAAACTCTTTAGGTTTTAATCAAAACCATTTATATGAGGATTTTATAATCGAACCATTTCCTCTATGTAACACCCTGACCCAAGTTACACATATTCGGTGCATTATTTTAATACATTGGCATGATTACAAGAAATCAAGTCTCGAAAGACCGATCAGTTTAATAGTCTTGGAAAATAGATTACATACATGAATGTTACATTACACTTTATAACATACAACACAACATAAATAATCCTTTATGAATTCCATTATTCCCTTAGCTTAACGTACCATATCAATCACAATACACTTCTTGGAATCCTGGAAAAAATAAAACATAGAAAGGGGTGAGCTCAAACGCTTAGTAAGGGTAAGAAATATAGTGGAAGATAACATAAATGTTAAGCATGGTGAATAATTGAAACCACATGCCTTTACCAATAATAAACATGAATACTTTTATGGAACGAATATGATATTAGTAAATAACGTCATAATAAAACATAATCATGGGTATTCTACTAGTCGAATGACCACATGATCCATCAATATTATTTTCAAAATGAGGGAATGTATAATAACAGACTTTAATTTCAATATAAAGGGCTTGTGCTCGGACCTACCAGCTAACTGTAACCGGACCCAAACTCAGAGAGCCTTTGTAACCATACTCCATCCTGGATAGCCTCTATAATCGGACTCCAACCCATAGAGCCTCTATAATGCGACTCTATCTATGAGAACCTTTGTAACTGGACTCCAAACCGGAGAGCCTCTATAACCGGACTTCATCCCAGAGATCCTCTGTAACTGGACTCCAACGCAGAATGGTCTTCTATAACTAGACCCCCACATGGAGGGCCTACTTTTATAGGTCCACAACCCGGAATATACTAGTTCAATCCATTCATCATAAGAATATGTTTCCATATAACGTAAACATTCGTATTAAAACTATCATATGAAATGTAAATAATTTAACCATAAACCATGAATGGTATATGAATAGAACATCCATAGATAAACATATCACAAAACCTTCAATACAATATGGAATTTATGTATCATAATAAATCAAATTCAAATAAACATAAAATCCATCAAAGGATGTTGACATAGATTAAATCAAAACCTTTTTATAAGAAATATGTCATTCTATTTTGAAATCATTTAAGAGTAACATAATTATAAATAAAACATTTATTTTCAAAAGATTATTATAAGCATGTAAGGGAACCTTTGACGATGTTATAATGGAAGAAAATAGCCACACCCGCTGTATATGTTAAAAACATTCTTACGTTAATTTTTTTGAAAATGTCATAAAGTACCTTGTTTGGAAAACGACGGAAAGATTCCTTTATAAAAATATTATAAAAGTCAAAAAATGGTATAAACGAATTTAACCCATAGTCTATAAAATAGTAAGAATGTTTTGGAATAATTTTTTAAGAAACATGTATGTGGAAGATAAAGATGTCCTAGTAGATAATTATATATAAACAACCTCGAATAATAGAGAGATTGTTAAATTAACCCTTACCTCATTTTAATCAATCAAGTCATTTGAAAAATAGTCAATAACAACCCAATGAATCATAGAATATCATGAATATAAATATAATCATGATAATATATATCAAATGGAATTACAAAATACACCACATGCAATAAATAAGTAGTGACCAATAGAAATCTCACAGATTTAAAAGTGAGATAAGAAACCCTTTACCTTGTGTCCGACTTGAGCCGTTCGTTCTTTAATATCCTGAATGATAAACTAAAGTTAATTTATACTTGCATAAGAAACTTTTTAAAGTTTATTATACATTTTATATAACTTATTACCATGTTATAAACAATATGTAATCATTTTAGTTAATAACGTTCGTTTTGTGGATATTGGGCATTTGAGTCAAAAATGAACACCTTATAGTTACAAGTTGTTTACATGGTAAAAAGATCATTAAATACAGAATGATATTAATTATTTAGATATCATATATATCATATATATATATATATATAGTATTTACATGTATTTATAATAGTACATTTCATTTTGGGGTAAGAAATGAAATGAACCGTTCATGGAGACGGTAAACCGTAAGTACGCATGAACTCTGCTTTCATTTATATTTCTTATTTTAATGGAATTAAAACATACTTATACAGAGTTATATTATAATTCTAGTATAATATCATATATAATATCATTAATTCTATCATTTATACGTCCCATATATGGTATTAATGACTCATATCACTTTGATGGGGCGGTAGTCCGCACTTCCTCAAATGAAAATTTCACGTTTACACATAATGGAAACCATTATGGTATGATATAAAAGAAAATACAGAAAAATGAAGAAAACAAAATCATAATATATATCATATATAAATACAGTTCCATCATAATGGCCACCATGAGAGGCGGTAGGAGGTAATTGAACAATCGTTGTTTCAGGAGGCGTTAGTTTTCCATCCACAGAAACATTATGTTCTTCACCCATTAGATGGAGGTTTATGTAAGTTTAGTTTGAATAATTCTCATAAAAACATCCTATTATATCGAGTATGATAGTGTTTTTATAAAATAAATGAATAAAAATATTTTAGGGGTTAGAGAAGTAAAATAAAATAAAAGAAGTTAAGAGAAACTATTACCATTAATTTGGGTAACTTCCTCTTGTTAAAACCAAAAGAACATCTGGAAGTGCCTTCTACATAAGGTAAGGCTTCAAGGAGGAGGATATGGATGTAGGGAGATTAGTTTTCAAGATTTTGGTTGAGCCTAAAGGATTGAGAGTTGTGAGTAATTGGTTAGAAGTGGTCTCCTTTTATAAGGGGGAGGGG
The DNA here is from genome assembly GCA_963277665.1 of Viscum album. Taxonomy (NCBI): domain Eukaryota; kingdom Viridiplantae; phylum Streptophyta; class Magnoliopsida; order Santalales; family Viscaceae; genus Viscum; species Viscum album. The sequence continues at coordinate 863,990,700 of OY728135.1, read as the reverse complement.
GTCTCTTTAGGTTAGTGTGGAAATATTATTTTATTATATAATGATATTCGGTTTCTATGGGTCCAAAAATCCTTAGGGGAAATGATAAGATGACTCACAGTTGAAATAGAACTAACCAATAATAATTGGACATGTTTTAGATATTATTTTAATATTTATAATCTAATATATTTATATCATTTATTAATAAGGTAAATCCTACGTCATTATTTTGGCATATATAATTTAATTTTTTCATTGTCTAAAAATTATAAAAAAATACCATGATGTTGGAAATATTTATATATTTCCAATGAATTTTTATAGTCAAAAATATTGCTTAAATAACACCATATAAAATTAATTACTAAAAGATTTCTGTTTATGTCAATTTTGCCTTTACATTAAATTAATTAATTTATAGTGTCATTATCATTAATAAGTGGCACCATGGGGTCCCAAAATCGACCCAATGATTCCCATGGTCGGTCATTACTAATAAAATAAGTTTTTTACATGTGTTAAGGTAATTTTGAATTATTATAACATTCTTTTTACCTTGAATTACCCTATTTACCTATAACTGCGGTAAATACAAGCCAAAAGATACTATTCACCAAAAAATTATTTTAGTCCTAATGTACCAAATTTTACATACTGAGGTTAACCATGTCTCTCAAATTTTTTAATTTCAACTCACATAAGAGGTAAAATCATGTTTCATGAAAATTTGCAAATACTCCTAGGAGGTGGGTAAAAGACGGTAAAAAGTTCAATAAATTATTTTTTATATCTAAACTTATTATAAAATTGCTCAAATTAATATATTTTGATCAAATATAGGTATTATGTATTTCTGTTGACCTAGAATAAATTTAAATAAAATAAATAATTATTTTAATAAAATGTCGGTTTTAACCAATAACTCTGTGTTTTTCACTATTCATTAAAAATTGATGTTTCTCAGAAAAATACCAAAAATTATGCCTAAGAAAAATTTGATATTCCAAATTAAAAAATGATATCTATTTTACCAAATTCAAAACATATAAGTTTCATTAATTAATTTAAAATTGATTGTCATTGTCAAAATAAATAGCGTGTTTTTAAGCAATAATATCTATTAACAGATTGACACTTTTTTATGTCCAATTTCAATTTAAAATAAATTATAATGTCCTAAATTGTATTAAATGATAAAAATATAATCTAATTATACTTAAAAACCAACCAAATTCATTGTTTAACACTATAAATTATTTCGATTAAAAAAGTTTCTTTTATTTAAAATTTATTATTTTCACTATTTACCAAAAATTGAAAGTTATCCGAAAAATACCAAATATTTATCAAAACTAAATTTTTTTCTCCCAATTCTGAAGAAAAAGTTTATTTTGTCAAATTTAATACATATAAGTGTCAAATATTTGATTTAAAAAGGGTTCTCCCTCAAAAGGCGGTAAAATTGAATTTTCTAAAAAATACTTCCATTATCTAAAAAATTAAATTTTTCTTATATTATGTATAAGAAACACATAATATGGATGTTAAAATTATATGGTGTATATAAAATTGAAAATGTAGTTAATACTATACATAACCACTTTTGAACGACTAGATTAGTAAGTCGTGGTGCGCTTGAACTCGGTGTTGCGTGTAGTGCAAGTTATTGATTTACATTGAAGAAATAATGTACTATGAAATATTGGGGTGTTATATTCTTACCTACTTCAATAAATTGTATCCTCACAATTTGAAATTGTTCTTCAAAAAATAGAAGGTTGAAAATATAAAATACCTTTCTGGGAAAACCCACATCAGAAATTTGGTTAATAAAATTTACTCTTAATAAGATGAAAAGGGGAATGAAAAAGTCACCACAAAATTATGATCTCGTTTAGGAGAACATTGGGCGCAATTAGAGACACATAATTAGAGGGAAAACGTAAATATTTATAGGGAGTGATTGAGGGCATCAGTCACAAACAATTGTAGAATTGAATGCCTAAAAGCCATCAATCTATGATGATATAAAATATCAGTTATTTAGAAAAACATAAGGTATTAGGATAAAACATTTTTAGTTTTATGATCCCTTACCTAATGTTTAAGAATTAATTTCTTTAGATAATAAGAGAAGAAGAAAAAATATATACATGACATGTAGAGTTCCATCCTTTAACTAATTTCTACCGCAAACTCATCTTTCACTCTAAAAGATAATAGAACATAAAAAAATATTCTATGTATTGGGTTCAAAAAAATATGAATTTATAACTCAACTATCAGACCCTTTAAAAAAGAAACTACATTATACAATCCAGGGACTTCACGTAGTCCAGTGGTAGGTGATAAATCCCAATCGCACTATGGTTGTGGTTTCGATTCCCGCAGCCTTTTCAGACCCGACATGTTGTCACATGGTCTGTGTGTTGTCCATTTTATAAAAATCCAAAAATAACCTTAACAGCAGAATCTTAATACATTCCAACCTTTAGACGTAACCAAAATAAATCTTTCCAAACTCACCGTCCAAAATTTATAAGGATGTTATACCCAATGAAGATCCTTTTTTCCACATAATAACTTGTGAACACCTTCATCATGTATTATTTTAAAACATGGTAATACCCTGAATTATCATAAAAACTTATTTAATACATTCACGCTCTCTTATCTGTTATATAATACTACATATATTCCTTATATCCAAAAATTGTTGAATATCCCAACAATGATGAAATAGACAAACTATTAATCAGTTCCAAGAAAGTCAAGAATATCGAATATAATTTATCCAAATCAACCATCTCTTATTCCAAAATCACTACCTCATAATCAAAACCATATTATGGTTTATCTTCTCTCAATCATATATTTTCTAACAATTTTACCTGCAATGGAGTCACTTTTCCATGTTCCACACAATCTCAAGTCCTTAATGAAATATTACTATAGTACAATCCTAATATACTCTATAAATCTTATAACATGTACATCATTAATAAAATACTCAAATGACACAATACTGTAATAAAAATGTAAGAAATATAATCCTTCCTCTTCATCTTCAGTAGTACCATAACATTATTATTATCCAATAGCAGTATTTGGGGTATACTTTGATGATTTGGACATTGATTCGGGTAGTGTCCCAACTCCTTGCAGATAAATCATTGTACATTGGAAACTTTTTTCTTACCCTTGCAATCGCGTACTTGGTGTCCATTTTCTCCACAATTATAACAAACTCTCATTCCCTTCAAGAATTTACCCAGCTGATTCTTTCCACAGTTATCACATATGGGAAAATCCTTCTTTTCCATCTTCCTTTTATCGATCTTTCTCTCTTCCATCATTTTCTTCTCTATCTTCCCTTCAAATCCATAGGACTCAAAGTATTCTGTACTTATCTTATTAACACATTATACTATTTCTTCATATGTTTCGAATATATGGGAGACTATTTCCCTACTAAATGTTTTCATAATACCCTGAAATATATGATCCTTCTTACTCTTTGGATCATACATATTGTTGGAGTTCACATTCCTTCTACTAGGCCCCATTTCTCTACAATGGCATAAAGTAGATTAGTTTACGAATCAAAATACATAATTCCATACTTCTAAAACACTAAACATAAATTGAACAGTTTATGGATATAATCTATAATCATAAAAATGTTTTCATTGAGAAATTATATACTCATAAACCCTTAATAATGATTGGTAATGAAAATGATAATTATCCTAAGCATATCCCCCAGGAGTGTCGTAAGAAAAATTGTTGCAAGGCCCGTTTCCATGTACCAGTTCCCATTCGAGTCTTGCTCAAAGCAGACTTTTAGGGTTCTACACCTATGTGCATATTTTCCAGAGCCTCCTCTCCCTGCTCATATACAAACAGGGATGTATGTTCTTGGAACACTCACAAAATCCCTACATTACCAAAATTCTAGGAAGTTCTTCTATACTAATTCTCAAATTAAATCATATGGCTATGTATTCTAATCAGATATTGTCTAAATCTAGTTTCTGAGGTTATTTCTAAAATTCCACTAATACCAACTGTAATTCCCTGACCCCAGTTACCCATATTCAGTGAATTATTTTAATACATTGGCCTAATTACAAGGAATCATGTCATGAAGGACTAATCGGTTTAGCAGTCTTGGAAAATAGATTACATACATGAATGTTACATTACAATTTATAACATACAACACAACATAAATAATCCTTTATGAATTCCATTATTCCCTTAGCTAAACCTTGCATATCAATCACAATACACTTCTTAGAATCCTGGGAAAAATAAAACATAGAAAGGGGTGAGCTCAAACACTCAGTAAGGGTAAGAAATATAGTAGAGGATAACATAAATACTAATCATGGTGGATAATTTATACCATATGACTTTACCAATAATAAACATGAATATTTTTATGGATGGAATATGAGATGAGTAAATAATGTCATAATAAAACATAATCATGGGTATTATATTAGTTGAATGACCACATGAACCATTAATATTATTTCCATAATGAGGGAACGTATAATACCAGAATTTAATTTCTATGTCAAGGCCTCGTGACATGACCTATGAGATAATTGTAACCGGACCCAAACCCAAAGAGCCTCTGTAACCAGACTCCATCTTGGAGAGCCTCTGTAACCGGACTCTAACCTGGAGAGGCTCTGTAACCGGACTCCATCCAGGAGAGCCTTTGTAACCAGACTCCAACCCGGAGAGCCTCTGGAACAGTACTCCATCCTGGAGAGCCTCTATTACCGGACTCCAACCTGAGGGGTCTTCTATAACTAGACCCCAACCCAGAGGTCTTAATTTTACCAGTCCCCAACCCAGAACAAACTATTCCAATACAATTATTTTAAGAAAAGGTTGAAATGTAACATAAACATTCATATTAAAACTAGCATATGAAATTTCAATATATTAACCATAAACCATGAATGGTATAAGAATAGCACATCAACAGATAAACATATCACAAAACCTTCAATACAATTTGTAAGTATTGTGTCATAATAAATCAAATTCTAATAACCTTAAAATTCAATCAAAGGGTGTTGACATAGATGAAATCAAAAACTTTTTTAGAGAAATATATCTTTCTATTTTGAAATCATTTATGAGTCACATAATTAAAATGAAAACATTTATTTTGAAAAAATTCTTATAAGATTATAAGGGATGGTTCAATGATGTTATAACGGCGGAAAATAGCTGCACCCGTCGTATATATTAACAAAACATTCTTACCTTAATTTTTTCGAAAAGGACATAAAGTACCTTGTGTTGAAAATAACGAATATATCCCTTTATAAAAATCATATAAAATTCAAAAAAGGGAATAATTGACTTTAACCCATTGTCTATAAAATAGTAAGATTGTTTTTAAATACATTTTTAAGAAACATGGATGTGGATTATAAGGAGGTCCTAGTATATAATTATGTATAAACAACCTTATGTAATAAAAAGGTTGTGAAATTAAACCTTACCTCATTTTAATCAATCAAGTCATATGAACCATAGTCTATAACTACCAAATGAATCACAGAATAACATGAATATAAATAGAATCATGATAATATATATCAAAAGGCAATACAAAATACACCACATGCAATAAATAAGTGGTGAACAATGGAAATATCACGGAATTAGTAGTGAGATAAGATTCCCCTTACCTTGTGTCCAACTTGACCCATTTATTCATTAATATCCTAAATAATAAACGAAAGATAATTTATACTTTCTTAATAACCTTTTTCAAGTTTATTATTCCTTTTATTTCACTTATTATCGTGTTATAAACATTATGTAATCATTTAAGTTAATAACATTTGTTTTGTAAATATTTGGCACTTGAGTCAAAAATGAACACCTTATAGTTACAAGTTGTTCACATAGTAAAAAGTTCATTATATCCAGAATTATATTCATGATTTAGATATCATATATATCATATATATCCCATATATTAATTTATTTGTAACAATATATATCATTTTGGGATAAGAAATGAAATGAACTGTTCATGGAGATGGTAAGTCATACGTACGCATGAACTCTACTTTAATTTCTATTTATTATTTTAATGTAATTAAAATATAATGATACTTAGGTATATAATAATTCCAGTATAATATAATACATAATATCATTAACTCCATCCATTATATGTCCCACATATGGTATTAACGAGTCATAACACTTTGAGGGGGTGGTAGTCTGCACTTCCTCAAATGAAATTATCGTGTTTACCCATATTGGAAACCTTTAAGATGTGCTATAAAAGAAAAATACAGAAGAATGAAAAAAACATAAACATAATATATATCATATATAAATACAGTTCTATCATAATGGCCACCATGAGAGGCGGTAGGAGGTAATTGAACAATCATCATTTCGTGAGGCGTTAGTTTTCCATCCATAGAAACGTTATGTTATTCACCCATTAGAAAAAGGTGTGTGTAAATGTAGTTAGAATACTTCTTATAAAAACATCCTAGTATATTTATTATATTGGTGTTGTTATAAAAAAATTAATAAAAAGAGTTTAAGGGTTGGAGAAATAAAATAAAATAAAATAAGTTAAGAGAATGTTTTACCATTAATTTGGGTAACTTCATTTGGTTTGAACCAAAATGACTTCTTGAAATGTAATATGCCTAAGGTAAGGCTTCTAGGAGGAATAGATGGATGTAGGGACTTTAATTTGGTCGAGTTTGGAGGAGCCTAAAGACTTGAGAGGTGTGAGGAATTGGTTATAAGTGGTCTCCTTTTATAAGGAAGTGGAGGGGCTCTTTAGGAAAGTGTGGAAATATTATTTTATTATATAATGATATTCAATTTATAAAGGTCAAGAAATTATTAGGGTCATAGATAAGATCAATCATGGTCACAATAAGATCATACAATAAGAATTGGACATGTTTTGGATATTATTTCAATATTTATAATCTAATTGTTTTAAATCATTTATTAATTAGGTAAATACTGCATCATTAATTTGTCATAAATAATTCAATTTATTCGATGTCTAAAAATTATAAAAAAAATACCATGATGTAGGATATATTTTTATCTTTCCAATTAATATTTATAGTCAAAATTATTACTTATAAAACAACATATAAAAATAATTATTAAAAGATTTTTGTTTATGTCAATTTTTCCTTTACTTTAAATTAATTAATCTAAAGTGTCATTATCATTAATAAGTGGCTCCACGGGGTCCCAAAACCCACCCAAGGATTCCCATGGTCGTCCATTACTCATAAAATAAGGTTAGGACATATTTTAAGCTAATTTTGAATTATTACAATATTCTTTTTACCTTATATTACCTTATTTACATTTAACTGTGGTAAATAAAAGTCAAAAGTTACTATTAACCAAAATATATTTTCATCTTATTGAATCACATTTTTAAAACTGAGGTTAACCGTGTCTCTATAATTTTTGAAATTAAACTCCCAGAAGTGGTAAAATTATGTTTTATGCAAATATCCAAATACTCCTAGGAGATGGGTAAAACATGGTAAAAAGTTCAATTAAATTTTTATATATCTAAACTTATTATAAAATGAATCCAATGAATTAATTTGAACATATAGAGTTATTATGAATCTATTTTGAACTAAAATAAATTTAAATAAAAAAATATTTAAATAGAAAGTCGGTTTAAACCAATAACTTAGTGTTTTTAATTATTCATCAAAAATAGATGTTTCTCAGAAAAATACCAAAAATTCACCCTAAGATATATTTGATATTCCGAATTATAAAATTATATTTATTTTATCAAATTAAAAACATATAATATTCATTAATTAATTTAAAATTAATTACTGTTGTCAAAATAAATAGCGCGTTTTAAGCAACAGTATCTATCAAAACATTGACACCTGTTTATGTCTAATTTCAAATTGAAATTAATTATAATGAACTAAATTGTATTAAATGATAAAATTGAAATCTAATTATACTTAAAAACCAAGAAGATGTATAATTTAACACAATAAATTATTTCTATTAAAAAAGTTGTTTTTAATTAAAATTTAGTAATTTTCACTATTTACCAAAATATGAAAGTTATCAGAAAAATACCAAAAATTTATAAAAATTAAATTTTATCTCCCAATTATAAATAAGAAGTTTATTTTGTCCAATTGAATACATAAAATTTTAAAATATTGGACATAAAAAGGGTTCTCCCTCAAAAGGCTGTAAAATTGCATTTTTGGAAAAATACTTCCTTTATCTAAAAAATTGAATTTGTTCTTATATTATGTCTATGAAACACATAATATGGATGTTAAAATTATATCGATAATATAAAATTCAAAATTCAGATAATATTATTCATAACCTCTTTTGAACGGCTAGATTGGTAAATAGTGGTGCGCTTGAACTCGGTGTTGTGTGCAGTGCAAGTTATTGAATTACTTTGAAGAAATAGCGTACTATGAAATATTGGGGTGGTACACTCTACGAATTTATAATGGAATTAATGAATATATTTCGTCTATTATTGCATTATCCATATGGTTTTTTACTAAAATAGGAGAGGATAGGATGTCCCCTTTTATAGGTGAGGGGAGGGGCACAATTGTAATTTCATAAAATATTAAATTAATATTAATTATTATTCTTGGAAAAAAATATTCAACTTGAAATAATTCTACAATATGATAATGGTGGGCCTAAATTTGATAATCTAGTAAAATTTAGAGAAATTTATTTACAATTATCTCGTTTTAGCATGTATTAACCCATTTTGGAATTACTTTGATAACAATGTTTTTACACTTTACATTTCAACATATTTATGATTAATGGATAATTAGAAAATACATGTACAATATTTGATACATTAAATCATATCCAAATCCATTTTCTAAAGACAATATTTTTATGAATATTAAATAATTTAATAAACTATTCTTTATTATAAAATATCATTAATGTCATTTTTGGAAAATTTCAATTAATTTCAATTTGAAAACTACATAATAGTAATGGAATTAGAAGATAATCCTCTAACACATCTATAAATGGTATATTTATCTAAAAATTTTGTTGAACATAAGAATTCGTTCAATATATAATACTTTTAATGTCATTAAAATCATTTATATTATTTTTCCACTAATTGAAAAATAAAATATCTTCATTTCATTAACCCTTATGGTAATTATTTCATTTAAGAATTTTAGAATTAAATTAACTTGATAAAAAATTACTTATCTTTAAAATTGATATTTATAATTCAACATACATTTTTTAAATCCCTGTCACAAAATATTATAATATATTAAAAGATAGAACGGGATATTATTTTAATTATGTTTTAATTAAATATTATAATGGTAAAAATTAAATAAATATAGGAAATATTCACAAAATATTAGATACGTGGATGGAATTGGTCAAACTATAATCATCTAATAGGATAAATGAAATTGTTGGTGTCAATTTTTAGTCCCTATCATATTATATTAAGCTTTAATTTTATGATTTACCCTTGCCATATAGAAAAATATTCCCTATGGTTACTATTTATATTGACTAAAAATAAAATGGGTATATTTACCAAATTTGGGCCACCTAATAAAAAATATATAATTTATTTTTTGATATTAATTTCTAATTAATTAATGAATTTAATTGAAAATTAACCTTTAAAACACAATGAAAAATAGTTCTCCAAAATAAGTATTTTATGTAAAAGAATTATTATATACCATTTTGTAGTGTTGAATTCATTCCAAGTATTATAATTAGATAATATTTAATTAGATGTAACTAATTAAATTTTAAAACTACTTTAAAATAGAATATTACTTTGTAAAAACTGTAAAAGGAAATAGAGTTTTTAGTAAAAATAGTATTTGTTCACTATTCATTGAATAATCAAACTTTTTAGAAAAATATAAGAAAATTTACAGATTATAATAATGATATGATTATTGATAAAATGATATTATTTTTATCAAAAATATATATATAATTTCTTGAAATTAATTACAATATTTTCTCATGAAAAATTTTAAAATAAATTTTGGGAGATAACCTTTTTTAAAAGAATAAAATGAAATTACGTTAAAGAATTAGTGATTATTTACAAAACATATTTCAATAAATTTATATTGAGTAGGTAATTTATATATATTTCATAAAACATTTAATCCAATTCATAAACATAAATTTAATGGATATATTATAATAGTCATATTTAAATAACAATACTTCATTGTTCAATTTGGTTTAGTGTTTTCTATCATATACACTATAAATCATAGTTGTATTTTTTAAAATCATGTGGTGTTATTGGTGAATTTGTTCTTGTGTAGTATCTTTTTATTAAATCATTTTTCACCTTTTCCTCTTTGAAGATTTAATATCTTTATTCACTCTTTATATCACATTTATTTTATTTATTAACACTCACACAAAGTCGATAATAGATATATAAGTATTAACATAAAATATGAAAGGAAATTCCTTCATTCAATAGTAAAACAGTCCTTAAAAACATGTGTCCTTATAATGACATACTTGGTATAGTGGTTTTGGCTAAAAATAATCCTAATCCTAATGTTTTTTACCCTATATAAATTATGGGAGGCAAAAAATAATAATGGGTCACTAGAGTAGTGAGATCATATTCCAATTATAGCACCATTCTAGATCGTTATATTACATGTATAAATATTCTTTAAACTCTTAAATTTCCTGCAAACATCTATAAATTCATCCAATAAACATGGCCTTAGTTGATTATAAGATTACTACAATGTTATACTCTTCTTCTCTTACCTACATATTAGAATACAAGAAACCAATCCACATCTTTTCATGTATGCATAGTGTCACACACAAACTTCAAAGAATAATGTTAGAGTAAATAGTCTTCCTTTTCATTGTCTTGTAAAAATATATCTGCACAACACCTTCTTCTCTTCGTATATTATTCTTCTTCTTTCCTTATTTGTATACAATATATTTTAAAAACATATTTTTTTTATCTTCTTTTGTAAGTTCACATTAATTTGATATTATCATCTTGTCTTCATGTATTAATTCTCGTTTTTATTTCATCTTCAATGAATAATAGACTATAGTAGAGATCTTATCAATTATTTGACTCTTCAAGATGTATAATAATTATTAGATTCTTGTCTCTATATTTTCTTCTTTAATTCTATCACAATATTCCCTTTCATTTCATTAACAGATCTACCACACAAACCCATCTCCAAAAACATAATATATATATATATTTAATAATAAAAATAATTAAAGAATTGGTTATCTTCTCATTTATCTCTTATTCATTATGAATAGAGTTCTTTTTTTCAGAGTTTTATTTATTTTTTCAAACGGATGTCATTTGTTTTAGTTTTTTCTAAATGAAGTAGCCATATTTATTTGCATTCATTATATTTGAAGAAGTCAGAAGGGAAGAAGTTTCTAGAAGTGAAGCATGAAAGATATCTAAGATTGATATTAAAGTGAATATAGCATGGATGAAGGATGAATAAGAAGATAATCATACATTACTATCTTAAGGAAGTTATTTTAAAGAAATGGAGTATATAAGTTAGATTATTTTTAAACTATTCATACAGATAAATAAATATATACATTTCATTATGAGAGTGCACAATTTTTACATAAGGATGAAGAGTAGACATTGAAGAAAGTCATGAAATATTTAATTATCTGATAATTACCACACATGATTTGACCATGAAAAATAATGAACTTTCATAAATATGTAATCAATATCATAAAAAACTGTTTTTTATAATGAAGAAGAAGGCCACACAATATAAATACTTCAGGATTTATTTGAATACAGCTAGGTAAAACATAAATTTTTTATGGGATTTAAAAATAATTGTATTCAATATCTTATCATTACATGTGTTATATTTTAATAAAGATGATCTTGGTTGGGAATTTTATGTTCCTAATTTTATGGTAATTCTATTCAAGATTTCACAAACTCTTTATGAGTGATTTCTAAAAATATACAGAAACCAAAATCCAACCAACTAATAATCAAACCACATATGTGTGACTCAAGGGGTCAACTATGTTTGTGGAAATATACATGGAAAGCCCATGGAGATAGGAGGAATTAACGTACTCATATAGAGAACAAGGGTTGATGTTGAAAGAATAGTGAGTTCATATTTTATATAGAGTTTGAAAAATCATGAAAAAGAAGGTTCCAAAGAAGTCATGATGCATAGTGGTGTATGTGAGTGTGTCATGTGTTCTTGGTTCTAACTCTGGTGCCAAATAAATCAATTTTGGGATATATAAACTATTATTAAGGATCACCCAAATGAAAGATAGATCTATTTAGGATAGTGGAATGCAGTAATCTATTCTTCTTAAAAAATTATATATAAAAAGTATTCGGATATTCTATGATGTGACACTACTCTAGTATCCTTGTATTCGCCTCCTTCCTCACAATGTGATAGATACCTAACTCTTACATTTTAAAATATATCCACTACTAATAATTAAGCTTTTCACTGAGCATCATTCCCGATGATCAAAGAGAGCATGAACAACATTATTCTATAGATTGATATTCATTCATGTTATGATTTTCTATAACATAATTGAATAAATTATGAAGAATATAATGATATGAAAATGAATTTTATAGTTCAATATTTAAGGTAGTCTGGGAGCATCATGTCATGGGAGAAGAATGTGATTATTTTTTCATGAACAAGAGTATATCTCCATGAGAATAAATCAGGGTCACAACAAAAAAATGATTCCATATATTTTAGTGTCATGCATTAAATATATCCATAATATGATGAGATCTTCAATGATTTAATGTATGCGTGAATCAATATATTTTGCGGGATATATTATAATTCCATGAAAAGTCATGAAACTCAAAGTTGAGTTACTGAACATCTTTATATAAATACTAGGAACTCAATATGAGCTATCATGATCAAAAATGGGAAATATATAAAAAAAATATATACATAATTATTATTCCGAACTTTCTATAATATCAAGAAGATCCATGATCCACTCGAATTCATGAAGAAGAAGAATGACTCACTGCTTCTGTGAATAAGAATGGTTCCATGTTATCTTTTTTTTCAAAAGCCTTCATGAACATATGATTAGGTTATTAATTTCATGAGATTTTATAATTTGTTCAATTTGTCTCATAAAGGACAAAGATGATGTAACCTCATATATAAGATTATAAAAAGGATCTATGGATGATCCTATGAATAAGTGAGCATAAATAAAGAATAAACTATAATATTGTAGACTCAGTAATATAAAGTGAAAGGATCATATAAAAAGTACACTTTCTTACTTGAAGATTTAATTACATACAGTAAGAGATTCATTAAGATAAGTGATGGTTGTGTTTAAAGAGTATTTAATATATTGGGTTTGAACATAAAATATTTCATGTGTGAAGCCAGAGGAATATATAATTGTGTTGAAAGAAAAAAATGAAAATGTTAATGCATAATATTTGAAACAAATCAAAAGATAATATAAATTCAAAACCTCTTGAAAATTTTGAAAATAAATAACAAAATAAAATAAGAAAAATATCTTATATGTCCTATGGTTTATTGAGACTGAATCCTGGTAGAATGTATGAAGAGTTCAAATATGAGTTATCAGTGTATTCAGTTTACAAAAGATTATACATTCATGAAAAAAGATCACATTTGTGTTATTATAAAATTATAGAAATACTTTTTCACTTATAATAAAAAAAGATAAACATTACTAAACTCATAGATGATTTTGTATTTGATGTTAAAGAAGTATTTTTCATGATTTTGAACTGAATTATCATTTTTTATAATAACAATGAATAATTATGATTCAATAAAAATACCAAAAAAATAACCATATACTGGATAAATATTGTACTATAATTTGGTATTGGATGAATTTGTGTTGTGCATATCTATTTTTATTGGAATAATAAGAAGAATATGGAGAAACAATTAGTTTTCCACTGTGAAGAAGACGAAGAGTTCTTTGTCATGTTTTTTTCATCTAACAATAAGAAGAAAATAAGTATAAGAATAAAGTGGAACTATTATATCCATCATGAGTCTCATATGATGGAATAATTTATCAGTGTTACAAAGTACCTTATACATAAGGCGTAGACTATCTTTAGAGTTAGAATTAAAACTAGTGGGGAAATAAAAATTGGATAATTGTTCTTCCCATCTATAATGGAGGATTGTTTCCCTCTCCCATGACACTAGAATAAATATTATTTTATTTATTATGCAATATAAAAATTTCCTCTTTTTTTTATAATCCATGTACTGGTCATCACCCTTTATAGAAAGGACTAAATTCTATTATTTAGTAGTATACCTTGTAAAAATATCACATTATAGATTTTACCTAATTTCAAATACATGAAATCAATAAGGAAATGATAATAGGATATTTCATATCATAATAGATCTAAGATATAATGTGATAAAATTTTATAAAAGTTTAAAAAATTTACCAACACTAATTCAACCCCCATATAAGTTTTCAGTGTATCCTGAAGTGGTCCTCTCAATTAGTATGAGAGTCAAGGTTCACCACTATTTGATTCTTTTTATTGTAGTTATTCTATTTTAGATATTTTATATTCTTTCATGGGTTAACAATGAAGATTATTTTTGGTGAATTTTAAGTTATCTCTCAGAGTAAGTCTATATCTATCATGACTATGATAAATACAAGAAAAAAATATAAAAGAATATTAAAGAAGGTATACCTCATATTTAATGAAGGTAAAGTATTAATATTTCCACGTATTTTGAACAATGAAGACATATAATGATAATAATGTAAAGAGTGGGTGGCATTGGTTCCCACTAAGGAGAAGGAAAACAAGCCTACCTCAAGTGAGATAATAATTGTAACCAATCATGAGGTTTTTGACAATTATTTTATGAATTATCCTATAGATTAATATTCTATTCTATTTGATGATTATGATAAGTCTAAAACATCTCAGGGGATATTTGTTCATACATTAAGTGATATGATACATTTCATTCCAATAGAAATATTATCTCTTGTTTATAGAATCTTAAACTTTATGTACGAATAGATTACCTAGTTCGATGAATAAACTGATTGTATAGAGATGGATTTGCAAGGAATCATTATATAATGTATAAATCTCTCTAGAAATACTGGATCCTATGAAGATATAAATAGGGAACCTGATATATGTTACTCAAAATGGATCAAATATTTTGAAGATAAATATGTAGTTTGGAAGAATCTTTACGAAGAGATCAATTGAATTTAATACAAATTAAAAAAATTACTAATATCATTGATTTAGAATTGGAATTAAAGTCCCAAAATATTATATAAAATGATTCATTTCAATAAATAAATGTTAAGATATATGAAAAGGATGATAAAATAATGATGAATGGTTTTTAAGATATTGTTATTATGATTAAATATCAAAAAAAAACACCTAAAATATGAGATGTCTAAAATTGTAAGTTCATTTAGACAATTTTTAAAAGAAACATATTTATACCTACCAAATAAATAAAAAATTTATGCTACTACTCAATTATTACTTGAGGTAACTAATGTAAAAATACATCAAGAATATGAAAATAAGTTCATGACTTCATTCAGCAGTTTATCTCAACAAGATTTAAAGAAATAGGTTCCACTCATAATATATTGTATTAATGTTTCTAAATATATTTACAAAAATATTAATGGTTTATAAAAAATATGAATAAGTATGGATGACAAAAAGAGAGAATAATCATTCTACAATTACTAGTATTGATAATGAAAAATCAAGAAGTTGGATCCCCATGATGATCCTAACAAGATATCAATACTAGTGATACAACTTATTTAGGCATTTTTACAATATTATTGGTAAAATTCTCTAAATTCTAAACTAAAAAGAAGTCTCATATCAAGGGTGAGAAAGGTAGATATTTAGAATAAAAACCCTAGTTTAATAAGAATATATATACTTTCAATATATTTTTAAATGTTGAAAACATCAATGATGTATGATGTTGTAGTGGTCACAAAAATGGTACTTGTTCATCTTAAAATATATAAAAAAATGAAATGAAAAGAAGACAAAAAAATTTGGGTAGCAAAGAAGAAGTATCCTTGTGGAGTAATAATAATTATTATTTCACCAAAAAAATTCCCAATAATATTCCATGTAAGAATGATTATAAGACCTTGTATTAATAATCCAAGAAGGTCAAGAGAATTGAATCATCAGAATGAAAAAATATGACGGATATAACATTAAAGAATCCATGTGGAAAATTCAAGCATGATTCCAATTTTCATAAAGGAATTTAATTTATCTAGAAAGAGAATTTGGAATTAATGAGAAAAATTGAAGAAGATATTATAATGGTTAATGTAAAAGGAAAAGAAAAATACACAAGAAGTAGTATAAGTTATGTGCATGAGGTGCAACATGGGTTGATATTCTCCCAGAGATTTTTCAAAACACAATTATGCACTAGAATAATTTTTTAAGAAGATGAAAAATTAAGTTTGCAATAAAACATCATTACAAGAACCTTATAAAAGAAGTTTCACACACACAAAAATTAAAGAAGTAATAATATCCACATAAAATCAGTCATAATTGAATATTAGATGTGAAGGTTTGAATAGTTTATGAAATTGAACAACTTGGTTGACAAAACCATCTCAAATATATTTTTCAAATTGATGAAGTAACTAATAAAAAAATATTAAATTAATCTTTAAGTTTTTTACATTGAATTATAATGTCGTAAATTGAAGGGGAATTAGGTTATTTGGAAGAGAACCTAAGAAGCATTGAGAGTTGCTAATTCTTGACAGGACATCAAAAGAAGTCAGCATCCTTGAATGATTCATCAATTAGTATTCAAATAAAATTATTATAGAAGATCATATTTGATGAATTTGAATAATTTTCTATCATATCCTAGGTAAAAAGAAAAAAATATAATATATATTTTGATCATATATTTGGTATCCTTAAAAATGTATTGAATATGATCATCCTTGGTGATGGTTTGGAAGTTCTAAAATATTGATAGTCACAAGCTGAAGATACATTATGATGTATTATCCATATTGAAATATCAATAAAAAAATAATTAATAAATCCACCGTTATGATTATATTGGGTAATTTTTTACCTTGAGATAGAGGCAAATGAGGAAAGATGAAGAAGAATCCTGAATCATTATATCAATTTGTATCAGATATAATTATTCTGGAAATTTATCACAAACCATGTAATTGTAAATGTATGTTTTAATAATATATCATCCCTTAATATCAGATAAAATAAACTTAATAAAATTGGGATTAATTTAATTAATAAATGACATAAGAAATGTGGAATTATAGAAGTGCTCCAAGGTTTCCTACCCTACTTATTAAACTCGAATGTTTTTTATCTTTTTGTGGATGTGTGTGTAGGACTATCAATTTGATATTTTATAATAAAAAAATTATACATCATTTAAGTATCATTAGCCAAGAATAAAATTTTATAACCATTGGAGAAAGTGATATGAGTGCTTATATAATGAGGTATTAAAATTATTTATTGAAGGAGGTATTTTTTTTCAAATCAAATACACTTGTAATCTGCACTGCGACAGTACCACATTAATATAGAGTGAAATGATAGATAGAATATTTCTTAAATATATAATGATACCTTTTTTCCATAAATTTTGTATTTATTTTCAATAAGTGGTATATAATGTGAAATAAAATTTTGAAAAAATTAATATGGAGATATTCGCATATTAATTTTGAATGAACATTGAAGGTATCAACAACATATAAAAAGGGGGATATTAAAGATACCAGATTATGTATGAGTTGTGTTGGATGAAAATGGATGTTATTGGTTTAAAATTGTGTTCAATGAAATTTTATTATTTCATTACTTCTAATATATTGAAGAATTTATAAGGAACTGAGTTTCTATAAGTGAAGTAACCAAGATACCCAATCTTGAAATCAAACTAAATACAAATTTTAAGAATCGATGAAGAAGAAGTTAGTATATTATTATTTTCTTAAGGAATTTATTTTTAATAATTTATATTATCAGTATAATTATTTTTAAACTATTTATAATGATATGTATGTGTACCAATTTCAATAGGAAACTGCACATTGTATACAACATAATGAATTAGAGACACTGAAGAAGGTCACGTAATATTTCATTATTTTATAAGGGCTGTTAAAGAGTTGACCATGAAAAAAAATTACATTCACAAATAGTTTAATGAAGATCATTAATAATGTTATTTTTCATAATGAAAAATATGTCCATGTAATATAAACGCATGATGAGTTATTTGATGATTTTATTGAAAAATATGATTACTTTTAAAGATATTTACAAAGTATATGAAATATATTATCATTTATTGAGTTAAATTTTAATTAATAAGACCATGTATATGGATTTTTTATTTTGAGAATTATATGTTACTATTGTTGATGATTTAGATATCTCTTTATGATAATTTTCCAAATAATTATCTTACTAGAAGCTGACCAAGGACCACCTCAACCATATATGTTGTTCCCAAGGGTTAACAACATAGGATGAGGTATACCTGGATAGCCTATGGTGGAAAGAGGATATAAATCACACATAGGTTTCACATGGGTTCATTCAATAAGAAAAGTGAGTATATAATGAACCTGGAGCATTCATGGGCATGTGTGAGGAGGCTCCAGATACGTCATGCTACAAAACGACATGAGGGTGACTAAGATTTGTTCCAAGAACCAAAGCCATTACTACAAGAGAATGATGCATGCATCGAAGGATCACCCAAATGACCAATGGAAAACTATAGGATATTGGGATGTGGGATACTATTCTTACACATAAAATATACAAACATAATAAATTTTTTTATGATCATTGTTGATCCAATGGTTATACACCCTCCTTTTAGTCAACAAGTTCCTCCTAGTTAAAAATATTCTTGAGTCTAGAATTTTTATTAATAGACTCTATTGGTAATCAAATCAGGCACTTATCATTAGGCATAATGATCTAAATGATAAAGAATCATCTTTTTATAAGGATCAGTATACATCAAATTTATGCTTTTCATGCACATAGTTTCTCAATATATGATCATTATTCTAAAATAAAAATTTAATTTACTTGGAAATAATCAATTTTCTATGGGTTTATCGAGTCAAGAGAGATTAATTCCATTATTTTCCCATGGACAATAGTAATTCACTATGAGATGTAGTATTAATCTCGCATGAGAAAATAAGCCACCTATTTCAAAATAATGTATTCAAATAATTCAAAACATTTTGAGACAATTGTTGATTTAAAGTATAATTGACATAAAATTTCTTGTAGGATATATTATCAAGAATTGATGTGGCCTAAATCATAGACTAGAATTGAAGATAATCTACATATAAATATTTAGTTACTCATGAAAATATTTTTTGATTAAACTAGTGGTATCCCTGTAAAAAAAGTCTCAATAACTATTCCTCACTCATCTATTTCATGAAGAAGATACATGGTCCACTCAAAATTATGAATAATAATAAATGAATAGTACATACATGTAGACTTAGGGTTCAATGATATCGGTTTATGCTTTCCTAATCCTTCACAATCACATGAAGACAGTTTGAGTTCCATAAGATAGTGTAATGTACACACTATGTTTTTTAAATAAAAAAAAGAAGAAGTTATTGCATATATATAGTTACATGAAGAGACTATGACTGATCTCGATAATAAAAATTATTTTTGTGATGGAAGAAGACATTGTTATATTGTTTACCCACTTACACGAAATGGAAGAAGCTTCTATTAAGAACACTTTCTTTCATGAAAATTGTTTTCCTCGCAACTTTATTTGTGTTAGATAAAAGATGGATGAGTTAAATAAGTAGTGAGAGTGTAGTGCATGGATATAAACTCATGCATGTTTGAAACCCCATGAATATATCTATCTAGGAATAGAAATAAAGAAGAAATCGTAAATGCGTGAATATATGAATTCATATGCACAAGAGAACATAAATTCATAACTTCTTGGGAAAAATTAAATAAATAGAAAAAATAGAAGAAGAAAAAATATCTTATATGTGCAAGGGTTTTCTGAGACTGATTACGGGAAAATATTAGAATTGTACCTATCTGAGTTTTTAGTATATTCATATTGTACAGGATCATAACTGAATGTAATAATACTATATGTATAGTGTGATTTAGTGGTGTATTTATTTTTTGTACCGTAATAATAAAAGGATAACTCATACTAAAATCTATATTGATATTGTATCAATGGTGAAAAACTATTGGTGTTGAAGATGAACATTAAATGTTATAATAATAACAAAGGAATTTTTTATTATATAAGAAGAAGCAATAAGTTTTAAACAGATTACAAAAAGAGACATTATTGTATTTTGGTATTGATGAATAGTTCATGTGAATTTCTATTTAACCAAGAAAATGAACCAGAAGATCGAGCACCCTTTATTATTCTATTTTCAAGAAGAATAATATTTTATTTCTTACTTAAATGTACAAAGCATAGATAATAATAAAAAAGTGATAGAATAATGATACATTGTGACATAAAATCCAAATCTCATTTCTTGGAAGACATTAGTCCTATTATAATGTAACTTACAATGATGGTGAATACTTTATTTAGAGGTGGTATAATGAAGAAGTGGGGAAATGTAATTTTGATGGGGGTTTTTTATAATACATATAAAATTATTTTTTCACACTACCCTCCTAATATGTAGGGACCCACACTAGGATATTGATTGTTTTCATTCCTAACTAATGTTACTTGTGTCTCATTATACTATATTATCTAGGTACTGGTATACCCCATACACAATAAGGATTACCTAATATTTTAGAGTGGTGTAACCTATAAAAATACCATGATCCATTTTTCAACTTCTTTTTTATACATTCATATGATAAGTAATGTAAAATGGGACAATCAATATCATAAAAGGTCTAAGTGATAATCGAATAAATTATTATAAAATATGAAAATGTTACAAACACTAATTTAACTCCCTGAGTTTTCAGCATATCCTGGAGTGGTCCTCCCAAATTATAGTATTTAAAGACCACATAAATACATTATTTTAATTTCCAAGTCTTATGTTAATTCAAATACTCATATTGTATCAATCGCTTCAACGGATAACAACTATAATTTCAACATTTCATTCTTCCTAAAAAACTAACTCACTTTTAATTTAAATATAACTATATGAATATTCAGTAACACCCAAAATAATCTCATCTCCATATTAACTTTATTTTTAAATTTGCAATAACATGTGAATTTAAACTTCCATACTCCTTTAGAAACATCCATAAAAATTTGTATTTATACTTTCAATCCACATTGCACAATGATTTTCATGTATATGTTTTGATTATAGTGTCTTTATTCACCAAGACTCTCTATTTGTAATTAAAGAGGAATAATGATATAAAAATTATGTTATTTGTATGGTCTTATAATTTTATTCCAAAATTTGTAACGTTTAAATACATAATTCCTTTTTTGTAATCAATATTAATGAATTAAAAACATTTTGAATATCCTTAATTCATGCATGGAATTCGGTATAAGTATAACCCCTGTAAAGTTTGTTAATTCCTTGGAATAATAATTTTATACATATAAATTTGTATCAAAGCAATTTTTTTATTATTTTTACATTCACTCAAGTGTGACTGTAATCATATATCTCATATATTAAATCACATGCTTCTCTTCTTCTTTGCGTGACTATTTTTCATGGATTCTTCCTTTAGGATATGATAATACACACACTACAATGAGTCATTTATACCTTAAATTCACATTAATACTTAAATCATTTATGCATTATAAACTCGGGAATGTAAATATGAATAATGTTTTTTATAAGATGTTTTCACAGTATCTCTACATCTATACCTCATCATAATTGTTTTGATAGTGTGCATCAAACTCAAAAGTTTTATCACAATATCTCACTTATGCATTAACTATCCCATTTTGGGAACGATTATTTTCATGTGATAGGTATCATTCTCAGATTCATGTATATAAAATCTATTTAAAAATATAAGGTATGTTCTATTATCATAAATCCTCAGGATAGCTCATTTTAACTAATAGTCAATCACATTCTTCCTATGTATGTTCAATCATCTCATCTATCAAAATATCTATGGTTGTCTCATGGAAGATCCTTATACTCATAGTAAATCCTCCTTATGTTCGATACTCATGGTATCTACTCCTTTTATGTGACACTCATAGTAGATCCTCTGTTCATGTGACACTCACATTAGATCCTCCTTCCATCATGGAATACTCATGGAATAATTTCGCTGTAAGATTTTATTTATCCTGAACATGGATTCATGGAATATCCCTGTTTACATCTCATGAATGTTTCATCTTGTGATAGCTTTTTTCTTAACTTTTGGTTGATGAAAAGTATGTTCTTGAAACCATTGGAGGTTGTGAGGGTTTGGTGGGGATGAAAATTGATATAATTATATATATTTCATTGACCATATTGGTCTACAACCAATTAATGTTTATGATTTAAACTGGTATAAAATTAACCATAAATCATTGATCCCATATTATAATATCATATAACCATGGACTCTATAATAATACAAGACCTAGAATCAACCTATTAGAGGATAGTAGATGGGTTTCCTCTAGCCTTGTACTCTATCTATCTTGATTTCACCCTATACAAAGGTTCTCTTTTTCTCTTCTGTATTCACAATGTGTTCATTCTTAAATAATATCTTCCTTCATAATTATTTTTATAGCCATATGGGATGGCTCTAAAAGGGAGATCATTTACTGTACATGTGTGGTTGATCTAGCCCTTTGTCTTGCTTTGGTCTTTCATATTTTTACTAAACTATTGTAAATAATTATTAAAAAAATTATCTAATTTCATTCTCATCATTATAAATTTTGTCATATTCTTCTATAGTACTTATACTTTTATTACTCATGGAAAAAATATTAATATTTTTTCAGGGACCTCTCAAAAGCATAGTTGTCTATAGAAATGATTCAAATATGAATATTTTAATGATTTTACTATAAATAACTCATCCATTATTCAATAAAATTCATTTTATTAATTATTTTACATTAAACATATTGACATAAATGAAATACCAAAATTCATTAGAAAATATTAAGAAAAAATACAATACACAAAAATCGGTTTCATCAATATCCCTTATTGTATTTTGTTTGAATTACATTAATATAATTATTCCATTTGTGAATCCTTTATTCTTTATCTCCCACATAATTATAAAAAACTTATTTCACTTTGTCTACCCCTTGTTGATATAAATAAAAAAATAATTGGCAAAGGGTACCCGATCATTCATAAGAAACATCACATAAATCATATCACTATAAATTTATGTGATCCTCAGTCATTGTAATAAAAATAGGGTTTTATTTAGACAAAAAATCAGCCCATTATAAATTTAACTTAATAACATGTGAAATGAGAAATCAAAAAAAAATTAAGGGAAATAATTTTTTTTGAGGATGAAGATTCAAATTTTTATATAGAAATATTATAGAATAAATCATCTTCATACTCAAGCACTTACATCAATAAATTCATAAAAAAATAAATTAAAAATAATGATTGATTTCTTAGGAAACATCTTCATTACTTATTTAAAAATATCATTCAATAAAATTGATCATCAATAATGTTATCCCCCCTTTTAGAAATGTTTTTTAATTTTAGTTATCAAGGATAAGAGATAAAGAAATACAAAATCTTCAATAAAATGATCTTTAGGAACATTCCATAATAATAAGATGTTTGTGAAATGAATAATTCCAGAACATTATTCATCATTCATCAATTTTCTCTACCTCAACGAGTCACTCCTCATGATATTAATAACTGTTTGTCTTTTTAAAAGATTAATAATATACTTTTTTCACTTATAAAACAAACCAAAGTGGTTCTTCTTTATGTGTTTGTCTATGCTTGATAATTTCCACATCATAATCATGGTTGGTCTTCATCAATATATTCCATTATAAATAAAAATGTAATATTATACCAAAATGTTATCTTCTTTATTTTTCCAAAATGTATTAATAGAATCTACATTTACTTCATTAAGGATGGTCCTACCATTATATTTTTCTGTATACCTATTTAGGAATCATTAAAGGATGGTATATTCTTTAAAGAATTATAATCAATGTTGAAGTCTAATCATCTACCTTAGGTTAACCCAATGAGATCATGCTTCACCCAAAATTACATGAATTATAATCAAAATCAAAATGCAAAAAAAATTGTGGGAATATGGTTGCGCATTCTTGATTCTTAATATGAAAAAAATCGTTGAGATAAGTCTCTCAACCATGTATCTCTATTAATTATGATTCCAAATATTCTATCAAATATGATTTTATTTTAGGGAGCATAGATACCTTCAAATATCATTTCCATGATTTGGATAGTTCGTATTCTAATAATACATCATATTGAATTCATTCATGATTATTTTTATAATAACGTTTTATTATAATAAAATATTTAAAGAACCATTTTTATTGTGTCCATATTTCTTTAATCTCTCACATATAAATTCATCAACATAAGAGTTTCATTTTTTTGAAAAAATATCATGATATTAATCATATTTGTGTAGAACTTATTATTTTCCCTTGGAACTATATTTTTATTATGCCTCCTAAATATTCATTACTCATTCAAAATCGTTTGTTTGGATGACTTAAATATAATTGGGTGAATTGACATCTTGTATGGGTTTTCCACATAACATCTTATAGGTGAATTTCACCACCAATTATCATTTAGATGATGCAAACCTCCTAGATTTATTAGAATTTTTTATGATAATAATCATTTTGGTTGATATCCATAGAATTCATTTTCTTATGGTTCTTTATGGGATAGGTTTAGTTTGAGACATTATTTCAGTTTATTCATAATTATCTCTCTACTTTATTTACCATCTCTTGTGGAATTATCTGATTACTTGTATTTAATATATTATTAAATAATTATACTCCACTATTTTGACCATCCTTATTAAAATTATCATAGATGACTTCATGTATATCAAATCTGTATTATGTAGATAGATTCAACCACATCTAAGGAATTTATTCTTCTTAAACATTATCCCTTTTGGTGTGGGGTTCATTTGTGCTATAGGGATGAATAGATTATACAAATAATCATTTGAAAAATTATAAAACCTATTATAGAACAAACACTAACGCAAAAACCATGATCATTATGTATCTATTCCATGTTATATAGGATTTCTAGAAAAATAGTCATACTATGTTTCGATCTTCTTCACCACTTTCTTGGATCTTCTAGGAGAAATAGCTTATATATTACTTCTTATGCCCTCCAAAGACATAATGGTAGGATCCAAATTACTTATTTTAGCCATATATATGCATATTTTGGTTTTAGACCTCTACTGTTTATAAAAGATGGTTTTGGAAAATTATTACATGACGAGCCAGATAATCCATCTTTTTTAAAGGATTATTTGGAATGATCATCATGTTATGGGATGATTTTTTTGATATAATAGGGGCCATTTTCCATTATATTCCTATGAGTATTATGGTGTTGTAGGATATAATTTATCCTTCACTTGTGATGTCTCATCATGTTTCTTCTAAAAGTTAGCCAGTTTAGTTTCCAAATAATTAAATTAAATATTTAGAGGATTATTTTGGTAGTTAATGTATGTCACTATATATATACAATTCTTCCTCATCATTCTTGCTTCCTAGTAATTCGGTTTTTTTATTTCATGAATCGATCTATCATATTCATTGATCCTATTTTACTATATTTCCAAAAGGGAATTTTTGACATCAATGTTGTTTTAATGATTATATTATAATTAATTATTATTCTTTTCAAGAGTCTACCTAACTTAATCTTTAACCCAAGCTTCATTAATTCATTTTTTTGGATTTTTAGGAACTTTTTCAAAGATCAGCATTTTTTTTAAATTATATAGCTTATTTCAATATCTTTATTAATTCCATTAACTTTTCATGAAAATACTTCTCCTTTTCTTCATTTTCACTTTCACTCTAACTAATCGCTTATTAATGAATTTTAACAATCCATAAAAAAAAAGAAACAATTTATTGTCGAAAAATTCACAATATCTTTTAATATCTATATATATATATATATATATTTAACTAGAAAATATCTGATCACTCCCATTTTTTTGTTCTTCTAATGGATTTTTTTTATAATAATTATAACATACTTCATGACCACTATAATTATTTTATCTACTATAGGTATAAATGTTTTCATTATCTATAGTGATAATTTTGATCTCCTATTATTCATCTTACAATACAAATCATTCATCTTTATATATATTTCATAGAGAAACTAAACCATTATATTCTTTATTCTAGAGGTATATCTACTTTGATGACCTTTCTCCTCTACTTTCTTTTTCAACATAGTCATTATAGAAACAATATTATAGTCTGAAAAAGATAGTTCTTATTCAATTTTTCACTTCATTATAAAATAAATGAAACATAAATCCCTCAAAATACAACAACATTAAAAATTTAGATTCAATTTGAATTGAACCATATTTTCATATTAATTTCCAGGGCCACTAAGGATATACTCAATATTAATAAAGCGTGTGAATTAATGTTAATATATTTTTATCCAATTAA
Source organism: Viscum album (assembly GCA_963277665.1). NCBI lineage: Eukaryota > Viridiplantae > Streptophyta > Magnoliopsida > Santalales > Viscaceae > Viscum > Viscum album. The sequence continues at coordinate 863,963,803 of OY728135.1, read as the reverse complement.
ATATTTTTATCCCTTTACTTATTTTTTTGGTTAAGATATTAATTCTATTTTTGTATTACCATTCCTTTATTTCATACCACACACACAATTTGTAAATAATATTTACATGGTTATCCTTCCAATAATAAAGGATAATACTTGTTCACATGAGAAACAATAATCAATCATACATTCCAATATAATGTGATACATGTTAAAACAGGTTGATGAAAACTATAATCCTAATCACGGTGTGTGGTGCCCTGCACTCAATAGGGGGACAAAAAATATTAAGAGCCCCTAGTATTGTGATATCCTAGTACAAAATTATCTCTATAAATGATCATTATACTACCTATATAAATATTCATTAACATATTCGAGTTATTTATGACATTAATAAATTTCTCCAAAAGATTTTAATTTTTTTGATTGTTTTAGTGTTATAATTTCTCTCCATTCTTCATCCCTTAATTTCACAGTAGTATGAAATAAATGCCTCCACTTATTCTTTTGTATGAAAAAACATTATACACACTTCACAGTAATAAATCTCATTTTTTATTCTTCCTATTAATAAAATATTTTCATATCACCTTCATCTATTCTTCTTTTATTTTTGTTATATTCATTTTGTTATAATATAAATATTTATAACAACTTTTCTTATTACCTCTTCATTAGTTTCTGCACTTGAATTGTGATATATCTTCTTCAATAGGTATCATCTTATTTTATTATAATTTAGTGAAAACTATATTGTAATTGATATTTTCCCAATTTTTCAATTATTTTAGATGTATGTGAATATTTAGAGTCTATCATCTCTCTTCCTATCATTGATATTAAAAATATATATTCTTCAGTTTCATTATCAGATCATTAATAAAAATACATCTTTGACAACCTTTAATGTATATTTAATAAAATTGTACTGGAAACATAGATTATCTTCTAATGTCTCTCTTCTTAATTCCCATATTTATTAAACTGCATAAATTCATGAGAAGAATTACATGGTCTTTTAGTAATACCAATCATCCTAGATCATCAACCCATTTCATTGACTAGATCCACAATTCTTGCCTCATATCCTTCTTATAAAAACCATACCAAATTTAAGTTATATGTAACTGCATGAACATGCAGTACCATCCATGATTGTCTCCTTTCCATCCTTATAACATATTTAAATTCACAATACCACATGAATTTAAACATCTAAACTCCATTAAACAAATACATAAATATATTTATCTTCATATTCAATCCATGCTTCACATTAATATGATTTTAAGAGTTTCAATCATGAAATATTTCATCACCAAGAATATCTCTTGTTAATTCCATCATGAATTGTGACATAGGAAATTGTTATATTGTTTTTAGTTTCATAATGGTATATACAGAATCATCACACTAAAATACTTGAATCCACTCAGACATTGAATTTATATGAATTAAAATCATGTGACCTCTCTATAATAAATACATGGAATTCTATAGGAATATAATTTTTGGTTCATCTGTTAATGTCACAATATCTTAATTTTATGCATGGTGTTTCTTGTATCATGATGTGGATTTAAAAACATTTTTCATATGTTTTACATTAATTCATGTATTTTACATCTTATAGATCTACATTCCCTTATTCTTCACATTCTTTTTTCATGTGGCTTCTTATTTTTTTTAGTTTATTTGATAAACAGTGCAACAAGTCATTTATAGATTTGATTAACATGCTTTCCAAAAACATTTAATCAGAATAAATTCATTCTTAGTAGTATAAATTGTGTTTTTGTTAATATTTTCCTTGAGTATTTTTTCTTTGATACTTATTTAAACTTTTTTGATAGTGTGCATCGAACTCACAAGTATTCACATAGTCTCACTTTCATATATACACTATCTCATTTTGTTTTTTTTAATATGCCATCTCATTTACTACTTTCATGATATACTCATGGTATCTCATCATTATATCCCTAATGGTATATGCATAAACACACAAAATATCTATATTCTTATGGTCATATGTCTCATGTGAATTGATTCATGGAAGATTTGTGCTAACACATCATGAAAGCTTCATATATTTCATCATTTATTCTCCACATAACATATATGTATAGGAAGATCAAGTAGTATCATCACCTATAAATGAAAAAAGTGGAAGATATAAGGGATTTGGTCTGGAAGACAACAAATATGATCAGTTAGGGTTCATTGATCCTATCAAATGGATGCTATTTTATGAATAAGATATTAAATAGAGTAATAGTACGCATATATTATTGATCCCACATCAGAATATCCTACAACCATTTCTCCTTAATAATATAATACTATACATTGTCTGGTCATATGTGAGAATATAGGTTCACTGTAGGATTCTTCTTTCTCTACCTCTGTGTTTCCACATAAAAAATCTCTCTACCAATCCTATACATGACTAATACATTATTTCCTATAAAGTCTCTTTATATATACCACCATAGGTTGGACATGTAGAATTTAGTTGGATTCAATGGTGCTAGTTAGAAATATTGAGGATCTCACATAGAACACTTTCAAGTTTGCTTTCAATAAGTAGTTCTACCTATAGAATTTAAGAGCATCGATGCACTATGAGTTCTTAATGTTTGAGATAAGAGATCATTCAATTATGGATTATGCCACTTGTTTTATCATGTTTGTTTATATTTTTTTGGATCTCCTCATGAATGACTGTGTCAAAAATCAATGTTATGATATGGGATTGTGGCTAGATATCATGTTTTTTCTTATCCTTCCAGGACTACCATCATATTTAGATATGGTTAAATAAAATATATAGAAGAGTTTGATTTTAATAAAAAGTCATGTCGCTTTTGTATTCTATCAAAGGGAGAAATATAACGTTATTAATTATGTTATAAGTTAAAAAAATGAGTCTCATCAGGGTAGTGGAAAAAATATCAAGTAGCTATCAGGGTTAGATCATGTATATTCTTCGAGTCTTAAGCCCATGGTCTATTATTAGTGTGATAATTGTGGGTGCACCAGGTAAAATTAACCATATTTTCCATGGGAGGTATAATAATGGGGATGTATGGGTCATCTCTAGTACTTTTATTAGTTTTCATTGTAGTGGAGTGATGTGGGATCAGTTTTATTGGTGTTCTCTCATGTTCAATGAGAGGATTCCAAAGGTGGAGGATATCATAGTCACGATATGGGGTTTATCACTAGAGGACGAATATATAATGTGGATCGGATCTAGGGAATCTCCATGCAACATGGGTTATATGAGAGGACTCATATTTTGGTCCAACCACCAATAATGGTACAGTGTTTATTTTATTATCGATTAATGAAATGTCACTTGACACTAGTGAATCCCATTCATTCATTTTTCTAAAACTTATTAATTCATTCTATATGAAAGATGAGTTGATTCCATTGGCAATGGATTTTCAAATCCCATTGGTTTGGAATAAAGATCAAGTATTTAATTTCGCTAAGTGTTGTGTGTTGATAAAAGATGTGGAATTAATCTAGGACATCCTTGTTTTTGGATCTAGATTCTTTCATTATTATTATAATCATGTATTACTCGATTAGAATAAAGTATCAAGTTGAATTATTAATTATAAATTATGTAGTTTATTACATCTGATGGGATCACTAAAAATTTTCAGGGTGAGTGGGATCCACAATCAGGGAGATATAGAATAATTTATTTGGATTTTGTGTTGATCATGTGCCAACTAAGAAGGTTATTTCTTGATATCATTGAACAATGTTTTATGGGTGGGATTATAATGGTCGTGGATTTTCATGGAGATGTGTTTCTAGATTTTTTATTAGGATTAACAACCCAGTGAGATTTTGAGTTTACTATTGATATGTTCCCTATGTTGAGCCTGATTAACATGCCATCTTAATGAATGTATTCGACTTAGTTGAATGAGTTGAAAATGAATCTTGAGGATATCAATGGAAATAGATTTTTCTTTACTAACATGTCGCTATAGGATTCAAAAGTTATATTTAAATCGAATTTTGATAAAAACCAATGACTTTGAATAGATTTCATTAAGACTAATTAGTTAAAAAATGAATAAATACTTATTTTCTATAATTGAAGATTTCTTTGTTCAGAAAAGGGAATCTCATTTATTTTCAAATATCAACATGAGATCCTAGTACCACCAGTTCAGGGTGCAGAAATAGTATGTTCTAAATACTAACAATTGAAGTTGGTTTGAACATTATGAGTTTCTTGTTATTCTATTTGGGATTACCATCTCTCCTACAGTTTTTATGTTTTTGATGAACCAAATCTTCAATCACTTTTTGGACTCCATTCTGGTCATGTTCATTGATAAAATTTTGGGGTACATTATGAAAAAGGAGGACCATGAAAGCCTTTTAATATTTTTATGGGTATTTTTATGGAGAAAAATCTTTATTCTAGTATTTAATGGTGATACTTTTGTATTTAAGATGTAATGTTTTTTGTCCATGTGATTTTCTTGGAAGGAGTTTTAGTTGCGTTGGGGAAATTTTGAGGAGACATATCTTTAGAGAATGCCACTAATGCATTTAAGATCTATATATTTCGAGGAATTGATATGTATAATAGACATATAATTTGGGTCCTCTCCATGAATTCTTCCCCATTGGTATCCTTGATAAAAATATTTGTACATTTTGATTGGGATGATAATATATAATTTTCTTTTCAGCAGTTTTAAGAAATTCTGACATCCACATTAGTTCTAATCCATAATGAGCCCAGTAAGGATAATGTTACAATTTGGTATGTTTTTAGTGTGGGTTTGGGATGTGTTTTGATATAGGATTGAAATGTGGTTGCATGTGTCTCACATAAAATATACCCATGTGAATGGATTTATCCCACCAATAGCCTAGAATTGGTAGTATTTATGCATGTATTTAAGATGTATTGACATTACCTCTTCTGGGAAAATTTTAAAGAATATTTGGATCCAAAGTGAATGCTTTATATTTTCACCTAGTGTGAAACTAGGTGGAATACCTTTAGGATTTTGATTTTGATTTTATGTAGACACCTAGGATGGGAAATATAGTTGATGATATGTTGAGTAGGAAATGTTGAGTGAATGTAGTTCAAGACTCAGTAGATCAGTGGTTTCAGATGATTTTCTTTGCTGATATGAAATTTTAAGTGTAGAAGGAGGGTTATCTGGTGGTTTTAGAGAGTTTTTTGGTCATACCCTCCCCCATTGATCATTTTAGGACTATTTAGGAATCCTACTTTTCATTTTAGGAGGTTATAAGTGTATAAAATTGTAGGTAGACATCGACTTTTTGGTTTCATTATCTTGATGATTCAATCATCTTCAAGAGATGTCTAGTTGTTCCTTTGAGCTTGATGTAGGATTTGACGTGGGAGGTGAATCATTCAAATTGAACCATCAGCCCTAGGGTAAAAATTTTGTTTTATAACTTGAGAGGTAAATATTGGATATTGGGGATGGGATTCTAAATGGGTAATTTCTTTTTTAGATGTTTAACCTTCCAACAGATAAAATATAAGCATCAAAGACCACCAAGGTTAGTGTATCCACTTCTTATTCTATTGTAGAAGTGGGGTGATATCTTTATAGATTTTTTATCATTATTTCTCGTACTCTAAGTGGAAAATAATCCATTTGATCGATTTTCAATCATCAAATGAAATAAACCCATTTTTTCCCTCAAGGAGTCGATGACGGTGGAGGACCTTAGAAACCTATATTGTTTTGGGGTATTTTAGTTCTACATAGTTCCATCAGCCATAGTTTCATACCAACATACCCATTTTACTTCGCATGTGTTGAATCAGCACTAAGAGGTGTTGGGTTCATAGTTGAGATTGGTCACCTCATAAAAACTGAAGATGGATGGCTAGTTTGAGTATACCATCCAAACTCTCAAGGATTTTCTAAGAGAATTGTTGATTGATTTTGGTGGTTTATGCGAAAGGAACCTTCCTTTGACTAATATTTCTTATAATAATTATTAAGATGAATCTATCATGATATCTCCATTTGAGGTGTTGTTTGGGCATCCATGTCCATCCCCATTGTGTTGCACTAAGGTGGGTGAATTGTCCTTTTTTGGACCAAGTGCCATAAAAAATATGACTTAGCTATTTTGGTTCATTTATAAAATGTATGAGATAATAGATATTTTTCATAATTCAAAAACCAACCATTTCCATCTTCCATTGTAGTTTCCAGTTGGTGAAAAAGAGTTTTTGTGGGTATTAGTTCAACAAGGACATTTTCAATTGGGAAATAAAGGAATATTGGTTCCATGTTATGTAAATTCATTTAGTGTTATGGAATATCTTGGAAGGGTAGTTTATCAGGTTGATGTGACAAATTGGTTTGACTCATTACATAAAGTATTTATTATATCCCAGTTGATGCTATACAATTTGGTCCCATATAATGTGTTATAGTAGGATGGTTTTTTCCATCAACCTAATACTAACATTTTTTAGTAGAAACCTCATATAATCAATTATCATAATAATGTGGTCTATGGTAAATAGATCTTCTGGTATATGTTCTCTGGTAGTATGGTGTTGATAGCCATAAGACAGAGGATAATGAATCATTGGTGAAGGAATATTAGTCTCACATGTTTTATTCTAAGAGCTCTTGAGTACTTTATGATGGTAAAATGTAGCACAATGGGGATTTTGTGACACCCTATAAGTAACTAGCACCTATAATTTTCTGTTTTATCTATTTTTGATCCATTCTGGGACTTTCCATTTGTTGGATGTTATAAGTGGATGTTTTTTGGATAAAATATAATATGAATGTGGTTGGCGAATGGTTATAGAATAGTTTGTTTAACCATGAAACATACCATGTAACAGAGTCTATATAGGCTTAGAGTTGGGTTATTCATGTTTTTTCAAACTATTCTGCACCCATGGGTAACCATGTGAATTTAGTTTTGGTAGGATAGTATCTTTAGCATGATTAGCCCATTGATTTCATAGTAGTGTTTAAAAATAATGAATCCCAATCTGGTTCACATAAAATTTGGTACTTTTCAAAATTTTCCCTATCACTTTAAAAGTATTTTCCCCTCATTTTATCATCCCATCATGTAAAACCTCTCCTCTTTGGTTTGAAATCATTCCCTCACATTTGGTGGTTGTTCTCTATTGGATTATTGGTGATTTGGCTTGAGTTAAGTCCAAATATTCTTGTTTTCTTCTTCCATCACCTCCTTCATGATTAATCTTCTCTTTCTATAGAAGTATGGTACCCTATATAATGGGGTTATTTGAAGAATGGGTTTTATGGTGGTGTTTTTATGTGATTTATGTGTGTGATGGATTTTCCTTCATATTATAGGTGGTCTTAATTGAAGGTGACATGGTTAGAAACATTTTGGAGGTATGTGTCTCTATTTTATGGTTTTTCACATGTATTTAATTTAAAATATTAATCACCATTGTTTTTTATTTCTTTAATTTCCATGTAAATGATTTGTGATTCATGTTTATCCAATTATTTATGTGTTTTATTGATTGTCTTGGAATCTTTTGGGCTTAATGAATATTTCAAACATATATGGGGAATGTATACACTCAAAGTGTTTACTGAAATATCTCAATTGGTTTTTAAGAATTTAAATATAATTTTAAAGAGATTTTAGAAATGGTTTTACCTTTCTGGAAGGTGTTTTATAAAATGGGGATATCGGTTTTTGAAATTGGTTTAATAAATTTATTTTTAATTATATGGCACTTTTTTGTTATTATGATTTCATGAACAAAAATACTAGTTAACTAGGGTGTGGGTGTGGGGGTTTTCAAGGGACCATGAGTTTTTTTTTGGTATGAAGATCATGAGAGATTTCATTTTGGTTTCCAATAGACCATGAGAGAATTTGGGGTAGGAAGTCCATGAGATCATCTAGTTGGTTGTTGAGAGAACATGAGTTCGCTTGGAGTTGGGCCCATGAAATATCGTGAGAGGATCAAATTTATTTAGTCAACTAGAAACATTATTTAAACAATCTAAAATTAAGCCCTTTACATAGATCCTTATGTGAAATCTGTAATGTCTGGTTGGTTTATATTCTTTATGAAATTTATTAGTTCTATGTTTTATGTAAATATTTGTTATGTCCATTTTTTATTTATGATATGATGTTGTTTATGAAAACCTTTAGTGTTACTTGTTGGATTTGTTGAGCATGTTGCATCATTAGTATTTTATTATTCATTTGAGACATATTGTAAATTGTTTTGGAATTTTTTTTCATGAAATGGAAAACTGAAGGCGATTTAAAATGATTTTTTAGAAATTAAATTTTTTCTTAGTGGATTAGTTTTTGAATTGTTTTTCCAAAATCGGTTAGGCGGTTTCATGGTTAAAATCCCTCAATAGATTCATGGTTGTAACCTATTAGGATTTGTGCCTCACATCCAACATAAGCCTTTGGGAATATGAAAATTTCTATTTGTGGGACATAGGTAAAGGAAAAGGCACCATGTTCCCAAGCTGTATATTCTTGATTATCAATATTTGGTGTTTTTTGTTGGAGGGTAGGTCTCATGGATTTGGATCATGTGGAGTCATTTTGGGATTTCATACACATTGGGATGTATGTATGGATATTTTTGTATCCCCTAAATATATTTCATTTTATTTTTCAGATTTGACTTGATATTACATGTGTATATATCATATTGTGAATTTTTTTATGATGTGTACTTTTACTAATGATATCTCATGGTCATATATGAATACTCTAGATATTGTATTGTTTTTTTACCCTAATGATACTAGTTTAACTGTATAATTTCATGGAAGGGTCCCTCTAGTTTATCATGGGTGAAACCATTCCCAATATATTGTGTTTATTCCTGGTTCATATCACCATACCATAGTGATTGGGAATTTACATTGATCCCTATAGTGAGCCAGATTACGTGATAGGTCAGGTCAACCCATGATAGTTTGTTACACCACCACAAGCCAAAAAGGAATAGTACAACCCCCACGAGCACTTGCCTCCAGTATTCCTTCGATCCTGGATTATTTCACGCTCTGATGTGACGTATTTCATAAGTACCTAACTAACATTCAAGCAATGCATTCCTCATTATAATCAGTTCATGCATCCACACCACTTTTCATGCATTTCCTATAGGATCAGGAAGACAAACCATTTACATGACCACTCAAAAGACAAAAAATTTCTAAGTTACATTATGGTTAATTATCACCCACAACATGCACCTGAAGGAGAATCTCATGTTAATAATGTTAGCGACATAACTAGTCCCACCCTTAGATATTGTACACACTACTAATGCTCCAATCGAAAATGTATTTTATTTTAAGAGAAAAAAAATTTCCATTTCCATCATTCTCATCCCCCTAAATGGGTATCCTTATCCAAAATAACCCCCAGATGATCCAAATAAAACACAATTGGTCTACCTCATCTACACAACCATCCACAAGAATCTCAGGATCCAAAAACCTTTCCTCATTGATCACCCCATTTTCCCTGATCTCCAACATTGTATATATCCACACAACGATGGCTCTTGGACCATCACCCATGATATGATAACTGAAATTTACATTAAAACTGACATTTTGAATTCAATATGGATAGATATCTAAACAAGCCGTAAACTATTGAAATTAATCCCAAAATTGGAATAATTTACAAAAGTTTTCTTCTCCTAACTCTAAAGGCAAGTAATACACCTGACTATATACACAGTCACACCTTTGTGTACTGATGGAATAGGTCAAGCATCACATATTTCTCTTATACATATTGATACCTATATATCTTACATACCCACCACATTACTCACCATCAAAGGTCACCATACATTAACTCCCTAATATAGAGTCGTGATGAAAGAAGCCATTGGGATCTCCCCCTTCACCTTCTCAGGTCCCAACTAATGGAATGGAACTCGCTCTACCATAAGGCCAACTAGAATACTTATTCCAAAACTAAAAATACACTACAATTTCTAGTACACAATACATATTCTAACCAATTTTATCTATTCCTAGGTTAGGAACAGACCACTAGGGTCTCAAACAGTCATGACACTAGGACAGGGGTTCCCAAGTTGTTCTCTCTCCCTATCCCTACCACCCATTACCAAGGTCATGTCACACACATAATTACCTTAACAATATTAAATTCTCATAAAAAAGTATCAAACACAATGATATTATGTATCTCAATCTCTCACACATCCCTAACCAACCATACACAGTGTTCACTCTAACTACCCATGGGTCTATATCAAATATAAATATATGTGGGGTTCAAAAATTTATCCATCCCTACTTTACATAAAATAGAGTTTTCTGAAACAAAAATCCCAATTAAATGAAATTTCATGTAATTTTTATATATTAAAACACATTATATGTTTTACTTGGATTCCAATTTCGCATACTCTCTATAAAAACTAAAGCAAGTTATCCCATAATTTTCAACCTAAGGATTTGCATCTTAAAACATTTCATTACCAATTTCCGAAAATGTTAAATTTTTCACATTCATTAGTTTTGGATAGATAGAATTACATTAACAATAATTAATGTAAAACACCATATAAGTTTCTTACTCATACTTTATTTTAACAAAACCAATATTTTAGTTGATTTATACCTAGCTATTTACCAAATGTCACCTAAAGAGTCTTTCCATTTTAATGGCACTATAATCATATATGTAAACCATATAAATTGATAAGGACACATTAAAGGCAAAATCATCTCATGAATATAGAGGAATATACAAATTACTAACGAGAATAACCTCATATACAAATAAAACACCAGTGTAGGTAAGTTATAGGTTGCTATTAATCACCAAAAGTCATGAAATTGAACCCTATATTGAAAATATAATGCATAAAAAGACCCTATCATTCCATAATAGACTTGGAGATAAATATCATAAATAAATCACATCATAATTAAGTGCATCAATCAAGGTTAATTTAAATACACTATAAAAGTGAGCAACATAAACAAAAATCCTATTGCGAGTAACATGAACATCCCTCATACATATGGTGGCTATTTACATGCAAAAGACTCATACCATGTCTCGAAACATTACTAGTGTCTTATATTCCAAAACCAATCAGTTTGAAAAAATGAACTTCTAATACCAAATTTTAATTTCTAGTCCTAACTAACTATTAAAAGTAACCGGACTGGTAACACCACCTAAACACAGGCTCAGCTCTAAGTATGAAAAAGGCTAAGAACTAGCCGCATGGATCTATATTGGGTCATTAGGGAAACTATTCCTTCTTATTATAGTGAAATAAATAATTAAAACAATAAATGAAACATAACAAATAAGATAAATAACCCAAAGTAGGATCATACGAGACATACCTAAAATAATCAAATAACATGTACTAGAAAATGAAATTTATATTCTACATTATAGGAAGTCAAGAAACTACACAATTAAAAAAAATAAAAATAAACTACAATACAAAACTAGAGGAAAAAAGGATTTGAGTCATAATTTAGACCCAAACACCCACACTACTTTGTAGTTTCCCAAACCTGTACCTAAAAAATTTTAGCATCTACTTTGATAACAAAGTTCCATGGTATCCCAAGTAAGGTGTGAGTTAAACTTAGTAGGTACAACAGAAGAGTTCCCTAAATATAAGAAATCAGATAACATGTTCATAAAATATATTACCATAAATAGTTTAATAGTTTAAACAATTTAAACAAAATTGAAATAACCATTCATGCCTTGGATTCATGGTGACACCTATGGTTGGTCTATATAACATTCAATCCATAGGTCCAAGACTCTGATCAACCATACTTAATTTCTTCAATATGAGTGTTTCTCTTACAATATTGCTCTGATTGAGCCAATATAACATCACAAACCAAACATAAGGTGCATTCCTCAAAAGTATCACAAACCTCCACCAATATATTTTTCATACATACATAGACCATGAACATATAAGTGATTTCTCAATTACCACAAATCTCTTATAACGGAGTAACCATTAGTTATCACAGAGCACAATGATTTGGACAATTTTTCAACTGGGATATTGGCCAAAAAAAATCAGAGACCACCCATAAGGGTGTATTCATTATTTATCATGGATCACCCTAATATTGGTGTTTTATCAACTACACCATAGGCCAAAATTATATCATGAACCTCCCATAAGGGATTTTTCTTTATAAATTTAAAACCTTCCAGTATGGGAATATCTATATTAAAAACTTTTATACACATTTGGAATATTTATTTCCATAAATAATAATTTATTTACGAAATTTTTTATTTAAAAAATAAATGAAATCATATATTCCATGAAATAAAATAATTTAATGAAAAAAATTATTTATTTATGAAGTAATCACTTTTTAAAATTTCAAGGGATGAACTTAGATCATAAATCTATGGTCCACTTCATGATCCATTACCTTAATTTACCACTAATAATACATTTCATAAGCCTACACATAGCCCCAAAATTCTAGTTCTATTTAAAGGGAAAAATTAACCATTCCATAACCATAAACATTTTATTAAAAAATTCCATTTCAATTTTATAACCCAGCACCATCTCATAACTTTACCTCCCAAATTATTTAAAACATAACATATTGAAAAATCATTCTTAAGAATATAAATGACTATGAAATGAAATTTCATAATCTACTATCTAAACATAAATCACATTTTTATGGTTTAAACCACGTTTTATTATTCTCATAAAATCAAAAGTGGATTTCCAAACATCTATTTCACATTTTCAATGTTAGTTTCTGGTATAAGGGAATTCACTTAGGATTACCCACATTATATTGTTTAATTTATTATAAAATAAATAATTAAAAAAGTTGAGGGTAAAACTAATAATTTAATTTAACTCTAGGTCATCACATAGAAAGTTCTTGATTATTCATAAATAATTCATGTTAAAATAATGTACAAATTGTGGTTAATATAATAATATTACCTACCTTGACCTTAGATACATCTAATAATCTAAAACCATCCTTTGGTTTGGACTATATTGAATGAAAATATAGAATCATAAAAGATCCCAGAAAACATACTGCATTTGCCAAAATAGGTGAGAAAAAAACTCATAGGGAAATAATCAAGTAAATGAATATAATGGATTCACAGACATACCTTATGATTATTATCTCCATAATTATAGTTCAATTTTTATCTTTGATGAAGGGGATATGTGATGGAAGAGAAAGAGGAGGAGAGGGAATGTAGTAGGGGAAGCATGAAAAAATAGGGAGAACTATTTTCGTGAAAGGATTAAATTCTCTTAAGGGGAAACGTTAAATATACACTTTTTTTAGGCTTCATGGTTTGGATAAAATATTTTCCAAAAAATTCACTAATTCTGCATCCATCACTATCATAAAACATCTCACCTTGTATGATTCACTAGATGATGGCTCTAACATCATGCCATTACCATGAGTTGTGCCTCTACAATTAATTGATGAATATTCTTGGTTATAATATTCCCTTCCTATGTTTTAATAAAAATTACCCCTAACTTTGTGAAACTAAATGGTTTGGGTTTACTGGTAGCATACACCATGTGCTAATCATGCACCCCATTTTTCTTTCCCAAAATTCAACAAAGCCCAAGCCCAAAGCCCCTGAGGTTTATATAGGAACCTAAATAACCTACTGGTTCTATGAACAAACAAAAATAACCCCTTAAATAAATAAAAAATCTAGGAATTCAATTCCTAAACATGATTCATAAGTAATAAAATCCACAAAAAAATTTGAAAATTAATCTAAATTTCCAACCAGTACGGACATAGGTTCTTACATTTTGACCCATAAAATATTGAAATAATTGTTTCATGTGAGGTATTGAATAATGTTTATGAGGTGTATAGTTTAATTTGCGTCGTTTTATACTATAAAAGGACTGTTTCTAAATTATCATAAATCAAATCTCTCTTAATATTATTAACCAACAAGTTATATGAATTTATTTTGAAACAGTCATGTTAGTTGGCCTATGGTTTTTTTAAAAAGAAGGTGACTAATGATCATATTCATTATTAACTTTGGGATGGAAATATTTTTATGGTATATTTTGATAATTTATATCATGTATTTCAATATGTATTGATGTGAGTTAGGGAAATAATATTGTAATGGTCAGGATTGTTTTGATCACATGAATAAAACTGTGTTACTCATGACCCTAAGATTTCATTTTTTAACTATATGAATCTTGTATCAATTAAATATTTTTTGGTTTACACTAAGAAAAAGATATTAATATTTGTATTATAATTGATGTATTTGAACATGAATCAATAAATATGGATATATTTCCTCTAATATTATGATTTTGAGATCATATGAACTAAAGGGAAGGGTAATATAGTAGTTTATACATTGAGAATGAAATTTAATGGGGAAATTTCTCAAAAATAGGGTGACAGGTATGAAATGATAAAGTAACTTGGGATGTTGAAATTAGACAACAGTAAGGTTTTTTATTAAGGTTTCATATTCTAAATCGTGTTTGATTATTATTTTTTTAATCAATTTATTAGGGATCCATTGGTCAAACCTAAGATAAACGTGTCAATAGAATGATGTTTTAATAGAGATTAACATAATGATTGGGTAGAAAATATAGATCTTATAATATTTTTCTATTGATGAGTATAAGTTATATTTTGTCACACTAACATGTGAACTCCTTAGGAATGACTCTAATAAGTCAAGGAATAAAGACTGGACCAGAGGTATTAGCACTGAATGATGGGAGGCACTAACTTTAGGCATAACTTGTGCCCTAGTAACATATTAAATTATCTACTATAATATTAATTAATAATAATATTTCAATTTGAATCCTATATTTATAATAGACAACACTATAATGAAATATAAAATAATTGAAAAAATTACATTGAAAAAATATAAAATCTCAAATAGATATAATGAAATATAAATATGAATGTGGATGAAATCAATATAATAACCCTACTTAAGAATCAAAGACACTAACTATTGAATATTATATCATCCTCTGACATATAGAATCAACTACAAGCTACTATTGTTAAACATCATGAATTAAATAGCTGAAAAAACACAAGTGTACCTACATACTTTAGTAACAAAACATATTATAGTTATCCAAAGTCATAAACTAACTCCCATAGACTAATAATATATTTTTTTATCACCAATATACTATGTTTAAATAATTATAAATAGAAATTTATACATTTTATGTAATCACATTAAAATCCTTAATTTATTTTAAAAACCTACACATATCACATCACATTCATTCTCAATAAATAATAATGTACTTATATAAATACTTGTAAATAAAATTCATAATTTCAAAATAAAAACGTACTCCATGAAATTTTTATTTTAGAGGCCACAAAGAACCTAGGACCGAACCCCATGCCTCAATATGAACAACAATTAACAAAAAATTGAAAGCATTCATAAAAATATAACAATTCAAAGAATCATTATACAACTCCCTTAATGGATATTAAAACTCACCCAACCCACATATTGAGGTTAATCACATAACATAATGATTCCCCACTACTATTTATCAAAAAAACAAATGATGTGCTATTCAACCATAATACACATATGGAATAACATAAAATAAGGATATTAAATATCACATTCCATTATAACTTCCCCATCAAACAAATCACTTAGGATAGATGACTATTGAATGTTAGAGCAGTTCCTATGTTGTTAATCTACCTCAAATATAGAGTTATAGAAGAGAGAATATAATGCCTTTTTATATCATCACCCACCTCGATCCAAGTGTTATGGGATATGAATAGTGTAAAAACTCTAGTGAATAACCAAAAACCTAGAAGCCTAAACATTGGGTAATAAAAGTAATAAATACTTTTTGTATCTTATATAATCTCTAACATGTAGGGTACGGGGTTGAATTGGAATAGAGACACATATATATTATCATTTATCTCTAACATTGTAAATGAGTGAGAATCATACATCATAATCTAGTGAATCGTCATCATCAACATCCCCCAACCTCTACATTGTGTCCCATGTAAAATGTATGGAGATTAAGTAATTGAATCCAACAAACAAATCAATGATCAATCTATGAATAACATGTTATTTATATATAACAATTTTTTAGTTGTTATTCCATGATACCATAGTAAAAATATAAATTTTCACATTATATAATTATATCTACATAATTATAAGTGATCTAAATTTTTATTAGAGGATTTCTACATTATCATTACAATTTATCTCCATGAAACTATTGATAAATACATCATTTAAAATAATATATTTCATAATATAATTCAAAGAATTCAAAATAAAATATACCCATTTTCTATAATAAGGCATAATATCTCTCTTAATTTAATGAAATATCATATCATGCTTCATAAGTCTATAAAAACATTTTCTCAATAAATATTTTCCCTTAAATATTCATAAAAAATGTAGTTGTTCAATTAAAATAATCATTCGTCATTTTAATGAAATTTTTCATTAAATATTTTTATGCTAATTTAATCATGTTAAAGAGAAATCATAGCATTACCCATGGATTAAATTCCCACCAGAATCTATTTATATATCATCATGGCTGCAAGTTTCAACTAACTATGTCTACAAAATCCCACATATGAAATATTATTTTATAAAAAAACTAATCGTAGGATTTCCAAATTACCAAACATAAGGAACCATTGTGTTTTACTTGATAAAGAAATATATAAACTATACCATAATTTTGATGAGCCATTTTTTTCTCAATTTCAGTGTTAAATTATTTAATTTCTCAAAATGATCATTAAATGATCCTAAATGGCTTCAAAAATCTTATCATTGTGATATACATTCTAAAATGAGTAGAGTGGACTATTCGTTTTTCTGAAATAATCCACAACACAAAAATATTTATTTTCCTCAATTGTATGGGTGTGTGTTTGTTTAGTTAGTTATTTTTTTAATAGTAGTCTCCACAAGGGCCGAACTTATATAGGAAACTGGGGGAAATAACATACATAAATATTAAATATTTATATATGTATGTTATAATATTGAACTCATTAAAAATTTATAAATGGGGGATACTCAATACTTTCTCTTCCCCCGTCATAATTGGTGTTATAGGTTGTGGGGTGCGTTAGAATCACCATATCCAAATATCCAATTTCATACTATATAGTAAATCTAAATTATCAATTGTTTAAAATGTAATCATGTTCTATGTAAATATTTTGAAAAACATGGAACATAGATTAATAGAGATTTATCAATATGATCAATGCATTCCATATAGAATTGTGTTTTTCTCATAAATTCATTTAATTTTATATATTATTTATTTCATGGTTAAACAACATGATAAAATACATAGTCATTTTTACCCATATACAACATCATTCATGATTTGTAAACACTCACAAAAATAATGAAAAAACATAACTCTTGAAGTAAAATATTGATAATACATAAATAATGAAATCATATATTCCAAATCCAATTAGATTTATTTGTACCTCTTTGAATCAATTTGAACATTGTTAGATGTTAAATAAATCCTTAGATATGAATATTCAACAATGTCATATTCCACAGAGACCCATTATTGACCAATATAGAAATGGACTGATGAATAAATCAACTCACCAATACCATGGCGTCGTTATAAACACACTAATGTTTAGAGAAAAAATATTGAATAGAATAGATAACTTGCTTCATTAAAAATTCATGGTTTTACTAATTTATCTTGAAAACCCTCAAAACTCAATCTTCCTTATAAAAATAAAATAAGTAAATAGTATTCCAACACTTACCATGCTGAAAACAAAACAATGATCTAAATTCAATATATATGTGTGTGTATATGTGTGTGTAATTGAAAATATTGCTACCCAAGAGTGTTAGACATGACTAACATGATATATTATTTATTTTTGAATTTATATATTCAACTTTAGGGAAAAGAGCACTAGGCTCCCAAATTGAGCCAAAAAATAAAAAAAAATTGTAATTATTATTCAAAGGAAAAATCCCCACCATTTTCCATTTTTGAAGGGAATTTACAAAAAAAAAATTAATAAAAAAATCATATCATAATTGGAAAATCATATTAAAATAAATATACTGGTTAATTATTAAAATTTTATTCATTTTCTATAGACCAAAATTTACTTTTATAATTTTGATGTTAAAAAAGATG
This sequence comes from Viscum album, assembly GCA_963277665.1. NCBI lineage: Eukaryota > Viridiplantae > Streptophyta > Magnoliopsida > Santalales > Viscaceae > Viscum > Viscum album. Next base: position 863,945,505 of record OY728135.1, on the reverse strand, counting down.
GAATAGTCCAAATAGGTCCATGATGAAATTGAAAATCCAATGGATGTTGAAAAATTAATTCATTTCACATTAAACAATTAACGTATATTATATACAGTGAGAGTATAACATACTAGAAAAATTGTTATTGTGGGATAGTGACAACAATATGTTTCAACCAAAGAAATAACTCAAGTTTTTGGTTATGATGGATCTCACTCTCTATGATACAACCACATCAAAATTCACAGTGAATAAAAATAAAAAAACATGATGTCCTAAACTATAAAAGCACATTATCATTTTCCCCTATCACAAATTCTGATAACTCCATATTGTTAAGTAGATACAGTACATTGTTTTTGGGTGGTTTTTCTAAAGAGTCTATACAAGAATGTCACAGATAATTATACCCTATTTGTATTATAACATGATAAATTGTATGGCTTCTCTCTAAAGTATTTTTGGTATTGTCAACTATGAAAAATATTATATAGTAATTGATGATCCTAAAGTATACGGTGATAGTTAAATATCACAATCCTTGAAACCATATCTATACATAAATACCCCAATTCGATGTATAAAAAACACTCAGTATAAAATCATCATCATTGTTTCTTCTTATATTAATAGAATATTTATGAGGCCCCAGCCTTAATTACATAATATTGAGTTATTTCAAAAATTCACAGTAGGGATCATTTCAGGTTTAGAGTTTTAGATAATTATGCCATAACTATAATATAACATCTCAAAAATTACAAATTTGATACAACTAAACTAGTATCCATTTATTCCAAAATAGAAATCCTTTTAAAAAATAAACATGATATCTTTTTGTGATAAAATTAGCATTGATTTATTTCTTTCTCATACCCATCCATAATCCATGTGGAAAAAAATTCAAAAAAATATGGGATGAGTCCAAAAAATCTCAGAAAGGGATATAAAATAAGGAATGAAACCATCAGTCCATTAATATTTAAAACTAATGAAAACATTTTCACAAGAATCATTTTTTACACCCATAAAACATAAACTCTTTTACATACCATAAGAAATCATAATATTCCTATAAAACATTGTAGAAAATAAAAAATAATAATGGTAAATTGTGGAATCTAAATCATGCTAAAATTGTAGTTTTCATAGCTACATTGGGAGTGACCTTCATGGTTACGTTTAGAATACCCATCACATTATATTACATAAATCTCTTAGGATAAACCCAACCGGTTAACCTTGTCTCATTGCCCAATGCATTGGAGAGATACCACGGGCTCACAAGCCCTCAGTTTATCATGGAACCACCCATATGTAGTTTATCCCATAACCACCAGTCAAATTTCAATGTATCATTACATAATAATAACACAAAAAAGATTGAAATTATCAACATTTCACTCATCAAACACAAGAAATCAATTCAAGATATTGAAATATTCGCTCCACTTTGAAACCCATTTTTAACATTTGATAATGATATTTTTAAATCAAGGTGTCCCATACCACATAGAAAATTTTAAAAGAAATTATAGAATTAAAATATTAAAGCATATATGTCTATATAAATAAATCATTAAATGATTTTTAAAACATAAACATTAATGAGAAATATTTTAGAAGAATAAATCTTTAAAACATTTAAAACAATATTTTAGTTAAAGAGTCCCCTACCACTTGAGAAACACTTGAATACATATATGTATAGAATAACCTTAAAAACATTAAATATTATGAGAATATAGTATTTTAGGATATAACATAAAAAATGTTCATATATACAACTTAAAGGATAATAATGGTGCACAATTTCAATATATGCCTTAATAAAAGGATATTGACACGAACACCCTTACAAATACCATATCATTAGATTAAGGAAAATTCAGTGACATAATTATGTGTGGAAAATATAAATAAACTCAATAAATGTTGATATTCAGTGTAAAAAATATTAGGTCATTCACAGAACAAAACCAATGACATTGATATTTAACTCAATGAATGGAAATTGAGTTATGATTTCCCTTACCTTGAGTTGGACTTGTATCATACATTCTTTGTTTTTATAAATAATAAACATAGTTAAATTTATAAATTTTTTATAACATTTTTCAAATTTATTATTATTTTATATGACTTATTACCATGTTTTAAAATTATATAATTATTTAAGTTCATATAGGATGTTTGGTTGGACTTCGATACATAATTTGAAAATTAACATGTTATTGATGTCACTAGTCCATGTGGTCACAAGTCTATCATATCCAGAATATTATTAATTACATAATAATAAATTCATAAAATAATAATTCTTTATATTCATTAATTAAATAAGTATATTAAAAAATGAACAATGTTACAATCAGGGAGACAGTAAGTCGTACATAGGAATGAGTAACAGTTTCCATTTTTCATTGATCATTATGAGAATAAGGTAAAAATTATTTTATCCCTACATAATGAACATAACATCATTAATATCAGATGAATAATTTAAAAATACTAATATATTTATTTATAATCAATCATTAATAGTAAGTGTGTATAATGAGTCACATCGTGTCGTGGAGACGGTAAGTCGTACATACTCATGAGAAATGGTATCAATAAATTTAATAATTAAATGGTGTAGAATTGAGTGGTATATTAATTATACATAATCATTATTAAGTATTATTAAATATTTATATCCTTCATACACATCATTATATACATCAAAATAATGTATTGATGAATAATAGTTTTGACCATGGAAAAGAGAAGGTATGGAATACGTACGCACGCATGGTGATATTGTGTTTATTAGGATGGGTTAAAGGATGAATATAGTTGTTGTGACATCCTGGATCCGGGTGCCACTCAATGGGTGCCCCGAACCCGATTGGTCACATGACCTCAAGCGCATTTCCCCAAATGTTAGATGCTACTAACTAGCAGTGAGGGCCAAGGATAGATAGTGGGGAAACTATTCCCTCATTTTTCAAAGTGTAGCGCAACATAAATAAATATAAACATACAACTGTGGAAGTAGTAACAATATAACTAAGAAAAGGACAATAGAAGAAAATAATAACTAGAAATCATTTATATGATGCAATCTATCCCTAAGTCTAAGAAACAATCCAAAACAGGATACACTACAATCTGAACAATACAATACAAGGAGAAAATGAAGAAAAACAAAATAAAACAGCGCAGCAGGAACTCAGTAGCATCACAATCCTATGATCGGTCCCATGATCTCCTACTCCTCTACAACAAATCAAGTAACTGTATAGGGACCCTTTACCTTATCCACAAATGCAGCAATATAATCTATTTGGGCCCAAGACATAACCCAAAAAGGGTATGAGAAATAAATCCCAATAGGCATCCACCAAAGGCTCATTCCCAAAAGTCAGTGAATTTGTGAAAAAACAATGTGCAGTAATGAAAATGAAGAAAACCAGGAAGTACTCAAAAGAAGCTACTCCTACCAATTCCATTCCCATTTAATTATTATTTAACAATTCAGGATAATCGATTTATAATTTCCCGAGACTCATCCTCAGCCGACAATCTCCCAAACAGTGTTGCAGAAAAAGTATAACAAGCTATATAATAAGTACAAGGTAAAAAAATACCAATCCTGCGATTTAGAATGGTTGGTATGACATGTAAAATCACCTCAGTGGATATGCGAAGTAAATAGTGTTCTCAGATATAAGAACCTATTCCCACGGGCTAAACATAATCTTTCCCTCAGGCCAATCAGAACCTTTCCCTTAGGCCTTGCCCTCGGGTGAAACAGAATCATGCCCTCGGGCCAAAAAGAAACGAAACCCTCAGGTGATTTCCCTAAGGCATGGAAGCTACAACCCTCAGGCATATGAAACTTTGCCCTCAGGCTAAACAAACACTTTCCCTCTGGCCTTGCCCTCAGGCGGATAGAACAGAAGTAAGTAACCGGGCCAAGCCCAACATATAGAAAGCAATTATATACATTTCCTCTAAGTAAAATTCAAATCATGAAAAAATATGGCATAACCTCTTGTTTCCGAGCCAAACGGTTAAACAACGGAAATGCACCCACGTGGTGGACCTGGATCCAAGAAATGATCCCACATAGAAGTTATAAATATTAATTAAATTACCTATGAAATTCTAGGTATTTAACTAATAAATGAATCATCCATACGAAACACCAAACAAGAGCATGTCTCACAACAGTACTCAAAAACCCCATGACAGTTGGAATGAAACATCAGACCACCTACCTCGATCTCCTCTAATCGATATATGAAAATGAAGCCTTCTGAAACGTCCGATAACAACCTAGATCTGGGAAAACAGATGATTAGACACTTGAAGAGGCTTATATTCGTTTTTAATATATATAGTTTTCTTGTGCCTTGTTATTCATAAATACCATTTTAGTGCATTTTACACTTTGAACATCATTTCACATCATGGTTGTAATTTTTTCTTAAAATTCACTATTACATGATACATTTGTGAGCACAATTTACAATATCCAATTGTCATGATTTTAATTTTATATTTAATTTTATGGTTTCTCATTTTATTGGGAACAATTCATACTGTTGGTGCACTTGATAATTCAAATTGGAAGACCACCAAAGTGGGCCTTGAACCAACAAGCATTCTGGGCACAGTGAACTGGATAGCAGCCCAATAAACGTATTGTAGTTGGCATTATTTAAGCCCAAAGAGTCTCAAAATTTAACTGGATATAGAATAAACCATGGGGATCATTTAATTCAACAGTGGGAAGAGCTAATTCTATGATTTTAAGGGCATTTTATGCGGCCCAAGTTGAAGATGAAATTATGTGCCAGATTTCGCTGCCCAGAAAAATAGTCCACCATTTAAATAATATCTCCCAAACCACAAAGTATGTTGTGATGAAATTTTATAGGATTTTAGGGGACATCCATGGATGAATTTATGTCTACTATGGAAAACTAAAGTGTGGCCTTCTAGAAGGTTATGTCGGCACTTCTGTTCGGTGGATGCATGTTGGCTCCCACTTCATGGAAAGATTTAAAAAGTCTCATGTGCATTAAATGTCCACCCAATATGGCCCACAAAAATTTTTTAAAGAGACTTGGTAAGGGGTGGCTCGACCAAAGTCGTTCTTTATTGTCTATTTAAGTTAGTTTTGGTGGAGGATTTAGGGGTATTTGATGCTTTTTTCATTGTATTGTTTTGTTGTCTATTTGATGTTGTAATCATTCTTCATTCTCATGTAAGTTGATTGAATCACATTAGTTCTTAATAAAATTTCTTCATTTCCACTTTTTATTTTATTATTCTTTTCACATTGATACCATTTCCCTAAGGTGTGATCTTATTCACACCAACACTTGTGAATTTATTCACACAACGGTGGAGTGATCATTTCTTATGTTGTTGTTTTTGCTTCTTCAATTCCCCCACTATGAGTCTACTTTCCATTTCCTTTGATATCAGGGAATTAATGGAGGGATAAACCCTTATGGGTTGGTCATAGGGAGTTTCATGGGGCATATTTGATGTTATTTTATGATCTAAATTTCTGTAATCATTTCATTAATTTAAGATTTCCATTTGATGATTATTTCCTTCTTCATCTTCGCCAACTTTGACAATGACACATTTTGAGTTCTAGTACAATCCAATTATTTGGAGTGATCATTAAATTGATCATCTAAGTGCATAGGTGATTATAATTGGAATTTTTTAGCGATTAAATTGGTGAATGATTTTGTGGAATTATATCATTTTTTGGATACGTCTTGAATTAGTGAAACGAACGTTATATGAAAATAAATAAATCCAATCTAACCAAAGTAACAACTTAGGATAAACTCATAGGCATTAATTGTTTTAGACTAAGTAATTGTATGTTTTTTTTATTTTGTTATTTAAATTAAATCACTATTTATTCAAATCAATTCAATCTGAATAGTTTTCCACTTCATAGCTAAATCCGTCCAAAATCAGAGTGTCTTTATGTTCTTTCTTCGGTCCCTGTGGATTCGACCCCTACCTGTAATACAAAGACCGCATACCTATAGGGTAAATTTGGGTGCAACCAAATTTTGGCGCCATTTTCGGGGACCCAAGTAAGTACCTTGACACGTATAATCCTTTTCTCACCCCACATTATCTATTCTCACCCCCCATCTCTCTTATCATTACCCCTTTCTATTTGTGTGTGTCCTGAGAATCTAGAATCCAACTTTATGTCTTCTCTAATGGAGTATCATCCAAATTACCATGTCACAAACTCATGCTACAATCAAATGGCAAATCAATATCGGGAAGTCTATAAATTAGGACATTTCTTTGATCAACCCTTGATTAATTACCCCACACCCAATGAGACGTACAATCAATGGGATAATGAATGCTTAAATGATCTATTTCCTACCCTCTCAAGGATGATTGAAGAGTTCAATCTTAGTGAAGTCCATAATCTTCAACCTCCCATCCTATCTGTTACTCAATCATTTATTTAACAATTGTGTAATAAAATGGAGATAATTAATTTTGAGTTTTCAACTTTGAGGTTAGAACTAAAAATCCTTAAAACATGTGAAGATCCCACTATAGAGTCTAGGAAATCAGAGTTAGATAATGAAGTGAATTGGTCATGTAATGTTGAAAGTCAAGCTAAATAGTTTTTAAATACGGATAAAATTGATTTTTTGAATTCAAAAGATAGTAACATGAAATCATGGATTGAGTTTCTTGAACATGGCTCCATTAGTGAATTTTTAGGACCACTGATCACTGAACAATTTAGGGAAATCCCAAACATTGAGCCCATTCCTACTTCTAGAATTCAAATGGACTCTTTTATGGATAAAACATATTTTTATAAGGAACCAATTCATTCTAACGTTTTTGGAGAAGAAACTGATTTTCATTCAAATTGCCAATCTTCTTTAGGAAATTTCAATCAACCAGAACTCAAAATCATTGTCCATCCTTCCCCACTAGAGTATCCCATAATTTTTGATAGGAAATATCTTGGGGTTTTCATTCATTTATATCATGAAACCGAAAAAGGGTGGTTGACCTTTTATTTATTTGGAAATACAACAGACGAAAAAAGGTCAACCATTTATGATACTCCTTGCATTCACTCATTCATTTTTGAAAATAGGATTGTTCATGAATCAAATTCAAAACCTTATTACCAATCACAAGGGATAATCATTCTCAATCATGTTAAAGTGGAGAAATATGGGGTACTTAAAATGTTGAAAGTTGGTATTGGGTAAGTTAGTGGTCCATGTCGAGCTAGCGACGTTAAACAAAAGCGCTGCTTGGGAGGCAACCCATGGTTTTCATGTTTTATTTTATTTATTTAGTACTTCAGAACGTTGAACTGTTCTTATTTTATGAGTAAGTATGGGTATGAAAGGGGAGAATCGTATTCATCTGTGTCATGTGGTGTGATCCCTGAGTAATACCTTACCCAGAAAATTTAAAGAAGACAATATATCATTAGTTTATTTTATTTCATTTTATGTTTTTGTAGGTATTTTAAAAAAATAGATTGTTGACCTGTTCTTATTTTATGAGTAAGTATGGGTATGAAAGGGGAGCACTGTATTCATCCGTTTCATGCAGTGTGGTCCCTGAGTAATACCTTACCCAGAAAATTTAAAGATGACAATATATCATCAGTTTGAATTTTTAATATTTAAAAAAAATAAAAAACAAGGAAAGCCATAAAAAATTTTATACTTGGTATTAAATAAATATTTTCCTTGTTTGTTTTTTCTGGTTTGTTCTTTTGTTTATGGTTCATGGACTATTTTGGGTGATACATGCTCAATAAAGAAGGTGCCTACATCCCCCAAGAGATCAAAGGAGTAATCTGGAGCATCATGATCTTCAACTTCAAAAACTAGGTGAATTTGTTCCATGTCTATCATTTTCAATTTCCTCTTTGAACTCCTCTCCTACCCCCTTCTAACTTTTCTTTTCTTTGAACACTGGGGACATTGTTATTATATGTTGGGGGAGATGAAATAAAAAAAATTGATCTTGTGTACAAAAATAATATGTGTAAGGAAAAATTTCATTAACCTTGAACATGATAACACCCATTGAAATATATGAAATTGGATATCAAAGAATTTTTCATGCCTTGATTCTGATTTTAATGCAAGTTTAGGTTCATGTGCATTGATCTTGGAATGTGCGGTTGTCTGATGTGATTTTTCACCGTTATATTTTAATCCATCTAATAAAAAAACCCAGTGCACGTCCTCTAGATTGTGGGGTTTTAGTTTGAGTTATTGGGGACCCATAATAAATATCATAGGTTTGGTGGTCATTTTAGTTTTAATATGAGTATTCAAAAAAAATTAAAAAAATCAATTTGCGCGTAGAGCAATGAAATGGCCTAATGTGTGGCTTTCGGCACTTGGGGATCCTGACTCCATAGTTTTCTGGCCCAGAGTTGATAATTGTATCTCTATTTGTGGTAATTTGAATTTTTTTTGATTGAGTAAACTCAAGATGATGTCTAGGTATGTTAGCATCACTTGGTGCCCTAAGGTCTTTGAGCTTGGGAGTCATCAACAATGTCTTGCTCCATGGTTTGACTTGATTGAGTTCAATTTCAATTACCATGGAAATATTGCAAAAAAAAGAAAAAAAACAACCAAAAAAACAAAAAGAAAAAGAAAAAGAAAAAAATTGAATACTTATCTTAATATTAAAATCTCATTACTCCTAGTGCTTCTATATTTTCTCCCTTTTAATAAAAATGAACCCTCATGTCTATTGTAATGCACAACACTTCATCACGCTTAATTGAAATTGGATGAAATGTGGAAATGAATTTGAACAAAGGAGTGGGATTGGGCTTGGTTTATGCCTATGTACATAGCTTGTTTTAAATTATTTTTATGGGTTTCATAATTTTTTGGTATGAGGTCTTTGGGTGAGAAATATGTATTAAAATGTTTTTGGAAAAGGTCATTCAAATTTCATGTTTGTGAGATATATTTTTCTTGGGACTACCAAAACTCAAGTTGGGGGGTTGTGATTAGCCAATTAAAGAGGATTATATTCATTGTTAATATATATAGTTTTCATGTGACTTGTTATTCATAAATACCATTTTAGTGAATTTTACACATTAAACATCATTTCACATCATGATTGCAATTTTTCTTAAAATGCAGTATTACATGATACATTTTTGAGCAAAATTTACAATAGCCAATTGACATTATTTTAATTTAATATTTAATTTTAAGGTTTCTCAATTCATTGGGAACAATTAATAATTTTGGTGCACTTGATGATTCATATTGGAAGACCACCAAAGTGGGCCTTGAACCAACAAAAATTCTGGGCGAAGTAAACTAGACAGCAGCCCAATAAACGTATTGTACCATCCATGATTCAAGACCAAAGTGTCTCAAATTTTAACTGTAGATATAAGACATCATGGGGAACATTTAATTCAATAATGGGAAGAGATATTTCTGTTCTTTTAAGGGAGTTCCATGCGGCCCAAGTTGAAGATGCAATTCTAGGCCAGATTCCGCAGCCCAGAAAAACAGCCCACCATTTAAATCATATCTCGCAAAACACAAAGTATTTTGTGATGAAATTTATAGGCTATTATAGGAAATCCAAGGATTAATTTAATTATTCTATGGCCCACTCTAATTCTGCCTTCTATAAGGTTATGTCGGTGCTTCTGTTCGGTGGATGCATGTTGGCTCCCACTTCGAGGCAAGAATTGAAAAGTCTCCTATGCATTAAATGTCCACCCAAATTGGCCCACCAAAATTAATTAAAGAGACTTGGGAAGGGGTGGCTCGATAAAGGGATTAATTATTTCATACTTATGTTAGTTTTGGTGGAGGATTTAGGGATATTTGATTCTTTGTTTCATTGTAATGTTTTGTTGTTCATTTGTTGTTGTAATCATTCTTCATTCTCATGTAGGTTGTTTGAATCGCCTTAGTTATTAATAAAAGTTCTACATTTCCTATTATTTTCATTCTTATTTTCACATTGATACCATTTCCCTAAGGTGTGATCTTATTCAGACCAACACTTATGAATTTATTCACACAATGGTGGAGTGATCATTTTTGTTGTTGTTGTTTTTGCTTCTTCAATTCCGCACATATGAGTCTACTTTCCGCTTCCTTTGAGATCATAGAATTAATGGAGGGATAAACCCTTATAGGTTGGTCCAAGGGAGTTTCATGGGGTAGATTGGATGTTATTTTATGATCTAAAATTCTGTAATCATTTCATTAATTTAAGATTTCCATTTGATGATTATTTTCTTCTTCATCTACGCCAACTTTAACAATGACACATTTAGAGGGCTAGTATGATCCAATTCCTTGGAGTGATCATTAAATTGATCCACTAAGTGCATTGGTGATTAGCATTGGAATTGTGTAGGGATTAAATTGGTTAATTATATTGAGGAATTATATCATTTTTTGGATACATCTTAAATTAGTGAAATGAACGTTATAAGAAAATAAATACATCCAATCTAACCCAAGTAACAACTTAGGATCAACTCATATGAATTAATTGTTTTAGACTAAGTAATTGTATGATTTTTTATTTTGTTGTTTAAATTAAATCACTAGTCATTCAAATCAATTCAATCTGAATATTTGGCCACTTCATAGCAAAATCCTTGAAAAATTAGAGTGTCTTTAGGTTCCTTCTTCGGTCCCTATGGATTCGACCTCTACCTGTAATACAACGACTGCATGCCTGTAAGGTAAATTTAGGCATAACCAACTGATAACCCATACAACCCCAAACAACATCCCCTTGGGATTGAATTGGTATGAATGGCTCAATGAGAGGAAGGTCTTACCCACACTGTTCAAACAATATTGACAACGAAAGAAACAGATTCCCGACGTGAAATCAGGAACTCTTCCAAGATTTGGCCTCTCCTCCCGAGCTCCAAATGTGTCCACTGCCTCCTCTGCTGAATGAGGAGGCTACAACCCATTTTAAGAAAAATAAAACTACACTTCGTGTACTCTCAAGTACACTGCGTGTACTTTTCATCATTTAATAGTTCCTCTAGAGGCTAATTTTCACCACCATACTGGTCATCTGTTGACATGATAACACGGCGTGTACTTCTAAATACATGGCATGTATCGTCACTCCACTGACGGATACTTCCATCACCTTACTGTTCAACTACAAACTAATTAAATGATGTGTAAATACAAAGTACATGGCGTGTAGTCAGTTTTTACACCCTTCATCGCTGACATGCATACACGCCCTTTATACTCATCCCACACGACCAAAGTACACGGCATGTAGAAAAGTACACGGTGTGTACCCACAAAATTTGGTATTTTTCCCCATTTTCCTTATTTCCACAAAACCCTTAAAGGAAAATTGAAAAGAAAAAACTCATACCTCAAGAATAAGAAATGATTTCTTACAAACTTACCCCTTTAAGAAATTTGTCCCTGAATTTCATTTCTAAGGGTGGTGAAGATAAAGCTGAGAACAAATCTGGCCACTCAGCACGTACGTCAGTCTGCTGCTCCTAGGTTTTGTCCTGCACTCGACCATGCTGTCATAGCACCTGTATGAGAGGAACTGACCGACCATGGAGAACCTTCATGATCCTATCAATAATATGAATCGAATTCTCCTCAAAAGATGAATCGCCCTGTAGTTCAACCTCCTTGGGCTAAAACACGTGAGACGGGTCTGAGTGATAATGGCACAACTGAGATACATGGAAGAATTCGTGCATGGCCTGGTACCTCGGTGGTAACTGAAACCGATAGGTAAACGGCCCGACTCTCTCCAGAATTTCAAACCCCCCCCCCCTCGTACCTTGGTGATATTTTACCATGTATCCTAATCTTTCAGTGTCCCAACCTCGGTTAAGCGTGAAAGAAATCATGATCCCTAACCACGAACTCCAAGGGTCGTTTACGACGTCTAGCATAAGATTTATGATGAGATTGTGTGGTAGCCATCTGCTTTTGAATCAATTGGACCGACTCTAAAGTCTCCTGCACAAGACATGGTCCCAGTAAAGATTCCCACCTACCTCTAACCAGAACAACGGGGATCGGCATGGCCTACCATATAAAGCCTTGTAAGGTTCCATCTGAATAGTTTCCTGAAAACTATTATTATAGAAAAAATCAACCAGGGTTATGTGCTTCTCCCAAGAGCCCCAAAAGTCTTGGACACATGCACGCAGTATGTCCTCAAGCACTTGTACCGTACGTTCTGATTGGTCATTGGTCTGAGGGTGGTAAGTTGTGCTCAGAAGCACGTGTGTACCCAGTGACCTCTGAAAACTCTACCATAAATGAGAATTAAAATGAGTGTCCCTATTGGAAATGAAAGAATAAGGGACCCCGTGAAGACATACTACCTCTCTAATATACAACTTATCGAGCTCGTCAACACCAACGGTCTCCTTGATCGGCAAAATTTAAGCCACCTTCATAAGTCTGTACACAACAACCCACACGTCAACATTTCCTCGATGTGACCTCGACAACCCGGTCATGAAGTCTATCGCAACATCATCTCATTTCCACCCTAGAATGGGTAACTACTGTAAAAGTATAGCATGCCTCTGATGCTCCGCCTTTACCTACTGATAGGTGGAACATCTCATAACAAAACCAGCTACTACCCTTTTAATTCCTAGCCACCAATACTGACGTTTCATGTCACGGTACATTTTGTTAACTCGAGGATGTACTGACCAAGCAGAAGTGTGAAAATCCAACATCAACTCCTCGCGTATATCCCCTAGAACCCATACTCGTCCATGGATATGCAATACCTCGTCATCGGCGATCGTCCAACTAGGAGGAGGGTCCTCACTTTCCACTGAATCTCGTAGAACTAGGCCTTCTGAATCTGATAGTTGTCTCATCCTCTCTCTATCTAGGTGTAAGAACTCGGATCTTTGTTCATGTATGTTTTTCTGTTTTTCTAGAGTTTTTAAGAAAATTGGGTTTTCTGGATATTTTCAAAGTACACGCCGTGTACTTTCTGAGTACACGATGTGTACTCTATTCCAGCTCGAAGCCCTGTGTTGGCCTTGTACGGGCCACACACACGGTGTGTAAGGCTGAGGTGGAGGCTGGTTTTTCGGAGTACGTAAAAAATTGAAGTACACTCCATGTACTCTATAATTACATGCCGTGTACTTTATTTTTTTCATTAAACGGATCGGGGCCACGCCTAACCCCCATATTTGTCTTCTTCTCCATTTTTCGACCGTCTGGGAGCATCCATGCATCCGGATCTTCGACAGAGTCCTGCCTCGTCGTCCATTCTCTGATTCGAGCACGGTCGATTGCATTGGAATCGCAGCGGTGAGTTCTTTCTTCTTCTTGAGCCTTGTCTCTTGATTCCTCTTTGTCTTCATGTTATCGTGGGATGAACGTTTTGTGCGTTTTCTAAGATCTACATCGTCTAAGGGAAACCTTTCATTGAGGTTCATGTATATAGATCTCCTAGGATCGAGGTAGGTGGTTTGTGCCTTTCTGTAGAAATTTGATGGATATTTTGTGCAATTTCCACCAATACCCTTGAACGAGGTATTGCGTGTTTCTTGTTTTTCCCTTGTTACTTGAACGCTTTGCTTGATTTCATTAGTATAGGTTATTGCTTGTGATTACAGTATTTTGTTTGTGCTCAGTTTGCTTGTCATGCTTGTTCTGCCTGTTCGGAGTTTATCCAGTTGCCATGCCTAGTTGTAGGATTGTGGAATGTTTCCTTATTTTGTTATTGAGCCTTAGTTGATAGCCAAGTAGTTCTTGAGGTTTACTCAGACGATGTACACGTGCTCTGAGAATGTATTACCTTTCACTCAGGACTCTGAGAGCCTAGAGTAGTAGACCAAAGGGAGAATTGATGGAAGGGCTTCTCCAGAATGTCTTTTAATCATGATGCAAGACCATGGGGAGAATTGACGGAAGGGATTCTCCAGAGTGTCTTTTAATTATGACGCGGGCCACATGGGGAATTGAAGTTGAGTGCTTCCCCAGAGAGCCTTTAGCACGATAAGAGACTATAGGGGGAATTGACAGTGAGTGCTTCCCCAGAGAGTCTGCTCAATTAGATAGCTGAACCAGAGGCGTGAGACTGTGTGTGCCTCCCAGAGGGTTGCTAGTACTTAGAGGTTGAACCATAGGGGTTAGAATGTGAGAGCTACCCAGAGGGTTACTAGTTTTCTTCTTGTTTCTGACTACATACTTGTGTGCTATGCTTGATAGAACTGTGGATTGTAGTTGTTTGTGCTTTTCTGTTTACTGCTTCTTGTTTAAACACTGCCAAGTATTCATTAACTATTAGGAAAAAATCTTTGGGTTATTTCCTTCTGGGATTGTATCTCACACCCTGTTTGGGCCATGCTTTTGGGCCCAAACAGACTATGTTACTACAGGTATAGACAAGGGAAAGTGCCCTTCTACTTCAGGGTCTTGACTGCATCAGGAGCTGGGGAGTATGGGACCGAGCCGTGGCTCCAGATGCTGAGGATCTTATTTTGTTTTTCTTTTGCACTTGGTTTTAGTTGTATTTCAGCACATAGTTGTGTTGGCTGTTTTCCTTAGATACTTGTACCTACTGCATCATTTTCACCATAGTTATATATCTACATTGCTTCCACTGTTTGGTTTCTGTTGTTATGCATGTTGTTTACTGCTTCTGCTATTTATTGTTGTTTTTTTACATTTTATACCTTACCGAATGAGGGCATAGTTTCCCCACCGACTCACCATGGACCTTGCTGCTAGTCGGCAGCCTCTGGAATTCGGGGAAACGCGGTTGAGGTTCTATGGCGAACCGGGTACGGGGCACCAGTAGAGGGGCTCTGGACTCGGGACGTTACAAAGTGGTATCAGAGGAGTTATTTTCTCATGACATACTGTTTGGAGACCTTTTCCAGGGATAGGATGGATTCGGTACTTGGCATTAAGTTGTGCTCGAGAGTAGATAACCCGTGTACAGGGAAAAGCCATACTACATCGTTAAATTGCAGTTTTCTTGTTTTGAGATTTTGTGGTTGGTATGTTTTCACCTAGAGTGATTCATATGACTTGTGCGGTTATTGTTTTGATATTTCAATTCTATTTCTGTCACAATCCGATGAGATGAGGGTATTCCCTCTCATGCATCGTATAGGAACTTGTAGAAATCACATTCCATGAATTCTTTCCATGCCATCTAGGGTGTATTAGTGATTGCATGCTGTTGTGATAGGCTCTGTGTAGATTATGCATGCTGTTGTGATAGATGCTTGATAGATTCTCTGTTGTTATGTTAGAAAACTGTTTGTTTTGTTCCTTGCTTAAAGTGAATTCCAAATTTTGGTTCTTGAGGTGTTATGGGCCCTCACGGATCAGAATTTGGAACTTTTCGCCTTGTTTTTGTGTTCTGGAATTCTATGCAGTTTCTGAGCTACTACCCAGAAAAACCCAGAATACACGGCGTGTGATTTTTATATACACGCCGTGTAGTTTTTAGGCCGTATCACTGACCGTGTGGGCAGAACACTATGTTGTGGCAGTAACTTCGGGAACACGCCGTGTACCATTGGTACACGCCATGTGTGTTCGGAGCCGTGTAACCGGCTATGTCACTAACAACACGGTCTGGGGAAGCTCGGGTAGAACACGCCGTGTCCATAGGGAAAACGCCATGTAGTCTTGTCCAGGTACCTGGCCGTGACACGAACAACACGGACCAACATTACCTTCCTTTCCACACGCTGTTTTTGTTCGGAACACGCCGTGTAGTCTTTCCCAAGTACTCGGTCGTGTCACGAACAACACGGTACGGTGTCGCCTTCACCTATGCACGCTGTGCTTCTTCAGAGAATGCCGTGTAAGGTCCAGCCGTGTAGATGGCCGTGTACTCAACAACACGGACCGTCGAAGCCTTGTCTAGTGCACGCCGTGTTTTTTCCAAACACGCCGTGTAGTATCTGGTGGAGTCGGACCGTGTGGGTTATCCGTGTAAGGATACTCGAGCAGGGGAATGGTTTTCTAGTAAACTCCATGTGTGGGGGTCAACACATCGTGTAGTTTGAAGCACACATGACTTGTAGGGTGAGAGCACACGCCCATGTCAGTGGTTTAAGAAGACACGCCGTGTAGTTTTATACACGCCATGTAGTCGTGTTTTGAAATCTTGTGTGTTTTTCTTCCCCTATTCCTGTTTTGTACTCTTGTGTCCTCTGTCCTTGTTTTCCTGATCCAAGGTGTGTTTTTGATCTTTCAGAGCTATGACTCTGAGATTTCCTCCGGTCGTACGTCTGATATCAGGCAGTGATTAGACGCCAGACAGGGCTGATCAGGGACTTCCTGTCAATCCCCCAGCCGAGCCAGCCTTGGCACCAGTTGTTGTACCAGTTGCGGGCGCTAAAGCGCAGCTCAAGGAGGGTTTTATGAGGATGATGCAGGCCTTCCAAAGAGCACCGCCTCCTACCTCTTCTATGGCAGACTTGACGCGGGTCTTTCAACAGTAGCATCCTCCCACGTTCTCGGGGGAGGGAAGACCTCAGGCTGCAGAGTCATGGCTGGAAGCCATGCTGACTATATTCAAGCATCTAGAGATGCCTCCACAGAGGCGGGTCAAGCTCTCCAGCTACATGCTCCGAGACTCCGCCAAGAGGTGGTGGGACATGATCTCATAGGCGGGTCAGCAGCAGGCTAGGATTTAGGAGGAGTTCCAGCGCGTGTTCTACGACTACTTCTACCCAGAGACCCTAAGGGCCGACCGAGCCCGGTAGTTCATGAGCTTAGAGTAGGGTTCTCTTTATTTCATGGATTATTCCGCTCGTTTCACTGAGCTGAAGCATTTTACACCCCTTCGGGATGGGAGTGGGGTGTTCTTGGCGAGGAATTTTGAGGACGGACTCAGGCGGGAGATCTGCTCACAGCTGAACATCTTCCAGGTGACTTCCACTACTTCCATCATCAACCAGGCACTGATTACAGAGCGCAATATGAGAGACTCTAGATCTGCGAGTCAGGGTGGTTCTGCTTCCCGAGCTAGATTTCCATCAGATGATAGCAAGAAGCGTCGTAGTGAGCCTACGCGCGGTGATTCGACGAAGCGAGATGCATCATCAGGAAACTAGGTGACATGCTACCAGTGTGTCCAGATATGGAACATGAGGCAGCTGTGCCAGAGAGACCCCATGGAGTGCCGATATTGTGGCAAGATCGGTCACATTCAGCGTTTCTGCCAGGTTTTCTCACCAGCAGCAGGTGACCGGGGTTCTTCCATGACTCCTCATTCAGGAGCAGCCCCACCAGTCTCTCACCAGTTAGGGAACTGGAGTTATTCCGGCCGTTCAGGCCGAGGTGGAGGTCGAGGTCATGGCAGTTAGCCACCAGTCCCTCAGCACCAGTAGAGAGGTTCAGCTCAGAGTGGGCAGTCAGGGGCACAGGGCCACAGTGTAGGCCAGTCTTTCACCATCGAGCAGACTTATCATGAGCAGGATCCTGGCCCTTCTACTGTTCGAGGTACGATTTTTGTATCCTCAGTTTTATCTTCATCCCTTTTCAATACAGGTGCTACGCATAGCTTTATTTCTATTGCTGTTGTGGAGATCCTTGGACTCTACATCTTTACTTCTGCCGACTCGTTGACACTAGACACACCTTTGGGAATGAGGACATCTAGTGTACGCCAGTGTAGAGAGTTCCCTCTCGAGGTTGTAGGGTATCGTATCTTATGGGATCTCTATGTACTAGAGATGACAGGTTATGATTTCATCCTTGGCATGGACTGGTTGATTCCATTCCGGACAGTCGTTTACTGTTATCGTTGTAGAGTCAGTTTCATTTCACTAGAGGGTGAATCTTTCCTTCATAGAGGTGAATGGGACGTTTGGGCGAGTCGGACAGGACTCGAGCATCTTGGGCTAGGAGGAGTGACGGTCCAAATTGCTAGTCTTTATCTTGATGATCAGGGGACTCCACAGTTGGACTTTCCTCTAGTGGTGGATCGCTTCAGGGATGTCTTTCCAGAGGAATTTCTGAGTTTGCCTCCGAAGTGTGAGGTGGAATTCTCTATTGAGCTCATGCCAGGAGTGGCACCAGTGTCCATTCCTCCATATAGGATGGCCACACCTGAGTTGCAGGAGCTCAAGAAGCAGTTGGAGGAGTTACAGGCTAAGGGTTTCATCTGACCCAGTACTTCTCATTGGGTGTCACCTATCCCATTTTCAAAGAATGCAGACGGTACCCTTCGGCTTTGTGTGGATTATCGGAAGCTGAACCAGTTGACGGTCAAGAACCGATATTCATTATTGCGTATTGATGACCTCTTCGATCAGCTTCGAGGAGCCCGGGTGTTCTCAAAGATTGACATGAGGTCCGGTTATCATCAGTTGTGCGTTAGACCATCAGATATACCTTTGACAGCCTTCAGGAGCAGGTATAGTCTTTACGAGTATACATTCATGCCTTTCGGACTCACGAATGCACCTGCAGTTTTCATGGTACTGATGAACCGAGTGTTCCATCCTAACTTGTATTCCTTCTTCGTGGTCTTCATGGACGATATATTGGTGTAATCTCACACTCGACACGACCATGCCACCCATCTTGAGATCATTTTAAGTACACTAAGAGTGCATCGACTTTATGCTAAACTCTCGAAGTTCCACTTCTGGATGGATCAGATTCACTTCTTGGGTCATGTCATCTCAGACACAAGAGTATCTGTGGTCCCAAAGAAAGTGAGAGCTGTAGTTTTCTGGGAGCAGCCGAAGAACGTTTTTTAGGTATGGAGATTACTAGGGCTGGATGGATACTACAAACGCTTCATTTGAGACATTTATCATCTAGCAGCACCTTTGACAGGTCTGACCAAGAATGGGGTGAGGTTCTTATGGTCAGATTCTTGTGATTCATCCTTTCAGGAGCTGAAAGGGAGGTTGACATCAGCACTGATACTAGTATTGCTAGAGCCAGGAAAGAGCTACACTGTTTACTGTGATGCTTTGGGTATCGGGCTAGGAGCTATGCTTATGCAGGGAGATGGAGTCGTTGCGTATGGGTCTCGGCAGCTGAGGCCACATGAGAGGAACTACCCTACGCACGATCTGGAGTTGGAAGCAGTTGTTCATGCCTTACACTATTGGAGACACTATCTTATGGGAGAGCACTTTGTGTTTTTCACTGACCACAACAGTCTCAAGTATATATTCACTCCGCATGATCTGAATCTGAGGCAGCGCAGGTGGGTTGAGTATCTATAGTCTTTTGACTTCGAGCATGCCTATACGTCGGGAAAGGGCAACGCCGTGGCAGAATCTTTGAGCATGAGAACTCAGATTCAGGAAGTTCAGGAGGCCAGTAGTGAGTGGAAGCTGATGGCTCTGTTCTCTGAGATGCATCTGGAGATGCATGATAGACGGGGACAGAGCTTTCGATCTTCTGTAGCTGTTACATCCACGCTACTTGATCGGGTACGGATGAGGCAGCTATCAGACTCTGAAGGTTTAGTCCTGTAGGAGAGTGTGTTAGGAGGGGACCCTCTTCCTGGATGGACAGTGGGTGAGGATGATATCTTGAGTTTCCAAGGACGCGTATGGGTTCCAGCAGACATACGCGAGGAGCTGATGCGGGATTTCCATTCCTCAGTTTGGGCAGTTCATCATGGTGTCACCAAGATGTATCAGGATCATCATCACCAGTCCTGGTGGCCTTGAATGAAGAAGGATGTTTCTGGTTTTTTCATAAGATGTTCTACTTGTCAGCAGGTGAAAGCATAGCATCAGTGTCCAGAGGGGCTCTTATAGCAGTTACCCATTTCGGAGTGTAATTGGAACGATGTTGTGACGGAATTCGTGACCGGGTTGACGAGATTACCTCGAGGGAATGATGTTGTTTGGGTTGTCGTCGACAGGCTTACGATGGTTGCTCACTTCTTGCCGATCAAGAAGACCTTTAGTGTAGATGATCTGGGACGACTTTACATCAGAGAGATTGTGTGTCTCCATGGAGTTCCACGGTCTATTTTTTCAGATAGAGATGCGCTCTTTACCTCTCAGTTCTGGTAGGGACTTCAAAAGTCCTTAGCTACGTAGGTACTTTTGAGTACAGCATGCCATCCCCAGACTGATGGCCAGTCCGAGCGCACGATCCAGGTGCTTGAGGAAATTCCTCAAGCTTGCATCATTGACTTTGGCGGTTCTTGGGAGAATCATATCCCTCTGGTGGAGTTTGCCTAAAACAATAGTTTCCAGGTGACCATTCAGATGGCGCCATATGAGGCTTTGTACGGTAGGCCATGCCGATCACCCTTTTACTGGCTGGAGGCAGGAGAGGCAGCTTTTCTGGGACCTCAGCTTGTTCAGGAGGCTTCAGAGCAGATAGAGATGATTCGGAAGAGGATGGCTACAACACAGTCTTGATAGAAGTCTTATGCTGATCAACGTAGATGACCTCTGGAGTTCGAGGTCGGTGATCGGGTTTTCATATGTGTCGCACCGAGGTTGAGACTCAAGAGGATTCGGAGACAGGGTAAACTTTCACCGTGATACGTCGGGCCGTTTGAGGTCCTGGAGAGAGTGGGGTCGGTCACCTATCGGTTGCAGCTACCTCAGAGGTATCAGGCCATGCACGATGTCTTCCACGTCTCTCAGCTCCGACGTTACTTTTCAGAACTCTCTCACGTCTTTCAGCCTGAGGTAGTCGAGCTTGAAGCAGATGTGTCATTCGAGGAGCATCATATCCGGATTGTCGATCGTGGTACAAAAGTTCTCTACGGGCGGCCTATTCCTCTACTACGAGTGCTATGGTAGAACGGGTGAGTACAAAACGATACCTGGGAGAGGGAGGCTGATGTACAATCGTAGTGGCCGGAGCTGTTCGGGGATTCTTCTTCTCCACCTCCTTAGGGAAATTTGGGGACGAATTTCTTTAAGGGGGAAGTTTGTAAGAACCCGGATCTTTGTTTAGGTATGTTTTTCCTTTTTTCTGGAGTTTTTAAGAAAAATGTTTTTATGGAAATTATCAAAGTACACGTCATGTACTTTCTGAGTAAACGCCGTGTACTAAGTTCTGGATCGAAGCCGTGTGTTGGCCGTGTCCGGGCCACACACATGGTCTGTAAGGCTGAGGTGGAGGCTGGTTTTTCAGAGTACGGAAAAAATTGAAGTACACACTGTGTACTCTAGAATTACATGCTGTGTACTTTCTTTTTTTCATTAAACAGACTGGGGTCGCGCCTAACCCCCATATTTGTCTTCTTCTCCACTTTTCAACCATCTGGGAGCGTTCGTATGGTTGGATCTTCGACGGAGTCATGCCTCGTCGTCCGTTCTCCGATTCGAGCAGGGACGATTGCGTTGGAATCGCAGCGGTGAGTTCTTCCTTCTGCTTGAGCCTTGTTTCTTCATTCCTCCTTGTTTTCAAGTTATCTTGGGATGAGTGTTTTGTGCGATTTCTCATATATATGTCATCTAAGGGGAATCGGTCGTCGAGGTTCATGTATATCGATCTTCTAGGATCGAGGTAGGCGGTTTGTGCCTTTCCGTAGAAAGTCGATGGATATTTTGTGCAATTTCTGCCAATACCCTTGAACCGAGTATTGCGTGTTTCCTATTTTTCCCTTGTCACATTCCTTCTTTTCTTGATTGCTTTAGTAGAGGTTATTTCTTATGATTACAGTATTTTGTTTGTGCTCAGTTTGCTTTACATGCTTGTTCTGCCTGTTTGGCGTTTAGCCAGTTGCCATGCCTAGTTGTAGGATTGTGGACTGTTGCCTTGTTTTGTTGTTGAGCCTTAGTTGATATCCAAGTAGTTCTTGAGGTTTACTCAGAATATGTACACGTGCGCTGAGCATGTATTACCTTTCACTTAGGACTGTGAGAACCTAGAGTAGTAGACCAAAGAGAGAATTGACGGAAGGGCTTCTCCATAGTGCCTTTTAATCACGATGCGAGACCAAGGGGAGAATTTACGGAAGGGATTCTCCAGAGTGTATTTTAATTATGATGCAGGCCACAGGGGGAATTGATGTTGAGTGCTTCCCTAGAGAGCCTTTAGCATGATATGAGACTATAGGGGTAATTGACGGTGAGTGCTTCCCTATAGAGTCTACTCAATTACATAGTTGAACCAGAGGGGTGAGACTGTGTGTGCCTCCGAGAGGGTTTCTAGTACATAGAGGTTGAACCATAGGGGTTGGAATGTGAGAGCTACCCAGAGGGTTACCTGTTTTCTTCTTGCTACTGACTGCTTACTTTTGTGCTATGCTTGATAGAACTATGGGTTGTAGATTTTTGTGATTTTCTGTTTACTGCTTATTTTTTTAGCACTGCCATGTATTCATTAACTGTTAGGCACAATTATTTGGGTGATTGCCTACTGGGATTGTATCTCACAACCCATTTGGGCCATTATTTTGGGCCCAAGCAGACTATGTTGTTGCAGGTATAGACAAAGGCAAGCACCCTTCTACTTCAGTGTCTTGACTACATCAGGAGCTGGGGAGCATGGGACTGATCTGTGGCTCGCGATGCTGAGGAGATTATTTTGTCTTTCATTTTCACTTGGTTTCAGTTGTATTTCAGCATGTTGTTGTGTTGGCTATTTTCCTTAGATACTTGTACCTGCTGCATCATTTTCACCATAGTTATATATCTACATTGCTTCCGTTGTTTGGTTTCTGTTGTTATGCATGTTGTTTACTACTTCTGCTGTTTATTGTTGTTTTCTTACCTTGTATACCTTACTGAATGAGGGCATAGTTTACCCACCGACTCACCAATTCCCTTGCTTCTAGTCGGCAGCCTATGGCGTTCAGGGAAACTCGCTTGAGGTTATGTGGCGAACCGTGTACGGGGCACCAGTGGAGGGGCTCCGGACTCGGGACGTTACACCAGGAGGATAGATGTCACAGCTAAGGATGAAATATATTTTTGCCCCTAACTATCATACACATCCAAATGCATCTTAGAGAACAAGTCCATTAGCAACCACTCACCACAGGCCTCCGAGAAATCTTGTATCTGAGTCCTCTTTCTCAGTGCATCAACTACCACATTACATTTACTAGGTGTATAGGCATGCTCGAAGTCGAAGTACTGAAGGTATTCAATCCACCTTCGCCATCTCAAATTCCAGTCACTCTAGGTAACGATGTATTTCAGGCTTTTGTGGTCCATAAACTCTAAAAAATGTTCTCCCATGATATAATGTCTCCAACAGTGTAACACATGAATAAATCCATCCAAATAGAGATAATGTGACGAGTAATTACTCTTATGTGGCCTCAATTACTGAGATCTGTACGCAACTACTCGATCACCCGACATCAGCACTACTCCCATCCCAATACCAGATGCATCACTGTAAACTATATATCTCTTCCTTTACTCTGGATTATCAGGACTAGTGCTGATGTCAACCGTACCTTGAACTTCTGAAAGGTCATCTCGCAATCTTCTGACCAAACGAACTTCACACGCTTCTTAGTAAAACCCATGAATGACGCTGCTAAGCGAGATAAGTCATGTATAAAGCACCTGTAGTAACTAGCCAGTCCCAAGAAACTCTGGATTTCAAACACTTTCTTAGGCTTCTCCCAATAAACTACTACTCTCATTTTCTCTGGGTCCACATCACCTCCTTCCTCTGTGATAATATGACCCAGGATGTGTATTTGGCCCATCCAAAAGTGGAACTTTGAGAGCTTAGCATATAAATGATGCTCTCTCAGTGTACTAAATATAATCTCAAGATGGGTGGCATGGTGGTGTCGAGTGTGAGAGTACACCAATATATCATCCATAAAGACTAACACAAAAGAATCCAGATATAGGTGGAACATATGATTAATCAGAGCCCTGAAAATTTCTAGCATGTTCATGAGTCTGAACGACATAACCAAGTACGCGTATAGGCCGTATCTGATCTGAAAAGCGGTAAGAAGTGTTTTCGATGTTCTAACGTGTAACTGATGATATCGGGATCACAAGTCAATATTTGAGAACACTCATGCTCCTAGAAGTTGATAAAAAAGATCATCAATCCACGGTAAGGGATATAGGTTCTTAACCATCAACTAGTTCAGCTTCTGATAATCTACACAATGTATGAGGGTACCATCCACCTTGTTAGAAAATAGGAGAGGTGAACCCCAAGGAGATGTACTGGGTCGGATGAAACCCTTTCCCGGCAACTCCTCCAACTTCTTCTTGAGCTCCTGAAACTCTGGTGTAGCCATCCTATAAGGAGTAATGGACACTGGTGATGCTCCTTGAACTAGATCAATAGTGAAATCCACCTCTTGCTCTGGAGGAAGACTGGAAAAGTTGTTTGGGAAGACATCCCTGAAATGATCAACCACTGGATGGAAGTCATTTTGGAAATTCTCTGGTCATCAAGATACAAACTCACAATCTGGGTGGTCACTCCACCTCACCGACGATACTCGGGTCCATCTCAGCTCTCCTGGACATCCCATTCTCCCTTGTATAGAAACTCTCCACCCTTTGGTGATGTGAAAATAACCATGCGATGATAGAAATCTACAAAGGCTTGAAAGGGTACCAACCAGTCTATCCTGAGAATGACGTCATAGCTAGTCATCTCTAAGACATAGCGGTACAATAGAAAGCGACACCCACAAACCTGTAGCGGCACTCCATGCACTGGCGCACAACTGTCATTCTAATCCCCAATGGAGTGTCCCACGTCATAACATCAGAAGAAGAAGAAACAGAAAGCCTAAGTCTCTCCTCAATGGGCACTAATATAAATCTATGTGTAGCACCGATATCGAAAAGTACTCAAGATAAAATAGAAGAAACTAGAATAGTACATCTGACAGTGGAAGTTCCAGGATCCTGCTCAAGTTGTGTCTGTTGCACTGCATATGTCTGCCCTATGTCACGGCCCTGTGACATAGCTTGGCTTCACTGAGCTGACCCACCCTATTGTCTCTAATATACTGGTGTCTGGCTACCATGGCCACCACTCACCACCTCGGCCTGAACGTCCTGACATATCCCAATTCCCTAACTAGTAAGAATATCTTGGACCTACTTATGTATTTGGAGTCTACAGAGAACCCCTATCACAAGACACTATTGGAAACTCCCTGAAAAATCATTATAGATGACACATCATGCCACAAGATCGGCACTCCACTAGGTCACGTGGACACTGAGGTCTCTTGTGACCCTCTTTACCACATCGGTAGCACATCCCTATGCCACCTAAAGAATTCATCTAGCTAGTAATGAAACCGTGAGAGAAATCCCTTCACCTATTCCTCTTACCGGTATAAATAGTACCATAGACTGGTGTTGAACCACCCTAGCCTACACCACTAGCTTCCCATAGGTTCTTCTCAGTAATCAATTCCTGGTTCACAATAGCATGTACTGTAAGCAACATGAAAATGATCACTAGTTCTCTGATGTCATATTGAAAACCATACTCAAAACGTCGAGCCCTCAACATCTCATTACCAACCAGAATAGGTGAAAAATGTTGTAGCTCAGTGAAGCAAGAAGAATAATCCATCACTAACATGGAGCCCTGTTGCAGATTCATGAACTCTCGACCTCGATCTTCCATCATTATCTCTAGAAAGAAAAATTCATAGATGACTGCCTGAAAATCTTCCCACACCATGTCTCTGTGATGCTCGGTTTGGGTGGTAACATCCCACCACCTCTTGTAAGAATCATGCAGTATGTTTGTAGCGACCTTGACCCTCCGGTCTGGAGGCGTCTATAGATGCTCAAAGATAGTCTGCATAGAACCCATCCAAGACTCTATAGCATGTGGTCTACCATCCCCTAAAATCGTAGGTGGATGCTGCTTCTGAAATATACGAGTCAGCTCTACCATAGATGTGGAAGTCGGCGGTGCTCCTAGGAAGGTCTGCATGAACCGAACGAAGCCTTAATAGAACTCCTCCTCTACGCATGTGTCCTGTATAATGGATGGAGCCGCATCTGGTTCTTCTAGAGGATACATCGATAGCTCGTGGCCTACCATCTCTAGAGTATACTCGTTTCCAATCTCCTGGAAAACAACTCGAGGTCATCTCGGCTGCATGACTCTACAAGGTCAAACACACACCTCAGATTAAGACTATCTTGGTCTAAGAACCTAAAGCGTATGGAGGGAACATGGAAAAAGAAAACAGTCGTGTTTTACAAAACAAGACTACACGGCTTGTATAACAACTACATAGCGTGTTCCCATAAGCCATTCACATGTGAATGTACCTCTTCCAGAACTGTCATGTAATACTCCAACACACAGCGTGTTGTCCACACATATGGAGTGTACTTGAATTCTCTCCCGCCTTCCTGAGTCCTTCTACATAGCTTCTCCACACAGCTCTCCTTTAAACGAGACTACACGACATGTATAAGATCTACACAACATGTATGGCTTAAATTTCAACTACGTGTGTTGTTAGTGACACGACTGACTACTCGGCTATCATTACACGGTGTGTTACACCCACACACGGTGTGTACACCACCCAGTTTCCCCAGCCACATGGCCAAGTCCACATGGTCTTTCACCGGTCAGGACTACATGGCTCATGTTGGGACCAGGTTGAATGAAGATGAAAGTTTGAAGAGTTAGCTTTTGCAGAGTGTTGTATTTTGTTGTCAAAGGCAATAAATCAATTCACTGTGTAGAAGGATCATAAATCAGACGATGCTTTGCTGGTATGTATTTCACACAAATCATGAGTTAGGAGAACTTGTGATGCAAGCCTTATGAAGGAAAGGGGGAGAAATGATGATGCCAGTCAGATAATGTTTTGATTGGAAGGGATGATGCTGCTGGAAGATAGGAAAGATTCAGTTCCCATTGCAACTCTGACGATGCTTAAGCTGATCTATCAAAGGATAAATATCACGATAGTGGGATTCGTGATAAGAGCAGAAGAATGGATATGGGAAGCAGTAAAGAGATAAAATGGCAAAGCAATAGACAATCTGGGGATGGCAGAAAAGAACAGTTTAAGGTGGCGCCGTTTTCCAGTGTTTGCCAAATTTTAGGGCCTGAAAATCGGGAGATGAAGAAATCTGCTTGGCAATGGATGTTGCGCTGAAGATGGTTTATACGTGCAAAAGAGTTATTCAAGGTCATAACTATGAACAATGACAAAGGCATGGAGTGCGCGGAAATTTAGGCACGTTTCGCGCAAAAATAAAGTGGTGCGCGCAATATCTGCGGGATGCGCGAAATAGTAGCGGGTTGCGCGAAAAATCTGCGGGATGCGCGGAATATTGGAATGGTGCGCGAAATTGAGGAATGAAGTTTTCGCGCAAATGATGGTTCGAGATCATAAGATCAAAAATTGGCAAAGGCATAAAATGCGCGAAATATTGGAGCAATGCGCGAAATCTGATGTTGCAGGAAAGATTGGGTTTGCGCGCAATATGGAACGCGGTGCGGAATTTTGCGCGCAATTGGTGCTTCATGCTTAGAAGGATAAAAAATGACAAAGGCATGAGGTGCGCGAAATATTGAAGCATGGCGCGAAATATGAAGTTTCATAAAAGAGTTTTTATGCGCATGGAGGAGGTTTTACGCGCGGATTAGTGTTTTTCGCGCGGGTTCAAAAATGCCTATAAATATGAGGCTAACCCTTGTTAGTTGGTAATGCTCGACACTTAGAAGAAATCCCGAGCTCTGGTGCGTGTAAATTATACGCTAAGTGAGTTGCGCAAAAAGAGGAAAAGTTGCGCGTAAAAGGAAAGTTGCGCGAAAACGTTTTTCGCGCCAAAAGGTGATTTTACGCGCAAGCCATTTGAATTGCGCGCAAGGCACCCTAAAGGCTGCGCGAAATATTTGGGGTCTTCGCACATATTCAGTTGTGCACGAGAGAGTTCTTACCGGCTTCTGGGTAAGAAAGTGAAGATTTGTACTTCGGAGAATACATCTGTTTAATTGTAAAGAAGCACTGAAACATTGTGTTATCCTATTTGTGCTAAGAGGGAGCACACGCACTATTGGATTGTTTTCAAAGTGCTGCACGAGTGTAAGGGTATATCCTACTCGTTGTATTCCACATCAAAGGATTGTTTTCTAGTGGATTGTGTGGTACTGGATTATTTCCGTACCATACCAAGGACGTAGCTACTCTTGTTGAGTAGTGAACCTTGTAAATCTTGTGTTCCTGTGGATGTGTGTGTTCAGCAGGGAAGAAACTCTTTAACAGGAGGCGAAGGTTGTTTCAAAAAGGGGAAACTTAAAAAGAAAAAGATATCACTGATTCACCCCCTCCCCCTCTCAGTGATACTTGGATCCTGATTGGGAACTTCAATTGGTATCAGAGGCAGGTTGCCTTCGTTTACTCTTAGCTGAATTGTTTGAAGAGAAGTTGTGATGGAAAATCTAAATTGCGTGAACAGTAAGGGGATTCCAATCTTCGATGGAAAGAACTATCACATCTGGAAGGACAGAATGATGCCGTATCTTATGTCTCTTGGATATGAAGTTCTTGAAACTACAACAGATGGATTTCCTGATATTGATGACAAGGTCCCTCTTACTCCTGTCGATAAGAAGAATCTTGAGAATGATGGAAGAGCTAAAAATGCATTACTCTCATCACTTTCTGAGAGTGAGTTTTTAAGAGTGAAAGGTGTCACTACTGCTAAAGGCATCTGGGATAAGCTAATGAATATCTATGAAGGAAATACAAAAGTGAAGAAGGCAAAACTACAAATCTGGAGGCTGAAGTATGAAGACTTGAAAATGGGAGAATCTGAATCTGTTGGGGAATTCTTTACCAGAGTTAATGACATTGTCAGTACAATCAGATGTCTTGGTGAAAAGTTAGAAGATGATACAGTTGTTGAAAAGATCCTGAGAATTCTGCCTGACAAATTTGATGCTAAAGTTTCTTCACTAGAAGACAGAGATCCGGAAACATTATCTCTTGATGATTTGCACAGTACTCTCATCACTTATGAGATGAGAAGAGAGAAGACCATGAAGAGCAAAGCAAAAACTGATAGAGAAATGTCTTTCAGGGCAGAAAAGAAAGAGAAGTCGAAGAAAATTCTTATTAATGAAGAAGCTGGTGAATCCAACTCTGAAAATGAGGTATGTAAAAATTTTGATGAAATTCTATCCTTGTTTTCTAAAAATGTTAAAAGAGGCACAGGGAAATACAAAGGGAAACTCCCTTTGAAATGTTTTGAATGTGGAGCAGTTGGCCACTTTGAGGCTAATTGCCCTCAAAAGGGGAAAGATGTCGACAGTGATGAAGAAGACAGAGGACCAAGAAGGTCATGGAAGAAATAGGATCGAAAAGATAAATATTCTGGTAGAAGTCAGAATAAAAAGTTCTTTAAATCAAAAAGAAGAAGCTTTTTGTCAAATGATAAGGAAGATGATGATAGCGAGACTGAATCAGAAAAATCTGCTACTGAAAAAACTAGAGAGAGTACCTTTTTTGCAACAGTGAATAATGATGATTATGAGAGTAGTAGTACTGAAGAAGAAGAGACTCAACTTGAACAGTATCTGAAAGAAGAGCTGAAGGAATGTTTGAGGAAGATCAGAAAACTGGAGAAAGAAAACAACAAGTTAGTAAAAGAAAATTCCACAGTAAACAATCAAGAAGGTTTTACAGATGATAAAATCATGATGAAAAAAGAGATTGATGATCTGAAAAATTCTCTTAAGAATACAAAGAATCGTAATGATCATCTTGAAGTGAAGTTGAAGGCAAAAGAAGAAGAGTTGGAACTTGTCCAGCAAAAACTGCATAAAGCTAAAGAAATGAATATCAGTTCCAAAAATTCTATCTCAGAAGTAGGGGAATGTTCCAGTAAGAATGAACTAAAAAGGGATCTACAAAACTTACCTTCAAAGGTTGAAATGAAAGACAAAATTGGTTCTGATAAGAACAAGGCTGGAAAGACAAAGTATGTGGTCAAAATCAGCAATGCAGAAAAATCAGAAGTGCATAAAAATCTTGAGTCAAGAAAAGCTTCTAATACTTCTGGTACTGCTGAATCTGAGCTGAAGAAGAGAGTTACAAATGAAAATATGATGGTTTTTGAGAAGCGTGTTCACAACTCCATTCAGTCTAAAAGTTTCAGAGGTAAATATTCTTTCTATGGATACTGCTGGTATTGTGGTGGATTCGGACACATGGAAAGTATGTGTTGGTTTAACCAACAACATTACAACTATTCCAAAAGTTTTGAAGGACAAGGATTGAGGGGGAGCCAACGCTTTCAAAATAGAAGATCTCCAAATAAGTTTCATAAGAAATCTGAGAAGACTGGTGTGAAAGTTGGGAACAGATTCCAACCACTGGAAACATATTGTGAAAGATGTGATCAACCTGGACATCTTGCTAAGGGCTGCCTTAGTGTGTTACCAGAGCAACAAAAGTTTGTTAATAATCCTCAGAAGACAGAGTTTTTAAAATACAAAAGGGACAAATTTGATAAGTCTGAAAAGAAAGAATGCATGGTTCTCTGGCCAGAACACATTGATTTGGCTAGGAAATTGGAAGAAGCAAAACAGAAAGTGGAGAAAAAGGAAGAACAAAAAGCACTTGTTGTTGAAACAGCTTTGAAGGCTACCAAAGGAGAACGTCCATGGATTCTTGATAGTGGATGTTCATCTCATATGACAGGAGACTTAAAGCTGCTGAAGAATGTGAAAGACTTTAAAGAAGGAACTGTGACATTTGGAAATGATGAATCTCTAAGGATCAAAGGTGTTGGATCAGCCATCATTGGAAAAGAAAAGATGAAATCCAGAAAAACACTATATGTTGATGGACTGAAACACAACCTGCTTAGTGTGTCACAACTCTGTGATGAGGGCAACAAAGTGATCTTCAGAAAAGATGGATTTGTTGTAAAAAGTGAAAATGATGGAAACATAGTTACAAGGGGCCAGCGTACAAGAGGGAATTTGTTCCAAGTTGGGGATGGACAGAACTCTTGTTACATGAGTGTGGTGGATGAAAATAAATTATGGCATAAAAGGCTGGGTCATATGTGTCAGAGAAATATGTGCAAGTTGTCAAAGCGAGAAAGTGTTCGGGATATGCCTGATTTATCAAGAGAAAGAGATTGGTGCTGCACTATTTGTGAGAAAGGGAAGATTGCTAATTCTATGCACAAGAGAGTTGAAATTCGCTCAAAAAGACCCTTAGAACTCATACACTCAGATATATGTGGGCCAATGAGCAAGCAATCTTCAAATGGAGATAAGTACTTCATTACTTTCATTGATGACTTTACTCGCATTACTTGTGTTATGTACATGAGACATAAGTCAGATGCTCTAACAATGTTTAAGAGTTTCAGAAGGAAAGCAGAGAAAGAATGTGAGTATTCAGTGAAGAAGTTGAGAACTGATAATGGTGGTGAGTATAAGAATGAAGAGTTTGAAAGTTATCTTGAGAAACATGGAATTCGGCATGAGTTTAGTTCACCATACACCCCTCAACAAAATGGGGTGGCTGAAAGAAAGAATCGAAGTCTGGTGGAAATGGGGAGAACTATGTTACTTGAACATAGTCTCTCTCATTATTATTGGAGGCAAGCCATGAGCACTGCTGTGTATATTCAGAACCGGTGTTTCTATAGACCAAACTCAGATATGACTCCATATGAGATGTTCTATGGAAAAACTCCAAGTCTGAAACACTTGAGAGTCTTTGGGAGTCCATGTATTATAAAGAAGAAAGGTGGAAATCTGGGAAAGTTCGAGCAAAGAGGAGATGACGGAATTTTTCTTGGCTATGCTCCAGAAGGAAGAGGATATAGATGCCTCAACAAAGAAACAGGAAGAATTATTGATTCTTCAGATGTAAAAGTTGTTGAAAGTGCTGAGAAAGAAAAGCAGTCATATGTTGATGTGGAAGTCGAGCGGGATAGAGAAGATTTTGTTAACAATTCTGATAATGCTTCAGAATTTGTTCATCCTACTCAAGAAGAGGAATCTGACTCAGAAATATCAAGTGATGAGGATGAAGTTCAAACAACTCATCCTAGGTTGAGGAAACAAGTGGAGGCTCAGAACATTATTGGAGATAAAAATCAGAGGGTTCAAACAAGAAGAACAACAAATGCTATATCACATACTTCTCTTTATTCGAAAGTTGAACCGAATAATGTAAATGAATCATTTGAGCATCCAGAATGGGTTCATGCTATGAATGAAGAGCTTGATCAGATAGAGAAGAACAATACTTGGGAACTTGTGCCCAAGCCGGACAACAAGAACATTATTGGTACAAAGTGGGTTTTTCGAAACAAGCTGAATGAAGAAGGTAATGTAATAAGAAACAAGGCAAGATTGGTCTGCAAAGGGTATTCACAAATTGAAGGCATTGACTTTGATGAAACCTTTGCTCCAGTAGATCGATTAGAAACAATCAGAATATTTCTTGCCATTGCTGCACAACGAGGTTACAAAATCTTTCAAATGGATGTAAAATCTGCATTCTTGAATGGTGATCTTGACGAGGAAGTTTACATTGATCAACCTTGTGGATTTGTTATTGGAAAAGATGAAAGCTATGTGTGCAGGTTGAAGAAGGCTTTGTATGGGCTAAAACAGGCTCCGAGAGCATGGTATTCTAAATTAGATACTTGCTTGAAGAAGATGAACTTTAAGAAAGGGAGAGTTGACAGCAATCTCTACATCAAGAAATGTCAGGAGTTTTCACTGATTGTTATTGTTTATGTCGATGATATTATATTTGCTGGAAATAATGAAAGATCATGTGAAAAATTTGCTGAGGAGATGAAGAAGTTATTTGAGATGTCCATGCTAGGTGAAATGAAGTACTTTCTTGGGTTACAAATTTCACAGAAGAAGAATCATGTTTTTCTATCTCAAGAAAAGTATGCTAAGGAACTTCTGAAGAAGTTTGGCATGGAAAATTCGAAACCAGTTTCCACACCGATTTCAGTGGGAACCAAGTTGTCTAAAGATGGAGAAGGAAAGGAAGTTGATCAGAAAGAGTTTCGAAAACTGATTGGAAGTCTGCTATATTTGACGGCCTCAAGACCCGACATCGTCTATGCTGTTACTTTATGTGCGAGATTTCAGAGTGCTCCTAAAGAATCACATTTGATTGCTGGAAAAAGAATTCTCAGATATATCAAAGGCACAACAAACTTTAGAATCCGTTATGACGGCTCTGAAAATATTGATCTATTTGGGTATTCTGATGCTGATTGGGCAGGAAATGTTGATGATCGAAGATCCACATCTGGTGGAGTATTCTTTCTTGGAAAAAGTTGTGTTAGTTGGCATACCAAGAAACAGAATTCAGTAACTCTTAGCACTGCTGAGGCTGAGTATGTTGCTGCTACTCAAGCTGCAACTCAACTAATGTGGATGAAGACTCAGCTGGAAGATCTACTTGTTGAAGTAAAGCTACCATTGCTCTTGGGTTGTGATAATCAGAGTGCAATCAATCTTACAAGAAATCCAGTACAACATTCTCGTTCAAAACACATTGATATAAAGTACCACTTCATCAAAGAGCAGGTTGAAAAGAATGAACTGAGGCTGGAGTATGTTCCTACATCTGAACAAATTGCTGATATATTTACAAAACCGTTACCGAAGGAACCATTTGCAAAGTTGAGGTTGAACATGGGTGTACAACCTCCTTCTCATCAAGGTTAAGGTACATGTTTCTGTCCCCTCTCTCGTCTTATCTTTGGATAGTGTTGTCAAGGGGGAGAATTGTTTCATAAATCTATCCATAAGGAAGAATGTATTAAGGGAGAGTTGTGGGTAAGCTGTGAATTCAGCATGTCTGTGAGTGAACTATTCTAACTATTTGTTGGAGTGGTTGTAGGAAACAAAGTTGTTTTACAAGAAAGTTGAAGAAGTGAAGAATGCTATTGCAAGATGTTCTGAAGAAGGATGAGGAGGTATGTT
This sequence comes from Viscum album, assembly GCA_963277665.1. NCBI lineage: Eukaryota > Viridiplantae > Streptophyta > Magnoliopsida > Santalales > Viscaceae > Viscum > Viscum album. The sequence goes on along the minus strand of OY728135.1, from coordinate 863,911,567 downwards.
CATGAGATTTCACAGTCACTGCTTTTGGACAACATGGTTTTGGCTGTCAATAAATCTTGTTTCCTACAATGAGTTAGCTCACGTAGGCTTAGAATTGTTGATAAGTAATCCATTGCAAAAGGTATCAAAATTCAGTGATTTATGAATCTTTGTTGACAACAAAATCCAAAGGGGGAGATTGTTGGGACCAGGTTGAATGAAGATGAAAGTTTGAAGAGTTAGCTTTTGCAGAGTGTTGTATTTTGTTGTCAAAGGCAATAAATCAATTCACTGTGTAGAAGGATCATAAATCAGACGATGCTTTGCTGGTATGTATTTCACACAAATCATGAGTTAGGAGAACTTGTGATGCAAGCCTTATGAAGGAAAGGGGGAGAAATGATGATGCCAGTCAGATAATGTTTTGATTGGAAGGGATGATGCTGCTGGAAGATAGGAAAGATTCAGTTCCCATTGCAACTCTGACGATGCTTAAGCTGATCTATCAAAGGATAAATATCACGATAGTGGGATTCGTGATAAGAGCAGAAGAATGGATATGGGAAGCAGTAAAGAGATAAAATGGCAAAGCAATAGACAATCTGGGGATGGCAGAAAAGAACAGTTTAAGGTGGCGCCGTTTTCCAGTGTTTGCCAAATTTTAGGGCCTGAAAATCGGGAGATGAAGAAATCTTCTTGGCAATGGATGTTGCGCTGAAGATGGTTTATACGTGCAAAAGAGTTATTCAAGGTCAGAACTATGAACAATGACAAAGGCATGGAGTGCGCGGAAATTTAGGCACGTTTCGCGCAAAAATAAAGTGGTGCGTGCAATATCTGCAGGATGCGCGAAATAGTAGCGGGTTGCGCGAAAAATCTGCGGGATGCGCGGAATATTGGAATGGTGCGCGAAATTGAGGAATGAAGTTTTCGCGCAAATGATGGTTCGAGATCAGAAGATCAAAAATTGGCAAAGGCATAAAATGCGCGAAATATTGGAGCAATGCGCGAAATCTGATGTTGCAGGAAAGATTGGGTTTGCGCGCAATATGGAACGCGGTGCGGAATTTTGCGCGCAATTGGTGCTTCATGCTTAGAAGGATAAAAAATGACAAAGGCATGAGGTGCGCGAAATATTGAAGCATGGCGCGAAATATGAAGTTTCATAAAAGAGTTTTTACGCGCATGGAGGAGGTTTTACGTGCGGATTAGTGTTTTTCGCGCGGGTTCAAAAATGCCTATAAATATGAGGCTAACCCTTGTTAGTTGGTAATGCTCGACACTTAGAAGAAATCCCGAGCTCTGGTGCGCGTAAATTATACGCTAAGTGAGTTGCGCAAAAAGAGGAAAAGTTGCGCGTAAAAGGAAAGTTGCGCGAAAACGTTTTTCGCGCCAAAAGGTGATTTTACGTGCAAGCCATTTGAATTGCGCGCAAGGCACCCTAAAGGCTGCGCGAAATATTTGGGGTCTTCGCACATATTCAGTTGTGCACGAGAGAGTTCTTACCGGCTTCTGGGTAAGAAAGTGAAGATTTGTACTTCGGAGAATACATCTGTTTAATTGTAAAGAAGCACTGAAACATTGTGTTATCCTATTTGTGCTAAGAGGGAGCACACGCACTATTGGATTGTTTTCAAAGTGTTGCACGAGTGTAAGGGTATATCCTACTCGTTTTATTCCACATCAAAGGATTGTTTTCTAGTGGATTGTGTGGTACTGGATTATTTCCGTACCATACCAAGGACGTAGCTACTCTTGTTGAGTAGTGAACCTTGTAAATCTTGTGTTCCTGTGGATGTGTGTGTTCAGCAGGGAAGAAACTCTTTAACAGGAGGCGAAGGTTGTTTCAAAAAGGGGAAACTTAAAAAGAAAAAGATATCACTGATTCACTCCCTCCCCCTCTCAGTGATACTTGGATCCTGATTGGGAACTTCAGCTCACACTACACGGCGTGTTCCAGATGGACATGGCATGTATAATAAAGGATTACACTGACCCATGTTGTTAGTTACACGAGCGAATTCCCAGGTTACACTACATGGCTTGTTCGGCACTAATACGGCGTGTATAAACGATGATTTCCTCTGTCTGTGTTGTTAGTTACACGGGAAAACACAGGGTCAACATGCAAGGTGTGTACAACCGGTACACGACATGTTCCCTCTAGAACTTCCCCATCCTGTGTCTCTGCCCACATGGCCTATGTCATAGCTAGAGACTACACGACGTGTACTTAATTTGTTTCATTTTCTTCCTGAACAAAAGAGTACATGGAGTGTAGTCAAAAATACACGGCGTGTATTTTGGGTTTTCCAAATATTAAGCCTTAGAAACTACTCCGGATCCTAGAAAACACTGAAACCAACACCTAAGTACTAAATTCTGATCTGTGAGGGCCCATACTCCCTGTGAATCAATGCTTGGCATCTTATACATGCTATATCAAAATAAACAGGTCAATGATCCACCATATTCTGGTCCATGAGGGCCCATACTCCTTACGAACCAAAGTTTGTGCGGTTCCCGCTCACCCAGAAAGAAGATTTCGAAAATCAAATAAAAATATAATTTTCAGTCACTAGCACAACATCTATCACAACAACATGCACGTTCTAATGCACCTACAGGGCATGGAAACAATGCATGGAATGTCATTCTAACATGTTCCTAAATTATGCATGAAATGGATACCCTAATCACATCGGGTTGTAAGTAAATAGAACCCAAGTATCCAAATATAAACAGCCCACCATAAGTGCATCACCCAATGCTGAAATCAACTAAACTTTAAAAGTGAAAAATCAAAAAATTGCAACACGAGGTAAATTGAATTCTCCAGGTACACCGGTTAGCTAATCCCAGGCACAACTTATTACCAAGTACCTATTCCATCCAATCCCTGACTATATGCTCCCAACAGTAATTCATAGAAAATAACACCTCTGATACCACATTATAATGTCCTGGATCTGGGTGCCACTCAACGGGTGCCCCGAACCTAGTTGGTCACATGTCCTCAAGCACATTTCCCCAAATTCTAGAGGATGTCGACTCACATCAAAGTACAAGGACTGATAGAGGGGAAACTATTCCCTAATTTTTTAAAGTGTAGCGTAGTGGAAATAAATATAAACATACAATAGAGGAAGCAGAAACAACATAACTCAGAAAAGTAAAATCGATGAAAAAGATAACTAGCAGTCATATATATGACGCAATATGTCCCTATGTCTATGAAAGAATCCAAAACTGGATAAACTACAATCTGAACTATAAAATACAAGGGGAAAATAGAGCAAATCAAATTAAAACAGTGCAGCAGTAACTCAGCAGCATCACAAGCCTAAACTCGGTCCCATGCTCTCCTACTCCTCTGAAACAAATCACATACCTATATAGGGATCGTTTCCCTTATCCACACCTACAGAAATATGATCTGTTTGGGACCAAGACATGACCCAAATAGGGTGTGACAAATAAATCCCAGTAAGAAACCACCAAAGGCCCATGCCCAACTATCAGTAAATTTGTGCAACAGGAGTGTGCAGTAATCAAAAAGCAGTAAACTAGGAAGTACTCAAAAGAAGCTACTCCTACCAGTTCCATTTCCATTTAATTATTATTTAACAATTCAAGATAATCAATTTACAATTTCCTGAGACTCAGACTTAGCCGACAATCTCCCAAATAGTGCTGAAACAAAACTAAAAAAATCTATGTAATACGTACAAGGTAAAACAATACCAAGTATGTGCATTAGCATGGTAGGTATAACATGTAAAATCACCTCAATTGATATACGAAGCAAATAGTTTCCTTAGACATTAAAACCGTTTCCCTCGGGCTAAACAGAATCTTTCCCTCAGTCTAATCAGAACGTTTCCCTCAGGCCTTGCCCTCAGGAGAAACAAAATCTTTCCCTTAGGCTAAATATAAACGAAACCATCAGGTGATTAACCTCAGGCATGGAAGCTACATCCCCCAGCCATATGAAATGTTTCCCTCAGGCTAAATAATCACTTTTCCTCAGGAATTTCCCTTAGGCAGATAGAACAGAAGTAAGTAATCGGGCTGATCCCAACACATAGCAAGCAATGATATACATTTCCTCTCAAGAAAATTCAAAGCATGCTAAAACGCAACATACCCTTATGTATCTTGGCCAAACAGATAAAAAGGGAAGTGCACCAATGGGGTGGCCCTGGATCCAAGAAATGATCCCACACAGCAGTTGTACATATTCATTAAATTACCTATGAAATTTTAGGTATTTAATTAATCAAGGCCTCAGGCATATGACCCCCCAAACATGGGAGAGTATCACAATGGTACCCAAAATCCCCATGACAGTTGGAATAAAACATCAGACCACCGACGTCGATCTCCTCTGATTGATATATACGAACGACGCCTTCTAAAACATTCCAGAACAACCTAGATCTGGAAAAAATGAAAACCCATTAAACCCCAAATAACTTCCCCTTGGTAAATAATTGGTAGTAATAGCTCAATGGGAAGGAAGGTCTTACCCGCATGGTTCAAACTAGATCGACGGTGGAAGAAACAGATTCCCAGTGTGCGATTGAAAGATCCTCCAAGCTTTGGCCCCTCTTATTGAGCTCCAAATGTGTCCACTTCCTCCTCTACAGAATGGGGAGGCTACTGCCCAGTTTTAGAAAAAAACTACATGGAGTGTGCTCTCAAGTATAGGGAGTGTACTTTTCATCATTTAACTATTCCTCTAGTGGCTACTTTTCACTTCCACACAGTTCATTTGTCGACATGATTACACGGCATGTGCTTCTGAATACACGGTGTGTATCATCGCTCCAAAGGCGGCTACTTTCACCGCCTTACTGTTCACATGCTGACTGATTACATGACATGTAAATACCATGTACACGACGTGTAGTCAGTTTTTACACACTTCATCACCGACAGTCCTACATTCCCTGTATACTCATCCCACATGACCAAAGTACACATCATGGGGAAAGGTATATGGAGTGTACCCACAAAATATGGGACTTTACACCATTTTCCATATTTCCTCAAAACCCATAAAGGAAAAGGGTAAAGAAGAAACATGTACATCATGATTTAGAACATGGTTCTTATAGTTGTAACATAAAAATAAAAATGTCTAAGCATATATTATATGGTGGATTTATTACACTAATGTGAAAACAACTTAGGAAAATGAAGTAAAAGTAGAAATAAAATAAAAACACTTAAAAATGATACATCTTTTTTGGTTTATCACCTGTGAGGAAACAACTAACACATCTAAGAATGGTATTTTGCCTAAAATTAGGCCAAAATAATGTGTGGAGGGATTCTAGGAATGTTTTTTGGAAGATATTGGGTAATCAAAAAGGATTTGGAAGAGTGAGTATTAAAGAATAGGGGGTACCTTCTTATAGGAGAGGGGAGGGGCACCCTTGGAAACTCTTAAAATAAAAAATAAATATGAATTAATTTTTTAATCCAAATGAATAAAACATGAGATATGTTGAATATTAAATTATTATAATTATAAATCCTCAAATACAATAATTTTTATACATATATTGATTTTATTTTAATCCTTATCTTTTAGGTTTACCCTAAATTATTCTCATTAAATTTTAATTGTGGTAACAACATTTTAATTATTCAGAGGCTATTAAATTAATTATATGGGGTAAATTTTCAATAATCAGAAACTTAATGATCTTTTATACCGTAAAAAGCCCACATTGTGATTTTAAAATATTTTTAGTATTTTTAAATAATTTAATCAATTATCGTTTTTATAATATATCTATTATGTCAATTTTTACACTATTAAATTTATTGAATTTAAATAAAATCTGAATAGATAGATAAAATAAAAAACCATTTAATAGTCTTATAACATGTCATATTAACCTAAAAATCTTTTATAAAAGAAATTATTTTAAATAAGATTTTTTTTTAATATTTCTAATATCATTTTCTTGACTCCTTCATTTACAAAGCAATCACTACATCATCATTGTATCATAACTAAATTTAATTATTTAATTTCTAAAAATTATAAATAAAATACCATGATGTATGAAATATTTTTAGATTTATAATTAATATTTTTATTTGAATATATCATTTATAAAATCCATTTTAAAAAATATTTTTGTAAGAATATACATGTTTATAACATATTTTCCTTTACTTAAAATTTAAAGTGATAAGTGTCATAACACACCCAAGTGGATTAAAAAGTCCTAATTTTCATCCTATGGGTTTGCATGGTAAGATATATCTCATCAAATAATATTATTACATGTGTTTGGATAGTTTTATATTATTATAACATTATTTTTACCCTTATTTACCTGATTTACCCTTTAACCGTGGTAAATAAAAACAATTACTAAAGATACTATTTATAATGTCCAAAAATAAAATGGAAATATTTCATAATTTGGACCATATTATTACAATGGAAGAATCCATTTTTCCAAATTACAAACAACAAATTTTCAGTAACTAATATAAAATTAATTCCTGTTGTCAAAATGGGAAACCAGTTTTTAAAAGTAAAAACCATCAAAATATTGACATGTGTTTATATCAAAATTCAAAATGAAGTTACATAAATAATAAAATTATATTTAATGATAAATTCATAGTCAAATTAATCTTTAAATCAAATTAAAAGGCCAACCTAACTATATAAATAAGTTAAACGAAAAGGCAATTTTGAATTAAAATGTTATATTTTTCACTATTTGTTAAACAAATTAATTTTGTCATAAAAATACCATAATTCAACTGAAGTAAATTTATATTTCCTACTTCTAAAGAAGAAGGTTATTTTGTTAAATATAACATATAAAATTGAAAAAAACTTGATTTAAAAATGGTTCTTCATCAAAAGGTAGTAAAACTACCATTTAAAAATATTATAGTATTTTATGGTTAAAATTAGATTTATTCTCATTTTATGCCTTTAAATTTTATTAATTAAAAGTAAAAACATTTAATAAAAATGTGTAAACCTAATATAATCAGTTTGGTTCATTCCCACCAATAAAATGACATAGTGATAATGACCATTTAAAATAATAATATTAATAATTTATTATTTTTCAGTATATATCATCATTGTGTGAAATATAAGATTTCAGAGAAACCCATTATTTCATGTTGAGTATGTTATTGGACATAGTGCCCCCTTTTAAGTAAAATATAAATTAAATTAAAGAAATTTAAAATATATGAATATTTCTTATCTATAATTATAGGGGTTGTTACATTCTCTCCCACATTTTAGAAATTACATCCTCTCAATTTTAATTCATGGTCGGTAACTATTGTATGACATTTACAAATACCATTATTGAAATACAACATAATAAAAAGCATCAATAAAACTTCCAAATTAAAATAAACAAAGTAAATAACGAATGTTTCCTGAGATAATAGATACTATGATTTCATGTAATAAAACATTAATATGGAGTAAAAACTAACTGTCATGTTCTAATGGATGGTGATAGAAAACATTATCAGAAGAAAGTTATGAATCTCAAAATCATAAATTTGTGATTGGTTAAAAGTTAATTGAAATCATATTAGTAAACATAAACGTAAATGGGAAATTGTTTTGTTTATGATCATTTTCATAAATTTGGGGAATTATGTTACTATATAGAATAAGAACATAAGGATATATACTTACTTGAAACATATATTTTCATCTATAAATTTTATTTAACCGCAAACTGATCTTTTTATCCAATAGATGAGTATTTAAGATGACTTTGTCACACAAAAAGCACTAGAATAAACATATAGATAATCAAATATACCATAAAAGATGATATATATATTTTCCTTATCTTTAGACATTAACCAGAACAAAAATGCTTACTAAAAGATTAGATAATTCACCTAAACAGAAAAATCCTTTATAAGGATGACTACATTAAATATCCAAAATTAAATAGTAATACACAATTTCTACATATACCATTCGACAAATAACAATCCTAAAAATTTCTAAAAAATTATACAAACTATGTTCGTAACCCAAAATTAAGAAGGATCTGATCACATGGCTTTCCATGTCATATTTTAACATATATCTCCGAATAACATTAACCTCTCTTAAAGTGTTATACCAAAGTGTAATTAACTAAATCACATTTTATCCATGATAGGTTAATAAATTCCTAAAATAAATTGAATTACCATAACTCCACAATTAAAATCATAGATTATTCCATAATATAATTCAACCATTACACCTCAATTGAAATTCCGTATTATTCTATTTATAATTATCTTATAAATTTCCCAAAAAACAGTGAATAACATCCAAAATTACAATTATCAGTTAATCCCCAAATAATTTTCCAGTATCAAGGATATCCATTTGATAAAACATAATTTCCAAAAATCAACTTTATATTATTCAATAAACTAGTTTAACTAAAAATAAAAAATCCTACTAACCATGGACTTCACGTAGGCTAGTGGTCGACAATAAAGCCATTTCACATTTTGGTTGTGGGTTCAATCCCATGGACTTGTATGACGTGATGGGTTGTCACCCTCCTAAGATTTTTCCTTTTTCTAAAACTATATAATTAATATATTATTCCCAAAATGAGATAAAAGATTCAAAAAAAACATATCATATTTTAATCTCAATTTTTATCTCTTTTCCATCATTTTGTATCCCAAAATGTAATATCCCATAATTACCTCCAAATCAAAGATCAAATAATGGTTGTCACTTACTTTATAATTATGTACACAAATGAAAAGATAATTATTCCTTGAATAACATTTTCATATAACATGATTCTGGGTTATGCATACTAGAAAAAGTCTTCTAAATTTATCCCATAATAAAAAGAGTATTAATAATTTTAGATATTTCAACCTCCTATAATGTACCATAACTTCTGAATCCCTTATATGGAGACTTAATAATCATTATGTGTTCTTCATGTTAACCAAACAATGATTTTCCATCTTATTCCTTAATATTTATTTCAAAAAAAAACGTGAATCATGTCCTAAGATTCAATAATGTCAAAAAAATGAGATATGAAATAATCCATACCATTCATGGATCATTTTTAGTTTCCTCATATGTAATTGGAATGGTATTGTGTATTTCTAACTATATATTTTATGGTATTTTGGATCCCATTCCCAATCCTTATTCATAGGACACCTATTTGCATAATGTAAATTCTCCCCACATTTGAAACATTCAATTTATAAATTGAAAATAACTTATTTCACTTTCTTGGAGTCAACTAAAATCATCCTTTTTCCATTGCAGGTTATTGCTTTGTAACCTTCATTTCCATGTCTATAAAATCGTAACATCCCCTTAAAACATTTTCCTAGGGGCTTCCTTCCACATCATTAACCCATATTCCCTTGAATATACATACCTTAATGATTATTATTACATAAACATCCATAAGAATTCATTTCAATCATATATAATGCATCATAAAAATCACCATGTTTAATGTGGTAAATCACAACTCTTGGTATTTGGTTTAGAATAAACAAAAGAGTTCTTATTTCAGCTACCATTTCATTTTGTTTCTTATTCAGAGAACCAACACATTTTCCTTCACATATATTGTTACTTTTCAACCTTCCATCCATTAACTAAAACTAAAATGTTGTTGTGAGTATATTAATAAAATCATCATATATTATCTTATGAGGAATATAAAATTTAAGATATACTTATTCATGTTATCTCAAACTCATTCAATTTTTCTAAAATAACTACTAATCATTATATTGGGTTAAAAGTTTTGGTTATATATAACTTGTAACTCATGCTTAAATATCAACCTAACCTCTAAAGTTATCTAAATCGACCTCTGATACCAACTATAATGCCCATCCATAAACACAAAAAAATATTTAGTTAAATAAATAATTCATATTGATGATCTTTTTAGGTTTATAGTTTTAGATAATTATTCCATAACTATTACATAACATCTCAAATATTACAAAGTATATACCACTAAATAAGTTTCCATTTATTCCACAATATAATTTTTTAAAAAAATAAACATGATTTCTTTTCATGATAAAATAATTCTCGATTTCTTCCATTCTCTTTCCCTTCCTTAAACTATATGGAAAACATTTCAAAAAAAACATATGATGAGAATAAAAATCTTAGTAAGCGATATAAAATATTGAATGAAACCATTAATCTAGGAATATTTAAAACTCATGAAAATATTTTCAAAAATTCTTGTCTAAACCCATAAAACATACTCTTTAACATACCTCACGAAGTCATGATATATTTATAAAATATCATATAAAATCATAAAACAAAAAAGGTAACTTGTGAAATCCATATCGTACTTATATTGTAGCTTTCACAGCTACATAGGGAGTAAGCGTCTGGGTTACATTTGGAATATCCCTAAATGTATATTCCCTAAGTATCTTAGGAGAAACCCATTAATTTAACCTCTTTTTATTACCAAATTCAGTATAGAGCTATAATGGGGTCACCTTGTAACACCCCAAGCTTCTACAGTACGCTTCTCTTTGAATAATACAGTAGCGTGTGTCGTACACAACTTCGAGTTCAAACACACACCACAACGAATCAAACTAGTCGTTATGAATAGTAATACCCACTTTTTGAAATTTTATACATTTTATCTTTCAAAATGGACTTCATTTTTGGATTCGGAATATCGAAATTAGCTTAGGGTGAATTTTTGGTACTTTTCGGATTAATTTCATATTTTGATGAATAGTGAAAATTACTAAATTTTAATTAAAGACAACTTTTTTAATCAAAAATATTAATAGTGATAAATTATGCATTTGAGTGATTTTAGAGTATAATTAGATTATATTTTTACCATTTAATCCAATATTTTTCATTGGACATAATTTCTTATTTAAATTGGACATAAGCAAGTGTCAATCTTTTGATAGTTATTATCTCTTAAAAACACGTCTTTTGTTTTAACAACAGGAATTACTTTTAAATTAATTTATTCCACTTTTGTGTTTTGAATTTATAAAAATTTATTCCATATTTAGAATCATGAGGTCCAAATTTTTAAAATAGGTAACTCTTATTTTTAGACATTTTGAATAATTACTTCGGTAAATATTTTAATTACCATGGTTGAAGGGTAAATCCGGTAAATAAGGGTAAAACAATAATATTAAAATAATATTAATTTACTCTAAAATGTGTCCTAACACTATTGGTTGATACATTTCCGACCATGACCATATTTTGGTCTATTTTGGGACCCCATGGATCCACCTGTAAGTTATAGGGACACTTTATATTAATTATGTTAAAGTACATACAAAAATGACATATGCATATATCTTTTAGAAAAACAATTTTTACATAGGGTTATATATGTTATATTTTAGACTATAAATATTAATTAGAAATATAAAATTATTTACTATATAATTATAGTTTATTTATAATTTTTAGACGTTTAATAATTAAATTTATTTATGAAACAATAATGATGCAGTATTTTCCTTATTAATGAAAGCATCAAATAATTGGTATTATAAATGTTAAAATAAATATAATTTGACAGTTTTGATGACATCAACTAATTTTAATGGTTAATATGACATGTTTTTATGGATTAAATGATTTTTTTTAGAATTAATAAAGTTTTTATGACTTTAAAAAAATCAATTATCTAATAGTATCAACATTGACATAAATGAGTTTTTAAAACAAATATTATATTATTAATTGATATTCTATTCCTAAAAATATAATGTTATGTCAAAGGACTTATACAAGTATAGGTGTATTATTAATGGACCACTTTGGGGTCTCTTGGAAGTTTATAGTATTTTTATTAACCATATAATATAAAAATACAAAAAGACATGGTAAATGTCAAACTAATTAAATAAGAGTTAAAACTAAAAGATATGGTTAATAATGTGACCCAAAACTATCTAAACCCTATTGGTTGAGTTTTTTTCGACATATACACACCTTAAAATTTAGATAATATCCTTTTGATCCATTAGAAACTGAATATGGATTTATTATAAAATAATATTTCTAGCATTTCAAAAGAAGCCCCTTCACCCCTCTTATAAAATGGCACTCCCTCTTCTCTCAAATTCATACCTTCAATGCCTTTTGGCTTGGAAAAACCCTGCCCAAATATTCTCTCAACTTCCCTCACTTCAACCTATAGGCCTTATTTTAATCATAAAGCCTATCTAAGAATCCCTTTTGATCAAATCAAAAGGAAGAACCCGGAGAAGAGGTAATGTTTTCACCACCCTCTGTCATGTTCCTTTCTTCTTCAAATTCTTCTATCTTTGTTATATCCATTATTAAGTAATAACTACAGTATATTCTATATATGTTTATTTTATTATAAATATGGTACAACCATATTCAGTATTATATCCATCTTTTGAATGACATGTCACCATACGTGCGTACGTACGGCTTACCGTCTCCACGTCGTGGTGTAATTGTTACTCAAAACATTATTGTTTGGATGGGTATAATAATGATGTGTAATTCATTTAAATAATAAATATAACAGGATAATTATTCTATATATATGACACACCATCCAATTATATATTAATTTAATATCAAAAGAATGATATTGTCTCTCGTGCGTACGTACGGATTACCGTCTCCATGAACGCGATCAGATTCATTCCCCATCGTACTCATTCAAGAATAATTTTCATTTGATGATTAAAAATAATTTTTAAAGACTTGATATCATTCTAGATATGAAAAAGATAAAACCTATCCATAACAAAGATGTCTTATGTAACAAAACATATAAAAGAAAATGAGTAAGTTAACACCCGAAAAGACGATAATACTAAGATATTATTAACAAAGAAATGTTAAAAGATCATATATGATATCATATTAATGTATATAATTATTTTATAATTTAATAAAAATTATTTCACCATTATACAGGAGGTTAACCTACCCTTAACCAAGTAAAAATACAAGTCAAGTATTTATTTCACAATCTCTTCATTATCCGAGGTTTTTTATACGTAATTATCTACTGGGACCTCTTTATCATCCACATCCAGGTTTCAAAAAAAAGTATTTCAAATCATTCTTACTGTTTTATAGACTATGGTTTAAATTCATTTTTACCCTTTTTGAATTTTTATAAGAATTTTATAAAGTAATCTTTCTGTCGTTTTCCAAACGTGGTCATTTTTATCCTTTTTGACAGAATTAAGTTAAGGATGTATTTTTTTTTAAATTATATAGAGGGTGCGGCTATTTTCGGCCATTATAAAATCTTCAAAGTGTACCTTACAAGCGTATAAGAATATTTTCAAAGTAAATTTTTTCTTTTATAATTATTTTACTTTTAAATGATTTCGAAAAAAGGGATATTTCTCTCAAATAGTTTTGATTTCATCGATATCAACATCCTTTGATGGATTTTAAGCTTATTTGAAATTGATTTATTATAATACAAAACTTCCATATTGTATTGAATTTTTTGTGATGTGTTTTAATGTGGATGTGTTATTTTTATACCATTCATGGTTTATGGATAAATTATTGACATTTCTTATGCTATTTTTAATACGAATGTTTATGTTATGTTTAAACCTATCCATAGGAGGAATGCATTGGACTTAATAAGTGAAAGGTGGAGCCCTCTATAGCTCCTTGATGCATCGGTGGGTCTCATGAGACAAACTATTTTCTTGGCACAAGGCCTTGACAAAATCATATTTGTAGTCTTGGAAAAAGGCCTTGGCTGTGTGGTTATGATAGTCTGGCATTATGCATTCCATCATTATGAAAGTGGTTATTGATATTGCATGTGATTATTTGACAAGTAGAATATCCATGTGAATAAGTAAATGTAATTATTTCATTTTATCTTTGCCATATTATTCTTAAGTTCATTTTTATAAGGCTTTTGTTTTAGTTATACATTGCCTTAAATGTTTATGTTTATTTATAAATGTTTCCACTATATTGTTATACTTACTGAGCATCTAAGATCACCCCTTTAAATGATTTATTTTTTCCAGGATGTGAAGAAGTATTTTATGAATAACCTAAAAGGATAGTATGAGGGGATATGAAGACAATATGTTATTGTTTTTTTTCACTTTATATTTTAATGTAAATATTATGAATGTATCTAGTGTTTCCAAGGATACTAAACTTATCGGTTTTTCAAGACTTGATCTTCTGTAATCTTTCCAATGTTATATAATAATGCATTGACTATGGGTAACTGGGGTCGGGGCATTATATTTGGTATCATAGGGAGGTTTAGTACAAACCTTGGAAGCAAGATTTAGATAAACTCTGATTAGAGCAGATAAAACTAAGATGGACTTTGAGGATTAGAGTAGAAAAACATTCTAAAATTTTGGTATTATAGAGATTTTGTGAGTTTTCCGAGTAATACATTCCACTCTGGATACGATTAGGTAGAAGTAGCTCTGGCACAGATGTACCTAGAGGTAAAACCCGAAACTACTTCATTGAGCTAGACTCAAATGGGAGCTAGTGCACAACAACGGGCCTTGCTTCACTCTTGGATACGACACTACCGGGGGATATGCTTTGGATAATTCTCATTTTATTTACAAACCATTATGATGGGTTTATGAGTATATACTTCCTCAAAAAAAATCTTTTTTTTATTATGGATTATATCCATAAATAGTTCAATTTGTGTTAAGTGTTTTACGAGTATGGAATTATGTATTTTGACTCATAAACTAATCTATTTTATGCCATTTTTTAGAAATGGTGCCTAGTGGAAGGAATGGAAACCGTATCAATGCATGCACTCCATGTAGGGATTTCCCTCCTACTCAAGATAATTATAATGGATCTGGTGATGCAACTGGTGTTGACCAGCTAATCACCATACTAGGATAACTCACATAGAATATTAATAATAACCTTACCTATATAGATCACCCTGATCCACAGCATGGAGGATCTATGTTAGATCGCTTCATGAGAAAACAACCACCAACATTCAATGGGAGTACAAATCCCTTAGTAGATGATCAATGGATAAATTCCTTAGAGAAAATATTCCCTGCCTTGGGGATTAGAGAAAGGGAAAAAGTTGTCATGGCATTTTACTGCCTCACTAGAGATGCTGATTAATGGTGGTCATTGATTCAAAACACAAAGGAATATGATGAAGTATCAAATATAGAATGGATGGAGCTCAATGAATACTTTTTAGAAAAATACTTTTCTTGTGACCATCGGGCAGATATGCAAAGGCAATTTCTAAGTCTGAGGCAAAAGGAGGATGAGAATGTCGCAAAGTATGAGGCTAACTTTACACAGTTAGCAAGTCATGCTGAATATTATATATGTAACCCAAGAAGTAAGATTGATCATTTCTTTTATGGGTTAAAATAGTTTCTCCATCGAGCATTAGTCTCACAAACCTTCACATCGTACGAAGATATTGTCTCATGTGCTATCAAGACAGAAAAAGTATTCTCTACGTCCTACGACTTTAAAATCAAAGAATGAAAAGAATAGATCTTCTTATCACTCTGGAAATAGACATAAGGGGAGGACGAGAAAATTTGAATATCCATCCTGCAGTAAATGTGGGAAGAAACACCCCGGTACATGCTTGAGAGGAATGGGAGTCTGTTACAAATTTGGTGAAAAGGCCACCAAACTCGTGATTGCAAGGGGAAGAAAGAAGCTACCAATGTTTAATGCTACAACTACAGGGAGATGGGACATAATGCAAATGAATTTCCTAAGTGTCAGGGGAACTTACCTCAGAAAAGGACAAGGGATCAAGGCCAAGATTATTCTATCACTACTACTGAGGTAGAATCTCTGAAAGACATTGTGGCAGGTAATTTAATGGTTTCCTCAAGTTTAGAAAACGAATTATTTGATTCTGGATCATTTCATTGTTTCATATCTTTCCAGTTTTCTATGAAAATTAGATATTTCCAATTTGATTTAACAAGGGAGTTGTCATTCAAAACCCCTAAGGGAAGTATCATTTCTACAAAGTATTGTCAATCAGTCCCCATTAGATCATATAAATGTTCTTTTTCTACTGATCTCATCATCATACCCATGATTGAATTTGATATAATCCTCTGTATGGATTTGCTTTCATACCATGATGTGAAGATTTATTGTAAGAAGAAAGAGGTTATAATTTTTTATGATGATGATAAGGAACACCTTGTCTTTAGTGCAGAATCGTCACTACCTAATTCCTATCTAGATCTACCCCCAGTATCTCAACTAAATTCAATTATTGGGGAGGAAGAGAATGAAATAACTATGGGTGAGGAAAGGAATGATCAAATATAGGATGTACCTATTGTGAATGAATATGTATATGTGTTTCTAGAAGATTTACCTGGACATCCTCCAGAATGAGAAATTGAGTTTTCCATTGATTTATTTCCAAGATCAAGGCCCATATCGAAGACCCCTTATAGAAAATAAACTGTGGAATTAGTTGAACTAAAGAAACAACTAGGGAAATTGAGTAATAATGGATTTATTCTCCATTGTGTTTCTCTATGGGGAGCCCATGTCCATTTTGTTAAGAAGAATGATGGATCAATGAGGTTATGTATCGACTACATGGAGATCAATGCTATAACAATAAAGAAATAGTATCCCCAAACTTGTATTGATGATTTATTTGACCAACTGCATGGAACTCAATACTTTTCAAAGATTGAAATTTGATCTGGATACCATCAGTTATGTGTGAAGAAGGAAGACATTCCAAAGACAGCATTTCGAACTAGGTACGGGCATTACGAGTTTACAGTAATGCCTTTTGGGCTGACTAATGCACCCTATGCTTTCATGGATCTAATGAAAAGAGTTTTAAAGGAATATCTCAATGATATTTTAGTGGTATTTATTTATTATATCTTGGTATATTCCACATGCTACAAAGATCATGAAAATCACTTGCGCATTATCCTGAAGACTCTGAGAAGACATGAATTATATGGGAAGTTTAGCACGTGTGAATACTGGCTTCATGAGATTTATTTTCTTGGCCATATTGTCTCTAAGGATGGAATATATGTTGATCCTTATAAGACAAGAGAAATACAGTAATGGCCAGCACCAATGAGTATAACTATGGTACGTAGTTTTATTGGTTTAGTATGTTATTATCGGTGTTTCGTCAAGAATTTAGCCCGATTGGCTAACCCATTAACGAAGCTCACACATGAAGGGGTTAAATTTGTTTGGACAAAAGAGTGTGAGGAATGTTTTGAAGAACTGAAGAGAAGATTGGTCAATTCTCCTATTTTTACTCTACCATCGGGAAATGATGGGTTTGTTATTTATAGTGATGCATCAAAGAAAGGACTTGGGTGTGTCCTTAGGAATAATGATAGAGTTATTGCATATTCATCATGATAGATGAAAATTCATTAGAAAAATTATCCTACTCATGATCTTGAGTTAGCTGCTGTAATATTTGATTTGAAGATATGGAGACATTATATCTATGGTGAAAAATGTGATATATATACTGATCCCAAGAGTTTGAAGTATATTTTCTCACAGAAAGAACTCAACATGAGGCAAAGGCGATGGCTTGAACTAATCAAGGATTATGTTTGGAAGATACACTACCACCTGTGGAAGGAAAATAAGGTGGAAGATGCTTTGAGCAGAATGGATCATGGAGTTTTGAAGAAGATGAGAATTGAAAGGGATCCTATTTTCATGCATCTAGTAAAGATGGATATAGAAATCACTATGGAAGGTGAAACATCGATACTTTTTCAAATGGTTTCCAACCCATCTTTACTAGAAAGGATAAAGAGTTCCTTGGCCAATGATGAAGCGTTTCAAAAAGTAGATTAATGCTATGAATGATGGGAGACTGGGTGAATTTGTGTATGAAGATGGAATTTTGAAATTTGGGAGGAGACTTTGCGTTCCCGAATTACCTGATCTAAAAAGGGGATTTTTGGATGATGCTCATAGTTCCAATTTCTCTATACACCCTGGAAGCACCAAAATGTATTGAGATTTGAAGGACCATTTTTGGTGGGACAACATTAAGAGGGAGATTGCTGATTTTGTTTCAAGATGTATGGTTTGTCAACATGTGAAAGATGGAATGCAACAGCCTGGAGGAGTCATGCAACCTCTTCCCATACCTGAGTGGAAATGGGATAATATCATGATGGGCTTTTCATGGGACTACCAAAGACTCATAGAAGGAACGATGCAATATGGGTCATTGTTGATCGTCTTACCAAGTCAGCACATTTTATTGTTATAAGGTAGGATTTACCACTTGAACGTCTAGCAATACTATATATTAATGAAGTTGTGAGATTTCATGGAATACCCCTATCGATTGTTTCAGATCATGATCCCCGTTTTACTTCAAGATTCTGGAAGAGTCTTTAGAAGGCCTTGGATACTGAACATCATTTGAGTACTGCCTACCACCCTTAAATAGATGGAAAATCAGAACGAACTATTCAAACCTTATAAGACATGTTGATATCATGATCACCTGACTTTCAGGGTATGTGGGATCAATTTTTACCTCTGGTAGAATTTTCCTATAACAACATTTTCCATTCAAGTATTCGGATGGCACCATATGAAGCGTTATACGGAAAGAGATTCCGCACAACAACCTGTTGGGATGACGTTGGTGAAATAAAACTCGTAGGCCCAGAACTGGTGGAGGAAACGATGGAAAAGGTGAAGGTAATCCAAAACCACATCAAAGCAGCTCAAAGTAGGCAGAAGAGCTATGTCATTAACTGAAGGAAGGATTTGGAATTTCAGGTAGGAGATCATGTTTTTTTTGAAGTTATCTCTATGGAAGGGGGTTATACATTTCGGTAAGAAAGGTAAATTGAGTCCCAGGTACATCGGAACTTTCGAAATTCTAGAACGAATTGGGGTTGTAGCTTACCCTTTGGCAATGCCGCTAAATCTCTCCAAAGTTCATGATGTCTTCCACATATCACTATTGACAAAATACATGCATGACCCAACACATGTACTCACTTAGGAGGAATTAAGAACTAGAACCTGATTTGACTTATTTCGAAGAGCC
Source organism: Viscum album (assembly GCA_963277665.1). NCBI lineage: Eukaryota > Viridiplantae > Streptophyta > Magnoliopsida > Santalales > Viscaceae > Viscum > Viscum album. Next base: position 863,892,458 of record OY728135.1, on the reverse strand, counting down.
TGTTAGGATTCTTGATACAAAAAAATAAGTGCTGAGAAACTGAACGACTCGTCTGGTAAAAGTTCTATGGAGAAACCATAAAATGGAAGAAGCAACGTGGGAACCAGTGGAAGTTATGATGAAGAATCACCCGAGTCATTTCATGCGGTAGTATTATAGAAATTTTGATGATGAAATTTTATGAAGGAGGGGAGAATGTAACACCACAAACTTTTACGGTATGCTTCTCTTTGAATAATATAGTACCGTGTGTTGTATGCAACTTCAAGTTCAAACACACACCACAACCAATCAAACTAGCAGTTATGAATAGTAATGCCCGCATTTTGAAATTTTATTCATTTTATCTTTCAAAATGGACTTTATTTTTGGATTCGGAATATCAAAATTAGCTTAGGGTGATTTTTTGTTTCTTTTTGGACAAATTTCATATTTTTATGAATAGTGAAAATTACTAAATTTTAATTAAAAACAACTTTTTTTATCAAAATAATTAATAGTGATAAATTTTGTATTTGAGTGATTTTAGAGTATAATTAGATTATATTTCTACCAATTAATCCCATATTGGTCATTGGAAATTATTTTACATTTAAACTGGAAATAAGTAAGTGCCAATCTTTTGATAGTTATTATATCATAAAAACACACTTTTTATTTTAAAAACGGGAATTAATTTTAAATTAATTTCTGCCACTTCTGTGTTTTGAATTTAGAAAAATGGATTCCATATTTATAATCAGGAGGTCTAGATTTTGTAAATATTTAACTCTAATTTTTTGACATTTTGAATAATTATTTCGGTAAATATTTTATTTACCCTGGTTAAAGGGTAAATCAGGTAAATATGGGTAAAAAATAATATTATAATAATATTAATTTACCCTAAAATGTGTCCTAACCCTATTGGTTGATATAGGTCTGACCATGGTCATGTTTGGGTTGGTTTTGGGACCCCATGGATTCACTTGTAAGTGATAGGGACACTATATATTAATTAAGTTAAAGTAAATACAAAAATGACATAAGAATATATCTTTTAGAAAAACAATTTTTACATAAGGTTATATATGTTATATTTCTGACTATAAATATTCATTAGAAAGATAAAAATATTTCCTACATAATGGTAGTTTATTTATTATTTTTAGACATTGAATAATTAAATTTATTTATGACACAATAATGATGTATTATTTTCCTTATTAATGAAGGAATAAAATAATTTGTATTATAAATATTAAAATAAAAATAATTTAAAAGTTTTTATGACATACAAGAATAATATTGGTTAATATGACATTTTATTAATTCTTAATTTAATTTAGTTCGAATTAATAAAGTTGTTAAGACTTTGACAAAAATCAAATATTGAATAGTTTTAAAATTGACAAAAATGAGTTTCTAAAAACAGTATTAATTTATTAATTTATATTCTCTTCTTAAAAATATAAGGATCATCCAACGGACATATATAATGATAGGTGTATTATTAATGGACCACTTGGGGGTCTCTTGGATATTTATAGTAAGTTTATCAACCGTATAATATAAAATTACAAAGAGACATAGTAAATGTCAAACTAATTAACTAAGAGTTAAAACAAAAAGATAAGGTTAATAATGTGACTCACCCCTTTCAAAAACCTATTGGTTGAGTTTTTTTGACCTATCCCCACCATAAACTATAAATAATCCACTTTTTATTCATTAGAAACCGAATATGGATTTATTATAAAATAATATTTCTAGCATTTCCAAAGGATCCCCTCACCCCTTTTATAAAAGGGAACTCCCCCTTCTATCAAATTCATACCTTAAAAACCTTTTTCCTAGCCCATAACCTGACCAAATATTCTATCAACTTAAATTAATTCAACCTAGAGGCCTTATTTTTATCAGAAAGCCAACCTTTGAGCCCGTTTGATCAATTCAAAAGGAAGAACCCGAAGAAGGGGTAATGTTTTCACCAACCTCTTTCAAGTTCTCTTCTTATTCAACTTCTTCTTTCATTTTTATTTCCATTATAAATTAATAAAACCAGTATCTTATATATACTGTAATGTTATTATAAATATGTTACAACCATATTCAGTATTATATCCATCTTTTTAATGACATTTCATCATATGTGCATACGTACGGCTTACCGTCTCCACGTCGTGGTGTAATTGTTATTCAAAACATTATTATTTGGATGGGTATAATAATGATGTGTAATTCATATAAATAATAAATATAACATGATAATTATTCTGTATATACGATACTCCATCCAATTATATATTATTTTAATATAAAATGAATGATATTGTCGCTCGTGCGTACGTACGGACTACCGTCTCCACGAACGCGATGAGATTCATTCCCCATCATATCCATTCACGACCAATTTTCATTTTATGGTTAAATTTTTTTAAGGACTTGATTTCTTTCCGGATTTGAATAATATACAACCTATCCTAAACAAACATAGCTTATTTAACAAAACATATAAAAGAAAACAAGTAATTTAACACCCGAAACGACGATAATACTAAAATATTATTAACAATGAAATGTTAAAAGATCATGTATGATATCATATTAATGTATATGATTATTGTATAATTTAATAACAATTATTTAACCATTATATGAGAGGTTAACCTACCCTCATCCAAGTAAATGTACAAGTTAATTATTTCTTTCACAATCTCTTCATTATCCGAGTTTGTTTATACGTAATTTTCTACTAGGACCTCTTCATCATCCACATCCATGTTTCAAAAAAAAGTATTTCAAATCATTCTTAATATTTTATAGATTATGGTTTAATGTCATTTTTACCCTTGTTGATTTTTGATAAGAATTTTATAATGGAATATTTCCGGCATTTTCCAAACAAGGCGCTTTTGACCTTTTCGGTAGAATTAAGGTAAGAATGTCTTTTTTAACTTATATGGCGGGTGTGGATATTTTTCACCATTATAAAATCTTAAAATATTACCTTAAAATATTATAAGAATATTTTAATAATAAATGTTTTCTTTTATAATTATGTGACTTTTAAATTATTTCAAAAAAAGATATATTTCTCTCAAATAGTTTTGATTTCATCTATGTCAACATCCTTTGATGGATTTTAAGCTTATTTGAAGTTGATTTGATATGATACAAAAATTCCATATTGTATTGACGGTTTTGTGACATTTATGACTATGGATGTGTTATTTTTATACCATTAATGGTTTATGGTGAAATTATTGACATTTCATATGCTAGTTTTAATATGAATGTTTATGTTATGTTTAAACCTATTCATATAAGGAATGCATTGGACATAATAAGTAATGGGTGGAGCCCACTATATCTCCTCGATTCATTGGTAGGTCTCATGAGACAAACTAGTGTCTTGGCACAAGGCCTTGAAAAAATTATATTTGTATTCTTGGAACAAGGACTTGGTTATGTGTTTATGATAGTCTGGCATTTTGCATTCCATCGTTATGAAAGTGGTTATTGATATTGCATGTGATTATTCGACTAGTAGAATATCCATGTGAATAAGTAAATGACATTATTTCATTTTAACTTTTCCATATTATGATGAAGTTCAAGTGTAAAAGGCTTTTCATTTATTTATAAATTGACATAAATTTTTATGTTTATTTGTGAAATTTATTGTTATATTATTATCCTTACGGGGCATCTGAGCTCACCCCTTTCAATGTTTTATTTTTTCCAAGATGTGAATAAGTATTTAATAAATGACCTGTGGGGATAGTATTAGGGGATATGAAGAAAATATTTTGTTGTAGTTTTTCAATTTATGATGTAATGTAAACTTTATGAATGTATCTAGTGTTTATAAGGATACTAAACTAATAGGTCTTTTGAGACTTGGTCTTTTGTGATCATGCCTATGTTATGTAATAATGCATCGACTCAAGGTAACTGGGGTCGGGGCGTTACACACCTGCCCTCGATTTAACATTAAACCACCCATATTTGGTTTATCATGGAACCACCCATCAAATTTCCAAGTTCCATTACATAATAATAACACATAAAAGTTTGAAATTATCAAAATTTCACTCCTCAATCACAAGAAATCAATTCAAGATATTGAAATATTCACTCCATTTCCAAATCCATTTAAATTTTTTAATAAATACAGTTTTAAATCAATGTTTCCCATATCACTTTGAGGATTTTAAAAAAATTATACAATTAAAATTTTAAAACATATAAGTCCATATAAATACAACCTAAAAACCATTTGGAAACATGGATATTAATGAGAAAGTTTTTAGAAAAATAAATATTTAAAACATTTCAAATGATATTTTAGTAAAATAGTCCCTTACCACTTGAGAAACACTTGAATAAAAAAAATTAAATTATAACATTAAAAAAAATGTCAAACACCATGATAATATATTATTTCATGGTATTACATTTCAAAATAAACGTATATACAGCATATAGTATAATAAAGTGCACAATTTCAATATATGCCTCAATTAAAGGATATTGATATGAAGTCCCCTAAAAAGATTGTATCATTATATTAAGGACAAATCAATGAAATAATTTAGTGTGAAAAATATAAATACTCCCAATATAAGTTAATATTTGTTTTAAACTAATCATATGTCCTTAACACATTTTCTTGGAAAATGAAAACCAATGACATTGATATTTAACTCAATGAATGTATATTGAGTTAATATTTCCCTTTCCATGAGTCTGAAAGGTGTCGTATGCTCTTTATTTTCCAGAATAATAAAATTAGATTATTTTTCACCTGATTTTTAAAATTTTACAATTTTAATATTTATTTAATATCACTTATTACTATGTTATAAAAATTATATAATTATTTAAGTTCATATCGGATGTTTTGTCGATATTTAGCACTTAATTTCAAAATGAACATTGTTTTAATGTCTCTAGTCCATATGGTCCAAATTCCATCAACTCTATAATATTATTAATGATATAATAATAAATTTTATATATTAATTATAATTTTATATTAATTCATTAAATATGGATATAAAAAATTACTCAACGTTACAATCATAGAGGCGGTAAGCCATACGTACGCATGAGTAATGTTTTCCATTTTTCTTTGATCATTATAGAAATAAGTTCAATATTATTTTATATTTCCAGAATAAAAATATAATTATTAATTTAGTATTAATAATTTTATAATTCTTATATATGTATTTCTAATCATTATTAAATAGTTAATGTCGATAATGAACCTTATCAAGTTGTGGAGACGGTAAGCAGTACATACACACGAGCGATAGTATAATTCAATTTAATGATTAAATGGTATAGAATTGGATGGTATATTAATTAAAAAAAATAATTAGCAAGTCATATTAATTATTTAAATCCTTTATTTTCATTTTTATATCCATAAAAATAATGTATAGGTGAAAAATAGTTGTCACCATGCCCTGGATAAGGTAAGTTGTATGCGCGCATGTGTAGTGATATTGTCTTTCGTATGATGGATATAAGGATGAATATGGTTGCCCATAACAATAAAAACATATAATAATATATTGAATTATTTATTTATTACACTAGTATGGAAACAACTTCGGAAAAACATGTATAAGATGAAATAAATTAGAAACACTTAAAAATGATACCTCTTCTCCAGTTGATCACTTTTCAAGAACACTTTAACACATATAAGAATGGTGTTATTCCTAAAATACAACCAAAAAAATGTGATGTGGAATTCTAGAAAGGGTTTAAGTAGATCTTGGACTAACCAAAACAATTTTTATGTGTGATTATTAGAGACGAGAGTGTGCATTTTAATAGGATAGGGGAGGGGCACCCTTGGAAACTCAAAAAATATTAAATTAATATAATTTAATTTTTTAATAAAAATGAATAAAAATTAAGATATGTAAAATATAATATTAGGATAATTATAAAACTTCTTATAAAAATAATTTTTAGACCTGTTTTGATTTTATTTTATACCTTATCTTTTATGTTTACCATTAATTATTATCATTTAATTTTAATTTTGGTAAAAACATTTTAATTATTATGAAGCCATTAATTTACATATATGGGGTAGCTTTTCCATAATTGGACACTTAATGAAAATTTAGAACATATAATAATAACTTTTTTATTGAATTTTTTTGGGTTTTTAAATAATTTAATCATTTATCATTTTATAAAATATTTATTATGTCAATGTTTACAATATACACTTTATTGAATTTCAATGAAATTTAAAAAGAGAGGTACCTTAAAAAAGATTAATAGTATTCTAAACTATCATATTCACCTATAAAAATATTTTATGAATAAATTATGTAAAATTAAATTTATTTAAATATTTATAATATCATTTATTGGATTCCTTAATTAATAAAGCAATCACTGCATCATCATTGTGTCATTATTAAATTTAATTAATTAATGTCTAAAAATTATAAATAAAATACAATGAGGTGGGAAATATTTTTTTATTTCTAATTATTATTTATAGTCAAAGATATCATTTATATAAACCCATATTATATAATGTTTCATTAAGAAGATACATGTTTATAACATATTTTCATTTACATTGAATTAAAATTGGTAAGTTTCATAATCACACCCAAGTGGCATTCAAAGGATAAATTATTTCCCAAAGGTTGTCTTGGTCATTCGTAGCTCATTAAATAATATTACTACATGTGTTATGGTATTTTTATATAATTATAATATTTTTTTACCCTTATTTACTTGATTTACCCTTTAACTGTTGTAAATAACAATAATTACTAGAGTTACTTTTCATAATGTCCAAAAATAAAAGGGACCAATTTACATATTTTGGACATTATAATTCCAAATAGGGATCCATTTTTCCAAATTAAAATCATAAATTTTTCATTAATTAATTTAAAATTAATTCTTGATGTCAAAATGAGAAAAAGTGTTTTCAAAAGTCAAAACCATCAAAATATTGACATGTGTTTATATCAAATTTCAATGTGAAATTACATAAAATAACAAAAATTTAATAAAATTATTAAAACTTTGTCTAAATACACTTTAAAAACAATTAAAAGTATAACCTAACTATATAGATAAGTTAAACTAAAAAGGTAGCTTTGAATTAAAATGTTGTATTTTCACTATTCATTAAAAATGTAATTTTTCATAAAAATAAAAAAAAAATAAAGTAAATTTTGATGTCCCTTTCATAAATAATAAGTTTATTTTGTCAAATAGAATATATAAAAGAGACAAAAAATAGCTTTAATAAGGTTTCAAAATCAAAAAGTGTTAAAACAAACTTTTTAAAAAAAATCAGTATTTTGTGCGTAAAATTAGATTTATGCTCATTTTTAGAAACTAAAATTTATTCAATAAAAGTAAAACCATTTAATAAAAATTATTAAACATAATATAGTTAGTTTTATTCATTCCCACTAATAAAATGACTAGGTGATAATGACCATTTAATATAAAAATATTAATAAATTATTATTTCCATTATATATCGGCCTTGTGTGTGACATACGATTTCGAAGAAAACAATTGGTGTGTGTCGATTATGCTAGTGTACATATTTTCCCCATTTATGTAAATTTATATCTAATTCAAAAATATTAATAGATATGAAAATGTATTATTGTATAATTACCTATGATGTTACAATATTTCATATATCATTCAGTTTTATTTTTCGGTTCACTCAATTGTATCTACGACCCCAAACCATCCATGTTATCTATAATACATCAACAAGTCAAGGGTGTTTCATAATAAATTATAATTATTAATTCATTTCATGTTGATAATATCATAAACACATTTATACCAAGTATAAAAGGTGTATTTTATACATAAAAAAATATAACCAAATAGAGTATATTTACTTATTATATCTATATGATATATGATATAATGAATATTGGATTCCCTATTTGGTAAAAGAAATTATAAAAAAAATTTCTTTAAGATTGAATTTGAACAAATTGAATAATCAGGTAACCCATTCTAAATGTTTATAGATTAAAACCTGAAGAGGAATATCATTATAAAATTTTCATGAAAATATATAAAGAGGAATATTTGGAGAAATGAAACAAGTTTATCCACCATGGGATCTAGATAGAGTTTATAACGAGTAGCTAAGAGTAATATAATTATGGAGAAGTTTTTTTTAGAGTACGAGTTGGAATTAAAAGAGAATATACATGATCGGGAGGAATCATGCATGAATTTGTTATATATTAATATGATTTATATTTTCTTATTACATAAATCATATTTTATTTTAGTGTAGATCATAATTAGAAAAAATACTAATATGTAATTTTTTAAATTTATTTACTCTATAATATCGATTATGAGTTTTTGTACATATTACTCTATTATGTTAATCATATTTCATAATTATATAGTTAATTGGTAGATGAATATAGAATTAATATGAATGATAAACAATGATGTTAATGGTTGTTCACTAGGTAATATGATATTTTCATTAGAGGGATATCTATAAGGATTAATAGCACATACGACCAAATTATCTCTTTAGAAGAGGCAATACATACAACACCACAGAAGCCTGACTATTCTCTAGTATAGAAAATCATTTTAAAACCCCTTATAGGGACATGCGGATATATTAGAAAGACCTTTGGTATGACTGGAAAGATCTTATAAAGGGTTTTATCATTGGTTGCTCTCATCACCTTCCTCACTGGTTGTTAAAATTAGGTAGATTTTTTATATTTTTTCTACATAGTGAGTAGAAACTCTAATATATTTTAGAAGATGGATAGTTTGTCTAGGTCAGTTTTTAGTCCCCACTTTCTCAAATTTATCTTAATATACTTCAAAAATTCACCTTATCCTATTACCATATTTCTATTATATCTTAATGAATAAAAAGTATGATTTAAAACTATCTTATATTGAATAATGACCAAGAAAAAACCTATAATTTATATAATCAATGCACGTATTGTAATAATTTATCAAGAAATGATATTGAGGTTTGGTTTTGGGTGATAAATAAATAATGACATAAAAATATTTAAAACCTAAAAACATTTAAAAACAAGAAATTATAAAATAATATTTATCAATAAATCAAAAAAAAATCATTGACTATTTCATCATTAAAATCATTGACAAAATTCTTATTATTGTCTATGTATGAGTTTTATAATCATTATTTATATTATATTTCCACTCTCTTCATAATATTTATTAACTAATTCTTTAAAAAATCATGAATAGACAAAATATGGGGAAGGTCCATTATTAATAAGAATAATATTGAACAAAAAATGATGGAATTCACATGTGGGTAGGAAAAATAAAATAAAATTTAGAGATTATCTAAAATGAATATACGTAATATAGACAAAATAAATATTGTTCAATTAATTGACACAAGGGTTGTTGAGTTTAATGAAATTTTTTTATAAAAATAAACAATGGACTCAAACATTAATATTCTTAGTCAAATTAATTATTAAACTCAATGAAGAGAAAAACTGAAAATATAAAAGGAAAAGCTTAAAAGTTCACTCACAAATTTAAAATTCAAGATAATAATTTTAATTCCCCTATAAAAAAATTTTATCACACACCATCGGTATTAAAATACTTGTATTATAAACATAATATTATTTAATTTGTTATGGTGGAGGATGAAATAAACTTATTTGAAGACATTATAAATGTTATTATTCATTAATTGGAATAAATACCTATAAGTGGGGTAAAGAATCCCAACTTTAATCAATCTAAACAAAAAAAATAGATAAGTTCATATGATGTAGAATAATTTCTCCATCTATCAGTTATAAATTAGTAACTATAACACAATAATATTTCTACATGATTCTAACAAAATATTTTGGAAATATTCATTTCTTAAATCCTATAACAGATATGTTACATTTCATCTATCATCTCAATATTTACTCACTTTATAAATCTATTAGTGCAAAATGTAACATCCCAACCATTATAATCATTTTCCATTATCTCCACAAAAAAATCATTATTTTCATAGAAACCAATATTTCTTTATAGTAACTAACATTGAGATAAACTAATGATGTAGAATTTTACATCACATTCATTCATCATTTTTTTCCACATTTATTATTCCCATGTTCATTAAAATTAAGGAAAATTATAAAATCATGAATTAAGCCTATATGTGTAACACCGCATGGTTTTGAAAATAATTATTAATGCAAGAAACACTGAGTCCCTATAAAAAAATACATTTTATAATCAAACCATTAAACATAATTTTGGTTATACTATGTTTTAAATTTTGAAAAACGGTCATCTAGAGTTGTGATCAGTAAGTCCAATGGGGTCTTTTAGAACCGACTTGATTTCTGGTGAATAGTTACATAAACATATTAATAGAAATATTGATAGTAATATGACCCTTATGAATAGTAAATAATGATATAATTTAATTTTTAAGGTAATAATATAATTAGATCTTAATTAATTTTTCAATGTGATGTAAAACTAATTATACCTTTAAAATTGTTATTTTATTCAATTAACTATGATTTTCATTAAAAATTAAATTAATAATATTTAGATTTTTTTAAATGGAGTTCATTTTTGAATTATACACATTGAAAAAAAAAATTGTTGAATTATTGGGATTTTTCTTCAAATCTTTATTTTTTTATGAATAGTGAAATATGGTAAAATACCGTATTTACAAATTTTTAGTTAAATAAACTATTTATGGCATCATAAGTAATGTAAGGAAACATGGTTCAAACTCAATTGCACTTATTACTATTAGGGGTCACATGAAACCATTGTATTTGTTTTATTGAGGGAAATAATAAAATAATGAATAAAATATTCAAAATTCACTCCTCTCCTCCACTACCCCCCCCCCTCACTTCCTCTTCTCTTCACTCCTTTAAGAATGTAATATCCTCAAATTTATTCCCAATTACCCTTCCCTAGTCACTCCACATGTACAATAATCTCCTGGTCTTTCCAAAATACCATGACCCCTTCCCTTAAGGAGGTTCTCAAGAAGGTTATTACGAAAGGTAAATCATTTTTCTTTTTAATTTAGTTTCATTTCAATTTATCTTATTTTCTTATTCTCTCCTAACATACTCTGTCCAAATGAACATGATTACTCTAGAATCATCTATATATTGGAATTATATCATGTGAATTGATGAACCATCAATAATATTCTTAATCTATATCTTTTATGTTATAAACGAAATCATCGTCCGTGAGGTTCCTTTTTACAACCTTTGTGGATAAAGAAGTTTCATTATTAAATTTATCCTTCATTACTGGCCATGAAACCATTTTTATGGTTGTACCAGACTGTGATATATATATTATAATCTTATTAATATTCAAGAATCAGTATATGTACTTAATATTAAATCATAAGACAAAAGTAGTTCCTAATAATCAAATACCGCTAAAATAATTGTAGTGGTTGTCATTAATATTTCATATAATGATTCATCCTCATTCCATGTAAACAAATGATATAAATGACCCTTAGCACATCTTTATTTTCATAAATAATTTTTAATTTCTATTCTGGTGATTTACAGCCATTCCTTATGAACTGCATTACATAAAAATAAGTGAACTGATTATGAAAATCATGAAAATGAACACTCTAGAATGACCAAATTCAATCATATAAGTAATAAATATGGAAATAATGAAATTAATAAAATAATTATAAACCAAATACATGTATAATATGTACTTAATTAAGTTATTAATCAGTATAATTAAATATTCTAGATCCATAAATTAAAGAACAGAACACATTCAGTTTTCCACCCGAACATCCATTTTCATTTAGGTTAGTTTAATTGTCTAATTACCTCAATGAAACTATTGTTTATTGTTATTTACTCCTCATAAATCCTGTTTGAGCGTCCTAGATATTTTCACCAACCATAATCCTTCCTTATTTTATGTATAGTTACACATTTTGAACAGAAATTTCAAAATTGTTTCCCAAATACAAGCATGATTCAAGGGAATTTCTCAAATTCTTACCTATTTTCAAGGGAACACTATAATCTGTTGTTGAAAATCATCATCTTTATAAAATAATTTATTTTATTATAAAAATACTAACTTCCTTAACTCCTGGTTTTATAAAAAGATTTTTCCAAAGGAACTCTTCTTTTCAATGTAAAAGAGTATTTATCTCAAGAATTACTTGAAGATTTTATAAGAGTATCATCATATATTTCAACACTCATATTGATTCTTATGTATTATTGTGAATAATATTTCATGGAATCATCTACCATATTTAAATTAATGGTGTATTAATATTGTTTGGGGATGTTCTATCTTCAAACCATCAACCAACTTGCTCTTAATGGTTAGTGTTTATGTTTAATGTTCGGGGAATGTTATTTACATTTCATATATTAGTTTCAATATAGATTTACGTGTTTGTTTATTTTTTCCCCATGTATATGAGGAATTCATTGTAAAAATTAAGTGTCAGGTGGGGCCCTCTATATCCCTTAGATTTATCAGTAGGTCTCATTAGACAAACTGTGGTCCTCACCCAAGGCCTTGGAAAAATGATTATTTATGGTCTTGGCATGAGGCCACGATAGTATGGTTATGATGTCCGACATTATGCATTCCCATATTATGAAAATGGTGTTGATGGTTCAGGTGGTCATTCAATTAGTAGAATACCCATGATTATATTTTGTTATGGCCTAATTTAATCAGCTCATATTCTTTCCATAATGTGTTCGTGTTTGTTTTTTGTAAAGGCTTGTGTCTTCAATTATTCACACTGTGTAATGCTTATGCTATGATATCTTCCACTATATTTCTTACTCAAACTGAGCATTTGAGAGCAACCCTTTCTTATGATTCATTTTCATAGGACATGTAGAATTTTATTTTGAATGACATATTGAAATAACCTAACTGGTATGGATTTGGTCGAAGAAATTTCTATGTTTTTTCATTTCAAGTTGTAATGTTGAACTTATGTATGTATCATGTTTCCAATGGTACTAAAATACTCAGTCATTTGGGATATATATTCCTATTTTATATGGAAATTTAATTAAATAATGCACCATCCTAATAAAATTGGGTTCAGGTCCTTATAGTTGGTATCAGAGAAAGATTAGTAGAGAACTTGGAAACTAGATTTTGAAAATGTAGATTTGGGAACAAGTCCCTAAGATAGTCATTTAGGATAAGAATACATGTAAATACTGGTATTTTGGTAGGATATATATTGTATGTATATTTATATAAAACACATCGATGTCTGGATACAACAAGTCAATGTGGTTCTTGCACATATGTACCTAGGAGTGAAAACTATGACAAGGATTTTTGGCCTTGACCTGGGGTATCCTGGTTCATGACAACAAGACTTACTGTGCACCTGGTATGACACTCTTAGGGGATATTATTAGGATAATTCACATTTTCTTTACAATCCATTATGAATGATTTAAATGTAAATTTTTCCTTTAAGAAAACATTTTAATGATTAAGAGATTATATTTGTATATAATTTCAATTTATTCTAGTTATTTTTATAGATTGAGATTATGCATTATGATTCATACACTAATCTAGTGTATTCCATTATTTAGAAGTGATGCCTAGTGGAAAGAATGGAAACTGCATGAACACACATGTCCCATGTAGGGATTTCCCTCTGATGAAAGATAATGATGTTGGCTCAAGTATTTTGACTGGTGTTGAGTATCTTATAACTCTACTGGTACAACTTACACCGGTTATAAGAAATAACCTTACTCATATATAGCATCTGGGTCCACTATTTGGAAGAGATTTGTTAGATCACTTTATGCGACAACAACCTCTTTCATTCAATAGGACTAAAAACCCATTTCTAACATAGAAGTGGATAATTTCCTAGAAAAGATATTTCTCACTTTGGGATGTAATGAAAGAGAGAAGGCCATCATGGAAATTTAACATCTATCGAGAGATGCAGATAATTGGTTTTCCTTAATCCAAAACACAAAGGAGGATAAAATGATAGACGAGATGGAATGTAGGGGATTTAATGAAATCTTCCTAGAGAAATACATTCTTCATGAATAGTGATTGGATATGGAAAGGAAATTATTGAATCTGAGGAAGAAAAAAGAAAACAATGTGTCCATTTATGAAGCCAACATTACTAGGCTTCAAAGGCATGTTGCGGCATGTTGCGGAGTACATACATAATCCAAGGAGAAATTTTTATCAATTATTTGATGTTTTAAAAACATTCCTCCAAAGGCATCTAGTATCTCAAAGTTTCTCATCAATTTAAGATGTAGAATCATGTTATATCAAGAAAGAAAATGAATTTTCTAAGTCATATAACTTTAAATGAAAATAAGGGAATAAGAGGGTTATCAAAAACTCTATAAAAGGAAATAAGGAAATGGGGAAGAAGGGAAGTGTTGACCATCAATCCTTTAGTAATTGTGTGAAGAAACACCCTGGCACTTTCCTGAAGGGAATGAGAGTCTCTTACATTTGTAGAGAAAAAGGAAACCTATCTCAGGATTATAAGGGGAAGAAAGAAGATTCCAATGTTCAATGTTACTATTTCAAGGATATAGGACATTATACACATGAATGTCCTAAAAGTCATAGATACATTCCCTAATGAAGACCAAGGGAGAAAGGAAAAGCTTATGTGGTCACAAATGAAGAAAATGATGTTCCTAACGAAGTGGTGGAAGGTACTGTAATCATTTAAACAAAAGTATCCAATGCATTATTGTAACGACCCGCACATTACATACATTGTTAATACTTCAAAATTGAATCACACTTATTACAACATATGACAAAACCACAAAGGACCGTATAGGTATAGTGTCTTTAGAAACTGGGAAACATAAACAACTGGTTCATAAATCTTCTACAGTGTCTCCCATTTATTTCATCATATCTAGGGTTCCTTTTAGCATATTCTACTTAATATCCATCTTCCTGGCCTGGGTAAAAGAAAACATAAAAGGGTGAGCTCAAATGCTCAGCAAGGGCAAATAAAGGAAATAAAAATCATATCATATCTTTTTGAAAATCATAACCTGCAAAAGAGATCATAATATCTTAACATGGAAAAAATCATAGAAGTGAAAATGAGATCCCCATAATCATAACATAAAACTTGAAACTTTGTGGCATGCACACATAATCATGGAAAATCATTTCTTGTTAGTCATGACTCATTGCCAAGACTATCTTAGTGGACAAAGTCCCTTTCTGAACCGAGTTCACTCCTCGTTTCAGTCCTGTATCACTGAACCGAAATAACCTTCCGTTCCAGCCATGTCTATCTCATGAGATATAAAATCTTTACCCAATGAATTGGAGGGAGATATAGGTCCCACCCATCTTATAATGAATCCTTTCTTATGTGTGCCACATAATCATAAAACATACATCATCGCATAACACATATAACAAAAATGGGATTCTTGAAACATCATGACATCATAAATCAATTCATATATGATAAAGGAATTCATAAACATAATTCCATCACAACATAGTCAAACCAATGTAAAAATATGGATAGAAACAGAACCCTTTATTATCTTAGATGGAAAATAATTTTGATAAAACACTTGAATTGAATTCTTGAGGAAAATATCCTTTCTTCTTCAAAAACATTTTTCCTTTCATAACATGTCATACAACTTTAAAATAAAAGAAGTTGATTAAAAATAAACATGAAAACTTGTAAAGGAAGCTTCTTTGAAGTAATGTTTTAAAAATCCATTCATGCCGTATAAGTTAAAAAAAACATTCTTCTCGTTCTTTTGTCGGAAAAGTCAAAAAGTACCTCGTACGAAAAACGACAAAAGATTCCTTTCATTTCTTCTACTAAAAACTCACCGAAGGGTAAAAATGGATTTAAAAAATTGTAGGTGGATGGAAATAATATTACATATTTATGAAACATGGATGTGAATGATAAAATACACCCCAGTAAATACTTACGAATAAACAATCTCGGATAAAAATGAGATTGTGATATTTCCCTTACCTTAGGTCCGATTTGCTTTTTTCGTGTCCGAAGCTCCTGTATAATGGTTTAAATAATGTTATTGACTTATTACAGAATCATACATATTGATATGAGATCATATATGGTCATATTATTAGCTTCTTTTTAGTAATATTTCATTGTTACTTGTTACTCGGGTCTTTATAACTTTTTGTTCTTATGCGTGTTTTGTCGAATAAATTCTTATTCTTATCTTTAGGTTATAGATAATTCATGTCCAGAATGGTATTAGTGTATTATATACCATATTCATTCATTCAATTCATTTATATAATCATTATGAAATAAAGATCATGTAGAACGAGTCGCATCACATCGTGGAGACGGTATTCCGTACGTACGCACGAGTGATGATATCGTTCCTATGATCGTGGAATTGTATTGGAGTATATATATATATTATTTCAGTATCAATATTACTTAATAATAATCATATATAGTTACTGATTACACCATTATACCCATCCTTGTAAGGTGATGGTGGAAAATAGATTACACCACGGCGTGGAGACGGTATTCCGTACGTACGCACGCGCGGTGATTTCATTTTTCCGTAGGATGGATAGAAGGTGAATTAGGGTTGTTTCATATTTATAATAACATATCAGTATGTAAGTAATACTGATGTTATTACTTTATCATGAAACAACTAAAGAAGAAGAAGTTGAAGAAGAAAGAAATTGAAAAGATCGGTAATGGATATTACCTCTTCTTTGGAACGCCTTTTTGAATCCTCCACTTAAGGAACTAAGATTGGTCTTTGGAGAAGACCAGGACCTCTAGGATTATTCTAGGGAAGTGGAGAAGGGAAAATGGCAGGGGTTGGCCGAGCTTGAGTGCTCAAATTGGTGTGAGGAGGAGGGGGAGGAGGTGCCCTTTTATAAGGGAGGAGAGGGGCACCTTAGGAATATCTCAAAATATTATTTTATATTAAAGTCAAAATCGGTTTATAATGGTTCCAATGGGTCTTATTTCGAAGCTAAAGTGGGGATGGGTCGAAATCCTATCAACCAATAGGATTTAGACAAGTTTAGGGTATTATTTTAACCTTATCAATTAGATTTAACTCTAAGTTAATTAATTTAACTTTTACCGTGTCTTTTTGTTTTCTTTCACTATATGGTTAATACACTTACTATAACATGCCAAACGAACCCCAAATTGTTTATTATTAATATATATATCCTTATCTAAGTAATTTGGCCGAACCATTGATTTTTAGGAATAAAATAACAATTATTAATATAATATTTGATTTAAAAACTATTTTGTGTCAATTTTGACACTATTTGATATATGATTTTTGTGAAAGTCATAACAGAATTATATGTTCGAACCAAGTTGATTAAATCAATAATAATATATCATAGTAACCTAGAAAATTAGTGGAATTCATAAAAAGTCTCAAATTACATTTATTTTGGTATTTATATTATCAATTTTGTCAATATTTCATTAATAAGATAATTACTGCATCATCTTTGTGTCATAAATAAATTAAATTATTTGATGTCTAAAAATTACAAATAAAATACCATCATGTAGGAAATCTTTTTCGCTTTCTAATGAATATTTACAATCGAATTTATCTTATGTATAACCCTATATTAAAAATGATTTACTTATTAAACTTTGATTTTAACTATTTTAACCCTTCTTTAAATAAATTAATAATAAATGTCCTAATCTAATCCAAGTGGGCCTAAATGGTCATATTTTATTCCTAAGTTTGTTTTTGGTCGAATTACACTTGTCCAATAGAATTAGGACATGTGTTAGGGTAATATTAATATCATATTTACCCTTAGTTACCCTATTTACTATTAACCGCGGTAAAAATAGTAAAAAGTTACTATTCACCAAAAAATTATTTTCATCTCATTGAACCACATTTTAGTCCTTGATATTAACCGTGTCTCTCGGATTTTTTGAAATTCCATTCACAGAAGCGGTAAAATTAAGTTTTATGCAAAATTCGGTTTTTAACCTACCACTTAGTGGTTTCACTATTCATCAAAAATTGAAAGTTTTCAGAAAAATACCAAAATTTCACCCTAGGATAATTTCGATATTCTGAGTCCAAAAATGAAGTCCATTTGGAAAAATAAAATTTATAAAATTTCAAAAAGTGGTTATTACTATTCATAACGGCTAGTTTTAATAGCATATTGTTGTTTAGTGAAACTCGGTATTGCGTACGACGCAAGCTATCGAGGAAGGTCGCGATTGCGTGTAAAGCAAGCCAAGCAAGTGTTGTGTAGAAAAAGATTCCTTTGATGATTTATATAACATAAAAGTCTCGGGTGTTACATTCTACCCCCCTTAAAAAGAATTTTGCCCTCGAAATTCTTCACTTTGCAACAAACAAATGAGGATACTTCTCCCTCATCATATCCTCAAGCTCCCATGTAGCTTCTTCAAGTTGGTGGTTTCTCCATAAAACTTTCACCAAGCGAGTGGTCTTGTTTCGTAGGACTTTTTCGCTACGATCCAGAATCTCTATCGGCTGTTCTTCATAAGAAAGATCTTGCTCCAGCGGTACAACTTCTGAGCTGAGTACATGTGAAGGATCTGGTATGTACTTTCTCAGGAGAGATACATGGAACACATCGTGAACTTGAGAGAGATTCGGTGGAAGCGCCAATCGGTAAGCTACCTTCCCAAAACGATCCAGTATTTCAAAAGGACCGATATATCTAGGGCTCAACTTCCCCTTCTTTCCAAATCTCATAACCCTCTTCCAGGGAGATATTCGTAAGAACACTTTATCACCCACTTCAAACTCTAGGTCTTTTCTTCGGTTGTCGGCATAACTTTTCTGTCGACTCTGAGCTGCTCTTATGTGTTGTTGAATAGATCTGACCTTTTCTGCCATTTCATCAACGAGATCAGGTCCTAATAGCTTTCTTTCCCCAACTTCATCCCAGCAAGTTGGAGTCCTGCATTTCTTTCCATAGTGAGCTTCATAAGGAGCCATCTGAATACTGGAGTGAAAGCTATTATTATAAGAAAATTCCACCAAAGGTAGGTGTTGATCCCAACCTCCTTTGAAATCCATAGAGCAAGCTCTCAACATATCTTCTAGGGTTTGAATTGTTCTCTCAGACTGACCGTCTGTCTGGGGATGATAAGCAGTGCTGAAACTCAACTCTGTATCTAGAGTATGCTGAAGACTTCGCCAAAACTTCGAGGTAAATCTCGGATCTCGATCAGATATAATAGAAAGTGGTACTCCATGCAATCTTACCACTTCCTTTACATATATCCTGGCAAGCTGATCTAGAGAGAAATCCTCTCTAATAGCAATGAAGTGTGCAGACTTTGTAAGACGATCAACTATGACCCAGATAGCATTATTGCCTTTGGATGTTTTAGGAAGTCCTGTGACAAAGTCCATAGTGATGTTTTCCCATTTCCATTCGGGTATGGGTAATGGTTGTAACATCCCCTTAGACTTCTGTCTCTCAGCTTTAACTTGTTGACAAACCAAGCATCGAGAGACATATTCAGCAACATCTCTTTTCATGCCATCCCACCAGAAGTACTCTTTTAGGTCCCTATACATCTTCGTGCTTCCAGGATGAATAGAGAATGAAGAACTATGAGCCTCATCCAGCAGATCTTTCTTTAATTCGGGGATGGGAGGAACACAAACCCGATTCCTGAACTTTATTATCCCATCACAATCAAGGTTGAATTCAGGAACATTTCTCACCTTCTTTTGTAACTCGACATCTTCTTTCTGTGCCTCTTTAATCTTCACATGTATAGATGGTTGAACATTCATTTGAGAAAGATAAGATTTTTCCCCTTCCATTATAATTCCAAGATCCATCCTTTGTAAATCCATAAATATTGGATCTTTTGTGATCCTCATCATGGATAAACTAGCATGGTCTTGTCGACTTAATGCATCTGCCACCTTGTTTGCTTTCCCAGGGTGGTAATGGATTGAGCAGTCATAATCCTTAATCAGCTCCAACCATCTTCTTTGGCGCATATTCAGCTCCTTTTGTGTGAAAATATACTTTAAACTTTTATGATCAGTATAAATATCACACCTTTCACCATAAAGGTAATGCCTCCAAATCTTTAATGCAAAGATTACCACAGCCAACTCCAAATCATGTGTTGGGTAATTTTGCTCATGGATTTTCAACTGTCGTGAGGCATAAGCTATCACCATATCATTTTGCATAAGAACACACCCCAATCCCTTCTTGGATGCATCACTATAGATCACAAACCTTTCTCCACTACAAGGCAGTGTGAGCACAGGTGCACTGGATAACCTTCTTTTCAACTCCTTGAAATTCTCTTCACATTCCTCTGTCCAGACAAACTTAACTCCTTTCCGAGTCAACTTGGTGAGTGGATTAGATAATCGTGAAAAATCTTTTACAAAACGTCGATAATATCCAGCCAAACCAAGAAAACTTCGGATCTCAGTTACTGTTGTTGGTCTTGACCATCTTTCGATAACCTCTATTTTTGCTGGATCCACAGATATCCCCTCTTTTGAGATTATATGACCCAAAAATGCAACTTTTTGAAGCCAAAATTCACACTTGGTAAATTTGGCATAAAGCTTCTCTTTTCTCAGGGTCTTCAATATAATTCTCAAGTGATCTTCATGCTCTTCCTTGCTCTTTGAATAGACAAGAATATCGTCTATAAAGACTACCACAAATTGATCAAGATAGTCTCTAAAGACTCTATTCATTAGATCCATGAAGATAGCAGGGGCATTAGTAAGACCAAATGGCATCACTATAAATTCATAGTGTCCATACCTTGTACGGAAAGCCGTCTTTGGTATATCCTCCCTTTTGACCCTTAATTGATGATACCCTGAACGAAGATCAATCTTGGAAAAGTATTGAGCTCCGCGTAGTTGGTCAAATAAGTCATCAATGCGTGGGAGATGATATTTGTTCTTGATAGTGATCTTGTTAAGTTCTCGATAATCAATGCAGAGTCTCATTGATCCATCTTTCTTCTTAACAAATAGAACAGGTGCTCCCCAAGGTGACGCACTAGGGCGTATGAATCCCTTATCAAGATTCTCTTGGAGTTGCTTCTTCAATTCCTGCAACTCAATTGGGGCCATTCTATAAGGTGTCTTTGAAATAGGCAAAGCACCCGGTACGAGTTCTATTGAAAACTCAACTTCACGATTTGTTGGAAGACCCGGTAATTCCTCCGGAAAGACATCATCAAACTCCCGTACAATGGGCATATTCTTAATCGTGAGTTTCTCACCAACTATTTGAGATAAATAACCTTCATTTAGTGGAATCAATACCCATAAGATGGAAGAAATTTCCACTGGAAGGTTATGTTCATCCTTGCATTGATAGACGATCGTAGGTTGATCTGGAATATGAAATGTGACTTCCCTTCTTTGGCAATTGATATGAGCTCCATGTAGAGAAAGCCAATCCATGCCAAGAATCACATCAAATTCCACTAAAGGAAGGATCACAATATTTGCAGGAAGCACTTTCCCACAAACTTCGATCGGAGAAGAATTATAAACTTCTGATGCGATTGATGTGCCATTAGGTGTTGTCACAGCTAACTCAACATCTAATTGTTGAGGTAATACGGTGATACCCTTAGAAAATTTTTCAGAAATAAAAGAGTGGGTGGATCCAGAATCAAATAAAACATTTGCTACTTTAGAGTGGATGGTAAGTGTACCTTTCACCACATCGTTATCGTACTCCACATCGCTGATAGAAATTGCATGTGACTTTCCTTTTTCTTTAGCCTTAAGAGTTTGTTGACGTCGACCATCATCATCAACCCTTGGATTTGGGCATTGATTAGCATAATGCCCCATCTCCTTGCACTTGAAACATTGAAGTGTAGCAGGTTCATTCTGTGTATCCCTTCCTTTGTTTGCATCATTAGACATCTTCTTCCCATTATCACGGCATTCAAATGCCCGATGACCTTCCTTTCCACATTTAAAACATTTACTTGTCCCTTTAAGACAACTCCCTCCATGTTTCTTTCCACACTTTGAGCATAAGGGAAAGTTCATCTTCTTTTCCGTGTGCTCTTTAGATTTTTCTTTGAATTCCATCTTCCTCTTCTTATCAAACCCATGTGACTGATGGGTTACTCCAATCTCCATCTCGACTTTGAGAGCACATAGAACGATTTCCTCGTAGCTATTGAAGTCCCTTATGGCTAACGCCCTTCGAAGACTTGGTTTTAAGCCACTAAAGAATCGATCGATCTTACTCTCAGGTTGGATAATAATACCAGAAGCGTACCTTGCAAGTCTGGTAAAATTTGCTTCATAGGTACCAACAGATTCATCATCCCTTTGCTTTAGTTCAAGGAACTCTTTCTCCATCTTTGTTCGGAGAATACGAGGGAAGTACTTATTGAAAAATAAGTTCTTGAACTCGTCCCATTCCATAGACTCAATTTCATCCCTTTGCCTTGTATTCTTAACAAGATTCCACCATCGATCAGCATCTCCTTCCAAACGATACACTTCTAGGATGACTTTATCATGCTCAGAACATTGAAGAACTGAAAATATCTTTTCAGTAGTACTAATCCATTGTTCAGCAACTAATGGATCAGTAGACCCGCTGAAAGATGGTGGACGCTGCCTCATGAAGGATTCAACAGAATGTTGCTCCCTCCTTTGTTCGTTTGGAAATCCTGCATGATTCATAGCTTGATAAAGTTGTGTGAGCATGGCTACAAGATTTTGCATTCCAGCTCCCATATCGTTTGGTTGCTCCGGGGGACAATCATTGCATTGCCCATCGCATTCCGCATTAACACGGTTCCTTCGGGTTCCAGCCATTGACTAAAACCAAGAAGAATAGTGTGAGCAACACTAATTATAATAGGAAACCACATAATTCAAGAAAAAAAAATTCATGCTTATGGTCTTATCCTAGGTTATTCATGGCCATTTCTAAGATTGTGTTCTATGCTTAGACTTATCCTTAGGGTTCTTACTAAGGCTTTCACATCCTAGTTTCCAAAGGTTGACAATACCTTTCCTCTGATACCAACTGTAACGACCCGCACTTTACATACATTGTTAATACTTCAAAATTGAATCACACTTATTACAACATATGACAAAACCACAAAGGACCGTATAGGTATAGTTTCTTTAGAAACTGGGAAACATAAACAACTGGTTCATAAATCTTCTACAGTGTCTCCCATTTATTTCATCATATCTAGGGTCCCTTTTAGCATATTCTACTTAATATCCATCTTCCTGGCCTGGGGAAAAGAAAACAAAAAAGGGTGAGCTCAAATGCTCAGCAAGGGCAAATAAAGGAAATAAAAATCATATCATATCTTTTTGAAAATCATAACCTGCAAAAGAGATCATAATATCTTAACATGGAAAAAATCATAGAAGTGAAAATGAGATCCCCATAATCATAACATAAAACATGAAACTTTGTGGCATGCACACATAATCATGGAAAATTATTTCTTGTTAGTCATGACTCATTGCCAAGACTATCTTAGTGGACAAAGTCCCTTTCTGAACCGAGTTCACTCCTCGTTTCAGTCCTGTATCACTGAACCGAAATAACCTTCCGTTCCAGCCATGTCTATCTCATGAGATATAAAATCTTTACCCAATGCATTGGAGGGAGATATAGGTCCCACCCATCTTATAATGAATCCTTTCTTATGTGTGCCACATAATCATAAAACATACATCATCGCATAACACATATAACAAAAATGGGATTCTTGAAACATCATGACATCATAAATCAAT
This sequence comes from Viscum album, assembly GCA_963277665.1. NCBI lineage: Eukaryota > Viridiplantae > Streptophyta > Magnoliopsida > Santalales > Viscaceae > Viscum > Viscum album. Next base: position 863,868,570 of record OY728135.1, on the reverse strand, counting down.
TCATATATGATAAAGGAATTCATAAACATAATTCCATCACAACATAGTCAAACCAATGTAAAAATATGGATAGAAACAGAACCCTTTATTATCTTAGATGGAAAATAATTTTGATAAAACACTTGAATTGAATTCTTGAGGAAAATATCCTTTCTTCTTCAAAAACATTTTTCCTTTCATAACATGTCATACAACTTTAAAATAAAAGAAGTTGATTAAAAATAAACTTGAAAACTTGTAAAGGAAGCTTCTTTGAAGTAATGTTTTAAAAATCCATTCATGCCGTATAAGTTAAAAAAACATTCTTCTCGTTCTTTTGTCGGAAAAGTCAAAAAGTACCTCGTACGAAAAACGACAAAAGATTCCTTTCATTTCTTCTACTAAAAACTCACCGAAGGGTAAAAATGGATTTAAACAATTGTAGGTGGATGGAAATAATATTACATATTTATGAAACATGGATGTGGATGATAAAATACACCCCAGTAAATACTTACGAATAAACAATCTCGGATAAAAATGAGATTGTGATATTTCCCTTACCTTAGGTCCGATTTGCTTTGTTCGTGTCCGAAGCTCCTGTATAATGGTTTAAATAATGTTATTGACTTATTACAGAATCATACATATTGATATGAGATCATATATGGTCATATTATTAGCTTCTTGTTAGTAATATTTCATTGTTACTTGTTACTCGGGTCTTTATAACTTTTTGTTCTTATGCGTGTTTTGTCGAATAAATTCTTATTCTTATCTTTAGGTTATAGATAATTCATGTCCAGAATGGTATTAGTGTATTATATACCATATTCATTCATTCAATTCATTTATATAATCATTATGAAATGAAGATCATGTAGAACGAGTCGCATCACATCGTGGAGACGGTATTCCGTACGTACGCACGAGTGATGATATCGTTCCTATGATCGTGGAATTGTGTTGGAGTATATATATATATTATTTCAGTATCAATATTACTTAATAATAATCATATATAGTTACTGATTACACCATTATACCCATCCTTGTAAGGTGATGGTGGAAAATAGATTACACCATGGCGTGGAGACGGTATTCCGTACGTACGCACGCGCGGTGATTTCATTTTTCCGTAGGATGGATAGAAGGTGAATTAGGGTTGTTTCATATTTATAATAACATATCAGTATGTAAGTAATACTGATGTTATTACTTTATCATGAAACAACTAAAGAAGAAGAAGTTTAAGAAGAAAGAAATTGAAAAGATCGGTAATGGATATTACCTCTTCTTTGGAACGCCTTTTTGAATCCTCCACTTAAGGAACTAAGATTGGTCTTTGGAGAAGACCAGGACCTCTAGGATTATTCTAGGGAAGTGGAGAAGGGAAAATGGCAGGGGTTGGCTGAGCTTGAGTGCTCAAATTGGTGTGAGGAGGAGGGGGAGGAGGTTCCCTTTTATAAGGGAGGAGAGGGGCACCTTAGGAATATCTCAAAATATTATTTTATATTAAAGTCAAAATCGTTTTATAATGGTTCCAAAGGGTATTATTTCAAAGCTAAAGTGGGGATGGGTCGAAATCCTATCAACCAATAGGATTTAGACAAGTTTAGGGTATTATTTTAACCTTATCAATTAGATTTAACTCTAAGTTAATTAATTTAACTTTTACCGTGTCTTTTTGTTTTCTTTCACTATATGGTTAATACACTTACTATAACATGCCAAACGAACCCCAAATTGTTTATTATTAATATATATATCATTATCTACGTAATTTGGCCGATCCTTAGATTTTTAGGAATAAAATAACAATTAATAATATAATATTTGATTTAAAAACTATTTTGTGTCAATTTTGACACTATTTGATATATGATTTTTGTGAAAGTCATAACAGAATTATATGTTCGAACCAAGTTTATTAAATCAATACTAATATATCATAGTAACCTATAAAATTAGTGGAATTCATAAAAAGTCTCAAATTACATTTATTTTGGTATTTATATTATCAATTTTGTCAATATTTCATTAATAAGATAATTACTGCATCATCTTTGTGTCATAAATAAATTAAATTATTTGATGTCTAAAAATTACAAATAAAATACCATCATGTAGGAAATCTTTTTAGCTTTCTAATGAATATTTGCAATCTAATTTATCATATGTATAACCCTATATTAAAAATGATTTACTTATTAAACTTTGATTTTAACTATTTTAACCCTTCTTTAAATAAATTAATAATAAATGTCCTAATCTAATCCAGGTGGGCCTAAATGGTCATATTTTATTCCTAAGTTTGTTTTTGGTCGAATTACACTTGTCCAATAGAATTAGGACATGTGTTAGGGTAATATTAATATCATATTTACCCTTAGTTACCCTATTTACTATTAACCGCGGTAAAAATAGTAAAAAGTTACTATTCACCAAAAAATTATTTTCATCTCATTGAACCACATTTTAGTCCTTGATATTAACCGTGTCTCTCGGATTTTTGAAATTCCATTCACAGAAGCGGTAAAATTAAGTTTTATGCAAAATTCAGTTTTTAACCTACCACTTAGTGGTTTCACTATTCATCAAAAATTGAAAGTTTTCAGAAAAATACCAAAATTTCACCCTAGGATAATTTCGATATTCTGAGTCCAAAAATGAAGTCCATTTTGAAAAATAAAATTTATAAAATTTCAAAAAGTGGTTATTACTATTCATAACGGCTAGTTTTAATAGCATATAGTTGTTTAGTGAAACTCGGTATTGCGTACGACGCAAGCTATCGAGGAAGGTCGCGATTGCGTGTAAAGCAAGCCAAGCAAGTGTTGTGTAGAAAAAGATTCCTTTGATGATTTATATAACATAAAAGTCTCGGGTGTTACAATTATTGATTCTGGATCATTGAATTCCTTTATATCTACCCATATTTCCAAGAAAATAGGTTATTTCCAATTAGATTTAATAAAAGATTTGTCAGTCAAAACCTCTATGAGAAGTATCATTTCAACAAATTTGTGTTAGGTAGTCCTCATTGTGGCATATAAACATGATTTATCTTCTAATTGTATTGTCATAACCATGATTGACTTTGATATAATCCATGTTTTGGATTGGATTTATTTACATCATGTGTAAATTTATTACAAGAGGAAGGAGGTTACAATTTTTTTTAGGATGATTTGGAATCCATTATCCTTAGGATTGAAGCTTCACCCTCTGATTTTTATCTAGATCCACCCCTAGACACTTCTGAATTCAATTATTGGGGAGGAATGGAATGGAGTAACTATGGGTGGGGAAATGAATGTTCAAATAGAGGATGTACCTACTGTGCAAGAATATGTTGATGCCTTTCAATAGGATTTACCTAGACTTCATTTACAGTGGTAAATTGTGTTTTCCATTTATATAATTCCTATTTCAAGGTCTATATCAAATACCACTTATAGAATGGCCACTATATAATTAGTGTAATTAAAGAAATAACTAGAATAATTGAGTGGTACATGATTTATTCACCCTAGTGTTTCTCTATGGGGAGCCCCTATTCTTTTCGTTAAAAAGATAGATGGATTTTTTAGGTTGTGCATTGACTATAGGGAGATCAATGCTATAACAATAAAGGCCAAGTATCCCCTACCTCGAATTGATGATTTTTTTGATAAAATTCATAGAGCCCATTTTTGTCTAATATTAATCTTCAACATGGATATCGTCAGTTTTTTTGTGTGAGGAAGGAAGATATTCCAAAAAAATAATTTTGAACCAAGTATGAGCATTACGAGTTTACAGTAATGCCTTTTTGACTACCTAATGGACCCACTTTTTTCATGGATATAACGAATAGAGTTTTCAAGGACTATATTCATTACATTATGGTGCTCTTTATTGATTCTATATTGGTATACTCTAAAATATATTAAAATCATTAAAATAACTTGTGTATTATTCTGAAGACTCTTAGAAGATATGAATTATATGGGATGTTCATCATGTGTGAATTTTGGCACAAATTAGATTACTTTCCAGGCCAAATTGTCTCTAAAGATGGAATATATTTTGATCCAATAAAGAGAAAGGCTGTGCAAGAATGGCCTCCCCCCACAAACATAACTAAAGTACACAGTTTTATTGGTTTAGACAGTTATTATTGGAGTTTATTTCATAACATTGACTGTTTAGCCAACCCAATGACCAGGCTTAAACGTAAAAGGGTTATTTTCATATGGAAAAAGGAATGTGAGGGCTGTTTTAAATAGTTAAAGATGAGATTGTTGAATTCTCTGATCCTAACCCTGCCATCGGGGAATGATGGGTTTGTGACTTTTAATAATGCATCAAATAAAGCATTTTGATGTGTCCTTATGCATAATTATAGAGTTATTTTCTATGAACCAAGGCAGTTAAAAATTCATCAACAAAACTATCCCACACATGATCTTGAGTTAGCAGTGGTAATCTTTTCTCTGAAGATATGGAGACATTATCTCTATGGAGAAAAGTGTGAAATATATACAGATCACAAGAGTCTTATGTAAATCATATCATATAATTAACTCATAATAAGGCATCGAAAATGAATCTAACTACAAAAAAAATTGTGATTTTTTCAATAGACTACCACCCAAGAAAGGAAAAAAAGGTAGCTGATGCATTGAGAAGGAAGGATCTTGGGGTTCTCCACAAGAAGAGATTGATAAGGATCCTATGTACGTAGATCTAGTAAGGATGGATATGTGAATTATCAAATAAGGTGAAACATCACTAATTTTTCATTTTGTTTCCCAACTATCTTTATTATAAAGGATTAAAAGTTCTCAGCTTGATAATGAGAACCTACAAAAGAACATTAATGATGTGAGATATGGGAAGATTGATAACTTTGTGTGTGAAGATGGTGTTCTGAAATTTGGGGGAGGAGGCATTGTGTTCCTGCTATACCTAAGCTGAACAGGGATTTATTTGATGATTCCAATAGTTCTAATTTCTCCATACATCAAGGTAGCACTAAGATGTATAGAGATTTTAAGGAATGTATCTGTTCGGATTACATGAAGAGGGAAATTGTAGATTACCTACCAAGATGTTTAGTCTATCAACAAGTGAAGGCTGAAAGGAAACATCTAAAAGGAGTCATGAAACCTACACCAATATTTATGTGGAAATGGGATGAAGTAACCATGGATTGTGTAACCGGATTACCCAAAACTCCAAGGAAGAATGATGCGATATGGGTCATTTTGGACCTCCATGTGAAATATGCACATTTCCTCTCTATAATAGAGGATTTTCCACTATAGTACCTAGAAAGTCTCTATATTAATCTAGTTTTGAGACATCATGGAGCACCTCTCCCAATTTTTTCTAATTGTGACTCTCAATTTATGTATAAATTCTTGAAAAGTCTTCAAAAGGTTATGGATACCAAGCCTCGATTGAGTTCTTCTTATCACCCAAAAACTGATAGGAAATCAGAGACGATGATCCAAACCATAGAGGACATGTTGATATCATGTTCACATGGCTTCCAAGGTATGTGGGATCAACACTTACCTTTATTTTATTTTTTCCTCAAATAATAATTTCCATTAAATTATTCAAATGACACCATATGAAGCATTGTATGGAAAGAGATGTCGTACACCAACTTGTTGGAATGAAGTTGGAGAAAGGAGGATTATAGGTCCAGAGCTTATGGAGGAAACAATAGTGAAGCTAAAGACTGTTCAAGGTCATATCAAAACAGAACAAGGAAGACAAAATAACTATGTCGATAATTAGGGGAAGGATATGAAATTTCTTATAGGGGGTCATGTTTTCTAGGAAGTATTTCCATGGAAGGGCGTTATAATATTTTGAAAGAAAGGGAAACCGAGCCATTGGAACATTTGGCCTTTTGAAATTCTGGAGAGAATTGGAGCTGTTGCATATCGTTTGGCTATGATTCCAAACTTTTCCAAAGTACACATTATATTCCATGTCTCATTGCTGAGAAAGTACATGCCCGGCCCAACACATGTCCTGACATCTGAAGGTATACAGTTGGAACCTGACCAATCTTAGTGAGAAGAACCTATCCATATTCTAGACATTAAAGAACAATAGTTGAGAAATTAGACAACTTGCCTAGTAAAGATAAATTAGAGGAGTCATAAATTCGAAGAGGCAACATGGGAGCCTGAGGAGCTTATGAGGAAGACCTACCCCAAAATTGTTTCAGGTAACATTCTGTGAATTTCGAGGATGAAATTGTTGTATAGAGGGGAGAATGTAACACCCTAAGGTTTTAAAAATAAATATTGAATGAATGAAACACTTATTCTCTATAAAACAACACATTTAATAATCTTCCTTTTAAACACAACATTGTCTCTACTATATTTTGAATTTTGAATACGGTCATCTGGAGTTATAATCTGTAATTCATTTGGAGTCTGTCAGAACCAACTAGATTTTTATTGAATAGTAACATACTAATATAAATAGTAATATGAATAGTAATATGGCTTTTATGAATATTAAATAAGGATATTATTTTATTTTATTATTTTAATAAGATAATGAGATCTTAATTAATTTTTGAATTTGATATAAAACTAATTATACAAACAAAAATATTATTTTTTTTGAATTAACAATGATTTTATTTGAAAATTAAATTAATAATATTTAGAAAATTATTTTTGAAAAATGGAGTTCATTTTTAAATTCTACACGTCTAAAAATCGTTGGTGTAAATTTTTGTGATTTTTCTAAAATTCTTGAATTTTAGATGAATATTGAAATTCAGTAAAATACCATATATACAAATTATTAGTTAAATACACAATTCATGAAGTCATAAGTTATTTAATGCCACATTTTTCAAAATAAAATTCACTTATTACAATTATGGGTCACATGAAACAACATTATTGGTTATCTTGAGGGAAATAACAAAATAATGAAAAAAAACTTCATACATCACTCCTCTCCTCCACTATAACCCCCCCCCCCCCCTCCCTCATTTCCTCTTCTCTTCACTCCTCTAAGCCTTGAAGATCGTCAAAAATATTCCCAATTATGCTTTCCTAGTCACTCCCTACATCCATGAAGCTCTTGGTATTTCCAAAATACCAAAACCCTTCCCTTAAGGAGGTTCTCAGGGAGGTTATTACAGAAGGTAAATCATATTTCTTTTCCATTTAGTTTCATATAAATTTATCTCCTTTTGTTATTCTCTCGTAACCTCTTCTATCCAAATGACCATTATTACTCCAATATCATCTGTATACTATAATTATATCATTTTAATGGAATAACCATCATCAATTTTCTTAATCTCTCTCTTTTATTTTATAAACGAAATCATCGTCTGTGAGGTTCTAATTTAAAACCTTCGTGGACAACGAAGTTTCTTTCTTCAATTTATCCTTCATTACTAGTCATGAAAGAATTATTATGGTGGAAAAGTACTATGATATATTCATTATAACCTATTAAATATTCAGTAACAAGTATATGTACATAATATTAAATCATAATACCAAAATACATCCCAATAATCAAAATACCGCTAAAATAATTGATGTGGTTTTCATTAATTTTTCATCTAATGATTCATCCTCATTACATGTAATAAAATCATATAAATTACCATTAACACTTATTCATGTTCATAAATAATATTTAATTTCAATTATTGAGATTTACATCCATTCTTCAAGAACTCCATTACATATAAACAAGTGAACTGATTTTGAAAATCATGAAAATGAACACTTCTAAACAATGAAATTAGATATTATAACTTATAAATAAGGACATAATAGACTTAATAAAATCATTATAAACTAATTTATTGTATAATAAGTTCTTAATAATGTTATTAATAAGTCTATTTACATATTCCAGTACACTAAATTCATGAACGGAAGACGTTCATACTTAGGGTAAGGGTTTTTCCACCCGAACCTCCATTGTCATTCAGGTTACATTTATTGTATAATTACGTCAATGAAACTCTTGTGTATTATTTTATATTAATAATAAATTACATTTGAGTGTTCTATATATGTTCAAAAACCATAATCCTTCCCAATTTTATGGATAATTACACGTTTTAATAGGAACATTCAAAATTGTTTTCGAAATACAAGCTTGATTCAAGGGAATTTCTAAAATTCATACGTATATTAAAGGGAACTACATAATCTATTTTTTAAAACCATTATCTTTATAAAATAAATCATGTTATTATTAAAATTATATCTTACTTAACTTCTAGTTTTATAACCATATTTTTTGAAAAGAACTCTTCTTTTCAATGTAAAATACTATTTATCTCATGAATTACTTGAAGATTTTTTAAGAGTATATTCATCTATTTCCACACTATTTTTGATTCTTATGTATTTTTAGGACTAATATTTCATAAAATCATATACCAAATTTAATTTAATGGTGTATGATTATTTTGGTTCTGGATGGGATATCTTAAAACCATCCACCAATTTACTTCTAATGGTTATTGTTTATGCTTAAAGTTCAAGGAATGTTATTTAAAATTCATATATTAGTTTCAATTTGGATGTATGTGTTTTTTTCAATTTTTTCCCATCTATATGAGGAATTAATTCAAAATCATAATTGTTTGGTTAGGTCCTCTATATCCCCCTCAATACATCGGTTGATCTCATGAGACAAACTAGAGTCTTGGCATAAGGCCTGGACAAAATGATTATTTATGGTCTTGGAACGAGGCCTAGACAATATGGTTATGATGTACCACATTATGAATTCCCTCATTATGAAAATAATATTGATGGTTCATGTGGTTATTCTACTATTAGAATACACATGACTATGTTTTATTAAGTCATTATTTACTCAACTCATATTACTGCCATAAGGTTTTCATGTTTATTTTTTGTAAAGGCATGTGTTTTCAATTATTACTCCTGTATAATGGTTATGTTATGATATATTCAGTTTTTTTTCTTACTCTTCCTAATAATTAGATCTCACACCTTTTTTATGATTCATTTTCTCAGGAAATGAAGAATTTTATTATGAATGACATGCTGAAATTACCTAGGAGTTATGGATGCGGTCGAAGAAATTTCTATGTTTTTTTCATTTAAAGTTGAAATGTTGAACTTTTGTATGTATCTTGTTTCCAATTATAATAAACTACTCATTCCTTAGAGATGTATATTCACTGTTTATATTCCAATGAAATTAAATAAGGCATCATCTCTAGAAAATTGCGGTCAGTTCCTTACAATATGATTCATGTTTCCATATTGCGACTAAATGAATAATATCTCTTGGGTAAAAAATTCTTATATTAATACAAATAAAACCACTCATGTTCCTAATTAAAAACAAAAACCTCAATAAATATTTGATACAAATTATCCATGTTTTAGTATATGGGAATGTGAGCTTCTGAGAACCACCACCAATAATACAGAGGCTATAAATTAGAATTAGAGTATCCATAAAAAAATTATAGGATTTGATATCTGTAAACATAAAAAGTTTTATTCTAACAAGTAAAATCATCAAGATAAATATAAATGTACAACAATAACATATAATGAAAATTTTATATATAATATTATTCCAAAATTCAATTTAAAATAATTGTTTGAATATCTATATATAAATAAAAGAACCTATAATGTTGTGTTGAAATATAAATCTAATTATAAATTAAACCAATGTGCTCACCCTGATAAAGACCGCAAGCCATCAGTTACCATATATCCTATTAGTCTCTATCAACCAATATTATCTGCATGTTACTCCTATTAGTTTTCCAAAACATAATAGTAGTAATTTAATAATTTTATTTACGTGGGTGAGTAATAATACTTAGTCTATTTATCCCAAGTAATGAACAGACTTCAATATACCAGTAACACTTATGTGAATCATCAATAGATAAATCTAAAAACTACATCACAAATTATCAATGAAAAATTTATTATTCATAGTTTATTTCAAATAATGACTCCCCATATATAACTACATTAATTCTCAAAAAAATTATAAAAATATATGTAATCATGATTTATAATTTTAAAATATGATTAAGCATTGAAAATTAGGTCATACTACAGTCTATAATGAACCCTGAATCTAGGAAAATTTCATAATCCAACCCTTGGACTCCTGGATGGGGTATGATTCATACCAATAAATTCATCTGGATAATCATTTTACACCTCCTCCAATGTATATTATTGCCATCAACCCCAATTATTGATTATATTCATGTAAAATAATATTCCACTATTAGTCTTCATCTACAACAACCATATGAAGAGAATTTGGACAACAACAAAAATCGAAATAGCATAAAATAAGGATATAATATCTCTATCCCATCATAAGTTTACCATTCAATTAATCTCTTGAGAATTATCATTTCCTTGTGATAGATTAAATACTACATGAAAATATATGTTAAAACTATAGTTATGGGTGAGAAAAGAATAAGTACATAGTGCCTTCTATGCCACATTTATCCTTTATTTTTTTGAGAAAAAGAGTGTGAAAACATGGATGAATCAATATCTACCTCCAACCTAATACAATAACATAGAATATTAATAATAACTACTTAGGTGTGTCATAAATAATTTCTATCTCAAAGCTATTAATTTAATTGAAAATGGATACACATATATGTTATCATCTATCTCTTACCCACTCATTGGGTTTATATAAGATTATATAATTTAAATAATCATATCCAATGATATCCACCAACATCTAGACTCTAACACATATTAAATGTAATGTGAGTGAGAAAAATAATTATATAGCCTAATTGATGACTAATTTATTTTTCACATATAGTTTCTACATGATTATTTTTTAGTCTTCACATAGACTCTAGGATTTTCATTTCAATTAGTATATTATATTTTAAGGATAGGTCAATATCATTTGATAGATTATTCCAGGTCACCATGTCACTATAGTAATGATATCAATATATACATGCAGATTATATAATAATATCCACAATATATTATTTTATCAAAATAAATATCATGATATTCCACTGTTTTCATTTTATTTCATTTTTTCCATCATCTCAAGAAACGTAAAATTTCAAATGATGAGGTTCATGTCATCATTCCAAGTTGCCATCACAAAAAATTATAATCATTCATAAAAATTCTTTTTATATCACTTTAACCTAGAATGTCAATATCATGATTTATAGGTCAAAAAAATATTTTCAAAACAAAAAGAATGAATTGAATATTTATAACCCAACAAATTTTTTCACTTTTTATCACATTCCTTCAATTTAATGAAAAAACCACTATAAAATCTTTTTTTATTGATGCAATCATATCAAACCGATAACATAGTTTTACTTAAGATTATTGGCTATATTAAAAAATCCTCTCGTATTCCCATCATTACATGTATTGTAAAAATATATCCACAAACCTCCATTTTAAAAATATTATTTTTTAAAATTAATTATCATTAAAACTCCAACTAACCAAATAGAATAAATTATTGTGTTCTACTCAATAAAATAGAAACAATGGTACTCTAGTAATTTTAATGGTATAAATTTTCATCAATATCAATATCAAATTATTTAAAATAAAATTATTCCCTTAAAATGATCTTATTTGAATTTAAAAAACTCATTATCATAATCTATGTGAAAAATGAGTAAGTTAACATATTTATTTGTTTGAAGAAAAAAACTGTTGACCTCACCTGTTTTGATAATCTCAATCATGTATTTATTTGTGTTGAAAATCCCAATTATGTCTTCATTCTCTATGATATTGTTAAGTATTGTTGATCTATACTTTAATTCTTTTAAATCTATGATCAAACCAATAACACCTTTTTAAAATAAGTCTTTGGAGTTAATCATCATTTATCCATGTTCATACAAGTTATAAATTGATTCTAACACAATCAGATGTGTTCTGCATAAAACAGATAAGTAATCTGTCTATAGCTACTGATAAAGAGCTACCGGTAACCAGTCTACCGATAGACTTAGTCTACCGACAGACAGCTACCGATAGACTTAACACAGATTTACCGATGTACTTATAAATACAGCTACCGATACAAACGTAGAGCTACCGGTGTAAGTATAAATAGCTACCGATAGAATAAGTCACCGATGGACGAAGCTACCGATAGACTCACAGCCACCGATACATGGAGCTACCGATGCATGTACCTACCGACGCATGGAGCTACCGATGCATGTACCAACCGACGCATGGAGCTACCGATGCATGTACCAACCAACGCATAGAGCCACCGATAAAGTCAAAGCAACTAATGACATTGAGCTACCGATGTTCAAGCTACCGATGTTCAAGCTACCGATGTTCAAGCTACCGATGCTGAATACCTACCGATCACTCAACTCACTGTTTGAATTTCTTTATTTCCTATATTTAATCTATCTAACGGTCATATCATACATTTTAATGATTTGTCAAATACCTGATAAAGGTTGTCGGATGTCAGGAACCCGTACCTCGTACCTTCTGAAAAGAAATCTTTTCTGTCCCCTGATGGGAGATAAATACGAGAAGACTACATACCAGAAAATGAGGCGAACGTGTGAAGAAAACAAGAAGCGAACCAGAAAAGTGCGGTGCATCCAATATACCAAAAGCGACACAAGCACAAGAGGAACACAGAGAACCTCATAGACAATCAAGCATACTCGAGGAGTGTTCTGTGCTTAAAAGAAGAACTTCATCGACTACATTCTCACCACCTGTGAACCTGGAGCATACGACACTCTGTTTCTCAACAGAAACAAGAAGAGGACTCAGACTCACTTCTAATCGAACCCAAAGGAGTCCAGAGCTATACTGAAATCACCAGAACCATCTCTAAACTCTACATCTCTTGTTCTGTGATTTATTACCATTCATTACGAGCAGTGTGTGTTATCTGCTATATCTAACACATACACTGTCTCCTGTACTCAAACTGAAGGATCTGTAAATCCTTACAAAACTCTTTCATTCTTTCTTTCCCACGAAGAACTGTGGTAGAGGTCGTGTGTGACCTGGACAGCTGGTTGCTGTTGTACTGTTTCCCACGAAGAACAGTGGTAGAGGTCTTGGACCTGGACAGTTGTAAACTGTTGAACCCCGATCCAGGGTGTGGATCATTTTTATATAAACTTTTGAGAGGACTAAGTCTCGGCTTGAGACTGAACCTCTTGGTTACATTGTTGTGTCATCTATTTCAATGTTTTATTCCGCTGCTAATCACTTTAAAACCAATACTGTTTTTAAAGTTACTTTGATAATTAAATTAGCAAGTGTTTATGTTAAGTGTAGATTAGTAAGTTAGTTTCAAAAGATAATCACACACTCCTGTGTTGATTAACTGGGAATTAATCAATCCCTTGAGAACCTAACAGAATCTCTACATTAATATAAATTCACTACAGTTTAATTTATTATTTTATTTGGGGGTCTTTAAGACACTGCTTTTAAATATAGAAATTTTAATTGGTACTCAATTCACCCCCCTCTTGAGTAAACCACTCCGACCAACACTTGGTATCAAAGGAAGTAAATACTTTCTAAAAGTACTCTGCTTTTGAACTGTGATTTTAGTTGTATTTTAAAGTTCTTAAAATTTCTGTTATTTCTAAATTTTTATCTCTTTAAAATTTTCTCATCATGGACAATAGACTTGAGGGTGCTGCTACTAACCGGCCACCTTTCTTCAATGGAACTAATTATGCTCAGTGGAAGCTGAAAATGAAAATCCATCTAGAAAGCATAGGTTTTGATATTTGGACTGCTATTGAATCTGAATACAAAATTCCTACTACTGCTAGATCTACTTGGGATGAACCTACAAAGACTGCCTACAATAACAACTGTAAAGCTATGAATGCCTTGTACTGTGCTGTAGGAGATGAAGAGTTTAATAGAATTTCTGCATGTAAAACTGCATATGAAATTTGGGATACCTTAGCTATTTCTCATGAAGGAACAACTAATGTTAAAGAAATGAGATTGAACACTTATACTATCAAGTATGATAATTTTAAAATAAAGCCTGACGAAGCCATTTCTGACATGTATCTCAGGTTCAACGAAATTGTCAATACAATGATCTCGCTGGGAAAGGATGTCTCATCGAAGGAACAAATTATGAGAATTTTGAGATGTCTACCTGATAGATGGAGAGGCACGTCTGTCTCAATCAGAGAATCATGTGACATAGCTGCTCTACCTGTCAAGGAACTAATTGGCAAGCTGATGATGTATGAAGAAGAGCTTAAAGTGAACAAAGAGGAAGACAATGAACCTGCAAGAAAGTCTGTTGCTTTCAAATCCTCAACCTCAAAGAATAAGGACAAGGAAAAGCTTCAAGCTGTAGTTGAAAGTTCAAGCTGTGAAGACAGTGGAAGTGATTCTGACAGTGATGCTGAGATGGCTCACATTGCTAGAAGATTTAAGAAATTTTATAGGAAAAAGAAGTTCTTCAGAAAAACAAATTATAAGGGTAAGTATGATCACCAAGGCAAATGGAAAAAGGACTGGAAGAAGAATGACAAGTCAGATGATGTTGTCTGCTATGAGTGAAAGAGAAAAGGACACATTAAAGCCGACTGTCCAAAGCTGAAATATAAAAAGAAATATGAATATAAGGACAATAAGTTTAAGAAAGCTATGAAGGCTACTTGGAGTGCTCTAGAAGACAGCACAAGTGAAGCTGAATCTTCAGACTCTGAAAGGAATCAAGCCAACATGTGCTTTATGGCAAACACTTCTGAGGTAACTGCTGAAACTCCTGCTTCAAATACATATTATTCTGGAGATGATTCTGAAGGTGATAACATGTCTAAATCTGAACTGTTTGAATACTGTGATATGCTGGAAGAGACATGTAATGAACTTAAGGATAAATACAAGTCATTAAAGAAACAGCATGCTCTCACCACTACAGTTAAAACCGAACTTACTATTGAAAAAGAGAAAAATGCTCAACTGTTAAAAGAAAATACAGAACTGAAACTGTCAAATGAGCAACTTAGAAAAGACTTAGAGAAGTTCACCAATGGCAAGAATACTCTAACACAGATGCTAGGAAAGCAAGTAGCACCTAAATATACTACTGGTATAGGATACCAACCTGGACAAAGGAAAATTGCTAAAACTAGATTCATTTCTAAATCTGGACAGAATGAAGGTAATTCTGGAACTTCATATACTTCAACCAGTTATATACATAGCTATGGATCTAATAAAGTTTATCTTTCAAAGAATGTCAATTCTACAAATTATATGAGACCCATTAGACAAATATGGGTACCTAAAGTGTTATTGGCTAACCTGTCTGGACCCAAGAAAATTTGGGTACCAAAATCATCTCCCATCTAAATCTGTTTTGTAGGGAACTTGCTTAAAGAGCTCCTGTAAAGAGACATGGTACTTGGACAGTGGATGTTCAAGACATATGTCAGGAGACTTCTCTTGTTTCAAGAGTTTAATAAAAGTTGATGGAGGCTTTGTCACCTTTGGTGATAACTCAAAAGGGAAAATCATCGGCCTAGGCCAGATTGGTAACACTGATTCAATTTTGATTTCTAAAGTTTTATTTGTTGATGGCCTTAAATACAATTTATTAAGTATTTCTCAGTTATGTGATGATGGTTTTCATGTTAAATTTGAAAATGATTCTTGCAAAGTTTTTGATTCTAAGAATGTTTTGGTATTTTCTGCCTTAAGAAATGAAAATGTTTATGCTGTTAATCTGAATTCTTTAGCTAAGCAAAATATTAATTGTTTGAATGCTTTTCATAAAGAATCTTGGCTATGGCACAGAAGATTAGGACATTGCAACATTCACTCACTTAGAAAACTTTCTAGGAAAAACCTAGTTAGAGACCTACCTAAGTTAGAATTCCCAAATGATAGAGTGTGTAACCCCTGTCAAAAGGGAAAACAACACAAAGTTTCTTTTAAATCAAAGAAAGAAGTTTCAACTTCTCAACCACTTGAATTGGTTCACATGGATTTGTTTGGACCATCAAGAGTTTCTAGTTTAAATGGGAAGCACTATGTTTATGTTCTTGTAGATGACTTTTCTAGATATACTTGGGTATATTTTCTAGCTCACAAAAGTGAAGCTTGTTCTTACTTTGTTAAATACTCCAAGTCTGTAGAAAATCTTAGTGGACTCAAGATTAAGACCCTGAGAAGTGATCATGGTCGTGAGTTTGAAAATCAAGATTTTGAATCTTATTGCTCACACAATGGCTATACTCATAACTTCTCTGCCCCTAGAACACCCCAACAGAATGGTGTAGTAGAAAGAAGAAACCGAACTCTTCAAGAAATTTCTAGAACCATGCTAAATGAATATGACCTGCCTATTTATTTTTGGGCTGAAGCTGTAAATACAGCTTGTTATGTTATTAATAGAGTCTTGATTAGACCTGTTCTTAAGAAAACCCCTTATGAATTGTGGAACAATAGAAAGCCTAAGGTTAATTACTTTAAAGTTTTTGGTTGCAAAGTATTTATTCTGAATACTAAAGATAATCTGGATAAGTTTGCTTCCAAAAGTGATGAAGGAATTTTTCTGGGTTACTCTATTTCAAGTAAATCCTATAGAGTATTCAATAAGAAAACCAAATGTGTGGAAGAATCTGTTCACATCAAGTTTGATGAAACTGATCCACATGAGCCTAAAACCTCTCTTGAAAATCTTGAAGAAGACTTATCTATTCTGGACCTTAATGATAAATCTAAAGAACCTGTTATAAAAGTATCCAGTTCTGGACTTTCTCCAGAATCTGCTTCTGTTGAACCCGAACCTATAGATGAACCTGAAATTTCTAGTCCAACCTTTACTAGATCAACGAGGATTCTAAAGAATCATCCTTTAGAAGCTGTTGTTGGTAATCTGGATAGAGGAACACAAACTAGAGCTTCTCTAAGAAACCAGGTTGAACATCAAGCCTTTCTTTCACAGCTGGAACCCAAAAATATCAATGATGCTATCAATGATGAATTCTGGGTAATAGCTATGCAGGAAGAATTAAATCAGTTTGAAAGAAACAAAGTCTGGGAATTAGTTGACAGACCCAAGGACACTTTGACAATAGGCACAAAATGGGTTTTTAGAAATAAAGTAGATGAATCTGGAAATATAGTTAGAAACAAAGCTAGACTAGTTGCACAAGGATATAGTCAAGAAGAAGGCATAGACTATGAGGAAACTTTTGCACCTGTAGCTAGACTAGAAGCCATTAGGATCTTACTTGCATATGCTGCATATCTGGATTTCAAGTTATATCAAATGGATGTAAAAAGTGCATTTCTAAATGGTTTTATAATTGAAGATGTTTTTGTAGAACAACCACCTGGATTTACTAATCCCCATTTTCCAAATCAAGTTTTCAAACTTTCTAAAGCTTTGTATGGTTTAAAACAAGCACCAAGATCTTGGTATGATAGACTTAGCAATTTCCTTATTTCAAAAGGTTTTAATAAAGGGATTGCTGATCCAACTCTTTTCATTAAAAGAATTTCTAAAGATGTTTTAGTTATACAAATATGTGTTGATGATATTATTTTTGGATCTTCTAAACACTCTTTATGTACTGATTTTTCAAAAAGTATGCAAAATGAATTTGAAATGAGCTTAATGGGAGAGCTTAAGTACTTTCTTGGATTTCAAGTATTTCAAAATGAAAATGGTATTATTTTGAATCAAAGTAAATATACAAAGGATCTTTTAAAACGTTTTGGTCTGGACAGTATCAAGGAAAGTGAAACTCCTATGAGTACTACCTGTAAATTGGACACAGATGAAACTGGGAAACCAGTTGATCAAACAAATTACAGAGGTATGATTGGTAGTTTACTTTATCTTACTGCTAGTCGACCTGATATTATGTTTAGTGTGTGTATGTGTGCTAGATTTCAAGCTAACCCAAAAGAATCTCATTTGCTTGCTGTTAAAAGAATTTTTAAATATCTCAAAAACACGGTTAACTTAGGTTTGTTTTACCCAAAAGGACAATCCTTTGAGTTAATGAGTTATTCAGATGCTGACTTTGCTGGTTGTAAGATAGATAGAAAAAGCACATCAGGAACATGTCATTTGCTTGGAAAATCCTTAGTTTCCTGGTGTAGTAAGAAACAGAACTCGGTTGCATTATCTACTGCTGAAGCAGAATATATAGCTGCTGGTAGTTGCTGTGCACAAATTCTGTGGATGAAACACACTCTTTTGGACTATGGATATGTTTTTAAACATGTTTCAATTAACTGTGATAACACCAGTGCAATAAACATCTCTAAGAATCCTGTATCTCACTCTAGAACCAAACACATAGATGTAAGACACCATTTCCTAAGAGATCACTATCAAAAAGGTGATATTTCTCTTGAATTTATTGGCACTGAACATCAATTGGCTGATATTTTCACTAAACCTTTAAGTTCAGATAGGTTAAGTTTCATAAGACATGAACTGGGAATGTTTAATCACAACCGGTGTGAAAATTCTCACTGATGTGAAATTCTCACCGATGTGAAAATTCTCACCGATGTGAAAATTCTCACCGATGTGAAAATCCTCACCGATGTGAAATTCTCACTGATGTGAAAATTCCCACCGATGTAAGTTTCTCACCGACGTAGAAATTCTCACCGATGTACAACGCTCACCGATTTGTTTTTCTCACTGATGATTAACTCACACCGATGCAAAGTTTAAAACTTCTGTCTGCCGCCAAGAATACGAATCGTTTTATTTTATTTTATTACTCTATTTTAATCGTTTATTTAGAATTCCTAAATGATAAAACTAAGTCTAAGCCACTTCTTACCTCACCGAGCTCAAAATCTCTCACCTTCGAACATTAGCATCCAAATCGACCAAGAACCCTAAACCCGCGATGGCAAAAACCAAGCTTCCTATCGTCAGAGATGAAAGTGCAGAATCAAATGCTAAGAAGCAGAAGACACAGCATAAAGCCAGTGTTAGTGAAGTCAAAACTAGATCGGGAAGGCGACCAGTGAATCCTCACTTGCAGAATAGAGATATAGTAATCGAGAAGGAACTGTGCGTGGAATGGCTACTGCCTAGAAAATCCTTAGTGCTCGAGATTCTGGAAGACCAGAAATGGGTGGATTGTTTCTCAAATAACAATGGCCCATACTACCCGAGATTGGTAAAGCAGTTCTATGAGTTTGTAACCTTTGAGAAGTCTGAGAATGAGAATCGGGTAAGCTCTTTTGTAAATGGAAAAGAGATGTCTTTTTCTTCAGTACAGTGGGCTGAGAGTTTAAAAGTACCACATGAAGGTGTCTCTGGGTATGTGTCAAGAGCAATTCCACCTAGTAGTGACATTTTTGATTATGAGACCGCCTTACAAGAGCTGACTGGGAATGGAAATCAAAGGCAAGTGGTAGCTGCTGAAATGGATGGAGAGAATCGACTGCTTTTCAAATTTGTTCAGCATGTGTTGATGCCGAGGAGAGGAGATTTTGAAAATCTGAGATATCAAGATATCTATCTTCTTCATTTGCTAAGACATGGTGTAAAAGTCAATCTGTGCAGATTGTTGATGCTTCAAATGGAAGACATGATTAGACCAAAGTCAAAGACCAATGCTTTGTTCTTTGCCAAGCTAATTTCAGTGATGATAAAGGTGAAAGAAATAGCTGAGTCTCAGGATGATACAGTTGTAGTCAAGAACAATTTCTGCATCACCTCGACTGTATGTAAGTATATGAAAATTAACTGGAACCCATGGAAGGGATAATGGGTCAGTGATGATCAGAAAATCTATGATAGGTTTAATCCTGTGGATTATCCCTCAAGACCAAAGGATATGAGAGATCCGAGTCTAAGACCTGATGAAGAGGAACCTGCTTATAGTGATGAGACAGAAGAAGAAGAAGAAGAAGAAACTCCTATGGATGTTGGAGGAGATCCAGACTTGCCCCCAAGTCCTGTTGCAGAACTGGTTTATTCTAGGAAAGGAAAAGTAGAGGAAGTTTTGCCTACTTATGAGGAAGACCAGTCTGTACCTCACCAAGAAGAAGAGGAAAAGGAGAATGCAGTTGAATCGCCTGCTTCTGGTAGGTTAAGTATGAGTCCCTTAATTGGAAACTCAGCTATACCTGCTGCTGAAGAAGAAAGAGATAGAGAAGAAGTTGTACCTGTATCAGAAGATCTTCTAAATGCTACACCTGTAGAACTTGTGGTAGAAGATTCTGATGAAGAACGGCCAGCAGAAAAGGCTGTTGTGATACATGAGAATGCACCCATTGAGGGGGAGCATCGGTCTGTGCTTGGGAATGTTACAGTAGCTGTTGAGATTGGAGACTGGGTAGAAGACCCAGGGTTTATAGTCTGTGGATTAGATTATCCAGATTCTGACAATGAGATGTCTGTGGATAGACCAAAAACCAATTATGATCTTGCTGCTGAGTTGTTGCCAGACGATGTGGTCAGATTTCATGATTTGACTAAGCTGAAAGAGGACCTCAAATCCAGTTTTGTTGAAGAAGTGAAGCTAATGGAAACCTCTCTTGCATCCTCAATTAATTCAATAATGACTAATTCTATAGTTAATTTGGCCTCAGCAAGGGGATCTGCTGCAGTTGTCTCAAGTGATTTTGTCTCCAAATCAGATCTTGAATCCATGAAGGATGAGATAAAAGAATCATTCAGTGCTTCAGTTGCTGAGATGAAGGAAAGCTTTTATGAAGAAATGAAAGTGCTAGAGAGATCCTTCGAGCTATCTCTGGCTTGTAATTTATCTTCCTTTATGTCTGAGCTTATGGAAGAAATGAAAGAATGCCAGACTCAGTCTTCAAGAATCGAAGCTGATCTGGAAGCTCTCAAGACATCAGTGGTTGCTTTGGATTCCTATATGAGCTCCAAGTCTCAAGCTGACAAGGATCTAGCCTATGTGAAGAGTGTAGTCAGCCAGTTTGTCTCAGTGTTTGAAAGTTTCAAAACCTCAGTGAAGGATCATGTTCAATTACAAGACTCTCAAGTTCAAAGCCTAATCAGTGGTTTGTCAAAGAGTTTTAAAGAAACTGTTTCCTTCTCTCTTGGCCCTCTCACATCCAAACCATCAGTTGACATGAACTCAGTTCGAGCAATATTGAAGGAGGAGATTGGTTCTATTCCTACCAGTGGTTCTGGGGACTCATCAGAGTTAAGCCGAGTGGTGCTTTCTACAAGGGATTCTGCCAGAGAAATCATGAAGATAGTTCAAGATTTTATGAGAGAAGCCTCTGCCTCTCAAGAAGCCATAAAAAGCAAAGTGGACTACTACTTCTCCAAAATTTTCACCAAGCATCAACTCGAACACCACTTCAAGCTAATGTTGGAACACATGAAGCTCCCTCCAGTCACTCAAGCTTTCAAAGAACAAGTGAGCAAGCTGAGAGAACTGACTCCTGCCTTAGAGAAATTCATGGAGAACAAAGATGATTTCCTCTCTGCTATGGAAAGAGGAGGAGGAATTATTATGGATTTTAGAAATCTGCTGCTGCCCTTCTTGCATGTTGATGCTAGACCAGTCATCATCCCTCCTGCTTTGCCTGCTTCTGCCTCAGCTGCTCCCTCAGTCCAGCTGACTCCTGTTCAATCCATTCAAAGCCTCAAACCGATGATCACCCAAAAATCTTCAACTTACAAGCCTGATTCTGTGTCAGTGGCCCAGCCTCCTTTGATCTTTTCTGGCATTCCCAAACCTTCACCTGAATCCTCACCACCCGAGCATCCTTCTGATCCTAAAGGAAAATCTCACATTGCAGATGCGGATTGAACCAGTGGCCAAGCTTTTTGATAGGAATTCCTTTGTAATCTGTTTTTGTTGTACTTTTTGACTAACTATAATACAGACCACTTTTTACTTCTCTTTGTTTTATTTCTCTCCTATATATATATATATATATATGCTTTCCCACTTTTTGATTATCACAAAGGGGGAGAACAATAAGAGAGGGGGAGAAACTTTTTATGAGACAATAAGGAGGAGACCAAAATGAGAAATATTTTCAATGGAGAAAAATAAGGCATAAGGGGAAACACATTATCCTTTGTTTTGTTTCCATTTTTATCTCTGATACCTTATGTCTATATAGTACCTTATTAATTTTACCTCTGATAACTTATGTCTATATCATACTATTTCTATTATCTATGATGCTGTTTTCTCTGAGAAAATTGAATTCAATATTATACTCTTTACTATTATATTTTCACTATGTTACATGCCAATATCATAAATTGTGATTATCAAAAAGGGGGAGATTGTTGACCTCACCTGTTTTGATAATCTCAATCATGTATTTATTTGTGTTGAAAATCCCAATTATGTCTTCATTCTCTATGATATTGTTAAGTATTGTTGATCTATACTTTAATTCTTTTAAATCTATGATCAAACCAATAACACCTTTTTAAAATAAGTCTTTGGAATATGTTAATCATCATTTATCCATGTTAATACAAGTTATAAATTGATTCTAACACAATCAGATGTGTTCTGCATAAAACAGATAAGTAATCTGTCTATAGCTACTGATAAAGAGCTACCGGTAACCAGTCTACCGATAGACTTAGTCTACCGACAGACAGCTACCGATAGACTTAACACAGAGTTACCGATGTACTTATAAATACAGCTACCGATACAAACGTAGAGCTACCGGTGTAAGTATAAATAGCTACCGATAGAATAAGTCACCGATGGACGAAGCTACCGATAGACTCACAGCCACCGATACATGGAGCTACCGATGCATGTACCTACCGACGCATGGAGCTACCGATGCATGTACCAACCGACGCATGGAGCTACCGATGCATGTACCAACCAACGCATAGAGCCACCGATAAAGTCAAAGCAACTAATGACATTGAGCTACCGATGTTCAAGCTACCGATGTTCAAGCTACCGATGTTCAAGCTACCGATGCTGAATACCTACCGATCACTCAACTCACTGTTTGAATTTCTTTATTTCCTATATTTAATCTATCTAACGGTCATATCATACATTTTAATGATTTGTCAAATACCTGATAAAGGTTGTCGGATGTTAGGAACCCGTACCTCGTACCTGCTGAAAAGAAATCTTTTCTGTCCCCTGATGGGAGATAAATACGAGAAGACTACATACCAGAAAATGAGGCGAACGTGTGAAGAAAACAAGAAGCGAACCAGAAAAGTGCGGTGCATCCAATATACCAAAAGCGACACAAGCACAAGAGGAACACAGAGAACCTCATAGACAATCAAGCATACTCGAGGAGTGTTCTGTTCTTAAAAGAAGAACTTCTTCGACTACATTCTCACCACCTGTGAACCTGGAGCATACGACACTCTGTTTCTCAACAGAAACAAGAAGAGGACTCAGACTCACTTCTAATCGAACCCAAAGGAGTCCAGAGCTATACTGAAATCACCAGAACCATCTCTAAACTCTACATCTCTTGTTCTGTGATTTATTACCATTCATTACGAGCAGTGTGTGTTATCTGCTATATCTAACACATACACTGTCTCCTGTACTCAAACTGAAGGATCTGTAAATCCTTACAAAACTCTTTCATTCTTTCTTTCCCACGAAGAACTGTGGTAGAGGTCGTGTGTGACCTGGACAGCTGGTTGCTGTTGTACTGTTTCCCACGAAGAACAGTGGTAGAGGTCTTGGACCTGGACAGTTGTAAACTGTTGAACCCCGATCCAGGGTGTGGATCATTTTTATATAAACTTTTGAGAGGAATAAGTCTCGGCTTGAGACTGAACCTCTTGGTTACATTGTTGTGCCATCTATTTCAAAGTTTTATTCTGCTGCTAATCACTTTAAAACCAATACTGTTTTTAAAGTTACTTTGATAATTAAATTAGCAAGTGTTTATGTTAAGTGTAGATTAGTAAGTTAGTTTCGAAAGATAATCACACACTCCTGTGTTGATTAACTGGGAATTAATCAATCCCTTGAGAACCTAACAGAATCTCTACATTAATATAAATTCACTACAGTTTAATTTATTATTTTATTTGGGGGTCTTTAAGACACTGCTTTTAAATATAGAAATTTTAATTGGTACTCAATTCACCCCCCTCTTGAGTAAACCACTCCGACCAACAAAAACAATCCCTAAAAATACATATTTTTAAAACATATACACAATATATATATATATTATAAAATTCTATGATGTTAACATTAATTTTTATTATATTTTGATTTATAATAGGCGGACCAATGTTGCCCACCCTATATTAGAAATACATGGATGTGTTACTAAGATATTATTTTATGTGGGTTTGTGTGTGATATTGTAATATTAAACTAAATAAACCTGTATAAAAGGGGTATACTCTAACCATATCATTACCCCATTAATAGCTTCTACATGAGTAACAATATATATATAGTAATAATTCAATATATGGATTACAGTTTAATTAGACCAAAAAAATATCAACTTTTACTATTTTAATATGTTTAGATCAATCAATAATTTATAATTTTACAATAAATTCAAATTCCAATTGATTTAAAAGATTAAATTTATTAAAATGGATTTTTTATAAAATGTGAACACATTTTAACATATATTCATCTGGTTGATCAATAATGACCATCCATCATGGATTCATCTTATAGTATACATTAAATTGTTATATGATTGGTTTCATGATTTTAACATATGATAGGTTTTTTCAAACCTTAAAATAAATACTTTAGAAAACATCATTCCAAATATATATATATATATATGTGTGTGTGTGTATGTATTAAATTTTCAAAATATTCTTTTCCAAATCGGTTATTTCACTAAAATGTTTTATAATATATAGTGTTTTCAAGGTAAATTTTATTTTAATTAAAATAAATTATATAAATAATTTTTACTCTCTTTAACTTTATTCTCAGAATGACATTCAATTGTTAATTTTTATACAAATAATATTACAAAAAATGAGTTTTCTCATTGAGAATATTTTAAAAATATTAGGTAAAACTCTTAGGTCAATCCAGGGAGATGTTTATCATATGTAAGGGAAAAAAATTAAAGAAAAACATCTCTATAAAATATTAGCAATCATAATTTAGAATTTGAATATATGTATATATATATATATCAAAATAATCATATCAAGAATGGTATATCATTAATTTATTTCATGTAATGTAAATTTTAGATTTAGGCCTTTAAATTATTGAGATAATTTAAAGATTATTTAAATTCAATATATTTATAACCTCAATCCATGGATTGTATTAATGTATTTCTAATTTTATAACTTTTATTAATTTTTAATAATTATTTTACATGAATTAATAGTCACAATTTTAAAAAATAATAATAAAATGGATTATAAAGCCATTATAAAGCACATAAGATAGCCATTGAATCAATTTACAAATCCATACATCAATAAATGGTTTTAACACAACCTTGATCTTCTGAAAAACACTTCATTTTGGAAAGAACCATTATCTAGAGATAGTTTTTCATCATGGATTTAGGTATTCTATGTCATGTTCTATATGTTATTAATTTATAAATAAAAATTTAGTAGAAAATAAATTTTAAAATTAATATCTTATTTTTTTAAAAATAATAACCAAAACTACAATTCCAATGATTCCACAAAAATTAATAAATATCTAAAAAATAAAAACTTATCATTTTAGAGTCAATGATGGACTCCATTTCATAATACATTAATAATAAATTATATTTTTACCCTTTATTGAGATTAGGACCCTATTATTTTGTCTTATTTTCCAACCATCTCATAGTACAATAAATAAAGTAATACCATATTTAATAAATATGACTATCAATGAATATAATGAGACATCAACTAGAGAAATATCCCTTAAACATTCGAATTTAGTGTCAAATGAAATCAATATTTTTATAGTATATATTCCTTATAAACTATGGAATGTAGTTATGGGTTCTTAGTAGGACTCAACACCACTTGTCAGGCTCTTAACCCATATTTATATTTTGGGAAAAACTAAAAAATTCACATATTTTAATTTATTTTTAATAAATTAGGGAAAAAATATTTGTGGGATTATGTGGACTACCCTCAACATAGAAAATCCATCCCCCAATCCGAGATTATTTTTCCCCTTTTTTTTAATATTATTTCATATTAATGTATCATTTTTTATAAATAACATATATATATATATATTCATGTGATAAATGTGTATATAGATTAACATTTATGTTATGACTATTATGCATTTAATATGATATACCCATTAGATCATGGAGATACGATGAGATGGTATTGAAAGAGTGGTCCTGCATTTGCCAAATTTTGTCATCTATCTTAATAACACACTCTTAATACTTAACCTCTATCTCTGTTAAGAGGTATGGATCTATCTAGGTGAACTCAACCATTACCGTATCATAAAATTTTGAAATAAAAATAAGAACAACAATTATTTGGGATTTTAACATAGTATGGTCCCTTCTAGGAAAACCTACTCTTTGTCTTGTTCAATTCTCACCATCACATTCATTTATTGATCACCATTGTATTACAGTGATTATGAGTAACTATCAATTATAACATAATGGTTTGGAAAGTAATATCAACACCCCATTCTTAGGTATTCTAAACATCATTAATATTCAATGTATATGAAAGGGAAGATATCATTATACTATATTCCATTATCTTAATTAAATTTGCTGGATTAGAAATGTTTTTTACACTCAAACCACCAGTCTTTAGTATACATTACAATGAACCTAATATTAGTTATTAAATCACTATGAAATATGGGGTTTTTATTTAAATTTTTCACACTATGATATACAGTCATAGTGTATCTTCAATCTCCATCTTTCAGGACAACACCGATTAAAAGAAATTGTAGAAGTTTTTCTCTTTCTCTCAACTATCTTTTACACTAAAAAAGTACCACACAATCATTATATATTATTTTTAATTTATATATAGGTTCTCCTTGATGTAGTTGTATTTACTATTCATATGTATATTAATGAAATTAAATGGAAGAAATAATATTTTTCTTTACTTTGAAATCTAGATTCAATAATACAGCATTATATCAGCTCCACTCTCATCTCCCACGCCTATTTTTTCTTAATACTACCTTTTTATATTCTTAGAATATCTCATTAATATAGTTTCCATAATTTAATTGTGAAAATTATTTACAGTAAGTGTTATATGATCCTATCATTCAATCCTGGTGAAAATATTCTATTTGAATTGTTAATTAATCTCATAAAATATCATCATTTGAATCTCTCAATTGACTCAAGATCCTCTCACATGACATTTTAAATATTTAAAATAATTTTTATCAAAATAATCCATGTCCATAATTTTATTCCATTTGTAACATCCTCATATTGGTTCCATATATCAGTTCCCTTAGCTAATTGGTCACATGACCTCAGTCGTGCCTCCCCATATGCTAGGGACTACGAAAGAACAATGAGGGCCAAATATAGAAATCCTAGTAAGACTATAGCCAATTTATCAAATAATCAAAACAATATAAATAAATAACCAATATAAAAATGATAATAAATAATAACCCAAAAAATATCATAACCAATATATACCAGTATCACACAGTAAATAAAAATAGGGAAACAATATCCAATCCAATAATTAAATAAGTAATTCTATAATAAATGACTAGTGCCAAATGAAAACCTAAAAATAAGGACACTGACAACTCCCAATCAGATCCTTATATCATATTTAGTTCCCTCATTCATGCTCTATACCAAATCATCAATCTATAATAGGGGCCATTCCCTTGTCATATCTTGAAAATACAAAATCTCTTTGGGTTACGATTAGGCAGTCTGATTACGGTGTGAGTAAAAATTAGTATTCCACCACCAACGACATCAAAAAATATCCATACTATAACAGTGTATGATTTTTTATAAATAATAAAATACAATAAATAAAGAAAAAAGATTTCACATTAAATTATTCATTGATAAAAAACATAAAACATGGTTTCAGGAAAAAAACAATGACCATCAATACCTACTTCAGACCCGTTCTAGAGTCTGAATCATTCCAAAAGGGATATCCCATTTCATTCCATCAGGGGTTTCCATTAATGAATTAATTTTATTTATAAAATTCATAAAATGGGGCCAATAGAAGTAGTATGTAACCCCATGATTATCTGGAATAGCTATCCATTTCCTTTAACTTAGGGATGACATAATTAAATTAATATATTGGGGGACTATAGTGGAATAATTCTACCCCGTGGGTATTTAGACTAGTATTCCCTATCCTAAATCTCAATCAAATATATCACATCACATGGTTCATTATTTCTGACCATTTATCATCAAATATGAAAATTCATTTATCACCCTTTTCCCAATTTCATATATCCAGAAAGCACAAACAACAATTCATCCTTATCATCTTATTGGAACACCCAAATGGTGGCTATGAGTTTCAATCAAATTGGAACACTTTTTGGGTCACTATCAATTTAATAATCAATTAATCAGTCAATTTCATAATTCCATTATTCATCAATTTCATTATCTCATAATCAACCAATTTCATTATCACATAGAAAAAATCATTTATTTATTTATTACCATTTATAATGAGATTTTAAAACATGGAAATATGAATTTCACAATTAAAAACAAGAAATTTACATCTAGATTATGTGATTAGAAATTTAGACAACCTACCTCAAGATCCTTGATGGATGTTAGCCAAACCAAAATACCCAAAATTTGTTTGGAACGATCAAGATCACAAAATATTGAATGATCATAGAACAATACCTAAGATTGAGATCAAAATGATTAAGATCTATCAAATCCTAGATAAAAACACACCAACAGAGGATAAGGAATTACTATTCATCTGGAATGAGAGATGTGAGAGAGAAAAAACCAAATGGAGAAGAGATCACATATTGGATATGTGATGATATTTCAAATGGATCTCAGATTCATCAAGAAAGGGGTTACAATAGCCCTAGAATCCTCCCTGGAGCTCTAAAAAGTGAATTATTTCATATTAAGATGAAATTGTGTGTTTAGGTATAATAAGTTATGGGTTCAAGAATATAAAGATAAAATTTTTGGTAATTAAAAACTCATCTGAATGGTTTTCTAGGAAGGGAGAAATTATTTTCTAAATAGTGTGGCTTAACAATGAGACTCACTTAGAGGGTGACACAGTTTCTCTTATATGGAACAAGGTTTTATAGATTGTGAGCAAAATGTGAAAACCCTAGTTGTTTTGGGGTGCATAGTATGGGAGGGTGTCTGGATGATTTTTCCAAACCATTCCCCACCTCCTGTCTCACTAAAATATGATTCATGGTTCTCTGGGCCAAACCTCATGATTTTACCTAACCATGCACCAACCATACGCAAACCCTTTGGCTTCAAAATTTACCCATGTTCACATGCAAAATCTCAAAAGTAAAAAAATGAACCAAGATATACCAAAAAAGTTTATATATTACCTAAAAACAAGAATGAGACACCTCATGTAAGGAAAGGATCTTACAATATCACCACCATACAACAACTCATCCTCAATATTTACACCATTGATTCAATAAGATTCTGAGATAAAATGATCAGGCCACTGAGCCTGCATATCTACTCATATCCCTCGGGTTTCTTCATGAACATGGACATGTTTCCACTATACTCGAACTATCATCACATTCTTTACCAATAAAACTTTATCACTGTGATCCATAAAACAAATTATACTCTACTTAAAGGACACATCAGTCTCAAGATCAACATCACCAAAATCGATCACATGATAAGGGTTAGGGTGATACCACAGAATCTTCGACACATGGAAAACATATTTCATAGAACCATATATCTATGGATGATTCAATTGGAACACCATCGACTCGATTCTCTCCACAATCAGAAAAAGTCCAATAGACCTATGTGCCAAGATGTCTTGCCTCAGAATCAAATGGTGGCCAAATTTAGGTAGCACCAAATGGAATACACGATCACCCATTGTAAACTAAAAGGGTCAATGAAATCGATTAGCATATAAATTCTATCCACTTTGATCCATAGCTATATATTTATATATCTTATTAACCCCATACAATGTTTCCAGTACGAGACTCATTCCCAACATCTCTGAATCTCCTTCCTCCTTCTGGCATAGAGGTAATTTACATGGCCTACCCAAAAGAGCCTTATATATTTCCATCTGAATAGTCTCATGATAACAACTGTTATAGGATAACTCAATGAGCATTAAATTTATCTCCCAAGACCCACCAAAGTGTATAATTCACACTAATACCATATCCTGCAAAACCTTTATTACACATCCTGACAGTTTATATTTATGTTGTTGGAAGATCATATTCATATATACATGCATACCAAAACACCTTCAACAAGCCAGTCCAAAAGTTTGAAGTGAAACATGATTCATGTTCTTTTAAAAATACTCTAAAACATCCCATGTAGGTGGAAAATCTCTTGAATATACATGTCTCCCAACTTCCCAAATGAGAATGTCTTCAGAGTATGAAATAAATTTGATACATTTGTTTGTCGATCCACAACCACCCATATGGAATTATTCTCCAGATAAATCCATAGAGTTCTCACCATGAAGTTTATTGTAATTTCATCTGACTTACATTCAATAATGGTAAATAGTTTCATCAAATTACGATTTTGTTGATACTTAGTCTTCACCAATTGACAGGTGTAGATTCATGTCACAAAACCTAAAAACTCATTTTTCATTCCCAACCACCAATACTACTGACATAGGTCAGAATACCTTTTTTTCAAATTAGGATGCACCAACCACTTTGAGGAATGAAATTAGTGTGTCTACTTATTTTTCATACACATAGTCTCAATAAAACAGACCACACATAGATGATCTCATCCTCATATATGGTCTAGATTTATGGTGACTCCCCACCTCCAAGGATTTCCCTCAAGGCCAGACACTCTGGATATTGATACTACCTCTCCCTATTCGAGATTAGAAGTGTGGAATCTAATTATAACAACATTAGGTTCATCAACACTGACCCTCTTGAACTACAATATTCATCCTTGCCAAAAATTTCATCACCATTCTCTAAAAACTACACTCTTGAAAAACATTAGACTGATTTTTCCTGCTTAAATTTTTAGAAACACTATTTATCATTTTATTCGTATATGATATCTCAAAATAAAATGAATTTGTATACTGAAACCACCTCTACTTCTAGATATTTAAATCTTATTTTGAATAGATATACTTTAATATTTTCTTATTAGTAAACACAGTAAACTATTCACCCAATATATAATATCACCAACACATCAAAGCGTAAACCACTACAGCCAACTCAAGATTGTGTGTAGGATAATTTAATTCATGTGGTCTCAACTATCGTGAACCATTTTCTATATCTCAATCTCCTTACATCAACAATTCTCCAAGTCCTACCCTAGATTCATTAAAAAAAACACCATATCCCCCTCACCCATCTTGGGTAGGATCAAAATTGGTGCAGTAGACAGACAATTTTTCATCTCATAGAAAGAACTATCAAATTATCTTGAACAATATAAATTTAACCCCTTCTTCTTCAAGATCAAAATTTGTGCTTCCATGTTTGAAAATACCTGGATGATCCTTTGATAATAGCTCACCAACCCAAAAATAATTTTGATATCAAAAAATATATATTTTTGTGTTCCCAAAAAACCACAACCTAAACTTTCTCTAGGTCCACTAACAAACCATCATAAAAGATAATGTGACCCTATAAATGTACCTAGTTAATCCAAAATTGACACATAGATATATTAGTGTGTAACCAACTCTCCCTTAGTGTACTCAGGATGATTTCAAGATGTTGGTCTTGATCATCATGAGTCTTGGAGTTTACTATGATTTTATCCAGAAAAGCAACCATAACCTAGTCTAGGTATGGGTTGAAGATTTTGTTCATCAAGTCCATAAACACTATTGGGGAATTTTTTATCCCAAAAAATCATGAAAAACTCTTAATGCATGCACCTACATTTTAAATTTTCACACAATATATCAGAAATTCGATCTCATAAATGATGATACCCCAATATCAAGTCAATCTTGGAGAACACACAAGATCCTCGAAATTGGTAAAATAGATCATTGATACATAGAAGAGGATATTAGTTCATAACTTTCATCTAGTTCAACTTCTGATAATTGAATCATAAGTGAAAATCTATGTCCACCTTCTTTGCAAAAAAGACTGGGGAAACCCAAGGTGATGTCCTTGGATGGAGAAATCCATTATCCATAAAATCGTACAGCTGAGTCTTAATTTTTTGGATCTATATTGGTTACACTATATAAAGTTAAATAGATAATAGTTTATCTCTAGTAATGACTTCAATAGTAAAATCAATACCCCTATCAGGTGGAATCTTTGATAATTCTATCAGGAACACATCTTGGAACTCGTCCACATTGGTTTGAAGGATATCATGTTTCACTCCCCCATTATTTAGAAATTTACTTTAAACCTAAGCAGTGAGATCCCCCATTTTCTGATGTAATGGCCCTATATGGTCTTCCTGGATATCCCAATCTCCATCATGAGTGTAACTGTTACCCACCAGAGCAATAAATTTCACTCTCCTATGTTAGCAGTCGTTATCATCTTGGTACGCTACTGACCAGTTCATAATCCAAATTAATTCAAATACTAACATATCAATAATATTGAGATTCCATAGAGAAAAATACTCTCTAACCATAATAAAAAACCCCTTTCATAGACCGATGTATCTTGATCGCACTCTATTTGTTTTTTCCATCATCATAACCCTACTCACATACTCCACAAGTAGACTTAACCTATTCACAAGTTGTGCAGATATGAATGAATGACTGGATTCAATATAAAATAAGGAACTATAAATCATTAAATTTATAACAATAATACTTATTAATGTCAATGGTCCTGCCTCACTATCCACTAGTGAATGTTGAACTACATAAAACTATTATCCCCCTCTTCCATGTGATACAGTTTGATTAACCTAAGAGACATTATTATAATTATATGGGTGTTCTTTCCCTAAAGATACATGTCCATTATCTTGAACGCAAGGACCATTAGAATTCTATCTGGTGGACTGATTTCAGGATGAATACCCCCTATTGTTGTTCTAGCATTTCTTGGATCCTCCATAACTACCCATAGGATGAGGGTTTCTGTAATAACTCTACAAGTGACTCATCCCACCGTAAAATCGTTACTCTGTTGTTAGTCATAGAAACTATCAATGTATGTGTCCCAACCTACAAAAATTATGGAAATATATTCCATTACAGATCTAAGTAAATGATCCTTTTCCTTTTCCACTCTATTTTTCAACTCCATGTTTGAAATTTTCATAGAGACACTTTTTACTATCCAACGACGTGTTCCCTGGTCATCTAGCAGAAACCCCCAACATTATAGTAGAGGCCTCCTTTAGGTTACCCTTATAAATGAGAGCTCGATCCACCACATTATAATACTTTTTCTTCAAAATATATTAACCAATGACTTATTCTCACTTTTAAACTCATTTTAAAACAGTTTTGTTGTAGTTTCCTCATCCCCTACTAATGATGGAACAAAGCACTGAAAGTCAGTAAAGTGACTAGGGTTGTCCATTACGGGCATACTCTCATAGGTCAACTGCATAAACTCCTATAACCCATAATTCCTGAGTATCTCATGATAAAATTTCTCTAATAACATCTCTTATAAGTACTTTCATACCATGTTCTCTAGCTATCCGTATTAATTATAGATTTCTAACTGACACTTCACATGACTACATAACATATAATCGACTAGTTTTACTCTATTCTTAGTCGGAGTCTCTAATTGTTCATGGATTGTATGGATAGACTCAACCCAGAACTCAACTACATCAGGTCCACCCTTTTCGGTGAATGCTGGAGGGTGTTGCAACATGAAAACCTATTTCAAATTGGACATATTCCACATAACAAACCGTGTGTATCTCTCTATAAAATGCATAAAGAAAGAAAATTTCTCCTAGAACTACTCTTCATCTCGCTCACTCATAAATATCAGATCCTTAGGTTCCACTATGGGACTCACATTTCCATCCATGTCCTTCCTATCAACACTCGTCATCATGGAGGCATATCTTTATAATTACAAACACATATCATAGGACCCATAACACATAATTATTACAATTTCATAATAGGTATTCATATAAAATCGTAAAACTTCATCCCCCATACCCCACCACATGGTGAATACTGAGGCGCCATCACTACCATTAACCATCCCTCATCTAGGTCATGGCTAAAGTAGAGTAAAAAAATCATATCATAAGGCCATCCATTAAAAACCCATTTATCTATTTAATTTTACATATTTATCATCATTTTCAGTTATCAATTACAGATTAGGTATCTTTTTCATTTACAATTATAGGTAAATAAATGAATTTTCATTTAAAAAAATCAACCCAAATCTACTTTTTCATGCATGTCAAAAATGTTTTAGGAGAAAAATAAGCCATGTGATCTTAAAATGATGCATACTTACACTACTTCTTTTCCATTCTAGGTCATGATATAAAAATCTTAGAAAATAATAACATCATACAACAATTTCACCACTCAAGGTGAAATAACATCGAACAGTATAATGAAACATCAAGAAAAACAGTCCCAACATGGGTAACTAATGTTCTCCCTTTCATGGGATAGCAATTCCCATCCATGAGCTCATTTCCAAGGCCCGACGCATCCTAGTATACTATCTTCCCTTCCCAAATAATAATATAAAATAAAAAAATAAAACCCCTTTTATTCGACTTTGTAATATCCCGAACTAGGTTCCAAATATCGATGAAACTATTTTGTCGTTCATATGACATCAGGTGCACCACCCCGTATAAAAGATGATATGTATTAGAAGTGAGGGTCTAATATAGATATCATGGAGAGACTAAAACCTATTTATTAAAGCCTCTTATAATTGAAAATAAATAACTAATATACAAATGATAGAAAACAACATCCAATATAATATCACAACCAATACCTACTAGTATCACATGATATACAAAAATATGGAAACAATATCCACTCCAATGTAATAAATCTATCATAACATAATATGAGTTATGTTTCTAATGAAAATCCAAAATAAAGACATTGAAAACTCCCATTTTGTTCTTAAAATAATGTCTGGTTCCCTCATCCACGCTCCATCTCAACTCAACCATCGATAATAGGACACTTTACCTAATTCAATACTTCTATATAAAATCTATTTGGGTAAAAATGAGAAATTCCATGTAGGTTTTGATTATAAATCAGTTAGCCACCACCAATGGCATCTAAACAATATCAAATCTACAATATTGTATGAAGTTATATAAAGAATGAAATACAATAAATAATGTAAAAAGTCTTTATATTAAATTATTCTATCTTTGACCACATAAAATAGGTTCAAGATGACACCATCACCATCAATAAATGCTTATATGTAAGATTCAAGACCAAACTCAAAGGGATATCACAATTCATTTCATCAAGGGTTTCCAAAAATTATTTCATTTAAATTATATCATTCACACAATGGGTCATAGAGTAGCATTTTAACACCCCGTAGTTATTTTGAGAAACAATCACTATCCCACAACTCAATGATCACATATATACATTAATATATTAGGGTCCTAGATCAACATTCTATCACCCCATGGTTGTATGGAGTAATAGTTCAAGTACCACAACTCTGTCGTAGACATCACATAACATGGTTCGATATTTCCAACCATTTATCATCAATTATAATAATTCTTTATTTACCAATTTCACAGTTTCATTTATCAATAATAAAAAAACTAAAATTCATTGTTATCATCTCATCAGTACACCCCAATGGTGGATACCAGTTTCAATCATATCATCCTACCTCATGGTTCACTATCAATTTCATAAGCCATAAATAAATCAATTATATAGTCACAGTATACACTAATTTCATTATCACATAATCATACAATTTCATTATCACAAGGGAAAGAATAAAATAATTAAATAAATCAATTTAGAATCTAATTACATGACATGGAAATTAAAATTTGACAATTACATACAAAAAATTAAAATCAAGACTGTTGGATTTTACATTTAGTCCACCAAACTCAAGTTTGTTGATATTTGTTTGCAAAACTAAAATCCCCAAAATTGGTGCGGAATGATCAATATTGAAATAGTGTAGAAGATCTTGGACCAATACCAAAGATCGAGATAAAATAAATAAATTTCAATCAAATCCAAGATCTATTCCAAATTCCAAAATAGGATAAATCGTTCCTCTTTAAAAATAAAAAGAGATGGGAGCGAGCGAAAACCAACCAAGGATGAAATAACATACCCGTAGAATTGATGATCCTTCAATGGGATATTTGATTCATCATGAATGCGTTTGGAGGAGCCTTTTAATCCTTCAATGAGCATCAAAGATCAAAGGAATTAATTATATGTTAAAATATGGTGTTTTTGGATAATAACTAGGGGTTCAAGAATTTAAAAATAAATTTTTGGGTAATTAAAAACTTGTGTGCATGGTTTCTTGGGTAGAGGTGAAAATCTTTCAAAAATATGTGCCTTAACCATACACCTCTCCATAGGGGTCTCATAATTTCTCCTAAATGAAAAATAGTTTGATAGATCATGTTCAACCGTGTAAACCCCCGTTGCTTTAGGGTTCATGGTTTGAGAGGGTTCTCTTATAGTTTGGCCAAACCATGTGCTGCCTACTGTCTCATTAAAATTAGGATCCTGGATTCGAGGGCCAAACCACATAGCTTTATCTAATAATTTTCCAACCATGTACAGTCAATTTGGATTCCAAAATTCCTTCATTTCACCTGAAACATCCCCCATGTAAATCCCAACCATGATATACCAAAACAGGGGTTAAAGTGTACCTGAAAATGAGAATGAAACATATTCAGTAAGGTCAGGATCTTACACTGTTTCTTTATAAATTGATACCTTTACGGTATCAAAAAATACATTATATCAGGGAGATAATTAATTTTAGAATTAGCTTCAGCAGGATTCCCCAATTAATATTAAATCAAAATGTACCTACGAAATTATGATATCTCAATAATTTAAGAACAATATCAACATCATAAAATTTTATATTTTTCATAATAATTAATTCTATAGTTTCCTATATTTTTAGGGTTTCTAAAAATTAAAATTTACAACAGTTGTTCAAAATATTTTTTAGTAACTAATATGTCATTTAAATTAGTAATTTTACTGAAATATTATATTTTTCATGATTTTTTGAATTATACTTGACAATGATATTTTCACAAACATTATACATTCTAATAAACTTTTTAATTCATAAAAACTCCTTATTCAAGTCTTAAAAAGTCATTATTAAGACACATGTATTATCATAATAAGTTATATGTCATGTGAATTCAATGTAAGTCCACTATTTTATCATATTCCAGGAAAATAAAAATTCTTATGAAATTCCCTGAA
The DNA here is from genome assembly GCA_963277665.1 of Viscum album. Lineage (NCBI taxonomy): Eukaryota > Viridiplantae > Streptophyta > Magnoliopsida > Santalales > Viscaceae > Viscum > Viscum album. Next base: position 863,830,941 of record OY728135.1, on the reverse strand, counting down.
GTCTTATAAATTTTGAGAAATATCTATCGAATTATCCAAAATGTCTTATGTACAATGGAAAAAAATTATGGTTTTGAAAATTCTTTTAAACAAATATGAATGTCTAATGAAGACTAACAATTTGGAATTTCTCAGCTCTATCCTCTAAATTTTAATGAAATAGAACGTCTTATAATGATTTTTAGAAATTTCCATTTTCATCTTTAACGTATGATTTTTAAAATGATTAGTTTTAGATTAGAAAATATTTGATTTTACTCAAGACCTTATAAACCTCTTAAAATAACCAATAAACATCATACCAAGGTTCTCCTTTACTTGATACACTATTTTATACTCTTAGTTCTCCATTGATGGTTCCACTTCACTTAATTAACCCTTTCTTCCTTAAAATGTGTTATTCAACAACTTATTTATCTAGATTAATTGAAAATAGATTAAAAATTATTTTAGAAAAATTATTTTCATCCATAAACACTTTTATTTGGTCTCCATGAACATTAGATCCACAATAATAAAATTTAAGAGTATTTTTCCAATAAATATTATAGCTATATGTTCTGAATTGTAGTACTAATTTCTTTTCCTACTTATGTATAGGATTCATCATACATTATTTTTTGATTACTCAACACATATTGATGTCTTTACTTTATAATTGTAGCCTTACATATTAGAAAAAAAAAATATTCCTCATTTTGGTTATTCAATATCTCTTTTGTATTAGTTATTAATAACATTATACCTCTATATCAATATGTGTGAATCAAATATTTTTGTCTCTCCCATGTTGATAATAAATGAAATGGTACTAATTAAAGGAAGGTATCCTCATATCTAATTTATTTATCATTAAATCGTTTTTAAAAAAACTTATTATCCCTATTTTTTACATTAATATATAGTCAATAATTAAATTGGGAGGAATATTATATCACTTGATTTTTAGAAACGTTGTATCCTCTAAAAAACTATAATTCTTCAATATAAAATATTATGTAAAAAATGAGTGGTCAAACTAGACCACAATTTTGTCCAAAATTTTATCCATTTTCGGATTGTTTTTAAAATTTCTCCCATTATGGGATATAAAAATCGATCCATTAATAAATATATGACCATCAATCATATTCAGAAATCATATCAATTATATTAATGTGAAAGTCATATAACTCCCCCTTCAACTTCTATTACACATATGCAATCAATACACTTTTTACAAAAAACCATTTGATAAATTCACATAGGGGATAGAAATTTTTATTGGAATACGTCAGCTTCCATATTTGAATATGTGTTTTCAAAATTCAGAATTCCCACAAAATGAAATATATCTATTAACTTTTTCATGTTCTCCTCCCTATAAGGTTTACACTCAACTATTTATCTTAATAATTGTCATCAGTTTTACTCTCTTATAGAAATGTCTTTCTTACTATTCGGTGATTTAAAATAACCCTCATCAAGATTCATAATTGAAATTTTTTTAAATTAAATACATTTTTCTATAAATAAAAACATTCAAATGGGAAAATAATATGTTTTCAATCAAATCCTTAGTAGGAGTAGTTGGGATGATACTTAGTTCTCAACCTAGAAGCATAACTCATTATACATCCATTGTGTTTAGAGGTCTTCATGAATGAAAATCATGATGTATTTAAAAAATTAGTATTTATGAGCATCTTGGGATTGTTATCAACTTCATATTTTCAATTTTATATAATACGCTTGTTCACCTTTTCTATTAAAACACTTTCAAACAGTGGTTATTTTCTTTCATATTTCATTTTCATTGATATTTCTTATTTTTCTCGTAATATAGTTATGATGTATTTTATATTTGACCACATCACATACATCATTCACGATTTTGTTTCACAACTCTTGGGTTATAAAACTTAGACAACCTGTCATAAAAGTTTTGTTTTTACTCATGTGTAATAGCATTTCCCCTTTAGTATCTCCTTGTTATTATGCCGTCTCCATCTCTCTGTGTAGATTTTATTGGGAAGGACAAATATTTAGATACTCCATACTAACACACTCATCTTTTATGGAGTCTCAACATTGTTTAAGAATAATTTTCATGTTTCTCTTTCTAGTAAACCACTTCAACCCTTCATCTCAAATTTAAACCACTAAGCCAGTCATATTATATCTCTCATAGATTTATTTACTTCTAGAATTATACTTACACAATTTAATTCTGAAATCCATGGAATGTTTAAAATGATCCATGGTATAGATATTCCTACCATAGTAAACAAATTTCCACTTTAATTTCACATCCATTACAAGTTTCATCTCTAACTACATGGAAATATTATTCCCACTTCATTTATAATATTTATCACTAAATAAGGATCATTAATATAAATTTTTTTTTTAAATGTGTTTATCTTAAAATAAGTATATAAATTATGATGGATTGGTGCATACAAAAATTATTTTTAAATTTGGACACTTTTATTGTAGTGATAAAATTATTGTTTCTCTATAATTAAATATATTATAGATATAATGATTCTTTCTATTATAAAAATGTTGTTTTTCTATAGTAGGTTATATCTTCTATTTATCTCTACTACCCATGAATAAAATACTTCTATATTTTTTTGAGTTTAAAAATAATTAAAATCTTCTATTCACTTATTCTTGTACTTCCAATAGAACTATATTTTTCTAATGATCTTTTTTCTCTTACTTATAGGTGTTGTTTTTTCAAGTATTTAACACTTGAATACCTCATTTATTTTAAGAATAAATACTACTATTTTTGTTTTATTAAGTACTTGTTCTTATTTTACACTTAATATAAACAATTTATTATCAATTGGGGACACTATAATTTTTATTGAACCATATTTTAAAAAAAAATTAATTTTTAAACATTTAATTTCAAATGAATTTTAATTTATGAAAGAAAATTTAATACAATAATGGCTGACCTTTTATCAATATACTATTATAGATTGATCATGAGATAATTTCAATATCCCATTATCAAATATATGTGTTACAGTTGAGAAAATATTTTCATAAATTTTTTTTGTGGACGTGCTTCTCTTTAGATGAATTTGGGACATTTCATTTTTTACAAAATTTGGATTTTTTTCAAGGTCACCTCATGTTCAATAAACACTTTGTTGATAAAATTGTTATCATCCTCAACTAATTTTAAAAATAATTTCTAATTTATATTTATCTTCTTAATCTAACTCTAATTCATTTTTTTCCTTATTGTAAGGATTTTTCAATCTCTTTTACTATTTTGTTAATCTCCAATTGTACATCCATGAAATTCATTAATGCTTTGTATTGATTTCACAATTCTAGAAACACTTTAGTAAAAAACCTTTTAGAAATAATTTTCTCAAAAAAAATTCATTATAGTTATTCTTCAATTGTGGAATGATTCGTATTTCAAATTATGAAAAATTCTTATTTAGATTCAATATGGCCTTTTATAATTTTCTATATTTGGAATTTCATGGACAAACAATTTTTAATGTATTTAGCATCCTATTCTTGAAATAGAGTTTCATTACATAGTAATATACTAAAATGAAATATTTAAGCATCCACTTCAATGGGATGTTATTTAAATTATTTCATGACATGAAATTATAGGTTTCTAGTTTTCTTTCTTGACACATATTTTTTATGCTCACTATATCTAGAAATTATTTCTTTAAAATATTCACTCTTGATAGATTTGGTAGATTAAAAATTATAACTTTTTTAGATTTTAGTAGTGGTACAAATTTATTATATTTTGAAAATTTTCATAAAATCGTTATCTATATTTTCCTTCAATTTTATTGGGATGTATTAGAGACATCCCTATTGGCATCAGTAGAATTGAATTCCATTTTTTCTAAATGAGTTATCACAATAACTTCTTGAAATTTTCACTTCATATAGTGATATTGAAATAAATGGGACATTAAAACAAATACAATTAAATCGAAAAATGGTTTTTTATAATACCACATGTTTTTTTCGATGGGCATTATAGGGAAATAGAGAGGTGTTGAATTACTGTTCCCACATTTACCAATTATATATTCTCTCATAATTACATCTTCTTAATAATTGTACCTTTTTATTGGTTAAGAGGTATGGATATATTAATAAACAGTTAGTCCTAATTTATATATTAAATGAAGAAATATAATCACCAATTATAACACATAGGAATTTTTATAAGGTTTGGTTCCTCCATAGATAATTTACTCATTATTGTTTCTACCTCCCATCAAGACAAATATTTATTGATCACTATAATATTTTAGTGATTACAAGTTCAAATAAATTTGTATAGAAAGGGTTATGAAAGTTTAATCCATACTTATATGATATACATCATCAATATTTTAAAGAATCTCTATATATACAAGTGAATAGGTCTATATACTTTACCCCAAATTCTGCAACAAGCTAATTGGATTTTTAGTATATAATTTATACAAAAACAAACAATCCCTAATCATATTTCCAATGAACCCAATAAATAGTAATTTTACTACTAGAATATAATCATTAAATCTTTTTAAATGTTATCCTACTTATTTAAATTTAACAAACAATGATCTGAAATCTCAACAAATCTTAAATTTTTAAGAGTCTCTATATTACTGAGGGTAGTAACAATAATAGTTTTTCTTTTTCTTTTAATTAGATTCTACATTATCAAAGTATCATAAGACTCATTATTTATTTTTCTTATTTATCATACATATTCTCCTAGATATTTTCATCTTCTTTTAGTTAGATAAACAACTAATATTCAATTGAAGAAGTAGTATTATGTTTCACTTTTATACACAAATTATTCAATATATCTTGTATTATAATCTCCCATTATCCACAATATATTGTTCTCCTTATAATGAAATTTTATATTCAAAAAATACCTCATGAATATCCATTCCATAGATTTATTTGTAAACTCTTTAATTATTCATGTAAAATCATATTTTATTTCAAATATGGTTGATATTTCTAATTTAATTCTTATTTAATCTTTAATAGAATCCTCATTTAAATATCTAAAAGTACATGGGATTTTTTTCATGACATATTTGAATTATCCCTAATTAATTTACATAAAAAAATATATAGATTTAAATTCATTACATATCTGTAAGCATTACTAGATCTAGGGATTGGGAAAATCCTTCATGTCTTGGTATTAAATCTTCTTAAAAATAAACTAAATTTTGATTTCTTATCTTTAATTCAATACAAATTAAACTATATAGTTTTAATTTTTGTATAATTTATGAACACTTCGAGCATCATTTGATTTTATTTTTCTTAGAATAGTTCATTCTATAATTTTTCATATCATGAATATTTATAATATCTCACATTTTCAACTAATTATCCAAAATTTTGTTCCATAACTAATATCATATAAGACTTTTTATGTCTTATAAAGTAGTATATTTTTTATTATTTTGTGAAATTTGTATAGATGTCTGATCTTCCTAATTATAATCAATCTCATGGGACTTATTAGGTCTTAAACACTCCATAAGTATGCCATATTAATTTATAGTGAAGACATAATTTTTTTTATAAAAACGTTATATGTCTTATTAATTCACTATGAATATATAATTTTGGGTCAATTTAGAAAACAAAAAAAATATTATATAATACCTTGAAGTCTTATGTAGTTTGAGAAAATTCTTATAAAGTCTAAAAAATTTATTATATATTACTATAAAATTCATATATTTTTTCCAAAAGTATCACCAAAGCATTAAAGTCTTATGAAAACTCAATTATGTAGGAATTTTCTAGCTCCAGACCCCAAAGTCTTACACAAATGAGAGCCTTATAAAATACTCAATACATAACCATTTTCCATCTTCAACAGTAGCATTTCTAAATTCATCATTCTAGTTTATAATAATTCTATTACGAATTGTGGTCTTATAATCCTATTAAAATTAACACTAAACATCATCTAGAGGTTCTACAGTATCTAATACACTTTTTATCTACTTGGTTTTCCCTGGATATTTCCACTTCACATTATCTATATTCCCTACCTTAAAAATATTTTGTTCAATATATCATTTATCAAAAATCCTAAAAAAATGTTACTAACTTGTTTTTAAAAGTTTATTTTCATTCAACAACACATTTCAATGATATCTATGAATATTAACTCTATAATAATCACATTTAAGATACGTTTTTATCGATCACGTACATCTAGTTATTCTATGTAGTGGAGTAATTTTCCTTTTCTACTTAAAAACAGGTTGTCCCATTTTCTCTTCATAAATTACATAACATATATTGATAGATTCACTTAACCATGAAATCCATACTTATTTCAAATAAAATCCTTAATATTACCTTCAAAAATACTTAATATTACACAAAAATATGTTTTTGAATTTTCTAAATATATAGTTTTAATATTAATAAAAATGTTAACCAAACGTCTTAAAATTAAGAATAACCCAAATTAAATGTTTTGATCCAATATTAAATTTGGTATAAAACAATCAATACAATCTTATGTTCAATCCACATGGGCTTATTTTCCACTTTAATAGTTTAGAATTATAATCTCCCCCAATGTATGTTTTGGTATTGTTTTATATCCCTCCTTTTTCAAAGAACATTGGAATAGAAAAAATGATCCATACCTTAGATAATAAAATTTAATGGTCAAATATGAAAAAATTGGTTGGAGTGTTTTTTGATAATATAATTCATAAAAAATTCAAATTTGAATATAGAGTCACAAAAAATAATTTCACACTTGAGTATACTCAAGAAGATGTGGGTGGATACCTTTATGGATTTTAGGACTAATTTATCTTCAACGTTAAGAAGATGTGATATTATTGGGTACATTATTTATTTTTCAAAAATGTTAACCCATTCCATTGTAATATTGGAATCAAGAATAATTGATAGTATGGTATGGATTTTTAAATAATAATTAGTGAAGCATCAATAATAATAAGAAAATTAGATTTTTAGGTTTTTGATAATGTATTCTTGAATATCTCATGCCTTCATGGACAATACATACTCATCATTGTTGAACAAATATATAAAATTCATCAATCCCATCGAGGTGTTAATGTGTTCATATAAAGTAGAATAAAAATAAAAATTCCCACCAATTAGAGTGATTTTATGAGGTTTTATATGTGCATAATATTTTAATGTAACTTTATAATGTGTCTCATATATTTAATTATGGTGAAATTTGTAATGGGGAGGAGGCGACATATTTTTAATGTCCCATTTACATATAGGATCACCAAGAACAGATTTTATATCACAAGTATGAGTTTTATGGAGGTATAAATGTTTGTTGGAGTTATCTTGGGAATGGATTTCATGGATAAAAATTCATAAACCAGTGTTATTATAAATTAAATATCTCATGTTATTATATACATGTTATTATTTATATATTCTCATATCCAAGCTATTTTATTGGAAAATTTCTACTAATGTGAAATGATTGAATTTTTTAGGTCATAAAGGCATAGAATTTTATGTATTATATTTTTTAAGTTTTTTAACGAAATTATCAACTTAAAGAGATATAATATATTATTCTAATGAATAAAAATATTTTAATATGTCTCTGATATTGAGTTTTAGAAGGTACATATTTTATCCATCTTTGGGATTTATGGACAAATAATGGATTTTATAAAAATTATGTGATATTTTAGATCTTATGTGGTTAGTTCCTTGAGTTTTGGTGAATATTGACTAAAACATTAATGATTTGATACTTTCCTTTAAATGTGTTCTAATAATGACTATTAGGGGAGATTATATAAGGTAATTTTGCATTGGTATTTTTAAAGTATATTTGAAAACATTGTATTGAACATAGTTATGTTGACTATTGGTACCTGAAAAGGATTACATGATGATAGGATGGTAAATTAAAGTGTGTTAATTAAATCATTCCCTCACTAAAAATATTATTTTTTATTTTTTAGCAATGTCTCTTTCCCTGTTACATAAATCAATAATTCTATAAAAATAGAAAACACTTGTTATTTTACATGGTTCTCCCAAACAATTTGATCCATGGATCATTCACAAAAATGTTTCTATGAACCTGAGACACTAAATCTCACTTTTTTATTACAATTTGATATTATTTGAATTTTTCATTATGAATTATAACTACTGAAAACTATAAGTATCATTATTCACCTCATAGTTTAGAACACAATTTCTCTCATGTGTTGTGTTATTTCTCTATGACCAAATATGAAAGTAAACTGAAGATGGATTATCAAATCCTCTCAATTTACATTTATTTTAATGACTTAAAATAATCCGCTATAATTAGGGAATTCTAAGATCACCAATCATACTCCACATTTCCTTTACAAGTATTCACATCTCAAAATACTTGAAAAATACTTTTCTTGATGTGACTTCCACTAAAAATATGATCCATAAAAACTTACAACTTGTGTAGGAATAAATACACTCATACCAAAACTAAAAAACCTTCTACATCGGGTCTTAAATCATCCACAACATGAGGGGTTTAGATAAGGGTATACTGAGATGATCAATCTAATACATGGGCTAAAATAGTCCGGGAATCATGGAATAATATTCCATTGAATTGCACATTGATTATCTCCTCTCATGTTTCCCCCAAAAAGTAATCATATTTAATATATAGGTAAATTTATCACAAATTTTGTTACTAACCTTCTCCTAAAAATTCACAACTCTTAGATAACTCGTATGTGTGGGAAATAACTTGTATATATGTAAATATAACTAATAAATATCCTAAATAAATCATATGAAAACATTTATCACTCATTTTCAACAATAAAATACCAGTACACATATGCCTAATAACTCTTATGCATAGGAAATTCACTCATACACATCTTATAAATGACTCATATGAATAAGAAAGTTTCCCCCTACACATAAAATACATACCCAAAATAAAAAACCTTCTAATCATCCAAATTTTTCTAGATTTACATAAATCCACACCATAGCAAATCCAAACCTCATATAGCCTTTAGGATAATGACTCCACAAAACAACATAGTCCACCTTTAATATTTATTTCACTTCACTGTCGACAAACACAAAAAAAATTATAATGTATTTTTTGGTAATGAAATACCCCTATTGGATTATTAAAAATTCAAAAAAACAATAAAACATTTATCCCACTTTTTCAAAAAATGTTTTTTTCAAAAAATACTAGATATAGTATAGACCTACACAACAAAGCTTCATTCTATAATGGTATGTAAAAATGGTTCACTAATCACAGACTCTAATCCCATGTGATCCATGATCAGATTGGTAAAAAAGTGTTCAATGAAAATGTCATCATGAAGATATGATCACGACCTTCAAGCACTATACCAACCATTCTAATAACAAGTTTCTAATATGAATCATTATAATACTCTACAGCATCATTAATACATGAAATAATACTCATTTCAATAGATAGAGGGTAAACTTAATTCCCTTTATCAATGAACCAGAAGAAAATTATTCAACAATTAAAATAGGAAGAATTAGAAGCAAAAACATGAAGCATGAGAAAGAAGCTATACCTTGCTTGAGTAATAATTTCCATGGGGGAGTGGGGGTCACAGGTCCAACTCATATAGTTTAAGGGATTTGGTTAGACTCTACAAGGTAATAGATGAATCTATTAATCTATCTTTGGTAGTGAATTTTTCATTATATTAGTTATTTTATCTTTAGTGGACATATACTCTATCATTAGAATTACTTGTTCAACCTTATCCTTGAGAGAATGATATTTTTTAATGTAAATTGTCCTTGAATGATGAATGACATATTTTTCTAATATTAATGAAATCTAGTTGAAAAATATGATTTTAATAGGAGAGGACAATCCTGACATAATATATTGAAGATGATGTTACATCCATATGAAGTAGGTAAATGATTTTGTGTCACGACCCGCCTTCACCCAGATGAGTGATGGGATAGAAAACTGTCATTCCCTTCCTCTTTCATGTCGAATGAGAGATAATGAGCCCCCCTATTCCCTCCATCAATAGACCTTAGAGTGGAAACTAGAACCAAGGGTATAAAAACACACTTAATATCTAAGGAATTATGCTGTTTTACTTACTAGGATCGAGAGATATGATGGTAGAAACCCAAACAACTCCAAAACTGAAGGTAAAAGTAAAACCAAAATTCAATCCCATATGCATGTTCAAAGATATACCCATGAAAAGTACAAGAAAACTCCAAAGGGAAAGTACCAAAAGAAAGGAAAACAACAACATAAATTTTCCCAACATCTGGGTTTGTATGACCCTGCATGGTCCTTGAATTCCTCCCAGAAACCATAAAGTAGTTTTATATATATAGTGTGAGTATATAGGTATACTCAGTACGGAAAATCCAAGATCACTCATGCCCAAGTGGGGAGGCATTCTAATGTATCGTAAGGAAGTGGAGGTAACCAAAACACCTATAAAGGAAACTATCCATCCATCCTCACCAAGTAAATCTCCCCAAATAATGCTAGTCAGGTATGTAATAGTAATAGCACATTGATATTTAGGTACCCCGCACCTCTTTTCCACTGCTTATTGAAGACATCCTATGCGTCGGACCTCCGATTCCCTTTTCTCTACAGTCCCACTAATGCCCCAAAAATGATATTATGGGATACCACAATCACACATCCCACCCATAGACACCTGGGATACCATAAACATGCATCCCCTCTAGCATACACCAAGGCCACCACAATCATATGTAACCACGCCCGTAGACACCTAAGCCAGAACAGCTACTGCCACACCCGAAGACACCTAGGCCTCATCCCAAAGACACATGGGATACAAACATTCCCACATACACCTAGGAAAACCACCACAATGTACCCTGCCCAATGATTCTTGGGCTATAATTGACCTCAGGTCGTCACATCCTGCCTGAAGAGTCTTGGTCTACTCGAGTGAGGGAGCTGAAAGGGGCTAATAACCAGCCACCCAATAGGATGTTGGGAAAAGCACCCTCCCCATGAATTGGGGGCTGTTCGGAACAAAGTGATCAACTTGGGTTGGTTGAGATTAAGAAACATAAGAAATAAATTTATTCATTAATGTAAAAAATAACTCATCCCAACCTAAGGGTCCCGAAACCTGCTCATACACAAACACCTTGGTTAATATTCATTCATGCACAAATCATAACAACCAAAACTATAGCACCACCCATTATTTTTATCATGTTCAAGTGGTATCATTATAAATTAATTCTATACTAATAGATAACTAACTGGCACATCCACAATTAATTACAACCCTGGACGGATGAAGGAGACAACCAAACAACAATTCAAGCATTCGCAACTGGTTCGTTTGTAAAATCACCACAACATAAGTGATATAAAAGATAACAAAAATATCTGGAACCAATGAATGACTCAACGTACGACACCGCATGTGCTCAAATCTAAAATCCAACAACTGAACAATGAGGGATCCCATATCCAAGCACATCACCCCAGAAGAATCAATAAGAAGATTCATACTTATTGGTAGAACAGAACAAGGGAGTTTTTAGATTTAACCACACAATTTATCAAGTTCCATCATTTTTTTTAGTTAACTGGGGTGATCACAAAAGTATTATAATTCATTGGTCATCCATTTAATCTATAGATTTTATGTTATTAACCATTTTCCATGTTATTCCCATTAAATCACAAGTTTATACAAAGAAAGAGAGGATCATTAGTTGCAAGAAAGGACCACCAACAACCACTATTTTTAGTGGACATAAGAACATACAATCCACATCATATAAGAGAATTTGAAAGAGTACAACAACAACATCATCATCAACCTCACACCTTCATTATTTAAAGTCTATTTATTATCTTTGTTAATATCTTGTTTTATCAACTCCTTGAGGAAAAAATATCATAACCACCCTTTATGATATAGAGTAAGATAGATGAAGGAAAACCCTACTTGGATGATCAACGATCGATGTTTTCTCCTCACGCCAATAACTAGGCATGTACCACTTATAGGAAACTACTAGGATCCAAGGATGAGAGGAAAGGGATCTAGAATGGGGAACAATTCATCTTTGAAAGAGGGACTCTAAATGCCCCAAGATATAGTGATAGGAAAATGAGTGATGATCTAGGCTTATAAAAAATCTAGATCTTAAAATCAGGGAGATGATTTCTATGTACTTAAAATTCGACTCATGGCTCGACCACGTGGTTGGGAGGTTCCACAAGATGGGAATAATTGAGATTTAATAATTCTCCATGAACATAGTGGAGATATTGCCTATGAGTAAACAGATTTCTTTTAAAAGAAGAAAACCGTGTAATAAGGGGAAAACTGTAAAAAAACAACAAGGGTGTGAAACTGAGGAAAAAATCAACACATTTACATGAATCAAGGATTTACCTACTATTGGGGAATTAAACAATATTTTAAATCATTTAAATTCATTTAGAAAGGGTATTAAAACACTTTTATGTCAAAAATATGTTACCGGGGAAAAACATTAAGGAACTGGAAAAGCTGGGATGGACTCACCATTAGGCGAGTCACTGTCGCCCTGGCTCCATCACCCTAGAACCATCTCCCTAGCACCGTTTCCCTAGCAACATCACCTTAACATCGTGTCCCTCGCACTGTCCCCCTGGCACCGTCTCCCCGATACCTTCATCCTAGCACCGTCGCCCTGGCACCGTCTCCCTGGCTTCATTTCTCTATAACCCTCGCCCTGGAACCGTCACCCTGGAACCATCACCCTGGCACCGTCTCTCTAGCACCATCTCTCTGTTATCGTTGGTTCCACCATTAACCATCGGTGCCACTAACGCCCATCGGTGCCACCGATGCTGATCGGTTCCACCGATGCATTTCAGTGCCATCGACGCCCATTAGTGCCACTGTTCATTCAACCCTGAATTTTGGAACCTCTTTAATGAGTCATTGATAGTCCCAAGGATACCCAAATCACCAATAATTAGAAAATTAATGGACTAGAAGGGTCCGAGACATTACATCAGATACCCTTCAAACTATTCCCATACTCGATAATCCAAGAGGGAACATGATGAAAAGAGAGGGGTCTAAACAACCACCTCATAAGATACCACCCAGGAGTAAACCTCCTTGATATATATTAACATATCTCTCTCATACCGATCAATAGTTGAGGCACTACCACTCCCCTCACTTAAGAAACCACATAAACAAGTAAAGGTTATATTGTCCAGTCGTATGGATTAGGGAGCCCCTTCCTCCATATCAAGATACAATCTTCTTTGGGTGGCACTGACTTTCCCTCACGGGTTTAATCCCATCCACTTTATTGTGTCTTGATTAGGGATCAGGTTTTCCCCTCTCCACAGTCATGAATCTTCACACACATTCATAGAATAAGGGAAACCGCACATCTCATAGTTAACAAGGTCATGCACTACATCCCAAACAATTACAGAAAAAAACAGAACAAAAATCATAACAACTCTCGATACTGGGTGAGAATCTTTTCCTACCATTCCCATATACTCTCCTCGAGGCCACCATGCCTCTATAACACACGAACCAAGGTAATTTTTCACCCATGAAGCACCTTCACCTTAAGATCTTTGATCCTCAATGGTCTCTCAATGAATGTCGCATCTGCCTCAAAATCTATCTTTCCCCAATCGAGGAAGTTTAAATCATCATGTAGATACTAAAAAGGTTAATATACATGAAAGACGTCGTGCACCTTCAGTAGTGGTGATGGTAGCACCAGCTGATAATCCACTTCAGTAACCCACCGCAACACCTCGAAAGCTCTGACGAACTTGGGAGACAGGTTACTCCCCTAGCTGAACATCTATTTCCCACACCGAGGGGAGGCCTTCAAGGACACTTGTTCCCTAACCTCTAACTCCAAGGGACTCATACTATGAATGGAATAACACTTCTTCTAGTCCCGAGCTCCCTTCATCCTCTCTTATATATGTTGAACCATCTCTGTAGTGCTCTGCACCACCTCTGGGCCAAGAATACAAGTTTCGCAATCCTTCGTCAAACATATAGATGAGAAACAAGTTCTTCCATACAAGTATTAAAACGGTGCCATGCCAATGGTAGAGTGATTGCTATAATTGTTGGAAAAATATACCAAATTAATGTGTCATACCCATGGTCCTCCAATGTCTAGAACACATGCCCACTCTATGACCTCTAGTGTTATGATGGTTCACTCTATGTCCCCATCTGCCTAGGGTTGGAAAGCGGTGTTGAGTCATAGTTGGGTCCCAAAAGCATGTTGTAATCCTTTTCAGACTCGTGAGGTATACTGTGTATCCCAATTCGATAATATGGACTTCAGAACTCCATGCAACTGGACCACCTCGTCCATGTACCTTCATGCAAAGGTATCCACTACACACGACTCCTTGATTTCCAGGAAGTGTGCTGATTTTGTTAGTTGGTCTACAACTACCCAGATTGCATCACAAACTCCATGAACCATGGGTAGTCCTGTGAAGAAATCCATCAAGACGTCATACCATTTCCACTCTGGGACATCTAATGGCTGTAACAGACCTAATGGGATGCGATGTTCAACCTTCACCTGCTGACACATGAGGAACATTTCCACAAACATCGTCACTACCCTCTTCACCCCATGCCACAAAATTGTCCCCTCAAGCCCTGTTACATCTTTTAAATTCTTGGATGTACTGCTAGGGGTGACTTGTGGAACTCTCTAAGAACCCTTTCACACATTACCACTGGGACAAACATCTTTCCATGAAACAACATCTGATTCCAATCATCTTCCAACCACCCTACCAAAGCATTGCCCTGGCTAACATGATTGCACATCACTTCAGTCTCAATGTCCCCCCACTGAGATTCCCCCAACTTTTTCAATAAAGTGGACTTCACTATCATCTAAAACAGATAGGCTCTAACACCATCCACCCTTTCACCCATGTGTAAGGTAAACAACTCCCCCATCGCCATCCAAGCATCAACTGATTCTTGAAAAGCATCATTCTGTGAATTTATGCTCATGGAATCGACCACCATGTTCCCCGTTCCTTAGGTATAAGAGATATCAAAGTCTTAGTCTGGAAGACCCTATATCCACCTCTGCTTCTGTGAGTTCAGGTCCCACTGGGAGAAGATATACCTCAAGATCTAATGATTTGTGAAGACCATGATGCATTCCCCAATGAGGTAATTACACCCCAAATTTAGTACAAACATGATCACAATAAGATCTAGGTCATGGGTGGAATAGTTATATTCATGAGGATGTAATTTTCTAGACCCATAAAAGATCACTCCCTACTTCAATGTCAGAACGCACCCCAATCCTTGGCCTAAAAGCATCATATAAAATATCAAACGCTACCCCTTCTTCTAGCAACCTCCACTCTGGGGAACTGACTAGCTTCCCTTTAGATAGATGAAGGATACATAACACCACTCACTCTATAAAAAAGCAGGTTATTTCATTTTCATGTTTGTACAACGTACTAAAAATCCAGAGAAGTTAGGAATGAACCTTCGGTAGTAACCTGATCGACCCAGGAAACCACAAACCTCTGCTACATTCTTGAGTGATTCAATAGAAACAACCACCTCGACCTTCGATAAGATGACTTCTATTCCCTACTATGACACCACGTGTACCACTAAGTTCACCTATCATGTCCAAAACGTTCACTTGGACAACTTCACATAGAGATGGAGTTGTCATGGGACCTCTAAAATAGTTCTCATATGCTCAGCATGATCCTCCTATGATCTTGAGTAGATCAGGATGTCGTCGATAAACACATCTATGAACCGTTCCAGATATTCATGGAAGATGGAGTTCATGAGCCCCATAAACATGGATGGTGCATTTTTTATGCTGAATGGAATGTCCATGAACTCAAAGTTCCCATATCTACACCTGAATATTGTCTCTGAGATGTCACCCTCCTTCACCCTCAACTAGTGATATCACAATTTCTGGTCAATCATGGATAACCATACTACCCCCTTCGATTGAAAAAAATATTGCAGATTCTAGTAAGGGGGTAACAGTTATTAACTTTCACCTAATTCAGCCTTTAATAGTCTATACACAGCCTGATACCCCCTTCTACCTTCCTTGCGAACAAGACGAGAGCACCACAAGGTGATGTGCTTTTTCGGATAAAACCATTCTTCATTAGACTGTTAATCGGAATCCATAACTCATACAACATAGAAGTCTACATCTGATAGGGAGCCATCAAAATCAGATAGGAACTAGGTTACAAGTTTTTTCCAAACTCAACATCACTTCTATGGAGTAGAGTCACCACCTCTCCATGGAAGACGTCTAGGAACTCGTTGATGACCCCTAGGACATCCACCATCTCTGTATCCGCCGACTCCACTAAAAGATCATCTAATAAAGAAACAAGAGGCCCCACTCACTGACTTCCCTCCTGAAAACCCTGCTCGCTAACAAAACTCACACATTGGCCACCCATATCTGAAAACACGACCCTTCCCCAGAAGTATTCAATAATGGAACACACAATGAACAGCCAGTCGATGCCTAATATGAAATCATATGGTTGCATCTATAGCAAAAAAAGTTTCACAATGGACTGATGTGGTCCTACCATCAGTACACATCCCCAAAAAATATAAGGCAAACTAGTCTGACCTCTAAATGGAAAACTCAATACCAGAGGAATAAGAAGTTTTTATTCATATAGACCCATATCATGGTATAGACTAGGTGAAAAAAGGAGTACGAAGATCCTAAATCAAAAAAAGTATAGTAAAGAGCACTAAACAAACTAATCATACCTCAAACAACCTCTGGCCCTACAGAAATATTTGCCTTTGCAGTTTGAAAATGTGCACGCCTTGCTCCTCTTACCCTAGAATATTAGACGCCTCCATAACAATTACTTCTTCGAGTTCGCTGATGTGTACCCTATGGCTGGCCTCCCCCTGCAATGTCTACTCTCAGAAGAGCGGGAGCTCGTGGTCCCTCCTGTGGATCATGAAAGGGCCTCGCTGGAAATTGTTGTTGCTTAGGTGGGCATTGAACCTTCCCACCTACACTGTATTGTACTCAATATGGACACTGATTCTGATTTTTTTCATGGATTCCACATATTAATCAGTTAATCCCTAGGCTCGTAGAGAAAATGAGAGGACCGATAGATCGAAACTAGAATTGGTGAGGTCTTCTCCCTTCCGGTCAAAACATGGATGGTCCTGATGCTGGATGTCTACTACTAATTTCCTTACTCATTGATTAGCTCAACTGGCTCCCCTTATGTGTCACACCTTGCAGTGTGTGCATCCTCTCTACCACTTCAACCTTCTTCTGAACCTCCAGGTACGCCGACTGAGTAAAGGGATAAACAACATACTGAAGAGAAGGTTGGAGCACCTCCTCTAAACATATCTCCTAAGACTCCTCATCTAGAAATAGGTCCATAGAAAAAATAAGGATATCCTTGAACATGATCCCCAGTTCCCTCACCCCCAAAATCCCTTACAGGAGTGAGAGTAGCTCTTGACTCTTCTAAAACTTCATCGTGGAAGAAAGGAATTCCACATGGAACTCCTTCTCAAAGTCTGTCCATCAAGCCTCAACTTCCCTCTTCTCCCCCAAGTAGAGAATCCACCATTGATATGCCACTCCCCGCATCTAGATCACAGCTAGAGGAACCTAGTACTCAGACAGAGAGCGGATCAAGCTAAAAGCGATCACCAACTCCTCGAGCAAGCAATACGTCTCCATGTCTGATATGTTGCCCTTGTACTTCCAAAGGGTATTCCGCTAAAAGTCAAGAAGTGTCTTCTTCCATTTTTCATCCTTCTCCTCTTGATCAGCCCTCTTCTGATCATCCAAATCAACCTCTTGGGACTCAATCACCCACACTACTCGTGGTCGTTGTCCATGTGCCATGGATGCAAGGTAAACAAGGACTGCCTAATCCTGATTTGTGTAAAAGATATCATTTAAGATTTTCTCAATCTTCTTATTCATTTTAAACTCCACAAACACCCAGAACACACAAAAACACATGTCATTATGATTCATGCACCTTTCCTTGGGTCTCTACCCTCTAATCAGTGTATCCTCACTTGGTCGTTCAATGGGACTAGAGTTCTTGCATTAGATCATGGGGAGCCCTCAAATATTTTGTCATATCCAGTCATTCTAGGCCTATTTCATACACCAATATTCTATATCATTGTTCCCCTACCATCCCATGTAATCCTCAATGTGTCTAACTATGATCTACATCCAATCTCTCATCCAATTCCCTTTATATCATTATGTCACTACATGCCTTTACCATGTTGAGGGAAGGGACAACAAACGGCTAGACCCTTCCTTCTTCAAATTTAATGAGAGATAATAACCCTAAGAGTCCTCCCATTAATTTTCCCTACAGTGGTGAATATCACCAAAGGTATAAAATCACACTTAATATGGAAGGCGTTACTATTTTTATTTAGTAAGATCGGGATATTCATTGGTAAAAACCCAAAAAACTCCAAAACTAAAAGTTAAAGTAAAACAAAAGCCCATTCCCATATGCATGTTCAATATATATACCCATAAAAAGTAAAAAAAATCCAAAGGGAATGTACCAAAATAAAGGATAACAACCACTGAAACAATCCCAACGTATGAGCTAGTACGGACCCACACGGTCCCTGAAGTACTCCTAGAAACCTAAAAGTATTTTTATATACATAGGGTGAGTATATAGGTATAATAATTAGGATAAAATAAAAATCTCTCATGCACATGTGGGAAGGCATTCTAAGTCCCCATGAGGATGTAGAGGTAACTAAAACACCTAGAAAGGAATCTATCAACCCAGCCTCACCAAGGAACACTCCAAAAATTACACAATTCATGTAAGTAATAGTAATAGCACATCGATATTTGGGTACCCGGCACCACTTTCCCATAGGTTATTGAAGACATCCTACATGTCGAACCACCCCTGCCATTTTCTCTATAGTCCCAAGACCGACCCAACAATGACCTTATGGGCCACCATAACCACGCATCCCACCCATAGACACATGGGCCACCATAACCATACATCCCCACCCGTGCAAACCTCATTCACCACAACCATACGTAACCACGACCACAGACACCTGGTCTAAAACAACTAATACCACACTCGAAGACACATGGGCCACATCTTGATGATATTTAGGAATCATACCTACCCACAAACACATGGGAAAACCACCACTACAAACCCTGGCTAAAGTGTCTTGGGCTATAATAGACCTCAGGTCGTCACAACCTACTCGAAGATTCTTGGGCTACTTAGGAGAGGGAGCATAATGAGCTAATAACCAGCCACCCAATAGGATGTTGGAAAAAACACCCTCCCCTTTAAATGTGGGTTTTTGGCATGACGTTCTCAACTAGGGTGGGGTGCGAATAAGAAACATAAGAACTAAATTTATATATATAGTTAAACCATCACTCATCCCAACCTAAGGGTCCCAAAACCATCTAATACACAAACGCCCTCCTTACTATTCATTCACGCACAATGCATAGAAACCACTACTAGAGAACCACCCATTCTTATTGTCATGTTCAAGTTGTTTCGTTAGAAATTAATTCTCTACTACTGGGCAACTAACTGGAACATCCACAAGTCATTACAACCCCAAACTGAAGAAGGAGACAACCAAAAAATAATTTAAGCATTCACATCGAGTTCTCTTATAAATTCACCACAACTAAAGGGATCTATGAGATCTCACAAATTACTAGAACCAAACCAAGCCTCAACATACGACCCCACACAACCTCAAATCCACAATCCAGAAACTAAACAATAGGGGATCCCATCCCTAACAACATCACACCATAAGCATCATGCAGAACATCTGTGCTTGTTAAAAGGACTAAACAAGGGATTTTTTAGTTTTAACAGCACCATTTATCAAGATCCCTTCTTTCGTTTAGTTAACTGGGGTGATCACAAAAGTATTATTATTCATCGGGAATCCATTTAATCAAATGAGTTTATGTGATTAACCATTTTCCATGTTACGTCTATTCAAACAAAAGTTTATATAGAGAAACAGTGGTTCATTAGTGTAAAAAAAGGACCACAAATGGCCACTATTTTCAGTGGACGTAATCCCATACAATTCACACCATATAATCGAAGATGAAAGAGTACAAAAACGTCATCACCAAACAAACCCCTTCATTCTTTAAAGTTTGTTTGTTTTCTTTGTAAGATTTGGTTTTATTTTCAACTGGAGGAAACAATTTCATACCCAACCTGTATGATATATAAAATAGAGATGAATAAAAAACCTTACTTGGATGATCAACGATCAATGTTTTATCCTCGCACCAAGAACTGGGGGTGTGAAACTTAAAGGAAACTCCAAGGCTCTAAGGGAGAGAAAAAAGTTCTCTATCATGGGGCATGATTAGTCTGTGGTAGAGGGACTCCAAACGCCCCTAGAGAGAGTGAAAGGAAATAGAGAGATGATCTCAGCTTAAGAAAAGGCTAGATCCTCAAATTCGATAGATGATTTTGAGGTACTTCAAAGAAGTATCGTGGCTCAACCATGAGTTGGGTAGCTCCACATGTTGGTATTAATTTAGATTTAATAATTCTCCCTAGATATGATGGAGATAAAGGTTGTGAGTTAATAGATTTATTTTAAATGGAGAAAAATGCGAAATATGGGAAAACCTGTAAAACATGACAAGGGGTGACATCGAGGAAAAATCCCACACATTTCTGTGGCTTAAGGGTTTCCCCACTATTGGGAATTTAAAACATCTTTTACTTCCTATAAATGGATCTGGAAAGTGTATTAAGACACTTTTACGTCAAAAGATATGTTACCTGGGAAAAGTGGAAGATCCTGGAAAACTGTGAAGGATTCATCATTTGTGAGTAACTATCACTCGGGAACTATCACCTTGGAATCATCGGCCTGACACCTTCACCCTAGCCTGGTCGCCCAGGCATCGTCGCACTGGCACCGTCGCCCTGGAAATGTCGTCCTGGCACCGTCACCCCATCATCATTACCCTGGCACCATCGGTGCCACCATTTACCATCAGTGCCACCAACGCCCATCGGGGCCTCCGAAGCCCATCAATGCCACCGATGCTGATCGGTGCCACCAATTCTCATTGATGCATCTGAAGCCCCTCGGTGCCACTGATCTCCCCTTGGTGCAACTGGTTCCGATTGGTGCTACTGATGCTCTTTGGTGCCACCGACACCCATCAGAACCACCGTTCATTCAACCCGGAATTTCGTAAACTTCTTAATGAGTCACCAATGGTCCCCAAGATACCCTAAGCACCAAATATTATCAATGTAATGGATTAGGAGGGTCCAAAACCTTACATTGAGTGACTACTACATATTCGGCCTCTTCTGTTTTTAAAGAGATGAAATATTTCTTCTTACTTGGCCAAAAAAACATTTCTAAGAAAATATACTCTGCCTGGAGTTGACATTAAGTCATTAATTGAATATATCCGGTTTTTATCAATATAACCTAATAAGTGCTACTATGATCATCTATTACAAAATAGTCCAAACTCCCATATTAGAATAATATATTGAAGCATTCTCTTCACAAATTACATATGGATTTATTTCTTTATAACATTGATATAAAGAAACATGGAAAGTAGAAAACATGATATTAAATCGAGTGGATATAAATTACAGTAATCTCCCAATGATCTGCCTATAATGTGGAATATGGTAGAACATGAAAGTGTTATCCTTGGACAATATCATCTAGGTTTCTATGGTAGTGGTCATTGGTCGTGAATCTACCATGTAAAACATTTTGAGAACCTCTTTTCCATATTTTGTTTGAAAAATGAATGTGCCTTTATTCCCTTGAACCTCCATTAAGATAATGAAGAATGTTAGATAACCAATCAAAGTCATATTGAATTATTGCATCATTTAATCTAAAAAATTCTTAAATTTTTAATAATTCATTCATGTAATTTTTTCAATCTATATAAATAAGGGCCAGTATTATTTTACTCTTATACTTGTCAATGTGTACATTTTGATCATATATAACACAATGAAATTGAATATTGCTAAGATATTGACTTAGTCCTGAGTTCAAACCCCTTAGTAAATTATTTAGGTCGTATAAGGTCATTTATAACTCGCACACTTTGTTATCATCTTCATCTACTAGAAATCCATCTGGTTTTTTAATATTAATATCTGTTTACAAAACCCCATTCAATAATATAGGATTGAAATCCATTAGACAGACATTAAAGACTACATAGAATGTAATTGGAAAAATAATCTTATAGTTCCCTACTTGGCGACTGATCAAAAAAATAAACCACAATTTGGACTTTTATTTAAAAATATCAATTACACAGAAATCATTCCTTATTCTAATACACCTAAACTGGTTCATTGAATTTTTTTTTATAGATGCATTTGGTTCTAAAGAATTTTGTGTCTTATGGACATAATAAAACATCCCACATTTGGATCTTTTAAATTTACTCAAGATCTTGATGCATAGATTTGACCTAACTATCATCTCTAGTAGCCTTTCTAAAAATTCATATTCTACATTATAAAGAAAATTGGTTTTATATGCCTTCATTATAAATATATTAAAAATGGATGTAAAGTCACTAATGATTTTTTGTCACTATTTTCTTCCATACTAGTATTATATAATATATTTTTAGTTTTTGTAGTCTTTTTCAAATTTTAACTCCTCTAATATGATTTTTCTATGACCCCATTAACTCCCAATGTAGAGCTAACTTTAACACCATTTTCTACCTCAGTTTCATCGAATTTTTTGGAATTAATTCTCACTGATTTTCATATTATGCTCATTCTTATAATGGTTATATACTGTCTTTATAGAATTTTCATAAAATATTTTTCATAGAATTTATACTCCTAGATTTTAGATGTGTTTCCAAGGAAAATATTTTCATCCCCATAATAATTAAACATTCGTTATTTCTCCTTGTTCAGAAAAAAACATTTTATTCTCAACATCAAAAAGTAAACAAGTGTTTTATTCTTTCTATACCACAACTTAAAGGGGAATTAAAATTCATTAATACATAAAAGTACTTAAAAGATATTTACATTATGGTGAGATGTTATAATTCCCAAAAAATTTCCATTTAGTTATTTTCAATGAATATTGTTTGATCCATGTTTTAGATCATAGAATTTCTATTTTTTAGTAACTCTATTTTGTTGAATAGTTCTTATAGATGAAACTTGAGGTCATATTCCATTATTCTTAGGAAACTATTCCACATGAGATTATTTATATTTAATTTCATTCTTGATCTATATTCATCGAAATTTTATTCCGATAATTTTCTCTACCAATCAATAGAAATGAGTAAATTGTAGGAAAACATCATATTTTTTAATAATCACTATTATCCATACCATACTATTATATTCTTCATTGAATAAAAGATAACATTTTTTCCAGCTATAGATATTGGGGTCCTAGGCCTACATACATCCACATAAAATAGATCATGTAGAATTTTTTATTTCCCTTTCTTTTCTTATTGGTCTTCCATAATATTTTACCCTTCTGAAAACTATCAAACACGTGAATGTGAACATTTATGATTTTGGGAAAATCTCAAGATTCTTCATTACCCCCAAATTTTTTCAATTCATTTTGGATGAGATGCCCAATTCATTTTTTTCATAATTTATTTTCCTATTATTTATAAAACATGCATCCATCTTCTTAACTAATAATATAAATATTTACTTAGGTATGTATTACATGAATCATTATTGACCCATATCTTCTATTAATTACTCTTCCCTACTTTTTGAATTTAATTTCATTCCTCGAATAACACAATTGGTATACACTTTGTAGAATGTGATTGATACCATTAACTAACAAATATTCATTTGATATCATGTCTTTCATGCCAACCCTATCATTTCTAGAACTAATAATCACGACTCCCAAAGCATTTATAAATCAAATAGCTTCATCATTATTGTATTTCCTGTTGGTGATAAGGTATTGATTTCTCATTTTATGATATGAGTTCCCACTATCCAAATATAACACCCCAATCTTCCATGGTACACTTCCCTTTGAATAATTCAATAGCTTTCATTATACGCAACTTCGAGATTCTAACACACCGCAACCAATCAAACTAGCAGTTATGACTATTAATACACACTTTTTGAAATTTTATAAATTTTATTTTTAAAATGGACTTAATTTTTGGATTTGGAATATCAAATTTAGTTTAGGGTGAATTTTTGTTATTTTTATGAAATCTTTCAATTATTGATTAACAGTGAAAAACACTAAGTAGTAGTTTAAAACCGAATTTTTATTTAAATAATTATTTATTTTATCTAAATTTATTTTAGGTCAAAATAGATAAATAATAACTATATAAGTTCAATGTAATTCATTGGAGTCAGTTTATAATAATTTTATATACATATAAATTTTATTGAACTTTTCACCGTCCTTTACCCACCTCCTAGGAGAATTTGCAAATTCGTATTAAACTTAATTTTACTACTTCTGTTAGTGTAATTTCAAAAATCTGAGTGAAAAAGTAGATATAAATATGTAAAATTTGGTTCAATAAGATAAAAATAATTTTTGGTGAATAGTTACTTTTTTACTTTTATTTACCACGGTTAAAAGTAAATAGGGTAATTAAGGGTAAAAATGATATTATTATTATCTTCACACATGTCTTAATTCTGTTGGATAAGTATAATTCAACCAAAAACATCCTTAGGAATTAAATATGAACATATTTGGTCCACCTGGATTAGAGTAGGACATTTATTATTATTTAATTCAATGAAGAGTTAAAAGTGTTAAAATCAATGTTTAATAAATTAAAAAAATTAAATATAAGGTTATACATAAGATAAATTAAATTATAAATATTTATTAGAAATAAATACTGAATAATGTTATTTTATTTATATTTTTTAGACATTTAATTATTTAATTTTTTTAAGACAAAATTATGATGCAGTAATTAACTAATTAATTAAATATTAAAATAATTGATATTATAAATATCCAAATAAATTTAATTTGAGACTTTTTATGTATTAAACTAATTTTCATGGTTAATATGACATGTTAGGGTTGTTTAGTTGAATTTTTTCAAGGTAATCATTCTGTTATAAATTTAGAAAAAACAAAATACCAAATAGTGTCAAAATTGACATAAAAGAGTTTTTAAAACAAATATTATATTAATAATTGATATTCTATTCTTAAAAATCCAATGTTCAGAAAAAAGACTTATATAATGATATTTTTATCATTAATTAACCACTTGGGGTTCTCTTGGAATTATATAGTAAGTTTATTAATCATATAATATAAAAAAAAGATACATGGTAAATTAATGACTTTTTAACTACGAGTTAAATATAAAAGATAAAGTTAATATAGTGACCCAAACATGTCTAAAACCTATTTCTTGAGTGTCTTTCGACCCATAACCACCATAGACATTAAATAATCTATTTTGGAGTGATTATAAAATGAAAATTATTTTATTATAAAATCATATTTCTAGCTTTTCTGAAGGTGCCACTCACCCCTCTTATAAAAGGGAACTCCCCCTTCTCTCTAATTAACATCTTCAAAGCCATTTGGATCGGCCAACACCTACCCATATACCCTCTCAAATATCCTCCCTTAATCCTAAAGGCCTTACTTTAGTCATAAATCCATCCTAAGGATCCCTTTTGATCAAATGAAAAGGAAGAACCCGAAGAAGAGGTCAATATCTCACCACCTCTTTCAAGTCCCTTTATTCTTCCACATCCCTTTTCTTTGTTGTTTCCTTTATAAAATAACAACTCTATTATCATATATAAACTGTTATGTTATTATAAATATGGTACAACCAAATTCATTATTCTATCCATCCTTTGAATGACATGTCACCATACATGCGTACGTACGGATTATCGTCTCCTCGTTGTGGTGTAATTGTTATTCAATACATTATTATTTTGATGGGTATAATAATGATGTAAAATTGATGTAAATAATAAATATAACATGATAATTACTCTTTATATATGATATAACATCTAATTATATATTATTTTAGTATGAAAATAATGATATTGTCGCTCGTGCGTACGTACGGATTACCATCTCCGCGAACGCGACGAGATTCATTCGCCATCGTATCCATTAAAAACTAATTTTCAATAGATGATTAAAAATAATTTTTAAATATTGTATATCATTATTTATAGGAAAAAAGGTACATCCCATCCATAAAAAATATGACTCACATAACAAATAATATAAAGTTAAATGACTCCGTTGACACCCGAAACAATGATAATACTATGATATTATTAACAAGGAAGTGTTAAAAGATCATATATGACATCATATTATTGTATATGATTCTTTTATAATTTAATAAAAATTATTTCACCATTATAGAAGAGGTTAACCTACCCTCTTCCTATGAAAATTACAAGGTAAGGGTTAATTTCACAATCTCTTTATTATCCGAGGTTGTTTTTATGTAAGTATCTATTGAGACATCATTATCATCCACGTCCATGATTCTTAAAAATGTATTTCAAAAAATTCTTAATATTTTATATACTATTGGTTAAATACATTTATACCCTTGTTTTACTTTTTATAATATGTTAATAAATTAATCATTCCCTCGTTTTCCAAACAATGTCTTTTATAACCTTTTCGACAAAATTAAGGTAAGAATATCTTTTTTTACCGTATACAGCTGGTGAATCTATTTTCCACAGTTATAACATTGTCAAAGATTCCCTTTCAATATTATAATAATATTTTCAAAATAAATGTTTTCTTTTATAATTATTTTACTTTTAAATGATTTTAAAATAGAAAGAGATATTTCTCTAAAAAGGTTTTGATTTCATCTATGTCAACATCCTTTAATGGATTTTAAGTTTATTTGAAGTTGATTTATTATGATATAAAAATTCTATATTGTATTGAAGGTTTTGTGATATTATTGACTGTGGATGTGTTATTTTTTTACCATTCACGTTTTATGGATAATGTTTTCACATTTCATATTCTAGTTTTAATATGAATGTTTATTTTATGCTTAATCCTTTTCATATGAGGAATGCATTGGAATTAGTATGTGATGGGTGGAGCCCGCTATAGCTACTCGATGCATCAGTAGGTATCATGAGACAATATAGTTTCCTGGAAAAATGCCTTGACCAAATCTTATTTGTAGTCTTGGCACAATGCCTTGACTATGTGGTTATGAAACTCTAGCATTTTGAATTCCATCATTATAAAAGTGGCTATTGATATTGCATCTGATTATTTGACTAGTATAATATCCATGTGATTAAGTAAATGTAATTATTTGATTTTATGTTTTCCATATTATACTGAAGTTCAAGTTTAAAATTCTTTTGTTTTATCCTTATACATCGCCTTAAATGTTTATGCTTATTTGTGAAAGTTTCCACTATATTGTTATCCTTACTAAGCATCTGATCTCACCCCTTTCTATGTTTTATTTTTCCCAGTATGAGAAGATTTATTTTATGAAATACCTAATGGGATAGTGTGAGTGGATATGAGTGTGGTCTATAGAAACAATTTTGTTTTAGTTTTCCATTTTATGATGTAATGGAAACCTTATGAATGTATCTAGTATTTCTAAGGGTACTAAACTAATCGGTCTTTCGGGAATTGATCTTTTGTGATCATACCAATGATACATAATAATGAACTGACTATGGAATTTTGGGGTTGATGCGTTATAGTTGGTATCATAGGAATTTTAGTACAAACCTTGGAATATAGATTTAGATAAACTCTGATTAGAGCACATTACCTAAAGATAGGATTTGAGGATTTGTATAAAAAACAACCTAGAATTTTGGTAATGCAGAGATTTTGTGATTTTTCCAAAAAAATACATCCATGTCTCGATATGAGCAGGTAGAGGTGGCTCAGGCATAGATATACCTAGGGGTAAAACCCAAAAACACCATTTTGATCTAGACTCGAACCGGAACTGGTGCATGCCAACAGGTCTTGGTGCACTCTTGGTTACTACACTCCCATGGGATATGCTTAGGATAATTATCATTTTCTTTACAAACCATTATGAAGGGTTTATGATTATATAATTCCGCAAAGAAAACATTTTTATGATTATGGATTATATCCATAAACTGTTCAATTTATGTTATGTGTTTTACAAGTTTGGATTTATGTATTTTCATTCAGAAACTAATCTAGCTTATGCCATTGTTTAGAAATGGTTCCTAGTGGAAGGAATGGAAACTGTATCAATGAACGTAATCCATGTAGGTATTTCCCTCCTA
Source organism: Viscum album (assembly GCA_963277665.1). Classification (NCBI taxonomy): domain Eukaryota; kingdom Viridiplantae; phylum Streptophyta; class Magnoliopsida; order Santalales; family Viscaceae; genus Viscum; species Viscum album. The sequence goes on along the minus strand of OY728135.1, from coordinate 863,802,458 downwards.
CTCAAGATAATTATAGTGGAGCTGGTGATGCAACTAGTTTTGATTAGCTAATCACTATATTTGGACAACTCACTCAGGTTATGAATAATAACCTTACCCGTATGGAGCACCTTGATCCTACGCATGGAGGATCAATGTTAGATCTCTTCATGAGGAAAAAACCAACAAAATTCAATGGGGGTACAAATCCACTAGTATCTATGAAATGGATAAATTTATTTGAGAAAATATTCCACACCTTGGGGAGTAGCAAAAGGGAATAAAATTTCATTGTAGTTTACCACATCACTGGAGAGGATGATAAATAGTGTTCATTGATTCAAAACACAAAAAAAATATTTTGATGTATCAAATATGGAATGGATGGAGTTTAAGGAGATTTTCTTAGAAAAATACTTTCCTCATGACCATCATGCAGATATGGAAATGCAATTTCTCAGTTTGATGCAAATGAATGATGAGAATGTCACAAAGTATGAAGCTAACATTACAAGGTTAGTGAGGCATGCATGAGATTATATATGTAACACAATAAGTATTATTGATCATTTATTTTATGGGTTAAATCCATTTCCCAAATGAGAATTAGTCTCAAAATCCTTCTCATCATACGAAGAAATTTTCTCATGTGCTATCAAGACATAAGAAAGAATTCTCTATGTTTTATGACTTTAAAGCAAAGAAAGAGAAGAAGAGATCTACTGAACACTCTGAAAATAGAAATAAGGGGAAGAAAGGTAAAGTTGAATACCAATCCTATATTAAATGTTGGAAGAAACACTCTGGTACTTTCCTAAAGAGAGTGGGATCCTGTTATAAGTGTGGTGAAAAGGCCACCAAGCTCATGATTTGGAGGGGAAGAAAGAGGTTGTCTATGTTGAATGATAAAATTGTAGAGAAAGGGGGAATTATGCGAATGAATTTCTTAAGCATCAGGGGAAGTTACCTTAGAAAAGTCCAAGGGATCAAGGGAAAGCTTATGCTATCACTACTGCTAAATTTGAAGGTCTGAAAGACATAGTGGTAGGTAATTTAATGGTTTACTCAAGTTTAGAAAATTCTTTATTTGATTCTAGATCTTCACATTGTTTCATATCTTCCCAATTTTCTAATAAAATTATATTTTTCCAATTTGAATTTACAAGGGGTTTGTAAGTCAAAACTCTAAAGGGAAGTATCATGGAAACAATATTTTTTGAATCAGTCCCAATTATGGCATATTAATGTTCTTTTTTGTTGATCTCATCATCATTCCCATGACTAAATATGATATAATCCTCGGTATGGATTGGATTTCAGACCATGATGTGAAAATTTTTGTAAGAAATAGTAGGTTACAATTTTTGATGATGATAAGAAGAACCTTGTCTTTAGAGCAGAAACATCACCACCAAATTCTTTTCTAGATCCACCCATAGTAGCTCAACTAAATTAAATTATTGGGGAGGAAGAGAATGAAATAACAATGGGTGAGTAAAGGAATGTTCAAATAGAGGATGTACCTATTGTGAAAGAATATGTTGATGTTTTTCTAGAATATTTACCTGGACATCCTCCATAATGAGAAATTCAGTTTTTTGTTGATTTAATTCCCGATTCAAGGCCCATATCGAAGACCCCTTATAGAATGGCCACTATGGTATTAGTGAAACTAAAGAAACAACAAGAGGAATTGAGTAATATGTTTTTTATTCGTCCTGGTGTTTCTCCATGGGAAGCCCCTATCCTTTATGATAAGAAGAAATATGGATCTATGAGGTTGTGCATTGACTACAGGGAGATCAATGCTATAACAATAAAGAACAAGATTGTCCTACCTCACATTGATGATTTATTTGACCAACTTCATGGAGCTCAATACTTTTCTAATATTGACCTTCGATCTGGATATCATCAGTTGTGCATGAAGAAGGAAGAAATTCTGAAAACAGCATTTCGAACCACGTATGGGCATTACAAGTTTATAGTAATGCCTTTTGTATTGACTAATGCACCCTTTTTCTTCATGGATCTAATGAAGAGAGTTTTCAAGGAATATCTTGATGAATTTGTAGTGTTATTTACTGATGATATCTTGGTATACTCTAAAGGCTATGAAGATCCCGAAAATCATTTGCGCATTATCCTAAAGACTCTTAGAAGTCATGAATTATATGGGAAGTTTAGAAAGTGTAAATTCTAGATTCAGGATATTCATTTTCATGGCCATATTATCTCTAAGTATGGAATCTCTGTTGATACTTCTAATACTAGATCAATCCAATAATGGCCAACACCAACGAGTATAACCAAAGTACACAGTTTTATTGGTTTAGCAGGTTATTATTGATGTTTCGTCCAGAATTTTTCCTGGTTGTCTAACCCATTAACAAAGCTAACAAAAAGGTGTTAAACTTTTTTGGACAAGAGTGTCAAGAATGTTTTGAAGAACTGAAGAGAATATTATTCAATGCTCCTATATTGACTCTACCATCGGGAAATGATGGGTTTGTTATTTATAGTGATGCTTCAAAGAAAGGACGTGGTTGTGTCCTTATGCAGAATGATAGAGTTATAGCCTATGCATCACGACAGCTAAAAATTCATGAGAAAAACTAGCCTAATCATGATCTTGAGTTAGCAGCTATAATCTTTGCTTTTAATATTTTGAGACACTATATCTATGGGTAAAATGTGAGATTTATACTGATCACAAGATTTTGAAGTAAATTTTCTCATAGAAAGAACTCAACATGAGGAAACGGTGATGGCTTGAACTACTAAAGGATTATTATTGCACTATACATTACCACCCTAGGAAGGAAAATAAGGTGGAAAATGATTTGAGTAGAAAGGATTGTGGAGTTTTGAACAATATGAGAGTTGAAAAGGATCTTATTTACATGTATCTAGTAAATATAGATATGGGAATCACCATGGAAGGTGAAACATCAATACTTTTTCAAATGTTTTCCAAACCATATTAACTAGAAAGGATAAAGAGTTCTCAGACTGGTGATGAAGAGTTTTAGAATAAGATTAAATCTATGAATGATGGGAGATTGAGTGACTTTGTGTATGAAGATGGAATTTTGAAATCTAGGGAGAGACATTGTGTTCCCGATATACCTGATCTAAAAATGGAATTTTTGGATGATGATCATAGTTCGAATTAGTCTATACAGCCTAGAAGCACCAAAATGTATAGATATTTGAAGGAAAATTTTGGTGGGACAACATGAAGAGGGAGATTACTGATTTTGTGCATAGATGTATGGTTTGTCAACAAGTGAAAGCTAGAAGGCAACACCTATTGGAGTCATGAAACCTCTTCCCATACCTGAGTGGAAATGGGATAATATTACGATGGACATTATTATCGGACTACCAAAGACTCCAAGAAGGAACGATGCAATATGGGTCATTGTTGATCGTCTTACCATGTCAGCACATTTTCTTGGTATAAGAGAAGATTTACCACTTAAACGTTTAGCAAGACTGTATAGTAATGAAGTTGTGAGACTTCATGTAGCACCCCTATAGATGGTTTCTAATCATGATCCTCATTTTATATCAATATTCTATAAAAGTCTTCATAAATCCATGGATATTGAACTTCGTTTGAGCACTGCCAACCACCCCCAAACTAATGGAAAATCAGAACAGACTATTCCAAACATAGAAGACATGTTGAGATCTTGCTCACTTGACTTTCATGGTTTGTGGGATCAATATTTAAATCTGATATAATTTTCCTATAACAATAGCTTCCATTCACATATTCAGATGGCACCATATGAAGCGTTATATAGAAAGAGATGTCGCACACCAACCTGTTGGGATGATGTTGGTGAAAGAAAACTCCTCGGCCTAGAACTTGTGGAGGAAACAATAGAAAAGGTGAATGTAATCCAAAACCAAATAAAATCATCTCAAATTAGGTAGACGAGCTATGATGATAACCGAAGGAAGGATTTGGAATTTCATGTAGGAGATCTTGTTTTCTTGAAGGTATCTCCATGGAAAGGTGTTATAAGTTTTGGTAAGAATGATAAATTGAGTCTCAGGTACATCGGACCTTTCGAAATTATAGAATAAATTGGGGCTGTAACTTACCATTTGGCAATACCGCTAAGTCTCTCCAAAGTTCACGATGTGTTCCACATATCACTATTGAGAAAATATATTACCATCCCAAAGTATGTACTCAAATATGAGGAATTAGAGCTGGAACCCGATTTTCCTTTTTGCAAGGAGCTTGTCAAGATTCTTGATACAAGAGAACAAGTGCTGAGAAACTGGACGACTCATCTGGTAAAAGATATATGGAGAAACCAAAATATGGAAGATGAAATGTGGGAACCCGATGAACATATGATAAAGAACCACCCGAGTCATTTTATGTAGTAATATTCTAGAAATTTTGAGGACTAAATTATTCATATGGTAGAATGTAACACCTAAATGTTCCATGGTATGCTTCCCTTTGAATAATGCAATAGCTTGCATTGTACGCAATTTCGAGATTCTAACACACCATAACCAATCAAACTAGCCGTTATGAATTGTAATACCCACTTTTTGAAATTTTATAAATTTTATTTTTCAAAATGGACTTCAATTTGGATTTGGAATATCGAATTTATCTTAAGGTGGATTTTTGGTATTTTTTTGAATACTTTCAATTTTTGATGAATAGTGAAAAACACTGAGTTATAGTTTAAAACTGAGTTTTTTTTAATAATTATTTATTTTTTAAAATTTATTTTAGATAAAAATAAATGAATAATACCTATATAAGTTAAATTTAATTCATTGTATTTATTTTATAATAATTTTAGATCTATAAAAATTTTAATGAACTTTTCATCGTCTTTTACCCACCTCCAAGAAGAATTTTTAAATTCCCATAAAACATAAGTTTACCACTACTGTGAGTGGAATTTCAAAAACCTGAGAGACGCGGTTGATATCTGTATGTAAAATTTGGTTCAATAAGATAAAAATAATTTTTGTTAAATAGTAACTTTTTTGCTTTTATTTGCCACGGTTAAAAGTAAATAGGATAGTTAAGGGTAAAAATGATATTATTATTATCCTAACACATGTCTTAATTTTATTGGATAAGTATAATTTGACCATGAACAAACATAATAATAAAATATGAACCTATTTGGTCCACTTGTATTAGAGTAGGAAATTTATTATTATTTAATTCAAAGAAGAGTTAAAAGTGTTAAAATCAATGTTTAATAAATAAAACATTTTTAATATTGGTTTATAAATAAGATAGATTAGACTATAAATAATAATTAAAAATATAAAAATATTTACTAAATAATGGTATTTTATTTATATTTTTTAGACATTAGATAAGTTAATTTATTTATGTCACAATGATGATTCGGTAATTACCTAATTAATGAAATACTAAAATAATTGATATTATAAATATCCAAATAAATGTAATTTGAGACCTTTTATGAATTAAACTAATTATCTAAGTTAATATGACATGTTAGGGTTGGTTAGATGATTTTTTATCTAAGTAAAAATGTTGTTATGAATTTAGAAAAACCAAAATATCAAATAGTGTCAAAATTGACATAAAAGTGTTTTTGAAACAAATAATATATTATTAATTGATATTATATTCTAAAAAAACTAAGGATCATCCAAAAGACTTATATTATTGTAGGCGTATCATTAATGACCACTTGGGGTTCTCTTGGAAGTATATAGTATTTTTATTAACCATATAAAATAAAAATACCAAGAGACATGGTAAATGTCAAACTATTTAACTAAGAGTTAAATCTAAAAGATCAAGTTACTATAGTGACCCAAACCTATCTAAAAACTATTGGTTGAGTGTTTTTAGACCCATAACCGCCTTATCCTTTAAATAATACATTTTTGGAGAAATTAGAATCAAAAAATGATTTTATTATAAAATAATATTTCTAGCTTTTTCTATGGTTCCCCTCACCCCTCTTATAAAAGGGAACTCACCGTTATCTCTAATTCACACCTTCAAATACATTCAACTCGGCAAAACCCTACCCAAATACCGTCTAAACTGACCTCCATTCATCCTAGAGGCCTTATTGTAGTCAAAAACCCAGCCTATGGAGCCCTTTTGATCAAATCAAAGGATGAACCCGAAGAAGAGGTAAATATCTCACCACCTCTTTCAAGTTTCTTTCTTCTTCCACTTCCTTTTTCTTTGTTGTTTCAATTATAAAATAATATCTATAGTATATTCTATGTACAATGATGTTATTATAAATATTGTACAACAAAATTCATTATTTTATCCATCCTTTTAATGACTTGTCACCATACATGCGTACGTACGGTTTACCATCTCCATGTTGGGGTTTAATTGTTATTCAATACATTATTATTTGTATGGGTATAATAATGATGTGTAATTGATTTAAATAAAAAATATAAAATGATAATTATTCTTTATATATGATATACCATCCAGTTATATATTATTTTAATATCAAAATAATGATATTGTCGCTCGTTCGTATGTACGAAATACAGTCTTTACGAACGCGATGAGATTCATTCCTCATCGTATCCATTCAAGACTAATTTTCATTAGATGATTAAAAATAATGTTTAAAGACTTGATATAATTCTGGATATGAATATGATACAACCCATCCATAAAAAATATGACTCACATAACAAATAATATAAAGGAAAACGAATCCGTTGACACCTGAAACAACGATAATACTAAGATATTTTTAACAAGGAAATGTTAAAAGATAATATATAATATAATATTAATATATATGATTCTTGTATAATTTAATAACAATTTTTCGACCATTATATTAGATTATGACCTAACCTCGACCAAATAAAAGTACAAGGTAAGGGATAATTTCACAATCTCTTTATTATCTGAGTTTGTTTTTACATAAGTATCTACTCGGACCTCTTTATCATCCATATCCATGATTCATAAAAATGTATTTCAAAACATTCTTAATATTGTATAGACTATGGGTTAAAGTCATTTATACCCTTGTTTGACTGTTTATAAGTTGTTTATAAAGGAATCTTTTTGTCTTTTTCCAAACAATGTCTTTTATAACCTTTTCGACAAATTAAGGTAAGAATTACATTTTTAAACTTATACAGCGGGTGCATCTATTTTCTGATGTTATAACACTGTCTAAGATTTACATAAAATATTATAATAATATTATCAAAATAAATGTTTTCTTTCATAATTATGTGACTTTTAAATTATTTCAAAATAGAATGAGATATTTCTCTAATAAAGGTTTTGATTTCATCTATATTTACATCCTTTGATGAATTGTTTACTTTATTTAAAGTTGATTTATTATGATACAAAAATTCGAAGTTATATTGAAGTTTTTGTGATAAGCTTGAATGTGGATGTGTTATTTTTATACCCTTCATGGTTTATGCATAAAGTATTTACATTTCGTATGCTATTTTTAATAATAATGTTTATGTTATTTTTATACCGTTTCATATGAGGAATGAATTGGACTTAGTATATGATGGGTGGAGCCCTCTATAGCTCCTCAATGCATCGGTAGGTATCATGAGACAAACTAGTGTCTTGGTATAAGGACATTTAAAAATCTTATTTGTAGTCTTGGTAAAAGGCCTTGACTATGTGGTTATGAAAATCTGGAATTATGCATTCCATCATTATGGAAGTGGATATTGATATTTCATGTGATTATTCGACTAGTAGAATATCTATGTGAGTATGTAAATGAAATTATTTGATTTTATCTTTTCCATATTATGCTAAAGTTCAAGCTTAAAAGGTGTTTGTTTTAGTCTTATACATTGTCTTAAATGTTTATGCTTATTTATGAAAGTTTCTGCTATATTGTTATCCTTACTGAGCATCTAAGCTCACCCCTTTCTATGTTTTATTTTTCCCACAATGCGAAGAAGTATTTTATGACTGACCTACAGGGATAGTCTTAGGGGATATGAGTGTGGTCTATGGAAACAATGTTATTATAGTTTTCCATTTATGATGTAATGTAAACCTTATGAATGTATCTAGTATTTCCAAGGCTACTAAACTAATTTGCCTTTGGAGACTTAATATTTTGTGATCATGCCAACGATACATAATAATGCACCAACTTTGGGCTTCTCGGGCCGGGGAATTACACCAGATTACTTTCAATGGACCTGTTCATTATTCTAAATGTAACATTAGAAATTTTTTCCTTCATAACACTTCCCTTCTTGATCCATGTATTATAGTTTGATTTATTTTATGAAGATAAAGGCTTCTCCATCTTCAGATACTTATTTTCATTCTCATATTCTAAAACCATACATATTTTTTGATTTTTAATCATTCTTTATGTTTATTATAAATATTTTTTTCTCTTATTTTAGACTCTTTGTCCCTATTTAAACTTCATGGTTTGGATTATAAATTTATATCCATGTGCCCAAAACCTTCATTATAATAACAATAACCATTAAAATCAAACCAAGTGTATGAAAAATTTATATTCTTTTTATCTTTATCCCTCTATAAAGGATCATATTGTAATGAATTATACATATTGGGTGTGTCCTAGACTTTTATAACAATAACACCTTATAATTGGTGTCTTTTGATTCACACTATACAAAATTATTAATATTTATTTGAGAATAATTTATCCCAATATTTCTCTAGTGTAATGGTGTCTATGGTATTGAATTCACTACCTATACTATCTTTTTTAGGTTTTTACTAATAGAAATAATATATTCTGTGGGAACTGCTGAAAATTATTTTGTAGAAAATACACTTTTTCTCTCTAATTAAAAACTAAGAGTCAAGGGTCATACTTTATCTCTACAATTCTATCACTATAACATGACTTATCCTTTGAGTTTATCAATTCTTTTGACCTCATCATTCATAGATGAGACATCCCCTAAATGAGTTAGGATTATTTTGTAACGCCCTAAGACTCTAAAAGAGGGATATCGTGTTTAATAGAATAAATGGTATGAAACACCATTATTATAAGAGAATATAACACCCCAATGATTAATGATATATTCCTTTTTCAATAAATTCAATCTCTTTATTGGCTTCTAGAACATGCAACCTTAAATAATAATGAAAAGTAATATAGTATATCATTTTAAACTAGTCGTTAAAATTCTTGGCATGAATATGACTAACTAAATTATGAAACATATATGGTTTACACATGTATAAAATAAATTAAATGTTTTTATACTCATACTAAATAAAATAATAACCATTTGAAGGAAAAAAATGTTTTATATAAACTATATTTTTCTAAAATGTGGTTTAGTCTTTCTTTAAACACTTAAAAAAAGGTGCATTGTAAAACTATTGTAAAATATATTTTATAAAATTAAAATTTTCTTAAATAAAAATACTGATATTAAATTATAAATAAATTTTGAAATTTTTTTAGAAAATAAATTTTTTTTAGTGAATACTGAAAATTCCAATTTTTAAAAAATTGTCATTTATTTTTAATAAATTAATTACTATTATTATTGTAATTTTATTTTCAATTAACATAAATATTATTTAGATATATTAAATTTAATTAATTACTATTAAGTCAACTTCATGCTATATATTAGTATATGTTTATTATTATTCTTAAAAACATATTTCTCTAAAAATTATTTTTAATTGAATAATGTTTATTCATTTTAATAAATTATAATACAACATAATCAGGAATTATTAAAATTAAATTTATATATCATATGTCTATAAATATTATTTTAAGTTAATTTAATTATGATTACTTTTCATATAAAGATAATTAGATCTTATTTTTCTTTAAAAATATATTTCTAGAAGAACTGTTTATTTGACACGTCTGTGGGGTTAATTACGAATTTAATTGGGCCACATGTGAGAGTTTTATTTGAAAAAATGGATTCTTTATTTTCAATTTTTCAAATTAATAGTATCTAATAATTTCATGCTAATATTTTTCCACAGTGAATAATAAAAAAATTAAAACATATTTATTGTTGTTAAGGTTAAAACAGGATTATTGAGGGTTAAAATAAGAAAATACAGTTTCTCAATGACCCAAAACATTTCTATTTCTTATTTAATATTAATATTTAGACTGTATATATATTAAAACTTTGTAATTTGTCCAGTTTGGAGCCTTTTGGAATGATAATAACATGCGTGTAATTCTTTACTTTCAAAAATTCAAAATATTTACTCTCCCCCACTTATAAAAGGCCACCTCCAATATTATATTATCTAAACATAGAAAAATAATTAGTTTCACCAGTACCTACAAAAATAAAATAATTCATTTCCTCCGCTTATAAAAGATTGTTTTGTTTGATCATAATTTCAAATTAGGATGTGGTTTGGTACAAACCTAAATATGTTGTCCAAATAAGAGGTATCATCATTAAACTGGGCTTTTTATTTTTTTCACCTCATCCAAATATTATTAAACCATTATGATATAATAACCAAATTATATTAAATATAATAAGATATTTTTTTAGTTGCATGACCTAAAACCATATCCACCTCCTTTGAATGGGAAATTAAACCATTTATCGTGTGTGTTGAAGACTACATCCTCACGAACTAATATAATTCGTTTTCCATAACTGCTTCTCAAGACTTTATATAATGATGTATTTAATGTATATATATATAATTTATAATATAATTACTCTTAGAAAATAATAATATAAAATATACATTCTTAGTTTCCTTTATTTATAGAATATGATAATGGCACTCGTGAGTATGGCAGACTACCACCTCATGAAGAGATGTTATTCATTTTTCACATATGATTTACATGGATGGTAATAATGATGAATTTCATGTTTAAATATGATATCATTGAAATATATATTATTCTTGAAAATAAATATATCATATAAATTCTTAGCTTATCATTCAATGAGAAATGATAACATCATTCGTGTGTATGGAGGACTACCGCCTCACGAAGCAATGTTATTCATTTTTAATACTTCATCACTTGGATAGTATGTGTGAGTTTATATAATAACATAATATTATATTTATTATATAATTACAATCCATTAAATATAAAATAATACTTACCTTATTTTCATCATTATCATCGAGAATTGGAAACATTACTCATGCATATGTATGGTCAGTCACCTAAATGATTTTAATGTAATTCATATTTCATAACCATTTTTTTTGGTTGGTTAAAAAATTATAAATTATTCATAAAATTTATAATTATTTTCTACTTTACATTTTTATATGATTAATTCATAATCCCTTTTACCATAATCAACTTATAGTAGTGAATTTGGATATATGATTATTTTATTATTAAAACGTCCAATATAAAGTTAATTCGTTATGTAATTGAATACGACATGGTAAAAATAAAAGTAAAAGGAATAATAAATGTGAAAAAGTTTCATGAGAAATTAAATAATATTAAAAATTACTCAAGAGATAAATAATGTTTTTGTAAAATCCATCTTAAGGTTTAGGATATTTCTAACCCACCCTCATCATCGGGTTATGACCATTCTCTCCCTAACTCACATTATATCTATATAATGTTATCAAATGATTATAAATTTTGTATGAATTTCTCTCAAATTTATTCTTATATTATTTTAACTTCCTTTTATGAATTAATACATGCCTTATTACCATCTATAAAATTCCTTCTTTAAGGAATCTCTTTTGATTATGATATCAGACAAGATTACAAAACTAATTTTTTTACTTCATTAATTATTTTTTTATTCCTTATTATTTGTATCCTTATACGAAAAACATATAAATATACATGAATTTAATATTATGGTTGAGCCTATAATTATATATACCTCCAATTTTTTGGGTAATGTTTTAGTCTCATGAGATGTCATATATGGGATTTAGGGGTTAATCTAATCAATTATGAGAATTTTTCCACCAGGTGATGTTTTCATTAAAGTTATCCTCGTATATTTATATTTAATGTTTTATTTTATTTATACATTCCCATATTTCCATTATCTTATGATACTAGTCTCTTAATGTTATTCTTCCTCTTTATTAATCATGTGCCTTCTCAGTTATGATATCTTGTTATACATTTAGCTCAAAAGTGATTTTTCATTATCATATTTATTTCCATACTATGATTTTTGGATCACCCCATTGTTTTGTGTATTTACCTCATTTAACCAATGTAGTGTTTGGGTACAAAATTATTTCAGATCTTATTATGTAATATAAAATAAATTATTTTATATTTTTCTCACTTTGATATATTATGATTGTAAAGACCACGACCCCAGTAGCCAAGAGTCGGTGCCTTAATTTATTACATTAGTATAATGAATAAGGAAGTATCATCATAAATGACAAAATATTTTTGTATATTTGGAAAAAATAGATAGATACAAATGTTATACATTACAAATTGTAGGGGAAAACATGGAAACTCCATTTGAAATACACAAAAACTCTTTGATTATTCCTGCAATTCATTCATAATATATATCTTTACATCCTAGGGAAAAATAAGTAATAAGAATGGGGAGATTTCATATGCTTAATAAGGGTAAAAAATATAGCAGAAGCTAAAATAAATAAACATCAATAAAAATGTAAGTTGGATAACTAAAAATTCAAGCCATTAAAACATAATCACGAGAATAATATGGATGGAATAGAATAGGTATAAATAATTCAATATAAATAAGCTTATGGGAATGAAACATAACCATGGATATTCTAATAGTTAAATAATTACATGGGTTATCAATTACTAATAATATAATTATGGAATGAATAATGATATACTTCTGAAACATTTCATTGTGGCCTCATCCAAGACAACTGAAAATAAATGGGTAAGCCCTCGGCTAAATCCAATTTTGGTTTGTCTCATGAGACCTACCAATGCATAAAGTGGATATGGAGGGCCCCTACCATCACTTAATATGTTCAATTAATTCCTCTTATTAATGGGTAAAAACATAAAAAACGTATTATTAATGTAAATAACCTTCCCCAACCAATTAACATAATTACTAACCATTTTGATTTATATGGAGAATGATATTAAGATAGAACATCCATAGTCAAATAACCATTTTATATAATTAAATATATTATTTCCTAAAATATCAATCCAATCTAATCATAATATTCAACAGAGGGTTTTGAAATAAATGAAAATACAATAATATAATCATCAAGGAATTCTAGCCAGAAATGTCGTTTTTTACATGAAAAAAACATCTCTTTTGGAAAGGAAATTTCTATTTGTCATAAAATCATATTGTAAACATGTATATCCCTGAAAATAAATGGTGTGTAAAATGAAATTATTTTTGAGGAATAAATTATGTCTAACTTAGATGAAATCATGTAAAAATATTTTTTATGAAACTGTAGATATTGGCCACTTCTGTGTGGTTTAATAGAAAATATAAAAGAGTCTTTAAAAATCATAAATGTTTGTATAAAACCATTAATTAAAGAAGATATTTTTTCAGGATAAATAGATTTATTTTATAAAAAAAAATAATATCTTAAAACATATTATAGATGGAACTTGAAAATAGATAAGAAATTTGGAAGTTCCCTTTAATTGGGTATTCTTATCTAGAGTAATTGAAAAGGGAACCTTATAAAACATGTATTTCCCCATCAAAGAAATAATAATTGATCTAAAAATTGTTTTTTAAACATACACAGATAATATAGGATGATTAAATAAGAATAATTATGAATTACATTGGGGTAAAGAGAGAGAATGCATAACCCGAATAAAAAATGGAGGTTCAGATATAATCCATTACTTTTTGTCAAAAATTGTTATGTACTTGTATTTAATGTATGAGATAATTAAATTATATTAATTAATAATTTAATTAATAACCTCTTGATCATGAATCAGATTTAGTATAATTTGATTAAGTTCATTTATTCCCTTTTGGATGAGCTATATGATTCAATTTCATCATTCTTGAGTGTTCATTTCCATGGTTTTCATGATTAGATCACTTTTATACAAGTACGAAAGATCATGTAAATTATAAATAGTTATATAGAATTGAAATTATAAGTTATTAATTTTCACAACCCATCCCCCGGGGTCCGTGTCGTGATTACCCATAGCCCGCCTTCCATAGTTCTGGAGCTGTTGACTAGCCTCGGAGAGGCATAACCAAAAAAAGAAAGTTATTGTCTTTAAACCTGTACACACAGAGAAATGGAATATTGTATAAAGAAAACCAAAAAGGAAATAAATAAATAAAACCACCACAAATTACAACAAAAAAGTACCACCACTAAGAGAAGAAGGTGTAAACTAAAATTAAAGGGGCCAAAATACAATCCCAACTAAAAGTAAAATAATGAAAAAGTAGTACAATCTCTTGATGTCATCTACCAAAGATCCTACCTGAATGGTATATAAATATAACTGCTTGATTTCACTACAAAACACCTCATCTATCAGTCTACCTCCAAAAACTATCTTATTCTAGATCCCCAAAGTCCCAGTCAAAGCGGTATGTCGTCTACACAAGACACAATATGTGTGGGAGAACCCGTGCAGGGGTTATTATAACAATTCTCAATGGGGACCTTAAGACCAACTTGAGTATCACAAATATCCACAAAGGAAGAATACCACAAAGAAAGATTTCAAAGTATGGAATAAATCAAAATACACAACTCACACAAGGTATAACTTAATTACAAATTAATTATGATTAGTCGTAAAGCTGGATCATCTTATTCTACTGAGAGGATCTATTGCTGATCTACGAAGGGTCGCTCTGCTGCTGATCTTGGATGGGTCGCTCTGTGGCTAATCCATGATGGGTCTCACTACTACTGATCCACGAAGGTTATCACTCATGAGGATCCATGAAGTGTCAATCTTATGTTGATCCATGATGGGTCATTCTTATGTAGATCCACAATGGGTCGCTCTTCATTCTTCACGTCACCACCAGCCACTAGATTCCTGCACTAAGCACGCTTGATTTTGTGAGGATATTCTCCTCAATACATTTTTCAAACCGTAACTTCCTTGAAGTCCCACCTAGAGTAACCCAACGTATCATCTCATTATAAGTGTCCTAATGCAACAGATGATGTGTCGAACAGATGCCTGGTCTGTAAGATATGAGTATTTTTGTAAAAGTCGCCAAGTTGGATTCGATTCTGATCCAACCCGATCGTATTCCAAACTCTACCAAAACTCATGTAGTTTATCTTAGGACTGCCTCATCTCAAGGGTCCTCATTCCACAGTCGGTGTGTCAATCGTATTCCTGGTATGAGAGATATCATCATTTTTGTAAATAGGAGTTTGTTGCTTCTGGGCCCGGTGCAACTCGATCAGATCGACCCGACCAATAAGGGCCTGGGGTCCCGCATGACCCATCTTGTATGCCTATCCCATTGGGCCTCACTAGCCTTGGCACATGTTGGCAATGTTTCTGACCCACTAGGTCACACAATGACCTTATTTTATCCGGTCTGGCTTACTCTAGCGGGTCGGTCTTTTTATCCCGCCTAGGCCGCATAGTGGCCAATGTGGGCTATATTTAACTTGTATGCTCAGTCCACTAAAATGGACTTTCTCAAGGAGTTTACTGGGCCACTTGGGCATCCTGATCTAACTATCCCAACTTGGCCGGTTCAGTAAAGCCCGAACTAGTTCGGCCGGTCCAATTGGGCATGTGCGGCCAGTCCCCCCGAACGTCCCCTTTTTTCAAATGTGGCCCATGAATGTGGGCCTCTCCTCCACACAGTTCCTGATGGCACAATGCATCTATCACACCCTCGTTAATTAAGGGTCATGACCTCATGTTGCTCCACCAAGGCATGTGCCAAACGTGCTGCTCCCACGTGTTACTTTCCCATGTCGACAGCCCTTACCGCACTATCGCGATGCACCGGTGGTTCTTCTGCGGGCCACTAGAGTTACTCCGATGGTCCATTTATTGAACTGTTTACTCTTACGAGGTCATATGGATTCCACCTTTAATAAGACAACTTTGAACATTCCTTTCAGCAACTTTGAAAATTCGGCAATTAAGAATGCACAATAACATACATAGCAGAGGGACTCAGTCTTTGTTCGTGTTGGCCCACACCCTCCGCATTAGAGGTGTATAGTCAAAAGTGAGGTTTTTGGGATTTTAATACACGAATTTACCCCACCATTCAACTCCCCAAATTTAACAATCATCCCCCAATAACAGACGTTCTGCATATCAACATGTTCGTGGGTTGATCTGTGTTTGTTGTTTTAGAATGAAGAACGAGGAAAGAAAAGAAATCATAGAGAAAGAGTAACCCCTACGTCATTTGACATTCATTTCTATTGAATTCTATCCTTGAGGGTACAAGAGGTCGACGTTGTTTGTTTCTCTATGACTTTGTTCATTATCGCATGTCAATGTCTATGACGTTCTGCAGGCTTTCATCATTATTTATTGGAGATGAAACTTGTCGGAGGTTCGTTAGAGATTTTCCAATGGTTTTTTATTCCCACACTGCAATGTTCTACCTAATTAAAATGGTAACAGGTATCAATGTTTCTTTTACATTGTTACATTTCATCGTTATGCTGTTACATTTATGAAACAACGTATCTGTTATGATGCATCTTAATAATCCATTAAGGTGATTCCTTTAATTCACCTATTCGTTTCCTCGTCTCTGCACCACAGCGTCACTGTCCGTTTCTCAATGGCTAAGAAAATAAATAAGATAACTTTTTAAAGTTATTTTATTATTTTCCCAAAAGTATGAAAAATAAATTTTTTGTCTGGCCATTACTGGTCAAAGATAAGTCATTTCTAGGAAAATCCCGACGTTATCATTTCAACAGTGCCCTTAGATTTTCGATCTGAGAACCGGTTAAAAAGTTATAAAAACCCGCTCACACGTTTACTGAACATACATTAAAATAGTGTCAAAATTACATTCTGGGCACCCCAGTCCTTGTAATCATGTGTCATCAAGGTGTGTGGTCTCGAAATAATTCCATATAATGTAAAAAAAATAACACTAACATTCTAGGACATTACATTCTTCCCACATTAGGGATTTACGTCTCCAAAATCCAAAACAATGTATAATAAAAAAAATGGGGGTACTGAGAACACATCTAAGCCTCCCACTCCCTTGTGCTCACCTAGAGGTTCCTGTAGTGCCATCGAATATGCACAAGAGGAATTGACCGTCCACGAAGGACTCGCTCCTATTGATCCTCTATCTACACAAGGAACATTTCAAACATCATCCCATCATCAATGTCCAGCTTTCCCCTGTCGATGATGTGTGATGGATCATGCATGTAACTCCTTAGCTGTGACATGTGAAAAACATTGTCCACCTAGTGCATTTGTGGGGCAAGAGCAAGGTGGTACGCCACCTCTCCAGCTATGATCAGAATCCCGAATGGTCTCATGAACCTTGGAGATAACATTCCTCCCCAGCCAAATCCTCGCAATCCTTGTTGGGGTGAGACCCAAAGGAAAACATGGTCTCCCTCCTCAAACTCCAAGGGTATTTGTCCCTTGTTGTAATATTACTTCTTTCCTCACTGTGCAGTACTCATATACTCCTAGATGATCTTCACCTTCTCATTTGTAGCCCGTACCAACTCTAGACCCATGAGTGCTGACTCCCCTATGTCTGTCCAACATATAGGTGATCTTCATGGCCACACATACAAGGCCTCAAATTGCGTCATTACAATGATGGAGTGAATTGTATTGTTTTACGTAAACTCCCTCATTGGTAGGTGGTCCTCTGAATTGTGGCCAAAATCAAGTACACGAGAATGAAGCATGTCCCCCAAGGTATCTATGCTCTGCTTCGTCAGACCATCCATCTGTGGGTGAAAAGTTGTGCTCATGTGAAAATGAGTCCCAAATGCCTCCTACAAACCCCTCCACAACTAGGATATAAATAATTCATCACGGTTTGAGAAAATAATTTAAGTAACCCCATGAATCCACACTATCTATTAGATGTAGAGGCATCCCAATCAATATACCGATCCCTACTCCCAAAGGTGTTGGAAGTGAGTCAACATGGTGAGTTGGTCAACGATCACCCAGATAGAATTGTGGCCCCTAGAAGTGAATGGTAACCCCCTCTCTAAGTACGAAGTGATACCATCCCACTTCCAGTCTGGTGCATCAAGTGGTTGTGTCAAGCATACTCGGACCTGATGCTTGAACTTCACTTGCTGATAAGTGAGGCATTGAAAAAAAAAACTCTTCCACAACTTTCTCTATCCCTGGACCCCAATACTAACATTGGACGTCCTTATACATCTTCACCACACCAGTATGTACAGCCAGAGGGGGTTTATAGAACTCCCTCAACACCTCCTCTCATAACGTCACAGGTACTATGATTCAACCTATGAAAATGAGGACATGATATCCATCTATCGAAAATCCCTCAGGAGAATGTCCAAAATATATCTGAGCACATTGGGTCTTACAGTCAATATCCATAAGCGGGGCCTCCCTAAATATATAATGGAGTGGGAGAGTGATAGTCATAGACTATAGGTAAGCTACATCATCATTGTCCATCAAGGATATCAACATCGCGGCTAGCGACTTTGTCGCCTCACTCAGCAGTTGTAAACAAGACCTCCTGCTGATCGTGACAGCCACCATGTTCCCATTCCGAAGAGTATATATTATCTCAAAGTCATAGTCCTAGAGGAACTACTCCCATCACCTCTATCTAAAGTTTAGTTCCTTCTATGAGAAGATATAACTAAGACTCTTATGGTCGGAGTATACTATAAACTACTCACCCATAATGTAGTGTCGCTACATCATCAAGGAAAATACCACTACTATTAACTCTAGGTAATGGTTCGCGTAGTTTTTCTCATGATACCAAAATTGTTGTGAGATTTAGGCGATCACTACTCATTCCTGAATCAAGACACAACCCATTCCAGTCCACGATTCATCACAATATACCACGTAGTCGAGGCCATGCCCCAACTATCTTATGATGGGAGCACTGATCAAGCTCTACCTATGCAATTGGAAGCTTAGCTGAGATTTCTCTATCCCCGTGAAGGGTTTTCCATTATTCTTCAAAGCTTTTATACAATCTTATACTCTTGATAATTCAAGCACAAACCTTGGGTAGTTTCCATCAAACCCCAAGAAACTCTGCACCACAGTCACGCTTCTGGATGGCTCCCAAGAAAGTGTCACCTCTATCTTCAACGGATCCACTTCAACTCTATCCTATAAGATTATGTTTCCTTGAAAGTAGACCTCCTGAATCCATAATTGGAACATTGAGATCTTACCATAAAGACAGATCTCTTGATGTACATCTTGGACTATCCGCAGGTTTCTAACTTTCTCCTCCTCCAATGTTGAGTACACCAATATTTCATCAATGAAGACTAACATGAAACAATCAAGGCAAGGCTGGAATATCTTGTTCATGATTCTCATGGACACAAAAGAGGAATTTTTTATACTGAAAGGAATCACAAAAAACTCATATAGTGGTCATAATGACATCTAAAGGTTGTCTTCGGTATGACCTCATCCCATACTTAAAGCTAATGATAGCTTGATCAGATGTCGATCTTCAAGAACCACCTCACTCCCTTAACCTAATTGAAGTAGTCATAAATTCTCAATAATATATACTTTTTCTACACAGTCAACTGGTTCAGGAACTAGATGTCTACACATCGCCTCAAGCTCCCTTCTTCCTTCTTGGAAAACAACACTAGGGATGCCCATGGAGAAACACTGGGTTTTGTGAACCCCTTCATCTGCAAGTCCTCCAACTATACTCTCAAATCCTAAAACTCCATGGTAGCCATCTGATATGCCTGTGTAGATATTGGTTTCTTCCTTGGGTATAATTCAATGCAAATTTCTACCTCTCTACGAGGAGGTAGTCCTGGGACATCTTCGGGAAGGACGTCCACATAATCGCCCACCACTACAATAATGCTAGTACTCCTCTCATTCACCGCACTGAGGCTGAGGCTATCCAGCTGGTGACTGATCAGTTGCACCCTCCTATAAGAATGACCATCATGTGCTGCAATGGTTTCCTTATCACTGAAGAAGGAAACCATGGTCCCATACTTTCAGACACACCAAAATTTCTACCAAAAATAGTTGATCTAAGAATTGATAGTAGATAACTAGTCCATAACCAAGATGATGTCGTAAGGACTCGATGTTGCTACTAGTTGATTCCATCCAAATATCTCACCACCTAGATTATGTTCACAATGCTGGAAACAGTGTGTAATCATCGAATCCCCTCCCGTAGTCATCAATAATTGTAAGAATCGATCCAAAAGCTCCACCGAAATCTCCAAACCTCGAATGAGGACTGTGGTAAGGAAAGAGTGACTAGAACCTATGTCTATAAGAACTAAAACTAAAGTGAAGAGGACATTGATCATACCTATAATCATTTATGGATTTTTTTGGTCATAGGTCTCCATCGCATAAAGATGGCAGATCCCTTGTCTGCTGGCCCCCTAAGCCCATGGTGAACTGCTTGGGGGTTGTGTTGGTGGTACCTCAAACCATCTTCCACTACATGCTGCTCAGCCTACTCTCCTATCACACTTTCCACCCTGTTGACCACCTCGTATGAACGCCTATTGTTGTCTCGAGGGTCCCTCGACCGTTTGATGATCATCCATATGGGGATTCAGACAGTCACGAGCTATGTTCCCCTTTCTAATGCATAAGTAAAAAACTCTGGCCCTCAGCTAACCTCCTCTTCCTTGAGAGCTCCACACCTCCAAACCTACATCCTTAGGATGTCCACTATATGGTCTGGACCATTTGGGACTCTGTGTCGTCTACCTACTTTTTGATGCAAATGACTCTGACACCTTTCATCCGGTGGTGGCTATAACCATCAGTGGCTGCTCGGCTAGGAATTTATCTCCTAGTAGAGCTCGCTCTAGCACTATATCATGTGTCGGTATGGTAAGAAAAATCATTGATGTCATGATCTCTCATCAAAGTCCATGTTAAATGGTCTAGGCCCTGAAGAAAGGGTCTCATACCTTATCAGTGGAGTATCAAGAGAGGTCGGTAAACCACACTGAGTACACATCCACTGGTCTTCTCCCATTCTTTAGGTGTAGTAGCTCCGGAATACATACTGAGCATAGTGTCACTAGTACTAACTCTTTCGTGAAGAGGCTCTCAAAGTAAAACCATGAAAGGGTCGCCTCCTTATGTGTCTAGAGCATCAATCTCCCCCATCTCCCTATCGTTCCCTAAAAAAAGCTAGGGTCTAGGACCACCATTTGGTCTGTAGGTGTATCTATTAGGAAAAACCCCCACGTAACTACCTCTATCCAATCCTCAGCTGCCTGAGGATCCATCTCGCCTTGAAACCTCGTAGGCCTCTATCTTTGGAACTCGTTATGTGCCCACAGTCTGTGTGCACTACCTGTTGGTGGGGCAGGTATCAAATGATACTCTACGGGTGGTGGTGTTGTTAGTACACCACCTGAATGTGCTATCATTGTAATTGGTCCATGTACAGACGCATCGTCACTCATTAAACCTTTATCAAGATCTCTCATTGGAATTCATGCTGGTTGTCGTCGTGGAGGTATCCTATAGAGAAAAATATGTACCATGGTAAATAAGTTATACATAGTGAGCTAACTCATAAGAGATCAAGAGAAAAACATTTCCAAAACACATGAAACCAGTGATTTCATGTATTGAGTTAGAAAATAGAATTCAGGGTTCGGGTGTATGGATACGTCATCCACCACACCGACACTGGACTCCCGGTCCTGAAAGATGAAATCAAGACACTTGACACTATTGCCTCATCAAAAATAAATAATCTCAGTTCTTCAGGTAGAATTTACCTCCCTCTGATACCACTTTGCCATGACCCATCCCTCAGGGCCCGTGCCATCACTACCCCTATCCCACCATTCTTAGGATATGGGATTCTGACTAGCAGTGAAATGGAATATCCCAAAAAGGGAGGGCATTGCCTTTAATCCTATACACACACACATAGGGAAAACAACACAAATTAAGCCACAAAATAATGAAAGTAGTACATCCACCAGAAAGTACCACCACTGAGAGAAAAGTGTGTAAACTGAAAGTAATTGGGCTAGAATACATGCTCAACTAAAATGAAAATAAGTCAAAAGATGTACAAGATCTTGAGGTCATCCAACAAGGATCCTACCTAAAGGGTAGGTATAACTCACTATTAGATGTCACTACAGCACACCACGTCTATCGATCTAGCTTTGAGAACCATCGAGCCATGGCTCCCCAAAGACCCAATCAAAGTTTTATGTTGATTTCAAAAGACACAACAGGTGCGGGTGAAGCCCACGTAGATGAGATTATAAAAATACTCAGTAAGGACCCTGAGACCATCTTGGGGCTCATATAAATCCACAGAGGAAGAATACCACAAAGAAATATCTCAATGTAATTTAAAATGAAAAAGACATAGTTCACACAAGTTATAACATATGTACAGATTTAAATATGATTATTCAAAAACCTAGATCGTCTTATTATATTGAGAGGCTTTGATGATGATCCAAAAGGGGTCTATTTGTTTCTGATCCCTAAAGGGTCGCTCTAATACTGATCCTCAACGGGTCAATCTATGGTTGATCCATGACAGGTCGTGTTACTGCAGATCTATGAAAATACACTCTCATGATGATCCACTAAGGGTTTCTCTTATGTTGATTCATGAAGGGTCTCTCTTAGGATGATCCATTAAGGTTCTCTCTTATACTAATCCACGATGGGCCGCTCTACTGTTGATCCAAGATGGCTTGCTCTACGTCTAATCCACAACGGGTCGCAATATTGTTGATCAATGAATGGTATCTCTCATGTTGATCCAGGAAGGGTCACTCTTATGTTGATCCATGAATGGTCACTCTTATGGTGATCCATGAATGGTCTCTCTTCATTCATCATGTCAAAACCAGCCACTAGATTCCCACACATAGCACGCTTGATTTCCATAGGATATGATCCTCAAGCCAATGGTCATACCTCAACCACCACGAATTTCCACATAATGTAACCTGAAGGACCATCTCATTGTAGGGGTCCCAATGCAACAGATGACATATTGAATGGACATCGAGTCTATAAGATATGGGCATTTTTGTAAAAAGAGACAATTTGGATTCGAGTCCGATCCAACCCAGACATACGTCAATATTAACGAAAACACACCTAGTGTATCTCAGAAGGACCGCTTCATCGTAAGGGTCCTCAAGTCATAGAAAACATGCCAATCGGATGCCCGATCTGATAGAAATTGTTGTTTTTGTAAATAGGGGCTAGTTGCATCTGGGACCAGTCCTACTCGGTCAGACCGACCCGACCAATCCCAGCCTAGGGTCCAACATGACCCTTCTTGTCTACCTGGCCCATTGGGCCTCACTGAACTCATCCCAGGTTTCCGCGGGTCCACCCTCTGGGTCACCCATGGCCTCCTACTACTCCACCACGGCCCGCGCCTGGTGGGCCTCTTCCGCTTGCCACTGACCCATGTCGGCAGACCTTTCTGAACCGTCGTGATGAACTGATGGATGCACTACCTCCCTCCACTCACGGCTACCACCGTGGGGAACCACCGGCCGCCGCCAGTGTGCGGGTGGTTCCTCTGTGGCCCATCAGGGATGCTCTAGTGGTCCATTCTTTGAATTGTTTACGCCTATGGGATCATAGGGATACCACCTTTATTGTGATGGCTTCAAAAACAACTTTCCTCTAATTTGAGAATTATTCCACTAATAATGCACCATAACATGCAAGGGGGAGGGACTCATGCCTTGTTCGTGTCAGCCCCCACCCTTCGTGGTAAAGGTGTATAATCAAAGGGGAGGTTTTTGGGTTTTCAAAATGTGAATATATCTCTCCATTCAAGTCCCCGAATTTTAAAATCCTCCAAAAATAACATAACATCTTTGGATAAACCTATTCATGGTTGATCTGAATTCATTTTTTTAGAAAGAAGAACAAGAAACTAAAAGTTATCACAAATAAATCATAACCCCTACCTCATTTGATGTTATTTTCCTTAGCGTTCTGTCCTTGATGTTTCAAGAGGTCAACGACATTCGTCTCTCCACAACTTAATTCTTTGGGGCACGTCAAGGTTTATGACATTCTTCAGGCATTCTTCATTCTTATTTGGAGAGGAAACTCGTCAGAGGTTTTTTAGATAGTTTCCCATGATTTTTAATTCCCACTCTCAAACGTGTTAGCTAATTAAAAGGGGAACACGACATAGTGTTTCTGATATGCTGTGATGCTGAGTCGTTATGCTGCATCTTAACGAGCCATTAAGGGGCTTCTTTAATGCACCATTTCGTCGCATCATCATCGCACCACAACATCGTCTTCTGATGCTCAACATTTGAGAAAATAAATAAAATAACTTTTTAAAGTTATCTTATTCTTTTCGGAAAAGTATGAAAAAAACTTTTCCGTATGACACTTTTCGGTCTAATCTAAGTCCTTTATAGGTGAATCTTAACATTCTGAGTTCAATAGTGCCCTCAGATTCTTGATCTGAGCACTGGTTCCAAAGATAGAAAAATCCCGCTCACACGTTTTCTAAACATACTTCAAAATAAGTTCAAAATTACATTTCGGGCACCCCGAGCCTCAGAATCATGTGTTGTCAAAGCGTTTGGTCTCGAAATAATTCCATATATTTTAAAAACAATTACCCATGAATTTCTGTGACATTACATTAATTAAATTTTAACTGATTTAATGGTAATAAATTTTATTTTCTCCAGATATGAGGATGATTCATTAGATAAAGTGTTAATGATAACCCTTCATATTATTTTGGTATTTTTTTATCAGTGCAATGTAGTTTTGTATGATGAATGAATATTTTGTATACATACTGATTTTAGATAATTAAATATATTTTATTACATGTATTATTATCTATATTAACTATAAAAATGGATTTACACCCAGTCTTGAATTTAGAAATGAAATATGAAACTCGACATCCTTGAATGCGTAAATCAAAACCTCAGGAACTATGTTTTTATTTTTAGAATTAAAATGTGAATAGAAGAGATTTTATTTTTGATATACCATTAATATATAAAAAATTTACTAGAGTTATCATGTCACATTGGATAGAGGAGCTGAGGGAAGGATAGGATAGTAAATAAATTGAAATAGATATATATATATATATATATAAGGTTTTACCAATTTAGTATTGCCTCCATGAAAACCTCCATGAGGGACCTGTAAATGCTCTTATGATAAGAACGGAAAGAAAAGAATGTGGGGAAGAGGATTGGGATTTTAAATTGGTAGAATATAATCATTATTCACAGATTTTGAGGTGTGAGGAGAGGGGGTGGTGATGGGTGGTATTTATATTGGAGAAGAGGGGTGTTGTTTTATTATGTAATTCATTTGTTTTTAATTTTGGATCAATACTATGAATAGTGATGGGTATTGTGATGAAATATATTAAGTAGTGAATGTGAGTTTGAGCTAATGGGTTTTTACATCATCCATACATCATCCATGACTCAATAATTAATTTATTTACTTTTAACATTAAATAATGTAAATTAGAATATTTCACTATCACCAAAATTTAAAAATATTTTAGAAAAATACCAAAAAATCATCCTAACCATTATTTGACTTGTAGAATTGAAAAATGGAATGCATATTATGAAAATAAATTTATAGTTATGATAAATTTAATTTCTAATTTAAATGATTTTCCTTTTCAAAAATATGGATTTTAAAATTATAAATGGTTTTATAACACATTGAAAAATTAGTTAATGTCTCATAAAATTATCATATAATAATAATAAAACAAAATATTAATTAATGAATCTATTTTATGGTAATAAATTTTATTTTAAATTGTTATATTAATTATAAAATTGTAAATGAATATTTTTTTTCGAAAAAATGCTAACACATAATTTATCTTTTTTAAAACATTTATTAACTTTGTCTAGGATATAAATATATCATATTTTAATTTTTTAGAAACTGCTATTTTATTTATATTTTGATTAAAGAGGTTACTATTATATTGGTTAGATTATGATTCCTAAGGGCCACGTTACTTTTCCAACAGTGATATTTATTAGTTTATTACTGTTTTAAACTCGATGTTTCATGATGCATAAACTATGAAAGATGTAAAATTTTAAAAGAGACGTAACATAAAATATTATTGTGTTATATTATACCCTCCTTCAAAAAATTTCTCCCATTATTTTTGATGAATTAAAGCTCATAAAATGATTTGGTTAGTTCTTTGTCATAATTTCCTATAGTTCCCACGTCATCTATTCTCTTTTATGATTATTACAATGTACCTTTACCAGCTGAGTCGTCTGATTCCTTAGAACTTATTCTTTAGAATCCATAATCTTGATATGATCTTCACAGCAACAAAAATCATGTTTCATTTCTATTATTTCATAATTGAGGACATGCATTGGGTATGGCATGTACTTAAAAAATACATTTGTAACACTTTTTTTCTTTAGAAAGACTAGTTGGCATCACCAAACAATAAGCCACAACTCCAATTCTCTCTAATATTTCAACCTTTCCAATGTACCTATGCCCAAGTTTCTCTTTCATTCCAAATTTTATAACACCCTTACAGGGAGATACCTTAAAGAAGACATGATCTCCGACTTGAAACTCCCAATCCTTCCTATATTTATCATCATAGCTCATTTTACCATTTCTTTATACTTTTATATGGGTTTGAGTAGTCTTTAACATAGGTGTTGTCTACTCCTCAAGTTCTGAGCCTATGAGCTTCCTCTCACCCACTTCATCCCAACATGTTGGAGTATGATATGTCTTTCAATATAATGCTTTGTATGGTGCCATTTTAAAACTTGAATATAAATTATTATTTTTGGAAAACACTATCAATGGTAAATAATTATCCCACAAAATTTTTTAGTTACGTCAGAATGATCTCAACATGTCTTCTAATGTTTAAATAGTACTTTCATACTACCTGTAGGTTTGTGGGTGATTAGAAGTTCTCAAATTAAGCTCAGTATCCAAATATTTATGAAGGATTTACCAAAATTTCAGTGTAAATGATGGATCATGATCAGCCATAATTGAAATATTTCTCCACGATGTCTTAAAAATTCATTAATATAAAGTTGTGCAACACGATCTGGTGGAAAATCATCCCTTATAGTAAGTAACTATTCGAATTTATTAATTTGATCAATAATTACTAGTATTGTATCATTATTTCTTGGATAATATTGTAGTCTAGTGAAAAAATACATAGTAATGTAATCTCATTTCTCGATATGAATAGGAAAAGGTTGCATGACTCCTCAGGGTTGTTTTCTTTCAGTATTCTCCTATTCACAAACTATACACATTGATAAAAAATTAGAAATTTCTTGCTTCATATTATCCCACAAGAAACCTTCCTTCAAATATCAATACATCTTTGTACTATGAGGGTGTATAGTGAAATTCAAGATATGGTAATCATCTGATAATTCCATTTTATCTCAAGTATAAAGGGAACATAAATTATCTTCCCAAATTTAAAAATTCAATCTTCATATAGGATGTATACCAATTTCCCATCATTCATAGCTTTAATTTTATTTTGAAAATTATCAACATATAATTGAGAACTTTTAATCATTTCTAATAAATATGGGTTGGAAACCTTTTGAAAAAGTTGGGATACTTCACCTCCCTTGATAATACCCATATCCATATTTAATAGATATATGTAAATATGTTCCGTTTCAATCCTCATTTTTAGAAATTCATGATCCTTCCTTCTCAAAAAATATCCTACCATTTTTCCTTCATTGGGTGGTAGTGTATTGAAAAATCACAAGCCTTGAGTATCTCGATCAATCACATTTTCCTTATATTGAGTTCATTATGTGATAAGATATATTTCAATATCTTTTGATTTGTAAATGTCTCAAATATTTCACCCTAGAGATGAGGTATCTATATTTTTAGATCAATGATTACAAATGAAAACTCAAGATCATGAGTTGGATAGTTCTTTACATGAGTTTTTAACAACCCTGATGCATAGGCAATAACTCAATAATTATTTATAAGGACAAAACCATGTCCTTTCTTTTAGGCATCATTATAAATCACAAATATACAATTTCCTAATGGTATAGTCAAGATCGAAGCATTTACAGACATCCTATTCAATTCCTCACAAAATTATTCTAATTCCTTTTTTTAAATAATCTTTATCCCTTTATTAGTAATCTTGGCTAATAGGTTAGATAATCATGAAAATTTCTGAATGAAACACAAATAATAACCTACCATATCAATGAAATTATGCACCTCAGTTATTATTTTTGTGGTAGCCCATCATGAACTATCTTTTTGTTTGCAGGGTTAACTGAGACTCTATCCTTATAGACAAAATGGACAAGAAAAGAAACTATTTGAATCCAAAATTCACACATACCATATTTCCCATATAAATCGTTTCTTCTAATATTATTTAGAACAATCTATATGTGGTTATCATGGTCCCCAAGTATTGTGGAATGTATCAATAAATCATCAGTAAATAAATAAAAAAATCATACATATATTCTTTAAAACCTCTTTTAATTAGAAACGTAAAAGTAGAGGGTGAATTAGTCATCCCGGATGGAATTATTGTGAACTCATAATTTCCATAAATTGTGTGAAATATTTTATTTCAAATATCTACATTATTTACACAAAATTGATGATATCCAGATAAAATATCAATCCTTGTAAAATATTAAGCTCTTTAAAGTTGATAATATAAATCATCCATGTGAGGTAGAGGATACTTATTCTTAATTTTATATGCATTTATTTCACAATATTAAATACACATCCACATGTATCTATCTTTTTTCTTAACAATGAGAATAGGGGCTCCTCATGGATAAAGCATAGGGAAAATAAATCATTTATTACTCAAATCCTCAAGTTTATTCTTTAGATCCACTAATTACAAAGTGACCATTCTATATGGAGTTTTGATATATGGCTTACATCAAGGAATAAATCTAAAAAAGTCAACTTTCTTCTTTGGAGGATGTTTGGATAAATCATATTGAAATGAATCAATATAATCTTATATAATAGAAACATTATCAATTTTAATATTTCATTCCTCATCCATATATGATGTTTTCTCTTCATCTCTATGAATTTCTTTCAGTAGAGCTATTGGGGTGGAACTAGATTATAATTAGATGATGAGGTTTCTACTATGAAGATAAGGGTTTCAACGTCTTCCTCCACAATCATAATTATGTTCCTCTTGCAATAAATTTTTTTATCTTATTTTAAAATACAATATGTACTAGAGATTTTATCTTGTTAAACCATAGGTATGATGATAATTCTAGAAACTAAAGCATGTTTATGTGTCATAAAGGGGAATCACCTATATATTTTTATTGCAATGATACTACACTTAGAGTTTTTTCTAACAACTCCATTAGTGAATCAAAGGGGAAATGTATAATTTTTATGGATAAATAGGTAGATATTAAATTGTTTTATTATACATAAATAAATAGAGACGTTGATACATTTCAATATAGGAATAATGTACCAACCACTGTATCATTAGGAACTTTAACCTTAGCTATTGTGATCGCATAAGATTTCTTTTGCTCTTGTGTCCTTTTCTAATTCATGTTTCCTAAACTCTTTAGAAAATCATTTTCATAGTGTCCCATATCTATTAAAAAATTATAATTAAACATTTTTATCTTCTTTCTTTCCCTTTTAATCATGATCATGATGTCCTTTCTCACCACATTTGAAGAAAACTTCTTTGTTTTAAGCAGGCACTAGGTTGTTTTTTTTCAAAGGTATCACATGATGGAAAATTCTTTTTTGTTACCTTTATCCATTCTTTTATCTTCCACCCTCTTCTTCTATTATATTCATTTAAATTCATAATAATTAGAGATTTATTTATCTATCTTAATAGAAATTGATGTTATATCTTTGTATGATGATAAATTTCAGGTGATCAGTGGCGTTCGTAGGAATGGATTTTACCAATCAAAGAATCGATAAATATTTCTCTTTGGATTACGTATATAATTCATAACATGCCTTTGTAACCATCTACATTTGGATTAATATTGGGTAATGGTTTTATCCATTTTTTCCACATACCCAAAAATTGTCTCTCTACATCTATTCATTGTTCCAAAGGGAATTATTTTTCCAAGAAAATTTTCTTTAAAATAATTCCATTCTATATTATAAATTTTTTTTCTCCTCATTTGTGTTTTGAATAAATGACTAACAATGATCAGAATATATTGAGAGATGATAAACTACTATGATAACCTTCTCCCTTTCATTACTTCCCAAAGAAAGAAATATATTCTCTAAGTAGCATATCCATTGCTCAGTAACAAATGGATTTTAGTCCCATTGAGTAATTGAGGTTGTAGTCTCATGAATTGGTCTAACATTGTTACCAATTGTTGTGGATAAGTCTGATCCATGTGAGTAAGGTTGTTACTCATAAACCCAGTTAGTTTTCCCACTATATTTATAATATTCTTAGCTCCTGTTATAGATCCTACTCTAAAATCATTATCTTGAATATGAGGGAAATCCTTACATAGAATAAATGTGTTCATAATATTTCCATTCCATCAACTAGGCAGAATTTATAAACAAATTCTTACACTAAATTAAGTTATGAATCATAATAAACAATTTAAATCTAGAAAAACACATAACATAAATTGGAGATCTATTCATAGCTAATCTCATAATCATAAAAATGGTTTTGTTGGGTTCATAATTACTTATAAACCCTTCATAATGGTTTGTAAGTAAAAGTTGTATTCTCCTAAGAATATCCCATATGATTTTAAGACTATGTTAATAGTAAGGCCCATTATCAATAACCATGTAACGCCAGGTCAAGCTCGATATACC
Organism: Viscum album; assembly: GCA_963277665.1. NCBI lineage: Eukaryota > Viridiplantae > Streptophyta > Magnoliopsida > Santalales > Viscaceae > Viscum > Viscum album. The sequence goes on along the minus strand of OY728135.1, from coordinate 863,771,409 downwards.
TTATCAGAGTTTTTACCCCTAGTTACATCTGTGCTAGAACCACATCCACATGTAGTGTCCAGACAGAGATATATTACAAGGAATAACCACATAATCTCTACCTTACCAAAATTATATGATGTTCTTCTATTAATATCCTCAATGTGATTCTTATGTTTATGTTCCCTGATCTATGTCTTCAAAATCTAGTTTCCAAGGTTTGTACAAACCTTGAAATCATACCAACACTAATGACTACAACCCCAGTAGCCTAGAGCTTATACCTATCATTATTGCATTGGAATAATAAACAAGGAACTCATATCCTGAAGTAATGAAAAGATTAAGAGATTTAGAAAAAACTAGATACAAACATAAGTTTTACATTAGAACTTTAATTGAATAACAATATAGAAACTCCATTAAAAGTATCAATAAATACCAAGATCAACCATGCAAGTCATTCATGATATAAATCATCATATCTAGGGGAAAAATAAAATGTAAGAAAGCGGTTATATTAGATGATTATGAAGGTTAAATAATACAATGGAATCTAACATAAATAAACATAAATAATAAGTCAATATGAATAAAAAACAAATTCCATTAAAACATAATATAGATCATAATATTGAAGGAATACAATATGAATAAATAATTTAATATAAATAATCATATTAGAATTGTAACGCCCCGACCCTAATTACCTAGAGTCGGTGCATTATTACATAACACTGGCATGATCACGAGAAAGATCAAGTCTCGAATGACCGATTAGTTTAGTAGCCTTGGAATAACTAGATACATCCATAAATTTTACATTACATCATAAAAAAACATCTTGTCTTCATATCCCCTCATACTATCCCTACAGGTCATTCATAAATTACTTCTTCATAATCCTGGGAAAAAATAAAACATTGAAAGGGGTGAGCTCAGATGCTCAGTAAGGATAACATTATAGCAGAAGCTTTCATAAATAAGCATAAACACTTAAGGCAATTTATAACTAAAACAAAAGCCTTTTAAACTTGAACTTCAGCATAAAATGGAAAAGGTAAAATGAAATAATTCCATTTACTTACTCACATGGATATTCTACTAGTCTAATGATCACATGCAATATCAATAACCACTTTCAAAATGATGGAATTAATAATGCCAGACTATCATAACCACATAGCCAAGGCCTCGTGCTAAGACTACAAATAAGATTTTGCCAAGGCCTTATGCCAAGACACTAGTTTATCTCATGAGACCTACTGATGCATCGAGGAGCTATAGCGGGCTCCACCCGTCACTTATTAAGTCCAATTCATTCCTCATATGAATAGGATTAAACATAAAATAAACATTCGTATTAAAACTAGCACACGAAATGTCAATACTTTAACCACAAACCATGAATGGTATAAAAATAGAACATCCACAGTCAAACATAACTCATTTTATACAATATGGAAGATTGTATTGTATCACATTAACATCAATCATGAATAATGAATTATGTTGACATATATGAAAATAATCATCAAAACTATTTGAGGGAAATATCCCCCTTTTCTTGAAATCATTTAAAAGTCACACTATTTGTCAAGAAGCCATTTAAAAATAGATTTTTTTGAATCAAAGTGTCCCATACCACTTTGAAACTTTTAAAAGGGGTTTTAATTTTAAAACTTTAATGTCCATATAAATAAATCCTTAAAACAATTTTTAAAACATGGACATTAATGAGCAAGATATAGAAGAATAAGTCTTTAAAACATTTTAAAATGGTATTTTGGTTAGAGATTCTAACCAAAAGAGAGACACTTGAATACAAATATTTGAGGTAATCAAAAATTTGTAATATCATGAGAATAAAGGGATTCATGATATACTATGTCAAAGTACATTATATACACCACATAAAAGTGATTTGGTGTATATCATCAAAGAAGTCTCAATGGAATGTAAATTGAGATGAAATCTCTCATAAAGGTTGTATCCTTAGGTTAAGGATAAATCAACGACATAATTATGTGTTACAAATAGAAATACACTAAATATGATTGGATATTCAGTGTAAAACAATCAAAGGACATTCACACATATTCTTGTAAAAACAACACCAACGAATTGGATGTTTAACTCAACAAATGGAGAATGAGTTAAAATTACTCTTATCAAATTCATATCAATGACTTGAGAATTATCAATGGAGTGATTATGTGTATCAAACGTATATCCACAGGAAGGGGAGTGGAAATTATGACATAATCAAATGAATAGTGATTCCACACATAATCTTGGAGTAATATAATCAATGAAATATGCGTAAAGCCAAATGAGTGGAAATGGAAATTTCAAATTCCCTTATCGATTAGGCAACTTATGAAACATACACCCATGAAAGAAGTTTCATACCCAGATGATGTAAATACCCATAAATTAAAGTATATTACACAATGAATACAATCATGGGCAGTATACATACACCACATGCAATAATTAAGTGGTGAATAATGGAAATCTCACGAAATTAAAAGTGAGATAAGAAACCCCTTACCACGTTAATCAACTGAGTCGTATGGCCAAAAGTTAATAACCACCAAATTATTTACAGAATAACATGAATATAAAGAGAATCATGATAATATATATCAAATGGCAGTACACAATACACCACTTTCAATAATTTAGTGGCGAACAATGGAAATCTCACGGAATTGAAAGTGAGATAAGAAAATCCCTTGTACTTTTTCCTTGGTAGATGGTAGGTTTACCTCCTGTATAATGGTGAAATAATTGTTATTTAATAATACAAGAATCATTTACTTTAATATGATATCATATATGATCTTTTAACATTGATTTGTTAATAATATCTTAGAATTATCGTTATTTCGGGTGTTAACGGGTTTATTTTACTTTTTAATCTTTTTTATCTGAGCCATATTCGTTATTAATGGGATGTATATTATTCATATCCAGAATGATATCAAGTCCTTAGATACTATTTTTAAATCATAAAATGATAATTATACTTGAATGGATACGATGAAGAATGAATCTTATCGCGTTTGTGGAGACGGTAGTCCGTACGTACGCACGAGCGACAATATCATTCTTTTGATATTAAAATATATATAAATGGATGTTATATCATATATACAGAATAATTAACATGTTATATTTATTATTTAAATGAGTTGAACATCATTATTATACCCATCCAAATAATAATATATTGAATAACAATTACACCACGATATGGAGACGGTAAGCCGTACGTACGCACGTATGGTGACATGTTATTCAAAGGGTGGATAGAATACTGAATATGGTTGTACCATATTTATAATAACATAACAGTATATGTGAGATACTGGAGTTATTATTTTAGAATGGTAAGAACAAATAAAGAAGAAGTGGAAGAAGAAGGGAACTTGAAAAGGGGTGGTGAAAACATTACCTCTTCTTCGGGTTCTTCCTTTTGATTTGATCAAAAGGGCTCCTTAGGTTGGCTTTATGATCCAAATAAGGCCTCTAGGTTGTAGTGAGGGAAGTTGGGAGAGTATTTGGGCAGGGTTTGGACTAGGCAAGTGGCTTGAGAGGTGTGAGGAACGAGTAGAAGTGGTCTCCATTTATAAGGGAGAGGAGGGGCTCCTTAGGAAAGAGTGAAAGTATTACTTTATAATATAATTATATTTGGTTTATAATGGTCCAAAAATAATTTAGGTAGAAGATAAGATGACTCAGTTTCTAAATAACATCAACCAATAAGAATTGGACAGGTTTTAGATAATATTTTAATCATTATAATCTTATTTATTTAAATGATTTATTAATGAGGTAAACATTGCATCATTATTGTGTCATTAATAATTTAAATTATTTGATGTCTAAAAATTATAAATAAAATATCATTATGTAGGAAATATTTTTAGCTTTCGAATTAATATTTATAATCTAAAATCCAACATGTATAACCCTATGTAAAAATTATTCTTCTAAAAGATGTAAGCTTATGCCATTTTTATTTTTATTTTAACTTTATTAATATAATGTGTCCCTACCACATACAAGTGGCTCCAAGGGGTCCCCAAATCGACCCAAGGATGCCCATGGTCGGTTATGTGTCCACCAATAAGGTTAGGACACGTTTTAGGGTAATTTTGTATTATTATAATATTATTTTTTAACCCTTATTTACCGGATTTACCCTTAACCATGGTAAATAAAATATTTATCACAGTAATTCTTCAAAATGTCTAAAAATAAAAGTTACCTATTTACACAATTTGGACATCCTGATTCCAAATATGGAATCCATTTTTCTAAATTCAAAATATAGAAGTGGCAGAAATTAATTTAAAATTAATTCCCGCTGTCAAAACAAAAAGCGTGTTTTTAAGAGGTAATAACTATCAAAAGATTGACACTTGTTTATGTTCGGTTTAATTGTAAAATTATGTCCAATGGCCAACATTATATTAAATGGTAAAAATATATTCTAAATATACTTTAAAACCACTCAAATTCAAAATTTATCACTATTAATTATTTTGATTAAAAAAGTTGTTTTTAATTAAAATATAGTAATTTTCACTATTCATCAAAATATGAAAGTTATCCGAAAAGTACCAAAATTTCACCTTAGTCTAAATTCGATATTCCGAATCCAAAAATGAAGTCCATTTTAAAATATAAAATATATATAATTTCAAAATTTAGGTATTACTATTCATAACGGCTAGTTTGATTGGTTGTGGCGTGTGTTAAAACTCAAGGTTGCGTACAACACACGCTACTATTTTATTCAAAAGAAAGCGTACCATGGAATCTTGGGATGTTTCATTTTAAATTTTTTTGATGTCTCCATTTAGTCAAAAAGTTTAAAATATTGTATTTAAAAAGTTTTCACTATTAAAAGTTGATAAAAGTGCAATACTGAAAATGAATCTGTTCTTGCATTATGACTAAGAAACTCATAATATGGATTTTAAAATTATAAGGATTATATAAAGTTTAAAATTTAGTTAATACTATTCATGACCTCTTTTAATGGATTTTTTTTTTGTAAGTCAAGGTTTGATTGAACTCGGTGTTGCGTGTAGTGCAAGTTATTGAATTATTATGAAGAAATAACACACTATGAAATCTTGGGGTGTTACATTCTCCCCTCCTTCAATAAATTGAGTCCTCGCAATTTGAAATTGTTCTTCCAAAATAAAAGGTTGAAAATAGAAAATATATTTGTGGGAAAACCCACATCGGAAATTGGGTTACTAAAATTTAGTCTTAATATGAGGAAAAGAGAAATGAAAGGGTCACCATCGAATTATGATCTCGATTAGGAGAACATTGGTGGTAATTAGAGACATATAATTGGAGGAAAAATGTAAATATTTATAGGTAGTAATTGAGGTCATCAATCACAAACAAGTATAAAATTTAGGTCCTTAAAATCATCAATCTATGATGATTTGAAATACCATCGGTCCAAGAAAACATAGGGTATTGGGATAACACATTTTTGACGTTTCAAAATATCTTAGTTGAAATCCCACATCGAAAAATGAATTAATGAGGCCTCTATTTAAAATAAAGAGTGGAAAGTATGAAGATTACCGAAAATAACACATACTAGGGTTCCATGTAGGAAAATATGGATATGGAAGAGAAATCTAACCATCAATTATCTAATGGAGAGTGGTAGAGAACATGGCTATGAAAAGGCCAACAATCCCAAAGCCATAAATTATTGATGATTTAATGTACCATCTAAGACAACATTTTTTTTAAAGTTACATTACATAAGGAAGAGGAATTCATTTATGATATTGACTAAGAACATTATGAGATATACTTAAATTTTAAGTAGATTTTCATTCTTTAATAAATTTCCACCACTAACTCAATTTTTTTTAAACGATGAGTATTCAAGAAGACTTGGTCACACTGGAAGAACTAGAATAAACTTCTATAGAATCACATGATCCATGTAGGATAAACCATATATTTACATTGTCTTTGAAGATTAATCAAAACCAAAATGGTTAGTGAATGATCTAATGATCCCCCAAAAGGATATTCATTGAGATAAATATGCACTAATCTTAATTTCTAAAATTAAACCAACAATACCCAAAAGTTAAATAGATACCATTCAATAACGAATTGTCCTTACAATCCTTTAATATAATCCAAACTAATATTGAAACCCAAAACATAGAAGAATTTGATTATGTAGTCTCCCATGATACATTGTATCTACAAATGACATCAAATACTCTTAAAGTCACATACTTAAAAGTGATTAACATCATCACATATTCTCTGTTATAGGTTAATCATTTCCATAAATAACCCAAATCACTATAAATCAACAATAAAAACGTAGATAAAAATCCACCATTACTCTACAAATGAAACCTCATTGTATTCTATTTTCCTTGGGCATATAGTGTTCCTAACAAAATGAACATCTTCCAAAATAACATTTATCACATAATCACCAAATCATTTTCCTATACCAAGGGTATTCATTTGATAATACATAAGAACCCAAATCAACTTATTATTGATCAATAAAATCATTTAACAAAAAAAAAGTCACACTAACCAGGGACTTCACGTAGTCTAGTGGTAGGCGATAAATCTCAATCGCACTTTGGTTGTGGGTTCGATTCCCACAGCTTTGTCCGACGCGACAGGTTGTCACATGGTCTACGTGTTGTCCTTTTTCAAAAACTATATTTTATAATATTACCAAAATAAGATAAATTCCTCAAAATACCATAACATAATTTAACCACAAATCTTATCTCATACCTTTCATTTTCATCCCAAATTATAATAACTTATAATTTCCTCAAACCCAATGATCATGTAAGACCAAATGGTTATTTATAACTATATCTGCAACAGAAAAGATAATTCTTCCTCAAATATCATTTTCACATGATAAATTGCAGGTTTACACATACAAGAGAAAATTATTCCAAAGTAATCCCATCAATAAAGAGCACTAACACTTTTAAACATTTCACCATCCATTTATTTCCACATAGGTTCTTCATCATATGTTCCTCGAGTTCCCACATTGCCTCTTCCATCTTATGATTTCTCCATAGATCTTTTACCAGACGAGTCATCCGGTTTCGCAACACTTGATCTTTGGTATTAAGAATTCTGATAGGCTCTCCACAATAAGATAGATCGGGTTCCAGTTATAATTCTTCATAGGTGAGTACATGCGTTGGTTCAGGCATGTATTTTGTCACTAGAGATATGTGGATCACAACATGAACTCTGGAGAGACTAGGCGGGTTTTCATTTTGGTAGAATGCGTTCATGTGTCACAATGGTACCTCAGGAATTTATCAAAATCATCTACTTCCTTTACCCAAAAACTCCTCATCCATTTTGGATTATATCTATGGAAGCATTGATGCATCATAAAAAAATAGGTATTTCTTATATATAATTTTGAGACATCGTCTTTAACATGTTTTTTTAGAAAAATTCTCACTGATTCATCTTCAAATATTTCAAAATAAGGTTTTGGTAAATCAGTTTTCGTATATCCCAAAAGACATAAATATATAATTTGATACATATAGGCTGCTCGAAGGTCTCCCTCTTCTGCAGCATCTAGAAAATCATTTAGTGCATCGTAATTTTGAGATAAAGTGAATAATTTGAAAAGTCCCTGATGGTACTTCCCACACTTAGCGTGGTAAGAAAGTTGAGAGCGCAACATTATCCCATAGTCGGTACTTGATCCTTGAAAGAATCGTGCAATGCTAGAGGTATTGGATGTCTCATAAAGTTGTTTGCATGTAACTTGGACATTTGATAAAGTTTCAACATCGTCTGCGCATGACTTCTGGATAATAATTGCAAGTAGTTCTTCAGGAAGAGAGAGAAGAGTTGTTCGTGATCTTGCTCCCTCCATGTTTCAACTAACAAAAGAAAATACAATTAGGGTTTTTGAATACTTATCTAATAAGAATGTAAAAAAAATAGATATAATAGGATAATCTTGTAATTGAACAATATATCCTAACTTGGGGTACCCTATGTTTAAATCTAGGTTATCCACTATCTATTTGCCGACATATATTCTTAGGGGCATTTTTTTGTATTCCCTTAATAATGTTTTATACTAATCTTGTGAATTTACCAAAGAATATCCCCCGGGAGTGTCGTAACCAAGAGTGCAGCAAGGCCCGTTGTCGTGCACCAGTTCCCGTTCGAGTCTAGCTCAAAGCGGTGTTTTTGGGTTTTACCCCTAGGTACATCTGTGCCAGAGCCACCTCTACCTGCTCGTATCCAGACAGGGATGTATTTCTCGGAAAACTCACAAAATCTTCTATAATACCAAAATTCTAGGAAGTTCTTCTATAATAATCCTCAATGTTCATCTTAGGTCTACGTGCTGTAATCAGAGTTTATCTAAATCCATCTTCCAAGGTTTTTACTAAACTTCCTCTGATACCAACTGTAACACCCCGACCCTAATTACCTAGAGTCGGTGCATTATTACATAACATTGGCATGATCACGAGAAAGATCAAGTCTCGAAAGACCGATTAGTTTAGTAGCCTTGGAATAACTAGATACATCCATAAATTTTACATTACATCATAAAAAAACATCTTGTCTTCATATCCCCTCATACTATCCCTGCAGGTCATTCATAAATTACTTCTTCATAATCCTGGGAAAAAATAAAACATTGAAAGGGGTGAGCTCAGATGCTCAGTAAGGATAACATTATAGCAGAAGCTTTCATAAATAAGCATAAACACTTAAGGAAATTTATAACTAAAACAAAAGCCTTTTAAACTTGAACTTCAGCATAAAATGGAAAAGGTAAAATGAAATAATGCCATTTACTTACTCACATGGATATTCTACTAGTCTAATGATCACATGAAATATCAATAACCACTTTCAAAATGATGGAATGCATAATGCCAGACTATCATAACCACATAGCCAAGGCCTCGTGCCAATACTACAAATAAGATTTTGCCAAGGCCTTGTGCCAAGACACTAGTTTGTCTCATGAGACCTACCGATGCATCGAGGAGCTATAGCGGGCTCTACCCGTCACTTATTAAGTCCAATGCATTCCTCATATGAATAGGTTTAAACATAAAATAAACATTCGTATTAAAACTAGCACACGAAATGTCAATACTTTAACCACAAACCATGAATGGTATAAAAATAGAACATCCACAGTCAAACATAACTCATTTGATACAATATGGAAGATTTTATTGTATCACATTAACATCAATCATGAATAATGAAGGATGTTGACATAGATGAAAATAATCATCAAAACTATTTGAGGGAAATATCCCCCTTTTCTTGAAATCATTTAAAAGTCACACTATTTGTCAAGAAGCCATTTAAAAATAGATTTTTTTGAATCAAAGTGTCCCATACCACTTTGAAACTTTTAAAAGGAGTTTAAATTTTAAAACTTTAATGTCCATATAAATAAATCCTTAAAACCATTTTTAAAACATGGACATTAATGAGCAAGATATAGAAGAATAAGTCTTTAAAATATTTTAAAATGGTATTTTGGTTAGAGATTCTAACCAAAAGAGAGACACTTGAATACAAATATTTGAGGTAATCAAAAATTTGTAATATCCTGAGAATAAATGGATTCATGATATACTATGTCAAAGTACATTATATACACCACATAAAATTGATTTGGTGTATATCATCAAAGAAGTCTCAATGGAATGTAAATTGAGATGAAATCTCTCATAAAGGTTCTATCCTTAGGTTAAGGATAAATCAACGACATAATTATGTGTGACAAATATAAATACACTAAATATGATTGGATATTCAGTGTAAAACAATCAAAGGACATTCACACATATTCTTGTAAAAACAACACCAACGAATTGGATGTTTAACTCAACAAATGGAGAATGAGTTAAAATTACTCTTATCAAATTCATATCAATGACTTGAGAATTATCAATGGAGTGATTATGTGTATCAAACGTATATCCACAGGAAGGGGAGTGGAAATTATGACATAATCAAATGAATAGTGATTCCACACATAATCTTGGAGTAATATAATCAATGAAATATGCGTAAAGCCAAATGAGTGGAAATTGAAATTTCAAATTCCCTTATCGATTAGGCAACTTACGAAACATACACCCATGAAAGAAGTATCATACCCAGATGATGTAAATACCCATAAATTAAAGTATATTACACAATGAATACAATCATGGGCAGTACACATACACCACATGCAATAATTAGGTGGTGAATAATGGAAATCTAACGAAATTAAAAGTGAGGTAAGAAACCCTTTACCATGTTAATCAACTGAGTCGTATGGAAAAAAGTTAATAACCACCAATTGATTTACAGAATAACATGAATATAAAGAGAATCATGATAATATATATCAAATGGCAGTACACAATACACCACTTTCAATAATTTAGTGGCGAACAATGGAAATCTCACGGAATTGAAAGTGAGATAAGAAAATCCCTTGTACTTTTTCCTTGGTCGATGGTAGGTTTACCTCCTTTATAATGGTGAAATAATTGTTATTGAATAATACAAGAATCATTTACTTTAATATGATATCATATATGATCTTTTAACATTGATTTGTTAATAATATCTTAGAATTATCGTTATTTTGGGTGTTAACGGGTTTATTTTACTTTATATTCTTTGTTATCTGAGCCATATTCTTTATTAATGGGATATATATTATTCATATCCAGAATGATATCAAGTCATTAGATACTATTTTTAAATCATAAAATGATAATTATACTTGAATGGATATGATGAAGAATGAATCTTATCGCGTTTGTGGAGACGGTAGTCCGTACGTACGCACGAGCGACAATATCATTGTTTTGATATTAAAATAATATATAAATGGATGTTATATCATATATACAGAATAATTAACATGTTATATATATTATTTACATGAGTTTCACATCATTATTATACCCATCCAAATAATAATATATTGAATAACAATTACACCACGACGTGGAGACGGTAAGCCGTACGTACACACGTATGGTGACATGTTATTCAAAGGGTGGATAGAATACTGAATATGGTTGTACCATATTTATAATAAAATCACAGTATATGTGAGATACTGGAGTTATTATTTTAGAATGGTAAGAACAAATAAAGAAGAAGTGGAAGAAGAAAGGAACTTGAAAAGGGGTGGTGAAAACATTACCTCTTCTTCGGGTTCTTCCTTTTGATTTGATCAAAAGGGCTCCATAGGTTGGCTTTCTGATCAAACTAAGGCCTCTAGGTTGTAGTGAGGGAAGTTGGGAGAGTATTTGGGCAGGGTTTGGACGAGCCAAGTGGCTTGAGAGGTGTGAGGAAGGAGTAGAAGTGGTCTCCTTTTATAAGGGAGAGGAGGGGCTCTTTAGGAAAGAGTGAAAGTATTACTTTATAATATAATTATATTCGGTTTATAATTGTCCAAAAATCATTGCGGTCGAAGATAAGATGACTCATTTTCTAAATAACATCAACCAATAAGAATTGGACAGGTTTTAGATAATATTTTAATCATTATAATCTTATTTATTTAAATGATTTATTAATGAGGTAAACATTGCATCATTATTGTGTCATTAATAATTTAAATTATTTGATGTCTAAAAATTATAAATAAAATATAATTATGTAGGAAATCTTTTTATAATTCTAATGAATATTTATAATCGAAAATCCAACATGTTTAAACCTATGTAAAAATTGTTCTTCTAAAAGATGTAAGCTTATGCCATTTTTATTTTTAATTTAACTTTATTAATATAATGTGTCCCTACCACATACAAGTGGCTCCAAGGGGTCCCCAAATCGACCCAAGGATGCCCATGGTCGGGTATGTGTCCACCAATAAGGTTAGGACACGTTTTAGGGTAATTTTGTATTATTATAATATTATTTTTTAACCCTTATTTACCGGATTTACCCTTAACCATGGTAAATAAAATATTTACCACAGTAATTATTCAAATTGTCTTAAAATAAAAGTTAACTATTTACACAATTTGGACATCCTGATTCCAAATATGGAATCCATTTTTCTAAATTCAAAACACAGAAGTGGCAGAAATTAATTTAAAATTAATTCTCGCTGTCAAAACAAAAAGCGTGTTTTTAAGAGGTAATAACTATCAAAAGATTGACACTTGTTTATGTTCGGTTTAATTGTAAAATTATGTCCAATGACCAACATTATATTAAATGGTAAAAATATATTCTAAATATACTTTAAAACCACTCAAATTCAAAATTTATCACTATTAATTATTTTGATTAAAAAAGTTGTTTTTAATTAAAATTTAGTAATTTTCACTATTCATCAAAATATGAAAGTTATCTGAAAAGTACCAAAATTTCACCTTAGGCTAAATTCGATATTCCGAATCCAAAAATGAAGTCCATTTTAAAATATAAAATATATATAATTTCAAAATTTAGGTATTACTATTCATAATGGCTAGTTTGATTGGTTGTGGCGTGTGTTAAAACTCAAGGTTACGTACAACACACGCTACTATTTTATTCAAAGGAAAGTGTACCGTGGAAGCTTGGGATATTTCATTTTAAATTTTTTTGATGTCTCCATTTAGTCAAAAAGTTTAAAATATTGTATTTAAAAAATTTTCACTATTAAAAGTTGATAAAAGTGCAATACTGAAAATGAATCTGTTCTTGCATTATGACTAAGAAACTCATAATATGGATTTTAAAATTATAAGGATTATATAAAGTTTAAAATTTAGTTAATACTATTCATGACCTCTTTTAATGGCTTTTTTTTGTAAGTCAAGGTGTGATTGAACTCGGTGTTGCATGTAGTGCAAGTTATTGAATTATTATGAAGAAATAACACACTATGAAATCTTGGGGTGTTACAAGAATGAAACATAAACAATGGATATTATACTAGTTGAATAATGAAATGGGTTATTAATTACTAATATCATAATCCTATAATTCCTAACGATGGACATCTGAAACATACTGTCGAGGCCTCATCCAAGACATCAAAAAACAAATGGGTAAGGCCTCATCCAAATCCCAATTTTGTTTGCCTCATGAGACCTACAAATGCATCGAGAATATATAACAGGCCCCACCCATCACATAATAAATCCTATTAATTTCTAAATTGAATTGGTAAAACATAAAAAAATTATAAAAAATGTGTATTACATTCCCCAATTTGTAAACAAAATCACTAATCATTCTGAGTAGAATAGGGAATTGTATTATAATAGAACATCCACAGCCAACTATGAATTTAATAAAATATAGTCGATGATATCATAAAATATTAGTACTATTTAATAATAATATTCAATAGAGGGTGTTAAAATAGAAGAATATACTATACTAAAATCATCTAATAATTTATGGGAGAAATACCATTTTTATTTTGTAAAGAATAGTTATTTTGGAAAAATCATTTTCATTGATCGCAAAATAAGATTATAAACATGTATGTACTAGAAAATAAAATTTACGAACAATGAAATTATGTTTTATGCATAAATGATGTCCAACTGATGTGAAAACGTGTAAAAAAGTTATTAAGAAACATTATAAATGGTCCACTTCAGTGAGGTTTAAGGGAAAATATAAAAGTCTTTAAAATGAAATAAAATAATAAAATTTTTATAAAACTAGATATTAATTAAGATATTTTTTCATGATAAAAATGGTGATTTTAGAAAAAAATTATTCAAATAGATTAAGGATGGTACTTTAAAATGGCTATAAAATTCGGATGTTCCCTTTAATCGAGCTTGCTTATCTAGAGGAATTGAAAAGGAAACCCTATAAAACATGTATTTAAACATAAATAAAATAATAATTGATCTAGGTACTTATGTATGAAACATAAAACATAAAATTAATATTATTAAATAAGAATAATTAACAATTACATTATGGTATGGAAAGAGGAAACCTAACCTGATTGAAAAATGGAGGATCGGGGGGAATACTTTACCTTATGTATGAAAGTGTTATGAAATTGTATATAATGTCTTGGATAATGAAATTATATTCATTTATAATTTAATTAATGACCTCTTAAAAATGTATTTTATTTTTTATTATTTTATGACGTTCATTGTTTCCCTTTTTGATGAGTTGTAGGATTCAATTTCATTATTCGGGGGTGTTCATTTCCTTGGTTTACATGATTAGTTCACCTGTATACTTGAATGAAAGGTCATGTAAAATAGAAATAGTTATCTAGAATTGAAATTAAATTTTATAAATGAAATTGAAAGAGATTTAATGGTATTATATATAATTTTTTTCAAATATGAGGATGCTAAATTTGATAAAGTGTTAATTATAACCTTTTAGATTATTTTGGCGTTTTTTTGTCATCCTAAACTAGTTTTTTCTTATTAATTATTATTATGTATAAATACTGGTTCTAGAACAATAAATAGTATTTATTACATATATTAATTTATTTTTTAACCATAAATGTATTTCATGAAAATACAATAAGGCATAAATTAAAAATGAATACTCATTGTCCATGAAGGCGATAAATTGACACCTCACAAATGATGTATTAATTTTTTGAATACAAGGGGAAGAGAAGATAATTTTTGGTTGATATACAAATAAAATTATAAAATTATAGTATATAAAATATACTGTAATGATCAAGTCACTTTTTATTGGGTATTTAAGGTAAGGATAAGAAAAGAAATGAAATTGAAAGAGAAAGAGAGAGAGAGAGAGAGAGAGAGAAGGTTTTTCCTCTTGAGTGTTGCTTCTTTGAGAAAATCCCTAGGAAACATGAAAATGGTGTTTTGGTAAGACTAAAAAGACATGAAAGTGGGAGAGTTGTTTTATAGTGTAAATTTTCAAAATATTTTAAAGATTTAATGATTTTGAGATGTATGGTGAATGGGTCGAGAGGGGTGGTATTTATAGTGGAGGAGAGGGTGTTTTTTAATAACTTAATTATATTGTTTATTATTTCATCTCAAGACTATCAATAGTGTTGGTTATTGTAGCTAAATAAAGTAAATAGAGAATTTTTGTAACACCCCAAGATTCCATGATACGCTTCTCTTTGAATAATACAGTAGCATGTGTTGTACGCAACTTCAAGTTCTAACACACCACAACGAATCAAACCAGCCATTATGAATAGTAATGACCAATTTTTGAAATTTTATACATTTTAACATTGAAAATAGACTTCATTTTTAGATTCTTAATATCGAAATTATCTTAGGGTTAAGTTTTGGTATTTTTCTGAAAACTTTCCATATTTGATGAATAGTGAAAAACACTGAATTATAGTTTAAAATCGAATTTTTATTTAAATAATTATTTATTTTATGTAAATTTATTTTAGGTCAAAAGAGTTTCATGATACCTATATATGTTTAATGTAATTAATTGGAGGTAGATTATAATAAATTTATATATATAAAAAGTTTATTGAACTTTTCACAGACTTTTACCCACCTCCTAGGAAAATTTACAAATTCCCATAAAATATAATTTTACCGCTTTTGTGAGTGGGATTTTAAAAATCTGAGAGACACGGTTGATATCAGTAAGTAAAATTTGGTTCAATAAGATAAAAATAATTTTTTTGTGAATAATAACTTTTTACTTTTATTTAACACGTTTAAAAGTAAATATTGTAATTAAGGGTAAAAATGATATTATTATTACCCTAACACATGTCCTTATTCTATTAGATAAGTATAAATCGACCAAAAACAACCTTAGTAATAAAATATGAACCTTTTGGGTCTACTTGGATTAGATTAGGTCACTTATTATTATTTTATTTAGAGAAGAGTTAAAAGAGTTAAAATCAATGTTTAACAACTAAAACATTTTTAATATAGGGTTATACATAAGATAAATTCAACTATAAATATTCATTAGAAATATAAAATGATTTCCTACATAATGGTATTTTATTTATATTTTTTAGACATTAATATTTTAATTTATTTATGACACAATGATGATGCAGTAATTACATAATTAATGAAAGATTAAAATAATTGACGTTATAAATATCCAAATAAATGTAATTTGAGACTTTTTATGAATTACACTAATTTTATAGGTTAATATGACATGTTTGGGTTGGTTATATGAATTGTTTTCGAAGTAATAATGCAGTTATGAGTTTAGAAAAAACAAAAAACCAAATACTGTCAAAATTGATATAAAAGAGTTTTTAAAACAAATATTATATTAATAATTGATATTCTATTCCTAAAAATATAAGGTTTGGACAAAAGACTTATATAATGATAGGTGTGTCATTAATAAACCACATGGGGTTCTCTTGGAAGTATATAGTATGTTTATTAACCATATAATATAAAAATACAAAGAGACACGGTAAGTGTCAAACTTTTTAACTAAGAGTTAAATCTAAATGATAAAGTTAATATAGTGACAGAAACCTATCTAAAACCTATTGGTTGAGTGGTTTTAGACCCATCTCTTCCTTATCCTTTAAATAATCTATTTTCTATTAAAAGAAACCAAAAATGATTTTATTGTAAAATAATATTTCTATCATTTCCTAAGGTTCCCCTCACACCTCTTATAAATGGGTACTCACCCTTCTACCTTATTCACACCTTCAAAGCCATTTGGATCAGCCAAACCCTACCGAAATACCCTCTCAACTGTCCTACCTTCATCTTATAGGCCTCCCTTTAGTGATAAATCCAACCTAATGAGCCCTTTTGATCAAATCAAAAGGAAGAACCCGAAGAAGATGTAAATAACTCACCACCTCTTTCAATGTCCATTCTTCTTCAACTTCATTTTTCTTTGTTGTTTCCATTTTAAAATAATAAATCCAGTATATTCTATATAATTTGATGTTATTATAAATATGGTACAACCAAAATCATTATTTTATCCATCCTTTGAATGAAATGTCACCATACGTGCGTACGTACAGCTTACAGTCTCCACGTCATGGTGTAATTGTTATTCAATGCATTTTTATTTGGATTGGTATAATAATGATGTGTAATTTTTGTAAATAATAAGTATAACATGATAATTATTCTGTATATTTGATGTAAAATCCCATTATATATTATTTTAATATCAAAGGAATGATATTGTCACTCCTGCGTACATACAGATTACCGTCTCGACCAACGCGATGAGATTCATTCCCCATCGTATCCCTTCAAGAATAATTTTTATTAGATGATTAAAAATAATGTTTAAATATGTGATATAATTATGGATATGAATAAGATACATCCCATCCATAACAATTATGACTCATATAATAAATAATATAAAGGGAAACGAATCTGTTAACACCCGAAACAATGATAATACTAAGATATTATTAACAAAGAAATGTTAAAAGTTCATATATGATATCATATTAATGTATATGATTCTTGTATAATTTAATAAAAATTAGTTTATCATTATACAGGTGATTAACCTACCCTCTACCAAGGAAAAGGACAAGGTAAAGGTTAATTTCACAATCTCTTTATTATCCGAGGATTTTTTATGTAAGTATCTACTGGGACCTCTTTATCATCCATATCCATGTTTCATAAAAATGTATTTCAAAACATTCTTACTATTGTATATACTATGGTTTAATGTCATTTATATCCTTGTTTGAATTTTTTTTTGATGTTTATAAAGGATTCATTTCGTCGTTTTCCAAACAAGTTCCATTGTAACCTTTTTGACAAAATTAAGTTAAGAATGTTTTTTAACTTATACGGCTTGTGTGGCTATTTTCCGTAATTATAACATCATCATAGATTCCCTTATAATATTATATGAATATTTCCAAAATAAAATGTTTTCTTTTATAATTATATTAATTTTTAATGATTTCAAAATAGAAAGATATATTTCTCTAGAAAGGTTTTGATATCATCTATATCAATATCCTTTGATGGATTTTAATTTTATTTGAAGTTGATTTATTATGATACAAAATATCCATATTGTATTGAAGGTTTTTTGATATTTTTTACTGTGGATGAGATATTTTTAAACCATTCATGGTTCATGGATAATGTATTGACATTTCGTATGCTAGTTTTAATATGAGTGTTTATGTTATGTTTAAACCTTTTCATATGAGGAATGCATTGGACTTAATATGTTATGGGTGGAGCCCGTTGTAGCTCCTCGATGAATTGGAAGATATCATGAGACAAACTAGTGTCTTGGAAGAAGGCCTTGACAAAATCTTATTTTTAGTCTTGGCCCAAGGCCTTGACTATGTGATTATGCAGCTTGGAATTATGCATTCCATCATTATGAATGTGGCTATTGATATTGCATTTTATTATTAGACTAGTAGAATATCCGTGTGAGTAAGTAAATGAAATTATTTTGATTTCAACTTTTCCATATTATGCTGAAGATCATGTTTCAACGGCATTTGTTTTATTTTTATACATTACCTTAAATGTTTATGCTTATTTATAAATGTTCCCGCTATATTGTTATCCTTACTGAGCATCTGAGCTCACAACTTTCTATGTTTTATTTTTCCCAGGATGCGAAGAATTATATTATGGTTGACCTATAGGGATAGTCTATTATATATCTGTGTTTTCTATGGAAACAGTGTTGTTGTTGTTTTCCATTTTATGGTGTAATTTATACATTAAGAATGTATCTAGTACTTCCAATGCTACTAAACTAATCGGTCTTTCGAGACATGATATTTTGTGATCATGCCAATGTAATGTTATAATGCACCAACTCTGGGCTTCTAGGGTAGGGGTGTTATAGTTGGTATCATAGGATGTTTATTACAAACCTTGGAAACTAGATTTAGATAAACTATGATTAGAGAACATATACCTCATATAGACTTTGAGGATTAGTATAGAAGAACATCCAAGAATTTTGTAATTGTAGAAATTTTTCGAGTTTTCCATGAAATACATCCTGGTCTAGATACGAGCAGGTAGAGGCAGCTCTGGAAAAAATGTACCTAGGGGTAAAACTCGAAAACACCACTTTGATCTAGACTCGAACGGGATCTGGTGCACAACAAGGGTGCGTAATGCACTCTTGGTTACGAAACTCCTGGGGGATATTCTTAGGATAATTCTCATTTTCTTTACGAACCATTATGATGGGTTTATGAGTATATACTTCATCAGTGAAAATTTTTTTATGATTATGGATTATATACATAAACTATTCAATTTATGTTAAGTGTTTTACAAGTTTGGATTTATTTATTGCAATTCATAAAATAATCTATTTTATGCCATTGTTTAGAGCTGGCGCCTAGTGGAAGGAATGGAAACTATATCAATGCACGCACTCCATGTTGGGATTTCCCTCATACTCAAGATAATTATAGTGGAGCTGGTGATGCAACTGGTGTTGATCAACTAATCACCGTACTAGGACAACTCAATCAGGTTATGAATAATAATCATACCCATATGGGGCACCCTGATCCACAGCAAGGAGGATCAATGTTAGATCGCTTCATGAGGCAACAACCACCAACATTAAATGAGGGTAAAAATACACTAGTAGATGAGAAATGGATTAATTACTTATAGAAAATATTTCATGCCTTGGGGAATAACGAAAGGGAACAATTTGTCATGGCAGTTTAACACCTCACTAGAGATGCTGGTCAATGGTGGTCATTGATTCAAAACACAAAGGAAGATGATGAAGTATCAAATATGGATTTGAGGGGGTTTAAAGAAATTTTATTAGAAAAATACTTTCCTCATGACCATCGAGTGGATATGGAAATTCAATTTCTGAGTCTGAGGAAAAAGGATGATGAGAATGTTGCAAAGTATGAAGTTAACTTTACAAGGTTAGCAAGGCTTGCTTCAAATTATATAAGTAACCCAAGAAGTAAGATTGGTCATTTCTTCCATTGGTTAAAACTATTTCTCGGTCGAGCATTAGTCTCACAATCCTTCTCGTCGTATGAAGATATTGTCTCATGTGCTACAAGACAGAAAAATAATTCTCTATGTATTACGACATTAAAGCAAAGAAAGAGATGAAAAGATTTGTTGAACACTCTAGAAATGGAAATATGTGGAAGAAGGGAAAATTTCAATATCTATCTTGCAGTAAATGTGGTAAGAAACACCCTGGTACTTACCTAAAGGTAATGGGAGTCTGTTACAATTGTAATGAAAACTCCACCAAGCTCGTGATTTCAAGGGGAAGAAAGAGGTTGTCGATGTTGAATACTACAATTGTAGATAAAGGGGGAATTATGCGAGTGAATGTCCTAAGCGTCAGGGGAACTTACCTCAGAAAAGGCCAAGGTATCAAGGCCAAACTTATGCTATCACTACTCCTGAGGTTGAAGCTTCAAAATATGTGGTGAAAGGTAATTTAATGGTTTCCTCAAGTTTGGATAATTCTTTATTTGATTCTAGATCCTCTAGTTGTTTCATATCTTCCTAGTTTTCTAAGAAAATTAGATATTTCCAATTTGATTTAATAAGATATTTGTAAGTAAAAACTCCTAAGGGATGTATCATTGCAAAAAAGTTTTGTGAATTAGTCCCTATTATGGGATATAAATGTTCCCTATCTGCTGATCTAATCATCATACCCATGATTGAATTTGATATATTCCTTGATATGGATTGGCTTTCGGACCATGATGAAAATATTTATTATAAGAATAAGGAGGTTACTATTTTTGATAACGATGATAAATAACACCTTATCTTTAGAGCAGAAACGTCACCACCCGATTCTTATCCACATCCACCCCCAGTAGCTCAACTAAATTCAATAATTGGGGAGGAAGATAATGAAATAATTATGGGATAGGAAAATAATGTTTGAATAGAGGATGCGCCTATTGTGCAAGAATATGTCGATGTGTTTCCAGAGTATTTTCATTGACATCCTCCAGGGAAAGAAATTGATTTTTCAATAGATTTAATTATTTGTTCAAGGCCCATATTGAAGACCCCTTATAGAATAACCACTATAGAATTAGTGGAACTATAGAAACAACTAGAGGAATTGAGTAATAATGTATTTATTCTCCCTAGCCTTTCTCCTTAGGGAACCCTAGTCCTTTTTATTAAGAATAATGATGGATCTATGAGGTTAGGCATTGACTACAGGTAGATCAATGTTATAAAAATAAATACCAAGAATCCCCTACCTCGTATTGATGATTTTTCGACCAACTGAATGGAGATAAATACTTTTCAATGATTGACCTTTGATCTATATATCATTAGTTCTGTGTGAAGAAGGAAGACATTCCGAAAATAACATTTCGAACTAGGTACGAGCATTACATGTTTACAGTAATTCCTTTTGGATTGACTAATGAACCCTCTATCTTCATGGATCTAATGAATAGTGTTTTCAAGGAATATCTTGAAGAATTTTTAGTGGTATTTATTGATTATATCATGGTATACTCCAAAGGCTACGAAGATCATGAAAATCACTTGCGCATTATCCTGAATACTCTTTGAATACATGAATTATATGGGATGTTTAGCAAGTGTGATTTCTAATTTTAGGAGATTTATTTTCATAGACATATTGTCTCTAAGGATGGAATCTATGTTGATCTTTCTAAGACCAATGCAATCCAAGAATGGCCAGAACCAACAATTATAATTGAGGTACGCAGTGTTATTGGTTTAGAAGGTTAATATCAACGTTTCGTCGAGAATTTTTCCCGGTTGGAAAACCCATTAACAAAGCTCACACGAAAAGTGGTTAATTTTTTTTGGAAAAAATAGTGTGAAGAATGATTTTAACAACTGAAGAGAAGATTATTCAATGCTATTATATTGACTCTACTGACGGGGAATGAAGGGTTTGTTATTTATACTGATGCTTCAAAGAAAGGACTTGGTTTAATCCTTATGTAGAATAATAGGGTTATTTCATATGCATCACGGCAGCTAAAAATTCCTGAGCAAAACTATCCTACTCATGATATTGAGTTAGAAGCTGTAATCATGGCTTTGAAGATATGGTCACACTATCTATATTTGAATAATGTGATATTTATACTGATCAGAAGAGTTTGAATTATATTTTCTCACAAAAAAAACTCAACATGACCCAAAGGAGACGGCTTGAACTACTCAAGGATTATGATTTCACTATACATTACCACACTAAAAAGGAAAATAAGGTGGAATATGCTTTGAGTAGAAAGGATCATGGAGTTTTGAACAAGATGAGAATTGAAAAGGATCCTATATACAAGGATCTAGTAAAGATGGATATGGGAATAACCATGGAAGGTGAAACTTTAATACTTTTTCAAATGGTTTCGAAACCATAATTACTAGAATGGATAAAGAGTTCACATACTAGTGATGAAGAGTTTCTAAATAAGATTAAGGAAATGAATGATGGGAGATTGAGTGACATTGTGTACAAAGATGGAATTTTGAAATTTGTGAAGAGACATTGAGTTCCAAATATACCTGATCTAAAAAGAGAATTGTTGGATGATGCTCATAGCTCCAACTTCCCTATACACCCTAGGAGCACCAAAATGTATAGAGATTTGAAGGAAGATTTTTGGTGGGACAACATGAAGATGGAGATTGTTGTTTTGTGTCTAGATGTATGGTTTTTCAACAAGTGAACGCTGGAAGGAAATAGCCTGGAGGAGTCATGCAACTTCTTCCCATAACTGAGTGGAAATGGGATAATATTACGATGGACCTTTTCATGGAACTACCAAAGACTCCTAAAAGGAACGTTTCAATATGGTTCATTGTTGATCATCTTACCATGTCAGCACATTTTTCTCTATAATAGAAGATTTACCATATGAACATTTCGCAAGACTATACATTAATAATGTTTTAAGACTTCATGGAGTACCCCTATTGATTGTTTCTGATCACGATCCCCATTTTACATCATGATTCTAGAAAAGTCATCAGAAATCCATGGATACTAAACATCATTTGATCACTTCCTACAACCCCCAAACTGATGGACAATCATAATGGAATATTCAAACCTTGTAAGACATGTTGAGTTCGTGCTCACTTTAATTTCAAGTTATATGGGACCAATATTTACCTCTGTTAGAATTTTCCTATAACAATAGCTTTCATTCAAGTATTCAGATGGCACCATATAAAGTGTTATATGGAAAGAGATGTCACACACCAACATGTTGGGATGATGTTGGTGAAAGAAAACTCATAGGCCCAGAACTTGGGGAAGAAATGATGGAAAAGGTGAAGGTAATCCAAAACCACGTCAAGGCAGCTCAAAGTAGACAGAAGAGCTTTGCTAATAACTGATGGAAGGATTTGGAATTTCAGGTAGGAGATCATGTTTTCTTGAAGGTATCTCAATGGAATGGTGTTATACGTTTCGGTAAGAAAGTTAAATTGAGTCCCAGGTACATCGGACCTTTCGAAATTATAGAATGAATTGGGGTTGTAGCTTACCATTTGGCAATGCCGCCAAGTCTCTCCAAATTTCATGATTTGTTCCACATATCACTGTTGAGAAAATACATGTCTGAACCAATGCATGTACTCACCTATGAAAAATTAGAACTCAAACCTGATCTATCTTATTGCGAAGATCCATTCAAGACTCTTGATACAAGAGAACAAGTGCTTGGAAACCGGACGACTCGTCTTGTAAAAGTTCTATGGAGAAACCATAATATGGAAGAAGCAACGTGGGAACCTGAGGAACATATGATGAAGAAATACTCGAGTATTTTTACGCATAAATACTCTACAAATTTTGATGAAGAAATTATTTGAAGGAGTGGAGAATGTAACACCCCAAACATCCATGGTACGCTTCTCTTTGAATAATACAGTAGTGTGTATTATACGAAACTTTGACTTTTAACACTCCACAACCAATCAAACTAGACTTTATGAATAGCAATACCCACTTTTTGAAATTTTATAAATTTTATCTTTCCAAATGAACTTTTTTTGGATTTGGAATATCGAAATTAGCTTAGTGTTAATTTTTGGTATTTTTCTAAAAACATTCAATTTTTGATGAATAGTGAAAAACACTGAGTTATAGTTTAAAACTGAATTTTTATTTAAATACTTTTTTATTTAATTTAAATTCATTTTAAGCAAAAATAAATACATAATACTTATATAAGTTCAATGTAATTTATTTGCGTCAATTTATAATAATTTTAGATATATAAACATTTTATTGAACTTTTCACCGTCATTTACCCACCTCATAAAAGAATTTGAAAATTCACATAAAACATACATTTATTGCTTTTGTGAGTGGAATTTCAAAAACTAGAGAGACCTGGTTGATATCAGTATGTAAAATTTAGTTCAATATGTTGAAAATAATTTTTTTAGGAACAATAACTTTTTACTTTTATTTTCCACAGTTAAAAGTAAATAGGTTAATTAAAGGTAAAAATGATATTATTATTAACCTAAAACATGTCCTAATTCTATTGGATAAGTATAATTCAACCAAAAACAACCTTAGGAAAAAAATATGAACCTCTTTGGTCCAATTGGACTAGATTATGACACTTATTATTATTTTATTTAAAGAAGAGTTAAAAGAGTTAAAATCAATGTTTAATAAGTAAAACATTTTTAATATGGGGTTATAAATAAGATAAATTTGAATATAAATATTCATAACAAATATAAAAATATTTTCTACATAGTTTTATTTTATTTATATTTTTTAGACATTAATAATTTAATTTATTTATGACACAATGATGATGAAGTAATTACGTAATTAATGAAATATTAAAATAATTGACATTATAAATATCCAAATAAATGTAATTTGAGACTTTTTATGAATTCCAAAAAATTTATATGTTAATATGACATGTTAGGTTTTGTTAAATGAATTTTTTTCGAAGTAATAATTCTGTTATAATTTTAGCAAAA
Organism: Viscum album; assembly: GCA_963277665.1. NCBI lineage: Eukaryota > Viridiplantae > Streptophyta > Magnoliopsida > Santalales > Viscaceae > Viscum > Viscum album. The sequence goes on along the minus strand of OY728135.1, from coordinate 863,746,435 downwards.
ACAAAATAACAAATAGTATCAAAATTGACATAAAAGTGTTTTTTAAAACAAATATTATATTATTAATTGATATTCTATTCATAAAAATATATGATTCGACCAAAAGACTAATATAATGATATTTGTATCATTAATGAACCACTTGGGGTTATCTTGGAAATATATAGTATGTTGATTAACCATATAATATAAAAATACAAAGAGACATGGTAAATGTCAAACTATTTAACTAAGAGTTAAATCTAAAAGATAAAGTCAATATAGTAAACCAAACCTATATAAAACCTATTGGATGAGTGGTTTTTGACATATCCCCACAATATACATTAAATAATCCATTTTTTATCCATTAGAAACCGAAAATGAGTTTATTATAAGATAATATTTCTATCATTTCCTAAGGTACCCCTCACCCCTTTTATAAAAGGGAACTCACCCTTCTCTCTAATTCACACCTTCAAAGCCATTTGGATCGTCCAAACCCTGCCCAAATACCCTCTAAACTATCCTACCTTCATCCTATAGGACTTACTTTAGTCTGAAATCCATCCTATGGAGCCCTTTTTATCAAATCAAAAGGAAGAACCCGAAGAAGAGGTAAATATCTCACCACCTCTTTCAAGTTCCTTTCTTCTTCCACTTCGTTTTTCATTGTTTTTTACATTCTAAAATTATAACTCTGGTATCTTATATATACCGTGATGTTATTATAAATATAGTACAACCAAAATCATTATTCTATCCATACTATGAATGACATGTCACCATACATGCGTACGTACAGCTTACCATCACCACGTCGTGGTGTTTTTATTATTCAATTCATTATTATTTGGATGGGTATAATAATGATATGTAATTGATGTAAATAATAAATATAAAATTATAATGATTCTGTATATATGATATACCATCCAACTATATATTATTTTAATATCAAAAGAATGATATTGTTGCTCGTGCGTACGTACAGATTACCGTCTCCATGAACGTGATGAGATTAATTCTCCATCGTATCCTTTCAAGACTAATTTTCATTAGATGATTAAAAATAATGTTTTAAGACATGATATAATTCTGGATATTAATAATATATAATCCATACATAAAAAATATTACTAACATAATAAATAATATAAAGGAAAACAAATCTGTTATCACCCAAAATAACGATAACACTAAGATATTATTAACAAAGCAATGTTAAAAGATCATATATGATATCATATTAATGTATATGATTCTTATATAATTTAATAACAATTATTTAACCATTATATAGGAGTTTAACCTACCCTCAACCAAGGAAAATATACAAGGTAATGGTTAATTTAACAATCTCTTTATTATCTGAGATTGTTTTTACGTAAGTGTCTACTGGGACCTCTTTATCATCCATATCCGTGTTTCTTAAAAATTTATTTCAAAACATTCATACTATTTTATAGACCATGGGTTAAAGTCATTTATACCCTTGTTTGAATTATTATAATATTTTTATAAAGGAATATTTCCATCATTTTCCAAATAGGTTCCTTTATAACCTTTTTGACAAAATTAAGTTAAGAATGTTTTTTTAACTTATACGGCAGGTACAGCTATTTTACACTGTTATAACATCATTGAAGCTTCCCTTACAAGATTATAATAATATTTCCAAAATAAATGTGTAATTTTATAATTATATGAATTTTATATTATTTCAAAATAGAGACACATATTTCTCTAAAAAGGTTTTGATTTCATCTATGTCAACATCCTTTGATGGATTTTAAGTTTATTTGAACTTGATTTATTATGATACAAAACATCCATATTGTATTCAAGGTTTTGTGATATGTTTGATTGTGGATATTTTATTTTTATACCACTCATGGTTAATGGGTAAAGTATTGACATTTCATATTCTAGTTTTAATACGAATTTTTATGTTATGTTTAATCTTTTTCATATGTGGAATGCATTGGAATTTGTGTGTGACGGGTGTAGCCCGCTATAGCACCTCGATGCATCGATAGGTCTCATGAGAAAAACTAGTGTCTTGGCACAAGGCCTTGTAAAAATATTATTTTTAGTCTTGGAACAGAGGCTTGACTATGTGATTATACAGTCTGGCATTATGCATTCCATCAATCTAAAAGTGCCTATTGATATTGCATGTGATTGTTCGACTAGTAGAATATCCATGTGAGTAAGTAAATGGAATTATTTTGATTTAATCTTTTCTATATTATGCTTAAGTTCAAGTTTAAAATGATTTTGTTTTATTTTTATACATTGCATTAAATGTTTATTCTTATTTATGAATGTTTCTGATATATTTTTATCCTTACTGAGCATCTGAGCTCACCACTTTCTTTGTTTTATTTTTCCCAGGATGCGAAGAAGTATATTATGACTGACATGTAGTGATTGTATATTGGATCTCAGTTTTGTCTATAGAAACAATGTTTTTGTAGCTTTCCATTTTATGATATAATTTAAACCTTATGAATGTTTCTAGTACATCCAAAGCAACTAAACTAATCAGTCTTTGGATACTTGAACATTTGTGATCATGCCAATGTAATGTTATAATGCACCGACTCTGGTCTTCTGGGGTCGGGGTGTTACAATTTTTTTATGATAAAATGGGTTCTTAGCTCATTAATACATCATCCAAGACTCAATAATTTATTTATATACTTATAACGTTAAATGAGAAAATTTCCAAATTTCACTATTCACCAAAATTTCAACTATTTTAGAAAAATCCAAAAAATTTACCCTAACCATTTTTTGATATATATATTTAAAAAATGGACTCTATTTTATTAAATAATTTTAAAAATGGGATAAATTTAATTTTTAATGAATTTCATCATTAATTTAAATAAAATACTGATTTAAAAATGATAATTCATTTTATAACACTTTGAAAAATTAATTAAGGTCTCATAAAATTAGATTTTAATCATAATACAACAAAATATTAATTAATAAATATATTTTTTAAAAATAATTATATTTAAAATAGTTTTATTAATTATAAAATTTTGAATAAATATATTTGTTTCACACAAATACCAACACTTAATTTATGCTTTTGAAAACCTTTATCTAATTTTTCTATGATATAAATTTTTTATGTTTTCATTTATAATAAACCTAAATTTTATTTATATTTTCATTGGTGATGTTACTATTCTATTTGAAATATTATTATTCCTAATGGACACATTGATATTTTAATAGTCATATATTTATAGTATGTTACTATTTTAAACTGAGTATTGTGTGGAGCATAAACTATTGATGTTGACAAATTTTAAATGATACATACCAAAAAATCAAAGATATTTAAAATGAATCTAGTCTTCTAGGGATGCTAGGCCTCATGATCCATTATTTTATATTAATATATATTTATGTTAAAAATCATGAAACAATATTTGTAAAATGTTTATCTCTCAATAATTGGTATTAGAGGAATTGTTTAGTCAACATTTGTAAACTAGGAGAATAAAACATTAGTTAGAACCATGGGTATGTTTATAAGGATTGTAATAATTGTAGGAAAAATATCTTGGAATGATGGTGAAGTATATAGAGTGTGATTTCTATGAAATTATACACATGTACGGATACTACAAGTGGACATGGTTTTGTCACACATAAACCTAGGGGTAATAAATATAAAATTGGTATGTCAGGATGGACATGAGTGTTACCTAGTATATGATAGTATACCATTCTGTGAACCTCATTTGACACACATAGGGGGTATGATTTACAAACTTAGAAACTCTTTATAAATAATTGTGAAGGATTTCAAGGAATTGCTAGGTTAGAAAACAAAATATGAATCATAAACTATGGTTATGTAGATTGGAAACCAAAAAGCCCATAAGTAAGGACATAAATTTCATTTATAAGATAATCCTTATTGGTTTATAGGTTTCTATTTGTATGTTAATGCATTATCATCTTGTTTTTTATAATCTATTATTTAGTGTTTGGAAATAGGAGAAATAATTCAGACAACCAATGTGTTAAGAAATGTAAGGATTTCCCTAATTAGATTACTACTCTTATAAGAATGGGGGGTTAGACATATTTTCATCAGGTAAAATAATAAATATATATATTATAATTATAAAAAAATAAATATAGTTGAATTTTTAAACACATTATGGAAGATGTGGTTAAAATATCATTGAAGTTCACGGGATAAAGATGGAATATGAAAGAAGATTAAATTTTCTACATGTCAAAATTATGGGAAGATGCACCGTGGAAAATAGATTAAAGGAGCTGGAAGAGTCTTTATTTTTTGGAAATGGAGGGTACAAAGTTTCTACTTTATTTAGAAAATTTAATTGTTTGATTAAAAACATAATGGGAAATAATTTTCATCCTAAAGAACCAGTAACTATTCAATGTTGTAAATGTGGGGAACTTGGTCACTTTCTGAGCCAATTCCCTAATCATAAGTTAATTCATAACGGAATATGTTATGAAAATATTTTAAGTTGTAAAATTAATGTGTTTAGGTTTTGTATCTTGAGAATCATATTGTTTGAGTATTTTTTATTGTAGTATAGTTAGAAGAATCATGAGAAATTTAAGGATTGTTCTATTATAGTTTTTATTTATGGATTTGTGAGAATATGTTGAATAGTACTAATGACCTATAGAGGTCTCTTAATGGTAATTTAAAACTTTATGTAAAAACATAAATGAGTGAAATATATAGTCTTTTATATGTTATTGATATTGGGGTGATTATATTTTGTTTAAATTAGTTTATTTTGTGAAAAATAATGAGTTTTATAGATAGCCTTAGAGGATAAAAAGGGTGAATTTATTTATAATGTTATTTTTTTACGATGTTCTACATATTATTTAAAATATAATAGTATCAAGGTGATTTATTAATATGATTATCACATATTTTTTCCATTTTTTAGAGAAAATATAACCCACATATCGGGTGACAACCCGTCACATCTGATAAGGTCACGGGACATTAAATTGTTTGGTGGATAAATATTATGTTGATTTTGGGAAGCATATTATATGATTGAATCTTTTTTATTTTTTTTATGATTTTGAGGTGATTAATGGTATCTTGGGAAATTTTTTATTGCTTTGACATATATATAACCATTTGGTTTAACATAGTGGGCTATTTGGGAATAATTATTTTACTATTTTTTGGTATATAACATGAAGGCTATAATAAAACCATTGAGGTTAAAACCTTCTTTCATGTTAAGGTTATTGATGTTATTTCAGAAATAGTGTTACTTATTTAAGGAATTATTTATGTGAAACCTTTGTTATTGTTAATGAATTTTTTGAGTAATTTATTCATATTAATTATGGATATTATATTACCTTTCTCTAAACATTTTCGTTTTAATAATGATATGATGAATAGTTTATTACTCTTTTTTGAATCTTTTGATTTGTTAAATGTTAATTTTAGTGATTGAAAAAAAATAAAAATAGATTTTAATTTACTTAGAGAAATAGGTTAAGTGGAAATTGATCAAATAACAAATAAATTATGAATTTTTGTTTTTGAAGTAAAAATATTTCATGTAATTATATTATCTAGTCATACCTATCTTTATAAAAAATAATCCCTCAGCTCTATAAAAAGGATTTTAAAAATTAAATGATATCCTATTAAATTCATATATGATGAATCAATAGTCTTTTAATTCAACACCTATTTCTATTTTTCCTATTATCAACATTTTCATGATAATTAAATTTATTTTGATCAATTATCTCAATCTCTCACTATAATTATTTACACTTTTCTTCCATGGCCATATTTTCACTTCCCACCAATGTTCTCAACATGGAACCGTTGTTATGGGTTATTATATATGATCTTAATATTTATCTTTCAATATATTATCAAGATGTTTTATTAATCCTTTTTATGATTTGTGTTTCTCCATAATTAAATTTTCAAATGTTAGACACTTGATTTCTAAGATCAAGATGAAATTTTTTTAATAGAGAAGAATGTAACACACAAAGATTTTAATATAGGAACAACATATTTTATAGTTTATATGACATGAAAACCCTATCTTATATGATAATGTAACACCCACATACATTTTTATGTGTTTATTTTTAAATAAACTTAATCACTTCAATAGTTAGCTGAAAATGCAACCTGAAGTATAAATGAACCGTAATATGAAATACCATTACAACCTATCCATTTAGTTGGTGGGTATGAATAGGAATAAATAAATTGATATAGTTATATGGTTTACACATTTATAATATATATTTAATGGTTATATACTAATTAAAAAATGTGTGAACGGTTTGAATGAAAAATGTAATATTTTCTGAAAAGATTGTATTTTCTAGAAGTCGGGTTAGTCATGATTTGTTCATAGAATTTAAAATTAATTTTTAGAATATTTATTAAATTTATATAAAAATGGTATTAATTTTTTAAATTATCATAACGATATTATGCTATGTTCCAATTTTTGGATTTTTTGGAAGATATTTATTTTTCAGTGATTAGTGAAAAATAAAGATTTTTATTAAATTATCACCTATTTTTAACAAATTATGCCCGATTATTATTTAAATTTGATTTAAAAATAAATTAATTAGTTGAATCACCTCACAGAATTAAAAATAAATTTAATATAGAATCCATGTAACACTGACTCTTTGTGAAACAGTAAATTTGTTATTATGGAAGATAGTTATAACCTAGCCATTAGACATAATTTTGCCACTTCTGTGTTTCGAATTTCGAAAAATAGACATTCATAGTTGCGATAAGTAAGATATTTAGTGTCTTATAGGATCAAAAAAAATTTGGTGAATAGTAACATGACCCCTATGAATAGTAATGTACCCTTAAAAAGAGTAATATGACACTTATAAAGAGTAGCCTCAACCATTTTAAGTAGAAATAAAATTTTGGAACTTTACAAATGAGAGTGAATGTTTTAAAAATTTGTAATTTAGTGTTGATATTTTTGTCATTAATAAATCTTTAATTACATTTTTAAATTAATAAAATTATTTAAAATAAAATTATTTTTTTTTAAATGTATTCCTAAATTAATATTTTTTCCCAATGATTTTTGGAAAATTTTATGAGACCTCTATATATTTTTGAATGTATTATAAAATCACTTTTGAATTTATGATATGTACTTTTCGAGTAAATAATGATTTAATTTAAAATTTTAATTTAAAATATTTAGATAATAATTTTGGAAAAATTATGTCCATTTATTAACACTACACATGAAAAAATAGTTATGGTGATGTTTTGGATATTTTCTTAAATACATGAATTTTTTGTTAATAATAAAATACAACATTTTACAGTATAAATACATTATAAGATAAATGTATTATTACTTGCATCATGGATAATGTAATCACACTTGGTTCGAACTAATTTTCATCTATTAATGTTTTTGGTCATAAAAATCAACATTATTTCTTGTCCTGAGCAAAATAATAAAATAATGAATAAGATATTCAAAAACCACTCCTCTCCTCCACAATAAAAGCCACCCCTCATTCCCCCTTATCTTCATTCCTATAAGACTTTATTCTTCTCAGAGTTCTACCCAAATACTATTTCCTAGTCCCTCCCCACATACAGGATCCCTTTTTCTTTCCAAATGAATGAAACCCTTTCCCTTTAAGAGGTTCTCAAGGTGGTTATTTCGTGAGGTAAATCCTCATCCATTTAAATTTAACTTAATTTGAATTTATATTCTTTACTTAATCTATCTAAACCTTTTATTTAATATTGATCATGATAAATTCATAATCATCTATATAATTTAATTATATCATATTAATGTAATAATCATTATCAATTTCCTTACTCTCCCTCGTTTATTTTATAAACCAAATCATCGCCCGAGAGTTGCCAATTTACAACCTTCATGGACGACGAAGTTTCAGTCATCAAATTATTCTTCAATTATGTTCATGGAACCATTTTAATGGTTGACACAGATTTTAAAATGTATATTACAACCAATTTTATGTTATGGGTGTACATATTTACATAATACCTAGTGATAATACAAAATGAGTTCGTTGTGATCAATAACCGCCATAATAATCTAAACAATTATCACTAAATTTATTATATAAGGATTCATGCTCATAATATATAAAAAAAAGGAAATGTATAAATATTTAAAATTTTGGATTCACATTAAAAACATAATTCCAATTCTATAGAATTTTACCCATTTAGATGAACTTCATTACTTATAATCAGGTGAATCGATAATGAAATCAAGGAGACGAACACTCTATAATGACGAAACTCAATCATATAACATATCAATAAGGCCATAAATGAGATTTATAAAACAATAATGAATTAAATACATGTATATATGTTTATTAATTAATTAATTAATGGATTTAATTTTATTATCTAGGACGTTAAGGCCAAGTGCATAACACATTCAGACATAAGGTAAGGGTTTTCTACCGGAACCTCTATTTTATTTTGGGTTACTATTATTCTCTGCATACCTCAATAAAATTATTAATTATTCTTATTTACTATACATATATTATTCTAAAATGTTCTATATATGTGTACCAAGAAAATCCTTCTATATTTTATGGGGGAGTTATATGTTTTAAAAGGATCTTTCAAAAATTCTTTCAAATAAACAAGCTCGTTTCAAAGGAAATTCTCGAATTCTTACATATTTTAAAATTCAATCTATATTATTTATTAAGTCACCATTATTTTTCTAAAATATATCATTTTATTATGAAAATACTTCATTAATTCACTTCTAGTTTTAAGCAAATATTTTTCCAAAATAACTATTCTTTTCAAAGTAAAATGAAATTTATCTTAAGAATTACTTGATGATTTTATACGAGTATTTTCATCTATCTCAACCCTCTTCTTTATTATTATGTTTAATTGGGATTAATATTTTATGATATCAAATACCATATTTTATTTAATGTTTTAGGATTAGTTTGGCTATGTATGTTCTATATTGTTACCATTCACTATATTACAATGAATGTTTAGTGTTCATATTTAATGATTGGAGAAAGTTATTTACATTTCATATATTAGTTTCAATATAAATGTATATGTTGTTTATTTATATCCCCCTTCATATGAGGAGTTCATTGGACTTAATATGTGATGGGTGGGCTGGTTATATCCCCTTAATGCATTGGTGGGTCTCATGAGACAATCTATTTTAGGTTTTTCCCCATTTATGTATGGTCTGGGTACGAGGCATTGAAAGAATGATTATGATATATGACATTATGAATTCCCTCATTATGAAACTGTATATTGATAGTCTGTGTGATTAATTTACTATTATAATATCCATGGTTAGGTTTTATGGTATTATTTAATCTATTTTTATTCCTCCCATATTATGATCATGTTTATTTTTAAAGGCACGTGTTTTTGGTTATTCAACATGCCTTGTGTTTGTGTTTAGGATTACTTTTGAAATATTATTTACCATTACTGAGCATCTTAGATCACCCACTTTTTATTTTTTTTTTTCAGGATGCAATTAACTATATTATGAATGAATTTCAGTGATAATCTAGGAGTTATGGGAGTTACTAATGGATCTTTTATATTGTATATATTTTCTAGTTGTAATGTTGAAATTATATATGTGTCAGGTTTTCTAAAACTACTAAACTATTCATTACTTTAGGATATTACATTCTAGAAATATTGAAAATGTAATAAAATACTACATCGGCTTTGGGAAACTAGGGTTGGGGCATTGTAGTTTTTATGAGAGGAAGTTCAGTAGAAAACATGGAAAGTAGATTTAGAAAATGAAAATTAGGGAACAAAACCCTGGCATATACATTGAGGATAAACAAATAGGAATATAAAACAATATTAGTAAGGAAGAGACTATGTGGATGTTTTTAGAAAAAACTTCTCTATATGGTTATTACATGTAGACGGGGTTCTGGAATGGATGTACCTAGAAGTAACTAATCTAACAATCTATTTCAGGATAGACCCAGTGTAACCCGGTGCACAATAATAGGCCTTAATACGCACAAGGTTTGACACTCCTAGGGGATATTCTTAGGATAATTCACACCCTATTTATAAGCCATTATAAATGATTTAAAAGTAAATTTTTCCTCAATGAAACCATGTTTATGATTATGGGATTTTCTCTACATAGGATTCTAATTTATGTTTAGTGTTCTACTATTTGATATTATGCAATATGATTCAAACCTAATATAGTGTATGACATCAAATAGAAATGGAACCTAGTAGAATGAATGGAAAGTGCTTGAATGCATGTATCTTAGGTAGGGATTACCGCCAATGCATGATAATGATGTTGGTTCTAGATCTATGACTAATGTTTAGTAACTTATAACTATACTGGGACATCTGACTAACGTTATGAACAATAAACTTACCTGTATGGAGCACCGTGAACAAGAAAGTGGAGGAGAAATTTTATACCCCTTTATGAGGCAACAACCTCCATCATTTAATGAGACAAAAAACCCATTCGTAGCAGAGCAGTGAGTAAATTCCACAGAGAAGATATTTCTCACTTTGAGAAGTAACTAAAGAGAGAAGGTTTTCATTGCAATTTATCATTTATCAGGATATGTTGGTCAATGGTGGTCACTAATTCGAAACAAAAAGAGAATAAATAAACTGAAAAAATGGAATGAAGGGATTTTAAGGAAATCTTCTTAGAAAAATACATTCCTTGTGAAAAATGAGTGAATATGGAAAGGAAGTTTCTGAATGTGAGGAAAAGGGCGATGATAATGTTTCCAAGTATGAATTTAATGTCACAAGGTTATCATGAAATGTCATAGACTACATATATAATCCATGTAGAAAGATTGATCGATTTTTTAATGGTTTAAAACCATTCCTCTAAAGGGAACTAGCCTCTCAATTTTTCCCATCATATGAAGATATGGTCTCATGTGCTATCAAGATAGAAAAATAATTCTCTAGGTTTTATGAATATAAGGGAATGAAAGAGAATAAGAGTGATGTTTAACACTATGTAAAATGATATAAAAAATATTAATAAGGGAAGATTTTATTTTCCATCATGTGGTAATTGTGGGAAGAAACACCCTAGAACATTCCTGACGAGTATGGGTGTTTTTTACATGTGTGGAAGAAAAGGCCACCAATCTTGTGATTGTAAATGAAATAAACAATCCACAAATTTCCAATGTTATAATTTCAATGATATGGGAAATTATAAAAATTATTTTCCTAAGAATCAATGAAACATTCCCCAAAGAAGGCCAAGGGAGAAAGTCCTAGTATATATGATAACAACTACGTATGTTGAAGTTCTTAATGATGTAGTGGTATGTACTTTAATCATTTCCTCAAACATATCAAAAGTTTTTTTTGATTTTATCTCATTTCATTCTTTTATATCATCCCAGTTTTCCAAGAAAATTATAAATTCCCAATTTGATTTAATAAAGTAGTTGTGAGTTAAAAATCATAAGGGAAGTATCCAAGCGACAAAGATGTGTCAATCAGTCCCCTTATGACACAAAAACATACTTTAGTTACTGAACATATCATCATACCCATGATTGAATTTGATAAAATCCTTGGTATGAATTGGATTTTAAACTATGATGCGAGATTCTATTGCATGAAGAAGAAGGTTACAATTTTTTAGAATGGTGTAGAATCCCTTATCTTTAGAGAAGAGACCTCATCATTTGATTCTTATCTTGATCCACCCCCAGTAGCTCTATTGAACGAAATTCCTAGGGAGGATGAGAATGAAATATATACTGGTGAGGAAATAAATCTTCAAATTGAGTATGTACCTACTATACTAGAATACATTGATGTATTTCCCTAGAATATACCTTGATATCCACTAGATCAGGAAGTTGATTTCATTATTGATTGAATTCTTTGTTCAAGACCTATACCAAAGACTCCTTATAGAATTTCCAATATTTAGTTAGTAGAAATAAAGAAACAAATAGAGGAATTGAGTGATAAAGTATTTATTTTACGTAGTATTTCTCCATGTGGAGCCCATGTTATTTTCATCAAGAGGAAAGATGGATCTATGAGGTTGTGCGTTGACTAAAGATAGATCAATGTTATTACAATAAAGAAAAAGTATCATCTTCCTCTCATTTCTGGTTTATTTGATCAACTTCATGGAGCCCAATATTTTTCTAAAATTGATCTTTGATCTGGATATCTATAGTAGTTTGTTTGGAAGGATTATTTTCCAAAAATAGCATTTCTAACCAGGTATGGGCATTAACAGTTTACAATAATGCCTTTTAGAATAAATAATTCCACCTATGTTTTCAGGATTATAATGAATAAAGTTTTTAAGGAGTATCTTTAGGAATTTTTTGTTGTATTTTTTGATGATATCTTTGTATGCCCCAAAAGCTACAAAGATCATGAGAGTTACATGTGAATTAATATGAAGTGTCTTAGAATAAAGTAATTATATGGGAAGTATATAAAGTGTGAATTCTTACTTCAAGAAGTTTTATTTATGGTTAATATTGTATCTAAGGATGGAAATTTAGTGGATCCTATCAAGACGAAGGTAGTTCAAGAATGGCCTACACCAATGAACATAATCGAGGTATGTAGTTTTATTCATTTTTAATGTTATTATCGGAATTTCATTCAAAAAATTTCCTTTTTAACCAACCAATTGACCAAGATTACCCATAAAGGAGTTAAGTTCATATGGAAAATATAATGTGAAGAATGAATCATATAACTAAAGAGAATATTATCGAATGATATGATCCTGACTCTACCATCAGGGAATGGTGGATTTGTGATCTATAGTGATGTGTCAATGAATGGACTCAGGTTTGACCATATACAGAATGATAGAGTCATCGTATATGCATCAAGTAATTAAACATTCATGAATAGAACTATCATACTCGTGATCTTGAATTAGAATATGTAATCTTTGCTATGAATATATAGAGACACAATCTCTATAGTGAAAGATGGTAGATATATACAGATCAAAAGAGCATGAAATATATATTCTCATAGAAAGAACTCAACATGAGGAAAACGATATGGCTCGATATCCTCAATAATTACGATTTTTCCTTACACCACCTCCCAGTAAAGGAAAATAATGTAGTTGATGCATTGAGCTGGAAGGATCATGGAGTTTTAAATAAAATGTGGAATGAAAGGGATCATGTATTCATGGATCTACAAAAGATGTATATGTTAATTATCATGGAAGGTGAAACATCGTTACTTTTTTAATTGGTTTCCCAACCTTATTTATAAGAAATAATTAAAACATCTTAGTCTGATGGTGAGAATCTTTAAAATAAAATAGAATATTGAATGATGGGAAGTTAGATGAATTATTGTTTGAGGTTGAAATTACAAACTTTTGGAAGAGGCTATGTGTTCCCTCTATACCTGAGTTGAAAAGGTAGTTAATGGATGATTACCATAGCTTGAATTTATCTATACACCATGGTAGCACAAAAATGTATAGATATTTGAAGAAACATTTCTGTTGGGATAACATGAAGTGAGAAATTGATGATCAGGTATCAAGATGTTTAGTATGTCAATAAGTGAAGGTAGAACGACAACATCCTATAGGTGTTATGAAACCTCTACCTTTTCCTATAAGGAAATTGGATGACATAACCATGGTTTCTTCACATGATTACCCAAAAATCCATGAAGTATTGATGCAATATGTGTAATTGTTGATCAAATTAAGAAATCTGTTCATTTCTTCACAATATAAGAGGATTTTCAACTAGAGAGCCTTGCACGAATCTGTTTGAATGAAGTTATGATACATCATGGATTACCTCTCTCAATTGTGTCTGATCGTAACCCACGATTCACATAGAAATTATGGAAAAGTCTTCAAAAATATTTGGATATTAAACTTTGATTGAGAACTTCTCATCACCCTCAAAATGCTGGGAAATTATAAATGACAATCCAAACATTAAGAGACATTTTGATATCATGATCACTTGAATTTCAGGGTATGTGGGATCAATATTTGCATTTAGAGACATTTTTCTACAAAAATAGTTTCCATTCTTGTATTCAAAGGTCACCATATGAAGCAGTGTATAGAAAGAGATTTTTTACACCAACATGTTGGGATGATGTTGGTGGAAGAATGATTGTTGGCCCAGAGTGTAATGACCCAAACCCTCATGACCCCATCCTTTGCCAATTATCGGTGCGACTGATCAGCGCGACCGATCGGCGTGACCAATTGGTGAGAATGATCGGTGCGACCGATCAGTGAGACTGATCGGCACGACCGATCGGGGAGACCAATGGGTGGGACCGATCGGTGCGAACGATCAGTGAGACCAATCGGTTGGACCGATCGGCATAACCGATCAGTGAGTCCGATCGGTGGGACCGATCGGCACGACCGATCGGTGAGACCGATCAGTGTCACCCAGCCTTGGTGGGTTTTTCTCCTGCAGCCTCCCCCCATAACCCCACTTTTAGGCCCTTTTAAACTTTTGAAGCGTTTCAAGGCCATTTTTAATCCATAATTAATATCTAAAAATCCAGAGAAACCTCCCTATTAAATAAAAATTAATCCAGTTGTGTGTAACCACCCAACCGTGTGGAATAACCATGATCTGACTTCCAAGGCGTTCAAATTTATTATTCCATAACAATGGGATTATATATATATATCGTAGAAGAAGTTGTTATTTCCCCATATTCCTTTTTGGCCGACTTCTCTCTTCTTCCTTGTGCATTTGATGTCCTTTGTTACCGAGGAAAGTGGTGCACCTGTGCCGGAACCCTTCAAGTCGCACATCCCTTGTTCCTAGGGCCTGGAGAAAAACATTGATCGTTGATCAAATAGGTAGGGTTTCACCATCGTCTCTCCTTTCAGTGTTTCTTGTGGGGTGGGTACGCTATTGCTTCTGTATAATTAGATGAACCAAACCATAATGAAGATAATAAAAAGATTCTAAAGAATGAAGGGGATGGGCGTGACTGATGATGATGCTCTGTTTTTCTCTTCTTTCATGATTAATGGTTTTTGGATTGTGCGGGTTTACGCCTACTGAAAATCATGGTTGTTGGTGGTATTTCTTTGTGCATTAATAAACCCTTACTTCTTGTGTTGGTCATGTAAGGTGAATTGGTTAATTACATATATTCGGGTAAATAAATTTAAGGCACCAAGATCAATCCTTTTCTGTGATAACCTTGGTTAAAGTACAATAGAATTGGAATCATGGAGTCTGTTAAATCTTTTAAATCTGAAAATACCGTCATGGTTATGCTTTGTGTTGGTGTCAGTTGTTTGGTTGTTTATTATTCACGGGCTGATTTCTGGGTGATGTGGGTGGGGATGGGATCACATGTTGTTATGGACTCGTTGGTTATGAATTTTAGGCCATGTGGTTACTTGATTATACCACGAATTTGGGTGGGATCCTCTGTTGTTGAGAAAAAGTTGGCTCCTGGATCCTGGGGACATAGGGCTGTATCTTGGGGATTTCTTTGGTTCCATTACATCGAGGGATCCCACTTATCTCTTTGTTGTTGTGACTTTACAAGAGAATCGGGTGTGAATGTTTTAGTTGATGTTTGACTGTACTCTTTCCTTGGCTTGTGCTTACGCTTTCTAGTTGCATAAGTAGGTGCAGAAACTTATTTAAACATTATTACTGAACATGAAAACGTGTATGGGACAAATGGGTTATGGTTTGGGGTGAGTTGTGACTTGGACACAGGTGCTTAGTGTGTTCTTTAGGCTGGATGAAGAAAAACCTAGTTTTGGGAGAGTGCTTGTTACCTATACATACTTGTAGTTTTTGTGTTTCTAATTCGCGCCCCACCCAAGTTGATCACTTAGTTACGAACACCCCCATTTCATGGGGGATGGTGTTTTCACCAACACTTCTATTAGTGGCTGGTTATTAGATCCTTTCTGATCCCTTTCCCG
The DNA here is from genome assembly GCA_963277665.1 of Viscum album. Lineage (NCBI taxonomy): Eukaryota > Viridiplantae > Streptophyta > Magnoliopsida > Santalales > Viscaceae > Viscum > Viscum album. The sequence goes on along the minus strand of OY728135.1, from coordinate 863,730,419 downwards.
GATAGCCCAAGTATCTTCGGGCAGGCTGTGATGGCCTGAAGTCCATAATTAACCCAAGAATCTTCGGGAAGGGTAGTGTGGTGGTTGTCCCAGGTGTGTACGGGAAGGTGGTTTCCCAACTATCTTTGGGATGAGGCCCAGGTGTCTTCAGGCATGGAAGTAGTTCTTCTAGCCCAGGTGTCTTCGAGCGTGGCAGTGGATGTTCTGGCCTAGGTGTTTGCAGGCATGGTTACGTGTGACAGTTGTGTCCAAGGTGTATGCGGGCAGGTTAGTGGTTGTGGTCAAGGTGTTTACGGGCGGGACGTGTGGTCAAAGCCCAGGTGTGTACGGGCGGGGTATGGCAGTGGGACTGCGCTGAGAATGTCGGGATTGGTCCGATGCGTAGGATGTCTTCAATAACCAGTGGGAAAGTGGTGCGGGGTACCCAAACATCGATGTTCTATTACTATATATTACTTGACTTGCGTTATTTGGGGAGTGTGCCTTAGTGAGGCTTGGGTAGATAGTATCCTTGTTAGGTTCTTGGTTATCTCTTTTCTCACAGGGCATTAGTATGCCTCCCCACTTGTGCACGAGAGTCATTGGTTTTCCTTACTGAGTATACTTGTATGCTCACCCTATGTATATAGAACTGCTTTCAGGTTTCCAGGAGGACCTCAGGGATCGCACAGGACCATACTAGCTTGGACCTTTGGGGAAGTTGCGGTTTTTGTTTCCCTTTATCTTGGTATCTTTTTAACTTTGGAGTTTTGTGACGTGTATCATTACCTGTGAACATGCATGTGGGAATGGTTTATTTTTCAGTCGTATTTGCACTTTTAGTTTTGGTGTTGTGGGATTTACTATCTTATATCCAGATCCTATCAAAATAAAAAGTGTAATGCATTCCATTTAGTGTGTGACTTTATGCCCTTGGTTATGGTCTCCACCCCAGGACCTATTGAAGGCGGGTTTTGTGGGTCATTATCTCTCCTTCAACTTAAATAAGGAAGGGCCTAGAAATCTGCTGACCTTTCCCTCCTTTTGGTGAAGGCAGGTCGTGATCAAATGGTATCAGTGGCCTTGGTTGAGAGATTGGATGGAGTCTAGATTTTGGTACAGTGAGGATTGCGTGGGATGGTAGGGCAATGATGTTGAGTGACCTTGGTGCGTGAATTAGGCCATGGAAGATCGGCCAGGAAACAGGATTTTAGGGCCCCCGTGATCCAATGCAAGGACTCTCGACCTACCGAACGACCAAGTGAGGCCACGCTGATTGCAGGGTAGAGACCCTAGGGAGGGTACATGCATCATAATGACTTCTGTTATCGTGTTTTTGGGGTGTTTTGGGAATTTGGAATAAATAAGAAGTTTAATAATTTTTAAGAACAATCTTCTGCACTACTTGGGCTTAGGCATTCTTTGTTTACCTTTAAGATATGGAACCCAGAAGATGACCATGAGTTGTATGGGAGATTGAGGCCTAGGAGGTTGACTTGGCTGATCATTAGAGGGATGATCGAGAGGAGGAGGATGACCAGTGTCCGAAGATGCTTCAAGCCTTCCAGCGACAGACCCTCGAGAAGTACGAGGGAAGCACCTCTGACATGAAGACGGAGGGCTGGATGGAAGATCTGGTGATAGCCTTCGGCTTTATCCGGGATCTGACCAAGTACTGGGTTCTTCTGGATGTCATCTAGATGCGGGGAGCAGCGCATCAGTGGTGGATGCTCTACCTGGGGGAGAGGAGAGAGGCGGAGGTGGCATAGGCTTATTTCAAGAAGGGGTTCCGGGCAGAATTCCTCTCTTCGAAGATGAAGGAAGAAAATTGGCAGGATCTACTCTCCCTCTAGTAGGGGAGTATGTCGGTAAGGGAGCTAGGGATCAAGTTCAAGGATCTCCTCTGCTTTGCTCTGGACCTCTTTCCGGATGAGGATTCTCAGGCGAGACGCTAAGAGGAGGCGCTCCGACCCTCCCTCCAATACGTTGTTACGCCCTTCACCTTGCCGAAATACTTAGAGGTCCAGAAGAAGGAAGAGGGGTGGAGAGGATGCACACTGATTATAGGGTCACACCAGTCGGTCAGGGATCTACTACTGCTATAAATACAGCCATACGATGTCATCCTAGGCATTGAATTGTTTTTCTCTGTGTGTGTCATCATCAACTGCTTCTGAGGAAGGGTTGTGTTCTTAGACTTGGGTGGCCGATGTGTTACTTTCACCAGCGAGCGGAATGGTCAGAAGGGTAGCAGGTGAGAGAAACCCCTCCTCTCCTTCTATGCAGAGCTGTCAGTAGAGTCAGTAGATGTTGAGATGGGGGAAGTACCAGGGATTGTTAGTGAGTTTATGGGCGTCTTTCCTATGGAGGTAACGGCTCTACCCCCTCGACGTGATATCGAGTTTGGGATAGACTTGCAGCTTGGTGCTCGTCTGATTTCGATGAATCCCTATCGGATTACACCTTCGGAGCTACTGGAGTTGCGAATTCAGATTGACGATCTAATGAAGAGGGGTTATGTCCGACCAAGTGTGTCACCGTGAGGTTCTCTGGTCTTGTTCACAAAGAAGGAATATGTTGGTCTCAGGTTGTGCATAGACTACAGGATGTTGAATCACGTGACGATCAAGAATCGCTACCCTCTTCCGAGGGTAGGCGATCTTTTCGACCAGTAGAAAGGGGCAGGATGGTTCTCGAAGATCGACCTATGGTATGGATATCACCAGTTGAGGGTGAAGAAGGGTGACATCTCGAAGATGGCCTTAAGGTGTAGATATGGGCACTTTGAGTTCTTGGTCATGCCTTTCGGTGTTACGAACGCCCCGGCTATATTTATGGGACTTATGAACTCCGTCTTCTGGGGGTACCTGGACCGATTCGTAGTTGTTTTCATCTACGACATCCTGATCTATTCAATATCAGAGGAGGATAGCGCAGAGCATCTGAGGATGGTTTTAGAGGTCCTCTAACAGTACTAGCTCTATGGGAAGTTGTCGAAATGCAAGTTATGGATGTGATAAATGCACTTCCATGGGCACGTAGTGTCCAAACAGGGTGTAGCGGTAGACCCATCAAAGTTTGAGGTGGGTTTTTATTGGGTAGCACCCAAGAACGTGGTAGAGGTCTGTAGTTTCCTCAGGATAGTAGGTTACTATCGTAGGTTTGTACCCAACTTCTCTCGAGTTGCATCACCTTTGACAGCCTTGACCAAGAAGGACCAGGTTTTCGTATGGGGCGAGCAGTGCGAGGCAGCCTTCAACTATCTGAAGGAGAAATTGCTTAGTTCCCTAGTGCTGAGACTACCAGAAGAAGGGGCGGTGTATAAGGTGTTCTTTGATGCTTCAGGGCAGGGCCTCAAATTTTTGTTAATGCAGCTAAAATGGGTGATATCTTATGGGTCTAGGAAGCTACGCCCTCATGAGCGTAATTATTCCACCTACGATCTGGAGCTTGCAGCGGTCGTGTTCGCTCTAAAGTTGTGGTGGCATTACCTCATCAGAGAATGCTTTGTGGTCTTCACGAATCACAAAAGATTGAGGTATATTTTCTCTTGTCCAGACCTAAACTGACGGCCACGAATGTGGATGGAGTTCTTCCAGGATTACGATTTCATGATTTTCAACACCTCACGGAAAGGAAACGTGGTGGCAGATTCTTTGAATAGGAAGTCACAGAGGGATGTGGTCCGAGAGTCGACGGACACTTGGAGGGCGATGGAGGAATTGGCTGCCCTTCACCTGGATGCGGGGATGGATAGTGGTAGAGGTTGCCTGTATCAGATGATAGTACAGTATTCTCTGTTATGTCAGGTGGAGGAGTCTCCGGGAGAGACTCAGAGTGCGAAGTGATGCATGACCGAGTTGACCAGGGTGATGCTCCGAAAGGCTGGACGGAGGACTGTTAAAACCGGATGATTTTCCAAGAAAATTTGTTTGTTCTAGAGGCGATGTGCATCCAAGTCCTTAGTGAGTTCCACAACTCACCCCTTGCAGTGCACCTGGGAGTTTCCAAGATGTAGCAGGGTCTGAAGAGACAGTTTTGGTGGCCTGTAGTAATGTGAGCAGTGGTAGAGTTTGTGGCCAAGTTCCTAGTGTGTCAGCAGGTGAAGGATAAACATCGTGTCCCAGTTGGGTTGTTGAAACCTTTAGATGTCCTAGAGTGGAAGTGGGACGCCATCTCGATGGATTTATTCACGGGACTACCCAGGGTGCAAGGAGGCTGCGACGACATCTGGGTAGTAGTGGACCATTTGATGAAGTTGGCTCACTTCCTGGAAATTAAGGAGTCGAGTGGAGTGGGCACTCTAGAACGTAAGTATGTGGACGAGGTAGTGCAGTTTCATGGAGTTCTGAGTTACATATTCTCGGACATAGATTCACACTTTACCTCACGAGTCTGGAGGGGATTTCATCATGGTTTTCGCACCCGGCTACGTCTTAGCACTACTTTCCACCACCAGACAGATGGGCAGACAGAGCACACCATCCAGACCTTGGAGGACATGCTGCGGGAAGGTATTCTGGACTTTGGGGGATCATGGGTGCTACACATACCTCTAGTAGATTTCGCCTACAATAATAGCCATCACTTTACTATTGGCATGGCTCCATTCTAGGCTCTATATGGAAGGTCATGTCGCCCACCCATGTGTTGCACTAAGGTTGGGGAAGCAGGTGTTCTTGGCCCAGAGGTGGTGCAGAGCACAAAAGAGAAGGCTCAACTTATACAATAGAGGATGAAGGCGGCTCAGGACAGGCAGATGTCATATTCCGATGATAGGAGGAGACCCTTGGAGTTCGAGGTTGGGGACCACATATTCTTGAAGGTCTCCTCTCAGCGTGTACAGCGGAGGTTTGGCAGAGGAGGTAAGATTTCTCCTAGGTTCATCGGGCCCTTCGAAGTGTTTCGATGGGTCGGTGAAGTGGCTTATCAGCTAGCTCTACCACCTTCATTACTGAGGATACACGATTAATTCCATGTTTCCCAGCTCCGATGATATCTGCATGACAATTCTGATGTCCTCGACTGGGGAGGGCTAGATATCAAAGATGATACAACCTTCATAGAACGACCAATCATGATCGAGGATCGTAAGGAGAAAGTAATTCTTGGGGGAACCATTCCATTTGTTCATGTGTTATGGAGACATGGTGGGATTGACGAAAGTACCTGGGAGAGGGAAGCGTAGATGCATGGACAATACCCTGAGTTGTTTTGAGTTTTATCCTATTTTTTTCATTACTTGATTGCTGTGTAATGCTTACTTTGTCGGCTATGGATGTGCAGTTTCTTTTCTATGGATGTGTGTGTGAAGTGTCCTAAAGAATGGGGAGGGGAGGACCTGATCCCTATTTAAGACACATTAAAGAAGATGCACCTAAACCCGTGTGGGCGAGTCAATGCCTCCCAAAGCAGATAGTATCTTAACACGGAGGAAGGTAAACCCCTCTCCCGCTAGACCGGACGGTTTAGCACCTTTTGTTTTGAGTGCAATGGGTAAGTAGCAGTAGGGAGTTTGTGTTTGTTCCGAAGATAAGATATTCCTATGTCGGAGAGGTCCACTCTTGAGAGGTTTCTTCCAGGGTGGTTGTTCGGATCCCCCTCCTCCCTCTAAGTCTTGTTTTGATTCTCGAGGAAGATAATGGTTTGAGAGGTATCTGGTGTAATGACCTAGACCCTCATGACCCCGTCCTTTTCCAATTATAGATGCGACCGATCGACGCGACCGATAGGTGGGACCGATCGGCATGACTGATCAGTGGGAACGATCGGCACGAATGATCAGCGTGACCGATCAGCAAGACCGATCGGTGTCACCCAGCCTTGGTGGGTTTTTCTCCTACAACCTCCCTCGTAACCCCACTTTTAGGCCCTTTTAAACTTTTTATGCATTTCATGGCCATTTTTAAGCCATAATTAATATCTAAATATCCTGAGAAACCTCCCTATTAAATAATAATTAATCCATTCATGTGTAACCACCCAACATCGTGGAATAACCACGATACAACTTCAAAGGCGTTCAAATTTCTTATTCCGTAACAACGGAATTTTATAAATATATCGTAGAAGAAGTTTTTCTTTCCCCTTCTTTCTTTTTGGAAGAATTCTCTCTTATTCTTGTGTGTTTGAAGTCCTTTTTTACCAAGGAAAGTGTTGCACCTATGCTAGAGCCCTGCAAGTCGCACTTCCCATATTCCTAGGGCGTGGAGAAAAACTATGATCGTTGATCAACAAGGTAGGGATTCACCTTCTTCTCTCCTTTCAGTGTATATTGTGGGGTGGGTACGTTATTGCTTCTATATAATTGGATGAACCAAACCTTAAAGAAGATAATAAATGGATTCTAAAGAGCGAAGCGGAGGGGTGTGACCGATGATGCTTCTTTGTTTTTCTCTTCTTTCATGATTAATGGTTTCTAGATTGTGTGGGTTTACACCTACTGAAAATCATGGCCGTTGGTGGTCTTTCTCTGTGCATTAATAAACCCTTACTTCTTATGCTGGTCATGTAAGGGAAATTGGTTAATTACATATATTAGGATAAATAAATTGAAGGCACCAGTATCGATCATTTTCTGTGATAACACCGGTTAAGGTACAATGGAATTGGAATCATGGAGTGTGTTAAATCATTTAAATCTGAAAATACCAGCATGGGAATGCTTTGTGTTGGTGGTAGTGTTTTGGTTGTTTTTCATTCATGGGATGATTTCTGGGTGATGTGGGTGGGGATGGGATCCTCTGTTGTTATGGATTCGCTGGTTACGAATTTGAGGCCGTGTTGTTACTTTATTATACCCCAAATTGGGGTGGGATCCTCTATTGTTGAGAAACCGTTGGCTCCAGAATCCTGGGGACATAGTGCTGTATCTTGGAGTTTTCTTTGGTTCCATTACTTCGAGGGATCCCACTTATCTCTTTATTGTTATGACTTCATAAGAGAACCGGGTGTGAATGTTTAAGTTGATGTTTGATTGTACTCTTTCCTTGGCTTGTGCTTATGGTTTCTAGTTGCCTAAGTAAGTGCATAAACTTATTTAAACATTATTACTAATCCTTAAAACAAGGATGGGACAAATGGGTTTCGGTTTAGTGTGAGTTGTGACTTGTACACATGTGCTGAGTGTGTTCTTTAGGATGGCTGAAGAAAAACCTAGTTTTGGGTGAGTGCTTATTACCTATACATACTTGTAGTTTTTGTGTTTCTAATTCAGGCCCCACCCAATCTGAGCACTTAGTGCTGAACACCCCCATTTCATGGGGGAGGGTGTTTTTCCCAACACTTATATTAGTGGCTGGTTATTAGCTCTTTTCTACTCCCTTTCCCGGATAGCCAAAGTATCTTCGGGCAAGCTTTGATGGCCTGAAGTCCATTTTTATCCCAAGAATCTTCGGGCATGGTAGTGTGGTGGTTGGCCCAGGTGTGTGTGGGTAGGTGGTTTCCCAAGTATCTTCAGGATGAGGCCCAAGTGTCTTTGGTCATGGCAGTAGTTCTTCTAGCCCAGGTCTCTTCGGGCATGGTAGTGGTTGTTCTGGCCTAGGTGTTTGCAGGCATGGTTAAATGTGACAGTTGTGGCCCAGGTGTCTGCATCCAGGTTAGTGGTTGTGGCCCAGGTGTTTGTGGGCAGGATGTGTGGTCGAGGCCCAGGTGTGTGCGGGCAGGGTATGGCAGTGGGACTGCGGTGAGAATGGAGGGATTGGTCCAATGCATAGGATGTCTTCAATAACCAGTGGGAAAGTGGCGCAGGGTACCCAAACATTGATGTGATATTACTATATATTACTTGAATTGCATTATTTCGGGAGTGTTCCTTTGTGATGCTTGGGTGGTTAGTTTCCATGTTAGGTGCTTGGTTATCTCTTTTCTCACAGGGCATTAGTATGCATCCCCACTTTTTCACGAGAGTATTTGGTTTTCCCTACTGATTATACTTGTATGCTCACCCTACGTATATAAAACTGCATTCAGGTTTCCAGGAGGACTTCAGGGATCGCGCGGGGCCATACTAGCTTGGACCTTTGGGGAATTTTCTGTTGTTATTTCCCTTTCTCTTGGTATCTTTTTACCTTTGGAGTTTTGTGACTTGTATCATTACCTTTGAACATGCATGTGGGAATGGATTATTTTTCAGTCGTATTTGCACTTTTAGTTTTGTTGTTGTGGGATTTACTATCTTATCTCTCGATCCTATCAAAAGAAAAAGGCTAATGCCTTCCATTTACTATGTGACTTTATACCCTTTGTCCTGGTCACCACCCCGGGACCTATTGAAGGCAGGTTTCGGGGGTCATTATCTCTCCTTCAACTTAAAGAAGGAAGGGCCTAGAAATCTGTTGACCTTTCCCTCCTTTTGGTGAAAGCTGGTCATGACACAGATCTTGTGGAGGAAACAACAATAAATTTAAAGAATATTCAAACCCCAATCAAAGTATCCCAAAGTATAAAATAGAGCTATGCTAACAATCAAATGAAGGATTTATAATTTTAAGGGGGAGTTCATGTTTTCTTGAAACTATAGCCATGGAAGGGTGTTGTAAGATTTGGGAAGAAAGGGAAACTGAGACTTAGGTACATTGGAACTTTTGAAATTCTAGAGAGAAATGGAGTTGTGTCTTTTCATTTGGAAATGCCTCCTTGACTTTCTAATGTACACAATGTGTTCCACATCTCACTATTAAGGAAATACATGCTAGACACAAAACACCCCATCACATATGAAGGCATAGAATTTGAACATGACTTATCTTACTGTGAAGAGCCTATCCATATTCTAGACACTAAATAAAAGATGTTGAGGAATCAGACAACTCAGCTTGGTAAAGGTACTTTGGGAAAATATTAAAATTGAAGAGGTAATGTGGGATCTCGAGAAACTTATGAAGAGCTAAAAAAACTTTTTAAGAGGTAATATTATGGTAATTCTGAAGTTGGAATTTTTGTAAGGTGGAAACAATGTAGCACCCCCAATGAATTACAAATAGATTTAATATAGAATGCATGAAACGTTGACTCTCTGTTAAACAAACACTTGGTTATTATAGAATATTGTTATAACCTAGCCAATAGACCTAATTTTTACTCTTCTATGATTTGAATTTCGAAAAAAATAGACATACACAGTTGTGAATAGAAAGATATTTGGATCTTGATAGGAGAAACTTACATTTTTGGTGAATAGTAACTTAACCCTTCTGAATAATAATGTAACCTAATGAATAGTAATAAGACTTTTATGATGTATAACCTCATACATGTAAGTAGAAATAAAATTTATGCACCATATAAATAAGAGTTAATATTTTAAAAATTAATAATTCAGTGTTGATATTTTTCTGAGTTACAAATATTTAATTAGAATTTAAAATTAATATATTTATTTAAATTAAATTTCATTATCATAAATTTTATTCATAAATAAATAATATTTCCTATGATTTTAGGATAATTTTATGAGACCTCAATATATCTTTTAATGTATTATAAATTATGTTTTATATTTATGATCACTATTATTCAAGTAAATAGTTATTTTATTTAAATATTAAATTTCAAATATTTATAAAATTAACTTCATAAAATTGAGTCTATTTTTTAATTATACATGTCGAAAAATGGTTATGTTGAATGATAGAGAAAATATTTTCATTATATTTCTTATGTGTTTTAATTATTGAACCCCATCCAATTAATCAATTTGAGCTTATTTGTATAATTTTAGTGTTTTGGTTAATTATGGGCTTAATTGTGGAAATTTTTTAAATCTGGAAATTTAACAGTTTTGTGGAGATTCTGTATTTAGGGAATATCTTTTACATTTTTTATCCAAATTTCTTGATTCCATTTTTTCGGATTTCCACCTCATGGGCTTCAACTTTTTCTTCTGGACAAAGGTCCAATTAGGCACACTATGGTCCATAAAAATTCATTAAGTGGAAAATGTTTTCGGGTCGACAGAATGGACCCTACCTTAATTAATGAGTCATATATCAACTGACAGATGTCTAAATGATGTGATTTTAGTTGGAGGAGAACTATAACTTGGAAAATTATTTTCATATTAAAATTTAGGAAGAACTTATTTCATTAAATAACCTATTGAATGTGGTCAAAAGGGGGAAGTTGAAGTGTCACCTAGAGAAGAAAACATTATCATTAGTAATTTGAGGATAACTTTTGTTATACATGTCCCGATTCACTAGGATTTTATGGAGGCATGAACAAGACATATAAGAACACCATTTATGAAGACACCTTCTTGAGATTCAGCCATTTCAGATTCTAAATGGACTCAAATTATCAGTGGTGAAATTTTGGAGGGAAATTTTCTACTCCACAAGCCTGTAAAAAAGAGTCTTCACTTCCATTAAAAGGGGTTTAAGAAGGTGCAAGAGGGGTTGTGCTCGAGTATTTATTTCATTAAGTTCATTTTATTTTCTATTTTCTTTCTTATATGTTTTATCATGCTCTCTTTTTCCCCTTTCAACTCTATTACCCTTCACATGGAGGGGTAAAAACTTTGAGTGATCGGGGAAGGGAGAGTTTCGCTTTTGTAATGAAGGTGTTTTTTGCTTTAATGAAAACTCCCCTTTTTATTTTTAATGATTTATATTCTCATTGTTTCCAATTATTATAATGTGATTGTGTTTTGGTATTTTATTATTCATCGTTAATAGCTTTGGTTGAAGACTTTTAATATCCCTCCTCCTAGTGCAATTTTTCTCGATCGAGAAGATTGTGTTAGGTGGTGAGTGTCCAACAATAGTTGGCATGTGTGAGGAACTATTAAACGTTTCTAGAGTTCTAAGGAGAAAAATTTCCTGATAGGGACATACCATAGTAGTTTAAGAATTGTTTTTGAACTTCCATACACATAGGACTGAGTTCCATTTGTTTCTTTAACCAAATGTGATTGATAACTCGATTAAGGAGTATTTCATTTATCATTAAATAGGAAGTGAGGGGGAATAATCTTTGTGACTATAATGACATTGAAAAAGGTGATCCTACCCTGATCTCATGACTCTCTTCATCCATTTTATTTCAATCTTTCTTTTCATTTCATGCTTTATTTTTCATCTCAAACAATTTCTAAACAACCTCTTCTTCTTTCCATAATTTAAGTGACAAATGTAATTGTTGTGCACTCTTCTATAGAGACAACCTTGGTTACCCACTTTACTACATCTTAACTTAGGTATTTATTTTTCACAACCCACAATAGGAACGTGTCGGTGATGTTTTGGTATTTTTCTGAAATACTTAATTTTTGTGAATAGTAAAATACGGTATAAATATATTATATGATAAATACACCATTCCTTGCATCATGGATGATGTAAGCACACTTGATTAAAACTCACATGAAAATATTACTATTTTTTCCTAAGAATCTACACAATTTCTTTTCTTCAGAAAATTAATAAAATAGTGAATAAGATATTCAAAAACAATCCTCTCCTCCACTAAAAAATCAACCACGCACTCCCTTTTCTCATAACTCTTATAAGCCCTTAATCATCACAAATTTCTACCCAAATATGCTTCCCCAGTACCTCCCCACTTATAGGATCCCTTTGTATTTCCAAAATTCCATAACCCTTTCCCTTAAGTAGATTCTCAAGGGGTTATTTCAAAAGGTAAGTCGTCTTCCTTTTACAGTTGATTCCATTTCAGTTTATCTTATTTTCTTATTCTCTCCTAACCTCCTCTATTCAATTTATCCTTATAACTCCAATATAATCTATATAATATAATTATATCATGTTAATTTAATAACCATTACCTCTCTCTTTACACTCCCTCTTTTAATTTATAAACGAAATCATCATCCGGGAGGTTCCAATTTACAACCTTCATGGATTAAGAAGTTTCATTATTCAAATTCTTCTTCAAAGATATTCATGAAACCATTTTAATGATATATAAATATTGTAAAATGTATATTAAACCCGTTTTTATATTATGGATGTAATATATTTATATAATACAAAGTGATAATACAATGTGAGTTCATTATGATCAACAACCCCCTAATAATGTAAACAATTATAACTAAATGTATTATCAAATGAATCATCCTCATAATATATAACCAAATTATATATATGACAATTTATAATTTTTTATTCTAATTAAAAATATTAAATATAATTTGGGAGAATTATACCCATTTACATGAACTTCATTACTTATAATCAATCGAATTGATCCTGAAATCAATGAAATGAACACTTCAGAATGACGAAATTCAATAATAATACTTATCCATAGTGGTATAAATGAAATTAATAAAATTATAATGAATAAAATACATCTAGATAATGTTTTTAATTAATTATCTAATCTATTTAATTTTAGAATCACAAAATTTATGGCCATTTTCAGAACACATTCAGACATAATGTAAGGGACTTCTACCCAAACCTCCATTCTATTTCGGGTTACTATTATTTATACCTAACGCAATGAAATTATTAATTATTCATATTTAATCCTCATAAATTATGTTTTAATTTTCTATATATGTGTACCAATTATATTCCATATTTATTTTATAGGTAGATATATTTTTTAAAAGGATCGTTCAAAAATTCTTCCCGATAAACAAGAATGTTTCAGAGGAACATCTCAAATTCTTACTTGTTTTCAAATGCACTGTATATTCTATTTTTAGACACCATTATTTTTATAAAATAAGTAATTTTATTATTAAAAAAACTATATAACTTCTAGTTTTATCTAATTATTTTTCTAAAAGAACTCTTCTTTTTAAATAAAAAGAGTATTTATCTTAAGAATTAGTAGATGATTTTATATGAATTTTTTCATCTATTTCAACCCTCTTGTTGATTATTATTTTTAATTAGGATTTATATTTTATGATATAATCTACCATATTTTATTTATTTATTTTTATTATTTTTATTGTGGATGTGAAATATTTATACCATTCAACATATTACTCTGAGTGGTTAGTGTTCATATTTAATGATTGGAGAATGTTACATACATTTCATACGTTAGTTCCAATATGAATATATATAATTTTTATGTTTATACCCATTGTAAAGACCCATAAAATTCAAGGGAAATTTTTTTCTTAATTTTCTTTGAAATTTTACAAGAGCGCGGTTTCTGACGGCACCTGATTCCGAGGCCCGGTGTGCCCGGAATCAATTTCTGAAGTTTGGCTCGGGTACGTTCAATGAACGAATGAGCGGGAATTCCTAACTTTTGATCCGGTGCTCGGAATTGAAATCTGAGGGCACCGATGAACTCGAAGCGCCGATATTCGCTTAAGGAGACCTTTTCGGAAGTTGCGTTTATTACGGGTTGAAAGTTAGTTTTTGGGTTTTTAGATTAAGTTAAATAAAATTTGTGAAATACAAATTTTTATTTTAACTTAATGTTTTTTTTATAAATCCTTCCAAAGGGAGTTGGGAGTGGGACCCACATCCACTTAACCTCCCTTGGTAGGATTAAGTGAGGTGGGGCCCACACGAAACCCAACCTTCCACCTCCCTTTAACTCTCCTTTTAATTAATGTTTGACAACTTAAAGTATTAATTGAGGTGAGTTGTTCAAATTCAAACCTTTGAAATTCATGTGGTAAAGTTGTGTAATAATATAAGCTCAAAGCTTATTTTATTCTAGGATAATTCTTTTACCACCTTGAGAGGAATTTTGGAGCTTCTCCTTATTCTTCTTCTTCTTCAACTCTGACGAAGAACACAAAGAACCTTCGAACTTCGACGAAGAACTCCACGTTCTCGGGAACCGTCTTCCGTGACGACATAACTGCGACATCGACGTTCTTCTTCCGTGACGCCGACCACCGCGACGCTCGACTTCCGCAAATTGTTATCGATCATCGAACTTTGTTCCAGAACCAAGGTAGGGGATTGTCCTTTTCAAATTGCGTGTTTCATACCCTCGAACATGAAAGAATAACCCGTTGGGCGTAGTTCCAAATTTTTATTAAAAATTTGTGAAACGTTCATTGTTGTATTTATACGATTGGCCAACTGATATCGTTATAACGGGAGGAGACCGGACCGCACGAACACGGCCGATTCTCCTCCCCCTTCTAATCTTTCGTGTTGATTTAGCGGAGACAGCGCGGTGTCGTCGCACCGCGCAGGAACAAAAGAATTTTTGGCCGGAGCGAGCAGCGATATAGAAAATGCGGTGCCGATGCACCGCATCGTTGTTTACGAAAGAGACCGCTGCCGGAGACGGGCCGCGGCGGAACGAGGAGGCGACCGGCGGCCGGCCGGGCCGCCGGCGCCGGAGATCGAGAAGGGCCGCGGCGGAGCAGCCAGGGGCGGCCGGCCTCGCCGGCCGCCGGAGTTCGGAAGAGCCGCGGCGGAGAAGAAGAAGGCGGCCGGCCGCGCCGGCCGCCGGTTTGGATAGGAGGCGGGACCCGCGGGTCCCGCGTGAGAAAAGAAACGGCCGGCCTTAGGCCGGCCGAGATCCGAAAAAAGGGAGGGTTTAACCCCCCGCGTGCGGCACATGCGCGGAACTCTGGCCGCACCGCCGCTGGCCGGGCCGCGCTGCCACCGGCCGGGCCGGGTCCAGCGGACCGGGTCGGCCCGGACCCGGACCCCCCGTTTTCGAGACAGTTTCGGTCTTTTGGCCATAACATGAGCCACGGACCTCCGATTGACGAACCGTCTGCGGCAACGCGATCCTTAGATCGATACGGTCGTTTCGGTATATCGCACTCAAGGTTTCGGAACACTTTGAGTTCGGTCGGGATGGTTCGTTCACAAAACCATCCAGGCCTTCGGAGCGGAAACGCTCATATCTTGAGCTACGGACGTCCGATTGACGTGCCGTCAGCTTTGTTGTGTTCCTCTTAGTGAGACGGTTCTTTTGGCATACTCCGCCCGAGGTTTGGATGCAGGTGGAGTATGGTCGGGTTGGTTTTTCCTTAAAAACCAACTGGGCCCCGGGGACGAAAATGCCAATAACTCTCAGACCGGGCATCCGATCGACGCGCCGTCTGTTGCGTTGAGTTCCTGTTGACGATACGGACCTTTTGGATACATCAACTCTGGACTTTGTGACAGTTGATGTATCAGCCTCTCGGATCGTGGAGCGGACCCTCCGAACGAGCTTGCTGTGTGCGGGAACCCTAGTGCTGGCTGTGACTGTGAATGTGACTACTGCTACTGCTACTACTGCTACTGTGACTACGACGATGACAGTACAGAGATCCTGTGTGGATTCGACGACGACGACTACAACACTCAGCGATCCTACATGGATCAGTGCTACAGGTCCTGTGTGGGCCCGATCCTATGTGGGTCTGATCCTGTGTGGGTCTTTGCGCTCAGCGGTCCTGTGTGAACCAGCGCCTACAGGTCCTACGTGGGCCCGATCCTGTGTTGGTCTTTTGCGGGGGTTAGTTACCAATCGATCCTTCGTGGGTCCGACGACTTAAATGGATCAGAGATCATCTTTATGGTCTTTCGAAGATGTATACCTGTGTGAGCTGAATCCTGTTGCTTTCCTGTGTGGATTGTGTTGTGCTATCCTGTGTGGATTACGTTTTTCTTTCCTGTGTGGAATACGTTTACTTTCCTGTGTGGACTGAGTTGTACTTGGGCTCGGAGGTTGGAGCATATTTGAAATTGATGACTTAGGTATATGTATGGGCATATACCTAAGCAGTGTGGGTTGTTACTTCGTGATTGTACCTTTCTTCGTGGTTTATCCTTTGTGGATTTGAGAGACCTTTAGAGGTCTCGGGGTACCTACTGAGTAGCTTATACTCACCCCTGCACGGGCTTTTCCCGCACTACGTTGTGTTGGTTGCAGACGACGGACATCGTTGATCTTAGCTGAGGCTTGCAGAGCAGGACGGTACCTGGAGGTGGACCATTGGGCGGGACATGCTCGGAGCGGACGGCGGGACCCGTGGAGCAGTGGAGCTATCTGTACCCACCCTTCAGGTGGGATTTCTAGTGGACAGCTCAGTGTAGCGGCTTTTACTTTTCAGTTGTTGTTTTCCCTTTTTGAGTTGTACTTTACCTTCAGTTTGGGTTTGTATACTGGCCCATTTACTTTTCCGCACTTTTAGTGGTACTCTTCTTTTGCTTAGTGTTTACTTTTTCCGCTTGTACTCTGTGGTGCTTGTTTTGTTTTATAAAGGCAATGCCTTCCCAGTTATCGGGATTTTACGCCTTTGGTGCTAGTCTCCAGCTCCTGGCCTATGGAAGGCGGGCTTGGGGTAGTCACGGCACGGGCCCCGAGGACGGGTCGTGACAAATTGGTATCAGAGGAGTTCGGTTCTACCGTGAACTCTGATCTTTTCTATGTGAAGCAAAAATGTTTAGTGTATTGAGTGTGGTTATCAATCCAGGGAGTCCAGTGTTGGTGCGGCGGCCGACATATCCGTACACCAGGACCCTGACTTCTGATTTCCGACTTAATGCACGAAAACATTGATTGCGTGTGTGTTTCAAATTTTTCTTTGTGATTACTTATATTAGCTCACCAGGTATACTGTTTGACCGTGGCACACCTGATTCCTTTTCAGGATGGCCCCACGACGGCAGTCAGCTAGGGTTCTGAGAGTCGAGTGTGACGACAGCCCACCGAGCGACGAGGCCTCGGTGTAGGGCCCTTTGTCAGCAGTGGCACCGGCGGTAGCTCTACCTGTCGAGCCCCCGATGCTTCCAGCGCCAGCCGCTGACGATGCACGTCGCCTCAGCGCACTGCATGAGTTTCAGCGCCAGGGACCACCCAGGTTTCGCGGGGAGACGGATCCCCAGGCAGCCGAGGACTGGCTGGAGGCAGTGGTACATGTGTTTAGGCTAGTGAGGTCACCAACAGACCTCATGGTGATCCTCGCTGCTAGCCTACTACACGCAGCAGGAGGACGATGGTGGAGCTTGATGCTCCAGGTGCACGATGAGGCATCTCTTCTATGGACAGACTTTGAGAGCCTCTTCCGCTCGGAGTTCGTCCCAGCCACCCTTCGTGCGGTGCGTATCCAGGAGCTTCTTCAGCTGCGGCAGGGCAGCATGACGGTCGCTCAGTACTCGGCGAGATTTACCGATCTCTCGCGCTACTCGACCGACATGGTACGGGACCCATTCTTCCGGACCCGGACCTTCGAGCAGGGTTTGAGACACGAGATCATGGCATCGCTAATCTCCATCAGCATACCGACTCAGACAGGAGTACTGGAGCGGGCCCTTTTGATCGAGAGCTTCCTTGCTGAGTCTACACCAGCACCGAGACCCACCGCAGGGCGGCACGTGGCAGAGTCATTTGCAGCAGGCAGTCGACGGATGACTCAGGGGTCCAGACAGACCAAACCTTCGGGCAGACGACCTCAGGGCACTGGCTCAGCAGTGCAGGACACACAGCGCGGAGCCAGTCTTTTGAGTGGAAGACAGTGTTATGCATGCGGCGGGCAAGGCCACATGGCTCGTGGCTGCCCGACCCGCCATGCAGAGGAGCAGCATACGGTTGAGGAGCCACCTAGGAAGAGGCAGAGGTTCGACCGTGGCGGTCCGCAGGGAGGAGGCGGAAGAGGCAGAGGAGCTGGCCGAGCAGAAGGTGGTGGGCGACGCTTTGAGGCTCTACCACCACCACCACCAGGAGGTCCACCCCGACCTCAGGGGAGAGCACAGCTTCAGGCAGCTGAAGCTTACAATCATGGAGCTCCGGAAGCGGGTGGACTAGTTCGGGACTAGCTCCAGGCATAGAGGCCTTAGCCCATAATGCCTCTAGCTTCGTAGTTTGTGTTGCTTTGTGTCCTTGTACTTTAAGTTGAAGTAATAAAATACACTTGCCTTGGTAACTTTTGTTATCTTTTCTCTTGTTTGTTTTTACTAAGAGGTGTCGGTTAAAAACTGTTGACTTGACCCTCACTAGCGAGATTCGTACTGGAGGAAACCCAGTGACCACACACTGATGTCGACAGTGTGACTCAACCCTTGGAGGCGAGAGTAACGGTTGGATCTCTTGGTAGCAGCGTCAAGGCCTTACGACGCCATCCATGCCATGAATTAACTAATCATGACGGGATTGACTGTATTAGGCAAGGAACGTGGTTCATCCAGGGGATGATACCGGATTTCACTTTTCGGCAAAGGAGAAATATTTTCAGATTTTCCATACATTAAGGAGGAAGGGGAAACCCTTTGTGTGGTCAGACAGATGTCAGCAGAGCTTCCAGGAGATGAGACAGAGATTGACCAGCGCACCTATCTTGAGGTTGCCTGAGGAGGGAGTAGGGTACGTAGTCTACTGCGATGCATCAGGGACCAGACTCGGATGTGTTCTGATGCAGGAGCGGGCAGTGATCGCCTATGGATCACATCAGTTGAGGCCGCATGAGCAGATCTACGCTACCCATGACCTGGAGTTAGCAGCAGTGGTCTTCGCTCTGAAGACATGGCGACACTACCTGATGGGTGAGCGCTTTACAGTCTTTTCCGATCATCAGAATCTCAGGTATATCTTCTCGCAGAAGGACCTGAACCTGAGACAGCGGCGATGGCTCGAGTTCCTCCAGGACTATGACTTTGAGATAGTCTATACTCCTGGGAAGGGGAACGTAGTAGCCGATGCCCTCAGCAGGAGGACGGGCATACAGCTACTTGAGGAGGCGACTGAGCAGCTAGCCTCTTTGCAGATATCCTTCATGGATAGAGATGGAGCAGCCTTCCTTCAGTCTCTCACAGTCACTCCTCCACTACTGCAGCGAGTCAGGGAGGCACAGCGTGGGGACGCTGACTGTGAGACACGGCGTGCACAGATATCCTCGGGACAGGAACCTGATGGTTTCTCCCTTGGAGCAGAGCACGACATCCTTTTCAGAGGACGTACCATGGTACCAGTCGCTTTGCGATAGGAAGTGCTGAGAGAGTTTCACACTTCTCCTTTGGCGGTACATCCTGGAGTGGCAAAGATGTACCAGGACCTCAGACGACAGCACTGGTGGCCGGGCATGAAGAAGGCAGTAGCAGAGTTCGTTTCTCGATGCCTCACCTGCCAGCAGGTGAAGGCAGAGCATCAGGTACCAGCAGGCTTGGTACATCCCTTGGAGGTTCCGGAGCGGAAGTGGGACGGGATATCTATGGACTTTGTGACTGGACTTCCACGCACTTCCAGAGGTCACGACTCCATCTGGGTGATTGTTGACCGACTCACCAAGTTGGCACACTTCTTACCCATCAGAGAACAGGGCTCAGTGGAGAGCTTGGGGCGTCTCTACGTTCAAGAGATTGTGGGGATCCACGGTGTGCCATCATCTATCATCTCCGATCGAGATTCTCTCTTTACTTCCCGGCTTTGGAAGGGGTTACAGGAGGCGTTCGGGACGCAGCTACGTCTGAGCAAAGCCTTTCACCCTCAGAAGGATGGTCAGACGGAGATGACCATTCAGACTCTCAAGGACATGCTCCGTGCATGTGTCCTCGACTTTGGTCGTAGCTGGGAGGACCACCTACCCTTGGTGGAGTTTGCGTAGAACAACAGATACCACTCCACCATCGGGATGGCACCGTATGAGGCGTTGTACGGCCGACCTTGTAGATCTCCTTTGTGCTGGACAGACCCTGGGGAGTCAGCACTGGTGGGACCGGAGATGGTCCAGGCCACGACAGAGAAGGTCTAGGTCATCCAGGAGCGGATGAGGATAGCTCAGAGCCGGAAGAAGTCATACGCTGACAGGAGGCGGAGGCCACTAGAGTTCGAGGATGGTGACCACGCCTTCTTGCGGGTCTCACCTCGACGTGGTATTCGGAGATTTGGCCGAGGCGGCAAGTTATCTCCGCGCTTCATCGGACCCTTCCAGGTCCTCAGTAGGATTGGTGAGGTGTCTTATCGCCTGGCTCTGCCACCTCAGTTGCACCGGGTGCACGACGTCTTCCATGTATCCCAGCTGAGGAGATACGTGCACGACCCGACGCACATCATTGACCATGGGGAGCTTGATGTTGATGATGGGGCGACTTTTACGGAGGTCCCGGTGGAGATAGAGGATCGACAGGAGCGGGTCCTGCGTGGGCGATCGATTCCTCTTGTGCGCATCAGATGGCAGCACGGGAATCTCCAGGAGAGCACATGGGAGCGGGAGGCTCAGATGCGTGCTCAGTACCCTCATTTATTTCCCTAGTTTTTGATGTATCTTTACGGGGACGTAAAGTCCTGAGGTGGGAGTAATGTAAAGACCCGTAAAATTCAAGGGAAATTTTTTTCTTAATTTTATTTGGAATTTTACAGGAGCGCGGTTTCTGACGGCACCTGATTCCGAGGCCCGCTGTGCCCGGAATCAATTTCTGAAGTTTGGCTCGGGTACGTTCAGTGAACAAACGAGCGGGAATTC
Organism: Viscum album; assembly: GCA_963277665.1. Lineage (NCBI taxonomy): Eukaryota > Viridiplantae > Streptophyta > Magnoliopsida > Santalales > Viscaceae > Viscum > Viscum album. The sequence goes on along the minus strand of OY728135.1, from coordinate 863,710,090 downwards.
CTAACTTTTGATCCGGTGCTCGGAATTGAAATCCGAGGGCACCGATGAACTCGCAGCGCCGATATTCGCTTAAGGAGACCTTTTCGAAAGTTGCGTTTATTACAGGTTGAAAGTTAGTTTTTGGGTTTTTAGATTAAGTAAAATAAAATTTGTGAAATACAAATTTTTATTTTAACTTGATGTTTTTTTTTATAAATCGTTCCAAAGGGAGTTGGGAGTGGGACCCACATCCACTTAACCTCCCTTGGGAGGATTAAGTGAGGTGGGTCCCACACGAAACCCAACCTTCCACCTCCCTTTAACTCTCCTTTTAATTAATGTTTGACAACTTAAAGTATTAATTGAGGTGAGTTGTTCAAATTCAAACCTTTGAAATTCATGTGGTAAAGTTGTGTAATAATATAAGCTTAAAGCTTATTTTATTCTAGGATAATTCTTTTACCACCTTGAGAGGAATTTTGGAGCTTCTCCTTATTCTTCTTCTTCATCAACTCTGACGAAGAACACGAAGAACCTTCAAACTTCGACGAAGAACTCCACGTTCTCAGGAAACATCTTCCGTGACGACATAACTGCGACATCGACGTTCTTCTTCCGTGACGCCGACCACCGCGACGCTCGACTTCCGCGAATCGTTATCGATCATCGAACTTCGTTCCAAAACCAAGGTAGGGGATTGTCCTTTTCAAATTACGTGGTTCATTCCCTCGAACATGAAAGAATAACCCGTTGGGCATAGTTCCAAATTTTTATTAAAAATTTGTGAAACGTTCATTGTTGTATTTATACGATTGGCCAACTGATATCGTTATAACGGGAGGAGACCAGACCGCACGAACACGGCTGATTCTCCTCCCCCTTCTAATCTTTCGTGTTGATTTAGCGGAGACAGCACAGTGTCGTCGCACCGCGCAGGAGCAAAAGAATTTATGGCCGGAGCGAGCAGCGATAAAGAAAATGCAGTGCCGACGCACCGCGTCGTTGTTTACGAAAGAGACCGTGGCCGGAGACGGGCCGCGGCGGAATGGGGAGGCGACTGGCGGCCGGCCGGGGCGCCGGCGCCGGAGATCGAGAAGGGTCGCGGCCCTACGGCCGCGGCGGAGCAGCCAGGGGCGGCCGGCCTCGCCGGCCGCCGGAGTTCGGAAGAGACGCGGCGATGGCCGCGGCGGAGAAGAAGAAGGCGGCCGGCCATGCCGGCCGCTGGTTTGGATAGGAGGCGGGACCCGCGGGTCCCGCGTGAGAAAAGAAACGGCCGGCCTTAGGCCGGCCGAGATCCGAAAAAAGGGGGGGTTTAACCCCCCGCGTGCGGCACATGCGCGACACTCTGGCCGCGCCGCCGCTGGCCGGGCCGCGCCGCCGCGCCGCCACCGGCCGGGGCCGGGTCCAGCGGACCAGGTCGGTCCGACCCGATTCGGGTCGAATCCGGGTCAGGTCGACTCGGTACGGGTCGACCCGGTTCGGGCCGACCCAGGGGGGTCGGGCCGGGTCGGCCCGAACCCGGACCCCCCGTTTTCGAGACAGTTTCGGTTTTTTGGCCATAACTGGAGCCACGGACCTCCGATTGACGAACCGTCTGCGACAACGCGATCCTTGGATCGAGACGGTCGTTTTGGTATATCGCACTCAAGGTTTCGTAACACTTTGAGTTCGGCCGGGTTGGTTCGCTCACGAAACCAACCGGGCCTTCGGAGCGGAAACGCTCATATCTTGAGCTACGGACGTCCGATTGACGTGCCGTCAGCTTTGTTGTGTTCCTCTTAGTGAGAAGGTTCTTTTGGCATACTCCGCCCGAGGTTTGGACGTAGGTGGAGTACGGTCGAGTTGGTTTTGCCTTAAAAACCAACCGGGCCCCGGGGACGAAAATGCCAATAACTCTCAGACCGGGCGTCCGATCGACGCGCTGTCTGTTGCGTTGAGTTCCTTTTGACGATACAGAACTTTTGGATACATCAACTCTGGACTTTGTGACAGTTGATGTATCAGCCTCTCGGCTCGTGGAGCAGACCCTCCGAACGAGCTTGCTGTGTGTGGGAACCCTAGTGCTGGCTGCGACTGTGACTGTGACTACTGCTACTGCAAATACTGCTACTGTGACTGCGACGACAACAGTACAGAGATCCTGTGTGGATTCAACGACGACGACTACAGCACTCAGTGATCCTACGTGGATCAGTGCTACATGTCCTGTGTGGGCCCGATCCTGTGTGGGTCCGATCATGTGTGGGTCTTTGCGCTCAGCGGTCCTATGTGAACCAGCGCCTACAGGTCCTACGTGGGCCCGATCATGTGTTGGTCTTTTGCGGGGGTTAGTTACCAATCGATCCTTCGTGGGTATGACGACTTAGATGGATCAGAGATCATCTTTATCGTCTTTCGAAGATGTATACCTGTGTGAGCTGAATCCTGTTGCTTTCCTGTGTGGATTGTGTTGTGCTATCCTGTGTGGATTACGTTTTTCTTTCCTGTGTGGAATACGTTTACTTTCCTGTGTGGACTGAGTTGTACTTGGGCTCGGAGGTTGGAGCGTATTTGAAATTGATGACTTAGGTATATGTATGGTCATATACCTAAGCAGTGTTGGTTGTTACTTCGTGATTGTACCTTTCTTCGTGGTTTATCCTTTGTGGATTTGAGAGACCTTCAGGGGTCTCGGGGTCCCTACTGAGTAGCTTATACTCACCCCTGCATGGGCTTTGCCCGCACTACGTTGTGTTGGTTGCAGACGACGGACAGCGTTGATCTTAGCAGAGGCTTGCAGAGCAGGACGGTACCTAGAGGTGGACCACTGGGCGGGACATGCTCGGAGCGGACGGCGGGACCCGTGGAGCAGTGGAGCTATCTGTACCCACCCTTCAGGTGGGATTTCCAGTGGACAGCTCGGTGTAGCGGCTTTTACTTTTCAGTTTCTGTTTTCCCTTTTTGAGTTGTACTTTACCTTCAGTTTGGGTTTGTATACTGGGCCATTTACTTTTCTGCACTTTTAGTTGTACTCTGCTTTTGCTTAGTGTTTACTTCTTCCGCTTGTACTCTGTGGTGCTTGTTTTTTTTTATAAAGGTAATGCCTTCCCAGTTATCAGGATTTTACGCCTTTGGTGCTAGTCGCCAGCCCCTGGCCTATGGAAGGTGGGCTTGGGGTAGTCACGACACGGGCCCCGAGGACGGGTCGTGACACCCATTAATATGAGGAATGCATTGGAAATAATATGTGATGTTTGGGGCCTGTTATATCCCCTTAATGCATTAGTATGTCTCATGATACAATTTTGTTTTTGGTTTTACCCATTTATGTATGGTCTTGGCATGAGGCCTTGATTGAATGATCATGATGTTTTACATTATTAATTCCCTTATTATGAAACTAGAGATAGAGAGTCCATGTGATTATTAGACTAGTAAAATATCCATGTTTATGTTTTTTTCATTATTTAATCTATTTTTATTCCTACCATATTATGATCAAGTTTAATTTTAATGGAATGTTTTTTTAGGTATTCATCATGCCTCTTGTATATGATTGTGATTACTTATTCTCTATTTTTTACCATTACCGAGCATCTAATCTCACCACTTTCTTATGTTTTATGTTTCCCCAAGATCCTAAGAAGTGTATTATGAATTAATTTCAAGGATAATCTAGGATTTATGGTAATTACAAATGGATCTTCTATTTTGTATTTCATTTCAAGTTGTAATGTTAAACTTATGTATGTATCTAGTTTTCTAAAACTAGTTAACTATTTATTCCTTCAGGATAAAAATTTATCGTAATCATGCTAATGTAATAAAATAATGCACATATTTGGGAAACTGGGGTCAGTTCATTACATTATTATTATTTTATATTCAATTAAATTAATTATTTGTAAATAATATTTCTGTTGTCTATCAGTATAAGTTTATTGTTAGGTTTAAAATACATTTATCTGAATACTATTTTAAAGTTCAAAATGTTATCCATTATAATTAATTAAAATAACCCATAATAATGAATTATTAAAATTAAATGTATAAAATATATATCATTAAATAATATTAAAAATTAATTAAATTATTATTAATTGTCATATAGATAATTTGAGATCTTAAATTCCTTACAAATGCATTTATTGAAAAACTATTACTCTACTTATCTATGGTACTAAAATTAAATAAAATTGATACAATTATGTGAGTTTAATTTGAAAAAATGTATTAAATAATTTTAATAATATTAATTAATATAATATAATATTTAAAACATAATTGTTTACCATAATTAATATTAAAAGCAATAAAAACACTACCGTGGTTAAGGTAAAAACATTTTAACTAGGGGATCAATCTAAAATGATAAGGGTTAAAAATGATCCAAAAATGTCTAATTACTATCATATAGTCATATTTTTACCTTATATATTCTAAGGTTCTAAAATGGTTCATTTTTTATCCTTATGTCATGAAACAATTATGGTTGGAATTATTTATTTTAGAAAATTTCATGTGTGTCCCCCCCCCCAAATATAAAAATACACCTCCACTCCCCACCAATTTATACTTAAAACCCCATAGGTTCTAAAAATACCTTTTCAAATCACTTACTTACAACCCTTACCACATCATAGAGGTATTTTTGGATCAAAAATATATCATTGCAATGATTTGGGTAAAAACTATTAAAAATATAAATAAGAGGTAACACCCTTAAATCAAACATTTTATATTATTTATTCTTATCACTCCAAAAAATATTTTTAAAACCTTATGATATAATAACATCAGTATCGTCCATATACTAAGATATTTTTATTTCATGTTATGAAAAATAAACATCTCCTCCTCTCTCAAATGGGAAATGGAACTACAGATCATGTGTTTAGCGGACTACCATATCGTGAACCAATGTAATTTTTTCCATCAGCACTTCTTGAAGCTGAATATATTAATGAATTTAATGTTTGTATATGATCTTTATCAAATAATTATAATTTTCAAATTACAATATCATATATTACTTCTTACTTTCCCTTCTATAAAGAATACGATAACATCACTTGTTTATATTGTGGACTACTGTCATGCAAAGCAATGAAATTTTTTCACATACACATTAAATGGAAGGTAATTAGGATTTATTTTATGTTTATATATTTTACTATAGACATATTGTTAAGTATATAAATGTAATATATCATTGATTTTAAAGACCCAAGAAATTTCAAAGAAATTTTTTTCTTAATTTCTCTAAAATTTTACGAGTCCGCTGTTTCTGACGGCACCTGATTCTGAGGCCCAGTGTGCCCGGAATCAATTTACGAAGTTTATCTCTGGTACGTTCAGTGAATAAATGGGCTGGTTTATCTATCTTTTGAACCGGTGCTCAGAATCAAAATCCGAGGGCACCGATTAAATTGCAACGCCGGAAATTGCTTAGTAGGACCTTTTCCAAAGGTGCTTCTGCTCGGGGGGAGTTGTTTAAAAAAAGTGGTTTACTTGATGAGTGAAATAAAATATGTGTTACAAATTTTATTTCTTTTTTATGTGGTTATTACCTATGTGTGGAAGTTGGGATGGGACCCACTAGGTTTCTAACATCTCTTTAGAGGTTAAAGGAGAGGTGGGGCCTACATGATCCCCCACCCCATCAAATTCCTTTAACTCCTCTAAACCCCTTTTTAATTAAGTGACTCCTCCCTTCTGACCTCCCACTTTAATTCATGTCAACTAAACACCTAATTAATTTGAAAACATAAGATTAATTTATTATGTGTGTTTGGTTTTGAATTTTGGAATTTTGAAATGCTTGGCTTGAGTAATAAAATAATAGGTGTCTTATTTTATTTGGGTTGAGCTTGTTGTGTTATGTTTTTGGGCAGAGTTCTAGTTTTTGATGAGCTTCGTCCTCCCATGAAGAACTCCATCCTCTTCGTTGAAGAACGCGAAGAACGCCGGCGCCAACCCCGGTTTTCTTTTTCCCGACGATTGAAGAAGCGACGCCGTCATCCCGCGGCAACGTCAATGGAACAACAGAGATTTCCCATCCTTCGTCAAGTGATAAATTTTCTAGAATCGAGGTAGGGGGATGAATTTGAGAATGATTTTATTCCCATGGATGATTCCTTCTAAAACAAAGAACGCAGATCAACTCATCATTACGTTGATCCATGAATGTTTTATTTTAATTGTGGGTTGGAAATATTGGTATGCTTAAAATTTATTTAAGAGATCTTGGGATGATTTGATTCAATTTTATTTAAATAAAATTGTTTGTTTGTTCGTTATAAAACCCTCTTTAATCTTTTCCAATTGATAACACCTAACGCGGGGGGGGGGGGGGGGGGGGGGGCGAACAAACACGGCCCGACAACCCTCCGCATATTTTCTGTTGATGTGCGGATTGATGGGAGATGATGAAACGCGCCGAAATAGCGATTTGAAGACTCCGCACTAAATTTTGGGTCCCATAATGACCTTAGGCGCAGACGGCGGCCGAAACGGACCACCGGTGCGCGACCGGTGGTCCGCGGAGAGCGTCGGCGGCGCGCCTCCCCGGCGCAGTGGTGCCGGCGACCAGTGGTGGTGGCGCGCTAATGGAGAAGACCGCCGCGGCGGACCGGAACGGAAAAGCCGTTCTAGATTTGGGGGGGAGGGGGCACGACATTAAAGTCGCACCGGTTTGCTGGTCAACCAGGGGGAATAGCCCCCCCCCCCCCCTTCATCTAGCTCAGCCACGTGCCGAGCCGCGACCCGTGTTGGGCCGGACCGCCCTTGCCGGGCCGGGCCGCCCGCGCCGGGCCGGGCCACCCGTGCCGGGCCGGGCCACCCGCGCCGGGCCGTGCCACCCGCACCGGGCCTGGCCGACCGCGCTGGGCTGGGTCGCCCGCGCTGGGCCAGGCCGACACCGGGGGTACTGGGCCGGGTCGGACCGGGCCGAGACTGCCTATTTTCAGGCAGTTTTGTTCAAACGCCTATAACATGGGCTACGGACCTTCAATCGATGCACCGTTAGTTCTGTTGTGATACTTGGATCGAGATGGTCGTTTTCGTATATTACACTAAAGGTTTCGAAGAACTTTGTGTACGGCAGGGTTGGTTTGAACCTGAAACCAACCGGGCCCTTGAAGCAGAAACGCTTATAACTTGAGTTCCGGATGTTCGATTGACGTGCTATCGACTTTGTTGGATTACTTTCGGTGAGACAAATCTTTTGACATACTTCACCTAAGGTTTGGACGCATTTAGATTATGGCTGGGTTGGATTGTACCAGAAATCCAACAAGGCCCCTGGAACGGAAAAGCCGATAACTTTCAGACCAGACGTCTGCTTGACGAACCATCAATGGAATTGGTGATCACGTTGAGGAATGGTACCTTTTGAGTATACCCTATGAGAATTCGGGGTACATTTGAGATACGGCCAGGTTGGTTTGTACACAATACCAACCGGGCCCCCGGGACAAAAAGGCTAATAACTCACAAATAGAGCGTCTGATTGACGCACTGTATGATGCGTTGAGACCCCTATGATGTGGAGGTCCTTTGAAATACATCTTCGTGAGACTTTTTGATACTTGGAGAATCGACCCATAGCTCATGGAGCAGACCCTCCCGGAGACGAGCATACGGAGTACGGAGACCGTGTAGCTGGCTGAGTCCTGAAGACTGCTTGTCCGATTTGAGTCGGAGTGTCTTGTATAGCCCAGTGGGGAGCACTACTGTGTTTGGGTGGCAGACCCACGGTGGGGAGCACTACTGTGTTTGGGTGGCAGACCCACGGTACTCGACAGGAGGAGTACCTCTGCAAGCTATTAGGGTGGGTGCACTACTGTGTTTGGGTGGCAGACCCCAGCGGGAAGCACTTCTGTGTTTCGGTAGATGACCTTCGGTACTCGACAGGAGAAGTACCTCAGTAGTCTTAGGTTAGTGAGCAGTGCCTCAGAGTCATGACAGGTTCACTGTACTCGTCATAGATAGAGCTCTTCAGCAGTTGCGGTTTCGATAATGAAAATACTGGTTTGAGATGATTCAATGACCTTTGTGTTTTCCTCATGATTGAGATGTGTTACTAGATAAATTATGTATATGTATCAGCATATACCTAAGTAGTGGTTATCTGTCGACTTCATATCTGTTTGAAACCTTATAGCTGAGATGGGTTACTTGATAACTTAGGTATAAGTATGAACATATACCTAAGTAAGGGTTATCCGTTGAGAACTTTCTTTGTGTTTATCCTTGTTGGATTTAGTGAGACCTTAAGGGTCTCGGGGTCCCTACTCAGTATCGTTTAGTCACCCCTGCATGGGTTATTCCCGCACCTTGTTGTGTTGGTTGCAGATGACAGACATAACTGATCGTGGTTTAGGCTTCTAGAGCTGGACGGTACCCGGGGGTGGATCTCACGACGAGTCAGTAACCAGAGGTGGATCTCACGACGTGTCGGTACCTAGAGGAGACGGACGGACGTGGAGTGCTGAGGAAGACTTCTGTACCTACACTTAATGTTGGAAACCGTAGGACATTCCAGGAGCTTCTTGTCACCTTTCAGCTGTTGTCCTTTGAGTTGTAATTTACTTTCAGTTGAAGCTATACCTTTATTTTGGTCATGTATTTCCGGCCTCTTTTACTTTCAGCGTTTTTTTTTACTACTTTACTTAGTGTAGCTTCTTCTTGTACTCTATTTTTGTGTGTTTGTTTAAATAAAGGAAATGCCTTCCCTTTTTATTGGGATTTATGCCTTTGGTGCTAGTCGCAGCCCCTGGCCTATGGAAGGCGGGCTTGGGGTAGTCACGACGCGGGACCTGATGACAGGTTGTGAAAATTGGTATTAGAGGAGTCAGTTCTACCGTGGAACTTAGGACTCTGATATTTTATTTTATGTGAAGAAATAGTGTTAAGGGTACTAAGTGTGGTCTTTGGTTCAGGGAGTCCAGTGTTGGTGGGGACGGTCGACGTATCCATACACCAGGACCCTGAATTCTGATTTCCAACTCAGTGAATGAAAACACTAATTGCATGTGTGTTTTCAAAGTTTTCCCCTTAAAGCAGCTCAAACCAAGTCATCTCACCAGGTATAATTTTTTGATCGTGTCACATCTGTTTCTTTCAGGATTCTTTTCCATGGACGATCAGCTAGAGCCCCGAGAGATGTACATACTGATAGCCTGCTGAGCAACGAGGCCTCGGTACATGGCCCTCTATCAGTTGAGGTACTAGCGGAGACACCAGTAGTACTACCATACATTGGGCCACCAATGCCACCAGCTCTAGCAGCAGGCGATGCACTCCGCTTGAGCACGCTACACGAGTTCCAGTGCCAGAGGCCACCCAGTTTCCAGGGAGAGACGGACCCACAAGCGGCTGAGGATTGGATGGAGGCTGTGGTGAGAGTCTTCAGGATAGTTGGTACACCAGTGGATTTCATGGTGATCCTTGATGTCAGCCTCCTTTAGGCAGTAGCAGGCAGATGGTGGAGCCGGATGCTCTAGTTTTGCGATTTTTATGACCTTCACATGGGGATACTTCGATACATTCTTTAGGGTGGAGTTTATATCAGTGACTCTACACCCTGAGCGTGTTCAGGAGCTGTTGCCTTTGCCGAAGGATTTTCCATCAATAGAGGAGTCATCTGTAGGAAGTAGACAGATGATGCAGAGGTCCAAGAGGACCAGACCAGCAGGTGGGCAACCTCAGGTTATAGTATCGATAGTGTGGGGAACCCAAGGAGGAGTTAGGGCCAGGCGTTCCAAAGGCAGACAGTGTTTCTCCTGCGGAAGGAAGGGGCACATGGCACGTTACTGTCCGACCCCCCCCCCCCACAGTTGATCCGCAGGCATTGGAGGAGCCACCAAGACAGAAGCAGCAGTGGGTGCTTGAGCAACAGGCGAACCATAGAGAAGGTATTAGAGCTCCGGAAGCAAGTGGACAGGAGGGGAACTAGTAGATTCATTTTTTCCCTTATACTTCTAGTTCCATGTTGCGGTTGTATTTGTGTCTTTGAACTTCGAGATGCGGTAATAAAAGACACTTATCTTTGTGATGTTTTCTTTCCTGTACATTTGTTTGGTTGATACTGAGAGGTTCGGGTTCAAACTATTGACTTGACCCTCACTTTCTATATTTCTACTGGAGGAGACCCAGTGACCTCACACTGATTCCGACAGTGTGACTCGACCCTTGGAGGTGAGAGTGATGGTTGGATCTCTTGGTTGTAACATCGAGGCCTTATGAAGTCGTCCATGGCCTGAATACATCATTCATTTCAGGATTGACAGTATTAGGAAATATGTGTGGTTCATCCAGGGGATGAGACCAAGTTTCCCCTCTCGGAAAAGGAGAAATCTTAGAAGCTCTTACATATCGTAGGTGGAGAAGGTGCAGATCATTTAGGAGTGGATGAAGACTGCACAGTGCAGTAATAAATAGGAAACTGGTGCCAGTCTCAGAGACTCGGGCGTGTAAAATTTTCAAGAAGAGGAAGCGTCAAGGACAGATGAGTCTCTGGATCAGTAGATGTGGAGGCAGATCTAGGATAGTAGCATGGGGTCGTATACATTTCAACATGTTATAACCACCTGCCTTTGTTATCCCTGCCAGGTTCAGGGAGCTGGAGGGCAGGGAAAAAGAGTAGCTGCATGCGGTCAAGGAGTGTGACCCAATGTCTCTAAGAATGATTCGAGGGACAGTCTGTGTCCACTACTAGCTGTCGTACCAACAGAAATTGATACAAATCCTTCATTCCATCTACGAATCTTATCCCAAATCTAGAGTTTTCGGTAAGCCGTAGACTTGACCCTCATGTCTGGAGATACCTTTGGGAGGACACTTGATAATCACACTTACGCCGACAGTGTGATCTGACCCTCGAGGCAAGAGTTTTGGTTGGAATCTCTTGGTGGCAGCGTCGAGGCCTTACGACGTTGGTATGAGTATGGATTGGATCCACCGATCAAACAAATATTTACTGTTTTAGGAAAAAAGGTAGTAGTTTATCTACAACGTTGGGGTGTATTTTCCTTGGTCGGTGAAAAGGAAACCCTAGGAAGCACAGGATAAACTCATGTATATGATGGTGCGGCCGATCACAATTGAGTCGGTCAACCTTATCCTCGTGGCATCAAGAGTTTTTAGTTTCAGTTCTAATCATGAAGAGGAGGCCTCTAGAGTTTGAGGATGGAGATCACGTCCTTATACGGGTCTCACCTCGATGAGGTTTTCGGAGATGTGGCTGAGGCGGCAAGTTATCTCCGAGGTTCAACAAACCTTTAAAGGTCCTTAGTATGGTAGGCGATGTGGTTTACTGCTTGACCTTTCCACCTCAATTGCACTGGGTGCATGATGTCATTCACCTATCTCAGCTGAGGAGATACGTGTACGATTCTTCATATCATCGACCCCAGGGAGTTGGACGTTGGTGACAGGGCGACATGAACAGAGGTTCCAGTGGATATCGAGGATTGAAAAGAGCAAGTACTACATGGATGGTCGATTCCTCAGGTGCACTTTCAATGGCAGCATGAGAACCTCCAGGAGAGCACTTGGGAGCGGAAGGATCAGATGCATGCTTAGTACCACTTTATTTTCCCTAGTTTGTGTTGAAGCTTTATGGGGATGTAAATCCCTGAGGTGGGAGTGATGTAAAGACCCAAAAATTTCAAGGAATTTTTTTTCATAATTTCATTGGAATTTTACGAGTCCTCAGTTCCTAACGACACCTGATTCTGAGGCCCGGTGTGCCCGGAACCAATTTCTGATGTTTAGCTCAGTTACGTTCAGTGAATGAATGAGCGGGATTTTCTATCTTTTGAATCAGTGGTCGGAATCGAAATCTAAGGGCACCGATGAAACCGCAGTTCCGGTAATTGCTTAGGAGAACCTTTTTAGAAGATGCATTTGCTCGGGAGGAGATGTTAAAAAAAAGTGGTTCACTTGAAGAGTGAAATAAAATATGTGTTACAAATTTTATTTTTTTCTAATTGGTTATAACCTATGTGTGGAAGTTGGGATGAGACCCACTAGGTTGCTAACCTCTCTTGAGAGGTTAAAGGATAGGTGGGTCACACACGAGCCCCCACCCCATCAAATTCCTTTTAACTCCTCTAAACCCATTTTTAATTAAGTGACTCATCCCCTTCTCACCTACCACATTAATTCATGCCAACTAAACACCTAATTAACTTGAAAACATAAGATTAATTAATTAAGTGTGTTTGGTTTTGAATTTTGGAATTTTGAAATGCATGTCTTGAGTAATAAAATAAGAGGTGTCTTATTTTATTTTGGTTGAGCTTGTTGTGTTAAGTTTTTGGGGAGAGTTCTAGTTTTTTGAAGAGCTTCGTCCTCCCGCAAAGAACTCCATCCTCTTCATTGAAGAACGTGAAGAATGCCGGCGCCAACCCGGACATTCTTTTTCTCAATGATTGAAAAAGCGATGCCATCATCCTGCGGCAACGTCAATGGAACAACAGAGCTTTCCCTTCCATCGTCTAGTGAGAAACCTTCTAGAATCGAGGTAGGGGGATTAATTTGAGAATGATTTTGTTCCCATGGATGATTACTTCTAAAAAAAATAATGTGGATCAACTCATCATTACGTTGATCCACGAATGTTTTATTTTAATTGCTGGTTGGAAGTATTGGTATGCTTCAAATTTATTTAAGATATCGTGGGATGATTTGATTCAGTTTTATTTAAATAAAATTTATTGTTTGTTCTTTATAAAACCCTGTTTAATATTTTCCAATTGATAACACCTAACGCGGGGGGGGGGGGGGGGGGGGCGAACAAACACGGCCCGACAACCCTCCGCAGATTGTCTGTTGATGTGTGGATTGACAGGCGATGACAAAATGGGCCTCAATAGAAATTTTAAGACTCCGTAGTGAATTTTGGGTCCTGTAATGACCTTAGGTGCAAATGGCGGCCGAAACGGACCACCGGTGCGCGTCCCGTGGTCTGCGGAGAGCGGTGGCGGTGCGTCTCACCGGCACGGTGGTGTCGGCGACCGGCGGCGGTGGCGCACTAACGGAGAAGACCGTCGCGGCAGACCGGAACGGAAAATCCGTTCTGGATTTGGGGGGAGGGGCGTCATTAAAGCCGTGCCGGTTTGATGGTCAACTTGGGGGAACAGCCCCCCCCCCCCCCCCCCTTCGTCCAGCTCGTCCACGTGCCGAGCCGTCGCCCGCGCTGGGCCGGACTGCCCTTGCCGGGCCGGGCCACCTGCGCCGGGCTAGGCCGCCCGCGTCGGGTCGTACCGCCTGCGCTGGGCCTGGCCGCCCACACCGGGCCGGGCCGCCCGCATCGGGCCGGGCTGCCCATGCTGGGCCAGGCCGACACCAAGGGTACTTGGCCAGGTCGGACCGGGCCCAGACCACCTATTTTCAGGTAGTTTTGTTCAAACGCCTATAACATGGGCTACAGACCTCCGATCGATGCACCATTAGTTTTGTTGTGATCCTTGGATCAAGACGGTCATTTTTGTATATTACACTCAAGGTTTCGAAGAACTTTGTGTACAGCAGGGTTGGTTCGAACCTGAAACCAACAGGGCCCTCGGAGCGGAAACACTTATAACTTGAGTTCCGGACGTCCGATTGACGTGCTGTCGACATTGTTGGATTCCTTTTGGTGAGATAGATCTTTTGACATATTTCACCTGAGGGTTGGACGCAATTAGAATATGGCCAGGTTGGATTGTACCGGAAGTCCAACTGGGCCCCTGGAACGGAAAAGCCGATAACTTTCAGACCGGACGTCCGTTTGACGAACCGTCAGTGGAATTGGTGATCATGTTAAGGAATGGTAACTTTTGAGAATACCCTATGAGAATTCGTGGTACAGTTGAGATACGGCCAGGTTGGTTCGTACACGAAACCAACCAGGCCCCCGGGACTAAAAGGCTAATAACTCACAGATCGGGCGTCCGATTGATGCACCGTATGTTGCGCTGAGTCCCCTATGATGTGGAAGTACTTTGAAATACATCATTGTGAGACTTTTTGATACTTGTATAATTGACCAGTAGCATGTGGAGCGGACCCTCCCGGAGACGAGCGTACGGAGTACGGAGACTGTGTAGCTGGCTGAGTCCTGAAGACTGCTTGTCCGATTCGAGTCGAAGTGTCTTGTATAGACCAGTGGGGAGCACTACTGTGTTTGGGTGGCAGACCCACGCGGGGAGCACTACTGTGTTTGGGTGTCAGACCCACGGTACTCGACAGGAGGAGTACCTATGCAGGCTATTAGGGTGGGTTCACTACTGTGTTTGGGTGGCAGACCCCGGCGGGAAGCACTACTGTGTTTGGGTGGCTGACCTGCAGTACTTGACAGGAGGAGTACCTCAGTAGTCTTAGGATAGTGAGTAGTGCCTCAGAGTCATGACAGGTTCACTATACTCATCAGATATGGAGCTCTTCAGCAGTTTCTGTTTCGATAATGAAAATATTGGTTTGAGCTGATTCAATAACCTTTGTGTTTTCCTCATGATTGAGATGGGTTACTAGATAACTTATGTATATGTATGGGCAAATACCTAAGTAGTGGTTATCCGTCGACTTCATATCTGTGTGAAACATTGTAGATGAGATGGGTTACATGATAACTTAGGTATAAGTATGAACTTATACCTAAGTAATGGTTATCTATTGAGAACTTTATTTGTGTTTATCATTGTTGGATTTAGTGAGACCTTGAGGGTCTCGGGGTCCCTACTGAGTATCATTTACTCACCCCTGCATGGGCTATTCCCGCGCCTCGTTGTGTTGGTTGCAGACGATAGACATCACTGATTGTGGTTTAGGCTTGTAGAGATGGACGGTACCCGGGGGTGGATCTCATGACGAGTCAGTAACCGGAGGTGGATCTCACAACGAGTCGGTACCCAGAGGAGATAGACGGATGTGGAGTGCTGAGGACGACATCTTTACCTACCCTTAATTTCAGAAACCTTAGGATGTTCCAGGAGCTTCTTTCCACCTTTCAGGTGTTTCCATTTGAGTTGTACTTTACTTTCAGTTGTAGATATACCTTTCTTTTGGGCTTGTATTTCCGGCCTCTTGTACTTTCAACACGTTTTTTTACTTCTTTACTTAGTGTAGCTTCTGCTTGTACGCTATTTGTGTGTGTTTTTTTATAAAGGTAATGCCTTCCCTTTTTATTGGGATTTACGCTTTTGGTGCTAGTCGCCAGCCCCTGGCTGAGGGAAGGTGGGCTTGGGGTAGTCACGACGCTGGACCTGAGGACGGGTTATGAAAATTGGTATTAGAGGAGTCAGTTCTACCATGGAACTTAGGACTCTGATATTTTTTTCTGTGAAGAAATAGTGTTAAGGGTACTAAGTGTGGTCTTCGGTTTAGGGAGTCCAGGGTTGGTACGGGCAGTCGACGTATCCATACACCAGGACCCTGACTTCTGATTTCCAACTCAGTGAATGAAAACACTAATTGCGTGTGTGTTTTGAAAGGTTTCCCCTTAAAACAGCTCAAACCAGGTCAGCTCACCAGGTATGTAACAGCCCAAGATTTTATAAAAAATATTCTTTTTAATTTTATTAATGTCTTGTGTTGTACGCTACACCAAAAGGAGCTTGAAAAACACGCATCCTTGACTTGCCTTGCATTACACGCAATCGCGACCTTCCTCGATAGCGTGTGTAATACGCAATACCGAGTTTCACTAAACAACGATATGCTATTAAAATATTATTAAAACTAGCCGGTATGAATAGTAATAACCACTTTTTAAAACTCTGTAAATCTTATTTTTCAAAATGAACTTCATTTTTGGATTCGGAGTATCGAATTTAGCCTAAGGTTAAATTTTGGTACTTTTCGGATAACTTTCATATTCTGATGAAAAGTGAAAATTACTAAATTATAATTAAAAACAACTTTTTTAATCGAAATAATTAATAGTGATAAATTATTAATTTGAGTGGTTTTAAAGTATATTTAGAATATATTTTTACAATTTAATATAATGTTGTTCATTGGATGTAATTTCACATTTAAACCAGACATAATCAAGTGTCAATCTTTTGATAGATATTGTTTCTTAAAAACACGCTATTTGTTTTAACAGCGGGATTTAATTATAAAATTAATTAATGCAAATTCTATGATATGAATTTGGTAAAATAGACTTCATTTTTGAATTCGGAATATGAAATATAGCTTAGGATGAAATTTTGGCATTGTTCTGAAAAACATCAATTTTTGATGAATAGTGAAACTACTAAGTGGTAGTTAAAAAAATTAATTTCTTCATAAATCTTAATTTTACCGCTTCTGTGAATGGAATTTCAAAAATCCGAGAGACACGGTTGATGTCAGTAAGTAAAATGTGGTTCAATGAGATGAAAATAATTTTTGGTGAATAGTAACTTTTTACTTTTTTTTTACCACGGTTAATAGTAAATAGGGTAACTAAGGGTAAATATGATATTACTATTACCCTAACACATGTCCTAATTCTATTGGATAAGTGTAATTCGACCAAAAACAACCTTATGAATATAATATGACCATTTAGGTCCACTTGGATTAGATTATGACATTTAATATTATATTATTTAATGAATAGTTAAAATAGTTAAAATCAAAGTTTAATAACTAAAACATTTTTAATATGGGGTTATACATAAGATAAATTCGACTATAAATATTCATTAGAAAGCTAAAACGATTTCCTAAATAATGATATTTTATTTATAATTTTTAGACTTTAAATAAATTAATTTATTTATGACACAACGATGATGTAGTAATTACCCTTTTAAGGAAATATTAACATAATTGATGTTATAAATGCTCAAATGAATGTAATTTGAGACTTTTTATGACTTAAACTAATTTTCTAGGTTACTATGATATATTAGTGTTGATTTAATCAACTTGGTTCGAACATATAATTCTTTTATGACTTTCACAAAAATCATATATCAAATAGTGTCAAAATTGACACAAAATAGTTTTTAAATCAAATATTATATTATTAATTGTTATTTTATTCCTAAAAATCTAAGGTTCGGCAAAATGACTTAGATAAGGATATATTTATTAATAATATACAATTTGGGGTTCGTTTGGCATGTTATAGTAAGTGTATTAACCATATAGTGAAAGAAAACAAAAAGACACGGTAAAAGTTAAATTATTTAACTTAGAGTTAAATCTAATTGATAAGGTTAAAATAATAACCTAAACTTGTCTAAATCCTATTGGTTGATAGGATTTCGACCCATCCCCACTTTATCTTCGAAATAAGACCCTTTGGAACCATTATAAACCGATTTTGACTTTAATATAAAATAATATTTTGAGATATTCCTAAGGTGCCCCTCTCCTCCCTTATAAAAGGGCACCTCCTCCCCCTCCTCCTCACACCAAATTGAGCACTCAAGCTCGGCCAACCCCTGCCAAAATCTCTTCTCCACTTCCCTAGAATAATCCTAGAGGTTCTGGTCTTCTTCAAATACCAATCTTAGTTCCCTAATTGAAGGATTCAAAGAGGTGTTCCAAAGAAGAGGTAATATCCATTACCGATCTTTTCAATTTCGTTCTTCTTCAACTTCTTCTTCTTTAGTTGTTTCATGACAAAGTAATAACATCAGTATTACTTACATACTGATATGTTATTATAAGTATGAAACAACCCTATTTCACCATCTATCCATCCTACGGAAAAAGAAATCACCGCGCGTGCGTACGTACGGAATACCGTCTCCACGCCGTGGTGTAATCTATTTTCCACCACCACCTTACATGGATGGGTATAATGGTGTAAAGAATAACTATACATAGTTATTACAACATCATATTGATTCTGATATATTTTATAATTCACTCCAATTCAATTCAATATTTATGGAAATGATATCATCACCCGTGCGTACGTACGGACTACCGTCTCCACGACGCGATGAGATTCATTCTCCATGTTAACCATTTAAGAATGATTATAAAGTATATATAGAAATAATAATAATGAAAAATATGACATTATAAAGCTACTGGATTTATGTATATATATGTATATGTATGTCATCTACTTACTTCCATTCAAGACAATAAGGAAAGGAAAACAGCGTTCATGCGTACGTACGGACTACCGTCTCCATGAACGGTGTTTTTCATTTCATTTATCTATCTATTATATATATATACTGAATATATATGATATATAAATCATATTTTATATTCTGGAAGTAAGTAAATCATGATATAAGTAATAATAATGTCAAGAAGAACAAGTCAAAACACCTACGATAAATGAAACGATTTTACCCAAAACGCTTCTTTAACATGGAGTTTACAAAAGAACGGGTAATATAATGTCATAACTGAAGCATATATGATATCATAACAATGAATATGATTCTGTAATAAGTCAATGACATTATTTAAACCATTATACAGGAGCTTCGGACACGTACAAAGCAAATCGGACCTAAGGTAAGGGAAATATCACAATCTCATTTTTATCCGAGATTGTTTATACATTAGTATTTACTGGGGTGTATTTTATCATCCAAATCCATGTTTCCTCAATATGTAATATTATTTCCATCCACCTAAAATTTTTTAAATCCAATTTTACCCTTCGGTGAGTTTTTAGTAAAAGATATGAAAGGAATCTTTTGTCGTTTTTCATACGAGGTACTTTTTTGACTTTTCCGACAAAAGTACGAGAAGAATGTTTTTTTTAACTTATACGGCATGAATGGATTTTTAAAACATTATTTCCAAGAATATTACTTTACAATTTTTCAAGTTTATTTTTAATCAACTTCTTTTAGTTTTAAATTGTAATACATGTTAAGAAAGGAAAATGTTTTTGAATTAGAAAGGATATTTTCCTCAAGAATGGATTTCAAGTGTTTTATCAAATTTATTTTCCATCTAAGATAATAAAGGGTTCTGTTTTTATCCCTATTATTACATGGATTTGATTATGTTATGATGGAAATATTTTTATGAATTCCTTTATCTTATATGAATTGTTTTATGATGTCGTGTTGTTTAAGAATCCCATTTTTTTTACATGGGTTACGCTATCATGTATGGTTTATGATTATGTGGCACACATAAGAAAGGATTCATTATAAGATGGGTGGGACCTATATCTCCCTCCAATGCATTGGGTAAAGATTTTATATCTCATGAGATAGACATGGCTGGAACGGTAGGTTATACCGGTTCAGTGAAACAGGACTGAAACGAGGGTTACTCGATTCAGAAAGGGACTTCGTCCACTAAGATAGTCTTGGCAATGAGTCTTGACTAACAAGAAATGATTCTCTATGATTATGTGTGAATGCCACAAAGTTTCATGTTTTAAGTTATGATTATTGTGATTACATTTCACTGCCATGATTTATCCCATGTTATGATATTATGAGCTCTTTTGCAGGTTAAGATTTCCAAAAATCTATGTTCTTATGTATATGATGTGATTGATATTTCTTTTGTTTACCCTTACTGAGCATTTGAGCTCACCCTTTTATGTTTTCTTTTCCCCAGGATATAAAGAAAGGTTTATAGGTAAAAAAAGGGAAGATCTTTATGCGAGATATTGAAGATCTTTCACCACGATTAGAAGATTACGTTCCGAGTTTCCAAAGACACTAAACTATTACGATCCTTGTGTGTGTGTTTTTGTTATGTACTAAGTATTCCGCAAAAGTAATGTAATGTCCATATACGATAAGCTTCGGGTCTCTACAGTTGGTATCAGAGGAAAGGTTTAGTCAACCTTTGGAAACTAGGATGCGAAAACGTTAGTGAGATCCCTAGAGATATTTCTATGGTATGTCTAGGGATGTCCCTAGGGATAAGTATACGTATAGGTTATAGTAATAGAATTACGCTAACGATAATAGAATTAAACCTAAGATGTTGGATATTGAAGGTACTCCCCTTTATTATGTTGTTTTCCCTAGCATGATTTTTGCCTCTCACACTATTCTTTTTGGGTTTTAGACGATGGCTGGAACCCGAAGGAACCGTGTTGATCAATGCAATGGACAATGCAATGATTGCCCTCCTGAACAAACAAATGTTATGGGAGATGGAGTGCAAAATCTTATTGCTATACTTACACAAGCTATGAATCATTCTGGACTTCCAAATGAGCAGAGAAGGGAACAATATTCTATTGAGTCCTTCATGAGGCAACGTCCACCTTCTTTCAGTGGGTCTTCTGATCCACTTGTGGCTGAACAATGGATCAGTACTACTGAAAAGATATTTTCAGTTCTTCTATGTTCTGATCATGATAAAGTCATCTTAGCAGTATATCGTTTGGAAGGTGAAGCTGATCAATGGTGTAATCTTATCAAGAATACGAGGCCAAGAGATGAAATTGAGTCCATGGAATGGGACGAGTTCAAGAACTTGTTTTTCAGTAAGTAATTCCCTTGTATTCTTCAAACAAAGATGGAGAAAGAGTTTCTTGAACGGAAGCAAAGGGACGATGAATCTGTTGGTACCTATGAAGCAAATTTTACAAGACTTGCAAGGTATGCTTCTGGAATTATCATCCAAACTGAAAGTAAAGTTGATCGATTTTTCAGTGTCTTAAAATCAAGTCTTCGAAGGGCATTAGCTATAAGAGACTTCAGTAGCTATGAAGAAATTGTGCGTTGTGCTATCAAGGTAGAAATGGAAGTTGGTGTTACATATCCATCTCATGGTTTTGACAAGAAACGAAAGATGGAGTTCAAGGAGAAATCTTAGAATAATGGTGAAAAGAAGATGAATGTTTCCTTATGCACAAAGGGTGGAAAGAAGCATGGTGGAGATTGTCTTAAAGGGACTAGAAAATGTTTTAAGTGTGGAAAAGAAGGTCATCGAGCAGCTGAGTGTCGAAGTAATGGAAAAAGGGTTTCTAATGATGTGAATAAAGCAAACACTGCAGAGAACGCACCGCCAACACTTCAATGCTTCAAGTGCAAGGAAATGGGGCATTATGCTGATAATTGCCCTAATCCAAGGGTTAGTGATGATCAACATGAGCAACCACTGAAGGCAAAGGACAAAGGGAAATCACATGCGATCACTATTGGCAATGTTGAATATGACAACGATGTGGTGGAATGATTAAGTGTTTATGTAATGGGATTCCAAAATAATATTGTATCATTGGGTATTGCAATATTTATTGATGTGGTATTCAAAGTGATTGAGATATTTTTTGGAAATAAGATGATATGCGCATAATGAAGACGAGAAAATGAAATGTTTAATAGTATTCATGAGCTCATGATTGATATAAGGACTAAGTGATATCATGGTTTGAGTATATATAATTTTGAGGATTTTGGTATGTGGAAAGTGTTAACTTTTAACTGCACTCATGTTTTCACTAAGGTATTCAAGAGAATACACGATTAAGGACTTTGAATGTTTGGAATGTGACCAACAAGACATATCTTGTGATATGTGGGGATCAACGACAGTATTAAATCTCTGGTAATCGTTGTTACTATATTATGAGAGTGGACTGCAGTATTATGTATAAGCCTAAAGATTAGATTGGATTATGTTGGACATAAGTTAGTATTGTTTAAGGATAGAAGATTTTCGATATTATTGATGGGATGTTATAGTAACGTAGTTTTAGAAAAAGGACAACCTGCAGGACGGGCGACAGCCCATCGCTTCGGACAAGGCTGTAGGAATCGAACCCACAACCGAAGTGCGACTGGCCTTTATCGCCTACCACTGACCTACAGGAAGTCCCTGTTTAGTAGAAACTAGTTTTATTATATTAAGAAGTATGATATATGAAGTATAAGTCCATTTTAGAAACCATATGTGATTAATCTCACTATAGATCGACTTATGTATATAATTTTTACTAACCTTTTGTTTGAGACAGATGGAATGACTCGTCATTCTATCACATGATCTGCTAACACTTCACGAATAACAAATTCAACTTCATTTATTTAAGAGATGAAGTGGAAATTGTTCAAGGCACGAACAATAGTGAGATTGTACCAAAATAAAGTAAGTATTTATTCTAAATCAAATTTTCAACTTTAGGGAAATGATCTTGAAAACCAAAAATGTTGTCCTAGTGATCTTATACCTGATGAATCAGATGGTACCTTATGTCATCACAAATCTATGGATTTGTGATTATTGGCTTTTCCATAGCCATGTTCTCTACCACTCTCTATCAGAACATGATGGTTAGATTTCTCTTCCATATCCATATTTTCACCTATGTGGAAACCCAATGATTTGTTTATTTGGGTAACCGTTACGTTTCATACTTTTGTTTTTAAAGATTAGTTTTGATATTCCTTTTTACGATGTGGGTTTCTATTAAAGAAACTTTCGAATAGTAAACCATTTATAACCCCGACGAATTTCGAGGGCGAAATTCATTTTAAGGGGGGTAGAATGTAACAGCCCAAGATTTTATAAAAAATATTCTTTTTAATTTTATTAATGTCTTGTGTTGTACGCTACACCAAAAGGAGCTTGCACAACACGCATCCTTGACTTGCCTTGCATTACACGCAATCGCGACCTTCCTCGATAGCGTGTGTAATACGCAATACCGAGTTTCACTAAACAACGATATGCTATTAAAATATTATTAAAACTAGCCGGTATGAATAGTAATAACCACTTTTTAAAACTCTGTAAATCTTATTTTTCAAAATGAACTTCATTTTTGGATTCGGAGTATCGAATTTAGCCTAAGGTGAAATTTTGGTACTTTTCGGATAACTTTCATATTCTGATGAATAGTGAAAATTACTAAATTATAATTAAAAACAACTTTTTTAATCGAAATAATTAATAGTGATAAATTATTAATTTGAGTGGTTTTAAAGTATATTTATAATATATTTTTACAATTTAATACAATGTTGGTCATTGGATGTAATTTCACATTTAAACCAGACATAATCAAGTGTCAATCTTTTGATAGATATTGTTTCTTAAAAACACGCTATTTGTTTTAACAGCGGGATTTAATTATAAAATTAATTAATGCAAATTCTATGATATGAATTTGGTAAAATAGACTTCATTTTTGAATTCGGAATATGAAATATAGCTTAGGATGAAATTTTGGCATTGTTCTGAAAAACATCAATTTTTGATGAATAGTGAAACTACTAAGTGGTAGTTAAAAAAATTAATTTCTTCATAAATCTTAATTTTACCGCTTCTGTGAATGGAATTTCAAAAATCCGAGAGACACGGTTGATGTCAGTAAGTAAAATGTGGTTCAATGAGATGAAAATAATTTTTGGTGAATAGTAACTTTTTACTTTTTTTTTTACCACGGTTAATAGTAAATAGGGTAACTAAGGGTAAATATGATATTACTATTACCCTAACACATGTCCTAATTCTATTGGATAAGTGTAATTCGACCAAAAACAACCTTATGAATATAATATGACCATTTAGGTCCACTTGGATTAGATTATGACATTTAATATTATATTATTTAATGAATAGTTAAAATAGTTAAAATCAAAGTTTAATAACTAAAACATTTTTAATATGGGGTTATACATAAGATAAATTCGACTATAAATATTAATTAGAAATCTAAAAATATTTCCTACATAATGATATTTTATTTATAATTTTTAGACTTTAAATAAATTAATTTATTTATGACACAACGATGATGCAGTAATTACCCTTTTAAAGAAATATTAACATAATTGATGTTATAAATGCTCAAATGAATGTAATTTGAAACTTTTTATGACTTAAACTAATTTTCTAGGTTACTATGATATATTAGTGTTGATTTAATCAACTTGGTTCGAACATATAATTCTGTTATGACTTTCACAAAAATCATATATCAAATAGTGTCAAAATTGACACAAAATAGTTTTTAAATCAAATATTATATTATTAATTGTTATTTTATTCATAAAAATCTAAGGTTCGGCCAAATGACTTAGATAAGGATATATTTATTAATAATATACAATTTGGGGTTCGTTTGGCATGTTATAGTAAGTGTATTAACCATATAGTGAAAGAAAACAAAAAGACACGGTAAAAGTTAAATTATTTAACTTAGAGTTAAATCTAATTGATAAGGTTAAAATAATAACCTAAACTTGCCTAAATCCTATTGGTTGATAGGATTTCGACCCATCCCCACTTTATCTTCGAAATAAGACCCTTTGGAACCATTATAAACCGATTTTGACTTTAATATAAAATAATATTTTGAGATATTCCTAAGGTGCCCCTCTCCTCCCTTATAAAAGGGCACCTCCTCCCCCTCCTCCTCACACCAAATTGAGCACTCAAGCTCGGCCAACCCCTGACAAAATCTCTTCTCCACTTCCCTAGAATAATCCTAGAGGTTCTGGTCTTCTTCAAATACCAATCTTAGTTCCCTAAGTGAAGGATTCAAAGAGGCGTTCCAAAGAAGAGGTAATATCCATTACCGATCTTTTCAATTTCGTTCTTCTTCAACTTCTTCTTCTTTAGTTGTTTCATTACAAAGTAATAACATCAGTATTACTTACATACTGATATGTTATTATAAGTATGAAACAACCCTATTTCACCATCTATCCATCCTACGGAAAAAGAAATCACCGCGCGTGCGTACGTACGGAATACCGTCTCCACGCCGTGGTGTAATCTATTTTCCACCACCACCTTACATGGATGGGTATACTGGTGTAAAGAATAACTATACATAGTTATTAAAACATCATATTGATTCTGATATATTGTATAATTCACTCCAATTCAATTCAATATTTATGGAAATGATATCATCGCTCGTGCGTACGTACGGACTACCGTCTCCACGACGCGATGAGATTCATTCTCCATGTTAACCATTTAAGAATGATTATAAAGTATATATAAAAATAATAATAATGAAATATATGACATTATAAAGCTACTGGATTTATGTATATATATGTATATGTATGTCATCTACTTACTTCCATTCAAGACAATAAGGAAAGGAAAACAGCGTTCATGCGTACGTACGGACTACCGTCTCCATGAACGGTGTTTTACATTTCATTTATCTATCTATTATATATATATACTGAATATATATGATATATAAATCATATTTTATATTCTGGAAGTAAGTAAATCATGATATAAGTAATAATAATGTCAAGAAGAACAAGTCAAAACACCTACGATAAATGAAACGATTTTACCCAAAACGCTTCTTTAATATGGAGTTTACAAAAGAACGGGTAATATAATGTCATAAGTGAACCATATATGATATCATAACAATGAATATGATTCTGTAATAAGTCAATGACATTATTTAAACCATTATACAGGAGCTTCGGACACGTACAAAGCAAATCGGACCTAAGGTAAGGGAAATATCACAATCTCATTTTTATCGGAGATTGTTTATACATTAGTATTTACTGGGGTGTATTTTATCATCCACATCCATGTTTCCTCAATATGTAATATTATTTCCATCCACCTAAAATTTTTTAAATCCAATTTTACCCTTCGGTGAGTTTTTAGTAAAAGATATGAAAGGAATCTTTTGTCGTTTTTCGTACGAGGTACTTTTTTGACTTTTCCGACAAAAGTACGAGAAGAATGTTTTTTTAACTTATACGGCATGAATGGATTTTTAAAACATTATTTCCAAGAATATTACTTTACAAGTTTTCAAGTTTATTTTTAATCAACTTCTTTTAGTTTTAAATTGTAAGACATGTTAAGAAAGGAAAATGTTTTTGAAGTAGAAAGGATATTTTCCTCAAGAATGGATTTCAAGTGTTTTATCAAAATTATTTTCCATCTAAGATAATAAAGGGTTCGGTTTTTATCCCTATTATTACATGGATTTGATTATGTTGTGATGGAAATATTTTTATGAATTCCTTTATCTTATATGAATTGTTTTATGATGTCGTGTTGTTTAACAATCCCATTTTTATTACATGGGTTACGCTATGATGTATGGTTTATGATTATGTGGCACACATAAGAAAGGATTCATTATAAGATGGGTGGGACCTATATCTCCCTCCAATGCATTGGGTAAAGATTTTATATCTCATGAGATAGACATGGCTGGAACGGTAGGTTATACCGGTTCAGTGAAACAGGACTGAAACGAGGGTTACTCGATTCAGAAAGGGATTTCGTCCACTAAGATAGTCTTGGAAATGAGTCTTGACTAACAAGAAATGATTCTCTATGATTATGTGTGAATTCCACAAAGTTTCATGTTTTAAGTTATGATTATTGTGATTACATTTCACTGCCATGATTTATCCCATGTTATGATATTATGAGCTCTTTTGCAGGTTAAGATTTCCAAAAAGCTATGTTCTTATGTATATGATGTGATTGATATTTCTTTTGTTTACCCTTACTGAGCATTTGAGCTCACCCTTTTATGTTTTCTTTTCCCCAGGATATAAAGAAAGGTTTATAGGTAAAAAAAAGGGAAGATCTTTATGGGAGATATTGAAGATCTTTCACCACGATTAAAAGATTACGTTCCGAGTTTCCAAAGACACTAAACTATTACGATCCTTGTGTGTGTGTTTTTGTTATGTACTAAGTATTCCGCAAAAGTAATGTAATGTCCATGTACGATAAGCTTCGGGTATCTACAAGGTATAATCATTTGATCATGTCACATCTGTTTTTTTCAGGATGCCTTTCTATGGACGATCAGCTAGAGCCCCGAGAGATGTACATACTGACAGCCTGGTGAGCAACGAGGCCTTGCTACACGGCCCTCTTTCAGTTGAGGTACTAGCGGAGACACCATCAGTACTACCATACGTTGGGCCACTAATGCCACTAACCCCAGCAGCAGGCGATGCATGCCGCTTGAGCGCGCTACACGAGTTCCAGTGCCAGAGGCCACTCAGGTTCCGGGGAGAGACGAACCCACAAGCGGCTGAGGATTGGCTGGAGGTTGTGGTGAGAGTCTTCAGGATAGTAGGTACACCAGCGTATTTCATGGTGATCCTTCCTGCCAGCCTCCTTTAGGCAGCAGCAGGAAGATGGTAGAGCTGGATGCTCCATTTTTGCGATTTTTATGACCTTCACATGGGGATACTTCGATACATTCTTTAGGGTGGAGTTTATATCAGTGACTCTAAACCCTGAGCGTGTTCAAGAGATGATGCATTTGCCGCATTATTTTCCATCAGTAGCCGAGTCATCTGTAAGAAGTAGACAGATGATGCAGAGGGCCAAGAGGACCAGACCAGCAAGTGGGAAACCTCAGGTTATAGGATTGGTAGTGTGGGGTACCCAGGGAGGAGTTAGGTCCAGGCATTCCAAAGGCGGATAGTGTTTCTCCTGCAGCAGGAAGGGGTACATGGCACGTGACTGTCTGACCCCTCACACAGTTGATCCGCAGGCATTGGAGGAGCCACCGAGACAGAAGCAGCAGCGGGTTCTTGAGCAACAGCTGAACAATAGACAAGGTAGTAGAGCTCCGGAAGCAAGTGGATAGGAGCGGAACTAGTAGATTCATTTTTCCCTTGTACTTCTAGTTCCATGTTAAGGTTGTATTTGTGTCTTTATACTTCGAGATGTAGTAATAAAAGACACTTATCATTGTGATGTTTTCTTTCCTGTCCATTTGTTTGGTTGATACTGAGAGGTTCGGGTTAAAACTATTGACTTTACCCTCACTTTCTAGATTTCTACTGGAGGATACCCAGTGACTACACACTGATTCTGATAGTGTGACTCGACCCTTGGAGGGGAGAGTGATGGTTGGATCTCTTGGTAGTAACATCGAGGCCTTATGAAGTTGTCCATGGCATGAATGCATCATTCATTTTAGGATTGACTATATTAGGAAATGTGTGTGGTTCATCCAGGGGATGAGACCATGTTTCTCCTCTCAGAAAAGGGGAAATCTTAGAATCTTTTACAGATCATAGGCGGAGAAGGTGAAGATCATTCAGGAGTGGATGAAGACTGCACAGTGTAGTAATAAACAGGAAACGGGTGCCAGTCTCAGAGACTCGGGCGTGTAAAATTTTCAAGAAGAGGAAGCGTTAAGGACAGATGAGTCTGCGGAGCAGTAGATGTGGAGGCAGATCTAGGATAGCAGCATGGGGTGGTATACATTTCAACATGTTATAACCACCCGCCTTTGTTATCCCCTCCAGGTTAAGGGAGTTGGAGGGCAGAGAAAACGTTTAGCTGCATGCCGTCAAGGAGTGTGACCCAATGGCTCTAAGAATGATTAGAGGGACAGTCTGTGTCCACTACTAGCTGCCGTAGCAACAGAAGTTGATACAAATCCTTCATTCCTTCCACGAATCTTATCCCAAATCTAGAGTTTCCGGTAAGCCATAGACTTGACCCTCACGTCTAGAGATACCTTTGGGAGGAGACTCAATAATCAAACTTACACCGACAGTGTGATCTGACCCTCGAGGCGTGATTTTTGGTTGGAATCTCTTGGTGGAAGCATCGAGGCCTTACGACGTTGGTATGAGTATGGATTGGATCCACAGATAAAACACATATTTACTATTTTAGGAAAAAAAAGGTTGTGGTTTATCTACAACATTGGGGTGGGTTTTCCTTGGTCGGCGAAAAGGAAACCCTAGGCAGCACAGGATAAACTCTTGCATATGAGGGTGCAGCCGATCACACTAGAGTCGGTAAACCCTATCCTCGTGGAATCAAGAGTTTTTAGTTTCAGTTCTAATCATGAAGAGGAGGCCACTAGAGTTTGAGGATGGTGATCACGTCCTTATACGGGTCTCACCTCGATGAGGTTTTCGGAGATGTGGCCGAGGTGGCAAGTTACCTCCAAGGTTCAACAGACCTTTCTAGGTCCTCAGTAGGGTAGGTGATGTGGTTTACCACTTGACCTTTCCATCTCAATTGCACCGGGTGCATGATGTCATTCACATATCTCAGCTGAGTAGATACGTGTACGATTCTTCACATCATCGACCACAGGGAGTTGGACGTTGGTGACAGGGCGACATGAATGGAGGTTCCAGTGGAGATCGAGGATCGACAGGAGTGGGTCCTACGTGGACAGTTGATTCCTCAGGTGCTCTTTCCCTGGCAGCACAAGAACATCCGGGAG
Source organism: Viscum album (assembly GCA_963277665.1). Lineage (NCBI taxonomy): Eukaryota > Viridiplantae > Streptophyta > Magnoliopsida > Santalales > Viscaceae > Viscum > Viscum album. The sequence goes on along the minus strand of OY728135.1, from coordinate 863,681,028 downwards.
ATCACTTGGGAGCGAAAGGATCAGATGTGTGCTCAGTACCACTTTGTTTTCCCTAGTGTGTGTTGAAGCTTTACTGGGACGTAAATCCCTGAGGTGGTAGTGATGTAAAGACCCAAAAATTTCAAGGAATATTTTTTCATAATTTCTTTGGAATTTTACGAGTATGCAGTTTCTAACAACACCTGATTCCGAGGCCCGGTGTGACCTGAATCAATTTATGATGTTTAGCTCAGGTACGTTCAGTGAACGAACGAGCGGGTTTTTCTATCTTTTTAATCGGTGGTTGGAATAGAAATCTGAGGGCACCGATGAAACTGCAGCGCCAGTAATTGCTTAGGAGGACCTTTTTCGAAGGTTCATTTGCTCGGGAGGAGATGTTTAAAAAAAGTGGTTCACTTGAAGAGTGAAATAAAATCTGTGTTACAAATTTTATTTCTTTTCTATGTGGTTATAACCTATGTGTGGAAGTTGGGATGAGACCCACTAGGTTGCTAACTTCTCTTGAGATGTTAAAGGATAGGTGGGTCGCACACGAACCCCCAACCCATCAAATTACTTTAACTCCTCTAAACCCCTTTTTAATTAAGTGACTCCTCCCCTTCTCACCTACCACATTAATTCATGGCAACTAAACACCTAATTAATTTCAAAACTTAAGATTAATTAATTAAGTGTGTTTGGTTTTGAATTTTTGAATTTTGAAATGCATGTCTTGAGTAATAAAATAAGAGGTGTCTTATTTTATTTGGGTTGAGCTTGTTGTGTTAAGTTTTTTGGGAGAGTTCTAGTTTTTGAAGAGCTTCGTCCTCCCGCGAAGAACTCTATCCTCTTCATTGAAGAACGCAAAGAACGCCGGCACCAACCCCGACTTTATTTTTCTCGACGATTGATGAAGCGATGCCATCATCCTGCGGCAGCGTCAATGGAACAGCGGAGATTTCCCTTCCTTCGTCAAGCGATCAACCTTCTATAATCAAGGTAGGGGGATTAATTTGAGAATGATTTTATTCCCATGGATGATTATTTCTAAAACGAAGAACGCGGATCGACTCATCATTACGTTGATCCACAAATGTTTTATTTTAATTGCTGGTTGGAAGTATTGGTATGCTTCAAATTTATTTAAGATATCGTGGGATGATTTCATTCAATATTATTTAAAAAAAATCGATTGTTTGATCTTTATAAAACCCTATTTAATCTTTTCCGGTTGATAACACCTAATGCGGGGGGGGGGAACAAACACGGCCCAACAACCCTCCACAGATTGTCTGTTGATGTGCGGATTGACGGGCGATGAAAAAATGGGCCTCAATACAAATTTGAAGACTCCATAGTGAATTTTGGGTCCCGTAATAACCTTAGGCGCAGACGGCGGCCGAAACGGACCACCGGTGCGCGTCCGGTGGTCCGCGGAGAGCGGCAGCGGCGCGCCGCCGGAGAAGACCATCGCGTCTGGGCCGTGGCGGACCGGAATGGAAAAGTCGTTCCGGATTTAAGGGGTCTATGCATTAAAGACGCACCGGTTCTCTGGTCAACCAGGGGGAATATCGTCCCACCCCTTTTCTTCCAGCGCGACCACGTGCCGAGCCGCGGCCCGCGCTAGGCCAGACCGCCCACGCCGGGCTGGGCCGCCCGCGTGGGGCTGGACTGCTCGCGCTGGGTTGGGCCACCCGAACTGGGTTGGGCCACCACTCTTGGCCGGGCCGCTCCCTAACGGGCCGGACCCGGACCTGAGTCGGACCGGGCCCCGACCCCCTATTTTCGGGCAGTTTCGTTCAAACGCCCTCACTTGAGCTACAGACCTCTGATCTACGCAACGTCAGTTGATTTGAGATCCTTGGATCGAGACGATCATTTCGGTATATTAAACTCAAGGTTTTGGAGATCTTTGTGTATATCCAGGTTGGTTCGAACCCGAAACCAACCGGGCCCTCGGAGCAGAAACGTTTATAACATGAGTTCCGGACGTCCGATTGACGTTCCGTCAACTTTGTTGGATTCCTTTCAGTGAGACTGATCTTTTGGCATAGTTCACCAAAGGTTTGGACGCAGTTGGAATATGTTCGGGTTGGATTGTACCTGAAACCCAACCGGGCTCCTGGAATAAAAAAGGCGATAACTTTCAGACCGGACGTCTGTTTGACGAACCGTCAGCGGCATTGGTGATCACATTGAGGAACGGTCCCTTTTGAGTATACCCTATTATAGTTCGAGGTACAGTTGAGATACGGCCAGGTTGGTTCATACATGAAACCAACCAGGCCCTCGGTACTAAAAGGGTAATAACTCACAGACTGGGCGTCTGATTGACGCACCGTCTGTTGCTTTGAGACCCCTATGACGTGGCAGTCCTTTGAGATACTTATTCATGATACTTTGTGATACTCGGAGAATTGACCAGTAGCTCATGGATCTGACCCTCCCGGAGACGAGTGTACGGAGTACGGATACCGTGTAGCTGGCTGAGACCTAAAGACTTCTTATCCGATTCGATTCAGAGTGACTTGTATAGCCTAGTGGGGATCACTATTGTGTTTGGGTGGAAGACCCACAGCTGGGAGCACTACTGTGTTTGGGTGACAGACCTGCGGTACTTGACAGGAGGAGTACCTCTGCAGGCTATTAGGGGGGGTGCACTACTGTGTTTGGGTGGTAGACCCCGGCGGGAAGCACTACTGTGTTTGGGTGGCTCACCCGCGGTACTCGACGGGAGGAGTACCTTAGCAGTCTTAGGTTAGTGAGCAGTGTCGCGGAGTTGTGACAGGTTCACTGTACTCGTCAGAGACAGAGCTATTTAGTAGTTGAGATTTCGATAATGAAAATCCTTGTTTGAGATGAGTCAATTACCTTTGTATTTTCCTCATGATTGAGATGGGATACTAGATAACTTACGTATATGTATGGGCATATACCTAAGTAGTGGTTATCGGTCGACTTCATATCTGTGTGAAACCTTGTAGCTGTGATGGGATACTTGATATCTTTGGTATAAGTACGAACTTATACCTAAGTAAGGGTTATCCATTGAGAACTTTCTTTTTGTTTATCCTTTTTGGATTTAGTGAGACCTTGAGGGTCTCGGGGTCCCTACTGAGAATCGTATACTCACCCCTGCACGGGCTATGCCTGCACCTCATTGTGTTGGTTGCAAATGATGGACATCACTGATCGTGGTTGAGGCTTGTAGAGCTAGATTGTACCTAGAGGTGGATCTCACGACGATTCAGTACCCGGAGGTGGATCTCACGACGAGTCGGTACCCAGAGGAGACGGACGAACATGGAGTGCTAAGGAGGACATATGTACCTACCCATCAGGTAGGAAAACGGAGGACGTTCCATGAGATGCTTGTAACCTTTCTGCTCTTGTCCTTTGATTTGTACTTTACTTTCTGTTGTAGTTGTACCTTTCTTTTGGGCTTGTATTTCTGGCCTCTTGTACTTTAAGCACGTTTGTTTTACTACTTTAATTAGTGTATATTCTGCTTGTACTCAGTTTGTGTGTGTTTTCGTTCCATAAAGGCAATGCATTCCCTTTTTATTGGGATTTATGCCTTTGGTGCAAGTCCCCAGCCCCTGGCCTATGCAAGGCAGGATTGGGGTAGTCACGACGCGGGCCCTGAGGACGGGTCGTGACATAGATATTCTTACCTTATCATCCAATGAATAAATGATAATGTCTTTAGTTTTATGGTGGACTAATGCCTCTGAAAGGGATGTTATTCTTTTTTATTACCTCATCAAATGGATGGTATTTGTAAGGGTAATTAAAGAAATATATTATTTTTATGATATAATTATTTTCATGGAAAAATAAAATAACACTTACCATACTTCCATTTGGTCTTTGAAAAATAGAAATATTACTCATGCCTATGTATGGCCTACCGTTTGAATGATTGTAACGTAATTATTTTTTCATAACAATATTTCATTTATTGTTATAAAAACATTATTTTATTTAAAATAATAATTTTTTTTACCATTTTTAATATGAATAATAAATAATCCCATCGACCTTAGTCAACTTACAAAATTGACATTAGAAATTTGAGTCATTTATTTCTATAAAATTAACTGGTTAACTAATTGAGTGTTTTTTGTTAAAATAAAAAAAGAATAATAAAATTGAAAAGGGTTATTAATAAAATATTTAATTTAATTAAGTCTATTATTTATGTGTATAAAGAACCCAAATGAAAAAATAGGCTCATGTTAATGGATCATTCTAACCCCCCTTTCTTCAAGGGTTAACCATTCTCTCTCTAATTCAATTTCACTATATTTAATGTTATGAAATGACCCTAAATTATGTTTATATGTCCCTAAATCTATTAATATCTTATTAAACCTTAAATTTATTAGGTAATACAATTTATATGACCATCTCTAAAATTCCTTCTTTAAGGAATATCTTTTGATTATGTTATGAGAGAGGATTATGAAACCCATCTATTTCCATGATAAATAATTCTGTTTGCATTTTCATTGAAATAATTATGATGAAACCATAATCATGTACAAAAAATGAATATGATAGTTGGGACAAAAATTATTTATCACTATAATTAATTGTGTAATGGTTTGGTCACATGAGACATCATGTAAGGGGTTAGGGGGTTAACCTAATCCATTTTGGGACTTTTTTGACCATGTGATGTTTACTTCGAAGTGATCCTTGACTTATGTTTGTGGTATATTTTAAGTTATCCCTAATTTCTAATGTTTCTATGTTATTATGATACCATGCTCTTTATGTAATGCTTCCACTTGAATACTCATGTTCCTTCTCTTTTATGATATCATGTTATACTTTTGACTCACAAGTGATGATTCCTTATATTGTTCATTTCCATACTTGGATTTTTATATCACCACTTTATTTTATTTATTCCCCAAGTTATCAAATTTATATTTAGGATCTTGAATAATTTTTCAAAACTCACTAATGAAAATTAAATAAGTATAACATGTTTTATTTTCCTCTTATGTATTATAAACCTAGTCCTACAAGGACACTAGGACATTACGATCCTTGTGTTATATAAATAGATACTTATGTTTAAGAATCACGTTTTAATATATGTAAAGGTCATGGGTCACTATATATTATTAAACCATGAGTCTCAACTAATCATCTTTTTATGAACATCGATAATTTATAGATTTTAGTTTTCACGTTCTACTTTCTTTTATAACTTCTTATCTTCTTGATGTTAAATATAAAACATAGAATAATGTAAAACACCGTTATAATTAATTTTTTTATCTCTCTATATGTCTATATATTAAAGGGAATTTAATGTTTATCTTCACAATCAAATCTAACCTCAATTATAAAATCTTTATATTCTTTTTCCTCCCCACTCTTCTAGACTATAATAGTCACAAGGACATCATCACTGTGATATCTATAGTCATCAACCTCGTATACTTTTTCCCTTTGATTTATCATCTTTTTATTTATAAATTTTCTTTCATTGAATATTTTTTGGTTTGGTTTCCACTTGTTTTTCATAACATTGAATGTATTTTTTTGTTCTTTTCTTCACCATCATCTGATAATTTCTTGTGACACCTAGAAACAATAAACCATAATTTTACACATTAGGAAAAAGTGAGTGTTAGTTTACCCTTAAAATTCCTTTTTCCCATTTTTATATTAGATGAATGAAATAACATAAATTCATCAACATATTTGTCATATAATTATTATTTAATTGATATTTTCTTTATAGATCTGAAAGATATCTCTTCAGAATATTCCTTTATAACTAATTTTTTATCATCATTCCTTGTTTCAAATGTCACAAGTGTGTCATGAAGGTTGTCCAATGTACCTTTTATGGGGCCTTTATCTTTGATAATAAAAAAATATTCATTAAAATAATAATTTATTCCTTTAATGATTATTTTAAAAAAATTATATCACGACTGACCTCTCTATTTCCACAAATTTATTCAATTGGAATGTTCAGTTGATTGAAAAAGTCGTCCAATGTCTTATATGACCCCGTTATTAAATATTTATATTTTTCAACATGAATTTCATCATTTATTTCTAATCATTTTAATCACTTTTATGAATATTTATAAGTTTGTCCAACAAAACATGTGATCTCTTGCATGAAATCACCTTTATATAGATATGTTTTTTTGAATCTCCCCTAAAGCATTTATTTCCTCAGAATAAGAAACCAAGTATTTTTTAACACTATATGTCAATGATCTAATATCCATACTTGTATATATTCCATGAATTATAACTATATTACCCTCTATTTTTAATGATTAAAAAATGTATTCCATGTTTCCATAGCAAGATGTTTCTGCTATAAAAAAATTGGGATTCTATGATTATTCATTTATTTTTTCATCAAGACATAAAGATAAATAACTCCACATTGAACAATTGGATATGATACTACTTGTTAGTCACTAACAAGGATTAAAACTTTTTAAGGGCTGGATAGATGGATGTTAATTAAAAGATTCTCTCTTCAAAAATCATCTTCAGTATTTATTAGGAACACATCTCTGTGTTTTCCTCACTGTGATAATGAAGTAAAAAATAAAGAACAAAATAAATTTTACTTTTTCACAAAATTTTGTTATCCAAGAATCATGCATGATAATGTGATTATGCACGAGAGACCCAAAACCTAATTATTTTCATGATTATATGTTTGTGGTAATGGTACTAACGCTCTAGGTTTACATCCATTCACAACTATAAATCTCACTACTCTCCTCATATTACTCAACACGCTACTCCACTTGTGTTCTATTTTTCTTCCATGACCGAATAGTAAATTACACTAGGGATGGTGTATCAAATAATGCCAATTTCCTTTTGTTTCAATGACATCACACAATCGTTTCTAGTGAGTGAACTCCTAGAGAACCTCTTATAGAACCTCTACTCCATATTCAGTGTCAAAAACTAAAATTTCACCTACTCTATAATATTAATTATCTCTATCTTACCCTCTCTATATTTTATGATGTGATATAATTTTTTTTTCAAAAATACTTTTTCCCCTTCAAATTTTTTGGAAGACTTATTTTCTGAAAAGTTTCCAAAACTATTTTGAATCTATTTTAATTTAAATATCATTTTAAAAATAATTATGTCATTATCCTTTATTCCATGACTAATTTTAATGTAATTTTATCTAAAAACCCCTTACTTTCATGATTTGAATTCAGTCAAAACAAGATCCAAAATATATTCTAAATTTGGTATTTAAAAACACTATCATCTCAACACTGCAGCACCCTCTATGTCAGCTCCAGCAGCTTCCCCGTCATGAGCTATATGGCCCAGTAATGACCAACATGATCATACTTAAACATGCATTAAAATATTGATAACATACAATCATGTTATTCCCATGAATCAAAACTCAATTATCTACTATAATTCCCCCCTAGAACAATCATATTTAATATCCATGAAAATCCATAACAACTTCTTCTGTTGTCCTTCTCCTATGAATTTTGAAGTCTCAATTGAATTATATATAGAGTTAGATAACTCGTATGAAAATATCAAACACTCTTATATAACCCTTATGACTTATATATAATCACTAATCACTCATACAAAAATTCAAAAGACTAATATTCACATAAATGCGGCCTTATACATGTAGGCTGTTTACTCATCCAACCACTAGAAATTACTTGTACACACCTGAAAGATGAAAATTATGTGAAAAACATTATAAATTTACCAAACATGAAAATAAACCATATTTTTCTATAATTCCATAAAAATAGTAAAGTCGAAACAAATTTCTTCATCCTAGATGTAATTTACTCCAGAAAATAACATAGGATCCATTATTTTTTTTCCACATCATTGTTAATAGACAACACCCAAAAATTTATCATAGGATATTTTTTCTAACAGATACCATGTAATTTAGTTTTTTATTATGATTTAAGGTGTACAATAGGGAACAAGTTTTTTGAATCATTCAATAAAACTATACATTCAATTTAAACTCTTGTGGTTATACTTTTAATCCACCTAAAACAACCATTTATGACATATTTACCCTATTTAATTACATGGATATAATATTGGGAGATTTATGGGGTATTATGATTATTTTATTTATTTTTCAATATATGTTTTTTATATTTATAATATCAATGCCTAGATCAAAATAAAATGGATACCTAAATCAATTTCATTGTAGTTCCTCAATGATTTAGTCCATTTCTCCTATTAATTCATGAATTGATCTTGGAAAATGATCTAGTGTAGGATAATAAAATTTATTTATTATAGATAAGTGTTTTTAAGATTGAACTATGATATATATATAATATTTTCCATAAGAGGGTCAGCATCTTGAAAATTTTAGGGATTATAACATTTCCTTTTCCATGTCATAGTGATTTCATAATGTTATATATTTATTGGTAACATACATTCTATTAAGATGAAACTAATAATTATTGAAGATGTATAAAAATGTATTGATTTAAGAAAAATCTCATGTAAAAAATTTATTTTAATAAATTATTTTAATAAATAAAATAATTAGAAAAATATATATATATTTGTTAAGGTTTAATGATAAATTTAGATATATTGGTTGATGATAATGGATGGAATATAATTTTTAAAGTGGGAATGTGTTAATTCAGAATTTTTTATTTTATCATTCATTATCATGAACAGGTGGAGTAATAAGGGGTTTGAATAAGATAATTATTTTATGATTAGAATGAACTTTTATGATATTTGTTAGTTGATGATTAATTGGTCGATGTATTTTATGAGATTAAATAGGTAAACATTATATTATTTGAGAAGAGTTTAGAAATGGGGTGTGGTTTAACATATGATATTGGATATTGGTTTCCCATATAAATATTGATGTTAGGTAGTTGGTGGGGTATGAATAAATAGTGTTTATAAATTAAATTTGTAATATAAATGGTAACATAAAGTTAATTTATCTAAAATGTTGTTTAATATAATTATTCTATATAATTTTGATAATCTTGGTAGATTATATGTTTTATAATATTGGAATTAATTTTTTATGTAATTTAATTTTTGATAATATTTAATTCTTATTAAAAGTAATCGAAATTTTTATTAAATACATGAAATCTTTCAGGTTCAATGGGGTTACTTGTTGATAAGTGTCATGGAATTGAAAGTTTAAATTGATGTTATTATAGAAATAATGCTATATTTTTATTTTATTTACAATGATATTTTCCTCGTATATGGTTATCTTTGTTTTTGTAGTATTTATTGTTAAGAATAATTAGGATATTCTCATCACATAAAGGGGTGAATCAGTGTTGAAGTAGTTTCTTCCAATTAAATCTTTTTACCCTTTTACATATTTGACCATTTAAGATAATGATTGTCTCATTATCATATAGTTCCTTCATATGTTAACACACCCATAAAGATGATAGTATATTTACATAGTATAACTTTCAATATAAATGGATGGCCCTTGGTACAATTGCGAAACAATGCTCGGTCACATTATCCACTATAATGATATATATGTTACTATAGTTCAGCTATAAAATGGTTACAAACAAGATTTGTGGTACCCTACACTCAATAGGGGATACATAAAATAATACGAAGAACATTTATTAGTATTATCTCGTCCAAATACATATTCTTTATGGATATTTATATATCATTTATAAATAGTCAATAAATTCATTAACTTTTTTGGAACATCAAGAATGCCCTCCAATAGATATGCCTTCCTCTGATTGGAATAGTACTATATCTTTCTTCTCATATTAATGTATTAATTTAATAGTAGCATACATTTAACTACTTATCTCATTCTATTGTATGTACAACAGTGAAATCCCCTTTAAAGAAGAAATACCCAGGGCTACTTCTTCATTTTCTTCTTCCTGTAATGACCTAGGATTTTCTAAATAATTTGTTTCCTAAATAATTTTTTGCAAATATTATTGTTTTCGACGCTTTCCGCCGGGGCGCGCGCGCATCCGTCCGTCCGCGGAGGGGGACGCGCGACTTCGTTGCCCCGTATTCCCGCTTTCCAAAGGCGGGCGGCATTCGTTCTTTGTTTAGGTATGTCTGCTCCTTGATCGAAACGGGATAATGGGATGTCGGTTCTTCCCTCCGTGGATTCCTCCTCGGAGCTCGTCACCTAGTCCAGGTCTCCCTCATAGATTTAATACGTAGTTCGTGAAACTCTTCCCAGTGCCATGTTTCCATGGATGCCGGTTAATTACACTGCTTCTGTCGGGACATTCCAAAGGGTCTGGTCAGGGAAGCAACCTTCAGTCGGGGGAGTAGTCACGTTGAGGCATCAGTAGCGTGTCTGGATGCTGGGGAACCTGGCGTGTTTGTCTGTCGTCCCTGGTCATAGGGATTCTCGAGGGCGTGGAAGCCCGAGGCATCCCACATCGAACGCGGGGAATTATATGCCATAGACACATGTCTGAGGTTTTCCTCAGCTTCCCGTGTTTAACACAGGGTATGCCGCGAGTTTAACGTCCAGCGGAGATGGATCAACCCAACCAGAGCATTAGCCCGGGTAGATCGGATTGAGGGATTTTCCTTGAAGGGATGCCGATACCGGGGCCAGCCCATGGGCGGCCGCGAAGAAGAGCATACTGACATGGTCTCACCGAGACATGAGGCCCGGGCGAGGATCAAGGTGGATAGTGGATGAATGGAGCAGAGGGGAGTGAAATGGGAACATCGCAGGGGGGTGACGGTGGAGTTGGGCTTGAGCCCTGAAGAGGCTTCCTACATATCCCCATGGCAGGGAATCAAAGTCCGCGTAGTTCGGGTCGGTGCCGGTAAACCGGCGTGAGGGTGGACCTTGGTCCGATGGGCATTGTCAGCGAACCGACGTGAAAGTAGACCCGTGAGTCCACTAATGGTGGGATTGAACCTCGGGAAGGTTTCCTACGTACCATGCCTTGACATGGATCAAAGACCTCGTAGTTCATAGAATTGATGGGATACAGTTTATTGTCATGCAGGACGAGAATGAGCCCTGACGTGAATGAACGATAGGAATTGGGTGTCGGTGAACCGACGTAAATGGGGGACCTTGGTCCAATGGGAGATGGGCTTGAACCTTGGGAAGGTTTCCTACGTACCATGCCTTGACATGGATCAAAGTCCTCGTAGTTCGGATTAGTCACAACGGCTTGCTGTCGAACTGGAATTGCAGTTTTAACGTCGGGCTGGGCGTAGGTAGAACACGACGTGAATTGAATGATGGGTGGGCTTGAACCTCGTGGAGGCTTCCTACGTACCATGACATTACATGGATCAAAGACCTCGTAGTTCAAATGGGGCTTTGTCGGCGAACCGACATGAAGGTGGACCTTGGTCCGTTTGTGGTGGGCTTGAACTTTGGGAAGATTTCCTATGTACCATGCCTTGACATGGATCAAAGTCCTCGTAGTTTGCTAAGGAATGGGTGTGCAGTTTAATGTCATGCAGGACAAAGAGACATACAGTTTAACATCATGCTGGATGGAAGTGTGCAGTTTAATGTCATGCAGGACGTGGGTATGACCCGACATGAAAGTAGACCCATGAGTCCACTAGTGGTGGGATTGAACCTCGTGGAGGCTTCCTACGTTCCATGCCTTGACATGGATCAATGTCCTCGTAGTTCACCGTGGGATGGGTCGCAACGACTTACCACTGGACCGGAATGCAGTTTAACGTCGTGCTGGACAGGAATGGGACCCGACGTGAAATGACTGGTGGGCTTGAGCCTCAGGGAGGCTTCTTACGTACCATGCCTTGATATGGATCAAAGTCCCAATAGTTCAAAAAGATGGGTTCGTCGGTGAACCGACGTGAAAGTAGACCCAGGGGTCCACTATTGGTGGGCTTGAACCTCATGAAGGCTTCCTACGTACCATTCCTTGACATTGATCAAAGTCCTCGTAGTTCAAAGGAGATGATTCCGTCGGTGAACCGACGTGAAAGTAGACTCAGGGGTCCACTATTGGTGGGATTGAACCTCATGAAGGCTTCCTACGTACCATGCCTTGGCATGGATCAAAGTCCTCGTAGTTCACTAACAGGAACGTGAAATGACGGGTGGGCTTGAACCTCATGGAGGCTTCCTACGTACCATGCCATGGCATGGATCAAAGTCCTCGTAGTTCACTAGGATGGGTGTCAGGGTCGGTGCTCACTCTAACGTGAGTCATGCTCGGTGTGAGAAACAAGAGGTTGCAAGGACCTGACGATCACGTAGCGAAGGATGCGTCCGTGAGAAGTGAAGAAGGGATTATGCATTACGCGGCCCATGGTGTTGGGACTTACTCTAGGATGGAGGCCCATGGTGCGACAAAGCGCGAGAAAGATGGACCTTGGCCCAATGATGGGAGGTACCTCGTCCCATATCATGCCCTCCACTGACCTTGGTAGTGGGGATGTACGGAGATGCAGAGGTGCATCCATCCGTTGGGGAACTAGGGTTTCCCTTCTCCTACGAACATACGCCACTCCGAAAAGAAGGATATCATCCCTTATGGATGGGTGATTCCATTCTCGTGGAGACGAGTGGTGTAAAGAATGTTTGAGCTGGGGGAACCCTTCGTGAGGGAGACGAGGTTGGGTCACAGTTTAACGTCATGTGTTGAAGACGTGGTGCTTGGCATTTTAACGTCCTGCAGCTCAGATGAGGTGGGTTCACTCCACACCCTCAGGACTTACATAACCGGTACCCTCTGGTCCTTGGGGGAGGGAAGGTACCAGTAAGGCCATGGTCATGGGGGGTTGTGGAACGAACCATCGAGGGGTCCACGTTAGCGTGGCTATGCGAAGAAGCAATAGCTGTTAGCGTGCCTATGCGAAGAAGCATTAGGCGAAGCAACGCTATGAGTGGTATTGTCCATGGGACTTTGAAATCACATCATGCAAACCTGGAGGGTTGCACGGGAAGATGAATCGCTAAGCAAAGGAATGTGCTTCGTGAAGTGGAGTGCCTTGGCCTTATCATGGGGCGTAGGTGGGAATGGAAGGTGCTTTACGAAGTGGAACAGTGTTCGCGGAGCACTACCTCGTGAAGAAGGGGTGTCTCGCGAAGCATGGTCCTGCAAAGCAATGTGCTTCGTGAAGTGGAGTGATCCTGCCTTAGCATAGGGATTACTCGTATGGGTTGGTTGTTTCGTGAAGCACAAGTGCTCCGCGGCTGCCTGGGTTCCCTTGGGAATCCCCTTCCTTCGCGAATTCCCTTGAGCTTCGCGAAGGGCATCCCTCTCGGAAGAGGGGCTCAAAACGAGACAAAGCAGAGTCGTCTTGCGAAGTAGGAATACCTCGCAGAGCTCATGATTCCTGGGGAAAAGAGTGCTTTGCGATTCGGGAGAGGAGAAGCTGAAAGGTCGGATTTTCCATCCCCTGGACTCAGGGGGAGTTCAGTATTTATCGCGAAGAGGCGCCACGAAGCAGGACTCGCGCGCCGCCTCTTTTGCTTCACGGCGGCTCACGAACGTCAAACGCGTTCGCGAAGAATCACCGCCTCTGGAGCTTCGCGGTGGTTCGCGAACGTCAAACGCGTTCGCGAAGAATCACAGCCTCTGGAGCTTCGCGGTGGCTCGCGAACGTCAAACGCGTTCGCGAAGAATCACCGCCTCTGGAGCTTCGCGAGCCGCGAGGGTCGGGGCGCTTCGCGACGGGGCTTCGCGTGAGTGCTTCGCGTCGGGGCTTCGCGAGGCAGTGCGCCTGCATTCCTTTTTTTCTCCTTTCTATAGGGCCATATTTTGGCGCCATCAAATGCCCCCCTCAGACTTGGAGCCGCGGAGGGCAAGGGTCGAAGTCTGAGGGAAAACCACCAAAATTGTTGGAGGTTCGTGATGTCGCTCCGCGAAGGGGACCCGCGATGCTGACTGGGGCCGTGGATCATGCGCCGCGATGCTCCGCACTGGGGATGCGCCGCGATGCTCCGGGTCGCTGCCTATAAATAGGGGGGTCGACCTCTTTTGTCCTCACGTGCCTTCTTTGTCTTTTTGTGCTCTCGACTTCGCGAAGCTCCGCGTACTCCGCGACAGCCCTCTGCGCATCGAGCTTCGCGGCGAACCGCGGGTCTCCAGCTCCGCGTCCACAGTAATCGAACATCTGCTTGTCGGCCTTGGCCGGGCTTCGCAACTTGCTCTCGCGACCGACCTTCGCGGTTCAGCTTCGCGATTCAGCTTCGCGATCAACCTTTGCGATCCAGCTGAAAAAAAGTTCTTTTCTAAGGACCAGAGTTAGAATGGCCCATCAAGAGGCTGTATTGGGGGTATTGGCGGATGCTGCTCGTCGGGATGAGATGGCCAACCGTCCAGGCTTGGGGGAGATGATCCAGAGCAACTCAGACCATACTTCTTTGACAGATCTGCTATCAGAGGGTCAGAAGGACTATCCACAATGCAAGAAACTGCCACTGTACGGCTTCGGGCTGAGTGATTACATCTTTATCCCTAGGGCGAGTAGGGATGAGCCAGCTTGCTGGTTCAGGAGCATACCATGCCAGCACCAATGGTTCAGGGCGTCCGATGGTCACACACAAGAGAACTTCACACCCGTCACTGCAGACTGTCTCTACAACCATGTGAATGACATTGACGGCAGGCCACTGCAACCGGAGATGTCACCTCCTCTCTACCGCACCATACTGAAGGCGGCTTTGCAGGATTCGAAGAAAGGATGGTCTGATGAGTGGGACCTACGCCAGGGAGGCAACTTTACCAATGACTGGGCCTGGGCCTACTGGGTAGGTGCCTCGTGCGAGGATTTCGGGGCCGAGCTGAGGAGAGTGGGGCTGTATGAGGCGGCGTGGGCCTCCCAATTCCACATTTACCAACCAAAGCAACTGATGCCGGAATTGTTGAGCAGATGGTCGTCCAGGACCAACACTTTCCACCTGCATCATGGGGAGGTGGGCATCAGCCTATGGGATGTCCACCAAATTTCTGGGGTCCCGATCTTGGGGGCCATGTATGACGAATTCCTCCCCGTCATCAGTGCATGTGAGGATACGGAGCAAATGCCGCGATTGGCGTCGGCGCTGATGGCACTTGTCCCTGGGGAGGACAAGGAGACAGTGAGGGATGTCCATTTTAGGAGATGGTTCAAGCGCTTCCTGAACTTCCCATAGAATCAAGAGTTCCCTCCGAGGCCTCGAACTTGTCCAAGGGCGGCCCAACGGGGCAATGGGCACTCGTACTGGCGGGTCTTGGAGGACATCCAATGGAAGACTTGGGGTTTCAGCGTCAGCACTGAACAACAGCCGATAGTCAGGCTGGCGGCGTTCATCGCAGCTCTCATCTGCGGCTGGATCCTACCGGTGAGAGATACAATCATGGGGGTGCGGCCCAGCTCGTTTATCATGGCATCGATGTTGGCCATGGGGCAACAGATCAATATGAGGATCCTAATGCTCACCAAATTGTACAGAATGCTGCGGCATGTCAGCGAGGGCAAGAAGCCGCTGAGGATATGCGGGCCCTTCCACCTCCTGTATGGGTGGATCGCAGCGCACATCAGAGGGATTTACGAGTATCCAAACCGCATTTCGCCGCCGGGATCGACCTTCGGTCCCTCCATCTTGAACGCGGTCGGGAGCTTCCCGTTCAAACTGGCTGTTCCGATGGTACTGAATCGTGTCTGGAGGGCAGACGAGTTTAATTTCCACCCCTTCCCCTTGCCAACGGGGATACATACTGATGACGGGCAGGGAACAGAAGAACATTGGGCTTACCTCCTGGACTTCCGAGGCGTAGTTTTGGTGGCACGGATAGATCGTGAGCCACTCTGCGAACCATACACCCCGCATCGGTTTGCGAGGCAGTTTCGGTGCCTCCAGCGGTTGACCCCGCTGGTCTACTCGGAGGTGCGTCACGAGGAGCACCCGTGTGTGATGATGCAGCTGTAGCTCATGTTCACACGGGAATATGGAAAGATGTGGATTGCCTTGCCTCCATCCACCGCTGCTTTCGAGTTGGTGAAGGAGTACGCCATCAGTTGGGAGGCTGCTTACCCAGGAGAGATGCTGAAGCAACCAACTATCTGGGTCGGTGACGGTGGGCCTCCTCTATCTCGAGGTCGGGGTCGGAGGGCAGCCAGAGCCTCTCGCGGTAGTGGGGCTGTCATGGCGGCGGGACCCGCACCGGCTGAGGATATGGCAGTAGTGGTGGATCCGGTGATTCCGGCAGAGCAGGGTCATCCGGAGGGGCGACCACCGAGGGGATTTCGCAGGATATCCACTCAGGCTCCGGGGAAGCGTCTGCGTCATATTGACATGGAAGAGGATGCTGTCTTCCCAGAAGCTTGGGACATTTGGGATGTCAACCGGCAATTCCTCAGTCCACCTGAGATGTGGGCCCATCTGAATCGCCTCAGGATGGAATTACCGAGCATAGGCCTAGTTCGGGCTAGATTCATGGCGTCTCCGGCGGAGGCAGAGCAGTACCTGGAAGAGCTGGAGGATTACGTCCACTCCAGTGGTGTCCCTCGCCCAATGACAGACTGGGTGAGGGTACTATTGAATCAAACGGTCCCCCCACAGTTATCAGCTGCCGATCTGAGGGAGCACTTTCCCTTGCCATAGGAATCAGTGGACTCCTCTCGGGAGGATGAGGCTAGAGGAGGGAGCCCGTTGGAGGAGGGAGAGGTCGGAGACCGAGGCTCAGAATCCGACGACTTTGCAGAGGCTCTCGAGGTAGCATTCCGAACGTCTCTCCTTACGATCCATTCTTGGGTCACTATGGACTTCTCACCAATGTTTGAGCCATGCAGGAAGAACTTGTCCGCAGGCCTCGTTCTCACCACTTGGTGGGTGAGGATGCGGGACCTTCAGAACATGTGCCCATGGCTGTGTCCAATTCTGCGTCTGGTGGGAACAGAGCGCCCGAGGTGGCTCCTCCGGAATTTTCAGACCTTCCAACAGTATATGGAGGGCCTCGCCCCGGGGTCCCATCAGCACCAGCTCAAGAGCAGGGCCAGGAGGTCAATCTCCGTAAGTCTCCTCCATCGGTATCCTCGTTGTCACATGTAGACCATGCCAACTAACGTTTATGTCCCTCTTTGTCGTACAGTTCTTCGACTGGCGTGGGATACTGCGGCAAGACTGGTCGGGATGTCTGGTGGCATCCCTCCTAGGGGCATGCCGGTGATGGTGGCGATAGTCCCCCCATATCCTCAAGCTGCGACGCACACCATCACTGGCGGGACCATCAGCGGGGCCGTACCCGAAGTCATTGAGGTGGACTCCGAGGAAGAGGATCAACCGGTCGGTCCCAGTCCTGTCGCGCCTGCTTCGGCGTCAGGTGTCGTACCGGATTCAACACCAGATGTAGATCCTTTCGAGGATTTCTTGCAGGCGTACCCTGTGTATGAGCATGCTGATCGCGCGGACTGGGACGAAACGGCCTCCGACGAGGAAGACAGCAGCATAGTCCGCCGCCGGTCATGGAAGCTGATCACGCGCTTTATCAAGGACACTCCCCAAGTGCAATGGCTGGCTGAAATGGGTAGACTCCGCTCGCGGTTGCATGAACTGTGTGCTGGGGGAGTGGATGCCCAACGTCCTCACGCACTCATCCAAGATCTTATGGCTGAGAAGATCCGGGAGCATGATCAGGGGCTCAGCGTGGGTTGCCAGCGGAGGAAGGCGACCAGCATCAAGAAGCTCCAGGACGCTGAAGGTGAGGTCCAACAAATGCAGATCCGGGCAGATGAGCTTTCAGCCTCTCTTGATGCACAATCTGAGCTGGTCTCTCGACTGAAGGCCCAGCTGGCAGAGGCAGAAGGGAAGATGAGACAGACCTCAAGAAAGATGGCTGTTGTCCAGGCTGAGGTAGAGAGGGCCAGGGCCAAGGCTGACGAACTGCGCCCCGCCGCTGCTGAGGAGGAGCGGGAGCTGATTTTGTGGAAACAAGCCTTGGATGCCGCAAGTCAACGGGTAGCAGAGCTGCGACGCTCTTTTGACGGGGTCAACCCGTCCATGGGGGGAGTCAACCCCCGAGTATTGTAATAAACCCAAAACCCTTTTATTGGTACTTTCGTGCTTCAGTTTTTTTGTTTTGAATGTCGTAACGCGCACGATTTCCACTGTTGAATTGCCTTGTTACATCCATGCAATGTTTGTGGGACGTTCGATGACAATTCCCCAAGCCAGTCCAGATTTCGGAGAGACGGGAGAGGCTTGACGGGAGAAGGAACTTTCGGGATAGCCGAATTATCGTTTCTTCAGCGAGCTCTTATGCACGAACGGGGCAACGCCAGGGGCGCTAAAATCGGTCCAAACAGGTGAAAATGGGGAGTGTGAATCACGATACCCAAAATTCGGAATGCTGTGGGGATGGCATGACAATAAGGGACAACCGTTAACCTCAGAGGAGAAGCGGTATCCTTACTGCGTTATCCTGTAATGGGGACAACAAGCGAGGGTCGACCATTGATCCTGTTCGAAACACGGGACCATGTCACAAATGTTGTTGATCAATCCTTCAGGACGTTGGACCAGGACAGTCGGCGGACCATAGTTCAGACATCCATACTGTTAGGGGGTCCTTCCAGGCATGACCCATCTTCCGGAACGTTGGCCCAGGACGGTAGGCGAGCCGATACGACATAAGACCAGGCCGTTAGGGAGTTCCTTCAGACATGAAAAGGGGACAAGGGTCAAAATAAGGGGCACGCATAGCGTGGAACATGGAGTGATGGTTTGTCCAAATGGAATCCAACACTTATGCAGTTACACCACCGTGGTGGGAGCACACCAGACGGGTGCATAGGTCTGATCATGGATCAGCAATTCTTTCGGACATGACCTCTTTGGCGAGGGGATCTGTCACTTCCCAATGAAATCTTGGGGCATCCTGAACTTGTTCAGGGTAGAATCGCAGTTTAGTGTCATGCGTTGAGGACACACAGACCCCTGTAACGTCATTCGATAGGACGTGGAGCAAGAGAAAAGATCCCAGAGAGCGTGTAGCGCGGTATATACGAAACCGACGCGAATGAGGACGTAGTCCAAATCATTCCACATACCCCTGGAGGAAACTCTTCAGATCGAGGGACCAAGAGTGAGGATTAGGCTGGTCCCGAAGCAGAGTGGTCGGGCGTTCCTGCGTACCCCACGAGGATGGGAATCAAGCCATATGTAGTTCTGAAAGCGCAGTTTAACATCATGAGGGACGATGAGAAGCCTGACCGTGTTGTTATATATCCTTCCAAAACTACTAAGCCCACGTGAGTCGTGGTCGGTGTGGGAAACAAGCAGTAGTGGTGGGAATTTCCCGACACAGAAAGGGGAAGGTTAGGGAAAAGGGACACTTGGTGTATACCGGCCCAGTGACACTAACACGATCATTTAGCACACCTAGATGCGTGAATCGGAAGAGCCGAGTATGATGGAATTCCACTTGAACATAAGGAAGTGGAAATGTGTGAATCATAGTGCTCGTGATTCAGACCACGATGATGGCGGCGTGACGATGGAGGATAACTGCTGACCATTTTCGCAACACAGCATCCTGTCGCATTGGCCTAGAAAGGGAACAGACAAATGAGGGTTGACCGTTGACCATGTTCGAAACACGGGACCATGTCGCAAATGCTGTCAAATATCCGTAGGGACGTTGGCCCGAAACGATTGGAGGGCCCTTAGGTCCAGCATTCATGGAGAGCCCTTAGGCCTAGTATCCATGTTGTCCGAGGGTCCTTTTGGATGTGGAAGTGGATGAGGATCCAAATAGAAAGCTCACGAAGCTTGGTCATGGGATGAGGGGAATGTCCCCATGAAAATCCCACACTTCGGACTCTTTGTCGAAACACATCTAAATACGGCAACGAGATGTATTAGATAGGGGGAGCAGATTCCTTTCCCATGGGGAGATCTTAGTTTAGGGTCGTAGAACTCAGACCATGGATGGGTAAGGGCAGTAGGGGATACATGGCAAGGTGGTTACAAAACCTGACGTGAATTAGGACCTAAGCCCTACTTACCATGCATTCTCTCGGGAAGTGCTCGAGTTGAGGGACCGAACACGAAGGCTAGGCTGGGCCCGTGGGAAAGTCTTCGGGCGCTCCTACGTATCTCATAAATTGAGAATCAAGCCGTATGTAGTTCTGGAAGGTGGCACGGTAAGGTACCAGTGCCAGGGGAAAAGGGAAGTGTGGGCATGGCCCTTGCACTAAAAGAAGCGGAATTTGATAAATCGTGTTTGTCCTTTAAGATGAATGTTTTTTTTGTGAAGAGAAAAACCTAGAATAGTAGGTCGTGATGTCGCCACAAGGATCAAGACATGATGGGCATTGACAAATGGCATGGCACGTGACCAATACCCAACGTGATGTCCTCTACAACGAGGTCACCACAATGCAGTGCCGTTTTTCGTCATGCTTCCAGGACGATAATGTCACAGTTTAGGGTCGTATGATAGGACCACGAACTATGGGAGCCCTGAAGGACGCCATATTGCAGCTTTATCTCCCTGCCATGCAAAGGTGCACTGAGGGATAGCGCCAAAAGTGTCGAGATTCTACCTGGACATGATGAGGTGGAAGATGATGTGAATCATGCAACCAACATTCAAGGACCGAAGGGGCTGGCGTGACGACAGAAGATTACTGCTGACCATGTTCGCAACACAGCATCCTGTCGCATTAGCCTGAGATGAGGAAAACAAATGAGCATCGACCATTGACCATATTCGCAACACGGAATTCTATCGATTTGTTGTCCGAAACCCTCAGGGGTGTTGGCCCGTAACGGTAGGAGAGCCCTTGGGCGTAGTATCCAGGCCGTTATTGGGGGTCCCTCCGGGTGTGAAAGGTTATGAAAGCCCGAATGGAGGGGAACATGAAGCTTGAAAAGTGGAAGGAACTTGATCAAGTTGAATCTGACACTCTCGGTCCTAGACTAGAGTACTATTAACACATGGGCGAACCACTGCAAGGGGTCAAGAGACTCAACTTGAGGGTAACCAAGAGATGGGGGCTGGACTCGAAGCCTAGACATTCAGGTGGTCCTACGTATCCCATGAGGATGGGAATCAAGCCACACGTAGTTCTGAAGGGTGCCTTTTAACGTCATGCAGGACAAGGAATAAGAGGACTGAACCTCAGAATGGGGGTGTGCGTGGTGGAGCTATTGCAAACCCGACGTGAATGAGGACATAGTCCCACACTATGCCACGCAGCCCCGTAATCGGGGTCCTGATGGCAGGACTAGAGAGGCGAATTAGCTGGACTCAATCTGGACCCAAGGACAGGAGGCCTGGGCATTCCTACGTATCCCATTAGGATGGGATTCACGCTGAACGTAGTTCCAGATGAGAATCTTAGTTTATGGTCTTAGAGCTTGGACCATGAATGGTGAATACTTCCCGAGTAAGCACAGATGTCAACCCGATCCCTAAGCCCACGTGAGCTAAACTCGGTGTGGGAAACAAGGGGGGTATCCTCATCGCAATACTTGGGGAAGTCAAACGGGAGTTGTTAGAGAGTTCTGAAGGATACCTTCGACACAGCTTGTTCCCCCAACGTGCAGACGTGTACGGAGGAAAAGTACCAAGGGTTCCGAGACTCTACTTGGACACGATGAAGTGATGAAGGGCGTGAATTGTGCACCCGACATTTTGGGCCTAATGGGTTGGCGTGGTGAGAGAGGAAAACTGTTAACCATGGTGGAAACACAGCGTCCATATCGCGCTAGCCTAAAGTGGGAACAGCAAACGAGCATCGACCGCTGACTATATTCGCAATGCGGGATTTTATCAATTTGTTGTCCAAAACCCTCGGGGGCGTTGGCCCGTAACGGTAGGAGAGCCCTTGGGCGTAGTATCCAGGCCGTTCTTGGGGGTCCCTCTGAGTGTGAAGGATGATGAAAGCCCTGATGCAGGGATACACAAATCCTGGAAGGCGGTGCGGACGTTTCCAAGTAAAACTTAGCATTCCAGGTAATAAACCAGAGTACTCTTAGGCACATTAGTGAACTGCCAAAAAAGGGATCACCGAAACAGCTCAGGAAGGAGAGGTACATGGCGTGGTCATTACAAGACCGACGTGAATGAGGAAGTAGTCCTACACCAAACCATATAATTCTATCATGAAGGAAGGGTAGGCCAAGGGGCCAAGATGGGATGAAGATTCCCAAGGGATGGGGCTGGACCCGAATCCTAGACATTCAGGTGGTCCTACGTATCCCATGAGGATGGGAATCAAGCCACACGTAGTTCTCCAAACGTAGTTTAACGTCATACGGGACGAGGAGGGGAGCAATATACCCCTAAATAGGAGAGGTGTACGGCATGGTGAAGAAGCCGTCGTGAATGAGGATGTAGTCCTATATTACAGCATACGATCCTATAAAATAGGACCTGGGCCATGGGCCGGAAAGGCCAAGGGGCCTGAGGCTGAGCCTCGGTTAGGAAGGCCTGACTGGATTGCAGTTTAACATCTTGCAAAGAGGACGAGGGGCTAGGGGCCCAAGGAGGCCAAGGGGACTGAGGTCGGGCCTCGTAAAAAAACGGGGGGGGGGGGGGGCGTACGACACGGTACATGATCCCGACGTGAATGAGGACGTAGTCCTAAACCACACCGTACACCCCAGGGGAGAGATTGGGCGGAGAGGCCCGAGAAGGCCATGGGGCCTAAGATCAGGCATCAGTCAGGAAGACCTGGCTGGTTTGCAGTTTAACGTCTTACATGAGGACGGGGGGCCATGGGCCCGAGGAGGCCAAGGGGCCTGAGTCTAGGCCTCGTAAGGGGAGTCGTACAGCATGGTACATGATCCCGACGTGAATGAGGACGTAGTCCCACACCACACCGTACACTCCGGGTAAGAAGGGACTTGGGATGTGGCCCAGAAAGGTCAAGGGGCCTAAGGTCAGGCATCAGTCAGGAAGACCTGACTGGTTTGTAGTTTAACGTCTTACAGTGAGGAAGAGGGTCGGGGTCCTGAGGAGGCCAAGGGGCCTGAGGCTGGGCCTCGTAAGGGAGGGCGTACGGCATGGAACATGATCCCGACGTGAATGAGGATGTAGTCCCACACCACACCGTACTCCCCGGGTGAATGATTGGGCGGAGGGGCCTGAGAAGGCTGAGGGGCCTATGGTCAGGCATCAGTCAGGAAGACCTGGCTGGTTTGCAGTTTAACTTCTTACGTGAGGACGGGGGGCCATGGGCCCGAGGAGGCCAAGGGGCCTGAGGCTAGGCCTCGTAAGGGGAGTCGTACGGCATGGTACATGATCCCGACGTGAATGAGGACGTAGTCCCACACCACACCGTACACTCCGGGTGAATCAGGGTCGTGGGCCCGATTGCAAGCACCGCCCCGGGGGAAGTTTGTCACCTCGGGATGGGGCAGAATGAATCACTGCACTCGATGGCTGGGACATCTCGGGGTGGACCCAAAGATCCAGGACACTGCTGACCATGTTCGAAACACAGCGTTCCTATGGTAACCTGATATGGGAGAAACAAGTGAGCATCAACCGCTGACCAAATTCGCAACACGGGACTTGTATCGGCTTGTTGCTTGAAAACCCTCGGGGGCGTTGGCCCATAACGATAAGAGAGCCCTTGGACGTTGTATCCATGCCGTTCTTGGGGGTCCCTCTAAGTGTGAGAGACGATGGAATCCCAGTCAAGGAGTGGATGAAACATAGTTATATCCATCCATGAAAGAGGCAAACATCTCCAGGGGGTGTGCAATCGGGCCGAGGCTTGCTCGATGTGAATTGGAGCAAAAGTGTGCACCCTGCCATGTCTTGACCGGAGGGGAAGATTTTGACTTTTGGGCTGGGACAACGGACGAAATGTCTGGGAGTTCCTACGTATCTCATGAGGATGAGAATCAAGCCATACGTAGTTCTTGAAGTCCATGCAGTTTAGCGTCATGCGGTGAGGACGTGGGAGGATAGAAGAACGGGAGTGGGCGCATGGTGTGACCCTTACAATCCTTGTGCGAGCGGGGTTGTATGAGTGGGGATAAGAAAGCCTACTCCCCACTATACAAATATCCTCCAAGGAAACTACCCCCAGGGGGGATAGTGGAAGAGAAATTCTTGGGGATGGGCTCAAGACGAGGCGTCCGAGTGTTCCTACGTATCCCATGAAGATGGGAATCAAGCCACACGTAGTTCTTGACATGCAGTTTAACGTCATGCAGGATGAGGGGCATCTCATTCAGGGATGTGTACGGTGCGGCAAGTAATCGGACGTGAATGAGGACGTAGTCCTACACCACACCGTACAATCCCGTAAGAGGGTAAGTCGGGGAAAAACGAGGGGGCCTGGGGCCAGACCGCGGTCAGGGAGACCTGACCAGCTTGTGGTTGAACGTCTCGCGGTGAAGACGGGGGGCCAGGGGCCCAAGGAGGCCAAGGGGCCTGAGGCTGGGCCTCGGTCAGGAAGGCCTGACTAGCTTGCAGTTTAACGTCTTACAGTGAGGACGGAGATGCAGTTTAGGGTCGTGCGGGACCAAGGAGGCCAAGGGGCCTGAGGCTAAGCCTCGGTCAGGAAGGCCTGACTGGCTTGTAGTTTAACGTCTTGCAAAGAGGACAAGGATGCAGTTTAAGGTCGTGCGGGACCAAGGAGGCCAAGGGGCCTGAGGCTAAGCCTTGGTCAGGAAGGCCTGACTGGATTGCAGCTTAACGTCTTGCAAAGAGGATGAGGATACAGTTTAAGGTCATGCGGGACCATGTCGCAGTTTAGGGTCGTGCAGGACCCTCTTGCAGTTTAGGGTCGTACATGACCACTTTTTCCCTAGGCAAAGTATCTCTTGAGGAATTTGGCATTGGTGGGAGGGGTTATACGCTCTCCATCTGTGGTCACCAAGGAGTATGCTCCATTGGGGTAAACCTTATGGATGATATAAGGCCCTTCCCATTTGGGTTCTAATTTGGGCGGTTTCCTACCGGGAATCATTGGCGCTCGAAGGGACAGTACCAGGTCGCCCTGTAGAAAAGAGCGGAGACGAACCTTCTTGTCGAAGGCCCTCACTATCTTGTCCTGATGCCTTTCCAGATTGTGCAGGGCACGAATTCGGTTCTCGTCCAGTGCTTCCAATTCAGCTAGACAGATCTCGGCTACCTCATCTGATGTCTGGTGATCATAAACTGCAGTGCGTAGAGACGACAGCTGGATCTCAATGGGTAGGACGGCCTCAGCTCCATACACCAGGGAATATGGGGTCACCTGGGTGGAGTTGTGATTCGTCATCCGGTATGCCCAGAGAGCGTTGGGGAGCTTGTGCGGCCAACTTTTCTTGTTCTGGCCAACCATCTTCTGTAGAATGTTAGAGAGGGTCTTGTTGAACGCCTCGATCTGTCCATTCGCCTGCGCGTGGTAGCGGGAGGTATGGTTCGACCGGATGTTGTACTTGTTGTACAATTTCTTTAATTCAGCTGCTCGGAAGTTGGTGCCGTTATCGGTGAGAACGGAGTGAGGGACCCCAAACCGGTGGATAATGTTGGAGCTCACGAAGTCAACAATGGAACGGGCCTTGACCTCTTTGAGCAGAACTGCCTCTGCCCACTTGGAGAAGAAATCTGTAGCAGTCAGGATGAACCAACACTGGCGAGCTGTTGCTGGTGGATATGGTCCCACTACATCAAGCCCCCATACCGCAAATGGCCAAGATTACTTGGTGGGGTGGAGGGGCTCCGGCGGATGATTCAAGAAGTTGGCGTGTACTTGGCACGCGTGGCATCTCTTGGCATACCCAATGCAATCGTGGATCATGGAGGGCCAGAAGTACCCTAACCTCCGGATTTGATGGGACAGCTTCGGCCCAGCTTGATGGGCGCCACAGGAACCGGCGTGAACCTCTTGCATAACTTGAGGTATCTCTACTCCTTGGATGCATCGGAGGAGGACACCATCGAAACTCCGCTTATAAAGAATCTTTTCAAGACTGGGGCCACTCTGGAGGGTAAATTGCAGTGCGCAGCGTCGGATTCGCTCGCGCTTGGCCCGGTCATCCGGGAGGTGACCATTTTGGAGATACTCGACAAAAGGTGCCCTCCAGTCGGGAGTGGCTTCAATCACTGCGTCTGACAAGCTCGGGACCCCTGACATAGAGTGTCCGGCAGTGAGATGACTTACCCGCAGGCCATCATTGTCCTCTTGGGTGACGGGAGTAATAACTCTCCGGTGTGCCACATGTATGATCAAATCATCTTGCTCGGGTTCTGCGAGCGATGCGGCCAAGCCGGCCAGGGTGTCTGCTTGGCCGTTCTGCGACCGTGGGACATGGGTGACCTCTGGTCGAGAAGATAATTGGGCCATTAGGCGAATGGTGTATTCCAGCAATGGTGCAAGCTCTGGTTTCCTGACGACGTAATCGCCATTAACCTATTTGATTACCAGCTCGGAATCTCCCTTCACATGTAGATGGGGCACATAGATCTCCAGGGCCAACTCGAGGCCAGTAATGAGATCCTGGTAATCTGCCTCGTTGTTCGTACAACCTTATGACAGCAGGAATGAGTATGTCAAGACGGCCTGTTCCGGGGTGATGAAGACAATACCCTGGCCCACTCTTTTGATCTTGGGATCATTGAGCCTCCTACCGGTGGGGCTCCGGGAGGCGCCGTCGAAATGCATTTGCCAACACGGGACAACATGATCGACCAAGAGGATCGTCTCGTCCGGGAAATCCAGGTCCAGGGATTGATCCGCGGAGGTTGTATGGGCAGCTAAAAAGTCTGCCAACGCCTGTCCCTTAATGGCCTTCTGAGGTATGAACCTGATATCAAACTGTTGGAGAATCACCGCCCACTGTGCGAGTCGACCAGTCAGCATGGGGCGGTTCAGGATGTACTTCCGTGGGTCTACCCGGGAGACCAATTGCACCTCATGGTGTTGCAGGTAATTTCGCAACTTCTGCATGGAGAATACGAGCACAAGGTAGTTTTTTTCGATAGGGGAGTATCTTACCTCCGTATCGAGAAGCATGCGGCTGAGATAGTAAAGACTGTTCTCAATATCCTCGTTATTCTTCTGGGCAAGCAGCGCACCGAGGGATTTCTCCAGGGCGGTCACATAAAGGACCAGCGGCTTTCCGGAGATGGGTGGCATCAAGACCGGAGGTTGGAGCAGATACTACTTGATTTCCTCAAAGGCGGTCTGACAGTCCTCATCCCATTCATAGGCGGCGCCTTTCTTCATGAGCCTGGAAAAGGGCTTACACTTGCCATCCAGATTCGCAATGAATCGGCGTATGTAGGCTAAGTGGCCTTGAAGGCCTCGAAGCTCCCGAATGTTGCTCGGGGGAGGCATTTGGCTGATGGACTTGATCTTCTCTGGGTCGATCTCGATACCTCGGTATCTGACAACAAAGCCCATGAACTTTCCAGAGGTGACCCCGAAGGCACACTTCAGTGGGATCATCTTCAGGTGACGAGAACAGAGGAAACCGAACACTTTCTCGAGGTCTTTGAGATGGTCCTGGTGCTGACATGATTTGACTACGAGGTCGTCCATGTAGCATTCCACCAATGTCCCCAGGATCGGTTTAAATATGCGATGCATGGCCCTCTGATAAGTGGCACCTGCATTCTTCAAACCGAATGGCATAACCTGGTAGTAGAATGTACCTTGGGGAGCCCTGAAGGCAGTGGACTCCTCATCTTCGGGGGCCATCCGGATCTGGTTGTACCCTGATTATCCATCCATGAAACAGAGGGCTTGGAACCCGGCTGTGGCGTCAATCAATAACTCTGTCACCGGGAGTGGGAATTCATCCTTTGGGCAGTGGCGATTAAGATCGCGGAAGTCGATGCAGACTCTGATCTGCCCATTCTACTTCCTGACTGGCACAATGTTGGCGAGCCATTTGGGGTACTGGACCTCCTTAATGAAGTTGGCTTTGATAAGATTATCAACTTCGGCCTCAACCATGGCACCATGAGAAGGGTGCATTTTCCTGGGAGGCTCCTTAAACCCACGATGTTTTGTCGGGAGGCCCAGACGGTGAACGACTACCTGGGGATCCAGTCCTGGCATCTCGTTGTAACTCCAGGCAAACACATCACGGTGTTGTTTGAGGAAGTCTACGTACCACTGCCGCTCCTCGAGGGACATGGCTGCACTGATCAATGTGGGTTTTGGATCTGCCTCGCTACCAAGGTTCACCTGTACCAGTTCATCAACCGTGGTGGAGACGCCTTCTTCAAAGGCAGGGGAGCATCCTCCAGGTCTTCCTCCCCACCCGTGGGGGGGCTTCCCGTGACTGGAGGTACTTCTGGGTCATCAAGATCCGAGGGGAAGCTGGTGCCGTCTTGGGCAGCAGCGGTCATCACATTGGGAGACCCATCTGCCATTGAGACCGTAGCAATGAAGGCATTCGATCCTAGCCCATCTGGACTTCGGCCTAAGGGGACTTGTCTGATAATATCAAAGCAGTGGTGGCACGTCAGCCTGAGTCGGTGGATTCCAGCCCAACGGAAGAGACACGTATGGCGTACCGCTGTCGTCATAATCTTGACGTCCCGGTACCGTACAGGGGTAGGAGGTTCCTGGGTGACCTGAGCCTAGTTGGTGTAGGAGTACGAGGTGATTTTCTGCCATCGCTTGTACACGGGAACATACCTTCCTTGCGTACCCGAAACAACAAAACATTGCCCCATTTCGGGGGTCGTGGCCTCCAACCGGTGGATCGGAAGGACGTAGGCATCATCCATGCTTTCCCAAGGATCACCTGTGAACGGGGCGGGTCCATCCTCACTTACTAGGATTTGTTTACCCTTACTTTTGTAATAACCCGCATCCAGATAGAGGGCCTCACAATAAGAAAAATGGGACGCATCTCCTTGGAGCACGCCTACTCGGCCATTGAGGGAGTACTTGAGGCACTAGTGATACGACGAAGGGACCGCTGCATGCAGATGGAGCCATGGCCTACCCATCAATGCGTTGTAGGTGGTGTCCTGAGAGACGACCATGAACTCGGTGCTGGAAACTAAGCCACCAAACTGAGTCTTCTGGTGGATCTTGTCGACTGGGGTTTGCTCAGTCCTGTCGTACCCCTGGATCCTGAGGTCAGAGGGAGTCAAATCACCTTCAGACAGACCCAGCTTTCGCAACGTCCGGGTCGAAATTAGATTGATTGCAGAACCTGTGTCAACGAGACAGTGGCAGAATTCCACGCCATTAAAATGGCCAGTGATGTAAAACGGGTGAATGTGCCCATGTATAGGAGGGTTCTCATCTTCACCGGAGAACGAGATAACTGCCTGACACTCGGCGTTTTCAATCGTCTCGGTATGGAAGGCTTCCGCAGCTGCTACCTCCGTCTCAAACTAGAGGGGGCTCCTTAAGGCCTCGGCAAGTGCCTCGCGCATTTCGGATGACAGGAGGAGGGCCTCAAGGATGGAGAGCCTCGCTGGAATGCCAGCCAGGTGTTTCAAGACATCATATTTGCGTTCCAAACGTGAACCTCTTCTTACAGGAGGTCGCTCGGCACTTGGAGATACAGCGTGTCCTGCTGGTTGGACCGGCGATCGGCTAGTACTGGGTACATCCTGCTGCCTACTAGTTGAAGCCTGGAGGATAGTCGCCGGACTGGGATTGGGCAGCAGAGGCTGGCCTATAGCCGGGCAAGACTGACTGTCATACGAACCAGGTAGCTCTCCCCGATCCAGTAGCACGAACGGCGGTGGAGGTAGAGCCGAGGGCGTTAGATGGGGTTGCGCGTGCTGAGATCTGCGCTGATCCTGCTGCCTGGTCTGAGTAGCATGCACGGCTTGGCCAGAAGTGCCTGCTGACATACCTCGATGACCGGAACGATTGCGATTCCGCTGACGTTGACGTCGGCTGGGAACGTTGGGGAGGTCTGCCTGGTGTTCCCTTTCATCGGGGGTCATATAGGGCTTTACCAGCTCCACGGTGTTAACCGAAGCGTACCCTTGACTGTCGCTCGGGGAGTCATCCACCACTGGGCGGATTCTGGGAGGAATCCCCATTTCAGGGGGCATAAAATCGCCAAGAGTGCGGGATGACGACGACACCAGGGGTGCGCGTTGCTTCTTCTTGCGTCGCCGCTGCTTGCCTTTTTGGGAAGAGGTCGACTGTGAAGATGATGCGGAGGCACCGTCTGCTTCATCGGAAGGCTCCGACTGCTTCAGGAACGCTCGGATAATACCTTGGGCACAGACGACGGTTTTTTGAGCCATCCAGTCATCGTATTTCCGGGATCCGCGGCTGGGGACCTGTTGCCACTCGCTTTCACTGTCACTACCGATCTCTGATCCTGCAAAGACACCCGCCACTTGCGTTGGTGCCGGGCCCAACTTGACTATGTTGTTATTGACCTGGTCTTGAAGCCAGTCTTTGAACACATAGCATTGCTTGAGGGTGTGCCCCAGAATCCGATGATAAGGGCAGTAGTTGGGGTGATCGGTGAGATTTGCCTCTGCCGGCCTTCTGCATTCGGGCAAGCGCACAATCCCTTGCTCTAGAGCACTTCGGAAATAGCCAGGGACCTGATTTTTGTTAAACGAATAAGTCTGGTACCTTCTTTCCGGATTGGGGGCCCTGGGGGCCGGGCCCTGACGAGGGGCCGGAGGGGCCTGCAGAGGAGGCGGTGCCTAATTGTCCCGCCTAGGTGGTGGTGGCGCATTGCGCGGGGGAACCTGTCAGTTCTGAGGCGGTCGCTGCTGGGCAGGAACCTGTGCTTGGGGTGGATGACCTCTGCGGGGTTGCGGGGGTGGTTCCGCCGGCAGCAACTCCAGCTGCCTCGGGGCTTCTATTTGTGCAACCGCAGCAGGTTCAGCCCTGGCGACCCTCCTGGATGGGATCATGGGGGGCAAAAAACGTGCCTGACTAGCCTGTTGGAGGGCTTCCTCGAGGCGCTGAGCCTTATCTGAGAAATCCCTGAACCCTCCAGGGTAGTTCTGGGTGATCAGAGAGGGTACCAGCTCTGTATTTACGTTCCCCACACACATCGTCAGTAATTTCTCCTGAGATAGTGTCATATCGAGGGAATACGTAAGTCCCTTCCACTGGGCGATGAAATCGGCAACCCGCTCATCAGGCCTCTGCTTGCACTTGAAGAGGTCTGCAATGCTGGTCTCCCGCGTAGTGGAGCTAAACTGGTACAGGAACTGTCGGCGGAGATCCTCCCAACCGGTCACCGATCCGATAGGGAGCTGGTTGTACCAAACGAATGTCGGACCTTCCAATGTATGTACGAAACATCGGATTTTGGCGGCTTCTTACTGAGTCGAGGTCCCCAGCATGGGGCCACACCTGGAAGAGAAATGAACCAAGTGCTGGGGCGGGTCCCCTGTCCCATTGAAGGGCGAGAAAGTAGGGTTCCCAAAACCCGAAGGTGCGGGCATATCATCCACCCACACGGGATAAGGCTTGCCATCCGGTGGGACCGCCACCTGCCGCGTTTCTAACGCTTCAAGGTGAGCTGTGAGTGCCGCAATAATATCATCCGGGCAGGGGTCCATGTCTTGAAGGGGATCCCTAACCACAAGTGCATTGCCAGGTTCTTCAACACAGTAGATGGCTTCGGCCGCTCGTGGGTCAACTGGCTGGACGACCTGCGGGGTGACTGGGGGAACCCGGACTGGATTCTTTGGGTTGCCCCGTCGCTCAGGAGGGGTTGGCGAAACGTATCGCGCCCTCTTGCCATACGTCTCAGCTTCTGCCCTGTCTGCGGCAGTAGCATGATCAGGGTTGCCCGAAGGCATCTCACCGGGGGAAATTGTTCCTGCCCCTGCTGCCCCGACCTGGGATAACCAAAGTCGGGTCGCCGCTCTGCGGTGCGCTCAGCCAGAAGTTCGTCAACCAGCCTCTTCTGCTCGTCAAGCTGCTGGCGTAACGCGGCTTTTTCGGGATCTTCGTCTGTTTTCTGCACAGAGGCGGACGGGTCGGAGTGCTTGACAGTTCTGACGTGCTCCTTACCCTTGCCGGTGTTTCGAATGAGTATCAGTGACTCAGTGGGTACAGGGAGGCCTAGCAGGTTCCTCTGCTGACAGGTAACTCTCCCTGATGGGTCCAGCAGTGACGACACGCCCTCAAGGGGTAGGTCTCCATCAAGGAGCTCGAGCTCGTCTTCCTTGTCCACGATGTCGGTCATGTGGACCGCAACGCATCTCGAGGGCATGTCCTCGATGTCTCATAGCGAATCGGGCTGCCATCGGATAGGGTCGAAGAGGAGAGCGGCATAGTGTCCCCAACCACGGACATGCACATGGGGGGTGGCTTCCCTGACGATTCTGCGGAGTGCTTTAAGACTCTGAACGCATTTCCGTTGAAGGGTGCTCTGGCGGCCTGGCGACTCAGGGTGTTGGGCCACAAGAAGCGCGGCTGCATCGATCAAGCGGCACTGCTCGCCAATTTCTTCGAAGTGCTCCCGACTTCTGGGGTACACTACCTGCTCGTAACGGAGGCGGAAGTGCGTCTCCCATAGGGTTAGACAAAAGCACCCCACTTCCTCAGGGGTAAGAGACTCCGGTACGCGAAAATTCAGTGCCGCCATCGGCCCGAATTTCTCCGGGAAGTAATCTGCTGCAAGAATACTCCAGAAGCTCCTGGGCTTGAACTCAGGGTCTGGCCCTGTGTTTCCCCACTCGTCAACCGGGGGCAGCTGAAGGACCAGTAGCGGCACCGAGGAGGACCTATGGGATAGTAGACTTGGCGGCGGAGAATACGGCGAATGAGCTGACTGGCCTCCAAACTCCGGGCCATCCTCCGAAGAGCAAGGTGACCTGGCCACGATGTCACGGTACGATGGGCTGATATCCATAGCTTCCGGCACAAGAATCGCAGCTACTGGTGACTGGTCATGTTGTTGCTCTACCGCCATTGGCCCCCAAAATATCTCTCAGTGGTCTCTGGTGGAGGTAGAGGGCGCTTCTGGTGACGATGGTGGCGATTGCGCGGTCGAGACCTGCAGAATTCCCAGAATCTCTATCTCCTGGATGTACCTGCGGAGGGAGATGGGAATCCGGTGGACCTCATGTTCTGGGAGAATGAGGCTAACGCATCTGGTTCCTGCCCCAGTCCTTGATACAGAGGAGTGGGGAGAAACCTATAGGGATGAGTCGCATTCTGCCTCAGAGTCGGAGAAACGGGCAGGTTTGATCTCCACCCGGGCTTTCCCAGGACTCTTCTTGTGGCGGCGACGACCTGCTCTCCTACCCCGGGGTGGCTCTTCAGGACAGGGTTGATCCCTATCATGGAGTCCCGGGCGGCGCTGGCGCCATGGCGGAGAGGGCCCCCACTCGAGATGGCCGAGGTGTGAGGGGAACCGGGGCAGATGTCGAAGGGTACATGGGGAGGGCCTCCATGAACAACACCCGTGTTGGCGGGGCCTCTGTTGGAATTGGCAGGAGCATGGGGAGGACCTCCATGGTCACTGCGGGCGGAGCGAGGCTGACCTTCACTACTATAGTTTCTGGGGCGAGGAGGACCTTCGCCGGTTGCAGAGAGGACGTAGGGAGGGTCCCCACGTTGTAGAAGGACCGGATGGACGGCTTCTTCAGATCGGCGGTTAGGGGCAGGAGAATAGACTCCATACCCTGTATGGTGGGCGCGGGAAAGATTCCTGTGATGGGCGTTACTGCCGCGGGGCAGGTCTTCCTTCAGGATGGGGGTAGCACGAGGCATGCCTCCATGACGAAATTCGGAGTGGGGAAGGCCCGTGCTCTGTGAAGTAGTGGCACGGGGAGGACCTCTGTACGGGGTGATATCACCGCGGTTTAGCTCGCGGAGATCACCACTTGGGCCGGTAACCTAGAGAGTCAACCCGGCCTGCCCGTGGGGCGGTCGGGGTCTCGATCCTGGTTGGGTAAAAGAGTGCCCCTGCTCAGTGTATGCAGGGGCTTCGTGATGCATGTCAGCGGTGGCTCGGGCCACTGTAGCTGTCGACGTCGACACGCCTAGGCGAGCGTCCACGGCCCGGGCCCGGCGCTGACGTCGGGTCAGGCGAGCTGGGGCAGGTGGTGCAGGGGCATGGCCTGCCTATTCTTCCTACGGAGCTGGACGGCGGCGCTGATGCGGCCGGGCAGGAGCTCTCGCCTGGAGCCCTTGGGTCGGGGCCCTGAATGGGCTGAGTCGGACGACGCCCGCCTCTTCGGCGTAAGGAGAGGAGTCGTCAAGACGTTCTGGGGACAGGCTCCCGAAACGGTTGAACGTTGGGGTGGGGAGCAGGGGCTCCCTGTGCGGCCTATTAGGGCGGCGTTGACGGCGAGGCCATGAGGCCTCCAGGTCCAGACGGGCCATATCCCTAGTTGGGATGACCCCTTCCTCCTCGTACCTGCGCACGAGGTTGTTGATCACCCTTCGCTGGATGACCCCGGATGGGGAAAGGGGGCGTGGGCACCCCGTATTCCGTGATGTGGCAGCCGTCGTAGCAATAGTGGCGCCATGTGGGGCGGTTGTGGAAACATTGCCCCTACCCCTACGTAGGCTAGCGGGCGATGATCGCGTCTCTGTAACAGCAACCTGGTTCCTGAGAAAGGAAGGGATCAACTCATCAGCACTGAGAGGAAAAGGATTGACAGCCAGTGCCCCAGCGTCCTTCCATTCTCCACGTCTGTAAGAAGGATCCACGCCAACACGCTGCAGAATGGAATGCCCCATGTTCTACTGCCCCGACATCTGGTGAGTTTCACGACAGGCCCGCTATTTGCTTGGCGGGACCAGGCGCCGGATATCTGGATCCGGCGACATGTCAATCTGCTGGTGTCTCGAACGCTACTAATCTCCATACTGAGGAGAAGAATTTCACATCGGGTTCACCATTTCTATTTCCGACGCTTTCCGCCGGGGCGCGCGCGCATCCGTCCGTCCGCGGAGGGGGATGCGCGGCTTCATTGCCCCGCATTCCCGCTTTCCAAAGGCGGGAGGCATTCGTTCCTTGTTTAGGTACGTCTGCTCCTTGATCGAAACGGGATGGTGGGATGTCGGCTTTTCCCTCTGTGGATTCCTCCTCGGAGCTCGTCACCTAGTCCGGGTCTCCCTCATAGATTTAATACATAGTTCGTGAAACTCTTCCCAGTGCCATGTTTCCATGGATGCCGGTTAATTACACTGCTTCTGTCGGGACATTCCAAAGGGTCCGGTCAGGGCAGCAACCTTCAGTCGGGGGAGTAGTCACGTTGAGGCATTAGTAGCGTGTCTGGATGCTGGGGAACCTGGCGTGTTTGTCTGTCATCCCTGGTCACAGGGCTTCTCGAGGGCGTGGAAGCCCGAGGCATCCCACATCAAACGAGGGGAATTATAAGCCATAGACACATATCTGAGGTTTTCCTCAGCTTCCCGTGTTTAACACAGGGTATGCCGCGAGTTTAACATCCAGTGGAGACGGATCAAACCAACCAGAGCATTAGCCCGGGTAGATCAGATTGAGGGATTTTCCTTGAAGGGATGCCGATACCGGGGCCAACCCATGGGCGGCCGCGAAGAAGAGCATACTGATATGGTCTCACCGAGACATGAGGCCCGGGTGAGGATCAGGGTGGATAGTGGATGAATGGAGCGGAGGGGAGTGAAATGGGACCATTGCAGGGGGGCGACGGTGGAGTTGGGCTTGAGCTCTGAAGAGGCTTCCTACGTATCCCTGTGGCAGGGAATCAAAGTCCGCGTAGTTCGGGTCGGTGCCGGTAAACCGGCATGAGGGTGGACCTTGGTCCGATGGGCATCATCAGCGAACCGATGTGAAAGTAGACCCGTGAGTCCACTAATGGTGGGCTTGAACCACGGGAAGGTTTCCTACGTACCATGCCTTGACATGGATCAAAGACCTCGTAGTTCATAGAATTGATGGGATACAGTTTAATGTCATGCGGGACGAGAATGAGCCCTGACGTGAATGAACGACAGGCATTGGGTGTCGGTGAACCGACGTAAATGGGGGACCTTGGTCCAATGAGAGATGAGCTTGAACCATGGGAAGGTTTCCTACGTACCATGCCTTGACATGGATCAAAGTCCTCGTAGTTCGGATTAGTCACAACGGCTTGCCGTCGAACTGGAATTGCAGTTTTAACGTTGGGCTGGGCGTAGGTATAACTCGACGTGAATTGAATGATGGGTGGGCTTGAACCTCGTGGAGGCTTCCTACGTACCATGCCTTGACATGGATCAAAGACCTCGTAGTTCAAATGGGGCTTTGTCGGCGAACCGACATGAAGGTGGACCTTGGTCCGCTTGTGGTGGGCTTGAACTTTGGGAAGGTTTCCTACGTACCATGCCTTGACATGGATCAAAGTCCTTGTAGTTCGCTAAGGAATGGGTGTGCAGTTTAATGTCATGAAGGACAAAGAGACATACAGTTTAACGTCATGCTGGATGAGAGTGTGCAGTTTAATGTCATGCAAGATGTGGGTATGACCCGACGTGAAAGTAGACCCGTGAGTCCACTAGTGGTGGGCTTGATCCTCATGGAGGCTTCCTACATACCATGCCTTGACATGGATCAAAGTCCTCGTAGTTCACCGTGGGATGGGTCGCAACGGATTACCACTGGACCGGAATGCAGTTTAACGTCGTGCTGGACAGGAATGGGACCCGACGTGAAATGACGGGTGGGCTTGAGCCTCAGCGAGGCTTTCTACGTACCATGCCTTGACATGGATCAAAGTCCTCGTAGTTCAAAAAGATGGGTTCGTCGGTGAACCGGCGTGAATGTAGACCCGGGGGTCCACTATTGGTGGGCTTGAACCTCATGAAGTCTTCCTACGTACCATGCCTTGACATGGATCAAAGTCCTCGTAGTTCAAAGGAGATGAGTCCGTCGGTGAACCGACGTGAAAGTAGACCCGAGGGTCCACTATTGGAGGGCTTGAACCTCATGAAGGCTTCCTGCGTACCATGCCTTGGCATGGATCAAAGTCCTCGTAGTTCACTAACAGGAACGTGAAATGACGGGTGGGCCTGAACCTCAGGGAGGCTTCCTACGTACCATGCCTTGGCATGGATCAAAGTCCTCGTAGTTCACTAGGATGGGTGTCAGGGTCGGTGCCCATTCTAAGCCCACGTGAGTCATGCTCGGTGTGAGAAACAAGAGGTTGCATGGACCTGACGATCACGTCGCGAAGGATGCGTCTGTGAGAAGCAAAGAGGGGCTTACGCGTTAGGCGGCCCATGGTGTTGGGACTTACTCCAGGATGGAGGCCCATGGTGTGACAAAGCGCGAGAAAGATGGATCTTGGCCCAATGATGGGAGGTACCTCGTCCCTTATCACACCCTCCACTGACCTTGGTAGTGGGGAAGTACGGAGATGCAGAGGTGCAGCCATCCATTGGGGAACTAGGGTCGCCCTTCTCCTACAAACATACGCCACTCCGAAAAGGAGGATATCATCCCTTGTGGATGGGTGATTCCATTCCCGTGGAGATGAGTGGTGTAAAGAATGTTCGAGCTGGGGGAACCCTTCGTGAGAGAGACGAGTTTGGGCCACAGTTTAACGTCATGTGTTGAGGACGTGGTGCTTGGCAGTTTAACGTCCTGCAGCTCGGATGAGGTGGGTTCACTCCACACCCTTAGGACATACATAACTGGTACCCTCTGGTCCTTGGGGGAGGGAAGGTACCAGTAAGGCCATGGTCATGGGGGGTTGTGGAACGAACCATCGAGGGGTCCACGTTAGCGTGGCTCTGTGAAGAAGCAATAGCCGTTAGCGTGCCTATGAGAAGAAGCATTAGGAAAAGCAACGCTACGAGTGGTATTGTTCATGGGACTTTGATATCACATCGTGAAAACCTGGAGGGTCGCACAGGAAGAGGAATCGCTAAGCAAAGGAATGTGCTTCGCAAAGTGGAGTGCCTTGGCCTTAGCATGGGGCACAGGTGGGAATGGAAGGTGCTTTGCGAAGTGGAACAGTGTTCGCGGAGCACTGCCTCGTGAAGAAGGGGTGTCTCGCGAAGAAGGGTCCTGCAAAGCAATGTGCTTCGCGAAGTGGAGCGATCCTGCCTTAGCATAGGGATCACTCGTATGGGTTGGGTGTTTCGCGAAGCACAAGTGCTCCGTGGCTTCCCGGGTTCCCTTGGGAATCCCCTTCCTTCGCGAATTCCCTTGAGCTTCGCGAATGGCATCCCTCTCGGAAGAGGGGCTCAAAATGAGACAAAGCAGAGTCGTCTCGCGAAGTAGGAATACCTCGCGGAGCACATGATTCTCGGGGCAAAGAGTGCTTCACGATTCGGGAGAGGAGAAGCCGAAAGGTCGGATTGTCCGTCGCCTGGACTCAGGGGGAGTTCAGTATTTATAGGGAAGGGGCGCCGCGAAGCAGGACTCGCGTGCCGCCTCTGTTGCTTCGCGGCGGCTCACGAACGTCAAACGCGTTCGCGAAGAATCACCGCCTCTGGAGCTTCGCGGCGGCTCGCGAACGTCAAACGCGTTCGCGATGAATCACCGCCTCTGGAGCTTCGCGGCGGCTCGCGAACGTCAAACGCGTTCGCGAATAATCACCGCCTCTGGAGCTTCGCGAGGCGCGAGGGTCGGGGTGCTTCGCGATGAGGCTTCGCGTGAGTGCTTCGCGTCGGGGCTTCGCGAGGCAGCGCGCCTGCATTTCTTTTTTGCACCTTTTTGTCGGGCCATATTTTGGCGCCATCAATTATATAATATCATATACATACAAAATAAATAAATAAGAAAAAAAATTATATATCTTTAACAATGATCATTACATTAGTCAGCTATGAAACCAATTATAATGCTAAATATTATAACTGGAAAAAATAGAACAGGTAAAATAGAAAAGTATGGATCACCCCATTCTACAAGAATAATCACCCCCACTGAAAATTATATAGAAATGAAACAAAATATTATTAAACTAATCAACATATTATAAGATGAAAATATAACTTTAAGGTTATTTGTAGTGAATTTTGAGTGAAAGAATGAAGTTCAATTTATAGGGTATGAAATAAAATGTGACTGTTATGATTCAAACATTATATGACCATTGGTTAATATAACCATCAGAAACTATACCATTGATTGATAATTTTACATTTTTAATTAGTGTTTATAATTTGTAATGAACTGGATAATTTATACGAAAAGAAGAATCGATGGCCTTAACCAGAAGAGTCATGTCTTTTGAAGAGCATTTATCAGAACATGGGAGGGAGCTATCATATCTAGGGTTTTATCTTGAACAAGCCCAATAAAAGCTTCAACATGTGATGCTGGAATGAGATCTCATATGGGAGAAGTTAAAGTTAGTGGAGATTATCACTTGGTAGATTTTTTCTAATCCAGCAAACAAAACTGCCACCATTACACACCATACCTATAGGTCCTATGTAGGTGTAATAAGGGGTAACATTTCCATACCTCAGTTACTTAATGTTTAAATTCCATTTAATAAATAAAATGTTTATTCCCTCAATTCTATTTAAGAATAATTTTTCTTAATAAAATATATGTTTTATTTAGATAAATTTTATGATTCTTTTATTTAAATAAAAGATAATGGTATTTTTATAGAAAATATATTCATTTTTTATAATAAACCAAGATATTATGAAGAGTATATGTTTTAATGAAATAGTATTTTAAAACAATTTTATTTAAATAATAAATGATAAAATAATTTTATAACGGTCTAGTAAATTTTTTAGAAGTTTTAAAAATTTTATTGTTCTATAAAAACTACTATTTTTAAATAAATAAGTATTTTTTATATTTAAAAGATAAAAATATCATATTTATAGAACTTTTCTATTGAAATAAGCATCATTTTTGAAATCAGAATTCCTAAATTTGGTCAGTGTTAATTTATAAGAATTATATAAAATACATTATATTTTCCTTAACATTAAAAGAATACCGTTTTTTTTTTATTTCAGTATATTTTCTGACATCATATTTCTATCATAATTATTTAATAATTAATTAAACAAAATCCATGACCAAAATCATTTTATTTTATTAATATTGAGTATCTTATTAGATTTAATCAATTTTTAAAACTATATGTGAATTTTCAAAGTTGAAAAATGAATGTTTTGTTTTTCAAAAAATATTACTTTATTGAAACTTCACTTTGCCACGCCAAAAGAAGTAATTAAAAGTTAATTTCTATTTTAGTGGATTAAAATAAACTAAAATGTAGCCCAAATTTCCAAAACAATGAGAAAATCCCATGAAAAAACATGCATGAGAAAATGTATATAATGAGTTAATATAACATTTTTATAAATCCTTAATTGATGTATCTATATCCTATTCAAAAAAATGAAACTTTCATGACAATGTTGAAATAGTGGGTTCCCGAGACCCAAATATGTAGTACTTTTGATTGTCGTATAATGTGTACAGTTAGATATTCATGATGATATCTTACCATTATAGGGTAGAATTTTCTGCGTCCATTATAATAATGGTAATGTCTAAAGGTTAATTGTCGTTTCGAGAGGTTATAGCATATCCCAGGCTATAATGAGAACCTCAAGATACAATGACATTGATCTTAAATATATGATCTATATTCTAGATACATATTTCTGACTGGACACAGTAGATGTCTGACTATCAGGTGCTGGGGGCTCATAAGCATTGAGACTTCTTCTCATGAAGTTCGCACTTGGTGATCTCTAGTAGTGAGATCATGAGGACAGACCCGCCAATAGGAACACCACATGTTTTGGGTGTAATTGGTTATTCCTATATACAGACATGTGTATTGGTCTCCTGACTTGAGACCATTACCAATGTATATCATTTAATTACGTACTTTTATGCAAGGTGAAAACCATGGCAGTGATGTCATGGCAAGGTAGTTTGTGTCGGGTGCGTCGTTAGTGGTATGATGTTGGTTGAATGATAAATAAATAATTTGTCGTTTCCAAGTTTAGGAAGTTGTATATCTTAGGCATGGTTGATCAGGATGGTGCTGGCTTCATAAATCTTTGGCCAAAGCAGTAGAAAGGCGAATCCATCAGGATAGATCAACAAATAATAAGGCAAGATAAGGACGATAACACAAGAGTGTGTCCTGGTTTATGAGATATTTAGTGACAACGAGACTATAGTACACAGTCAGTGTTCGTAGGATGGTATTCGTTGCTATGACTATCCTTATCTCTTTAGGGGCCATGATGAGTTGCTAGAATCCGCTCTTGGTCAGTGGATTTTATTCACTACTGTCGAGATGAGGGCCTAGAGGGTCACACAAAATAGCGTATTCAAGAATCTGCCATATTCAGTTGAATAGGTATATGGATATAGTGGCCCCCGCCATGGGGTCCGAGCGTTGTCCATGTTGTTGATCACCAAAATAATTAAATAAATTCATTAATATTCAAGTTATGAATATTTGGGA
This sequence comes from Viscum album, assembly GCA_963277665.1. NCBI lineage: Eukaryota > Viridiplantae > Streptophyta > Magnoliopsida > Santalales > Viscaceae > Viscum > Viscum album. The sequence continues at coordinate 863,639,740 of OY728135.1, read as the reverse complement.
ATGAATTTATTTAATGTGCTTACGATTTCAGTAAATAAGAGAACTATTAATCGAACAAATATTATTATATTCAAGGTTCGTTTAATATTAAGTAGGACAATGAGTCAAGTTAAATGGCTCGGATTTTATCACGTAATATATTTTATATATCTTACCAGTATGTGATAAAATATTAAATAATATTGGCGCAGTTAAGTTCGTCAAAATTATTTATGTGGATGTTGAAATATACGGGGGGGCCGGGGAACCCAAACAGGTATTTCTCAACGTATCTATAAATAAGAGAGGAGGCTCTCTCTCTTGGGTGGGTGATTCACTATTCACTCATTTGCACGGAATGAGAGTTGAGAGCCTCTCTCTCCTCCTGATTCTTAGAGAGAGAAGCACTCGATCCAAGAGCTCGGATCAAGTTTCTCCTCACACATCGCAAGATCGACGATACGGTGATAATCGGGACTTCCAAGATATCGTTGAATCTCTGCCCTAGCACCCAGAGTTCGACGATCGGCGTTCCGGTGGATTTTTTAGGGCGTGTGGATGATCTAGAGTGATCCTGCTATGTATCCTTTGTGCAACGATCGTCGTTGACAAGTATTGGTCGACAACAGATTCAGATATGGAACAGGTATATTTTTCTTTTATTTTTGTGATCTTAACAATCTACGCGAGATCCCCGGACCTCTCTGGGGCTCGGATAATCGGCAACGACAAGTACCGTTGTTGCACCGACGAAAATTTTAAAATCCCCGGCCCACCGGCTTCCGCTGCGGGCCCAGGAAACCTAACAATGGTATCAGAGGGAATCGTGTAAATTTTCGGATCCAAATAAAATTAATTTGCATAAAATTAAGTATAGGGTTTAAAATCGGTCACAAACTTTCAAACCGCGTGCCGATCTGATTTCGAACGACCATGTTATGGCCAGTTTAATTTTTCGGATTGGATCGAAGGTGCGGTTTGATCTCGGGTTATAATTTTATTTCATATTCTTGAACTGATTAAAATTCAATTGGTTCATTAGAAATAAAATTAATTGTGAAAATTATATTTTTATAAATAATATAATCTGCACAATAATTTTATTATTATAATAATAATTATATTATTATTATAATAATGTAATAAAAATAAATTATTATTTCATTATAATAGTTATATTATTATTTAATTTAAAAGGATATCTTTAGCCTTAAGAAATAATAATGGAGGACTTGCATTTATAAAAAATTTTATAGTGGAATAAGACTTAAAACGAAGTCTTCAATAAAAAAATAAAAATAACATAAATACAAAGTGAGTGGGGTGTCTTTGCGGGTAAACAAGGAGGAGACTCCCTTTTGGGTCTTCCTGCGTGGATGAATTTTTTTAAAAAGTAAAAATAAAAAAAGGGGCGGCCCGTGGTAGAATAGAAAAAGAGAAAAAAAGGAACATGTCTCCTACGCGGCGCATGCAGTGCCGCGCTGCATTTCCTCCCCAGGCGGCGCACAGCAGCGCTGCCGAGAGTCCTCTCCCACGCGCTCCAGCATCGGGCTACACGGCGTGCAACATTCCACCGAGCCCTCCGCTGGTGCCTCTCCCTCCAGTTCGCCGCCTCGTGCAGGCTTGCCGGCCGCCCCTCTACCTGAAGCGCACATCCAGGGCGCCTCATCCCTCTCAGGCCGGCTGCCGGCTCCTTCGCACGCCAGCTCTGCAGCGCCGGCCACCCTCTCGTCCTCCACGTCGGGCGCCCTGCTTCCGGCGCTGCCTGCCCCTCTCACCACGGACCTCTGTTAGGGCGTCTTTGTACCACCGCCCAACACCCAAGAGGCCAGCTCGAGCCGCCCTGCCAAACATGCAGGCCTCTGTTCAGGCCTCCTCTTGTATGCCAGTCTCCCACCTTGTCGCACACTATAGCGGGAGACACCGCACCATCCTCGCCGACTCCACCCACCTGGCTTTTTGGGCGGACTCCATGCTTCGTCCGATCAGCTTCGCGCACAGCACGTCGCAGCACCTCCCATGACCTGCTGCCTCTGTCCGGTCCCGGCCGCCTCTCCCCTTGACTGGACCAGCTCTAGTTCGGACACCGCCGCTGCCGGTAGTCTCTCCCGCTCCCCTAGGTGTCACCCAACTCCGGCCAGACCCACGCGCAAACCCGCCTAGCACAAGCATAGGCAGCACAACTACGACTAGCCTCCCTCCTCGGCTCCACCCCGGGAGCACCATGGCGAAGCCTACTCGGCCACCGCCTAGTCCTCCTAGCTGGAAGGTAATCCCTGAATCTGATTAAGTTAAATCAATTAATATAATTAATTAATTTAATTAATTTAATTAACAAATATATTAATTGTAGTGAAATTTTTTTTAATACCTGAGTAGAATTAATTTAATTTTGAAATTTAATTAATAAATTAGTCAATTAAATTTATGTATTAAAATTAAATTAATTAAAGTATCGTTAATTAATTAAATTAATTGAATTTAGTAATTCATTTAATTTAATTATATATCCCTCATACTTATTTATGCATTTTATTTTTTATCGCGCTTTATTTTTACCCGTCGTCTGGTCTTGAGCATCGACCCTTGCATGTTTGCATTTAATTTTATTTAATTAATTATTTAAACTATGTGCGATGATTGTAATTAATTAAAGACGGTCTGCGCGTCATCTATTTTCGGTTAAAATGTATAAGGGCATGTGCGCCCAATATTTATATGATGTAAATTTATTCATGAGTCCCCCTCGCCTGCGTGCGAGTACCTTTGTACTTCGGACGAAGACAACGAGCGATGTCGACCCCGCCAAGACGAGGCGAAGCAAGTTGATCAAGACGATTCAAGACGACACCTGGAGCACGCCAAGATGCGGCGGTACTCCAATACATGACTTGGACTCCGCCAAGACGAGGCGATGCTACAAATGAGATGCAGACATACAACACGGGTAGAGATGCATCTACTGTCACGATTCGACACAGGTATGATGCCCCTTAGGTCATTTAGATGCTCAAGACCAGTTGGGTAGTAGTTTTACCTTAATGCATTTATTTACTATTTTATGCATTTTTAGAACAGTGGGAAAACACATAAAATAATAGATAATAAAATGCATAAAGAAGAGGTGTATGTTTTTCTGTTAAATTTCAGTTGTGAGCGCGACAGCATAGATGAAGAAGATTAATAGAAATGGATAACATTCACCGAGAGAAAAACAAAAAACCCTCAAAGTATATATTAAGTTAGAAACAGCCTTCCATCATTCAAGTTTGAACAAAATCGGGTGTTCGTGGTGACGGTTCATGCCTCAGCTGAGGGTTCCTCTTACTACCGGGGAGTTCTAATTTGTGTGGTGGGTCGACTTAACTAAAATTGCAGAAAATATATATCCTTATCTAGTTTTTTGTAATTTTAGAGGCAAGCATTGAGTAAATCAGTAAATGATTCTTGAAGCTGGGACGTCACTAAACAGATCATGGAACCGCAAGTTAAAGCGGTTGACCTGCCAAAAGCCTAACTTGGACCCTCTGAGTAGTGGTGTAGCCCTAGCTTCTAGACTATGAGGGAGGTTCATGGATCCTTTCCACTAGAATACTCAGGAGTATTCCGATTCTAGTACAGAGTGTTCCTAGAATTTGAAAAATTAGTGGGAGACATTTAATGATTAAATAACCAGTAATGTCAGATTAGGTAATCACATAAAAGTACAATCTGCTAAATTATATTTGTAGATAATGACAAGAAATACCATATTAAAACTGCGATAAACATTGGACAAAGTAAATTTCCAAACAAGAACGAATTTTCTAAATTTGGTATAGGCGCTTGCGCACATTACTACTACAATGGAAATTCAAGGTGCTTGTATCCCAACCTGTCAAGCCACCTCAGGAAGCAAGGGTGTGAAACTGCTTATAGGAGACTCATGAATCAAGCATATGATGGTTCTATCATAATGCTATCATCAAATTCTGATGTTATTTGTGGTCGCTACATCAAGACTTGGATGATGATCACATGTAGTCTCATCTCCAAGATCCTTTCGAGGAGAAAATGAAGAAATATTTGGATGTGATGGTCGCACTCGGTTTGTGTAAAGTAAAAGATAGTGCACAATATTTCATGCCATCCCATTTATTATACCTTTTACACCAAATTACTCTAGTTTATTTTAAGGATACAAATGAATCCTATAGAGTAAGCGCTTTATTTCTGTTAAGGAAACATTCGCCATGTAACAAGAATATTGGAGATAACTCCATCTTTTATTCTTATGGTGAATACATTGAATGACAAGGCAAAAAGGCTTATGGAAAGTTACGCCAAAGGAACATTTGTCATGTCCTTAAATGAAAAGTGGTTGGTTATTTAACCGAAGGTTATTTACATCACGTAATGAAATGAATTCATGGAAGATTAAAAACTAAAATACTAGAAGCAAGTACCCACTTCTTGTACAGTTAATATTCATCAAATAAAAGTATTCATTTCTCTAATACTTCTTGGGTATTAAAATACAATATGATTTTCACTTATATGTATTGAAATAAAACAACCAATTAAGTATATAAACGTTACTAGAAGTAAAGTGTCTTCTCCAAGCAGCTGAACAAGGGTGATTCCTAAGTCAGAAGTGAGAAAGCATAACTTCTAATTTCTAAGTGATTGATTCAAATTGAACAAGTTATGGAGTATAAACAAAAACATTTATCTCATGTGACCATTTTGACATGATGAGACATTATTCCATGTTTTGGAATGAATGTTGTTTCTTGTAACATAGTCAACAAATAGTTCACTACAACTTGAATCAATGGCAATACATGATGAATATAAAATGTAAGACCTACCCAATTGTGGCTATTTGATTCTTTGTCAAGTAAAACTAAAAGTGAATGTCAACTATATACCAAGTATGGTATTTAGGCTCGACACAGCTAAACACCTATGGTATAATTGACATCTTTAGTTTAGACAAAGAAACCTTTAGAAATAAAGGTATGCCACAAAGCTTCTGAGGTTAGTTTAACACGAGAGTGTGAGTTGTTGCAAAGAATGCTAGTGGTAATGATACTTCATAAGATTCCTTTAAGTCATTAAGGATTGTTCTCATGAAGTATCAGTTTGGTCAGAATATATGAGTTTATTCAGATCGGCAGGCCGAAGAATATCTTGACCAAACAATCATCGATCATGATAATGTAGCGTGGAGCAATTCCTAAACTCATGTTACCTTATCTACATCACCATATTGATGTTCATAAAGAGGATCGATGACAAGTCTAAAATATTAACATTGATCAACAAAATGTATCATGGAGGAATTCCTAAACGCACGTTTTATACATCAAAGTTATGATGTATGTTGTATCAATGTTACAACCAGTGAAAACATCCATTATATTTCATGATGTGATTTGAAAATATCGGCTTAAACCCATAACCAATATGACAACTAAAATGACAAATGGATATCATACAAGTCATAGTATGATGGAAAAACCATTATGTCATAGGACGTGTTTAGATGCAAAGCGTTTGTTAGTATTTAAAAAAAACATGCATCAAGTTAAACACATTGTGAATCTAAGGTAATTATCCTAACAGTTTCTTAAGATATTACCTAATTCCCTAAGATATAAAATATGTAGTCAAGTATTAGAATACATTTCTATACAAGGGTGCACATCTCTATTAGAGATAGTGGGAACTAAATTGACTTGGACTTAGTCAATGCTCGAGATGCAAAAATGGTTGGCATAGGGAACAAGTTCCCCAAGTACATGTGGAATAGGCATGTTCTAGAGACACATACTGCGTAAGAAGAATGGAACCATGGTGATGGTTTTATATTCACCGTGGCCGGTGATAAATTATTCATTAAGAATAATAAATCCTACAAGGAAGAAGTATATGGAAACAAGCTAAGATTGACAATATCAACTAAAATTCAACAATAGATTCCATGTATCAAATTGAAAAGGGGATTATAAATTGAATACTGCGGTGGGTATTCAAATACAATGATACATGGATGGTATAAGTATGGTACCAGTAAGGTGTTGGGTCGGAAGAAACACCCGAGGAGGGAAAAGATGGCAAGAGGGGGGGTGAATTGCCTTTTAAAAAATTGAAAAACAAATTAAAAATCAAAGTAAAGTGCAGCGGAAATAAAGAGGCAAGACACGCAAATTGATAACGGAGTTCGGCCAAAAACCCGGCCTACGTCTCCGCTCCCAACTCAACCGTTGAGAGATTCCTACCGCTTGCTTTTCAATGGTTTTAGCAAGAAACCCACTAGGCTTTGAGGTAGCACTAGGACCTATTACAGCTTGCTTTTATTGGTTTAGCAAGAACCCAATGCTTTTAATGGTTAAGCAATAACCCACTAGTCTTTTTACGGGTGAAGACTAGCTCACCGATCTCAAGCCTTTTACAAGGTAAGGCTTGACAACCTCTTCACACCTTAGTGGTGGTGTGAAACCCAAAAGAAGGGGGGAAGAGAAAAGGGTTGGGGTTTGTAGGCACAAACCCAATTTTAAGCTCAAAATAAATAAATGCAATAAAACCCGTAATTGGGAAGACTCGGGCGCCAATGGATGATGGAGTTGATGGGCGTGCTCTCCCAAGCTTCTTGAGTGGAGCTCCTTGGATGTGGAAGTTGTTGGAGCTCTTGGGGTTCCTTTGAAGGAAGTCGCCGGAGGTTGGCCAATTGATCCAAAATATGTCCGTTGGCTTCACAAGTGTTCCGGTAGATGTCCGGGGCTTCCTTGGCCTTTATTTATAGGCTAGGAACCCTTGGGGAGGCTTCGGAGCCGTTGGAGAGGTCTTCGGAGCCGTTGGGAGTCAAGTGGACAGGCTGGTCAACAGCCCAACGGCTAGTTTGACTGTGTCCACCGGCTGGCCGGTGCAGGGCCACCGGCTGGCCGGTGCCTTGGAATGTGGAGATAATTCTGGTCCAGGCTCCACCGGTCGACCGGTGAGGAGCCACCGGCTGGCCGGTGGAAAGACAGTAGGTCTCACTATTTGTGCTGGGTGCCACAGGTCGACCGGTGGCAGAGCCACCGGTCGACCGGTGGGGAGGCAGTAGCTACCCCTTGAGCCTGGGTGCCACCGGCTGGCCGGTGGTGAAGCCACCGGTCGGCCGGTGGACTGAATTTCAGTCCATTTCTGCCTCTTCCTTGGTCAACTTCTTGGCAATCAAATGCCTATCAACACAAACACTTAAAACACAATGTTAGATAAAAATGAAAGTGATTGTGATCATGAAAATCAAACAACGAGAGGTTCGAGATGTACAACAATCTCCCCCTATTTTGATGATCACAATCACCAAAACAATTAAAGTAAAAATGAAATTAAAAGGAAATGCAAAGCATGATGAAAAAGGATTCTCCCCCAATCAATCAAGAAATTTCTCCCCCTTTGTGATTATCAAAATAGAATGGGGCATAAAACTTGATTGAGGGAAATTGAGATTTTAAAAACAAGATTTGAGATTTGAAAATCAATTGAGATTTTTGAAATTGAAATGAAAATTTGAATAACAGTTTGAATTGAAAGTTTTGAAACAAAAACAAATTCGATACCAACTGTTGGAAACCAATTGAAAATTGAAAATTCTAAATTGATTTGAAAAAGAATTGAAAATTTAAATTTGAAACCAAATGTAATTTTTGAATTAAAAATGAGAAAGTTCTCCCCCTAAATAAAAATAATGAATCACCGGGGAGTGGGATTTTGAAAAGAAACAATTTTAGGCCCGGAGAGACTCGCAAGGAGGGATTTTTCAATCCAAACTTGTCTCATGGCGGGTCTTCTCCTATAAAACTCGTCACTATAGAAAATAGACTTGGGTTGGCCATACCGGGCGTTTTTACAATTACACTCATAAATGAGATGCCCGGTTTTCTTGCAATAATTACAAAATTTGTAATCGGAGCCCCCCCTTACAAAAACAGTTTGAGCATGGGAGGAGGAGGCTCGGTTGGTGTAGCCAAGTCCATTGGTGGTTCTAGATACTCGTTGAGAACCTAATAATTTGGTCAAATTTTGTTCACCTTGGGTGAACTTGGCTAAGGTCTCTCTAAGGTCTTTGATGGTTGATTCCATGGAATCAACATTTGGAAAATTTTGGATTTTAAGGGACAACTCTTCCTTCTCTTTGAGAAGTTGTTCTTTTTCGGAAGAGAGTTTTTTGAAAGACTTTTTTAAAGCAACAAATTTTGAAGAAAGCTCATGAAAACCATTTTCTAGTTGATCTCTAGCATGAGAGAGTTCTTCATAAGATAAATGATTTAAAGAATTTGAATTTGAAGAACAAGAGGAGGAGTCGGAAGATGTTACCTCATGGAATGCCATTAGGCATCTTGTACCTTGGTCGCTCGAGGAGGAGGAGGAGGAGGATGATGAGGTGTCACTCCATGTGGCCTTGAGGACCTTTTTCTTTCCTTTCTCCTTTGGCGTGGCCCGTTTCTTGTTGAGTGGGCAATCGGGCTTGTAATGGCCCTTTTCGCCGCACCCGTAGCATTTCACCTTGGGCTCGGATTTTTCGGTGGGTTCTTGCTTTCGGTGCTTGCGGGATTTCTTCTTCTTCTTGTGCTTCTTCATGAATTTTTGCATTTGGCGGGCGAGATACTCCATTTCCGAGTCGCCGCTTGATGATGAAGTAGATGAGGAAGATGAGGATGAGGAGGAGCTTACTTCTTTTTGTACCTTGAGGGCAATGTTCTTTGGTGTCGTGATTGGTGTGCCCTCCTTTTGTGCTTGCCTCCTCATGGTGATCTCGTACGTCATTAGAGATCCAATGAGCTCCTCTACCGGCATATTTTTGACGTCCTTAGCTTCTTGGATCGCCGTCACCTTTGGTGCCCATGAGCTCGGAAGGACCCATAAGATCTTCTTGACCATCGTCTCAGCTGAAACATCATCACCAAGGGACTTTCTCCCATTGCAAACGTCAGTAAATCTAGTAAACATTTCAGAAATAGATTCATTTGGATGCATTGAAAAAGATTCAAAGTCTTGTCTATACATATCTAACCGAGTGTCCTTAACTTTGTTAGTGCCCTCATGAGTTACTTCTAAAAGTTTCCAAATTTCATGTGAGGAGGTGCAAGTAGAGACTCGATTGAACTCATTTCTATCTAAGCCGCAATGGAGAGCGTTCATGGCTTTGCCATCAAGCTCAAAATTCCTAATATCGGCGGGGGTCCATTTGGATTCATCGGGGGTAGACAAAGTGTAACCTTGCATGACAATTTTATAAATGGGATACCCTATACTTCTAAGAAAAGTAGTCATGCGGGTTTTCCAATAATTATAGTCGGACCCATCAAAAAATGGAGCCCGACCCAAAGAGTAGCCTTCGGGGGCAAAAGAGGTTGATGCCATCTAAATGGATCTTTGAATTTGAAACCTTTTAAGGAATTACTCAAATTATTCCTTTGATACCAATTGTTGGGTCGGAAGAAACACCCGAGGAGGGAAAAGATGGCAAGAGGGGGGGTGAATTGCCTTTTAAAAAATTGAAAAACAAATTAAAAATCAAAGTAAAGTGCAGCGGAAATAAAGAGGCAAGACACGCAAATTGATAACGGAGTTCGGCCAAAAACCCGGCCTACGTCTCCGCTCCCAACTCAACCGTTGAGAGATTCCTACCGCTTGCTTTTCAATGGTTTTAGCAAGAAACCCACTAGGCTTTGAGGTAGCACTAGGACCTATTACAGCTTGCTTTTATTGGTTTAGCAAGAACCCAATGCTTTTAATGGTTAAGCAATAACCCACTAGTCTTTTTACGGGTGAAGACTAGCTCACCGATCTCAAGCCTTTTACAAGGTAAGGCTTGACAACCTCTTCACACCTTAGTGGTGGTGTGAAACCCAAAAGAAGGGGGGAAGAGAAAAGGGTTGGGGTTTGTAGGCACAAACCCAATTTTAAGCTCAAAATAAATAAATGCAATAAAACCCGTAATTGGGAAGACTCGGGCGCCAATGGATGATGGAGTTGATGGGCGTGCTCTCCCAAGCTTCTTGAGTGGAGCTCCTTGGATGTGGAAGTTGTTGGAGCTCTTGGGGTTCCTTTGAAGGAAGTCGCCGGAGGTTGGCCAATTGATCCAAAATATGTCCGTTGGCTTCACAAGTGTTCCGGTAGATGTCCGGGGCTTCCTTGGCCTTTATTTATAGGCTAGGAACCCTTGGGGAGGCTTCGGAGCCGTTGGAGAGGTCTTCGGAGCCGTTGGGAGTCAAGTGGACAGGCTGGTCAACAGCCCAACGGCTAGTTTGACTGTGTCCACCGGCTGGCCGGTGCAGGGCCACCGGCTGGCCGGTGCCTTGGAATGTGGAGATAATTCTGGTCCAGGCTCCACCGGTCGACCGGTGAGGAGCCACCGGCTGGCCGGTGGAAAGACAGTAGGTCTCACTATTTGTGCTGGGTGCCACAGGTCGACCGGTGGCAGAGCCACCGGTCGACCGGTGGGGAGGCAGTAGCTACCCCTTGAGCCTGGGTGCCACCGGCTGGCCGGTGGTGAAGCCACCGGTCGGCCGGTGGACTGAATTTCAGTCCATTTCTGCCTCTTCCTTGGTCAACTTCTTGGCAATCAAATGCCTATCAACACAAACACTTAAAACACAATGTTAGATAAAAATGAAAGTGATTGTGATCATGAAAATCAAACAACGAGAGGTTCGAGATGTACAACATAAGGCTCGTTTGGTTTTACCAAATCGGTATTCCTAAATCTATTAGAATTTCACTTTTTATATCTGAACTTGTATGATCATGGTATTGGACATTGGATGTCAATATCATCTTTCATGGAAGGTGTCTATACGACGCAACCAGAAAGAGATCTTGACATCAAATGATGCCAATAAGGTTTGAAAGTTACTGAAATCCAATTCCAGATTAAAGTAAGCAACAAGATGTTAGAGAATTCATTTTAAATTAATCTTTGCCTTGTGTCTACCAAAGTTTAGTGGGAGGGACAATTTTTTCCAAACGATATATGTTCGGCAACATATGGAAAACAGATTTTGATCTTACAGTTAGATAAGATTAGGTTAAAAGCAATTCTCCAATGATTGACTTCAAGTAACAACCTAAGTTCTAGGGAATAGAATCCACTGAGGTAGATCCAAAGGTTTCTTGGTCCTAGTCAATCGTACATATAATGACTTTGTATTGAATAAATACAAGTTGGAACAATTCTAGTTCAGAATTTTTGCCTATGTCACAAGGCTCAATCTCTCCAGGTTAACATGTTCGGAGCATGTGTAGAGATTAAAGTTGTGAATTGATACCATATGATTTAGCGATGGATCAATCACATATACCATAATATGTAAAATAATTTATACTTCTAGGATATAATTTATTATACGCTGATATCAATTATCTCCAGGAGCACTGCAAGTGATACAGTCAGAACTATCATCTTATACTTCAGTAAGTACAAATTATATGTACCTGGAATAAGGAGAGGAAGGTATACTATTTTTGGTGGGACACAAAATAGTAATACTTAGATCAATTTGATATAGTATCACATTTAGGTAAAGGAGATGAGCGAGTCAAGCTCATAAAATCTTGTGGTAGCCATACCTACAAATAGCGAGTACGTTGCAGCTTCTAAAGCAGCTAAGAAGTAGTTATAAATTGAAATGAGTTGTTCCAATTCTTGGATTCGCACCTAATGAGAAAATTATTATCATAATGAGAATTATGATATTATTACTAGCCAAGTTGTCAAGTTATGACAATGGGAAAAAGTAATCTACTCGGGGATACCTTATCTTGAGAAGTTTTACTCAAGTCGATGAGGTTGCATATAGCAAATATACCACATGGAGAAAATGTGGCAGGCCTAGCAGTTATAGTCGTTACGCAGCAGAAGCATGATATTTATCATGTGAGTAGTTAACAAGTTTAGTTAGGAAGTTGTCTCTAGTGCAAGTGGGAGTTTTGAAATAGTGGGTGCCCTAGACCCAACTATGTAGTAATTTTTATTGTCGTATCATGTGTATAGTTAGATATGCATGATGATATCTTACCATTATAGTGCATAATTTTCTGCGTCGACTATAATAATGGTAATGTCCAAAGGTTAATTGTCGGGTCGAGAGGTTATAGCAGATCCCATGCTATAATGAGAACCTCGAGATAAAATGACATTGATCTTAAATATATGTTCTATAGTCTAGAAACATCTTACTAACTTGACACAGTAGATGTCTGACTATCAGGTGCTGGGGGCTCATAAGCGTTGAGACTTCTTCTCATGAAGTTCGCACTTGGTGATCTCTAGTAGTGATATCATGAGGAAAGACCCGACAATTGGAACACCACATGTTTTGGGTGTCATTGGTTGTTCTTATCTACAGACATGTGTATTGGTCTCCTGACTTGAGACCATTACCAATGTATATCATTTAATTACATATTTTGATGCAAGGCGAAAACCATGGCAGTGATGTCGTGGCAAGGTAGTTTGTGTCGGGTGCGTCGTTAGTAGTATGACGTTGGTTGAATGCTCAAGAAAGAATTTGTCGCTTCCAAGTTTAGGAAGTTGTATATCTCAGGCCTGGTTGATCAGAATGGTGCTACCTTCAAAAGTCTTTGGCCAAAGCAGTAGAAAGGAGATTCCATCCGGATAGATCAAAAAATAATAAAAAAGATAAGGATGATGACACAAGAGAGCGTCCTGCTTTATGAGATATTTAGTGAAAAAGAGACTATAGTACACAGTCAGTGTTCGTAGGATGATAGTCGTTTCTATGCCTATCCTTATCTCTTTAGGGGCCATGATGAGTTGCTAGACTCCGCTCTTGGTCTGTGGATTTTATTCACTGCTGTCAAGATGAGGGCCTAGAGGGTTACACACAATAGCGTATTCATGAATATGCCCTATTTAGTTGAATAGGTATATGGACATAGTGGGCCCCGCCACGGGGTGCGAGCGTTGTCCAAGTTGTCGATCACCAAAAGAATTAAATAAATTCATTAATATTCATGTTATGAATATTTGGGATTGAATTTATTCATTGTGTTTACAAGTTCAGTAAATACGAGAAAATATTAATCGAAAGAATAGTATTATATTCAAGGTTCGTTTAATATTAAGCGGGACAACGAGTCGAGTTAAATGGCTCGGATTTTATCATGTAATATATTTTATGTATATTAAAAGTATGTGATAAAATAGTAAATAATATTGGTGTAGTTAAGTTCGTCAAAATTATTTATGTGGACGTTGAAATATACGAGGGGGGGGGACCTAACCGAGTATTTCTCAACGTATCTATAAATAATAGGGGAGGCTCTCTCTCTTGAGTGGGAAATTCACTATTCACTCATTTGCCTAGAATGAGAGTTGAGAGCCTCTCTCTCCTCCCACTTCTTAGAGAGAGAAGCACTCGATCCAAGAGCTCGGATCAAGTTTCTCTTCACGCATCGCAAGATCGACGATGTGGTGATCGTCGGGACGTCGAAGATATCGTTGAATCGCTGCGCTATCACTTGGAGTTCGACGATCGGCATTCCCGTGGATTTTTGAGGCGCATGTGGACGATCTAGAGGGATCCTGCTATGGATCCTTCATGAAACGATCGCCGTCAAAAAGTAGCGGTCAACAACAACTTCAGATATGCAATGGGTATTTTTTCCTTTTATTTTTGTGCTCTTAACAATCTACTCGAGATCCTCAGACCTCTTCAGGGCTCAGATCGTCGGCAACAACAAGTACCGTCGTTGCGCCGACGAAAATTTTAAAATACCCGGCCCACCGGCTTCCGCTGCGGGTCCCGGATACCTAACAGACAAAACACGCATGAGAAAATAAGGCAATTAACACTCGAAACAATTCAATAATGAAATATTATTAACAAACTGGTTGTAAAATGTTATAAGTAGATCATATATGATATTATAATTATAAATATTTCTCCACTATAAGTTAATAACATGTTTAAAACTACTATATTGTAGGTTAAATCATTTTAAACTAAAAGGAAGCATGAGGTAAAGGAATTCATCTCAATTTACCTTCATTGGGGTATTTTTTATTGTTGTGCGCCTAATTTATTTTATATGGAATCACTATGGAAAATCAAATAATTATGATGGGCTATTTGCAACGAGGATTGTGTTCCCTTCGCAAAGGGTTTGGTGTGGGATGAGCGCCACATCGAGGGATGTGTATCTTTGACGGGTTTCTGTACCCGTTGCAAATGTCTAACAGGGTTTTTTAGTATTAGTGACAGGGTTTAACTCAAATTGTAAATTGTATGTCGGCATGTGGCTATTTGCGAAGGGACCTGTCGCAAATACCCTTTTAACACTCGCCACTATTTAATTATAGGGTTGGTATTTGTGATGGTATCTATCACAAATACTCTCATCACAAAACCTCTAACCTCTATATACCCCATTCGATTTTCCCATTCTACTCATTTCTCTACCTCCCTCTCCTTCTCTACTCACATTTTCCCTCTCAAATTTTTTTAATGTTTAAGATTCTACATCGGATCAATATTTCGGTCTTACATCCTAGGAAAGCATTAGTTTTAAGGTATTTATCTTTTTCTTTTATATTTTAGTTAATTCATTTTATTTTATATTAGTTATAATTATTGTTAATTAGTTGCAATTAAATTACATTAGGATTAGATCGTGTAATTTTTTATTATTTATTATTACAAATAATTAGGTGTTATTAGTATTAATTAGTAGTAAATAATAGTTATTATATTATTTTTTATTATTTAAAAAATTATTAATAATTTGTCATAATTAGAAATATTTAGCGATAATTAGTAATAATTATCAATAATTAGTGATAATTAGAAATAATTAGTAATAATTAGTGGTAACTATTAGAAATTATCATTAAGTAGTAATATTTAGCAAAAATAAGTAATAATTAGCAGGAATTAGTAATAAATTGTAATAATTAGTTTTAAATTGTAATAATTTGAGATAATTTGTAATAAATACGAATAATCAGTAATAGTTAGTAATAAATATGAACAATTAGTAATAGTTTGTAATAATTAATAATAATTCATAACAACTTGTAATAATTTGTAATAGTTTGTAATAATTAGATAATAATTAGTTAATAATTAGTACTAATAAGTAATAAGTAGTAATAAGTAGTAATAATTGGAAAAATTAATAGTATTAAATAGTAGTAAATAGTAATAAATAGTAATAAATAGTAATAATTCATACTAATTCGAAATAATTTGCAATAAATAGTAATAAATAGAGATAAATAGTAAAAAATTGTAATAATTATTAATAATTAGTAATAAATTGTAATAATTAGTAATAATTTGTATTAATTACTAATAATTAGCAATAATTGTTAATAAATATGAATACTTAAGAATAATTAAAAATACTTAGCAATAATTAGGAATAATTAGTAATAAATAGTAATAAATAGTCGTAAATAGTATTAAATAGAAATAATTAGTAATAATTAGTAATAATTATAAATAAATACAAATAAATTGTAATAATTTGTTATAATTAGTATTAATTAGAAATAATTAGTAATAATTAGTAATAAATAGTAATAAATAACAATAATTAGTAATAAATATTAATAATTATAAATAATTATTATTAATTTGTAATAATTATTAACAATTAGTAATAATTACTGAAATAAGTAATAATTAATAACAAATACTTATAATTAGCAAGAATTAGTAACTAATATGAATAATTAATAATAATTAGTAACAAATACGAATAGATAGTTATAATAAGAAAAAATACAAATAATTATAAATAAATAATAATAAATACGAATAATTATAAATAATTAGTAATAAATCTGAATAATTAAAATAATCAGTAATAAATAAGAATAATTAGTAATAATTAGTAATAATTAGTAATAATTAGTAATAATTAGTAATAATTAGTAATAATTAGTAATAATTATTAAAAGTTTGTAATAATTAGTAATAAATAGAAATATTTAGAAATATTTAGTTGTAATTGGTAATAATTAGTAATAAATATGAATAATTAGTTATAAATATGAA
The DNA here is from genome assembly GCA_963277665.1 of Viscum album. Classification (NCBI taxonomy): domain Eukaryota; kingdom Viridiplantae; phylum Streptophyta; class Magnoliopsida; order Santalales; family Viscaceae; genus Viscum; species Viscum album. Next base: position 863,623,706 of record OY728135.1, on the reverse strand, counting down.
TAATTAGTAATAATTAGTATTAATTAGTAGTAATTAGTAGTAATTAGTAATAATTAGTAATAATTAGCAATAGTGAGTAATAATTAGTAATAATTAGTATTAAATAGTAATAATTCGTAATAATTTGTAATAATTAGTAATAATTTGTAACAATTAATAATAATTAGTAACAATTAGTAAAAAAATAATAAGTAGTATTAAGTAAGAACAATTAATAACAAATAGTAATAAATAGTAATAAATAAAAATAATTATTAATAAATATGAATAATGAGGAATAATTATTAATAATTAGTAACAAATACTAATTATTAGTAATAATTAGTTACAAATTTGAATAAATAGTAATAATTAGTAACAAATACGAATAATAAGTAATAATTCACAACAAATATGAATAATTAGTAATAATTAGTAATAAATATGAATATCTAGGAATAATTATTAATAAATATGAATAATTACTAATAAATAGTAATTATAAGGAATAAATAGTAATCAATGGTAATAATTAGGAATACATAGTAATTAAGAGAAATACATGCTAATAATTTGTAACAATTAGTAATAAATAGTAATAATTAGGAATAAATATTAATAAATAGTAATAAATAGAAATAAATGGTAATAATTAAGAATAAATTATAATAAATAGTAATAATTAGTAATAATTAGTAATAAATAGTAATAAATATTAGTAAATAGTAACAAATAGTAATAAATAGAAATAATTACTAAAAAATTGTAATTAACATTAATAATTCGAAATAATTAGGAATAATTAGTAATAAATAGTAATAATAAGTGATAATTAGTAATAATTAGTAATAATTTGTAGTAATTAGTAATAATTATGAATAATTAGTAATAAGTAGCAACACAAAAGTAATAATTTTGAATACATATAAATAAATAGTAATAATTAGGAATAAATTGTAATAAATATTAATAATTAGTAATAATTAGTAATAAATAGTAATAATTAGGAATAAATAGTAATAATTAGTACTTAATAGTGATAATTTGGAATATAGAGAAAAAACGGGAATAATTAAGAATAACTAGTAATAATTTGGAGTCAATAGTAATAAATAGTAATAAATAGTAATAATTAGAAATAATTAGTAATAATTAGTAATAATTAGTAGTAATTAGTAATAATTAGTAATAATTAGTAATAATTAGTAATAAATAGATATAATTAGTATGAATAAGTTAGAATTAGTAATAATTAGTAATAATTATTAGTAATTATAAATAATTAGTAATAATTAGTATGAATTTGTAACAATTTGTAACAACTAGTAAAAATTAATAACAATTAGTAATAATTAGTGACAATTAGTAATAATGAGTAATAACAGTAACAATTAGTAACAATTAGAAACAATTTCTAAAAATTAGTAAGAATTAGTATTAAATGTGAATAATTAGTAATAAATACGAATAATTAATAACAATTAGTAATAATTAGAAATAATTAACAATAATTAAGAATAGTCAGAAACAATTAAGGACAATTAGCACTAATTAAAAATAATTATCCATAATTTATAATAAGTAGAAATAAATCGACATAATTTCCAATAGATTAATAATTACTTATAATTTGGAACAATCTCTAGGGGATTGATGATATCTCTTTTGCATGAAGGCTAATCTCCTTAAAACTTTCTCCCACTATAATCACTATAAAAAATCTTCACCCACATACGAATATCCATTTGTTTATACACGAGAATAGAAAGAATCATGCTAAGGCCTCTCTACTCTCCATTTTCATGCATATGAAAATGGATATGTGTACATCAGAGTAGATTTGTCATAGTTCTAACACCCGAGATTTTTATGAGAAATATTTTGTTTTTATGTTATATACATCATCAAAGGAATCTTTTACTACACACAACACTAGCTTGGCTTTCTTTACACACAATCATGGCCATCCTCGATAATCTTGTGTTGTATACAATACTAAGTTTCATTAAACAATGATATTCTATTAAAATATTATTAAATCTAGCCGTTATGAATAGTAATACCCACTTTTTGAAATATTATAAATTTTATCTTTCAAAATGGACTTCATTTTTGGATTCAAAATATCGAAATTATCCTAGGGTGAAATTTTGGTATTTTTCTAAAAACTTTCAATTTTTGATGAATAGTGAAAACACTGGGTTACTATTTAAAAACAGAATTTTTATTTAAATAATTATTTATTTTATTTAAATTTATTTTAGGTAAAAATTGATACATAATACTTATATAAGTTCAATGTAATTTATTGGAGTCATTTTATAATAATTTTAGATATATAAAAATTTTATTGAACTTTTCACCGTCTTTTACCCACCTCCTAGAGGAATTTGCAAATGTACATAAAACGTAATTTTACCGCTTCTGTGAGTGGAATTTTGAAAATCCAGGAGACACGGTCAATATCAAGGAGTAAAATTTGGAGTAATAAGATAAAAATATTTTTTCGTGAATAGTAACTTTTACTTTTATTTACCACGGTTAAAAATAAATAGGGTAATTAAGGGTAAAAATGATATTATTATTACATTAACACATGTCCTAATTCTATTGGATAAATGTAATTCGACCAAAAACAATCTTAGGAATAAAATATTACCCTTTAGGTCCACTTGGATTAGATAAGAACATTTATTATTATTTTATTTAAAGAATAGTTAAAATAGTTAAAATCAATGTTTAATAACTAAAACATTTTTAATATAGGGTTATAAATAAGATAAATTAGACTATAAATATTTATTAGAAAGATAAAAAGATTTACTACATAATTATATTTTATTTATAATTTTTAAACTTTAAATAAAATAATTTATTAATGACACAATGATGATACAGTAATTACCTTATTAAGGAAATATTAAAATAATTGATATTATAAATACCCAAATAAATGTACTTTGAGACTTTTTAAGAATTAAAATAATTTTATAGGTTAATATGACATATTAGTATTGATTTAATTAACGTTTTTCGAACTAATAATACTGTTATAAGTTTCAAAAAAATCAATTACCAAATAGTGTCAAAATTGACATAAAATAGTTTTTAAAACAAATATTATATTATTAATTGTTATTTCATTCATAAAAATGTACGGTTATTCCAAATGACTTAGATAAGGATATATATATTAATAATGAACCACTTGGGGTTCGTTTGGATTTATATAGTATGTTTACTTACCATATAGTGTAAGAAAATAAGAAGACGTGGTAAAAGATAAATTATTTAAATTTAAGTTAAATCTAAATGATAAGGTTAAAATAGTAACCTAAACTTATCTAAAATCTATTGGATGGGATAATTTCTACCCATACCTACCTTAGCTTATAAATAAATAAATTTGGAGCTATTAAAAACCGAATATGACCTTATAATAAAATAATATTTTATGTTTTTTCCTAAGGTGCCCCTCTCCACCCTTATAAATGGTCACCTCCTCTATCTCCTCCTCACACCTCATTGAGCCTTCAAGATCGGCCCACCCCATCCAAGTTCTATTCTCCACTTCCCTAGAAACATCCTAGAGGTCCTGGTCTTCTTCAAAGACCATATTTAGTGACCTAAGAGGAGGTTTAGAAGAGGCGCTTCAAAGAAGAGGTAATGTCCATTATCGATTGTTTCAAATTTATTTCTTCTTCTATTTACTCTTCTTTAGTTGTTTCATTATGAAGTAATAACATCATTATCAGTCATATACGGATATTTTATTATAAATATGAAACAACCCTATTTTACCTTCTATCCATCCTATGGAAATTGAAATCACTGCACGAGCGTACGTACGGAATATCGTCTCAACGCCGTGGTGTAATCAGTTTTCTTGCACCTCCTTACTTGGATGGGTATAATGGTGTAAAGAATAACTATATATGATTATTGTAAAGTGATATTTATTCTTAAATTTATACATACACTTCAATACAATTCCACCGTCATGGGAATGATATCATCGCTCGTGCGTACGTACGGCCTACCGTCTCCACGATGTGATGCGACTCGTTCTACATGATCTTCATTACATAATGTTTATATAAATGAATTGAATGAATTGAATGAATAAATATGATATATATTACACTAATAAAATTCTGGAAATTGGGTATCTATAACCTAAAAAGAAGAATAAGAATTTATTTGACAAAACACGCATAAGAACAAAAAGAAACAAACACTTGAATAACAAGTAACAATGAAATATTACTAATAAGAATCTAATAATATGACCATATATGATATAATAAAAATTATTATGAATCTAGAATAAGACAATAACAATATTAAAATCATTATACCAGAGGTTCGGACACGTACAAAGAAAATCGGACCTAAAGTAAGATAAAATCTCACAATCTCATTTTTATCCGAGATCGTTTATACTTCAGAAATTACTGGGGCATATTTATCATCTACATCCATGTTTCCTCAATATGTAATATTATTTCTATTATCCTACAATTGTTTAAATCCAGTTTTACCCATTGGTGAGTTTTTAGTAAAATATATGAAAGGAATATTTTGTCGTCTTTAGTACGAGGTACTTTTTGACTTTTCCGGCCAAAGTATGAGAAGAATGTTTTTTCTAACTTATACAACATGAATGGATTTTTATTATTTCAGAGAACATTACTTCCATGAATCTTACTTTACATGTTTTCAAGTTTATTTTCAATTAACTTCTTTTAGTTTAAAATTTAATTACATGTTAAGAAAGGAAAAATGTTTTTGAATTAGAAAGGATATTTTCCTCAAAAATGGAGTTCAAGAATATTATCAAAATTATTCTCCATCTATGATAATATAGGGTTCTGTTTCTATCCCTATTATTACATTGACTGGATTATGTTATGATGGAATTATTTTCATTATTTCCTTTTATTTTATATAGATTATGTTATGATGGCATGACGTTTAAGAATCCCATTTTTATTACATGGGTTATGCTATGATGTATGATTTATGATCTTGTGGCACACATAAGAATGGTATAATTATGAGATGGGTGGAACCTATATCTCCCTCCAATGCATTGGATAAAGATTTATATCTCATGAGATAGACATGGCTGGAATGGCAGGTTAATCTGGTTCAGTGATACAGGACTAAAATGAGGAGTGAACTCAGTTCATAAATGGACTTTGTCTGCGAAGATATTCTTGGTAATGAGTCTTGACTACTAAGAAATGATTCTCTAGGATTATGTGTGTATTCCACAAAGTATCATGTTATGATTAAATTTCACTACTATGATTTATCCCATGTTATGAAATTATGATCTCTTTTACAGGTTAATATTTCTATAATGTTATGTTATTATGATTATGATCTGATTGATATTTCTTTTGATTACCCTTACTAAGAATTTGAGCTCACCCTTTTGTATGTTTTCTTTTCCCCAGGGAAGGAACAAGGGTATTAAGTAGGATATGCCAAAAAGGGACTCTAGATATGATGAAATAAGCGGGAGACAATGCAGATTATTTATGAACCAGTTGTTTATGTTTCCCAGTTTCTAAAGACACTATACCTATACGGTCCATTCATGGTTTTACTATATGTTGTAATAAGTGTGCTTCAATTTTGAATTAATAACAATGTATATAAAGTATGGGTCGTTATAGTTGGTATCAGAGGAAATGGTGGTAGGAATGTATCCTATCCTTGGGAACTCTCACATGTGAGCGTTGGACGAAGCATGGATCTCCACCCAAGGGATTCATGAGGAAATGGATGCCATTGGGGATGGTGTTGTCTCCTGCCTAGGGGGTGTATCTGCCCATGGAGTTCCCTGATATATATCAATTATAGTCCACTAGAAGTCATTCCAGACCGTTATTATTGGTATCAGATGAAAGGTATAGTCAACCTTTAGAAACTAGGATGTTAAATCCTTAGTAGGAACCATAAGGATATATCTAAGCATAGAACACAATCTTAGTGTTTTAGAAATGGCCATGAACAACCTATGATAAGACCTTAAGTGTATAATTTTATTCTTGATTATGTGGTTTTCCTATTATAATTAGTGTTGATCACAGTATTCTTGTTGGTTTTAGTCAATGGCTGGAACCTGAAAGAACTGTGTTAATGTGGAATGCGACGAGCAATGCAATGATTGTCCCCCTAAGAAACCAAACGTTATGGGAGCTGGAATGAAAAATCTTGTAGCCATGATCACACAACTTTATCAAGCTACGAATCATGCAGGACTTCCAAATGTGCAAAGGAAGGAGCAACATTCTGCTGAATCCTTCATGAGGTTGCGTCCACCTTCATTCAGTGGGTCTTCTGATCCATTAGTGGCTGAAAAATGGATCAGTACCACTGAAAATATATTTTCATTCCTTCCATGTTCTGAGCATGATAAAGTCATCTTAGCATTATATCATTTGGAAGGTGAAGCTAATCAATGGTGAAATCTTATTAAGAATACAAGGCAAAGATATGAATTTGAGTCCATGGTATGGGATGAGTTCAAGAACTTATTTTTCAATAATTACATCCCTCGTATTCTTCGAAAAAAGATTGAGAAGGGGTTTCAGGAACCGAAGCAAAAGGATGATGAATCGGTTGGTACCTACAAAGAAAATTTTACAAGACTTGTAAGGTACGCTTCCGTAATTATTATCCAACCTGAGAGTATGATCGATCGATTCTTTAGTGGCTTAAAACCAAGTCTTCGAAGTGCGTTAGCCATAAGGGATTTCAATAGCTATGATGAAATCTTCCAATGTGCTCTCAAGGTTGAGATGGAGATTGGTGTAACCCATCAGTCATATGCATTTGATTAGAAGAGGAAAATGGAATTCAAAGGGAAATCTAAAGACCACACTGAAAAGAAGATGAGTATTCTCTTATGCTCAAAGTGTGGAAAGAAACATTGAGGGAGTTGTCTTAAAGGGACAAGTAAATGTTTCAAATGAGGAAAAGAAGGTCATAGGGCATTTGAATGCCGCAATGATGGGAAGAAGATGTCTAGTGATGCAAACAAAGAAAAGGCTACACAGAGTGCACCTCCCACACTTCAATGTTACAAGTGCAAGGAAATGGGGAATTATGCTAATCAATTCCCAAATCCAAGGGTTGTTGATGATAATCGACGTCAACAAACTCTTAAGGCTAACGACAAAGGAAAGTCACATGAAATTTCTATCAGTGATGTGGACTACGATAACGAAGTGGTGAAAGGTATACTTTCCATCCACTTTAAAGTAGAAAATGTTTTATTTGATTCTGGATCCACCCAATTTTTTATTTCTGAAGAATTTTATAAGGGTATCTCCATATTACCTCAAAAATTAGATGTTGAGTTAGCCGTGACAACCCCTAATGGCACAACAATCACATCAAAAGTTTATAATTCTTCTCCGATTGAAGTTTGTGGGAAAGTGCTTCCTGCAAATCTTGTGATCCTTCCGATATTGGAATTTGATGTGATTCTTGGCATGGATTTGATTTATTTATATGTATCTCATATCAACATCCAAAGAAGGGAAGTCACATTTTATATTCCAGATCAATATATGATCGTCTATCGATGCAAGGATGAACATAACCTTCTGGTGGAAATTTCTTCCATCTTATGGGTCTCGATTCCTCTAAATGAAGGTTATTTATCTAAAATGGTTGGAGAGAAACTCATGATTAAGAATATTCCCATTGTACAGGAGTTTGATGATGTCTTTACGGAGGAATTTCTAGGTCTTCCACAAAATCGTGAATTGGAGTTTTCAATAGAACTCATATTGGGTGCTATGCCTATTTCAAAGACACCTTATAGAATGTCCCCAATTGAGTTGCAGGAATTGAAGAAGAAACTCCGAGAGAATCTTGATAAGGGATTCATACGCCCTAGTGCGTCACCTTGGGGAGCACCTGTTCTATTTCTTAAGAAGAACGATGGATCAATGAGACTCTGCATTGATTATCTAGAACATAAAAAGATCACTATCAAGAACAATTATCCTCACCCACGTATTGATGAATTATTTGACCAGCTACGCGGAGCTCAATACTTTTCCAAGATTTATCTTCATTCAGGGTATCATCAATTAAGGGTCAAAAGGGAGGATATAACAAAGACGACTTTCCATAAAAGGTATGAACACTATGCATTAATAGTGATGCCATTTGGTCTTACTAATTCACCTGTTATCTTCATGGATCCAATGAATAGAGTCTTTAGAGAATATCTTGATCAGTTTGTGGTAGTCTTTATAGACGACATTCTTGTCTATTCAAAGAGAAAGGAAGAACATAAATATCACTTGAGAATTTTATTAAAGACCATAAGAAAGGAGAAGCTTTATGACAGATTTACCAAGTGTGAATTTTGGCTTCAAAAAGTATCATTTTTTGGGTCACATAATCTCAAAATATGGGATATATGTGGATCCAACAGAAACAGAGGTTATCGAAAGATGGTCGAGACCAACAAAAGTAACTGAGATCCGAAGTTTTCTTGGTTTGGTAGGATATTATCAACGTTTTGTGAAAGATTTTTCACGATTATCTAATCCACTCACAAGGTTGACTTGAAAAGGAGTTAAGTTTGTTTGGACGGAGGAATGTGAAGAGAATTTCAAAGAGTTAAAAAGAAGGTTATCCAGTGCACCAGTGCTCACACTTCCTTGTAGTGGAGAAAGGTTTGTGATCTATAGTGATGCATCCAAGAAGGGATTGAGGTGTGTTCTCATGCAAAACGATATGGTGATAGATTATGCATCACGACAGTTGAAAATCCGTGAGAAAAATTACCCAACTCATGATTTGGAGTTAGCTGCGGTAATCATTGCATTAAAAATATGGAGGAATTACATTTATGGTGAATGGTGTGATATTTATACTGATCATAAATGTTTAAAGTATATTTTCACACAAAAGGAGCTGAATATGCGCCAAAGAAGATGGTTGGAGCTGAATAAGAATTACGACTGCTCAATTCATTATCACCGGGGGAAAGCAAACAAGGTGGAAAATGCATTAAGTTGACAAGACCATTCCAGCTTATCCATGACGAGGAACAAAAAAGATCCAATATTTATGGATTTAAAAAGGATGGATCTTGGAATTATAATAGAATGGGAGAAATATTATCTTTCTCAAATTAAAGATCAACCATCTATACATGTGAATATTAAAGAGGCACAAAAAGAAGATGTAGAGTTACAAAAGAAGGTGAGAAATGTTCCTGAATTCATCCTTGATTGTAATGGGATAATAAGGTTCAAGAATCGGGTTTGTGTTCCTCCCATCCCATAATTAAAGGAGCTGCTGGATGAGGCTCATAGTTCTTAATTCTCTATTCATCCTAGAATCACGAAGATGTATAGAGACCTGAAAGAGTACTTCTGGTGGGATGGAATGAAAAGAGATGTTGCTGAATATGTCTCTCGATGCTTGGTTTTCAGTAAGTTAAAGCTAAAAGACAGAAGTCTAATGGGATGTTACAACCATTACCCATACCCGAATGGAAATGAGAAAACATCACAATAGACTTTGTCACCGGACTTCCTAAAACATCCAAAGGAAATAATGCTATCTGGTTCATAGTTGATCGTCTTATGAAGTCGACACACTTTATTGCTATAAGATAAGGTTTGTCTCTGGATCAGCATGCCATGATATATGTAAAGGAAGTGGTAAGATTGCATGGAGCACCACTTTCCATTATATCTGATCGGGATCCGAGGTTTACCTCAATGTTTTGGCGAAGTCTTCAGTATACTCTGGATACAGAGTTGAGTTTCAACACTACTTATCATCCTCAGACAGATGGTCAGTCTGAGAGAACAATTCAAACTCTAGAAGATATGTTAAGAGCTTTCTCTATGGATTTAAAAGGTGGTTGGGATCAACACCTACATTTGGTGGAATTTTCTTATAATAATAGCTTTCAATCCAATATTCATATGGATCCTTATGAAGCTCTCTATAGAAAGAAATGCATGACTCCAACTTGCTGGGATGAAGTTGGGGAAAGAAAGCTATTAGGACCTGATCTTGTTGATGAGATGGCAGAAAAGGTTAGATCTATTCAACAACACATAAGAGCAGCTCCGAGTCGACAAAAAAGTTTTGCCGATAATCGAAGAAAAGACCTAGAGTTTGAAGTGGGTGATAAAGTGTTCTTACCAATATCTCCTTAGAAGAGAGTAATGAGATTTGGAAAGAAGGGAAAGCTGAGCCCTATGTATATCGATCCTTTCGAAATACTGGATCATGTTGGTAAGGTAGCATACCGATTGGCGCTTCCACCGAATCTTTCTCAAGTTAATGATGTGTTCTATGTATCTCTCCTGAGAAAGTACATACCAGATCCTTCACATGTACTCAACTCAGAAGTTATACCGCTGGAGCAAGATCTTTCTTATGAAGAACATCCAATAGAGATTCTGGATCGTAGCGAAAAAGTCATTCGGAACAAGACCACTCGCTTGGTGAAAGTTTTATGTAGGAACCACTAATTAGAATAAGCTACATGGGAGCATGAGGATGTGATGAGGGAGAGTTATCCTCATCAGTTTGTTACAAAGTGATGAATTTTGAGGTAAAAATTCATTTTAAGGGGGGTAGAATGTAACACCCGAGATTTTTATGAGAAATATTTTGTTTTTATGTTATATAAATCATCAAAGGAATATTTCACTACACACAACACTAGCTTGAATTTATTTACATGCAATCACGGCCTTCCTCGATAAACTTGTGTTGTACGCAATACCGAGTTTCACTAAACAATGATATGCTATTAAAATATTAATGAAACTAGCCGTTATGAATAGTAATACCCAATTTTTGAAATTTTATAAATTTTATCTTTCAAAATGGACTTCATTTTTGGATTCAGAATATTGAAATTAGCCTAGGGTGAAATTTCAGTATTTTTCTAAAAACATTCAATTTTTGATGAATAGTGAAAACACTAGGTTACTATTTAAAAACAAAATTTTTATTTAAATAATTATTTATTTTATTTAAATATATTTTAGGTCAAAATTGATACATAATACCTATATAAGTTTAATGTAATTCATTGGATTCATTTTATAATAATTTTATATATATTAAAATTTTATTTAACTTTTCACCGTCTTTTAGCCACCTCCTAGGAGAATTTTGCAAATGTACATAAAACAAAATTTTATCACTTCTGTGAGTGGAATTTCGAAAATCCAAGAGACATCGTTAATCTAAAGTAGTAAAATGTGGTTCAATAAGATAAAAATATTTTTTCGGGAATAGTAACTTTTACTTTTATTTACCACGGTTAAAAGTAAATATGGTAATTAAGGGTAAAAATGATATTATTATTACCCTAACACATGTCATAATTCTATTGGATAAGTTTAATTCGACCAAAACAACCATAGGAATAAAATATTACCCTTTAGGTCCACTTCGATCAGATTAGGACATTTATTATTTTTTTATTTAAAGAATAGTTAAAATAGTTAAAATCAATGTTTCATAACTAAAACATTTTTAATATAGGGTTATAAATAAGATAAATTCGACTATAAATATTTATTAGAAAGCTAAAAATATTTCCTACATAATGGTATTTCATTTATAATTTTTAAAATTTAAATAATTTAATTTATTTATGACACAATGATGATGCAGTAATTACCATATTAAGGAAATATTAACAAAATTGATATTATAAATACCCAAATAAATGTAATTTGAGACTTTCTAAGAATTATAATAATTTTATAGGTTACTATGACATATTAGTATTGATTTAATTAACCTTTTTGGAACTAATAATGCTGTTATGAGTTTCACAAAAATCAATTACCAAATAGTGTTAAAATTGACATAAAATCGTTTTTAAAACAAATATTATATAATTAATTGTTATTTTATTTCTAAAAATATAAGGTTCGCCCAAATGACATAGATAAGGTTATATATACTAATAATGAACCACTTGGGGTTCTTTTGGCTTGTTATAGTAATTTTATTAACCATATAGTGTAAGAAAACAAGAAGACACAGTAAAAGTTAAATTATTTAACTTTGAGATAAATCTAAATGATAAGTTTAAAATAGTAACCTAAACTTATCTAAAATATATTTTTTGAGAGGATTTAGACCCATAACCACCTTATCTTCGAAATAAATCAATTTGGAGCTATTAAAAACCGAATATGACTTTATAATAAAATAATATTTTAAGTTTTTCCTAAGGTGCCCCTCTCCTCCCTTATAAAAGGGAACCTTCTCCCTCTCCTCCTCACACCACTTTGAGCCTTAAAGCTCAGCCAAACCCTGCCAATTTATCTTCTACACTTCCCTAGAAACATACTAGAGGTCCTGGTCTTCTTCAAAGACCATCTTTATTGCCCTAAGAGGAGGTTAAGAAGAGGCGCTTCAAAGAAGAGGTAATGTCCGTTACTGATTGTTTCAAATTTACTTCTTCTTATACTTCCTCCTCTTTAGTTGTTTAATTATGAAGTAATAAAATAAGTATCACTAATATAATTATATTTTATTATAAATATGAAACAACCGTATTTCACCTTATATCCATCCTACGGAAAATGAAATCACCGCGCGTGCGTATGTACGGAATACCGTCTCCACGCCGTGGTGTAATCTGTTTTCCACCACCACCTACTTGGATGGGTATAATGGTGTAAAGAATAACTATATATGATTATTGTAAAGTGATATTTCTTATGAAATAGTATACATACACTTCAATAAACTTCCACGATCATGGGAACGATATCATCGCTCGTGCGTATGTACGGCCTAACGTCTCCACAATGTGATGCGACTCGTTCTAAATGATATTCATTACATAATGATTATATAAATTAATTAAATGAATAAATATGATATATATTACACTAATACCATTCTGTAAATGATGTATCTATAACCTAAAATATAATAATAAGAATTTATTCGACAAAACACGCATAAGAACAAAAAGCAATAAACACTCGAATAACAAGTAACAATGAAATATTACGAATAAGAAGCTAAGAATATAACCATATATGATATCATAAAAATGAGTACGATTATGGAATAAGTCAATAACATTATTTAAATCATTATACAAGAGGTTCGGACACATACGAAGCAAATCAAACCAAAGGTAAGGGAAAATCTCACAATCTCATTTTATCTGAGATTGTTTATAGTTCATAATTTACTGGGGAATATTTATCATTCACATCCATGTTTCCTCAATATGTAATATTATTTCTATCCTCCTAAAATTGTTTAAATCCAATTTTTACCCATTGGTGAGTTTTTATTAAAATATATGAAAGGAATATTTTGTCGTTTTTAGTAAAAGGTACTTTTTGACTTTTCTGGCCAAAGTATGAGAAGAATGTTTTTTTAACTTATACAGCATGAATGGATTTTTATGATCTTAGAGAAAATTACTTCCATGAAGCTTCCTTTACAATTTTTTAATTTTATTTTTAATTAAATTCTTTTAGTTTAAAATTTTATGACATGTTAAGAAAGGAAAATTGTTTTTGAAGTAGAACGGATATTTTCCTCAAGAATAGAGTTTAGGCATTTTATCAAAATTATTTTCCATCTAAGATAATATAGGGTTCTGTTTCTATCCCAATTTTTACATTGATTGAATTATGTTATGATGGAATTATTTTTATGATGTCCTTTTATCTTATATGGATTATGTTATGATGGCATGACGTTTAAGAATCCCATTTTTATTACATGGGTTATGTTATAATGTATGATTTATGATCTTGTGGCACACATAAGAATGGTATCATTATGAGATTGGTGGGACCTATATCTCCCTCCAATGCATTGGGTACGGATTTATATCTCATGAGATAGACATGGCTGGAATGACAAGTTAATCTGGTTTAGTGATACAGGACTGAAACGAGGAGTTAACTCGGTTCAGAAATGAACTTTATCAGCTAAGATAGTCTTGGTAATGAGTCTTGGCTACTAAGAAATGATTCTATATTATTATGTGTGTATGCCTCAAAGTTTCATGTTATGATTACATTTCACTACTATGATCTATCCCATGTTATGATATTATTATCTCTTTTGCAGGTTATGATTTCCAGAATGTTATGTTATTTTGAATATTATGTGATTGATATTTATTTTGTTTACCCTTACTAAGCATTTGAGCTCACCCTTTTGTATGTTTTCTTTTCCCCAGGACTGGAAGAAGTGTATTAACTAGGATATTCCAAAAAGGGACTCTAGATTTGATGAAATAAGCGGGAGAAAACGTAGATGATTTATGAACCAGTTGTTTATGTTTCCCAGTTTCTAATGACACTATACCTATATGGTCCTTTCATGGTTTTATTATATGTTGTAATAAGTTTGCTTCAATTTTGATGTAATAATAATGTACGTAAAGTATGGTTCGTTATAATAGTGATTTCAGTCAGATAATTTTTCAAGGGGTGATCCATTTGGTAAAAGAGCTTCCGTCGATTCGTTGGAAATTGTGTTTCTCGTAATTAGTGTAAATTAGCTATAATTACTATTAATATCTGTTAATTAGTATATATTATTATAAATTAGTGTAGATAAGTATAATTTTTTAAAAAATAATTTAAATAACTATGAAATAATAGAAATTTTTTTAAATTTATTGAAAAGTGTATTTAATTTTATTCCCTTTTTAGGATACTCTTTTCCTCATATCAAATTATTTAAAAAAATATATATTTTATAGTTTTTAGAGAAAGATGAAACATGGATGTCGAAAACAATCATTATTATCTGATCACTCTTAGATAAACCAACAGAATAATCAAAACGGTTCTAGTTTTAATCTTGTATATATTGAGGGTCTTGAAACATTATAATCATTTGCATCATCCAAACCAAATTCTTTCTAGATGGGGAAATTATGTGTCTTTTAAATAATGTTCTATGAAGATGTTTGTCACATTTTACAATACTGGGGTTATCTATTGAATTTTTGTTTTCAGCTCGATTAGGTTTTTTGTATCAACCTAGGGAATACAGTTCAAGAGAAGATAATAATAATTTGGTTTTGGATCCATTACAGTTTCCAAATTTAGTACATGATGTCATAGGTATATATTTTCAATAATCTAAAACCTATTCTGATATTGATTTAACTCCTTAGTTAGATCCATTTCAATTTTATGAGTTGTTGAGGTCTGCTGAAGATACCTTATATCCTGGTTGCAAGATAAGAAAATTTGAAGTGGTTACAAAATTTATGTCTATTAAATCAGATAATAGAATGTAAAATTTCAGTTTGCATCGGATATTCGGTTTGGGTGAAACATTGTTACCTAATGGAATTGTGTCACCTACAAATTTATATGAGGTAAAGATGTTGGTTTTTAACCTAGGTCTTGGTTATCATATGATTAATGCATGTTCAAATTACTGCATCTTATATAATGGTGAAACCGATTCTTTTAATAGTTTCCACACATGTGAAAAAACGAGGTATAAAGAGGCTCAACTAGGGATGCATGAATTTATTTTTTTAAAATAGTTGATATATTTCCAACAGACACCCATATTACAATGTTTAGTTATGTCTCATAACATTACATCATTGATTTCATGACACAAGAACAATATTTTAAAAGGTGAAAGATTAAACCATTATTTTGATGATGTTTTATTACCACCCATAACATTTAGACCAACGGTAAACAAACATAAAATTGATGGAATCGGGAATGAAAACAATTTCATAAAACAAAACCTTTCTAAGGATCTTTTATATTGGTATTATTTTTTAGTCCATCACATGTGGGATTTCATGAATATTGAGAAGAAATGTTTTGATAATTTATTTCATACAGTTTTTTATAAAACCGATAGGTTCAAAGATAATGTAAAGGAATGATTATATATTTCCCAAATTTTCAGGAAACCAGAACTTAAACTATTTGAAAATATCAGATCACTGAATTTAATGAAGACAAAAGCATCTTGTACCCTATCAAAATAAAATTTATTATACTTTTTTTGGTGGATTGTCGATTTAAGACTTTCCATATGGATATGCTTCCAATTTGGAAATAAGCGATAGAAATGGTCATATTAATAGATTGAAAAGTCATGAATGTCATTATATAATGAAAAGAATTATATCGATTGGATTAACTAGTTTGTTGAATTTATTATTTGGGATGAGATAATAGGCATATCATTGTTTTTTGATACATTTTCTTGATAGAAACAGACTACGATGATATAAGAAGACGACAATAAGATGTTGTTTTAATTTTTTGTAAATGATAAAAGATCTTCCTTCCATATTTCTTTGTCTCAATGGAACATTTTATATTAAATTTTACGCATTATGTGGAAGAATAATGAAACTTGTGTTTTGGGGTGTATGGGAAATCCGCATCCATGGCGATCGGTAAAATTCCTCCCAGGGTTTTTCATGACTCTACCCCACTTTCTTCACATTATGATCATGGAAGAAGAACCAGGCTTGTCCTGGAATGAGGGTGTTTTGGGTCTCGATATTGTCATAGTGAAATCTTCACACCAAGATCTGATCTGTAATGATCAGACCATATCTCAATGGGGTGTAGGATATCCAGATCCTCCGCCTATTTCAAGGGTGGTTCCTTCATCTGATGTTTCCAATGTCTTCATATCTCTGATTTTGGATTCTATTTACTTGGATTATATAGATATTGTTGACTGTGTGAGATTTCCATATCCATTTCTTGTGATGCATGACTATGTTGTTCGTGATTCCAGATCTTATTTGGACACTAGTAATAACAGTGTTCTCTTTATGGCTAGAGATGTGCAGTATTTGGCTTCGACTAGGTATGATCTAGAGTCTCCGCCGAATAGGGTATTGTCAAATAGTTTGTACACTCTTTTCGTGATTTTGGATCCTCATATGATGAAATTGATGGATACTTTTAAGGTACTAAATCGAATTTCAAAGGATCCAATTGATAGAGTTGTAGTGGACTATCCTCCATTTCTGCCCCCATTTTCTTCATTCATTGACTCATGCTCAAGAAGATTTCTTTGAAAGGGGACATCTACCCATGTTAATGTTAATCCTGATATGTTATCTAAGAGGATTTAAATTGGGATGAATTCTCTAATTTCATGCCTTGTTTTACCAAAGGGTGAGAATACTTGTATGTTGAATGATCTGGTTAGGAACATATTGTTTTTATAGGTCTCCTCTAATTAGAGGTTTGTTTCTCTTGATCTTAGATTATTTCATTGTATTATCTCATAAAACTCTTTCAAAATACATTTGTAGAGAATTCGGTCTCAATATTTGAAACCTTAATGGCATCACTTTCATGAACGGTCCCTGGATTTCACTACCTCTCATGCAATGAATGATGTTTCTTAGGTATGGGTCCACTTTCATGGGCTGAATTGGGTCCTTTGGAATCCAAAGATTCTTCATGACACTGGCATGGAAATTGGGTCCCCTATTTTCCTTAACATGGAAACTGAGGTTGTTCGGTTTGGACATTTTTTTAGAATGCTGGTATAGGTTGATTTAGGCTCGATATTGATTGATAAGGTAACTCCCTCCACTACTACTGATAATATCCATATTGATATTGAGTATGAAAAGAAATACCTTTTTGTACTAAATGCATGGTTGTTGGGTACTCCTTATAGTTATGTAGGAGGTAGATCTCTTGTGAGAGATGTGGTAGGAAGGGTCATCCAACAACTCTCTATATATGGAATCCCGAGAGGAAGCATGTGGATTTGTCAAAGTCTCTTGATCATGATAGATATTCTATCAAGAAACCATCGTACAATAAGGATGAGATGTTGGTTTCTAATAAATTTGTCCCTCATGTCCATAAGTGGAATGGAAAGGGGTTAATATTGGATATGACCCTAATGAGTGGTCCCTCTACTGCTCAGGTTGATTTTTCCAAGGATATTACATCTAATGACAGTTGTGCTATTACACGTGCTAGATTAGTTGAGACTAGAAAAACTCAAAGCCTCTCTTTTGATAGATATCCTACATGTACTGATACTCTAAGTCTAATCTTGGATGATAGTCCTGGTGTATTCTTGCTATGTGATGAGACTATTGAGTTTGATCCTAACGTAGGGGCTCCTCAATATTTTTATTGTCCTTGGGAAATACAGAATCTTATGAACTTTTCTAAGATATCTAAGAAGTTTGGGGACATATATGAGGTGAAATAGATAGAATCAGGTAGTGGAGGTCCTATCACTTTTAAATATGCACTCATTTCTAGAAAAGAGAAAGATGATGATTGTGTGTCCTTCATTCCTTCTCCATCGAAGAAAAGGCCGAAGATTGACTATTCTAGCAGACCTCGGACTATGTCTGACCAATATTCTAAGCTATCATACATGTTCAATCTTGATATTCTTAAGATCATCAATCAGGTTAAGTCCCAATCTAAATGGAAAACTTCGTATGACTCTGATTATGGTAATGAAACATCTTATTATGACCTGTAACGTTGTGAATGATAGTTAAGGGAAAGTCCCTTTTGTTAACCCTACCCACGTCCTCTATACATTTTTATTTTATTTAATAAATAATCAGATGCTTTGCTTCTTGCTGGATTTTCATGCTACATTTTTTTGATGAAGAAAAATGTGGAGGTCTGGTGCAGTTCCAATGGATTTACTAATTCCAGAGATGAATACAGAAATTGAAGAAAAAAGTTTATAATAAAGCATTGGTTGAAGGATTAATTGTAGAAGAATATTTGCAGGTGGTAGTTTATTTTTCACCTATCATTATTTTCCATATAAATCTATCAAAATAAAACTGCATGGGTCATAATGAGGGAAATGATCAAAATGAAATGAGAAAGAAAATATCAGTTTTCCATCATCCTGAACTTGGCTTTGATGAAGTTCATGAATGATAGATTTCAGATGATGAACATCACAGAGCTCATACATATGTTCTGATCAACTTTTATGAAATGACACCAATTTTACTGTGAGTGTTCATATCTCTTATTTTGTAATATTTTTTACATTAATTTAATCTTATTTTATTTTTATGTAATTTGATAATCATATCGAGAAACAAATTCCACAAATTACAACAACTTCTCTTGAAGAATGTCGACAAAATAATTTTTCCTACTTGTTTCAAAAACTATAAACATAGATTATTTACGGTTTAAAATAAAAAATAAATTTAGTAATTTTTATATTGATATATTTTTTTACAAATTTTCAGGCATTTCAAGATACTGATAATATTGATAATCAATTGTGTGTATTGATTAACCCACCATAAAAAATGGTTAAATCTTATAAAGAAATTGTGGTGAATGGTATTCAATTTCATACACATTCATATGAAGAATAAAATAACAATGAAAAGGGGTGTTTTCTTGAGAGGATATAATCATGGAAAAAATGAAGTTGAATTTTACAGCATGTAAGAAGAAATTATTAAATTTTACTATCTAAGAGAAAATTAAATAACAAATTCTAAATTTTAGTGGTTAGATATTGGGAGAGGCTTGGGTGTTCATCTGAGCCATAGAATCATTGATATTAAATATAACATTATTCTTGTAGTAAATGAACCATTTTTATTGGCTCACCAGACATATAAATTTTAAATTGTAAATTGCTATGCTACTTCAAGAGAGTTGGGTAATTGTTGGAACAAAATTAAAATGAAATCCTTGGAAAATCAGTATACTAAAATTTAATGTGGTTCCGTTGAAGTCCTAGGAATTGAAATTTTTCAAGAGACTACCCCAAATCCATATTTTTCTTGAATAGACAATAATATCGATGATGACAAACTATAATTAAGTGTCGATGGTGATGGTGACGTTGATGATATTACAAATGAATTTGAAATGACAAGATATGATGTAGATGAAACTCATATGAAAATTGATGATGCTAAGGAAGAATATGAATACATTGACACTGTCAAATCTGAATATGAGGAAGTAGATGAAGATTAACATGGTTAAATGCTAGTTATAGTCATATATAATATATATCTATATATAATAGTTGTTTTTAATTGTTTTCTAATAGTAGTCATTTCGTGTTTCAGAAAGATGGGGATCTGTTTTTTCAGTTGCTGGAGTATGATCTAACTTTGGACAATCATGATGTTGGATCATCTAACACTCAGACTACTAGAAGTTCAGAGAGGACAAGTAGGGGGAGTGGTCTTGCCTGATTGATGATTCTCGACACTATCATGGAGCGATGTCTACATCTTGGTTTCGATCTACGCATGTAGAGGTATGTTTACCTGTGTATTTTTGTTATTTTTCAGTAATTAATTTATATACTAATTTTTTGATTAGTTGTTCATTTTTCTCAACATTTTACATATATCTGTTGGACATGGGAGCACTATATTGCACAATTAATTTTTACAAGCAGGGATCACATAGGATCATATTCTTGTGGATGTGTGATCATTATCATTAGTTTTTTCACAATTAGAGAAGGAAATCAATGACAAAAGTTGGAGTGATAGAGTTTGATGAGTCTTGTCACCTCCACCAAACAAATTACATTTCATCTCAGGTTTGGGATAGATTATGTTCACACTAGATGAGTGATCATTTTCAGAGGAGATCATCGGTAGGTTGAAAAAACTGGGGAGACAGGAGGTGACACATCAAGTCGATAGTCATACATTCAGTATGCATAGGTAACCTATGGTAAATACGTTTTTTCAATAATTTATATAACATTAAATGTAAAATATTTATCCTATGTTCATATATTCAGTCGAATATCCCGCTATTGTGGATTTCAACATTTATAGGGGGGTGTATGACTATCTGGTCATTATAGAGATTAGATGTGATTTCAAATGTCAGATTGCTGTCAGTGTAATTTCTTTTTGAGTTTTAAAATTAACACTAATTAATATTTTTACTATTTTATTTTTAAATTGATATTGAAGGGGTCATATGAGGCCACAATGTCTCAGACACAGAATGAGATTCAGTTCGAGACCAAGGGTCACACTAGTGCTCACCAATTTCATGAGGCAAAAAGGATTCATGTGACCCAATATGGCTTTGAGAAAGACTGAGTTCTTGGTATTAGATCTCGATTAATGCTTGAGTGTTATTATGAGACTACTTCGATGTCGGCATCCATCTCTAGAGGAGCTCATATAGAGTCATCATCATTTTCTATACATTATCATTTGTAACTGCGAGCTCAAAATGAGATTATAGAGAGTATCCGTAGGGAGTAGAAAGAGCTCCATTGACATAAGCAGCAACAACTACAGGGGGAGATGTGTCGATGGTAGCAGCAGCAATACAAGAAAATGATGGAGTGCATGTGTCTTCTGACTCTAGGTTTAGGGATGGAATTCCCTCCACCATCTCCACCAGCTCCTCCAGCTCCTCCATAAGACCCCCAACGACGTCAGCTCCTCCAGAAGACCCCCAAGTGATTTCAGCTACTCTAGAAGACACACTAGTGATTTATTTACATTTTATAATAAAACAACTGAATGTCATTTTGTTTTTTAATATTATATATTTTCATTTATACATATTTTTTTATATTTTTGCGAATATTGTTTTTATTATTATTTTATTTTATTATTTTATTAATTTATTATTTATCACATCTTTAATTATTTTACATAATTTATTATTTAATTATTATTTTATTAAAATTAAAATTTTATATTTTTTTATTTTTTTTATTATAATTTTTTTTATTTTTTTGAATATTGAGGATTTTATTATTTTTTATTTTTTATTATTTTATGATTATCATTATTATTATTATTATTATAAATATAATTTTATTATTATTATTATTATCATTATTATTATTTATATTATGTTTATTATTAATGTTAATATAATTATTTTTTTAATTATTTATGATATTATGATATAATTATTATTATTTAATTATTATTAATTAATTATTATTATTATCATTATATTATTATTATAATTTTATTATTATAATTTTATTATTTTTATTTAATATTATTTTATTGTTAGTAATATTATTTTACAAAATTTTATTATTATTATTTTTTATTTTAAAAAAATATTTTCTATGGGCCCTCTCAAATAAGTATTTTTTAAATACAATTAGTTAGATATTTGTGATTGGTGATTTATCCATTTCAAATACAGTTATTTACAATGGATAGTTGTAAAAAACCATATTTGCGATGTGATTTTCGGCAACAGGACATTTGCGATGGGATCCTGTCACAAATACCCCGTCACAAATAACTAAATTCTCAATAGTGTGTACATATTGCCCCATTTTCATATTATCTCACCAATATTTAATAATTAATGGAATATTATTTTTAATTTTGAATTATTTCCTACAAGGGTATTTTATTTGATAGTTTCCATGTGGTGAAAAATTTCGTCTTAATTTCAATTTCATTGAGACATATTTGTTAATATTAACCTATTCACTTTTATGTGGCATATGTATTTATCATTTTATGTATTTAATATAAATACCTATTTATAAAATATGATTAATTTTTTCATTTAAATTATTTTATTTAAAGGGTTACAATTTAAAATTTATCAAAGAGATAAGTATTATTTTATAATCTCACTTTCTTTTGTCATTTTTTACATTCTCTTGAAACAATAACTTTATTGTGATCATTTTTTATTAGAAATTACATATGCCAAAAATATCCATATTATTTGTGATCGATAAACTTATTACATAAACCATATATCATTTCATTATACATTATTTTACTTTGAATGTTACATGATTAACTAGATAAATTATTATTAATTTGTATTCCTTACTCAATATCATTATTTGATGGTATATAATATTATAAATGAAATAAATCAATTATTTAATATATGAGGGATTATTTGGACATGAATATATATGTGGGGCCTAGTTATTGATATACCCTTGACTCATTACTAGTATCATCAGATGAACTAGTTGCCTAGCCTTAATTAAGTGGGTTTCTAGTTTATACCAACCCATTAGTTATAAAATATCTTGTGAAAGGTCTTGGTAGAAGAGGTATCATGATTCCTAAGATCCAGATATCCAATAATAAATCATTTTCTTCATTAATATTTCAGTAATTATTATCCATGACAGTTTTTCAATGATATTATCTATGGATCCATTTTCATACATAGTTTATAATTAAATGACATATGGTTTCTGTTATTTATCTTAATGTATTGATTATTTGTTATATATTTATGATAGTAATGTCATTTAAATGGAATTTTTGTTCTTTTATTTATATTACCATATTCATTATTCTTTATCTAATCTTGATATTCATGTTATTGATTAAATGGAATGTGTTTTCAGATATTTACCTTTCAATATTGATTATGCCTTATCAATAATTCTTCATTTACCCATGATAGTTTCTGCTTTAAGAAACCTTTATTAATCATTTGATATTGTACTTATTTTTTTCATTTCCTAAAAATCCAATAATTTTTACTATTAATGATATTCAAGGATATTCTATAAGAAATAATGTTATTTAAAATAAATAGGTTTTCAATTTTATATTTAATTCTAATATGAGAATCATGTATATTTCTAGTTTACCAATCCATCTAGACAATAAAATCTATAAAGATGTGATTTCATCTATATTATTCCAATGTAATAATTTAGACATTGGGTATGGGCTATTGGCACCAGGTTCATTTCAACTATGATCAGTATGACAATCAATATATTGAGATTACAACCATTAATCACATTCAACAACAACCCTTCTATGTGTAAGATATTAATTGAAATAACATTAATTATAATGATATTATCCAACATAAAAAGATCATGTTTCCTTATCCTCCTTAATAATATAAGACCCTATATCAGCTATAAATATTTGATTACCCATTCCCAACCAATGATTCCTCTATCTTTGCTGCCATGTCACCCTATATAGAGGCTCTTCACCACTCCACTATATTCACAATGTTAACCTTCCATTGAAATCCCTTCCTCACCACCACCTTGGGTTGGTCATGTGGGATAGCTCTCACGTGTTGTTGTTTTCACGGCAATTTTTTTGATCTTTAACCTTTTTTTACTTTGGGAAGGCCATATTTTTACTATACTCATGTAAAAAATGTTATGAAAATTATTGAATTCAATTCTCATCATGAATTTTTTTTCATGGTCATATTAGAATCATAAAAAAATATTTCTTCACGAACAAATATTAAGATTTTTCATGGAATTCAGAAATCCAATGATATATTTCCTAATGATTAAGAGACAAATATTAGAATTCTTCCAAATTAATTAACACCACTATTCTTAATAACACTTAATTTCTATATTTATATAAATTTTAAAAAAAGTTTAAATAAATGAAATATAACATTTCGTTGACAAATATCATCAATAAATTCAGTACACACAATTTTGGATTAATAATATACCTCGCTATATTTTTATGAATAACTTCATAAAGAAATCCATTTATAAATCATTCTTTATTTCTCTCCCCATTTCTTATAAAAATTTCATTTCAGTTTTTCACCCCTCTATTGACTATAAATACTAATTAATTATGATAGGGTATTAACATATTCTTAAGAAATGTTCCCTCAATCATTACACTTTATATCTATGTGATCAATGCTCGGTGTAATGAAAATAGTACATTATTTAATCAAAAAAAATTTCCTTAATAAATTAAACATGATACCAAGTGAAAGGATAACTCACATTGTAACACCTTGTGATTTTGTGAATTATTTTTATTCGAATTAATTTATCCTTTTTGATATTTTTCATTTAATTCAACACTGAATATAGATTATTTTATATTAGAGAACTAGGTTTTTCATGGTTTATATGCAACACTAATTTAATTGTGCACTACACGCAACATAAACTTTTCCTTAATCTACAAAGAACACCGAGATTATCTTCTGTTATACGAAAAAATGACTTTCCTCGATGACTTGCATAACATGCATGACCGAGGTTTTCTGAATAAAAATATATTTTTAAAAGATTATTAAATAATATAATAAGATAAAACATTGACATTAAATTAATATTTACTAATATTATTAACTAATTTATGAAAATTTATGGTTTACACAATATATTATGAATTGATAGGTTACCAATTAATTATAAATGAATATAAGAACCGATTGAATATAAAAGGAAATATTATTATGGTCACAAAATTTTTTTACCATAATAAATAAAATTTTAATTTATTTATTTTGATCCACTAATTAAAACATTCCATTTACATAGAACATCGACTATGTATATTTTACTTGAAATATTGAGTTTCTACCAAACATAATTTTATTGTTATACTAATTTAACAGGAGTTAACTATGAATAAGTATTTAAAAATAAGTAATATGAATAGTAATAAATAATTTTCATATATTTTTTAAATGGTTTTATATAAATAAAACATATTGATAATGATTGGTATGATTTTTTGTAAAGACCTTTTAAGATTAAAAATATTGTTTTCTCGAATAAACCGCTTTTAATGTCCTTTTGTTCAAAAATAATGAAGTTAATTTTAGACAAATTTTTTTTTTATAAAATAAATTTCATTTATGAACTAATAATGTTGAATTTATAAATGGTTTAATTTTTGGGATTTTTCTTAGAAACATCATTTTTTGATGACTTGTGAAAACTACAATATTTAATTAAAAAACTGACTTTTTTAAAATAATTATTGATGTTAAATTATATTTTAATTTTTATAAAGCTAAATTAGATATAATATACATCTATTAACACAATTTAGTTCATTATAATCAATTCTAGTTTTAAATTCAATATAAATCCTTAACAAATATTTGATCAATTTTCATCATTAAAAACTCGTTGTTCCATCCCGTCTGTAGGATTAGAAATAATATTAGTTTTACCATTCATGTGAAATGTATTTAAAAAACATAAACCACTATAATACGTCTAATATTTATATTCTATTATGATCAAATTAATTTTTGAAAAAAAATATTTGTGAAATGGATTAATATTCATCACAGCGATTAAGGTCAAATTAAGATTAATTAGGGATTGAAACATAAACTTATAGGCCCAAATGACCTATCCACTTGTCAAAACCCAATTTTATGTACCTTATTCATCCATAAAACTTACATTATTGATTATTATTGGGTGTTTATGTCTTTTTTTAGGTAAAAACACATGTACACCTAACATGATTTCAAAAATTCCTTGTGACTCGTTTTCCTTCCCTATAAAAGGCAACCACCTCTCCCAATACCTAACTCCTAAAAATCCTCTTATGTTCTTCCAAGAAATTCCGAATAATATTCCAATAAATACTTCTTCCCTCCAATAGGACTTCCCTTGGGAATATGTCATTCCAATGAATTATTTTGGCAAAAACCCAAAGGAGTTACCCGATTTAAACGTAATGTATTCTCTTAAATCCATTTTTTATTTTTCTTATCCTCCCCCAAAAAAAATATTTATTATGTTATTATATAAAATAGTTTAATAAATATACTATGATGTTTTAAATGGTTATACCTACACTTAAACAGACATCCATTTAATGGGTAACGAACATACATTTTCTGTGTACGGTGAACTACTGCCTCACAAAATGATGATTATTCATTTTTTTCAATACCACATATCATGATGGCCATAATGATGGAAAATATATTTATATATTATATATATTATATTTATAATTTCTTTATTCTTTTTTAATTTTTATCTATAACATACCTTTATTCAGTCCGTCTAATGTAAATACGATAATTTCGTTTGAGGAAGTATGGACTACTGCCCACTCAAAGTGATATGATTCATTCATACACTACATGGATTGCGTTAAGGATTTATTTAATGAATATATATGAAATATATTATATCATAAAGCTTATTTAATAATTATTTAAATAAATAAATATATATATATATATAACTTTTACATTCTTTCTTTCAACATGATAATTAAACGAAAATAGCGTTCATGCATACGTACGACCTACCGTCTCCATGAATGGTTTATTACCTTTCATACATATATATTATATAGATTAATATAATAAAAATATACTGTTTATATATGATATTTATATCATGTTTTAAATCATTGAATCATGGTATTAGTATAAGGACCCACAATATAAGAAATTTATACACATTTGAAAAACAAAGAAAATATTACACGAAGTGAAACCTTGACATAGGATGGTTAAAAGGAGGGTAATATAATGTCATAATAAAACCATATATTTTATTATATACAAGAATATGGTTCAATAAAATATTTATAATTAATTTATATTTATTATATAGGTTTTCTGAATGAGTACGATGAGAGTCAAGATACTAGGTAAAGAGATTTCATCTCACTTTTTATTTCCAGAAGATACATGCTATGTTCATCACTTTGTCCTTTTGTGTGGTTTATGTAAATCCTTTTATTGTATTATATTTATGTTATACTTAAATTTATTACTATTCACATATCCATTCTATGATCTTTATTTCATGGATTTTAAGTTTCAAAAGACACCAAATCAGTATAATAGTTTTGTCTCAATTTTCCTTCATTGAGACTCATGTTTTTTCATGCACCTAAATTAGTTTTCGAGGATGATATAGTTCAGTTTTAAATTTTATATAAAGAATTTAATTTCATTCATGATCTTTTAAGAATCATGTAATTTCCTTTCCTTACATGGAGATTATGATACAAAGTTACCAAGTTATAAGATTTTATTAACAAAAATATCATCGCTTTTCAAGATTGTTTATATTTATAGTTCCTTTTATGAAATAATACAAAACATATCTCAAGATGTTAATGATGTTTCTTCCCCTATAGTAATTCATGAAATAATCTTGTATTGGTACTATATTTCTACTCTTTTTTACATAAGATAGTTATGAAAGTGTTTTTAAGGAATCCCGAATTTACCCTCTCTCTCGTTGGAAAACCATGTTCTCTAAAATGGGTTTTCAAGTATGTTATACCAATCTCCTATGATACATAGAAGAAAATTTTACCATTTGGTACTTTTACCAATGTTAAGCAAGGAATCTTTTTGTCGCCTTCTGAATGAGGCATTTTTTATCCTTTTTACCGTGAAAATGGAGTGTTTATTTCACCTCGTATGAAGTGTAAAGATTTACCCACAGTCATTCCATTAATGATTCCTTTAAAACATTAAAAATTTAACCTCTTAAAAGAAAATTTTGTCATAATATTTTGGATATTAATTATTTTTAATTTGGTTTTCAAAGAAAATGGTTTTTAATTTTTTAATGTTTTAGAAATTATTTTAAACATTTTCAATCATTATTTATATGTTTTAAATGTATTTTTAAATAAATGGTTTTCAAAACGTTTTCAAGAATTATTTATAAGTTTTCAGTTTATTTTAAATGAAAATAGTTTTCACAACATTTAGAATCATTATTTTTATATTTTCAAAATATTTTCAAAGAAATGGGTTTCAAAATGTTTTTCAAATTTATTTATAAGTTTCCAATGTATTTTCAAATAAATGGGTTTCAAAATGTTTTCATGAAAATTTTTTATGTTTTCAAATTATTTTCAAAGACAAATGTTTTTAAAAATGTGTTGAATCTTATTTTATAATTTTTCTTGGAAAAATGTTTTCAAATTATTTCAATTCTTCATTATATGTTTTAATGATTTTTTCTATGAGAATTATTTACAAATGGTTTTGTGTTTTAAAAAACCATTTTCAAAGAATAAAGGATATTTTCTACAAGATATGCTTTTGAAATCTGTTTCAAAATTATTTTAAATAATATATGACATCCATTGGTGTTAATTATTCCATTCTAGGAAATTAAATAAAGGATTCAGTCATAACCTTTCTATGTATGGGTTATGTTTAATGTCATGGTCTTTATAAAATCTATTTCTTTTCCATGGGTTATATTCTTCTAAAACCCACATCTTTTCATAGGTTTTACTTTTATGAAATGATTAGGAAACCTATTTATTTTCTATGTGTTATGATGGGATAAAATTACAATGATACCCATTTAATTTCATGGGTTATGATTTGATGTTAATAGAACCCATATCTTTTCTTAGGTCATGATATGATTAATATTTTATGACACATGCATATATGAATTCATTATGTGATGGGTGGGTTCTATATATCCCTCAAAATAATTGGATAATAATAAATATTTTATAACCTCTAAGGGTATAGAGGATGAAATCCCAGGCTTAAAACAAGAGGGAACAACGTAGAACATCCCAATCCCAAAATAAGAGGGTACACAAGATAACATCCCAATCCTGAATCAAGAGGGTACGTGGGAGAACATCTAAAGAATGAAAACAACAGGGTATAATGTAAGGAATCCCAATCCCTGAACAATAGGGTAAATGAGAGGAAATCCCAGTCCAAAAATAGGAGGGTAAATAGGAGCAAATTCCATGCCCGAAACAACAGGGTTCATAGGAGGACATCCTATTCCCAAAAAAAATAGGGCACATGGTAGGTCATTCTAATCCCCAAGTAGGTACATCGGTGATTAACCCATGTCTAACATGTTACAAAGGCCTTGTTAGGCCACCTTGACATAGGGGTTTTATACGCTTATGTGTTTTCCACAATTCCATGTCTTATTCATAAGTTATTCTTTCCTGGATAATGTTATTTATTTTGTTATGGTTTATTTCTTATCTACTTACAATATTTATTATGATATATAGTATGTAGGTAATGGTCTTAAATTTTTTTTCTCATCTTCCATTCAAAATTTTCATGTTATCCTTACATTTTTTTATTTAACCTTACTTATATCTGATCTCACCGCTTTATTATGTTTTGTTTCTCCAGGTTATGAATAATGGTTTTAGGTATAATTATTATAAGTGTAGACCTTTATGGGATATGTTTAAGATCTTTCAATAGGATAAATGTTTTTTTTCTTGTTTCCAAAGACACTAAACTATTAGATTCCTCATGCATGTATTTTAGTAATATACTAAATATTAATCTAAAAGGGCATAATATCTATATATGTTAATACTAGGGCGCTATAGTTTTTTATCAAAGGAAATAATTAGTCAACCTTTGGAAACTATAATGAGAAAACATTAGAAATATCCCTTGGTATATTTCAAAGGATATGTATAGGGATGTCTCTATGGATAAAAATAAGGATGGATAAACATTTAGGAAAATGTACTTGAATTTTTCTAAAAGATATAATGTGTGGTTTCCTATAAATAAATCCATGTTTGGATACTACAAGTGGATGTGGCTCTAGAACAAATGTACCTAAGAGTAACAACTCTGATAAGATGATTCATGCCTGACTAGGGGTAATCTGGTACAAAATAATGTGTATTTTTGCACACCTAGTTTGACACTCCCGAGGGATGTGATTTATGAATTAAAAAACTCTTTATGAACCATTCTGAAATATTTTAACAGAGTATTACAATGAATAACATTGGATAATCCTAATGTGTAGTAGATAAAAGAAGCAGGATTCCCAATTCATGCATCCTATAAGTAGTTTTTCATGATTATATGGTATCCCATTATGATAAATGTTTCTTACACAATACTTTCATGTTTTAGTCAATAGTGAGAATTAGAAGGAACCTGGTTAATAGTGAATGTATTATATATGGGAATTTTGGGAATTATGAGAATTTATTTCCAAATTAGAAATATCATAAAGAGAACCAGGAGGTTGGTTTGAGTATTTGTTATATCTCGGAAGACAAAGAGACAACAAATGACATGTGAAAGGCATGTGATTCTCTTCTATTATTGTTAACATTAATCACAAAAAGCATGATTAGATTGAGGTTGGGGAACCATAATACATTATTAATATTTCATATTATATGAAAGAGGATAAAATATTAATTTGATTAAGACTACATAATGGTTTAAGAATAAAGTCTGATGAATAAAGTATTTAAATTTTTGAATTGTAATAATAAGAATTATATGAGTATTTTTTGTATACATTTTCATTGAGGATTCAAAAAGGCATGTTAAATGGTGATAAATACATGGAAATACGATTTCATAGAAATTTGATATTTTGATTAAGAAAAGGTAACCCTTAATTATTTTATGACATCAAGATAATGATGTTTGGTTAAAGATATACTGAATATGAATAAGTAAATTGGACTGTGTGGGTTACCCTGGAATTGATTATTGAAAAATTGTTCTATTTCATCAAGGATGAAGTTTGAAACTTCTTGGATTTTAATAATACATATATTAATCATTGGAATAAGGAAGAATTCATGTTTTCCCAAAAGATTTATCATAATTATGGTTATTACCATGTTTCAATTGAATATATGATTAGGGTATTCACATGTTTAGAATATGACAAATAAGTGGTACATTAGGATATGTGGGTGATCAATGTTAATCCTATTTCATAAATTTCTTTCTAAATCATTGATTTTTCATCTTTCAGAAGGGTTATAAGATTAACCATTTAAATAAATTTTAAGTCAATATTCAATTAATATTTCTGAGAATAATGTATTATCTCATGACATGGATGTATTCTTATTGGATAACCTTTTTGTGTTGTTGTTAACGAAAGATGGAAGGTATGACTTATCATGGATCTCATGATCAGATAGTACTTTTGAAAAAAATAATTCTCATACATTTATTAGTGTAAGAGATGAATTTGGGAATCTGTCATGGAATAAACAAAGGATGCTATTCTTAAAAACATCAAGTAAGTATATTTCCATATATTCAGGGCTTATAAAAATTATTATGCCATGTTAGGATAATGATAAAATATTATTTTGTCCTAATTCCTTAATTTTCCATGAGTTGTTGGCCTTTAATTCATCATTGATTTATAACTTTGTGGCCCTCAATTTTTCACTAATAATTCTCATGTTTTTGATTTATAGACTTAATAACTACTTATAAATATTTAGGATTTTCCTCCATATCCAATATTCACTCTAAGCCTATGTTCACCTATGAGGAAATGTAGCTATATATTACCTTGGGTAACCATTATGGTTCAAAAATTCCATTTTTTATTTGAAGTTCTAGTATTTACTTTTATTATTTGGGTTTCTATGAATGAAAAATTATATTATTAAACCTTTCGTAACCTAGAATAGAGTTTTTGGGGAAATTCATTTAAAGGGGCTAGAATGTAACACCCCTAGATTTTTTGAATAATAATTATTTAATTTAATTTATCCTTTTTTGATATTTTTCATTTCATGAAACAATGAAAATAACATATTTTATATTAAAACACTATGTTTGGATTACTTTATATAAAACACCAATTTAATCATGCACTACATGCAACATTAACTCTGGGTTGCTTGACACAGAACACCGAGGATAGCTTACGTTATACACAACAATGACTTTCCTCGGTGACATGTGTCACACACAAGATTGAGGTTTGGAACAATAATATATTATCAAAATATGATTATTTAATATAATAAGATAAAATATTGACATTAAATTATATGTTATGAATATTATTAACAAATTTATGAAAATATATGGTTTACACAAAATAATATGAATTCATAGGTTACCAATAAATGATAAATGAATATAAAATTAGATTAGATATAAAATGAAATATAATTATGGTAAAAAAGTTTTTTTACCTTAAAAAATTAAATTTCCATTTATTTTTTTAGTTCACTAAGTGAAAAATTTCTTTCACATGGAACATCGAATTGATATACGTTACAGGAAATGCTGAGTTTCTCTGAAACATCATTTTGTTGTTATAATTATTAAAATGAGTTAGTTATAACGTAGTCATTAAAACATAGTAATATGAATAGTAATAAATAATTATAAAATATGTGTTTAATGATTTTATATAAATAAAACATATTGATAAATAAATATTTTATTTTTGGTAAAGACATTTTAAGTTTAAGAATATAGTTTTCTCGAATGAACCACTTTTAATGTCTGTTTTTGAAAAATAATAAAATTAATTTTAGACACATTTAGAAATTGAATTTTATAAAATAAAATTAACCTTTTAATTTATAATTTCTAATTTATCCTAGGGTTATGATTTGTTATTTTTTTGAGAAACAGGATTTTTTTATAAATAGTGAAAACAACAGTATTTTAGTTAAAAACAACATTTTTCATTAAATAATTATTAATGATAAATTATATTTTAAATATTTTTTAATGTCGCATTAGATCAATAATACATATATTAATAAAATATAGTTTATTAAAATAAATTTCACATTGAAATTGAATATAAAACCTTAACATACAATTGAATAATTTTCTTCTTTAAAAACTCGATATTTCTTCTCGTCTGCGAGATTAGCATTAATCTTAATTGTACCACTTATGGGAATTGAATTTTGAAAAACAAACATACACCAAATTAATTAGTATAATATTTAGATTCCAATAATATAGATTAATTTTTTTCCACAAAAGACTAGTACAATTTACTAAAATTATTCAATACAATTAAGGTCAAATTAAGATTAATTATGGGAATAAACCTTAATCTTAGGGGACCAAATGACCTATAAACTTGTCCAAAACCTATTAAATGGAAATTATTCGGCCATAAACCTTACGTTATTGATTTATGTCTGTTTTTATCACTTTGTTTAAGTAATAACATGTTTACACATAACTTGTTTCCAAATATTCCAAGTGAGTCCTTTTCCTTCCCTATAAAATGCCACCACCTCTCCTACTTCCTTGCACCTCAAAACCCTCTTAATTTCGTCCAATAAATGAAAAATACACTTCCCAAAAATCCTACCATCCCCAATCCTTCCCTTGGATTGAAGTAAATCCATGGAAGCCTTTTGGCACAAACTAAAAGGAGTTACACGATTTAGAAGTAATGTATTCTCTCAAGTCCTTTCTTTTATTTTCTTTATCCAACCCCTAAAACTCTATGTATTATATGATTATATAAAAAAACAATGTAATCAATATGACAGGTGTTATTATGTAAATTGTTTGACCTAAACATACACACAACTCTATCTAATTGGTAACAAACATACTGTTTGAGTGTTTGATGAACTACAACCTCACGAAATGATGATTGTTCCCTTTTCCATTACCACATACCATAGTGACCATTATGATGGAAAATATATAATTATATATGATATATATTATAATTATAATTTCATTATTCTTCTATAATCTTTATTTATAATATACATTTATTCTTTCTGTCTAATTTAAATACGAAAATTTCATTTGGAAAAGTGTGGACTACAGCCCCCTCAAAGCAATATGATTCATTCATACACTACATGGAATTTATTAAGGATTGTTTTAGTCAATATATATGATATAATAAATATAATATAATAATGATATATATATATATACAATTTTTTCTTTTAATTTCTTTACCTCAATACAATATTTAATCAAAAATAGTGTTCAAGCATATATACGGCCTACCGTATCCATGAGCAGTGTATTCCGTTTAATAATTATATATTTTATATATTATTATAATAAAAAAATATTACATATAAATTATATTTATATCATTTTTTACATTCTGGAATCATGATATTATTATAAGGTCTGCCAATATAAGAAATTAAGCCATATACGAAAAACCAAATGGATATTACCTAAAGTGAAACTTTATCATAGAATGGTTTAAAAGAGTGTAATATAAGGTCATAATAAAATAATATATGGTGTTAGATAAAATAATATCTTTCTATAATAAATTTCTAATAATTTTTTAATTTATTATACAGTTTTTTTCAACAATTACGATGAGATTCAAGACACAATGTAAGGGGATTTCATTTCACTTTTTATTTCCGTGAGATACATGTTATGTTCACCACTCTTTAATTTTTTTTGTGGTGTATGTAATAAAAATGATTGTATTATATTTATATTATAAATATATTTATGGGTATTCACATATCCATTTTATGACCCTTCTTTCATGGAGTTTATGTTTTAAATGATAACAAATCGGTAAAACAATTTTTTCTGAATTTTCCTTCTTTGAGATCAAGTTTTGTTATGAACCCAATTTCTTTTAATAGGTGGGTATAATTCAATTTTACATGTTATATAAGCAATTTAATTTCTTTCATGATAATTTATGTTTCATGTAATTTCATTTCTTTACACAGAGAGTATTCTTCCATGTTAACAAGTTATAAGAGTTTATTAAGACAATCTTATCGCTTTTCAAGATTGTTTATATTTATGCTTCCTTTCATAAAATAATAAAACCCATCTCTCAAGACGTTCATGATGTTTTTATCATCAATTAATTCATTCTATACTCATTTATTGGTACCATATTTCTTTTATTTGGTGCATAAGTTAGTTAAGAAAGTGTTTGTATGAAAGACCGACATTACCCTCTCTTCGGTCAAAAAACCATGTTCTCTAAAAAAGGATTCCATGTATGTTCTATGAATGTACTACGATAATTAAAATAAATTTTTACCACTTTTTATTTTACCAATGTTTACCATGGAATATTATTGTCACTTTTTGAATAATTCATTTTTATATTCTTTTAACCGTGCAAAAGGAATGTTCTTTTCACCTCATACGGCATGTACAGGTTTACCCACCATCATTATATTGAAATTTCCTTTACAAGATTAAAATTTTATCCTTTATAAAGAACATATTCTTCTAATATTCAAGATATTCATTATATTTAAATTGGTTTACAAAGAAAAAAGATTTCAATTTTTTAATGTTTTACAAAGTATTTTAAACATTTTCAAGCATTATTTATATGTTTTAAATATATTTTTAAAGAAATTGTCTTCATAACATTTTTAAACATTATTTTTTTCAATTTTTTTTCAAAGAAAGAGGATTTTAAAACTAATTTGAATCATATTTTATAAGTTTTAAAGGAAATTGTTTTTCAAATTATTTCAAGTATTATTTGTAATTTTTAAAGTCATTTTATATGAAAATGATTTTCAAATGGTTTTATATATTAAAAATCCATTTCCAAAGAAGATAAGATATATTTCTCAATAATATTTTTAGATGATGTTTCAAAATTATTTTCCATCTATAATGACATCTTTTGATGTTAAACACACCCTTCTAGTAAATGATCTAAAGGTTCCATTAAAACCTATCAATGAATGGGTTGTTCTTAATGTCAGGGTCTTTATAAAATACGTTTCTTTTCAATGGGTTATATGATTTTGAAACCTAATTATTTTAACAGTTTATGCATTTATTAAATGACTATGAAACCTTTCTCTTTTCCATATGTTATAATGTGATACAATGTTAATGATACCCATTTCATTTCATGGGTTATAATTTGATGTTTTTAGAAACCATATATTTTCATGGGTTAGAATATGATGAATTGTTGGGGAAACATGCAAATATAGTTTCATTATGTGATGGGTGGAACCTTCATCTACCTCTAATTCATTCGGCAATGAAAAATGTTTTATGATATCAAAGGGTACACAAGAGGAACTCCCAAGCCTGAAACAATAGGGTACAATGGGAGAACATCCAAATCCCAAAACAATTGGGTACAAAGGAGAACATACGAATACTGAAATAAGAATAACTATAAGAGAACATACTAAACCCGAAACGATAGGGTATACCGAAGTAATTACCCATCCCGAAACAAAATGGTAAATGGGAGGAAATCTGAATCCTGAAACTAGAGGGTAAATATGAGGACATCCCAAACTTGAAATAAGAAGGTACATGGGAGGACATCTCAAGCCCGAAATAATAGATTACATGGGAAGGAATCATAATCCATAAACATTTACATTAGTGGTTACCCCAAGCCTAACATGTTACAAAGGCCTTGGTTTGCCTCGTTGACATTGGGTTTTTATTTGCTTATGTGTTTTCCACAATTCTATGATTTATTTGTAAGTTATTCTTTCAGGTATTATGTTCTTTATTTCATTATGGTAAATTTATTATCTAATTATAATCACTATTATGATCTCCAATATGTGGGGTATGATATTTAAATGTTTTGATCATGTTCCATACCCTTTTGTTCATGTTATGATTTTTCATTTTCATTATTTATCCTTATTGAGCATCTAATCTCACCCCTTTATTATATTTCCTTTCCCCAAGTTATGAAGAATGGTTTTATGTATATGTACTAAAGGTGTAGATATTTATGGAATATTTTTAGGACCTTTCACTATGATAGAATTTTTTTCCATGTTTCCAATGACACTAAAATATTACAGTACACATGAATGAATTTATTCAATGTACTAAATATTAATCTAAAATGATGTAATATCCATGTATGTAAAGCCTGTTTCTCTATACACATGACTATATTAAGGTCCTTACAACTAATTTTCAAACAAAATATAAAAATTTTGATTTATAACTATTCTAGAATAAATCTACTTGAAACTTTTTCACTCACATAACCAAATTGGTAATAACCATTCAATTAAAAAGAATTATTAAAGTTCTTGGAAACATACATAAATTTTCTTCAAAAATATCTTTCATTTTCATTGATTTTTAAACAATTTCTCCCCCTTTTATTTGTGATTTTTATTTAAGTTTTCAATGACGGGGGATGAGGAAATTGTACCTCTTCAATGACATGATGATCAATCACTATCCTGAATAAACATATGTTTATCAGATGAATCATTTTTGTGTATTATTACTTATTTTTGACGCATGTATATCTAAAAAAGGAATTCATCATAATATTTATAATGATTTATCTCTTAAAAAGAGGAATCATATGATTTTTTTTGAAGAGAATAAACAAAAATGTATCTGCATCATGTGGTTTTCCACGCATGAAAATTCACACATATATATAAAGGATGATAGTTTTCAATATATTAATTTATATTAAATATGTAAAATTAACCAAATATGGTAATATCTTAAATTTTCTATAATATTTTGAAAATAACCACTTGAACATCGTTTAGGATGATCCTCTCATTAAATTTTTCAATATTCCAATTTCAGATTAATTCATTGATTGTACATTCTTTAAAGAATTATGTCCAATGTTGAAATAACATCTACTACCTCATTTTCTCCACCATGTATCAAGTTTAACCTTCAATTCAAGGCATTATAATCCCAAAAAAAATTCACAAAGGTGACTGAAATAAATAGGATACTACATGATTTATAATGAGAATATATAGGTTGAAAATTTTTTATCAACCAAGATGATAAATTCATTATACATCCATATTTTTTTTATCAATTTTGATTTTATTTTAGGGATAATGGATCTATTTAATTATTCAATTCCTTTGTGTGAATAGTTTTCCTTCTCATTAGCCTTAATGTTTAATACATTCCTGGTTCTTCAAAATTCCTCTTCTTATTTGGTTTGAATAGGTAAAGATAAAAATTCATTATTTCCTAATTTCCTGTATGTCTTACAGAGAAATTTCTTAATAAATATCCTTTATTTTTTGAACTCCTATCATAAAATTCATCATCTTCATGTAAAACCTTTTTTTCTTATGGAACTATATTTTTCTTGTACCTATCCCATCTTTAATGGTCATTCCAAATATATTGTTTTGATGAGTAAAATATTCCCAGGTACATTAGCTGCAAGTTTGGGTTATCCATTTGGATTCTTATAGGTACCTTGTATCTCTAGTACCTTATTATATGATGCATACCTACTAAAACTCTTATACTTGTTTTAAATATGATATTACTTTTCGTTGATGTTCAATGATGACTATAACATCCCAAGTATTTAGAGAATAATAAATGTTTATATATATTAATATTTATTCATAAGATATTAATTTTTTTAAAGGGGACACTATGTACAATAGCATACCTGAAACAAAACAATGGGTTTCCCTGATATCTTACATTGCACACAACCCTTAGTTATACCGAAAAATAATACAATGATAATAATATTATTTTAAAGGCTAGTTAATGCCTTGACATTGTATTTTAATGAATGAAAATAATTAAATATATTATGAATTTAAATATTTTTTTAATTTTTATAAATTTATTCAATGATTTTTAGAGGCTTAAACTGAGAATGAATCAAATTTTAAGCATAAAATACTATAATATTTTTAGAAGGTCGTTTTACCACCTTTTGAGGAAAAAAACCTTTTTAAAAATAATATTTTTTCACTTTTATATTTTATATTTGGGAAAATAAAATTCTTATATAGAATAGGGACCTCAACATCTACTTTGGATAAATGTTTGGTAATTTAATGATAAAGTTAATTTTTTAATGAATAATGAAAAATACCGCATTTTAAGTCAATGTTACATTTTCATCTAATATATTTATATAGTAAGATTATCTTTTTTATGGGTTTAAAAGTTTTATTACATTATCTTTTTATTATTTAATCCAATTTTTTTCATTATCAGAAATTTCACATTTAAATTTGACATACACATATATTAATCTTTTGATAGTTTTTGTTTCATAAAAACCCACTTTTTGATTTTCACAACGGGACTAAATTTTATATTAATTAATGAAACTTCTGTGTTTTGAATTTTTAAAAATGGATTCCATATTTATAATCATGAGGTCCAAATTATGTAAATATGTACCTTTTACTTTTTGATATTATGAATTATAACTTTAGTAATTATTTTTATTTACCACGGTTAAAGGGTAAATTTGGTAAAAAAGGTAAAAATAATATTATAATAATATTAAAAACCCTAACACATGTCTTAATCTTATTGGTTGATTCATGGGAGACTGAAAAATTCCATAGGCTGAACTTTTTGCATTTTGGAGCCACTTGGGTGTGAAAATTACATGTTATAATAATTAATTTAAAGTAATGGGAAATAAAACATAAACATGTATCTTTTTACTAAAACAATATTATGGTGGGGATTTATAAGTGATATATTTGACTATAAATAGTAATTATAATTATAAAACTATTACATACAACATGGATTTTTTATGTATAATTTTTAGAGATTAAATAAATAAATTTAGTTATGACACAATTATGATATAGTGATTGCTTCATTAATAAAGAATTCAAATAAATGATATTATAACTATTAAAATAAATATAATTTGAACATTTTGATGACTTTAAAGAATTTCTATGATGATTATAACAAATTATATCTGTGTTAATTATTTTTTTGAGGGAATTAACTTGTTATGACATTAAAAAAATCAATTACTAAATAGTGTCATAATTGACATAAATGAGTTTTAAAAAACATACTATTTACTTAAATGATATAATAGTTATAAAACACTATGATTCAGAAAAATGAATTATATAATGTTAAATATTTTATTAAGGATCCATATATGGTTTTATTCGAATTTTATAGTAACTATTATAACCATATATTCTGAACATACAAGAAGACATTGTAAGAGCTATTGTTTTTAACTAAGGTTTAAAGATAAGATATAAGGTTATGTTTTTTACCTAAACTTGTCTAAAACATATTGGTTGAGAGGATTGAGACGCATAATCATCTTATCTTCAAAATATATCACCTTTAACTATTATAATTCTATATTTAATTTATAATAAACCAATGTTTCAAGACATTCCTAAAGATCCCATCATCCCTCTTATAAAAGGCCACCACCTCTACCAACTTACTCACAACTCTCAAGCCCTTTGTGTCATCCATGTTGTGATAAAATAAGCTCAAATATTCTCTACCTTCCTCCAAGAGGCCACACATTGGGCTGGAATCCATTATAAGGATATCTTTTGTAAAAATCAAATATAGATACTCGAAAATGAGGTATTAGTTTTATCACCAATTTCAAAATTCTTTTCATCTTCTACATCCAATTATTATGTAGTTTACATAAAAATTTATAAATATAGTATCTTTTAACATATTATATGTTATTATAATTAGGGTATAACATTATCCCTCCATTGATCCATCTTATGAATAACAATATCACCATGCATATGTACATACAACTTACTATCTCCATGTCATGGTGTAATTTGTTATTCAATAAGAAATTATTTGGATGTGTATAATGATGATTATAATAGATATAAATAATGATTATAAAATGGTAATTATAATTTATAATTAATATACCATCCAATTATATACCATTTAACTATTAGGTGGATGACACCGTCGCTCGTGCGTACGTACGACCTAATGTCTCCACGATGTGAAGCGATTCATTCTACATTATATTTATTAAATGTATAATTTGAGCATTAATGGAATGAATAAATATTATACATAATATATTTATATTTACTCTATTATTCTATAATTTTTATTTACAACATACCTTTATAATTTCCATAATGTGTAGTTACTATAATTTCATTTGAGGAAGTTTGGACTGCCACCCCCTCAAAGTGATATGACTCATTCATGCCATAATGGAATGTATAAAGGATGGAGATAATGAAATTATGTTACATATATTACATGGATATTATAATGTAATTATAATATACCTATTTACCATTTTTTAATTCATTTTATATGATAAATAAATGAAAGCAACGTTCATGCGTACGTACGGCCTACTGTCTGCATGAATGGTTCATTTCATTTCTTATATAAAAATTTTATGGACTATTATAAATGAATATATACTATATATATTTATGATATTTAAATAATGAATAATATTCTGTAGATAATTTAATTTTGACCACATGTACAATTAACATCAAAATAATTCATTTCCAACTCAAGTACCAAATAGCAGCAAAATGACCGATATGAACTTAAATAATTATGTAATTTTTTTAACATGATTATAAGTGATATTATATGAATAATAAAATTTAAAAATGTTCTAGGGGAAGTTTAAATTAACCTATGTTTATTATTGTGGAACATAATGATTGTACGTGATGAGTCAGACTCAAGGTAAGGGATTTTCTAAACTCAATTTCCACTCCGTGGGTTTTACGCATAATTTGTTGATTATATTATGCAAAGATTTCATGTGGAATTAATATTTATCAATGATTTTGTTTTCAATTCTATTTTTGTGGATAAACTATTTCTACTCATAATCACCCCATTGAATAATTCTTATGTCATTTATACAAACTTTGTAAGGGAAATCTTAACTCAATATCCATTTATTGAGTTAAATGTCCACGTCATCGGTTTTTTTTTCAAAGAATATGTGTGAGTAGAATCTGATTGTTTTACACTGAATATCCATTTATATTGGGTGTATTTTTATTTTCATAGATAATAATGTCATTTATTTACCCTTAATCTAATGATACGATCTTTGTAAGGGACTTCTTCTCAATATCCTTTCATTAAGGAATATTTTGATAATATAAACCTCTTACATTTATATAGTGTATAATAAACCCATTTTAATTTTAATTTCATTCAACATTTTTCAAAAGAAATCTTTTTTATGAAGTATTTTACTAAATGACAAAAATAATGTTTCTTTTTAACTTACGTTGTGACAACAACCTTCCCACCGCCGCGAGAATTATTTTATATTTGGCTTCCGCTACAAGCCATAATGTTTTTAAAAAGAAGAGTAAATACAATATTTTTTTTATGTATTTTGGTACTGAAAATGGTTTTGAGAATGGATTGATTAAATCAATATCTTGAAATGATTTCTTATGATTGTAATGTGGAAATGTAATTTTTACTTTATGCTTGTTCATGTGTTATGATTGTGTTATGGTTCTTGGGAAT
Source organism: Viscum album (assembly GCA_963277665.1). NCBI lineage: Eukaryota > Viridiplantae > Streptophyta > Magnoliopsida > Santalales > Viscaceae > Viscum > Viscum album. The sequence goes on along the minus strand of OY728135.1, from coordinate 863,580,960 downwards.
TGCTTATGTATATGGGGGTTCTGTGAAAATACATGGTTATGTGAGCCTGTGATAGATCTCCAATGAAATGGGTAATGTGGAAATTGTTAATGTTAAGGTTTCTCCTAAGATATTTAGGGAATATACTGTGATTGGTATTCCAAACGTAGCCATGAATATTACTCCCTATGTTGATGTGAAAGATACAACATAAGTATACTATAGATGAAACAATTTACCTTTATGAATTATTATTTTTATGAGTTATTCATTAATCTAATGACTTCATGAGGCATGTTAAAGAGCTTATGTTTTATGAGTGAAAAGTATGATTTCATTGATTTTTTTGTATTCATAGACTAATGTTTTCATTCCTTATTTTATAACCCTTGTGATATTTTTATGCTCATAACATGTTTTTGAAATGTTTTTCCAAGAGTAATAAGAATGTTAATGGAAAGGAATAATTCAAGAAAAAAATTTATTAAGAAATTATTTCTTGTTTTATTGAAAGAGTTATATTAGTGTGAAAAAAAATGGATAGAGTATAAGTTTCTACTTTTTATTTTTTGAGATATAATGTATTGGCCTAATTATTTAAATCTATAAACGTGAAATGATCCTTGGTTTGAATTAAAATAAAATTGATAAATTATATCCAGATTATGTATTTTTTTAAGGATGGGGCCTTACAGTTGGTATCAAAGGTAGGTTTAGATAAATTTATAGTTTTGGGTGTTATTTAATCATAAGTGACCTATTTCATGTAACTAAAATGGTTATCATATTAGAAAGATTCATAGTTATTTTAGATAAATTGAATGTGCCTAAGATAACATGAATAAGTATATATTAGTGTTTAACCTACTCATAAGAAAAGTACATGATGATTTTACTAATATACTCACACTGAATTTTTTGGTTTTAGTAAATGGTTGGATCTAGCAGGCACCAAAGTAACAATGAATGTGAAGGATAATGTGGTCATAATCTGGATAAGAAACATAATTAAATGGGATATGCAATAAGAACTCAAATGGTTATTCTTAACTAACTATTTGGAGTCATGATTGACCACTTGATCCTTGGTTATTTTTCTAAGGCATCATCTATGTGAGAAACAAATTCCAATAGAAGTTCAGATAATAATCATAAATGTAAGTATATTTAACAACCTAAGTGTTAAGGATTTGGAAAGAAACTGTTGACCTCACCTGTTTTTATAATCCCAATTATTTTTTAATATGTGTTTATAATCCTATGTTGACAATAATATCAACATAATTATTGGAATATGTTAATAACTGTATATCTATGATTATAAATACATTGAAATAATTATAACAAATGTTTTTCATAGAACAGATAAGTGTTAAGTCCACCGGTATGCACATAGCTACTGATACATACACACAGATACATAGATACTGATAAGGCTAAGTATACTGGTACAGAACAGAGCTACCAGTATGTAAGTCTACCGGTACACTGAAAGGTTACTGTTAGAGTAAGTCTACTGGTATGTGTAAGTATACCGTTATGAAGTCCACCAGTATAAGGAAGTCACCATTACTCAAGTCTACCAATAAAAGGATCTACTAGTACAAGAATAAAGACATACCGATATTAGAAGAGCTACAAATAGAACAATTTCATCGGTATGCACAAGTCAACTGATACAGACCTACTGGTACTTAGTCTACCGATAGACAAAGGTCACCAATAGACAATGGACACCGATAAACAAAGGTCACCGGTTAGAAAATGTCTCTGATAGATCAAGTCTACCGATAAACATAGCTACCAATACAGAGCTATTGATACAAAGTCCACTGATAGAGACAGAGCCACCGATATAAGTAGTTACTGGCACAAGAAAGTTACTGATAGACCAATGCTACCGATAGAAGGAGTTACCGGTACATAGAGCAACTGTTACACAAAGTAACAACTACTGATACAAGGCATCCACTGATATAAAGTCCACTGTTACAAGTCTACCAAAGGAGAGGTACATATAGAAGATGACTATTTACCAGTCATTACTACTCAAACTCTATACATTTTCAATATTAGTAATATAATTCTAACGGTCATATTTGATGTTTTTAATGAAACTGCTATTAATTAATGTGGGTTGTTGTCATGTCAGGGAACCGTACCTCGTACCTATGAAAATGTAATTATTCCTGTTGTTGGAGCTTAAGGTATAAAAGGAAGATCGAGCTGCAGAGAAGATGTGTGGAGGTACATATACACAATAAAGAAAGGCAACATCCATACACCTATATACTTGAAGAACACTAGACGTATACTAGGCCATTCATACAAGAAGAGAACACAAGTTGAATCTTAGTCAAGTAGTGAAGAACTACAACGATTTCTTCATACACTCAAGCTGATCAAACTGAACCTGAAAATCAAGGAAGAAAATGACACTCTGTTTTCAAGAAAAAAACCAAAGAAGGACTGAAAAGAATTTCTGTTTAATCAAAAGGAGTCCAGCACTGAATTTCAAATCACTACAGCTTTATGAACTCATATTTAATCTCTCTTATTTATTCTTTTCTTTATATTTTGAATAGTGTGTGTGCTATTTATTTTTTAGACACACACTGTCTCTTATGCTAAAATGGAGGATTTCTAAATCCTCACACAATACTTCTATACCTCTCTTGTATCCCATTGTGGATAGTGGTAGAGGTCAAGTGTGACCAGGATAGCCTGCGTGCTATTGTTCTTATTTGTTCCCATAAAGAACTGTGGTAGAGGTCTTAGTACCTAGACAATATTTGTGCTATTGTTTACCCTGATCCAGGGTGTGCATTAAAATTTATATAAATTGTTTGAGAGGACTAAGTCTCCGCTTGATACCGAACCTCTTGCTTTAAACTGTTGTTCTTATTTTTTTTGTTTTAAACCATATTGATTATTCTGCTGCTATGTACTTTAAAATATTAATCTATTTTAGAGTAACTCTGATAGTTAAACTTGAATGTGTTTGTATTTATTGTAATGCATTAGGTTAGCTTCAAAAGTTAATTAATCTTCAAATTAGATTAACTGAGAACTAATAAATCTACTGAGAACTTAACTGACCCTTTAATGTATTACAAATTCACTACAATTTATCTTGTTATTTAATTTGGGGGATTTAATAAGAATATTTTTGACAAAAATTTTTAATTGGAACTCAATTAACCCCCCCCCTCTCTAGAGTATCCACTCCGACCAACATTTGGTATCAGAGGGTGTTTGTTATTTATAATGGATTTCCAAATGCTCTATTTTTCAACTATGATTTTAGTTGTATCTTAAAGATCTTAAATTTCTGTTGGTTCTAAATTTTATCTCATTAATTTTTTTTCTAAAATCTAATTCTGGATAATAGACTAGAACGTGATGCTACCAACAATCCAACTTTCTTTAACATTACAAATTATTCCCAATGGAAATTAAAATGAAAATTCATTAATAAATTATGGGATTTGACATTTGGACTGCTATAGAGACTCAGTATAAGATTCCAGAAACTGAAGGAACTACTTGGGATGAACTTACTAAAATAGATTACAACAATAATTGTAATGCAATGAATTTTTTGTAATGTGCTTTAGCAGATGAATAATTTAATAGAATATCTACATGTAAAACTGCTTATGAAATCTGGGACACTTTATCTATTTCCCTTGAGGGAACAACCAATGTTAAAAAAAATGAGATTGAATACCTACACTATTAAGTATGATAATTTTAAAATGAATTATGATGAAACTATTTCTGATATGTATCTCAGGTTCAATGATATTTTCAAAACTATGATCTCACTTGGAAAATTTGTTCCTACAAAGGAGAAGATTATGAGAAAACTAAGATGTCCGCTAGAAAGATGGAGAGGTACATCAGTCTCAATAAGAGAATCATGTGATATAAGTTCACTGCCTGTTAAAGAATTAATTGGTAAGTTGACTATGTATGAAGAAGAGCATAAAGTAAACAAGGAAGAAGATGATGACCCAAAAAATAAGTCTTTAGCATTTAAATCTACTGCCTCAAAGAGAAAGGAAAATCAGTAAGTTCACATACCTACTTAAACCTCAACAAGTGAATGTTCAGACTCTGATTGTGATGAAGAGATGGATCATATATCCAGAGAGTTCAAGAAGTTCTATAAGAAGAAGAAATTATTCATAAAACCAAATTATAAAGAAAAATATGACAACAAAGGTCACTAGAAGAAGGATTGGAAAAAGTATGATAAGGGTGATGAAATTGTCTGCTATGAATGCAAGAGGAAAGTACATGTGAAAGAAGACTGCCCGAAGTTAAAATTCAAGAAGAAATATTATTATAAAGACAATGAATATATGAAAACTATGAAAGAAACATGGAGTTATTCAGGAGATAGTTCAAGTGATTATGATTCTTCTCATGATGAAAAATCTCAAAAAGCTAATATGTGTTACATGAAAAACACATCTGAGGTAACATTGGATACTCATGCTTTAAATTCTTATTATTCTGGAGTTGATTCGGATTTTGAATATGAAAACATGACTAGTGAAAAGTTATTTGAATACTATAATATGTTAGAAGAAACATTTAAAGAATTTATGGACACGTATAAGACCTTGAAAACAGCATGCTTTGACCAGCTCTGTTAAATCTGCACTAGATATAGAAAAGGAAATGAATGATAAATTACTTAAGGAAAATACTGAACTGAAATTTTCCAATGAGAAATTAAGGAAGGACTTCGAGAGATTCACAAATGGAAAGAATACTCTAACTCAAATTCTTGGAAAACAAGTGGCACCAAAATATACCACTGGAATAGGCTATCAGTCTGGACATATACAAATTACTAAAAATAGATTTTCTTCCTAAATTTGGACAGAATTCTGCTAGTTCTAGTTCTGGAAATTCATATGCTTCAACTAGTTATTCACAATTTTATAGACCAAATAAAGTTTATCTTTCAAAATCTTCGGAATATCTTGATTGTATGAGACCCATTAGGCAAATTTGGGTACCAAAATATTTTCATGCTAACCTGTCTGGACCCAAGAAAATCTGGGTACCAAAATCATTTTCTGTGTAGACCTGTTTTGTAGGAAACTTGCTTGAAGAGTTACCATAAGAAGATATGGTACTTGTACAGTGGATGTTCAAGGCATATGACTAGAAATTACGCTTTCTTCAAGATTTTAATCAATGTTAATGGAGGCCATGTCACCGTTGGTGATAATTCAAAAGAAAAAATCATCGGGTTAGGCCAGATTGGTAACACAGATTCAGTTTTAATTTCCAAAGTTTTATTTTTTGATGGATTTAAATATAAACTGTTAAGTATTTATCAATTGTGTGATTATGATTTCAAAGTTAAATTTGAAAATGATTTTTGTAATATTTTTAATTCTAAAAATATATTAGTATTTTCTTCTTTTAGAAATGAAAATATTTATGCAGTTGATCTGAATTATTTAGCCAAACAGAACATTACTTGCTTAAATGCTTTTCATAAAGAGTCATGGCTATGGCACAGAAGATTAAGACATTGCCACATTCATTCACTTAGAAAACTGACTAGGAATAAATTAGTTAGAGACCTACCAAAACTTGAATTTCCAGCAGATAAAGTTTGTAATCCCTTTCAAAAGGGAAAGCAACCTAAAGTATCTTTTAAATCAATGAAAGAAGTTTTGACTTCTCAACCTATCGAGTTGGTTCACATGGACTTGTTTGGACCTTCTAGAGTTTCTAATTTAAATGGGAATCACTATGTATATGTCTTAGTAGATGACTATTCTAGGTACACTTGGGTATACTTCTTATCTCACAAAAGTGAAGCTTGTTCTTCCTTATTAAATACTCCAAGTCTGTAGAAAACCACAGTGGACTTAATATTAAGACCCTGAGAAGTGATAATGGTATAGAGTTTGAAAATCATGAATTTCAATCTTATTGATCACAAAAATGGCTATATTCACAATTTATCTACCCCTAGGAAAGCTCAGTAAAATGGTGTAGTAGAAAGAAGAAACAAAACTCTTCAAGAAATTGCAAGAACTATTCTTAATGAGTATGAATTGCCAATTTACTTTTGGGCTGAAGATCTAAATACATATTGTTATATTATTAACAGAGTCTTGATTAGACATGTTATCAAAAATACCACTTATGAGTTGTGGAATAATAAGAAACCTAAGGTCAATTAAATAAATTTTTTTGTTGCAAAGTCTTCATTCTCAATACAAAAGATAACCTGGAGATGTTTTCATCCAAGAGTGAGGAGGAATTTTCCTAGGTTATTCAATAATTAGTAAAGCTTATGGAGTTTTAAATAAAATAACCAAATGTGTGGAAGAATCTGTTCACATCATGTTTGATGAAACTGATCCACATGAACCCAAATCATCCATTGAAAATCTTAAAGAAGATTTGTCTGTTCTGGACCTTAATGATAAAATCAATGAACCTGTTGTAAAGACATCCAGTTATGGAAACTTTCCAGATTCTATTTCTATAGAACCCGAACATAGATAAGAAACCGAAATTTCTAGTCCTACCTTTAGTAGATCAACTATGATTCTAATGAATCATCCTTTAGATGTTGTTGTTGGTAATCTTGATAGATGGACACATACTAGAGATTCTCTAAGAAACATGCTTGAACATCAAGATTTTCTTTCACATTTAGAACCTAAAAATATCAATGATGCAATCAATGATGAATTTTTGGTAATGTATATGCAAGAATAATTAAATCAATTTGAAAGAAACAAAGTCTGGGAATTAGTTGATAGACCTAATGACACTTTGTCCATAGGCACTAAATGGGTTTTTAGAAATAATTTTGATGAATCTAGAAATATAGTTAGGAACAATGCAAGGCTAGTTGTACAAGGGTATAGTCTAGAGGAAAGAATAGACTATGAAGAAACCTTTTCTCCTATACCGAGATTAGAATCTATTTTGATTCTACTTTCTTATGCTACTCATCTAAATTTCAAGTTATATCAAATGGATGTTAAATGTGCTTTTTTAAATGGTATTATAATTGAAGATGTTTTTGTTGAACAACTACTGGGATTTATTAGTCCTCATTTTCGAAATCAAGTTTTTAAACCTTCAAAAGCTTTATATGGTTTAAAACAATCTCCATGAGCTTGGTATGATAGAATTAGTAATTTTATTATTTCAAAATGTTTTTCTAAAGGTATTTCTGATCCAACTCTCTTTATCAAAAGAATTTCTAAAGATATTTTGAAAGTATAAATCTATTTTGAAGATATTATTTTTGGATCTTCTAAAAATACCTTCTGTATTAATTTTTCAAAGAGTATTCAGAATGAATTTGAAATGAGTTTAATGGGAGAACTCATATATTTTCTTGGATTTCCTGTTATTCAAAATGAAAATGGTATTATTTTAAATCAAAGTAAATATTCAAATTATCATTTAAAATGTTTTTGTTTAGATATTATTAAGGAAAGTGATATTTCCATGAGTACCACCTGTAAGTTGTACATTGGTGAATCCGGTAAACCATTTGGTCAAACAAATTACAGAGGTTTGATTGGAAGTCCACATTACCTTACTTCTAGTCAACAAGATATTTTGTTTAGTGTGTGTTTGTGTGAAAGATTTTAAGCTAATCCTAAAGAATACCATTTTCTTTCTATTAAAAGAACATTCAAATATCTTAAACATACTAAAAATATAGGTTTGTTTTATCCAAAAGGACAATATTTTGATTTAATAAGTTATTCAGATGCTGACTTTGATGGTTGCAAGTTAGATAGAAAGAGAACTTCTGGAACATGTCATATTCTAGGTAACTCCCTACTATCATGTTGTAGTTAAAAGAAGAGTTCTGTTGCATTGCCTACTGCTGAAACAAAGTATATAGCTACTGGTAGTTGTTGTGCACAAATTCTGTGGATGAAATATACTTTATTGGACTATGGATATGATTTTAAACATTTATCAATAAATTTTGATAACACTAGTGCAATTAACATCTCTATGAATCCTGTGTCTCAGTATAGGACCAAACACATTGACACAAGTCATCATTTCTTAAGAGATCATTACCAAAAAAGTGGTATTACTCTTGAATTTATAGGTACTAAACATCAATTAGCTGACATTTTCACCATTCCTTTATGTTCGGATAGGTTAAGTAATATTAGACATGAATTAGAAATGATGTACTCTCACTGTTAGAAACCTCACCGTTAGAAACCTCACCATTAGAAACCTCATTGTTAGATACCTCACCGGTATGAACCTCACTATTATACCTCACGGTTAGTGAACCTCACAGATATACCACATCATTAGGAGTTATCATCGGTATATGATTACCATTAGTATGTGTTGTTTTAAACTTCATGTATTTGGCCGCCAGAATTTGTATCATTTGTTCTATACTTACTATGTTTTATTTATTTGTTTTATGTTTCCTAAATCATAAAATCTAATTCTTAGTTACTTCTCAATGCACTGAACTCACCTCTCTCAACCCTAACTCCTCGAATCCCCGAATCTCTTGAAAACCATAAGTTCTTCAATCCAGAGATGGAAAAAACCAAACTTCTATCTATCAAAGATGAATTTGATGAGCCGAATGCAAATAAACAGAAGAACGAGCCTAATGCAAGTAGCAGTGTTAATAGAACAAGGTTGGGGAGGTGTCCAATGAACCCGCATTTGCAAAATAGAGAAATTGTAATCGAGAAGGAGTTGTGTGCAGAATGGATTTTTCAAAGAAAATTACCGAACCTAAGAATATTATAAGAGTATATATGGCTAGAATGTTTCACAAACAATAATGGTCCTTATTATATGAAGCTAATAAAAGAGTTCTATCCTTTTGTGTGCATTAAGATATTAGATAAGGATAATAGAATGGTTTCATTGATTAATGGAAATTAAATAGCTTTTTCATCCATTCAATGGGATGAATGCATGAAGGTAACACATGAAGGAGTATTTGGGTATTCATCGAAGACAATACCTCCTACCAGTGACATATTTGACTATGAGACTGTCTTAGAGGATCTCACTGGTAGTGGAAAGCAGAGAAAGGTGGTGGTTGATGAGATGGATTGGGAAAATAGATTATTGTTCAAGTTCCTTCAACATGTGCTAAGTCCAAGGAGAGGGGACTTTGCAAATCTGAAGTATAACGATATTTATTTGTTGCATATCTTAAGGCATGGTGTGAAGGTGAATCTGTGTAGGCTGTTAATGATTCAAATAGAGGATATGACCAGACCCAAATCATAAACCAATGCATTATTATTTTCCAAATTGATTTTGGTTATGATTAATGTAAAGGGGGTTGCTGAGTCGTAGGACAAGATAGTAGTGGTAAGGAACAATTTTGGTATCATAAGCACAGTATGTAAGTACATAAAGATTAGTTGGAACTCATGGAGAAGGTTGTGGGTTATTGATGATGAAAAGATATATGATAGGTTCAATCCAATTGTCCATCCAAATTGACCAAAAGATAAGAGAGATCAGGTCTAGGACCTGATGAGGAGGAGACATTGTATTGTGATGATTCATATGAGGATGATTCCTCTGTAGCAGAAGGAGGATATTCAGACTTTCCTCCTAGATAAACTCCTAAAATTTTATCACAAGAAAAGGAAAATGCTTCTTTGAACCTAACTAGTACAGAAAATATTTTGAGAGTAAGCAGTGAAGAGATGCATGAGAATGAGGAAGACCATCAGAGATCAGATCAGGAGGAGGCTACCCCAGAGAATGAGGAAGAAGAAAGAGAATCTGAAACTGAATCAACTGCTTCAGCCACCTTGAGTTTGAGTCCATTGATTGGAAGTTCTGTTATTCCTTTTGAGGATGTTCTTATTGAAGTAGATAGACATGCACCTATTCCTGAGGAGCCTCCTGCTGTTGGAGAAGTGGAGATGGTTGTGGAAGATTCTTCTGAGGAAGATAGAGCAGATGAGGGTGATATTCTTATACAGGAGAACGCAATAGTTGCGGGGGAGAATCCAACTAGACTTGGAAATGTTTCAGTATCTAATGGAATTGAGGATTGGGATGAAGACCAAGGTTTTGTGGTTTTTGGGTTGGACTACCCTGATTCTGAAGATGAGACACCCTTGAATAGGCCACAAGTTAACTATAATATCTTTTCTAATTTTTTACCTGAGGATATAGTAAGAAAAGCAGATCTAGACTAGTTGAATTCTGATCTTAAGTCTTCATTTGTGGAAGAAATAAGAAATATGGAAGCTTCCTTAGTATCATCCATTCAATCTATTATGAATGCCTCTATGGCTAGTATTTTGTTAGAAAGAACACCTATTGTTGTGCCCAATAGTATGGTAACTAGGGATGACTTTGAGTCTTTAAAGGCTGAGATGAAAGAGTCTTTTAATACATCTGTTTCCGATTTAAAGATTTTTTTGGTTGAGGAGATGAACAACATGGAAAAATCTTTTGAACTCTCTCTTGGTTGTATTGTGTCAACCACTGTGGTAGAGATATTGGATGAAGTCACGGTTTTCCAGAATCAAGTGTCGAGATTGGCAGAGGATGTTGAATTTATAAAGAAATAATTTGTCTCTCTGGAATCCTATATGAGTTCTAAATCTCAAGAAGACAAGGATTTGGCTTTTGTGAAGAGTGTAGTTAGCCAGATGGTATCAGGTTTTGAGGAATTTCAGCATTCCATACTGAAGCATATTAGCACCCGGGAACTTGTAGTGAAAAATATTATCAGTGGGCTAACCAAAAGATTCAAGGAAACTATGGATTTTTCTATTTGTTCTCTTACTTCTAGACCTCCTCTGCCCTGACCTAGGTGGTGACAACCACTAGAGATATCATGAAAATTGTTCAAGATTATATTAGAGAAGCTTCTGCCACTCAGAATGAAGTAATGGATAATGTTGATTCTTATATTCAAAAAGTGTATATCAATCATCACTTGACCAACCACTTCAAACTTCTATTGGAAAATCTGAAATTACCTCTTGTCAATCAGGCCTTCAGAGAAAAAGTAAGCAAGCTCATGGAAATGACTCCAGTTTTTGAAACATTTAGGGAAAACAAGGATGATTTCATTTCTGCTATGGATAGAGGAGCAGGGATAATTATGGACATTAGGAATATGTTGCTACCATTATGGCATGTAGACAGTACCCCTATCAATGTACCTTCATCCCTGCCTACCTCTGCTTAGTCTGTCTCAATTCCTCAGATGACTCCAACACAAGCCATTCAGAGTCTCACTCCTATGATCACCTAGATAGATACACAATATAGGTCAGGCATTGTCTCAGTAGCTCAACCTCCTATGATTATCTCTAGTATTCCTAAGACTCCACCTAAAACCACCACTCCTGGATCCTCTTCTGATCCCAAGGTAAAATCTCATGCTGAGGAGGTGGATTTATTAGTGGCTAGGATCTTTGATAGGCATCACTTGTATTCTTTTTAGTTCAATTCTGTATTTCTATGTATTTTTTTCTCAAGGAATATATCAATGCATTCCTTCTCTTTTACCTTCTGTTACTTCTCTCGTTCTTTCTTCCCTTCTTTTTGCTAATCACAAAGGGGGAGAAGTCATAAAAAAGGGGAGAACTAATATGGATAAATGCATTTGTTTTATGTTTTTCCTCTAATACACGTGTTTTATAATATATTGTGTTCTATGATACAATTGCATGTAATACTATATCCTCTGATATATTTAAAATATCTCATTTGAAAATGTCATTACTCACACTGTGAACTAAGACCAATTGTATTTTATTCTGATACACTAATGATAATTTTGGATTATAATACCATGAATTGTGATTATCAAAAAGGAAGATGTTGTTGACCTCACATGCTTTTATAATCCCAATTATGTTTTAATATGTGTTTATAATCTTATGTTAACAATAATATCAAAATAATTATTAGAATATGTTAATCATTGTTTATCTATGTTTATACATACTTTGAAATAATTATAACATATTTTTTCATATAATAGATAAGTGTTAAGTCCACCGGTACGCGCATAGCTATACAGACAAACATATACACAACTACTGATAAGGCTAAGTACACTAGTACAGAACAGAGCTACCAGTATGTAAGTCTACCGGTACAATGAAAGGTTACCGTTAGAGTATGTCTTATGGTATGTGTAATTATACCGTTTTGAAGTCCACTGGTATAAGGAAGCCACTACTACTCAAGTTTCTCGATACAAGGAGCTACTGGTACAATAACAAAGAGCTACCGGTTGAAGAAGAGCTACCGATAGAACAAGTTCACTGGTATTCACAAGTCGACTAATACAGACCTACTGGTACTTAGTCTACCGTGAGACAAAGGTCACCGATAGATAATGGAAACCAATAATCAAAGGTCACCGGTTAGCAAATGTCTCTAATAGATCAACTCTACCGATAAACATACCTACCGATACAGAGCTGCTAATACAATGTCCATCGATACAGATAGAGCCACTGACATAAGTTGTTACCAGCACAAGAAAGTTACTGATAGACCAATGCTACTGATAGAAGGAGTTACTGGTACATAGATCTACTATTACATAGAGTAACAGCTACCGATACAGGGCATCCACTGATACAAATTCAAGCGTTACAAGTCTACCGACCAAGAGCTACTGATGGAAGATGACTGTTTACTAGTCACTGCTACTCAAACTCTATACTTTGTCAATATTAGTAATATAATTCTAACTATCATATTTGATGTTTTTAATGCAACTACTGTTAATTAATGTGGGTTGTTGGAATGTTAGGGAACCGTACCTCGTACCTATGAAAAGGTAATCATTCCTATTGCCTGAGCTTAAGGTATAAAAGGAAGATCGAGCTGTAGAGAAGAAGTGTGGATGTGCATATACACAATAAAGAAAGGAAACATCTATACACCCGTATACGTGAAGAACACTAGACTTATATGAGGCCATTCATACAAGAAGAGAATACAAGAAGACTCTTAGTTAAGGAGTGAAGAACTACAATGATTTCCTTATACACACAAGCTGATCAAACTGAACCTGAAAATCAAGGAAGCAAAAGACACTCTGTTTTCAAGACAAAAACCAGAGGACTCAGAAGAATTTATTTTTAATCAAAAGGAGTCCAGAGATTCATTTCAAATCACTATAGATTTCTAAACTCATATCGAATCTCTCTCAGTGATTATTTTATTTATATTTTGATCAGCGTGTTTGCTCTGTATTTTTTAGACACACACTATCTCATGTGCTAAACTGTAGGATTTATAAATCCTCACACAAAACATCTATAACTCTCTTGTATCCCGCTGTGGAAAGTGGTAGTGGTCTGGTGTGTCCTTGATAGCAAGTTTTCTATTGTTCTTATTTGTTCCCACGAATAATTGTGGTAGAGGTCTTAGTACCTGGACTGTCTCTATACTATTGTTTAACCTGATACAGGGTGTGGATCAAAATTTATATAAATTGTTTGATACGACTATGTCTCGGCTTGAGACTGAACCTCTAGCTTTAAAATGTTGGGATTATTTTGTTTTGTTTTAAATCATATTTATTATTCCACTGCTAAGTACTTTGATATATAAATATATTTTAGAGAAACCCTAATAGTTAAACTAGCATGTTTTTGTATTTATTGTAAATAATTAGGTTAGCTTAAAAAGTTAATTAATCTTCAAATTAGATAAACTAAGAACTAATAAATCTCTTGAGAACCTAACTGACCCTTTACTATATTAGAAATTCATAGCTGTTTAGCTTGTTATTTAATTTGCGGGATTTTAATAAGAATATTTTTAACAAAAAATTCTAATTGGAACTCACTTCACCCCCCCCCCATTTTGAGTATCCACTCTGACCAACAGAAACACATAGTAAATTTTTTTAATGGGATGGAAAGATATTATAGATGTGGTAATTTAGGTCATAAAGTAATAACCTGCCTTAGAAAAAGAAAGTGTTCTGTTGAATCCATGAAAAGGAAAGATGTTCTTTCGGAATGATCAATTGAATGTTTTAAATGTGGTGTGTGTGGTTATTACGAAAATAGATGTACTATGAAGAAGGTTCAGGAATGAGATTTGTAATATTGTACAAATATATGTTTACCATTACCAAATTCCATTCCAATTGTGAATGACGAAGCTGATGATGGCCTATGAAAGTTATAGATTATTTCAAAGCTCATGTTTTCACAATATCGAATCTTAGGACATAATTCATGATTTTTTTGTAGGAAAGAATTATTACAGAATAAGTTGGAATAATAACATTAGGATATCATGAATAATAATGGATGACTAAGATTTCTATATTTTAATAATTCAAGAGTTATTTTATATCCATAGGTGATGAAATGTTCAAAAGTATCAATGATCTTTTGTTGATGGGAATATTTTGGAGTACTTTTCTCTAGTATGTGTAGCTTTTAAGTCTATTATGTGAAAATCCTATTTGAGGAAGAATTACCTTTTACTTTGTTGATATAATTATAAAAACTCTTTAGGGTTCATATGATCTTTGATTTTGAGGTAATGATGGTTTATTACATTTTGAGATGAAAAATGAAAGGCATGAGATAAACATGGGGATAAATTATGATATGGTTATTTTTGAAGATTTTATCTCATTTTGGGAATGTTTTAAAAATTAAATAGTTTTAGAATAAAGAAAACCCTGCAGAAAGTTTGACAACCCATTATGTCAGACAAGACTATGGGAATCGAACCCACAACTACAGTGTGCTAAGGATTTATCACCTACCACTGGCCTAAGTGAAGTCCCATGTTAGTATGAATTTTTATTCTTAGTTTAACAAGTTTATGGAATTCAAATAAGTTTATTTTGGAAACATATGATTTATCAAATGGATATACTTGATATTAGAAAAAAGATTTAGGGATTAAGTGATAAATGTTATTTTGGAAGACTTTTTCTATTTTGGGAACATTATATGATTAAGGTTAATAGAATACTAAGGGATTTAATTAAATAAAAATGGTTGAATTATATTTTGGAAATAATATATGATTTTAATAGTGGAATTTTAGGGAATTAGAGTATTTAAAGAGATTATTAAACTATCTTTTAGAATATGTGATTGGGTTAATTACTTTTTGGTATGAGACATTAAGATTGATTTATGTTATTTGGAGATAACATATAAAATTTATCTTGGAAGATAAAGTGATTAAATCCTTATGATTTTTTAGTTAAATCCTTTTTTGGATTTTATTGAGAAATTATATAGAATTTTTTTTGTTGAATGGTCTATGTTGGACTTTAGGTATTACTATTGAATTTTTGAGATGAAAAGTAGTCTTTTTTTCTTATAAATTATTATTATTTTTGGAAAATTTTATTATCTTATCCAAAAAAATTTGGTTCTAGTTATTTTTTCATGAAAGGAAGAATAGATTGTTAATATTTTGTGGATTATATGATTATATAGATGTTTATTCATGTGATTCCAGTGTGACTAAATCTTCTTGAATAATCTTTGTTTAGAGAAAACATAAGTTTTTGGAAGAAATTTATTAAAGTATGAAATTCAACTAGACAAATAAATATATTTCCTTATGTTCTTAGTCAAGCTCTTAAATAAATTCCTCAACATTATGAAAATTACATTAAAATAAATTTTTCTATTTACTTTTCCTACTGGGAAATAAAAGACTATCTAACCCATCACATGTTTGTGATTTTTTAGTTGTTAACTTTCTCATAATCATGTTTTCAATCACTCTCTATCAAATAAAGATGGTTAGTTTCTCTCCCATATCTATGTTTTCCAACATGGAATCCTAGTATATGTTATCCTGGGTCACCCTTTTACTTCACAATCTTTATTTTACAGTGATAGTTTTATTGACTCGTTTTCCGGTGTGGGATTTTTAATGATGTTTCATAGCCCAATTTTCATATTGCAAGGACACAAGAGGAAATTATGTAACATCATAGGTATTTATAGAATAATAAATTTTTAATCCTATTAATATTTATGAATAATATATTGATTTTAATTTAAATGGGACCCTTTGTATGATATAATACCCAAAACGCAACAGTGGGTTTCTCCAAAATCATACATTGCACATAATACTCAGAGATACAGAAAAATAATTCAACAATAGTATTATTATTTTATAGGGTAGTTATTACCAATCCATTATACTGGAAGGAATGTAAAAACATAAATTTATTAAGATATTACATATTTTTTAAATTATTGTACATTTATCCAACTAATTTTTGAGTCTTAAAATGAGAATGAATCCAATTTTAAGCATAAAATAATCTAATATTTTTAAACGGTCATTTTACCACCTTTTGATAGAGAACGCTTTTTAAAAATAGTTTTTTGTCACTTTCATATGATATCTTTGAAAAAATAAAAATATTATAGATAAGTGGTACATCTAAATTTACATTGGATAAATTGTTGGTAATTTTCTGATAAAGTTCATTTTTAAATGAATAGTGAAAAATATAGAATTTTAAGTTAAAACTTTTTTCATCTAATTTATTTATATAGTTAGATTATATTTTTATTGGTTTTAAAGTTTAATTTTATTATGTTTTTATTATTTAATATAATTTTGGTAATTTTAAGTAATTTCACATTTTAATTGGTCATAATAACTTATCAATATTTAGATAGTTTTTATTTCTTAAAACCGACTTTCTAGTTTTTACAATGGGAATTAATATTAAATTAATTAATGAAACTTCTATGTTTTGAATTTGGAAAAATTAATTCTATATTTGGAATAATATGTTCCAAATTATATAAATAAGTACCTTTTATTTTTGGATATTTTGAATAGTAACTTCGATAATAATATTTATTTACCACAGTTAAAGGGTAAATTAAGTAAATGAGGGTAAAAAGAATATTATAATAATATAAAACTACCCTAAAACATGTCATACTCTTATTTTATGTGTCATGGGTGAATACAACAATCCTTAGTTCGAGATCTTGGCATTTGGGAGCCACTCGGGTGTGAAATTGACATGATATAATAATTAATTTAAAGTAAAGGGAAATCTTACATAAATATGTATCTTCTTGATATAAAACAATTATGGTGGGGTTATATAAAGGATATGTTCAAATTTAAAAACTATTTATAAATATAAACATATTTCCAAAATCATGTTATTTAATTTATAATTTTTATAGATTAAATAAATAAATTTCATTATGTCAAAATGATGATGCAATGATTCCTTCATTAATATAGGATTCAAATCAATTATATTATAAATATAAAAATAAATCTAATTTAAAAATTTTTATTCAATAAAATGATTTTAAAGATTATTATGACATATTATCTTTGAGTTAATGCTTTTTTTTGAAGGAATCATGTTTTTATGACTTTAACAAAAATCAATTACTAAATGTTGTCAAAATTGGCATAAATGAGTTTTCAAAACAAATAATATTTTATTAAATGATATAAGAGTAATAAAAATCTATTATCAATAAAAAAGACTTATATAATGTTCAAAATATCATTAATGATCCACTTATCATTGTATTGGAATTTTATAGTAACTATAGTAACCGTATATTGTGAAAATGCAAGAAGATTTTGTAAGAGTTAATGTTTTTAACTAAGGGTAAAAGCTAAAGGATAAGATTAATTTTGTGACCTAAAATTGTCTAAAACCTATTGTTTGAGAGGATTTAAACCCATCATCATATTATATTAAAAATATATCAATTTCTAACTATTAAAATTCTAAAATAAATTTATAATAAAATAATATTTCAAGACATTGCTAAAGTGTCCCTCCTCACTCTTATTAAAGCCCACCAGCTCTACCCACATAATCAAACCGCTCAAGCCCCTTGGATCATCCAAATTCTACTCAAATAAGCTCCCAAAGTCCTTAAATTACTCATATAGTCCACACATGGGGCATAAATCTATCCTACGGAAACCTTTGGTGAAAATAAAAAGGGGATTCTTGAAAAAGATGTAATTGTTTTATCTCTTCTTTCAAATTTGTTTTCTTATTCTACTTCCTATTATTATATATTTTCCATAATAAAGTATTAAATATAGTATCTTATACTTTCTGAGATGTTATTATAATTATGTAATAACATTATACCTCCTTTTATCCATCCCACGAATAAAAATATCACGATGTGTGCATACTTACAGCTTACCGTCTCTACATCGCGGAATAATTTGTTATTCAACAAGATAGAATTATGATGGGTATAAGGATGAGTAAAATAGATGTAAATAATAAATATAACATGATAATTATTCTTATAATTAATATACCATCCAATTCTATAATGTTTATCCATTAAGTGGATGATATCATCGATCATGCGTACATATGACCTACCGTCTCCACGATGCGATGTGATTCATTCTACATGGTCATCATTAAAACACAATTATATAGATGAATGGAATGAATAAATATGATATATATTATATTTATATTGACACTATACTTATTTATTTTTTATTTACAACAAAACATTATTCTTTCCATAATGTGTAAATACGATAATTTCATTTTAGGACGTTTGGACCACATCCCCCTAAAAGTGATATGACTCGTTCTTGCCATACACAGAACATATGAAGGATGGAGTTAACTAAATTATGTAACATATATAAAATAGATATTATATTGGAATTATAATATACCAATGTACCTTTTATTTTTCATCCAGTTAATATGACAAAGAAATAAATGTAGCGTTCATGCATACGTATGACCTAACATCTCCATGAATGGTGCATTTCATTTCTTACCTAAAAATGTTATGGTATGTTATAAATACATATATACTGGATATATATGATATTTAGTCATAAATAATATTCTGTTTTTTATGGCCTTTTGACCACATGGACAATTTACATCCATACATGTTCATTTTCGACTCAAGTACTGAATAACGACAAAACGACCTATATGAACTTAAATAATTATGTAAGTTTTATAAAATGGTAATATGTGATATAAAAGGAAAAATAAACATAAAAATGGTTCTAAATAAAGTATAAATTAACCTATGATTATTAGTCAGTAACATAAATATTGTATGTAACGAGTCAGACTCAATGTAAGGGAATTTCTAAAATCAATTTCCACACAGTGGATTTTACGCAGACTTTATTGATTATATTATGATAATATTATGTGTGGAATAATTAATTATTTATTTATGTTTTAGTTTCCAGTTCCCTTTTTGTGTATATACTATTTATACAAATAATCACCCCATTGAAAAATTCTTACATCATTTATATGAACTTTGTAAGGGAAATCGTAACTCAATATCCATTCATTAAGTTAAATATGCATGTCATTGGTTTTGATTTTCAAGGAATATATGTGAATGACCATTGATTGTTTTACCATGAATATCTACTTATATTGGGTTTATTTTAATTTTTACGCATTTTGATTTCATTTATTTTAACCTTAATCTAATGATAAGATCTATGTAAGGGTGTTTGTCTCAATCTCCTTTCATTGAGGCCTATTTTTATAATACCCCCTTATTTTATACTATGTATAATCCAACCCTATGACTTTTAATTTCATTCAAGGATTTTCGAAAGGAATCTTTTTTATGAAGTGTTTTATTAAATGACAGAAGGAATTTTTCTTTTTTATGTACGCGGCGACAATGACCTTTTCGCCGTCGTTAGAATTATTTGATATTGGATTTCTCTACAAGATATAATGATTTTGAAAAGAAAAGTAAATACCATATTATTTTTTTAGGTATTTTGGTATTGAAAATGTTTTTGAGAATGTATTTATTGTATCAATATCTTGAAATGATGTCTTATGATTTCCATGTGGAAATGTAATTTTTCATTAATACTTGTTCATTTGTTATGATTATGTTATGGTTCTTGGGAAATTATTATGTATACAGGTGCTTCCATGATAAAACAAGGGAGGGTGAGCCTATGATAACATTCCAATATATTGGGTAATGAAATCGAGTTAAATGTTAATGTTTCTCCTTAGAGATTTAGGGACTATACTGTGATGAGTATTCCAAATGTAACCATGAAGGTTACTCCCTATGTAGATGTAAAAGAAACAATGTAAGTGTTTTATGGGTTCCATAAGTTACCTTTAGGATTTATGATTTCTATGATTTATTCATAAATCTTATGATTTCATAAGGTATGTTAAAGAGCTTATGTTTTATGAGTGTAATGTATGATTTCATTGATTTTTATGTATTCTTATACTAATGTTTTCTCTCATTATTTTATAACACTTATTGAGCTTCTTATTCTCATCCAATGTTTTTGAAATGTTTTAATCAGGGTATAAGGAAGGGTTATTGAAAAGAAGAATTCAAGAAGTCTTTTATAAATAAAATAACTATTTTTTTATTTAAATAGTTTTATTATTGTGAAAAAATTGGATAAAGTAAAAGTGTCTACTTTGAAATATTTGAGATGTAATGTAATGGAATAATTATTTAAAACTCTAAACATGAAATGATCTTCAATGTAAATTAAAGTAAAATTATTGAATTACCTCAAGATTACGTAATGTTTTAAGGTTGGGGACATGCAATAACTTTATCTTCTAGAACATCCTTGTATAAGATTAGTTTAAAACATTCTTTGTGTTTCTTCTTAAGTCCCCATATTCTTTCATTACCAACTTATGTGATTTTCTCAGCTTATTGGTATTTAATATGTTCTTAGATGAGAATACCCCGCTATTATGAACACTCATATTGGAATTATCATCGATCATATATATACTTTTTTTATGTAGATAGATTCATCCTCAAAAGATGACAAGGATTCCTCTCTCACTTTATCCCCTAGGTTATGAGTTTTATTTATTCCTTATAGATGAATATATTATACTATAAATCCCATTCACAAATCTGAAACCTATGGATGCACCAACATTGATGCACAAACATTGATCTTCATGTATCTATCACATGTTTTCCATAATTTCCAATAATAAGGGAACACTAGTTTGGCATCTTCTTAAATACTTGGTCAGATCTTCTAGGGGCACTAGATTCCATATCGCTTCTCCTACCCACCCAAGACATTGTGGTTAGATCATCACCACTTTTAATTATCCATAATTATACCAATTTTATTTACAGAAATTTATTGTTCATAAAGACTAATTTATGAAAATTATTACAAGATATCATCAATGGTACCCTTTCTTCAGGGCTACTTGATAATGGTAGTTATGCGATGTAATGATCTTTTTTCCATATAATTGATGACGTTCAATAAAATCCTATAATGAATATTGTGTGGTAGTAGCTACATTATCCATTAATTATGAAGTCTCAATTTTTGTATTCTCAAGGTTATCTAGTTTAATTTCAAATTATATACATTTCATGTTTTGGGAATTCTTGTTGGTATTCAATGAATTTCACTATATCATTATAATTCTTCATTATATTTTCAACTTCTGCTTCTTGCATTTTATTTTTTCATGAATCATGGTGTTAGATTCCATGATCATATCTGAATCTACTTCTAAATGTGAATTTTTAGTAGCAATATTTTTTTAATGATTAAATTACAAGGTGATCATATTTCCTTCAAGAGTCTCCATAACTTCATCTTTCTCTTGATATTCCTTAAACCATTTATTTTCAAATTTTGGGGAACTTATTATGAGCTCCACATTTATCCTTTTAAAGGATCTATCATTTTGGGAGATATTTATAGATTAAAGTATGTTTTTTTGAATATCTACCTCCATATTTTTAGTTTAACCCTCAAGATGAGTGATCATGACCGGGAGACATCCAACAATACCTTAAATAAAAGACTTTTTCTCTTGGGGAAACTAAATCAGAATATATTTTAATGCACCAAAAGATATATGTTATGATCAAGAATATATAAGATCACTTCAACTTGGGTTTTATTATTATTGACAAATTTATAAGAATTTTCATATATCACAAGATTAATTGATTACGTTGGTCTACATAAGAGATAAGTATTGTCCTTCTTCATCATGGTACATTGAACCACCTATTCTTCATCATTTAAGAAAAAAATTATCCATTATTTCTATAGAATGGGGAAACTTAAACTATATTATCTCTATACAAAAGGTACATATTATTCAGTCTATTTTTATCATTCCTTTTCAGGTTTAGCTTCTTCTCTGTAGAAAATAAATTCTTATCTGTAATTTATAATTCTTATAAAAAATCACTTCAGTATAAATTAGAATGAAAACTCAAACACATAAAAGAGAAAAAAAGTTAAATTTATAGAATACAATATAGGTGAACCTACGTCTGATACAAACTGTTAAGATACCAAGGGATATTCTCAACACTGAGATGGGTGTGAGTCATTATTAGAGAGGTTTCATCAAATTAAATATTTTATCCAATTATCTTATCGACTTAACATTCCTTTATTTGTTATCATACACACAAAGTGAATTGGAGATTTAAAATTTTCAACTATCAAAAAGAAATTCTAATCCTTTTGGTAATTGGTAAATACTACTCAATCAAATAGGCCACTATAATGAGATGCCTATAATAGTGGTGCATCCAAGAAATAATTATAAACAAAATTTGTGGCATCCTATACTCAATGGGGTGGGGGAATAAAATTGAGTCCCTAGACTCATGATACCCAAGTCGAAATTTATCTCATTACTGGATATTAATACTAATTATATATACAGTCATTACCTTCTTCATATTCATTAAAGCATAATGAAATTCCTTCACCATATGTGACTCTCATTAATTATAGAAGTGTTTTAATTTTAATCCATTATTCTTCATTTACATTCACAATATCCATAAATTAAATCATATATTTCTTATCTCCTATAAAAATAATTCCACACACTCTTTATAGTAGTAATTATACCTGTCGCTTCATCCTTTTATTCTTTCCATGAAAATAGATATACACAACCCCATCCTAACTTATTCTATTATTATTTTTGTCTTATTATTTTTATGAAATACATTTTCACAACACCTTTTCTTATTCCTAATTCTTTATTTTTTTCACATGAATTTCACCAGATCATATTCTATTCTTATTTTATTCTTCTATTAATATTTTTTAGTAAAAAAGAGACTTCACTAGATCTATTATAAATTATTCAACTCATCATATGTATCTAAGTCATTAGAGTTAGGTCTGTTCATTTCCAACTTTGATACTAAAAAAATATTTTCTTCAGTTTATGTATTGAATCTTCAACACAAATTCATCTTCCAAAACCTTCAAAATATATGGGTAATAATATAATAATTAAAAAATTGGTTATCTTCACCTCTCTCTCTTATTCATTGTAGTATTTATAAAAACATTTAAGTGCATGATTTTAATTGTAAATAATTATAGTAATTAGAATTATCCAAGATCATCGCCTTATTCTATTGACTAGTTCGATAACTCCATCCTCTCCATATTCATATAAATCATGACTCAATTTTATGTCATATGTAACTACATGAATGTGAATTAACTACCATAATCTTCCCGTTTCCACCTTTATGAAATTAAAATCCACAATACCATATTATTTTAAACATCCAAAATCTATTTTATAGATCTATAAATTTATGCATTTTATCGTTAATCCATGATATGCATTGATATGCGTGTATGAGCCTTGATCATGGTGTCTTTATTCACCTAGAATTTCACAAGATAAGTCAAGACTAAATCATGATATTTTTTTTGAATTTAAGAATTGTATACCCATCATCATAAAATTGAAATACATAAATCCATTCATGAATTCAACGTACATGAATTGAAGATAGGATTCCTCTCTATAATTCATTCATGTAATTATAGATGACTATAACTCATGTATCTTATGTTAATTTCATGGTATCATAATTTTATAAATGAGGTACAATGAATCTGGATGTGTATTTGAACTCATTTTTAAATAGGGATTACATTAATACAAGCGTAACTATAAATATATAAACAATATATTACATCTTAATCTTCTCTTCTTCTTCAAATGGTTATTTCACATGGATTCATCTTTTACCAGTTGATAATTTATTTTAAGAAATTCATAAATATCCTCAATTCACATAACTACCTAAAACCATTCAACCACATATATTCAGATATGGTTGTATGCATTATGTTTTTCTAGATATGTGCTTTCAATATCTCTTATTTGATACTTCAGGAGACATTTTCGACAGTGTGCATCGAACTCACAACACTACAAAAAGTATCTCTCTCATATATCCAATATCTCATTTACAGTACTCTATTTTTCAAACCTATAGAGTCATTTATAGATTATTATATTGATAATAAAATTAAAAACATATAGTTGGTTCGTTTACTGTGAAGACTCCCAGTATCTCATTATTAATCCAATGTTGAGGAAATTCTACCTATGGAAGGCAGATTACTCTATATCACAAAAACACTTTAGAGATATCATGGAATATTCTGATACTAATATTATCTCCTCCTTACTTTTAAAATTAATGATACCTATTCTTTTGTATGAAAATCATGGTATGTCATCTTTTAGTGTGGAAATAATAGTACCTCCACATTTCATGCCACACTCATTGTATCTTCTCTTAATGTATGACACTCCCAGTAGCTTATCCTTCATTAATTGAAGGTTCTTTCTTAAAATAATTTAATATCTAGGTTTTCATTTTTATTTGACTGAATTACATAAAAGATCAACTATTACAGCTCATGAAAGATCTATCTTGTGGAATATTTGGTTTACTACTTTCAATCGATGCATTGGATATGAAGTTGTTATTAATGAATGTAGATAAAACTTATAGAATTTGTAAGGTTCTTATAGAGGAAGATGATCGATATGATCATCTTGAAGTCATCAATCATATTAGATGGAATAAATTCTATGAGTATTATTTTAAACTATGAAACAATACCCATGAAGTGTTGATCCAACATAAGAAGATCATGTGACTATGACCTCCTCGATAATACGTGACCCTGCATCTGTAGGCCAAATATGAGTATCCATGTCTACCCCATAATTTTTCTCTCTCTCTACAACATAGTTCCACCTGACACAGTGCTACTCCACAACTCCTCTACTTTCCTGGTACATACATTTTAGTGTATCCTCTTCTTCCATAACACCTTTGACTAGCTATATAGGATGGGTCCCACATTTGGATCGTTTCATTGACATGTGTGGTTGGGATGGCCCCTTATCTTACATGGGGATGTATTTATATTTATTTAAATCTTGTAAAAATTATTTATGAAAAAAATTTAACACCATTCCGATATTGCAATATTTTTCAATTGTATTCTTCAAAACATCACCATCTACTCTTCATATAAATTTCTATTATCTTTGCATGGACTTATAAAATTATCAGATTACTTTTTGTTGGTTTAATATATGAAACATGTAATTATTTATTTTTAAATCACTCATTTATTCTTCAAACAAATTATATTACTTTTCTAATTAACCTCAGATATATTGACATCAATGAAATCTTCCAATTCATTGAAAACTATTGAAAACAATACAATACACACAAATGAGGATCGAAATTAATAATGGATGGTTTATTTGGTGGTAATAACATTCCTATAAGGATTTTGATTATTTTTTGGAAAATTAATGATTCATTGAGGAGGTGGATGATATTATTGAATCTTTTATGATCATAGATTGTATGGATGATGATGGTTTAATGTAGTATTTTAATATAAATCATATGATAATTAATGATCTTCTATGTTTTTAATAATAAATAGTTAATAATATTGTTCATACTTGATGCAAGAGTGGTTGTAGAATGAATTTATTATCAATAATTTTATACATATCCTTGATGTTATATATATTTTTTCAAATTTATAGGATTAGGTCAACGGAGGTATTAATAGACCTTATATTGTGCATGTGGTGTTATAACTAGAGTAATATAATTTAGGGAAATTTTTAATCATTTTTTCAAAAGATGAATTTAAGAATTTTAGTGGTATTATAAAGACTTAATTGTAATTATGAGTGAAATTTCTTGCGTTGGTTAATTTATTTAATAAGAAAGTGTTTAAGGATTTTCTGACGAAGTTCACTATAATATGTTCTGGTAGATTGGATAGGTTCTAGATAAAAAAAATTAAATATCTCTCATTATTATATGATTTTAACCATGGTGTATATTGATAACTCATGTAATATCAATGATGGTATTTAAGGGTCACTCGTAATATCCTTGTTTCTTCTAGGGGTCTTCGAGAGTTCTATGTATGACATATATTGAATATACTCCTACTAAAATAATTTCACATATTCATGTTGTATTTATTTGTGGTAAAATATCCATATTTCACTTTGATTTGAATTAGATTTTGATATTATAGAATCACTTATGTATTTAAGTGGACTATTATGTCAATTATATCATATATAAATACTAGAAATTATTTCAAAAAATAAAATAACCTAATCCATTTTCAATAGTATTGTAATTCTATTCCTCTAGAAACCTAATTGTTTTCCCCACCAATCCAAGTGTAACTCATATTTCACATTGGTTAAAGAAATTTAACCCATATATTCATTATATTCCACTTTTTTCAATATATAATTAATGTGTACATTACTATTAGGGTCACTCACATTGAATGATAGTGGTATTGACACGTGTTTATTTTTGGATAGAATACAACAAATCTATTTTTAGGAGAATTTAAATTATTTCATTATCTATTTCTATATGAATATTTTTTATATTTCATATTATGAATTACCTATATGTTTTTATGTTTATATTTTTTTTATTTTAGTAAAATCATGTTTATCAAAAAAATCAGACTATTTCAATCATGTTAATGTATATATACTTATATGACCAATGATTCATGTTATATATTTTTCATAACATTTTAATTATAATATTCAATTTTTATATATATTTATATCATTAAAATGGTTCATGAAACATTATCATGTAAAGGATTAAAATTATAAGAAACTAAAATTAGACAAAACAGATTGTATGTTGCAATAGGCAATAAACGCTACATTTAAAAATAATGACTGAAAATTAATTTTTTATTATCAAAACACTTTTGAGGTAAAAGTGAGACACCATAGGATCTGAATATTAAAACCATTAAAACCATGAAAGATGATAACCTAGATCAATACTACATGATCCACCCCTCCCTATCGACTATATCATGATGAAAAGCATTTACCATCGCATGCCCACTCGGCTAGCTATCCCGTGAAAGGATGCATGGGTCTGGTACCGATGGCAGAGCCATACCCTCTCAAACATCCAAATCCAAATAGAATGCCCAAGAAAAATCTTCTTGCTCTGATCATCATATGACATAGATCCATGTAGTGTTCTGGTAACAAACATATCCAAAATTCAACAATCGATCAAGAACATTAATGTTGCCTCAAATTTTAGACTCCCATTGTTATCCACAGCTTCTCTAATTGATGTCCGGGAGAAATTAAATCCTTCTTCATTTTCAAGTTCCATTGTAATTCAGTTTTCCTTCCCCGTAGATAAACTCTTTGTATAAGAGATATTGGCTTCATCCAAGCCTAATGAAACAAGAGTCATGATACAACCTTTCAAAAATGCAGTCCAACCAGAGCAGAATATGCATATGCACAAAAAATGATTCGACCAGAATGAAATCAAAAATAGAACAGGTTCTGGGAAATCATAATCAAAATAGAAGAATCACGAAGCACAACACATGACTCACGTCAAATCAAAGACAAAACCTTAACTCGATTCAAGAACTGATGGGTTGAAAACCATCACCTTAACTAGACACCCAAATGCCAACACGCCGGAAAGATGGTCCTTCCGCATTACAGACCCGCAATCCCGTCGTCGCCTCCATAACCGCACTCAAAGCCCACAGTGAATCTCCAAAAGAGCCCTCAGTAAACACAGAAACGAGGCTCCAACCCACATACACATGTCTCGACAACGAATCTTTACCGTGTTGCCAATAAAAGCCCTATCAGATTTGGGGATAGAGAAAGGAGTCCAGGCTACAGTGAAATCTTCGTATGATCGCGACTGAAATGTCCTAAGACGCAAGTCATGAGCCAACGAGCAAGCAGAGGGGAGAACACCACCGACCTGGGTTAGAGGAGATGAAGGCAGTGACATGGGTAAACCTTAGCTTCATGGAGCCCCTTACAGGCTCATCTCACGGATACTCTTTCTAAATAGTGATATAGTACCAAATCTATTGAGTTTTTTCTCAATTTCCCACTATCCATAGATAAATTTTCTAGGTTGATTTATTATTTCAACCAGATATTAACATAATGTATATATGAATTATTATAATATAATATTCACTTTAGGAATATAACCTTTAAATCACTAAACTGTTGTTAGAGTGGGTTACTTAAACCCAATTTGATAAATATTTTTTGATTACTATATCATGTAAATAACATGAGTTATAAATGATTTATTCTATTCATGAAAGGGTTATTATTTCAATATAAACTATTTACATGGTAATTTCCTTATATGATTTTTATTAAAAGGCTATAATTGATCCTAACTATAATGAGAACATCACAAATGTGACACCCAAATATTTATAAATATAAATTTCACTAAAATTTTATTACGCTGTATAGAATTATACAAATAAAATACCTAATGAAAATAATCCATAAAAAATAATATGAATATTATTTAGAATATTATAAGAATAATAAAACTTATAATAAAAAAATTATATTACTCAACTAAAATTTGTTATATTTAGAGGATAAATAATTATTGTGATTTAATATTTAAAATAATTGTTCTTTTTTCAAATAAAGTTTTTTATAAGTTATTTTTATATTTTATCTTAACAAAAAAATGGATCACTTTTAAAATATTTTTTTATATTAATAAATATATTAACCTTCATTAAATTATAAATTGATATGAAATAATATTAAGAGCACATAAATATATTATTTTTCAATAAAAATAGGTGTTCCTTGTATATTGTGTTTTAATTAAAAATTAAAAAATTTATAATTTTAAATTTAAAAAATTCACTTCATTTTTGAATTCATCATGTCAAAATTATATTTTGATTATTTTTTATATTTTTTGAAAAGGATGAATTTATAGTGAAACGTGAAAAATAGAAATTTTCTAACTGGTATCACTTTTATAGTATTATCATAACAAAACAATGAATGTAATTTTTATGAAAAAAATTATATAAACAATATATATTTATAAATTAAAATAAATAATTTAAAAAAATTCATTGCATTTATAAAATCCATGTTTTATATTTTTGGAATCATAAGTAATAATTAACTTTGATAATAAACTTTTTCATTGGTTTATATTAACAATGATTCCAGAAGATCTAATTTAGTTTAGTATTGTATTTAAATGACACATAACTCTTATTTTTTAAATTATAAACCAAATAATTTCATATAAGTGAACAATATGTATAATTTTATCTGAATCGTAATTTTAAAGCATAAAAATATACTTTTCAAAAAAACAAATTTGTATGTACTATGAGTGACCAAAATAAAATTTTATATTTATCATCCTTATTGTTTTTATATAAAAAATATATTTAATATTTCAAATAATTAGTTACTAATTGTTTAGTAAGGATCGTTTTATTTTTATGTACTAAAAGTAAAATACAAGGTTAAAAATTAATTACCATAGTAAAAAATGGTAAAAGTGAAACAAAATAATAGTAAAAGAATTTATAAAAGGTATTAAAATGAAATGCTTACTCTTTATTTACCTTAAACCTTAACCCACTCTATTATTTTCCATTATTATATCCATTACACCTTTTAACAGTGACAATACATTTTACATAATTATAAAAACTCCACTTATATTCCTTATAAAAGGATCCATTACCACCATAGTTCTCTTCACAATCTAAGCATCATAGATTCAAAATAAAACTCCCCAAATGTCTCTAAAAACACCTAGACGCTTCATAGAGGTTTTTTCTTCTCCAAATACCACCTCTCAAATTCATAATCTCATTTTTAGTGGTTCCTTTCCAATGAGTATAGAAAAATTCCAAGTTACCCCATGACTATATCTTTACATACCCTATTCTTCTACCTCCCTTGAATATAATCTTATTAAGATGAAATAATTACATATGTATCATTATTTAAATTTTTTTTTTATTTGTTTGGATAATAATATTCAACCTTCCTCCCCACTATTTGGAAAACAAAAAGGTCACTTTTTTTACTTGTGGTCTACCACTCCATAAATGATGTTATTTTTTTCATAACCTCCATATATGGATAGTTAAAAATTGTTATTTGATGGATTAATATGATATTAATAACATAATTGTTATTCTATAATTATAATCCATTATATAAATTCTTCCCATTCTATGGAAATGAACATGTCGCTCATGCATACGTGCGGACAACCACCTCCATTAAATGGATGTATTTATTTCTTACCTTGTCATTTATTATTAATAAAAATCCCTTAAAATATTGATTCACAACATTAAAACATATCAATACTATAATTATGAATCTCTAATAATGATATTATTCCAATATAGTGGCCTTCTGAACCATGATAAGTCATGAAATATAGATTTTTATTGTTTCGGTCAGTTTGAGTACCAACGTGAACAATGCTTTAAATTTCTATCATATATTTCCATATATATTTTCATAATGATGTTACTATAAATTAATGATAAAATAATCTTTGGTTTAAATTTTTTAAAATTTTTATATTAATATTAATGTTAATATTATTATTACAAAATTATATTCATTAAAAACTATCTTGCCGCCAAATTTTATGTCATCAATCAAAACAAAAATATTTATGAAATGATGTTAAAAAATTATAAATCAATATAAATCATCTATTAAGTTACCTATAATTTTTTAAGGATTAAATTATAATCTATATATAGAATTCAACACCACCATAATAAAACTAGTATTAAACAAACAATTGAAGCTAATAACTTCTAATGATAAAAATAAAATATAACTAACTAATATATTTCAATGGATTCCTTATGAATTGTAATAGGTAGGTTTTAATGAAACCCTCATCTTTTATAGGGGTTAATTAAGTGATATTTTAAATATGTATTTTTTCATGTTCTCTTGGCCCACAAATGTTTAGACAATTATTATTAATGGGTGGGGACTAATATTTCACTCCAATGCATTGGTTAATGTTTTATATCTCATTATCTCAAAGAGGGTACATTTTTTTTCTCAAGACCAATAGGGTATGTGGGTTTTTATCCCAAGTCTAAATGGCTGCATTGGTTTTTTCTTAAGACTAAGAGGGTATATGAGTTCTTATCCCAAGATAAATAGGGGATATAAGTTGTTATCCCATGCTCGAGATGGTATAAAAGTAGTATCCCAAAACCATGTGGGTACACATGTTGTATCCTAATCCCAATATTGTACATGTGTTGTTAAACCAATCCTAAGAGAGTAAATGGGTAGTTATACCAATACCAATATTTTATTATAATCAGGTAGAAATTTATACTCTAGTGGATCATGATTTACCATTCTTTCTCTTATGACCCATTTTAATGTTATATGCTTATGTTATGCTACCATAGATCATGTTGATTATTTAATGTTTTTAACTAATATCATATGGTATATGTTTGATCATTGGATATTGAAGTTCATTATATTATTACTTGTTAAAATCACTTATTGTTCCATGTAAATTTTAATAAGATATTACTCCTCTACTCATGTTTTCACACTTTTCTTATGAACTAAATATTAATGACATGATGATGAGTTTTTCCCTTATTAAGAACTTAATCTAATCCATTTCTTTTTTTGACATTCCATAGGTTATGAATCTGGTCATAACTCATGATTATTCAAGGAGTGAATTTATTGTGGGTCAATTATGGAGAAATTTTCACAAGTATTATAAAATATGTTTATTGTACAACTAAACCTCAAAGACAATAAACCATACATTTAGGGTAATGTGTGATTATTTGTGAGATGTAATGTTTAACCTACATAAATTATGTAATATAATTAAAGGTTCATCTGACTTTTTATCAAATATATTCTTTTAATAATGTGTTTTTATAACCAAATATGATAGTGTGGGTCCAGTTTCCTCAGTTGGTATCAGATGATGGTTTAGTTATTTTCTAGGACTTGTTTAGTTATTTTGGGGTATAAAGATAAGATAAATTTATTTAAAATCTTATGGATAATAATAATTTTATGATAATTTCATGATGTGTTGGTAATGTAGATATAATGTGGTTTCCATGAAATTACATCCATTTTTGGATACTATAAAGTGGATATGGGTAGGGAATGGATACATCTAGGGGTAATCAACCTAAAATTGATAGGTTAAGTATACGATCAATCTTTATTCAGTGTATGATGAGTGTTCCTAAGAATGGACACCTAGTTAGACACTCCCATGGGATATTATTTGGTAATGAACATGCTCTTTATAAACCATATATGGGATTTAAAAATATATATGATACAAAACATAACAGAAAAATGATTATGGGTAACCTAAATAAGGATATAAATATTCCTAAGTTGTGTTATACTTGTCTTTTATGATTTATTCATTCGAATCTTATAGTTTTTATTTTAAATATTTTAATTTTAGTATTTTCACACCTCAACTATCCTTTATCAAATGTAATGGTTGAATCCTAGAGGAACTGAGATAAAAAAATATGTAATGGAAAATATGATAATTATCATAATGTAGAAATTAAATGTGAAAGAATATAGTGTAAAAAAATATTTTGTTCATGGTTACCAAGAAATCATGATATATGTTAATAACCAAGAAAATAAAAATCCACCATACTCACCAATTATGATAAAGATGAAGTTTCATGGATATTCTAGGAATAAAGGTAAAATAGAAAGAAGAGATTCAACTTCTTATGTGTAAATAATGTTGGAAGAAAAATATAAGGGAATGTTTTAATGGAAAAAAATGTTTCATGATTTGAAGGATTGTCCATAGATCAGGATTAAAGAATCCAATCCTTCTAATTTAAGGGTAAGAATGTCCAATGATTACAAATTAAGGAGTTTTCCATTATAAAAATTAATTCCCAAATTCAAGGTATATAAATGATTATAAACCTCCAAAACCTCATAAAACATGAGAATAAAGGAAGGCCTATGAAGTGACTACAACTGAATTTGATAGTGGTAATTAAGTGGTTCATGGTACACTATTCCTATACCCTATATTTTTATTTGAATTATTATATTTTGGTCTAGAGACTCTCGTATATCTATAAAATTTAAGGGAGAATAGAATTAGCACCATATTGGTTAGATATAGAATTATCCTAATAAACTTCTACTTAGATGATTATTGTATCCTAAGTTGAAGTTTATGGGAATATTCTTAGTGAAAATATTATTATACATCCATTAAATGAACATAATGGGATTTTTTTAAATGGATTAGTTCTTTATACTTAAAGGAAATATTATTTACTAAAATAAATAAATATCATTTATGTTCCACTAGTGATAGTCTACCAATGTGTGGATGATTATGTACACCCAATTGAAAAAAAGCGTATAATTTTGGCCTTGATACTGAATAGAAATAGATTATTGGCTAAAATGGTTGGAGAAAAAAGAAAATATTAGGGATTATCATATTATGAGGAAGAAGATATATTTAAAATGTTAGAAAATATATCCTGATTTGTGTTTATCTTTTTTATAAACAAAGAAATTTTCATCGATATGTGATAATTCAAATTTTGAGGGTGAAATTTTTTTAAGGTGGATAATGTAACACATTTATATTTTAGAATATATTTGTATATAAATTAATCATGTGTTTGATATCTTTATCCACAAAAAAAAAAAAAAAAAGACCAACAAAATACTAGATGAATATTATTAAGAAAATAATAATAATAATGAAACCATAAGTAAATAAAAATATGTTAATGAACTAAAATTTCATACATTTAAAGGATATATAATAAATACATTTTATTACAAAAAAGGTATGTTCTTTCTCAAAAAACAATTTGTTAAATTTATATATATTTTATCCAAATAAATTTAATGGATGATTTTAAAATGTTATTATATATGAATTAATATATTAATATTATTTAAATAATAAATTAATATGAAATAATATTATAATCATTTAAAATGTTATTTTTAGTAAAAATATTTTTCCATTATAAATTATATATTCATTTAAATTAATGAATTTTTTAATTTTAATTTTACAAAATGAACTTCATTATTAAACTCAGTATTTCAATATTTTCTTTATATAGTTTTTTTGTACTTTTCTAAAAAATCAATTTTTTTGTGAATACTAAAAAATATTGATTTTATAAATAATGTAACATTTAAGAAGAAAATTTAAAACAGTAATGATTTTAAGGTTTATGAAAAGAAATATTTAATATATATAAATATATATATTTATTAATCAAAATGATTCATTTAAAAAAATTAAATTTATAAAACCAATATTTATCATTTTTTAAACTTGAGTAAAGCTTTAATATAATAAAAACAATTGTTGATCTATTTTTTGACTAAGTATACCAAAGTTAGAATTATTTTTTATATTTTCTTGAAATACACATAACTATAATTTGGTTAATAATAGATCAATAAATTTCACCTAAATAGAAAACATTGATATTTTTTATCCAAATCATATTTTTTAATCCTAGACATACACTTGTTCTAAAAATGATTTTTATGTGCAATAAGAACTAATACTAAAATTAATTTTTTTCAACCTTTGTAAATTTTATTTGAAAAATTTATTTCACAATAAAAATTAATTGTTCCAAATTATTTAATAAGTATTATTTTTTTAGGCATTAAATAAAAAATAACTTTGATTGAAATTAGTTACCATTATAAAGGCCACAATGGTAAAATTGAAAAACCTAAGATTAAAAGCCTTAAATACTAGTTTAATACATGTATTAAAATGTATGGTTGAGTCTTTATAAACATTAAACCTTCACCATATGTAGTACTGGTTCCATTTGACATTGTAGTTGTGCCATTCCCATTTATATTGTCATAAAAAAATTTCTCATCTCCCTTATAAAAGGATCTATCATCACCCCACTTCTCTTAACAAACCAAGACTCTTATTTTCAACCAATATCATGTGAAATTAAATGTAAAAAATTATAGAAACATACTAGAGGTTTTGGAAATCTCAAAAGTGAACCTCCCATATACTTAATGAAATTTTCAATGTATATTTTCCCCAGAGTGAAGCGAAATTCTCAATTATTCCTTTTCATTTCTTTCCTTTCCATATTCTTCATCATCAACTGAATCTAATATAAACAATATTAAATAATTAAAAAATTATCATATTTATATCGAAATTTTATTATATTTGTTGGATAATCATTTTATACCTTCTTCTCATATGTTCAAATATTGAAACTATCGCTTGTATTACGTGATGACTACTTCCAATATAATGGACATGATCTGTTTTTCAAAACAAAATTTCATGGATTGTTAAAATATGTATTTAATTATTTAATATTATATTTATAACATTATTAATATTATAATATTATAAAATAATCCCCATCTTTATCATGTTATATAGAAACTAAATTTTCATTCACGCGTATGTGCAGACTACCACCTCTACGAAAGTGATGTATTGTGTTTTCCAGCTAATCCTTTTCTATTTATAAAATAATCTTAAGTTATGATTAACCACCTTAAAAATCTAAATAATATCATTAAACCTATTACAAAATTATATTATATCCAAAGAAATATTTTTTTCATACTCACACATATATTATAGATCCTTCTTTTCAGTCTTTTTACCACCAACTTAAACAATTATATAAATTTATATCATGGATTCCAATCGAAATATAAATATTGGGGTTATTATAAACTAATAAGAAATATATACTTTAGTTGTTTGTGGTTATATAATTTTTTTATTTATGATTCCCATGGGATCATGTAGTCACCTTGAGAGGGTGCAATCAGGGGGACAAAATTTTATAGATTAAGTTCAACTTAAATATTTTCTTCCGTTAAGTTGAAAAGAATTATATCATTAATTAGGATTTATTGATATTATTTAAGATCAATCAACACATTTAACTTATTAAATTCAAATAATTTATATAAAACAACACACATAGTTTTTTATATGGTTCAAACTCAATGTTAGAACCTACTCCTTGTCCTGTTCACTCTTATTAATTCATCACTTTCAAACTAAAAATATTTATATCAATTATAAGTGGTCTAGAATGTTAATATCATTAATCTGAATATTTTCACCATCTACATCACGTCTCATTAATTTATATTATACTGACTTTGATTAGTTTATAATGGCTCTAAAATAATTAACATCTCTATTATTTCCACATTATATTTCAATTACACTTTCCTATGTGTAGGGTTATTCTCTTATTTCAGTAAAATAAATATCTTTAACTCTAAAAATTCTTCAAAAATCAATGTCAAAAAATTACATCGTTTATACATTTCATTTTTTCAGCTCTAAACTTATTGTTTACATAATATTGTGACCTTACTCATCTTTTTAAAAACATTATGTTTTGGTCTTATAAAATATTCAACCTAATTAATATTATTATAGCTTCTTGTTAGAACTCCCTATAAACATATTCTATTCATAGAAAATATGATTTATCTTTCTAATTTTAAATAGTAAATACCTTTCTTACAATTATGTAAATAACTTTTATAGGCTCAAAGACTTAGATAACATTGGTGATTTGAA
Source organism: Viscum album (assembly GCA_963277665.1). Taxonomy (NCBI): domain Eukaryota; kingdom Viridiplantae; phylum Streptophyta; class Magnoliopsida; order Santalales; family Viscaceae; genus Viscum; species Viscum album. The sequence goes on along the minus strand of OY728135.1, from coordinate 863,544,097 downwards.
TTCATGAAACTCCAAGGATGTCCATCCTTTAATTTTAATCTATATTATAAAATCTTCTAAAAAATATAATTTTATAAAAATATCTAAAAAAATATGGGGTCAAATAACTTTATAATTTTCCTCAAAATGTGGCTTGAACCACAAACGTAGTTTTGTGTGTATTAACAACTAAACATCCAAATTATCATCATCGTAGATATTTTTTAGACTTCTCCAAAATATTATGTTCCTAAACTTATTTTGGATGTATACTTAAATGATTTTTATATTTTGCTTTATTTTTCAAAACTCACCTAGATATATATTTTCTAGCTATCACTCAAATATTATTTAGACACCATTTTATGCATCAATATAGATCTTCTTATCATATCTCTGCACTCAAATTTTCTTATGGCCTTCAAGTCTTAAGGTAAAAGGTTTAACCTTCTCGATATTATTTTTTCTATTTATATTCAAACTCCAATGATACGTTCACTATTTTTTTCCAAAACTCCACAATTATTCTTTCAGTATAATCACATGTCACCTCTTTTCTCATACACATATTATTAATACAATAATAGAATGTTTCCAATCATCATTGACAAAACACCTTCTTCTATTACATTCAATAACATCATTCAATCAGTATATCATCACACACAATAATACAGGAATAACATCATGCTTAGGATACTTCTTTGGATCACATATTGTATTATTATGAAAAACTCAGGTATTCATATTTGGTTCTTCTTCCTTAAAATCATAGATCGTCTATGTGAATGCATGAACTTTTTATTTTTAATACACGATATAAAAATTCATTGATCTCATCTTATGAGTTTCCTAAACAACACTTGATATTTTTTACTATATATATTTTCTAGATTTTTATTCATTTAACCATTTAAGAAAAATCTTCTTCTAGTGATCTCACTCTATATAATTAGTTCTTCTGTTAACCTTCATGTTTGATGAATTAATCATCCGAAATTGATAAATTTTTCCACTATTACATATAATAACAATAGCATTTATTATATTCTTCATCACATCTATATGAAATAACATTCAGTGATAATTATTGTATCCATATAAACTCTAAAATGTATGATATTATCTTCTTTTGATGGATTCCCATTTTATCTCATCTTCTGGTAACCTTGGAATTTTTTATTCATTTATCCTCATAGATCCCATGTTTTGTTAGAATCAAAAATAGTTATTAATTAATGTCGCAAATATTCATCATGTAGCCTTATTCTGTAAATTTAGAATCACGAGATCTTAAATATGATCTATTTAACATAAAATTTAAACAAATTATCCTTAATCACTTTAGATCTTCTATCAAAGTGATTTTTATCCCCATAACAATAAGATCAATCACCATTTGACTTATTAATCATGCATCGCAACTCATCACTTTGATAAATAAAAAATATTTATATTATATTTTGTCTCACATTAGCTTTTTATGAGGAACTCATGAATTCGATGATCTAAATTAACGACTTCAACAAAATACATATTAATGTTGTTTGTATAGGAGCTTCTTCTAGTAATATCTTATATATATCATCCATAAAAATTTAATTTATATGCTGATCAACTTCCAGTACATTTAATTTTAATTTCATCATTATTTATTTAATGACAAAGAAAATAATAAAACTTTTGGTGACCATACAAGTACTATTCTTCATCTCATTCTCGATTCTTTGCAAATGGAATTGCTCTCTTCCAATAGTAGCGTCACTATAGTGTATGATTCACTATTGTATGGCTGAAATATAATATGGATTCTTATTCCTATATTTTTACTCTAATAACACATATGTTAGATTCATCATTCTATAAGATATTCAGACGCATTATACTTTTTGATGTAATTTGGGTGTCTTCATAATACAAAATCTATGAAATCAATAGAAACATCATGATGTAAATCACAACTATATACATAAATTACTAGTTAATATATGTACCATCATAATAATTCTCTTATATGATATCGGCATACCTAGTATGTATAATTCTATGTAAATTTTTTAATAAGATACAACTCAAATAGAATATTGATCATCATGACATGAACACTTTCATAAGCATTTTTCTTTTATGATTTTTTCCATTAGTTTCATCATTTAGTAGTAGAACAGGAATATATAGTCCCTCAATATTCAATGGTTTCACCAACCATGAGCAACAACTTCTAAAATATTTACATTGAATTTCTGGTGAATAGAAATTCAAATCCCTATTAGGAATCTTCATCTTGATATTTAAAAAATATAATTTAATTAAATTTAAAATATTGATTTAAAAAAAAATATAAAAATTCATCATCACCATCTGAATGGTATTTCAATATTAATAGTTAACTTATTACTATTATACCACACCTTCTTTAACTAAAAATTTTAAAAGCAAGCTCGTAGATAACGTTACTATCCTGAATCATAGATAAAATAATTGTGAAATGAAATTATAACATTATAAGTATTTATACAACACCTATTCCTTTAATTGTAATGGCCTTGATGAGATGAAAATTTAATCAATAAACAAGAAGTAACACTATGATTAAGAAATCACTACTAAACAAACATTTTAAGCCTCTAGAATATGACAATGAAAATAAATTATAACTAACCAATATAATTGTAATAGATGATTATAAATAATGTTTAAAAATTATTTAGGTTTGTATAATTTTCCAAATTATGTTCTTAAGATATTAATTATACTTGATGTTATAACACATTCACCTATGAAAGATTAAAGATAAGTGGTTTTTCTCGACTCCAATCCTTTTCTTGAGTCATAATTATTCCTTAAAATAGTTTTATGATATTTTTTATTTTCTACCATTATTATATTATAGTTTCATTTCTCTTTTTTTGGGGAATTTCATTGAAATTTTTATTTATTCATAAAATTTGATGATGTTAGTAATAATCCACATTGTCTTTAAATAAGATTTCTTTATCCTCCATGTCTAAATTTTCTCATCTTTATAAAATTATATTTTATATTTGAAAACCCAACTATGTGTTATCTCTTGTGACCATCAAATTTCTCTTAACCACTTTTAAAAATATTTTTTATTACTCTTTTTACAATATAGGATTTTAATAATTAAATTTTAAATTATTAAAATTATTTTCCTTCCAAAAACCCTTTTTTTATCTTCAACTTTTTATTTCCACAAGATAACATTTATGTCTTTTTAAAGGATCCATTATTGAAGGTTATTTTTTAAAAGTATTTTTGTAATGGTTTTAACTTCACCTTTATGAGAATAACTTTTGATTGTGACCTGTAACTTATTCTATTTATATAATGTTAAAAAATAATTCTAAAATATCTTTTTATTGTTTTAAATGTGAGCATAATATTTCACCATTATGACCATTATTTTCACCAAAATTTCATTCCATGTTTTAATTTTATCTCAAATATATATAATTCTTAATGATTTTAAAATGAAAAAGGGTATTTTCTATTCTTTATGAAAATTATTTTGCCAGTGATCTTGATAGGGTTTTTTATGTCTATATAAGCATCCTTAATTCTATATATGTTACTCTGAGGATATGTTCTTATAACACCATCCATATTATTTTTATAAATGTATTATGAAATAATCTATGGATGTTTTCCTTAATATCATCTCTTTTTCATAGGTTAATTAAGTGATTTTTGAAATTTTAATGTCTTCATGTTCTCTTAGAAAACAATTTTATGAAATATTATTATCGGAAAGTGGCGTCATATATCCCCATCCAATGAATTGGTTAATGTTTTATATCTCATAAACTCAAGTTGGGTACATAGTTTTTTGGATAAAGCAATATAGGGTATTTATACAGGTTGTTATCCTAGGCCACAAGGGTACACAAGTTGTTACTCAAAGCCAAAGAGGGTGAATGGGTAGTAAAATAAGACTAAGTGGGTATACAGGTTGTTATCCCAAGCCCAGGTTGGTACACATACTTTTATCTCTCTCATACTAGGGTAAAATAATTATGACCCAAAGCCCACTATGTTATAAGAATCAGATAGTAATGACTGCTCCACTTAGTTATAATTTCAGATGTGTTTGACTATACCACATTTCTATGTTATATGATTATGTAATTTTATCATGGTTCATGTGGATTTATTCATGTTTTTTAACTTCTATTCCATGGTATATATTTTTTCATTATATACTATAGGTCGTTCTATTATGACTTGTATATAACTATAATTGTTTCATGTTATTTTTAATAAGATATTTCTCTCTTGCTTATGTTTTCTCAAATTATGATGATATAACCCGTGAAGACATGGTGATGAGTTTTTTCACCTTAGTGAGAATTGGATCTCACAAATTTCTTATGTTTCCATTCCCAAGGTTACAAAAATGAGTATAAATATTGAGGAGTCTAAAAAGGAATTTAGTGTTGGTTGATTATTGATAAATGCTCAGAAGTATTATAAGATAAGTTGATGATGTAGTTGATCCTAAAAGACACAAAAACATCCATTCATGGGAGTTTTTTATTATTGGTGATATTTAATGTTTAACATATGTAAATTGTCTAAAATAAATATAGGATAATATCATTTTTTTAAATCTACCATTTAATGAATGTTTTTTAGCACTAGATCTACGGGAACGGGTTTGGGGTGCCTTATAAATTATATGAAAGTAATCATAAACATATATGTTATGGTCTACATATGTCACACTGATGAAAACCAAATGATGTATGACTATAGTTTTTTAAGGGATCATAATCATTAGGGATTATAATTATGTATTTCACACTTGGTGATCACATGTATAGTAGATCATGAGGACTGATCCTTAAATTGGAACACCACGTGTTTGGGGTTTCATTAGAAATTCCAATATATGAGAATATAAATTCGTATCTTTAATTAAAATCGTTAACAATGTGTATAATTTAATCATGAACTTACATGAGTGAAGAAATTTATAATGGGTTTTTATAAAATGGTAGATCGCATCATGTACATCATTTTTGGTATGGCATTGATTGAATGATGAAGACAAGATTTGTTACTTCTAGATATTGGAAGAATACATATTGAAACAATTTAAAGGGATAATAAAGACATTAATAAATTTTTTCCCATGTTAATTAAATAAAATTACATCTAATATAATCACAAAATGAGAAATAAGAATTGAAATAATGATGACACAATGTATGGATCCTACTTTATAATATATCAAGAGACAAATAGATTATATTACACAGTATGTGTTTGTAGAATATTGTCATATCTATTAATTATCCATATATATTTAAAGTACACTATTTGATACTATATATATATCTTTTTCATTTTATACTACTGTCTAATATCAATATATTTTCTTATAGAGTCACTCACAAAGTGTATCAACAAGATCAACTAATTTAGATGAATTTTAATTTAGGAAAAATGGGCCCCCATGTTTTTGACTTGGTGAATGTTGAAGTTTGAATGATCACAAGTTAATAGTTAATAAATTAAGTTATATATTATTTAGGTTTAGAATAATTAGAAGTGAATTTATTTCTCAATAAAATCATATATTATTTTATTATTAAAACTTAATATGAGAAATTTTGTTTTTTTAATTAAAATTATTCATTAAAGATTCTTTAAACATATTCAGGAGGAAGTAACTAATTTAATGGTTTTTATTTCATCATCATATATATTATATTTTTATATATGTTTTATGAAATGTTTATTCCACCTATGATAACTTACATATATCATACATGTCATGATGACTGAAAAATATTGTTTAACATTCATTAGGAGACTAAAAAATCATCAAAAACATAAAAATAGCTATTTAAGATCGTTTCAGATCCATAAATTTCCAATTAATATTGATAATAATTTAGAGTCCCATCATGTTCAATATTAAGTTTTAGAGTGAGAAACAAGTGATATGAATAAGAATTGGTTTTATTTCTCCTTGATTTAATACCATTTTTTGATGAATATATAGGCATCATAAATCACACAATTATCTAGTACTAAACCCAAAAGTTTATATAATTATTTAATAAGTGTTTTTATGAACATGTGGATGATCTAGAGGGATCCTCGTTTGGTTTCATTGAGCTTTGATCCCCAGATGATGATTGGAAATCATTTTGGTCTTCAAATTAAATAAAGTGTTGTTTATATATGAAAAAGGAAGATAATTATTAACAAAAATCAATAAAAATGTTTCTTACATGATCAAGTGGCTCTAATGTTATGAATATCAAGGGTTACCCTATATAAAATATTCTTAAAATTTGAGAAAAGTGATACAGTGAATGAAATAAAAAAAATCAAAACCTAAGTCTTGCCTCCTAACCTGATAGAACCCTCAATTTTTTTTAGCATTTTTGTTCCTATTTGATTCCCAAACATACCAAAAAAAATAAGAAAAATCCAAATAAATAGTACCTAAATTTGGGATTTTTTAGAAATATTTCTTGTTCCATCAAATATATTATAGTTGTTTAAAAATATATTCATATTATATTACTACATTAAAACACCCCCATGTATAATTTATTTTATTTAATTATTATTTTTAATTTCTAAAACAATTTATGGATCATAAGTTGATATGTCCCATGTATGTCTAGGTGTCTATCTAATTAATTTAATTATTTCATTTATGTTTTAAAATGTAATAATTATTAATTTATATTTATTATTTACATATCTATAAATTTCTACACCTTGACTTGTATAAGTGGATGTGTGTCCATATTTTAGTTAGAAAATATAAGAACTATATCATTTGTTCCCCTATACTTTATGTGAATATATGATATAAATAATGGTGGTAGTCATGATTAAGTGGTTTGTGATGAGAACTTGAATTGATGAAAACATGATATAATACATGAAAGATAAGAAGCACTATAATTTATGTCATTATATAACTCAATGATTTACCATAGGGTACCGATTGATCCATCATTCAATCGATAGATAAACTAGTGGTAGATATTTCATAATTAAGTCATTTTTTATTTACTCATGGATGGTTTATTATATTGTAAATGTTTCGATGATTCCTGATCACAAAGTATAGTTAACTAGAATTCATAGATATAATATGTAAAAACCTGAAAAATTATTTCTATGTATCCATGTTTAAAATTGTGAAAGAGATAACATAGTAAAATTCATGATAGAAATATTTACATTCCATTCACAAATAAAAATTAAACTATTAAAATTCCAAAAATAAATATTATTATATAAATGACTTCCATCACTCAAATTAGATTGAAATCATCGGTAAGGGTTCCCTTCCACCAAAATTGGTGGAATATCAATCTTTTATGGAGTTTTAAATTGATTTTTGGGTTAACTTAAATAAAATTTACATCAAAGAAGTAGTTATAGCTAGCTTACTAGAATTTTAGAGGATAATGTTAGAAACATCAGTTTTAGAATCTATTGGAGATTTGAATCCAATAAATAAATCAAGGTGTTGGGAATTAATGAAGTTGAATAACCAACATACTAACATAAATATCTCTTAGAAGTGGTTAATATGAATTAAGTATTCTTTACACTTGAATTTTCATACTGCTGGATATTCTAAATCCACTAGTTAAGGTCTATTGGAATTAAAAAAAATAGTGTGAGACATTAAATATTGACAAATTATTGATCAAATCATGATTCAATGTTTCATTTCACCAACATATCCAAGTTATAAAATTTATTTATATTGATAATAAAAAATATAATAATCAATTTAAAATATAAATTGACTAAATATTTCCTTGTTTAAAAATATTAAAAGGAAAAATTTTACATGATTAGATGTTTTCATGATAGGTGGAGGTGATTTAGGGAGATACTTATGAAATTATAGAAAACACATGCTACACTAAATTAGGGCCTAAACACACATGTGGACTAACATACACATTTTGAATAATATATTCTAATTGAGATGAGACTCAATGGGAAAATACAAAACTGTGTAGGATTCAATTCTATAGAATACCATGGTTCCCAATTCATCTATTTCGAGGCCTAAAACACACTAGCAATGGTGATAATATTTCTTGTTCATTGAAATGAGGTCACGTCAATATATCAGTTATATCTCATGCTCTAGGCTTCCAATTGAGGAATTTTTTTTTGGAGGTATCAAAGAGGTGGTGTGATGAATTTATAGTTGTTGGAAAAGTGAGCGAATATTTTCTATTGGACGAAATATATGATCCCAATAGATTTCAACTTTTTGGTTTCACAAAACCACCTTCCTAATTTCCTATAAATTGGAACCATAGGAACATCATTTTCAAGTTCATCCAAGGGGGTTTAGTGCAACCATTTTAGAGAATTATAAGGTTCTCATCACCATCATATAATTTATTTAGATGCCAATTCTCATATGGAGATCAAGAATCAAGATGGAGTTCCACATGAGCCTTTAACTCCACTCAATAGCATACTAAATAATGTAAAATCATTTTGAGTTAAATACAGACTTAGAGAGGGAGTTTTGACACATAATCTAATACCATTTTATTGTAGTTTATGGTTTGAAATTGTTCTTTTAGATATATCTTGACTTTTATTCAATGATTTGATAAATTTCATTAAAAAAAATTATTTAATCCCTGATTTGTCTTCAATAATTTTTTGTGACTTGTGTTGTTCTAATAAGAGAATGTAACAATCCTTTTATTTCATAAACATTTATTATTTTAATATTCTTTTTTATTCTGTTAAATATAGAAATAGACTTTAACTTTATGAAAAATAATTACGTCAAGGTTTAGTTATATAAGTATCATTTTAGTGGATTTTTTGGTAATTGGGATCCTTATTAACTCTCAATCATGGAATTATACCAGAAAATCACAATCATTTTAGAAGAAGGAACTTTTAAAGAGATTTAGAAAACTTGAAATGATCATATCATTAAATTTCATTTAAAATTTAGTTTTGTTTTCAAATATTAAAATAAATAAATTATGTTTTTTAATAATAATTCAACACCCATTCATGTTTTTAGTTATTGTTTGAATAAAATATCGGAAATAAACACATCAGATAACAAACACTCTTTAACATACTATATAGGTTCTTCCCTATATTATAAAACTTCTTAAAACATAATCAATTTGATGTTTAATAAAAAAACAAATTTTGGCTTCTTTTTGGGGAGATCTATATTTTTTATAGTGTTTTTTATAATATTGGTTTATATAATATAAATATATGTTTTATTTTTTATTGTAGTTTTACATATATAGTTGTGTTATAATCCATTCTTAGAGTAATTCTCATGTATTAGGTGTTATTATTAAAGTGAAATGTTTCTTTTTTAGACCAAACAAGGGAGGATCATATGTCCATAACATTGAGACACATAGTATAATTCATTTAAGGAGTTCAAATAGACTATAAAAACCATATTTTAATACCTTATTCTTCTGTAAATAATGTTGAAACTGAATATAATGTATATATAATGGAAAAATATAACTAAACAATAAATTAATTGGGTTTCCTTATTGTTAATATTCAACCTAAATATTTTCAATCACATCGTAAATCCACAAAAATTAAAATAAAATCTAATATAAATAACATATTACAAAAATTTCATAGACATCCTAGAGAATAACCAAAAATAATTTAAAGTAATCTTATATTGTATGTTCAAGATTGAAACATAAAAAAGTGGATGAAGAACTTGTAAAATATGGGTATATTATATTCACATTATCAGTAAATACCAAAGAATATCTATACTTTGTTATATTTACGTTTAGAGTCTAGGAAGATATAAAACACATATTTCTTGAAAAATATTTCTTAGCCTCTCAGATAACAACAATAAGGAAAGAAATTTTACGAATAAGTTAATCTAAGGGTGGAAATATTCATAAATACAAGAAAATTTTTAAAATGATTTTTTCATGCTATACACACCAAAAAATGAGTAAGAAATGTTTATTATAATATTTTTAAAATGTTTAATTATTATTAATTTAAATATGATTGATTTCGATGTAGGTGGTTCCCTTATGGATAATACAATAATTTGCAGCTGAATGGAAATGAGAGATTAGTCCATGGATGAAATTTATATATAACACCAAATGATTTTATGATATATATCTTTCTAAATAATTTTATTTTCATTTATATATTTCATCACATGAAACATTGAGTTTAAAAAGACTATAATCTACTATTAAAATATTATTACATGTCACTAGTATAACATAGCATTTAAAATTAATTATTATTAGTGGGAATAACAACATAATGTTAAAATTTAGGGTTTATAAATTTATAAAATGAATTCATTTTTATCAATTAACTTGAAATAAAAATAAAAAACATTTAATAGAAAAATTTATGTTTTTCTAAAAACATGATTTTATGCCTGCAATTTTTTTATCTAAATAAATTTAATTCATCACTATTAGTGAATTATTTAAATGAGATAGATGTATTTTATATTAAATAAAACATTTTTACTTTTAGATAATAATTTTTTAGGAATGTGATATGAATAAATCCATTTTTATGCTTAAAAACTATATTTTTCTAAAATGTTTTTTTTTCATGTTTTGCACACTTATTTTAAAATTGATTTATTTCACATATAAAAAATATTATTTATAAATTAATTATATATTTGGAATTAAGATGATCAAATTTGGTAAATAAAATTAATTTATTTTTTTCATTATGAAAAGTAACCTTGGTAAAATGATTCACCTTGGTAAGGGTAAAACAGGTAAGATAGGGATAGAAATTTGAAATAGGTCTTTAAAATTTCTATAAAACAATCCTTTATCTAATTGTATTATTTTTTCCCCATATCCAACTATGTCTCAAAAATATTCACACTTTCTACCATATTTTTTGATATTAACCTTCATATTATTTTAATTAATAAAAAAACAAAATATCACTTTTTGTATTTAAAATTCACTTTTATGTTCACATAGGGATAAAAATAATTTTTGAATGAATATTAAAGGCTATTTTTGGATTATGAAATTATTTTTATGAGGTTAATTTAATTATAGTTATTAGTGGTTATATAATTATCTTAAAAACATGCACAATGCCTTCTCAATATTTATTTAATTACTGGAAAAGTAAAATAAATGATTTTATAAATATTAACATTGGTACAATTGGAGTAATTATTAAGTTCCAAGAATTTTATAGATGAATTTATCATATTTGGTATGTGTGGAAGGATTATATTTAAATTTCATTTTCATAAATTGTCATAATAGGGCCAACCAAACTAGGAATGAGCCGAGTGCGAATACCCTATGCTCTCCTTTAATATGATTGGGGTTGGATACTATTGTTGAGTATGAATATCACACATATGAGTGGAATAAATTTAAACTATCTATATGAACACACATATATAAAATACTATATAAGTTTGAGATATGAATAAAACATGATCTCTATAATTCCTACACAACATTTATCCAACATCATAGTGTGAAAAAAGAACTACAAAGCAATAAAATGGGTTAATTACAAGCCCACCACAAAACTATAGAATAAATAATGACTTTCTTAGAAGGATGGAGCCACTATAGAAACCACTAGTATAAACCTTAGTCTTTCTAGCCTAAACTATACACCACCTACTTTGAGTCCCCTATGAAATTCATAAAACATCTATCAGCTAAATAAGACACAAAATTTGTGGGAAGAGCACATGAATGGGTGGGTATAGTAATACCTAGTAGGAAACCAAAAAATAACAAAACATAAAGAATCAATAGTATTCATCTCATCAATATACAGTTATTCCAAAAAACATATGAGACATAATTATAAATAATAATAAACACATATTTACTCAGAAAGATACAACATACCACACGGTCAAAACCATAACACCTTCCATAGGATTTACTTGAGGTCCATAGGTAACACTTTTTCGGAGAAAAAAACAAAATTATCTATACTTATTTTAATGAATCTCTTTTGAGAGAGCATTGTTTATGTGCCTCACTCCACTAATGGAACTTATCTGATACTTAACGCTCATTGGGTCTCTCCAAGAATATTTATGAAAGAAACTGAGAGGGTTCATCTAAGATAAAAAATCAATTAGACTAATACCCCATCCAAAGAATCAGATCTCTATACACAGATATGGGTCTAATTCCCAGCGTTCACTAAAGGTATATGGTAAAGTAATAGATTTATACTACTATATATGGGGTCAATTCCCATGTTGGTGTTAGTCACACAGATTCCATCAACACTACTAAGGGAATGTAATAGCCACGGAACCCAGACTTCCAAATTCGATTCTAAAAACAAAAACCTTACAATTCTTCCATTGATACCAATAAATGTGAACCTATTTTTTACATAAAAAATATACAACATCAAAAGGAAATAACAGATCACTTACATACCCATATACCTTTTAGTTTTAGAGTTTTATAGAATTAAGAAAAACACTTAACAATATGTATTAATAAAAAACTATCTCATAAAGACCAACATTCTCTCCCATTATTCCTGTGTTTTATTATTTTTAAATAGGTCATTAACATCATCTATATGGATTACTTCTATAAATAATTCACTTAAAATATTTACTCATAACTAAAAGAAAAAGAATCATTAGAAGGGTGAGATAAAATTCTCAATAAGGGTAAATAAGTGAGAAGTCAATTGTGATATCCCGACCTGAGTACCACACACTGGTTCCCCAAGCCAGTCTACCACAAGACCTCAGGCACGCCTCCTTATATGGAAGAGGCTTCCGACTAGTTGCAAGGGTCTAATATTGATCAAGTGGTGACTATACCCCCTTTTATCGGAGTAACACACCTGCAGAAATAAATACGAAATAACCAAATGATATAACCATAACCAAAATAATACCAATATCATAATATGACCAAAACTAGAAATTCAATATCAAAACTGAATAGTAGATATTCCATGATAAAATACATGCCAAGTTTCAATGATGCAAAACGAAAAGTAATGACACTGACAAATTCAAAGAGGTTCCCTCACCATGTCGGGTTCCCTCATCCTTATTCCATCCCAAATCATCCATATAGCATAAAGAACTTTCACTTACCTTGTCCTACAAACATGAATTCAATTCGAGTATTGATCAGGCATCCTGAGTTTGGTGTGAGTACAACTTAGTCAGCCCCCACCAATGGATTCTAAAAATAATATCAATTAAATATTGTGTATGAGGTTATATAAATAACAAAATAAAATCAATAAAGTAAATAGATTACATTTATTATATTAATTTTTAACTAACCACATAACCCTATAGTTCCAAGGGACACCCAAACCCTCAATACCTACTTATTCCTGTGTTCGATTCTTAACCATATCACATAAACAATTCCAAATCATTATATCAAATTGTATTTATTTATCTATATCAATTTAATTCATATATTGACCAATTGGAACCATAGTGAAATGTCATTTAATGGGTGTATAACATCATTTCTATCACCCTTGTGGGTATTTGGAGAATTAGTCTCTGTCACACAACCCATTCTCAGTCAAGCACATATATCACAAATATGAAATCAATAAAATTTAATAAAAAATAACCCTCTATCAAAATACTCATTCAAAACATTATTAATTAATTCAAAAATTAATTAAACTATTTAAATCAATAGCATAACCTCAAAAATTTCCATTAATTAAGTCAAAAATAAATTAATCCAACTAAAGACCTCAATAACCCAATAATTAATTCAAAAATTAACTATTCAAATCATTTTCACAATATTAAAATCCCATTAATTAATTCAACCATTAATTAATCAAATCAAATTCATAATTTTCTACATCACATTAATTAATTATTCAATTAATTATTCTTATTTCATATTCAATTTCACAATCCCAAATATCCCATTAATTAATTAAACTGTTAATTAATTCAATTCACAACCTCAATTTCCCCATCAAACCTAATTCGTTAACACATATTCATTTTACTAATCAATTTAATTATCAATGAAATTTCCAAATCATGGAAATTGAAATTCTAAAAATTGCATACACATAATTTAAAAAATACTATGGTATAAAAAATTATAACACATACCTCAAGCTTATCGTTGTCTGTTTTCCAACAGATATACCTGATTTGAAGCAGATCAATCAAGAACACGATGAATAAAAATATTTAGATCTTAATCCTAAATCCATGATCAAACAAAAAAAAGATCTAACAAAACTATATCTAGATCTAGAACCGGAAGTAGATAAAAATCAATATTTTATTCACAAAGTGGAGATAATGGGAGAGAGAGATCTAAATGAGGTGAAACCACATACCCTGGTGGTGTAGATAATCAACCATGCCTTCAATTCATGAAGAATAGAGGTCAAGAAGAATTGAAAACTATTCAAAAACATCAAAAATCATTAAAGAGATATTATGGTCGAACTAGGGCTGATTAGGGGTTAATATGGTGGGTTATATAATTTTAAAAACCAATTATTTAAGTTAATTAAAAAGGCATGAATGTTTTTCTAGGCAATGGCACATGATTTTATAATCCATGTTCCTTTTTATAGGGGATGTAAGGTTTCTTCTTTTAGGGCACATGGTTTGAAAGACCATGAGCTAGCCATAAGATTCCCATCTATTTGGATTTTCATGGTTTTCTGATCTATGGGCATGGTTTGGGAAAACAGAACCCGAACTATTCACTTCCCTCATTCTTTTATTTTTACCAAATTTTCACCCAAACACATCCCAAGGAAAATCCCAAACAAAAAGTACTCAACATAAGGAAAAAGGGTAACTATAAAAAATCTTGATAAATCTCTTGAAAAGGATTTGTTTTTACATTAATTTTCTTGTAAGCAAAACATTAGAACAAGGATATACGAATATGAACTTATCATTTGAAATCATTACCCTCTAAATAAAGGATCTTAATCTTGAGTGATGATATAAATCTTTGCATTTAATAAAATATGAGTCCTAAAGTAAGTAAATAACATGATTTATCAAAATATAACATAAGTATAAAATATTATATTATGGGATACACATAATAATAGATAATCTATGGGCAGATACACCTCATGGGTGGGAGACACCACAATCCCCAATGCAATCCTATTCCTCATAGTGGAATGGGTTTACTCTATATACCATCGTAGAAGTCGTGGTTCACTCCCAAGAAAATCATAGAGAAAAAAATCCCTTACTAAACTAAATTTACTCATTGTTCCACTCTCATCCATATCATGAGATATACAACATTAATTACCCAATGCATTAGAGATGAATATTGGTCCCACACATATTTGGTTATAACATATCTTCCATCCTTTATTATAACATAACCACAATAATATAATTAAAATCATACATATAGAGACCCTCTCTTTTCATACATTAACATTAGTTCACCTTTTAGAATACTTAAAACATTATACAAAAATAAACCCAAAGACTGTATTAATTTAGTGCCTTTTGAAACACAGAATCCCAAACACTGGTATATAAGAGGTATCTATTGTCTCCCACTATTTTCATCATGACTGGAACCCTTATTAGACATGTCATACATAATACATATCATCATACCCTTGGGAAGGAAACATAAAAAAGGGGAATCTCAGATGTTTGGTAAGGGTAAACAAGGGATGCACGTAAGCATAAACATGAGAATAGGGGCAAGAGAATTTGATTATCACATAATATTATGAGAAAATATATATCAAATATAATAAACATGAATCATTGAATAATTATTGGAAGTTCATAAGAAATTAATCATAAGTAAATAGAGAAAATAATCCATGAAAGAACAACATGAGATAATGACATGGGATTTGTGGAATACGCATAAAAATATAAAATCATATATAAAGGAAACCTATCAATACCTACATGACATGTCAGACTTGGGAAATGACCCATGTACCTGCTTGTGTTTGGGATGGGTCTATAACCCATGTTCCCTCTTGTGTTCGGTCTTGGGATAATACCCATGTATCTTCTTGTTTTTAGTCTTGGGTAATAAACCATGAACACTCTTAATTTTAGGATTCAACTACAACCCATGTAGCTTACTGGTTTTGGACATGGGATACTACCTATATACCATTTTATCTTGTATACATATTATCATGACCCAACGCATTGGAGGGAGATATAGGTCCCACCCATATCATAGTAAAATCATACATACATGTTACATAGGATCATTAAAAATGATATCATAACCCACAAAAATAGATCATATCATAACCCATGAAATGAGATTAGTATCTTAAACATTTAATCATATCATAACCTATGAAAAATATATAGGTTTCATAATCATTTCATCATATAATAACCTTTGAAAGGAAGCAGAATTCGTAATCATTTATCATGGCATAACCAATTCAAGAGAAATGAGTTTTATAAGAATATAACCCATGGAAGTGGAATTTTTTTTATAAATATATTACTCATGAAAAAGAAATGTGTTTTCATAAATTTCATACCAACAAAACCTAAACCATCCAAAGAAATAATATGAATGAAAAATTTGGATAATGTTTTAGAAATGAACGAGTAAGATCAACCGATGTCTTCATAGTTGAGAAATAATATTTATATATCTTTTAAAAAAAATTCATGGATAAATTGTCTCTTCTTCTTTGAAATATTTTTTTTCAAACATAAAACTTTTTTAAAACTAGTTTCATTGAAAATTATTTAAAAACATAGAAAGAAATTTTGAAAAACAAATTGGAAACCATTTATTTGAAAACACTTTGAAAACTTATAATGAAAGATCGAAAGCTTTGTTTTCCATTAAATTTTTTGAAAAAAATTTCTTTTAAAATAATTAAAAAATAAAGAAATCTTTATTTTCTTAGAAACCATGGTTTTAAATAACACATACTTTAGACTAAAGAGAGGGAAAAGTCGGCCATTATTAAAAAAACATTGTTAAATTTTTATGTACCAATAAGTGGAAAAAATAGTACCAATACCTGAATATATCATCAATACAAATATGATAATAAAACTCATGAGTTTTATTGAGATATATATCATAATATTTCATAAATGGAAGCATAATCATAAAAAATATCAAAAAGTAATGTGGTTGTTTCAGTAAACTCTTACCACTTAGTAACATTGAACCCTACTCCATATTTAAGAAAATGGAATTCCATGAATCAAAAAATATCATGAAAATAATTAGATTAATTATATAAAATTTCAAATTTATTTTATACACCTAATGGAAATGTATAGGTGCATAACATGGCATGTGTCTCAAAGAGATAAAATTAAAACACAACTAATTTACAGATTTAATAACATTAGAAAAATAAAACCCATGAAAGAAATATCATAAAATGGATATGAAAATACCCATAAATTTAATTATATCAATCATATAATTTATCCATGGGTATTATACACACCACTCAAAATGAATTGGTGGTGAATAAAGCATTTTTCTCATGGAAATAAAAATTGAGATGAAATTCCTTTACCTTGTATCTTGAATCTCATATTACTCATTCAAAAATCGTGTATAATAAATATAATTTTATTATACATCTATCATAAAACTATATTATTATATCTAATAACACATAGGTTTATTATGAATGTATATTTCCCACCTGTTAAAAATTCTATGTTAAGGTTTCACTTCGAGTAATATTCTTTTTGTTCTTTGCATGTGTCTTTATTTGTTTTATCATTGATACTTATACTTTTATAATTATTTAAGGAATTTAAACCATGATATAAATTTAAATTATATTAATTATATATATATTATAATAATCTATAAAATATAGAAGTATAAAATAGAATACACCATTCGTGTAGACAGTAGGTCGTACATACGCATAAACAATGCTTCCATTTTATTAACATGTTGAAAGAAAGAAAAAGAAATATATATTATATATGTATATATCATAATTATAGTAACATTAGTATTTCATATATGTCTATATTTTCACAGAACACATCTTTAATACATTCCATTCAATTTGTGAATGAATCACATGGCTTTGAGAGGGTTGTAGTCCACACATCCTCAAATGAATCTATCATTTTTAAATCAAATGGAATGTATAAAGAAATTTGTTTGAAAAATTATAAAATAATATTAAATAAATAATAAATATATTATATAATATATATAAATATATTTTCTATCATAATTCATGATAGGTGGTAAAGGAAAAAAATGAACAATCAATGTTTCATGAGGCAGTAGTCCATCTTACATGTAAACAGTATGGTCATTACCCATTAGATAGAATTGTGTGTAAATTTAGGTTAAAGAATTATAATAGAAAATACTATTATATTTATGATACTTATTTTTTTTATAAAATCATTGAATAAGAAGATTTTATCGGGTGGAGAAAGAAAATAAAAAAAGGAGTTTGAGGGAGGGTGTTACCCCTTAATCAGGTTAATCAATTTTTTTCACTAAATGGATTCCATAGAAGGCTTTTATCGCAAAGGGATTATTATAGGTCATGGTTAGGTATGTTTTGATGATAGTTTTTAGATTTTGGATGAGCCAAATAGTATTTATAGGTGTGAGTAATGGGTACAATGCTTTCCTTTTTATAGTAGAGGGGAGTAGAAATCTTGTAAATACCAAAAGGTATTCAATAATGGGAGGTATCATTTAATTAATGTCTCTCGAAAATTGAAAAATAATTTATTAATTCTAATTAATGGTTAAAAAGATTATACACAACCTAAATATTTGTTCATTTTCTTAATTTGGTTCCTTAACTCCTAAGATTACCAAATTTTATTATTTTGGATTTTATTAAAGCATCTAGTTTTCTAGCATAAGTAATTTAACCATTAATATGAAAATTAAATTGATATTTATTATAAACTATATATCCAATGAATTGTAAATTTGATACCTTATATACAAAATAAAAATATCATGTGTTTTTGAAATTAACTTTTAAAACAATAACATGTGACGTGCAAAACACTACTTAAACCCAGACCATGCTAACCATGTTTTTACAACATATGAGTTAATATATTTATTATAAAAGATCAATTGTACAATTCATGTACCATATTTAAAATATTTTAAATATTACAAAGCACTTGGTATAATTTATGATTTTTATTAATTTTAAATCATTTAATAAAATATCATTTACTGAAAATTACAATAATTAAAAATTAAAAATTATTTAATTAATTTTAATTTTAAAAAATAAAAATAGTATTTGAAATCAAATATACTAAGATTGAAGATTTTTAACATGATATATTCCTAATAAAAATTATTGAAATATAATAATTTAGTTAATTCACATCAATTTTAGTATTTATAGTATCATTTATTTGAGTCAGTTATTAACTAAATAATCACTAAATTTTCATTTCCTAAACACTTTAAGTAACTAAATCATCTCTAATAATTATTGATAAATTATTAGAATTAAAATGACCCATTTATATTTCAAAATGATATCTATAACTGAAAATATGATATTTTGTATATATCTCAATGTTTTATAAATGGTAAGGATAAGGAAAGTTCTCTTTGGGGCTTTTTCATTATTCAACATTTTATATAGGGAACATGAATTTAATAATGTCATAATATTATATAAAATCATAACAAATATTATATATGGTTGTATTATTTCAATCCAATGGATTTTTGACAAGTTTACAGGTAATTTTGGTCCTTTTGATAAATGTTTAATCCCCTATTAATATTAATTTTACTATAATCACCATAATTATTTTAATTAGTTTCACCAATTTCTTTGGTAAAAAATTAATTTGACCTTATTAGACAAAGAATTTTATACTTATTATAACATTTTATTTCCATTTTTCATAATTCAAATCATAAAAGTGTGAAAATTAAGAGTAAAGCTAATCCTGCAGATGTGTCGACAAAGCGTGTTTTTAAAGTAAAAAAATTCAAAATATTTATAAGTTTTTATATCAAATTTCAATATAAAAATGATTCTAATCATCTAAATTGGATTAATATTTTCATAATTGATATTATTTACTTTGAAAACAAATTTAAATTATAATTTAAGACTAATAATTATTTAAATGAATAGGTTGTTTCTAACTAAGTTGCAGTAATTTTTACTATTCACCAAAAAAAATCAATTTCTCATAAAAAACCCAAAACGTAACCCTGTTGTAATTTAAAAAAACTTAATTCAAAAATGAAGTTCATTTTATCAAATCCAATTTCTGATAGTGTCAAAAATTAATTTTATTACTGTTGATAGAAGGACAAAAACATTTTATTTAAGAAAATAATAATATAAAACATATAAAGATAATACCAAAAATTATATATATTTCATTTTCAATATGTTTTATTTCTGATAAAACATAATAATCAATATATGAAAAGTATTTATTATTATTCATATTACTAGGTTTAATTTATAGGTTATAATTGTCTCATTTAAATAATTATAATAATAAAATGAGGTTTCATAGAAACTCTGTGTTGCATATAACACATGAAAAATCAGTGTTGCATGCACCATAATACAATTCGGTTACATATGATTTTAATATTTGAAATAGTGCAATGAAATACATCATTTAAAATTAATTGACTAAAAAAAGGTGCATAATAACTGGGGGTGTAACATTCTACCCCATTAAAATGAATTTTTTCCTCAGAATTATTCTGGGTTATCAAAGGTTTAACAATTGAATGTTTCCTTCATAGAAACCCACATCATAAAAATGAATACAAAAACATCCATTAAATTGGAAAGTGGGTACCACATTGGTTACTCAAAGTAACATATTAATATGTTTCCACATTATATAATATACGTGGGAAGTGAAAACATAGAAATCGAATAAAAATCTCACTATCATGTTCTGATGTAGAGTGATAAAAAATATTGTTAAGAGAAAGTTAAAAATAAAAAATACATAAATATTTGATTATATAAGAGTCCATTTAATTCATCAACAAAGAAGGTAAAAGGATAACCTTTTTTCTTTCAAGATCCTTTCTATAAGGTTGAAGAATTTTCATGAGAAGTTATACTTACTTGATTTCATTACCTTTCATAAGTAAAATATCATCCTTTGGTTCTTCTTTAATAAATTTCCTCTTCATCAATTAACCTATGAAGAGAAGGGAAATTTTCATTTTAGAAGTAAAAAATAGATCATGAGATCCATGATAATTCACCCAAAATTTTATCAGTTACCATGAACACAAAGTGGTATGAACTGGATATCCAATCTACATAAATCCTCATGGTTTGAGATATAATTTATTTTCAAAAACATCATCTGAATTTTAAATTCATATTTCCAAAAATGGTTTACCATATAACCCTATTTCTGACGCTTCCTCTGGGGCGGGTGCGTCCATCTCTTTTGGGGTGATGAAAGAATTGTTTTGTTTCCCAACATTCCCGCTTTCCAAAGGCAGGTGACATCTGCTCCTTATTGAGGGGCGTCAGCTCCTTGATCGAAACGGGTTGATGGGATGTTGGTTCTTCCTTTCGTGGCTTCCTCCTCATAACTCTTCACCTAGTCCAGGTCTCCCTTATAGATTTAATTTTTTGTTCTTGAAACTCATCCTAGCGCCACATCTTCATCGAGACCAGTTAATTACACTGATTTTTTCTGGAAATTCCAAGGGGTCCGGTCAGGGCAGCAACCTTCGATTAGGGGAGTATTCATGTTGGGCATCACTGGCGTGTTTGTACGTTGGGACACTAGCGTGTCTATCTTATGTCCTTTATTATGGGGCTTCTCAAGGGCGCGGAAGCCCAAGGAAACTCGCATCGAATGCAAGGAATTATATTATATGGGAATGCATATGAGGTTTTCCTCATATTCCCATGTTTAACACAGGGTATGTCGCAAGTTTAATGTCCAACAGAGATGGACCAGACTGATCAGAACACTGACTAGAGTGGATTAGATGGGTGTAACCCCGAGAGGGAACACTGATGTTAGGGTCAACACATGGTTGACTTCTCGTTCACTATTGAGAGGAACAGGGTATGAGGTGGCATGATCCCACCAGGATGTGGCGGCCCGGGTAAGAATCAGGATGGATGATTGAGCAGTTGAATGAAGTGGATGGAGAATGGTAAGGAATCTCCATGAGGATGATGATGGTTTAGGGCCTGATCCATAAAGAGGATTCCTACATATCCATGTGGTAGGGAATCAAAGTCCAAGTAGTTAATGTGACAACGTCTTACTGCCGATTGGGACTTTCAACGGCTTGCCGCTAGGTGGGGTCGCAACGGCTTACCGCTGGATAAGAATTTCAACGGCTTACCACTGAATAGGATCACAATTACTTACCTCTGAATGGAGTGACAATGGCTTGACGCTGAAAATAGAATCAAAAGTGGAATACAGTTTAATGTCATGCAGTACGGGGTGGACCTGCGTGAAGTTTTCGGGACCATTGGTTGTGGGGCATGAACCTCTAGGAGGCATCCTACATACCCTACCTTAAAAAAGGTCATATACCACATAGTTCAGGGCAAGATTTGTGTGCAATGGCTTACCAATTACTAGGGAAGCAATGACTTAGAACTGATTGGGGCCCACATTTTAACGTCATGTGGGACGGGGGTGAACCAACGTGAAGATGGTCGGAGTGACCGAATGTTGGGATTGAACCACAAAGAGGCTTCATGCGTACCTTGCCTTGGCAAGGATCAAAGATCACATAGTTCAGGAGGGGAACTGAACTGACGTGAAGGAGGACCTGGGGTCCCATGGGTGGTGGGCTTGCACCTTGTGGAGGGTTCCTACGTACCTTGTCTTGGCAAGGATTAAAGATCTCATAGTTCAGGGGGGGTCGGTGCATCGACATGAAGGAGGACCTGGTGTCCCATGGGTAGTGGGCTTGAACCTGATGGAGGTTTCCTACGTACCCTACCTTCACAAGGATCAATGACCTTGTAGTTCATGGGGGTAGTGAACCGACATGATGGAGGACATGGGGTCCCCTTGGTGGTGGGCTTGATCCTCATGGAGGCTTCATATGAACTCTGACCTGGCATGGATCAAAGACCACATAGATCAGGGGGTTCCATGGGTGGTGGTATTGAACCTCATAGAGGATTCCTACGTATCCTGCATTGGCAAGGATCAAAGACCTCGTAGTTCAGGGGGGTCGGTGATCTGACGTGAAGCAGGACCTGGGGTGCCATGGGTGGTTGTATTGAACCTCGTGGAGGCTTCCTACATAGCCTGCCTTGGCAAGGATCAATGACCTCATAGTTCCGGGGGGCATGTGGGGCTTACACTCTAGACTGCCCAGGGGGGTCAGTGAACCGACCTGATGGAGGACCTGGGGTCCCATAGGTGGTGGGGTTGAACCTCGTGGAGGATTCCTACATACCCTGCCTTGGAAAAGATCAATGACCTCGTAGTTCATAGCGGTGTGTGGGGTTTACACTCTAGTCTTCCCAGGGTGTTGGATGCCATAGTATGTGCTTACACTAATCCCACGAGCGTCATGCTCGGTGTGAGAAACATGAGGCAGAAGAGACCTGACGATCACATCATGAAAGGTGCATCAGTGGTAAGTGAAGTGAGACTCATGCATGGTTAGTGTCCCGAAGAAGTTGGGACTTACTCCGGGGTGGAGGCTCGATAGAGACAAAGCCTGGTGGTAGATGGATTTGGAACCTAAGAAAGGAGGGGTCCGGAGACCATCCCCCCTCCCATTGTCCTTATGACCGAAGAAGAAAGTAGGAGTAGGGACGTTGCCTCCTATAAGAAAATCTAGAAGATTACACTGAGATTGTCACCCTTTTCCCGCTGAAGAACGCCACTCTAATAAGGAGGATATCATCCCCTGTGATGGAAGATCTCATACTCGTTGTTGACGCTCCTTTCGTCACAGAATCTAATGATCGAAAAAGGGAATATCTGAGCTCAAAGTGATTCAGCCTTTGAAGAAAATATCAAAAATCAACAAAGGAAGGAAGAAAGGATCAAAAGCAACCTCACCGCGCAAGTTATCTAACTGGCGCGCAAGTGTACTTGCGCGGCCACCTTGGTCGCGCAGGTGACTTGCGCGACCTAATTGGTAACCTCCCGGTAACCGCCCGGGGTCTTCTTTTGCCTATAAATAGACCCTGTGGGCCCCCCATTCGAGAGGATCTTTTTCTAGAAACTCGGATTGAAGCTCCCGACGCCCAAGTATCTTCTCAAAGCTTCCGGAACACTTCTAAGGTAATTTCTTACCTAGAACGGAAGATCTAAAGAGAAGAAGGAAGGCCTAAGTGTTGAAACTGATCAAACACTTGCGCGCCGACTCTTTTTCCTTCAATAGAACTTGCGCGTCCCCTTTCTGGAAGAACCTCAAGAACATTCTAAAGGGTTTAAAAAAGAGTCGCTCAAGTATTTTAATGCTGGTTGAAAATCGCGCAAGTACACTATGTATCGCGCAGGTATACCTGCGCGACCAATACTTGCGCGCCCACGGAAGACTTGCGCGCCTTGCAAGACTTGCGTGCCCCTATCTTTTTGGGTGCCCATCTTGCCCATTTTTACCCCTCTTAAGCCATTTCACCTTTCCTTTTCAGGATTCAGTCTTCAAAACACTCTTCAAAGCCATTTATGGCATGATTTCTTGATTTGACTTTCTTATGTGAAAGGAATTCTGTGGAATCTCTCTCAAAGTCTAGTGATTTAAATATCCTTATGTCACTAAAATACGGAGAGTTCATTCATTCAACCTCATCCTTTAAGATGAGAGAATCTTAACCTGGGTCTCCTTTTCAGGAATAATCCCCAGTTATAAAACCTTTAATCTGGGCATCCTCCTCAGGAGTAAGCCACAATCAAAACCTTTAATCTGGGCATCTTCCTCAGGAGTAAGTCCCAAATTCTTAAAGTTCTCAAATATGGGCATCCTCCTCAGGAGTAATCCCCAATCAAGTCCTTTAATCTTGGGCATCTTTCTTAAGAATAAGCCCCAACCTCAAATATGGGCATCCTCCTCAGGAGTAAGCCCCAAACCTTAATCCCTAACCTGGGTCTCCTTTTCAGGAATAAGACTCAGTCATAACCTCGGGCTTCCTTTTCAGGAGTAATCCCCAAGTCCCTTAACCTGGGTCTCCTTTTCAGGAATAAGACTCAGTCATAACCTTGGGTCTCCTTTTCAGGAATAAGCCCCAAGTCCCCTTAAATTTCTATTAACCAGTCATAATCCAACTTTGATTTGGGTTTCCTTTTCAGGAGTAAAACCCAATCATAAGTCCCCTCCTAACTTAGGCATCCTCCTTAGGAGTAAGCCCCAAGATTAGAGTATTCAAATCTCCATGAAGCGCATATAACTTTATGGACCATGTTCATGGATTTTCTCCCTAAAAGTAAATCCTAAACCTTCATCTATCTGGGCAGTCATCCATACATAAGCCCAAAACAAATTCTTATGATTGCATCTTTCATGGCACAATTGTCTAAATTTTACCAATACCTCTTGTTTCTCACACCGAGCATGACTCACGTGAGCTTAGAGTGTAAAAGTAATTATGACATTCATCTTTGAGCCATCAATCATAAACATCAAACTCCATTTCTCGAACTACGTGGGTTCTGATTCCTTTTCCAAAACAAAGGATACGTAGGTATCCCATTTATGGGTTCGATCCCAACTTTGAAATAATCTCTGTCCTTCTGAATGACGATAAACTTCAAGTGCCCCACTGAGTGGCTTTAAAACCAGCCTGGTCATCATAATGACCAAGATACTTTTATATAAATATTTTGAAGGATACCATTGACCAAGAATCTCTAAACAGATATAGATGATTCTCTATTGATGAAGAACCTCGAATACATATAAAAGATTCTCTAAATTTCTTGCATATTTAATCATTGATTGTTAAAACTAAAGGAAAGCACATTTTTTTTACTTAGTAATGTAATAAGGATTCACGAACATAACTTAAATCTATAAAGAGAGTCCCAGAGTAGACAATAATTACCCTCAAAAAGGTGTGATGAGTCCGACCTCCCATCCTCTCGACCAATGCAAATTCCTAAGCCTCATTAGTCCACAAGCTAATGAGCGCCTGCCTTTAGAAAGTAGGTCCAAACGGATGTGGAATCATTGGATGTTTCCGGTTCTATGAACAAACCCGTTAGAAACCGATCGGAACGTTTGAATCTCCCGTCCAGGAGGTCATCCCCGGATTCCGTGCGAAACAAAAATGGTGAACCCGACGTGAATCCTTAACCAAGTGAAAGTGATGTTCTTCTTATTTGTTAGGCCCCTTGGGCTAACAAAGCAATCATTGACATGTGCTCATCCAAAAGATGCAGTGGCCGGATTCATCTTGATTATGTCTGTTACATGGAACATGCACTCTTTTCTCAAAGATCTTCTGCAAAATGGCTTTCCTTAAATTCACACCTGTGAATACTATTGCTGTGAACACCTCTACTGTGAGGTCCGCTGCTGTGAAAACCAATGCTGCTACTCCTGCTGGAACGTCATCCGCTCTGAGGATGACATCACCAACTCAGCGTCTTCAACGCTGTGTTTCTAATGCACTGGTTAAGGAGTACCGTCGCAACGGTACTATCCCAACTCTGGAGGCCGCTCGTCAAGCCCTCCAAGTTAACAACTCTACCTGGTCGTCCGGACAACGGCGGCCAGCAATCAAGAAGAAGGCGGTGCTGACTACCGTCTCCAACCGTTTCGTGTCGTTATCCCCGGAACACAATTTCCATTCACTCCCTTACTCTGAGGAAGTGAATGAGCAGGTCCCGCAGGACCTTAATTCAAAAATACAGGAGTCCTTCTCAAGGGATCCCATCAACAATCGCCACCAGACTCGTGCGGTAGTGCGCCCTCAACATGATGAGGGTACCGACTCCAGGCATTCAGCTCAAGTTCCTCGAACCCGAGCAGGAAAGATGAACCGCCAGAGACGGAATCCGGTTAATAATAAGCAGGTTGTCATCCCTGGCATCTCCGGAGAAGTCCACCAACCTAACTTGGTGGCAAACACCGAGCAGGCATACACACCTGTTCGTTTTAATTCCGCTGTCCAGCAGACTCGTCTGACAGCATCAAGCCCATCCCGCCAGGCAATTCCGGCGGAGTACCATAGGCAGGAACATACACCTGCTTATACATCACCAGTTAGTTAGCAGGATCGTCTGACTACATATGGTGGATCTCGTCAACCGCGTTTGGCGAAGTGTAATCAGCAGGCACATACACCTGCTAATACTAATCAGGCCTACCAACAGTCTCGCTTGGTAGCGCCCGGAGAAGTCAGTCGGAAAGTCCCGACGACAAACAGGAGGCAGACTCAACTCTCTGTCTCCACACTTGAGTACTGTCAGGATTCACTGATAGGAAAAGGAGGACAAGAGCAAGCACATACACCTACTCCAAGCCCGGAATGGACGTATATCCCCGTTCCGGCGGCTGAAGTCACCAAACATATTTTGTCAATGGTGAAAGAGTAGAAGCAAATTCCTGCTCATATTCTGGATGCTTGCCAGGATATCATAACAGCTTCAGCATCATCTCAGGGACAGACACATAAATCTATCCCTAGCAATGGAGTGACACATCAATGATTCACTCCGGAACAGACACACACATTTGTTCCAGTCCAAGAGGGTTATGGGGCATACTCCCCCATATCATACGGACAACCAAGTCAGGAACATACACCTGATTTGAGTGGAGATCGTCAGCCTAACCTGACCATCTTTCCTGATCAGGCACATACACCTTCTCAGAGCAATCACTTTCGTCATCAAGTGGTTTCTAAAGCGAGTAAGAAGGCATCTAAGAAAAAGATCCGCCCAGCACAGTCAGGAGATCAAAGGCCAATCTGCAACAAGGCCTTGCTCGGTGCTGGAGTTCTTGAAGCCCTCAGACATTTATCTGTCGGAATTCAAGATTCTACTCCCTCAGTTCCCAATAAAGGGAACATTAATTCTGAAGGTCTTCAACAGACACTTCCTCATGAAGACTTGATTCATGAAAATTCGGTCAATCTTGAAGTTTCTTCTTCAGATGAGAGACACAGGAACCCTCTGTGTGGTCAGAAGACCAAGGAGCAAGAGATTTCATCTTTTGCTGTAACCCATCATGACGGTCCTCCTCATGGTGATGAACTTCGCTGCGAAAGTCCTCTCCGCAGTAGTGATTCACGTTGTCTCGAAAATTCTTCAGAAGGCAATGTAGTGACAAGAAATCCCTCCTATCTCGAGGCACTTGCAAACGTAAAACCAGTCATGTCTGATGCTTTACTATCGGCAGGTGAAACTCTTTCTCTATCAGAAGATAGCCTGGGGTTCGGGTTATTCTCCGAAGCATCCCTGGGTCATTCATCTTCCAGCATGAATAGTGATATCTCTACCAATCTTGTTGAATCCGATGAAGCAGCAAGGAAACACCAACTCTGGTCAAAACAGGTAGAAGAATCTTCATTTAATTATAAAGAGGAAATGCTGAACATGAAGAAAAAAACTGGCAAAAGGTGAAGTACCAGTCATGTTTTGGCCTTTGGCTGACTCCCAGTACGACATTCCAAAGATGTTGACGGATGATGGAATCCATGATATTCGTCTCAACATATGGAAAACTCTTTGTCAATTAAAGAAGAAGGTATTATCTTACGATGAATATGAAAATCATCTTAAGATAATAGAAGGGTTACAACGCCAGATTGATTTGGCATCTCTATCAGTCTCTCGGTATCCAAAGGCTGAAAAGAAACATAGAACCCTTCAACGTTCATGCCTTGGCGCACTAAGAAGATTGCGTCAGTTAATTTCCAATGCTCCATCTGATGTTCATATCAGAGGATGGGGTGTTCACGGAGCACTACATTTCACAGTGCTTTCCGGTCAGCAAAGCCCACCGAAAATGGTCTCATGCAATGTTATTGCCTATGGCCGGCCACAGTCAATGGGCTTTGTTCATAATAAAAAGCTTGCTCAAGAACAAGCTTCAACTAGTTCCTCTCAAAATCAAGTATATAGAGAACAAGTTGTTGAATTTCTCCTACATCAAGCAGGCGAGAATATTGCACAAGCTTCTTGTCTGGAGCAAACACGTCATCAAATGACAGAAGTTTCGGAAATCATCCAACGGTCTGTTGAACCAGGTGATAAAAGTGGATACAGGTTAATGCATCCAGCTAATTTCCGAACTAAGATTCGCAAGATCAAGAGAGATTTTAAGAAGATCTCAGACATAGCATGTCAAGAGACACCCCAGCTTGCCAGACTGGGGACTTCTCTAACCCAACCCTCAGAGTCAACGAATGGGATTCGAGGAGTTGAGCGGAAGCAGCAGGAACATCCCCAGTCCACCGGACTGGGGACTTTTTCAAATCCTCAATCCCTCCCTCAGAGAAAATCAGTATTCTCTCGATTAGGGAATAAGCCTCAAGAGGAACGAAGAGCCAAGCTGTCAGGAGATTCTCTCCAAGTGACGGTTCTCCAAGAAATTCCTAAGGGATCAAGTCAACGGAATGCCATGTCTCATCATGGACATAGAAGGAGACAATATCACAGAAATACTGATAGAAAGGATTCCATGCAATATGCATCCATTAATGTCATCAATGCCGTTGCTGCTGATTCACCAGATGAGGCTCAATCAGAAGGATCAGACGAAGAGGTTCCTGCTCAAGAAGTTGCGCACACAGACCTAAATGAAGAAGGTGTGTGCACACGTAATCAAAGGCTTACCCAAAATATGGGTATTCCTTCAACTAACCCACTTCCCCCTCTCCGAAAAGGATCAAATAAGGGGAAAGGAAAGAATCAGGTTACTTCTCACCCTTCCTCTGAAGGAGGTCAATCGCTCTCATTAGAGCAAAGGTTTGCACAACAGGAGGAAGAAATGAAAGAATTAAGAAGGTTGAATGCAGAACTACTTCAGAATAGTATTCTTATTAAGAATGCTGAAGTCCGACAGCCGAAGGAATTTGTTGTAACTACTGAGATGGATCAAGAATATCCTCCTTTATCAGTACACCCACAGAGGTCTAATCCTACGGGTCAAACGCAACAACGGTTGACAGCACTACCATCAGTTGCAGCACCAACCACCACGTCTGTCCAAGCTCCATTCATTTCACCTACCCAAAACCAAGTTCAACCTGACGTTTCTCAAAAGTTAATAACTACTATTGAGTCATTAACAGCTCGGTTAGAAACTATGGAAGGGAAACGGGCGCAAGTTCAACCTGAAAAGAAAGTTTACCCTGAATGGGTGGATTCAATTTCTCCTCCATCCAGTTTTGGAAACCCAATTTTCCCTACTTTCAATGGATCAGGCGACCCTGAACAACATTTGACGCATTACGTGTCTTGTTGTGATCCTATGTTGGGAACTCCAGAGCAGCAAGAAGCAGTGAAACTCAGATGCTTCGTGCGAACCTTGCAAGGACAAGCTTTTGTCTGGTATAAAAGCTTGCAATCCCGGTCAGTCATCAGATGGGAGGATCTTCGTCAAAAATTCCTTCTTTAGTTTATCTCAACTTTGCCAAAAACGACAGTTTTCGATCTTACAAACTGCAAGCAAAGGGAAAATGAAAGAGTCTCTGATTTCATTGCTCGTTGGAAGGGATTAACGTATTCCTTGAGTTTAGCACTCCCTCAGGAAGAATTGTTGCCAATCTGTATGGCAAATTTGCGTGACGAATTACGCATGCCATTGATCCCTGTGAAATACACAGAAGGGTTTCGAGACCTTACTTCAATCGCTCAACAGATTGAAGATTCCCTTATACAGGCTAAGGTTAAATCTCGTGTAATTCCATCAGCTCCAGGAAGAAGAATGGGTAAAGCAGAAACTGCTACAGTTATGCTTAAACAGGCACCTGTACCTATTTCTACTTCAAAACCTTCATCTTCTCGAAGGGCTCCACCTCCTGAACGCCAACAACAAAGGCTGTTTCGTCCAAATGGTCAAAAAGATCAACGATGAAAACAATTTGAGGATATGAAGAGTAAAACATACTCTTTCCGAAGTGAGCAAGTTCCTGGTTACTTCATTTCAACTCTGGAAAATAATTTGGTTCAATTACCAGTGCCGAAGAGGCCAAACAAGGAAGGAGATGAAGATCGTCCCAATTATTGTCCCTTTCATCAAATGTTGGGGCATCCCATCCAGGAGTGTTTTGTCTTTAAAGACCTCCTGGAAAAGATGGTCGACTTGGGACAAGTCAAATTGAAGGGTTCTTCAGCTCATGTAGCATGTATTACCGCTACAGATCCAGAGGAAGGAGGCGAGTGGCAGGAAGTCAAAAGAAAAACTGTGAAAAAATATGATGATTGGATGGTCAGAAAGACAATCAATCAGACCCATTCCATTTTGCGAACACAATTGAAGAAGCCAATTGTGTCTCCTACAAAAGCTGCAGTAAAGCCTCCATCAAAAGACAAATCCTCAAAAGGGCAGCTCAATTCAAAGAAGAAAGAGGAATCAGGATAAGATGAGTATGTATCAAAGCCTAAATTGTCTTTGACTCTGGCAGATTTCATGCCATCTACTTCAAAGCCACGGGCACCGTCCCACCAAACGGCACAGCCTAAACAGGCTAACCAGGCAGAGTCTTTATCAGACGAAGAATTAATCTTTGGTTCTGTTAATATGATTCAATTAATAGATTCATATTCCAGTCTTGATGAGCCTGAATTCCCTGTATCAAATAAGGGAACCCGAGGAAGTTTTAGAGGTTCAGGATATAGGGGAAGACGTGGATCTTTCCGAAGCCACTACTCTAATTCTACCCCTGCTAGCACTGTATATGCAGCAGAAACTCGTGGTAGAGCCCTTCAGCGAGCTCAAAAAGAACAAGCAAGTTCTTCTTCCAATGGCCAACTCAGTTTCGGCACAGTTATTTTGGAAGACCGATTAAAAGTTCCATCTTCTTTATCTCAGCAAGTAAATGGATCTAATCAGTCTAATTTTCCAAAACCAAGGATGTTGCCAACTTCAATACAAGATGCATCAGCTTCCAAAGCATCTACTTCCAAGGTACCTGCTAAACCGCATATTCCTATTGGGAAACGCAGACCTCTAGATCAAAAGTATGATATATTGAAACACTTGTCCCAAGTACCAGCCAAGTTATCAATTTTGGATGCATTGAATCTGTCAAGAGATCTTCGGGAAGCACTCATCGAAGCTTTGTCAAGTCCTTAGGAGTTTGAAGCTGAAATTGCTGCAGCTGAAATCTATCACATAGAGAATAATCCTGCGGAATGCCATGCAGTGATATCTTTTACTGATAAAGATGAAGATGATGTTGTGCATGGGCACATAAAACCTTTGTACTTATCTGGGAAAGTCAATGGTATAGATGTTCGAAGATCTTTCATTGACAATGGTTCAGGAGTCAACCTCATGCCCATTCGCACACTTCGTCGATTGGGCCTCACGGAATCTGATTTATCTCCTTCTACCATGATGTTGCAAGGATATGATAAAAATGAACAAGAACCACTGGGAGAAGTTACGCTCAGAACTCAGTTTGGAGATCTTGTTTCCAATTCGGATTTCATGATTGTTGATCAAGACTCAGCTTTCAATATCTTTCTTGGAAGACCCTGGCTACATCAGCATGCAACTATTCTGTCATCATACCATCAATGTCTCAAATACTGTTTCGATGGTCAAGTTGGAACATTGTATGGTGATAAGGCCCCGTTCAAGACATGTGAGCCTCAATACATTGAGGCGGAATTTTATCACATGAAAGGAAGAGAAAAATCTACAATGAAGGAAATTACCAAAGTTAATGCTCCATATGGTTTGGAAAAAATTCCAATAAATCCATTTTCACATGTGAGTACAGATTATGTGTTACCTATCAGTCAAATTGACAAAATAGGCCCAAATCAAAATACTCTTATGGAAAGATCCATAATGTCAATTACGGAAATCTAGCCAGACAACATGGGAGAAATTGGTAACTTACCAAGTAGTGATGAAAGCATAAGTGGTGACGTTTTCATTTCATCTGCTGAAATCCAACAAGTCTATACTTCGCTAATCAGGCCAGAAGAAGTTATAGCAACACTAGAGGTTAATATTGATGTTGATTCTCCCTCCATCATCTCCTCTTTATTTCCCAAAGAAGACCCTTTATCATCAATAGGGTCGGAAATGGATGCTTCTTCTTTAAAATGTGAAAATTTTGACATTTCTTATGATCTTGAGAATTTAGATTTTTCATCTACTTTGCAAGTAGAAACGGAAGAAATAAAACATGATGAAGAGGAAGAGGAATATCTTAGAGATGCTCCTCCAGCATTTGAAGAGGGTATCTCTACCACTGTGGATGAACTCAGAGAAGTAAATCTGGGTACAGAGAAAGATCCACGCCCCACTTTAATTAGTGCGGCCATGACCCTTGAAGAACAAGAGGTGTATATTTCTTTTCTAAAGCAAAATAAAGATATTTTTGCTTGGAATTATACAGAGATGCATGGCCTTGATCCTGATGTTTCCACCCATCATTTGGGTTTGCCAAAAGAACATCGAGGATTCAAGAAAGCCGCGAGAAGAACACACCCAACCTATGCTTCCAAAATCGAGGTTGAATTGGATAAGCTTATCAAAGATAACTTCGTCAGAGAAGTTCAATATCCCAAGTGGTTGGATAATATTGTCCCTGTAAAGAAGAAGAACGGACAAATTAGGGTTTTCATCGATTTCAGAGATCTTAATCGGTATTGTCCTAAAGATGATTTCCCAGTTCCAATTACAGAACTCTTAATTGATGCGACGGCCGGCTATGAAGTACTTTCTTTCATGGATGGATATTCTGGATATAATCATATCCGAATGGCCCCAGAAGATGAGGAATATACAGCCTTCAGAGCTCCTCAAGGTGTGTTTTGTTATCGGGTGATGCCCTTTGGTTTAAAGAATGCAGGTGCAACATATCAACGCGCCATGCATCGTATCTTCAAACCTTTTCTAGGGAAGTTTGTTGAATGCTATGTAGATGATTTGGTGGTTAAATCCAAACAACGTTTTGATCACTTGACTGATTTGGAAGTCGTATTCCACAAGCTTCGACAACATAATTTGAAGATGAACCCCTTAAAATGTGCTTTTGGGGTAACCTCAGGAAAATTCCTCGGCTTTGTTGTATGCCATCGTGGTATTGAAGTCGATCCTGAGAAGACCAAATCAATCCTTGGTATGTCACCTCCTCAGAATTTGAAAGAATTAAGAGGACTTCAAGGACACTTAGCCTATATTCAGCGTTTCATCGCCAATTTGGCAGGCAAAAGTTTACCCTTTACCAAATTATTGAAGAAAGGAGTCACTTACCAATGGACTGAAGAATGTCAAGAAGCATTTGATGTTCTCAAGAAATACCTCTTGAGTCCACCAGTACTTATGCCACCTGTTGAGGGTAGACCTCTTATCCTCTATGTGACAGCTTTAGAGCGATCATTGGGTGCCTTTCTCTCTCAAAAGAATGATGCTGGGAATGAAAATAGTCTCTACTATCTCAGTAGAACTATGCTTGAAGCAGAAACCCGGTATTCAAGTATTGAAAAGTGCTGCCTAGAATTAATCTTTGCAGTTCAGAAACTGAGACACTACCTGCAACATCATGAGGTCCAATTGGTATCTCGTAATAATCCGCTCAAATTCATCCTTAGTCGTCCAATGCTTACAGGACGTCTGGAAAGATGGGCGGTTATTCTACAGCAGTTCGACATTCAGTATGTGTCTCAAAAGGCAATTAAGGGCCAAGCTCTGGCTGATTTCCTGGCTGAACATCCTTCAGTGGAAGACACGTATTCAGATATCGAACTCCCTGATGAAGAAGTTTTCCCTATTCAAGAGAGTCCTCATACATGGGAAATGTATTTTGATGGTGCTTCTAGAAGTCCAACAGGGATGAAAATGGAAAATCCTAAATTCAACAAAGTTGGTTTAGGAATTGTGCTCATTTCTCTAGATAAGGCAGTGTTACCTTATTCCTTTTTGTTGTGGGAAGGTGGTACCAATAATGAAGCTGAATACCAAGCTCTCATTACAGGCTTGGAGTTAGCGCTTCAAGCACAAGTGAATCACTTAAAGGTGAAAGGTGATTCAGACCTGGTAATCAAACAAGTCAATGGGGATTATGCCATCAGAAAAGAAGAATTAATCCCTTTGTATGATTACGTCAGAGAGTTAATGTCGGAATTCTCTTCAGAACCGACATTTTCTTATGTCCCAAGATCACAAAATGCTCAAGCTGATGCACTGGCTAATATAGCCACAGCTTTAGCAGATCCAAATCGGGACGAGATAACCATCTGTATTGCCCACCGTCGTGCAATTTCACCTTATGTTCAAGTCAGAACAGAGGAAATTAATGAAATTAGTCCCATTCCTGAACCGTATGGTCATACTACAGGATGGATGTCACCTATCAAGGAATACCTTCAAAATGGAACACTTCCACCTGATAGAGCCGAGAAAGAACAAATTCAGCGACGTGTGGTCAATTTTACTCTTTATGATGGTCCAAACCACCTCGAGGAAATTCTCTACAAACGTGGTTTTGATGGAGTTCTCTTCAGATGTATTGATGGTGAAGAGACAATGGCTGTCATAAAAGAAGTGCATGCGGGAGTCTGTGGTGCCCACCAGTCTGGACATAGACTGTCTGATCAAATTCGAAGGCTTGGATACTTCTGGCCTTCAATGATACAAGATTGTGTTAATTTCACAAAGAATTGTCATTCATGCCAAGTATATGCCAACTTCATTCATCAACCTCCAGAGTTGCTTCATACAGCTAAATACTCATGGCCATTTTCCACATGGGGAATGGATGTGGTGGGACCTTACCCTTCAGCTACGGTCAAGCAGTTTAAGTACATTCTTATTGCTACTGATTTCTTTTCCAAATGGGCAGAGGCAGTACCTCTCAAAGAAGTCATTTCTAAATGCATTGTTAGCTTCATCAAGTCTAACATCATTACTAGATTTGGTGTCCCTCATACCATATTGACGAACAACGGCACCAATTTCTGTTCTTCTGAGGTAAAGAAATTGTATCAAGAATACAACATTAAGTCCAACCATTCATCTCGATATCATGCAGCGGCTAATGGCCAGATAGAGGCCTTCAACAAGACTCTTTCAAATATACTGCAAAAGATGGTGGATAAAGATAAGAGTTCATGGCCTGATAAACTCTTTCATGCTTTATGGGATTATCGGACTACCACTCACAATGCAACGCGGTCTACTCCATATTCATTGGTATATGGAACAGAAGCAGTCTTGCCAATTGAAGTTCAATTGCCCTCACTCAGAATAGCCATTTTTGATCAGTTATCAATAGATGAGCAATCCCAAAAGCGGTTGAATGAATTGGAACAGTTAGATGAGAAAAGATTGTGCACTTTGCACCACTTGGAAATCTATCAGAATCGGATAGCACGAGATTTTAACAAAAAAGTTCGTCTTCGTTCATTCATTCAGGGAGAATTGGTATTGGTTCTCAAAGCACCAATGATACTAGGAAAGAAGCCTCCCAAGCTTGAACCAAAATGGGAAGGACCTTATTCAATACATAAGGTCTACTCCAATGGAGCGTATTCTCTGATCTCAATGGATGGAGAACACATCACGACTCCAACTAATGCCAGATTTCTGAAGAAGTATTTTGTATAAACACAAAATATTGTTCCCAGAACCAAGACTCTTACAATTGGTTCATACAGAAATGGTCCAGTATGACCTTAAACTGCAACTTCGTCCAACATGACGTTAAACTGTGTCACCTTCAATGTCCGAGATGACATTAAACTATAAATTGTCCGAGATGACATTAAACTATATTGTGTCCTAGCAACATGACATTAAACTGTGTGGCACTTTCATCGTCCAGCATGACGTTAAACTGTAAAAAGTCCCCATAACTGATATCCTCATATTGGTTCACCCTAGTCCTAGCTACATGACTTTAAACTGTACCGCACCAGTTCATCCTTGCTATATGACGTTAAACTATACAGCAATGGTCCAGTATGACCTTAAACTGCAACTTCGTCCAACATGACGTTAAACTGTGTCACCTTCAATGTCTGAGATGACATTAAACTATAAATTGTCCGAGATGACATTAAACTATATTGTGTCCTGAAAAAATGACATTAAACTGTGTGGCACTTTCATCGTCCAGCATGACGTTAAACTGTAAAAAATCCCCAAAACTGATATCCTCATATTGGTTCACCCTAGTCCTAGCTACATGACTTTAAACTGTACAGCACCAGTTCGTCCTTGCTATATGACGTTAAACTATACAGCAATGGTCCAGTATGACTTTAAACTGCAAATTCGTCCCACACGACATTAAACTGTGAAAAAGTTCCCTAAACCGTCCAACATGACCTTAAACTACATCATCCCTGGTCCATGTATATGACCTTAAACTATTTGCAAATCCCTTATGTCCAGCAAGACGTTAAACTGTGAAGTCCTAAACTACATGACGCTAAACTATATAAAACTCCCTCACGTCCGAAAAGACGTTAAATTATATAATCATCAAAGGTCCAGCATGACATTAAACTGCACCATCCACGGTCCATGCATATGACCTTAAACTATTCGCACTTTCGTCCGACATGACGTTAAAATGGTACACTCTTTTGTCCTTACTTCATGACATTAAACTGAACAGTCCCCCTTTCGTCCAATATGACGTTAAACTATTTTTCCCCATCGTCCTAACTACATGACGCTAAACTGTACAGAAAATCCTTGATATGTCCTACATGACATTAAACTGTTATTTTGTCCCTGCTACATGACACTAAACTGTGCAGCACCAATAGTCCTAACTGCAAGACTTTAAACTGCATAGTCCCTTTTTTTAATGTCCTACATGACATTAAACTGTGCATCGTTAAGGTTGTTATTACCTCTTGTTTCTCACACCGATTATGAATCACGTGAGCTTAGAGCGAACATCAACCATAACACTCCCTTTGGGCCACTAACCATGTGTAAGTCCCAACAACATTTTTTATTAGATCATTGTCCACAAGAACAACATGATCATTAATTCATTCTTTAATTGAACTACACGGACTTTGATCCTCGCCCTCCAGGCTGGGTATGTAGGCAACCTCCCAGGGTTCAAACCCCAAAAACAATCTCTTCACATCGGTTCACCACAACCTCATATGATGTTGATTTGTGAAACCGCCCCTGGAATCAATATCTTTACATTGATTCACTTTCATCCTTGTTATATGACGTTAAACTATACAACACTTTTGTCCGGTACGACAATAAACTACAAATTTCTTTGATTTCCTCATTTGAGAAGGAACCATTATTGACATTGATTTTTTAAATCATGTTTCATTTTCAAAAGACTACGTGCATACATGGTAATGCCTAAACTTTTTATCTCAGGTAAAACCATCATTGCACTAAAGTCCCCTTTCACCCTTCACATGTATGAACCAAATTTCTACAAAGGGTAGTTCTAGAACTACGTGGACTTGATTCCAATCCTTATGGGATACGTAGGAACATTCGAGTGTCCCTCGAATCCAGTCCCAAGTCTTTTGGGCCTAACCCCAAATTTCACTTTCAGTCCCTTGGCTGAAAAGTCCTCATGAAAACACACACTGTGTATTCATTATTATGGTCTGAATTTTATGACCCTAAACTAAGATCATTCATACTTTCGTCCTGCACGACGTTAAACTGCATTTCAAGAACTACGTATGGCTTGATTCTCATTCTTATGAGATATGTAGTGAAGTCCAAGTTTCAATTCAGGACCCAACCACAACATGATTATGGTTTTCATTGACCTATGTATCTCTATATACATTAGACAATACCCATCTTTATGTGTTATAATCCTAAACTTAAATATTTTCAGATCTTCATAACCCTTTTCATGACTTCTAGTCACAAAAATGTCAAACTTCTGAGAATTCTTTTTCCTGACTATGCAGCACGTGCCCATAGGTGGCCTTGCATAAGCAGTCCACATAACAGACTTGTTAGCCAAAAGATGCTATTCATTTGACCATGCATCCAATGCCCATAGGTGACCCTGCATATTTCAACCCCCTAACGGGTTTTGTTAAATAATAGTAACTTCATTGTTGGGAAGAATGCATCTTTTGTCCTTATTTGTCTTAAACGACAGTATGTAGGGATCCACAAAAAAAAAAGCCATCCTTAACATATTTGTCCCATATCCTTTTTCATGATCTGAAAGTATTCAAGTCTATGGTTTATTCTTCTTCCCTACATTTGGGTCAGACCTTCGTAGGAGTGATATTCATCCAGTTCTTCGATATTCTTGTTTAGAAATATCTTCTCCATATTCAAGTACCTCTTTCCATACAACAAACTCTATACTTTAGAAAATTTGAATCTCCATAAACATTCACTGGCTTTTAGCACTAGGAAAGTAAATTTCTAGGAGTTCTTTTGCCTGGCTATGCAGCACGTGCCCATAGGTGGCCTTGCATAAACAGTCCACATAACAGATTTGTCAGCCAAAAGATTCTATTTATTTGACCATGCAGCCAATGCCCATAGGTGGCCCTGCATATTTCAACCCCCTAACGGGTTTTGTTAAATAATAGTAACTTCATTCTTGGAAACTACTTCTTCTAATTCCTTTTAGATCTTTTTTCATATCATTCCTCAGATTCAAATATTCTTAAGCCATAGTTTACATTTTTTTCCCTCATACTTGAGTATGGTAACATGTTTTCATATAAATTGTCAAGGAATTGAATCCATTTTTAATCCATTTTTGGTCAAAGCTATTTCGACCTTAAACATTAGCCCCTTTATGTCCGGCATGCATGACTTTAAAATGCCCACAAAAGACAAAGGAACTCTGAATAAAATTCAAGTTCCAGCACACTTGCGCACTGCCCTCTGTGCCCTAAAGTCTTGTGCACCCCCTTTTCCTTTGGATGGATTCAATTTCCTCAGAGTCAAATCCTCATTTCTCTCCGGATCCAACTCTGAGGGGGGACTTTTGTTGATGCTCCTTTCGTCACAGAATCTAAAGATCGGAAAAGGGAATATCTGAGCTCAAAGTGATTCAGCCTTTGAAGAAAATATCAAAAATCAACAAAGGAAGGAAGAAATGATCAAAAGCAACCTCACCGCGCAAGTTATCTAACTGGCGCGCAAGTGTACGTGCGCGGCCACCTTGGTCACGCAGGTGACTTGCACGACCTAATTGGTAACCGCCCGGTAACCGCCCGGGGTCTTCTTTTGCCTATAAATAGACCCCGTGGGCCCCCCATTCGAGAGGATCTTTTTCCAGAAACTCAGATTGAAGCTCCCGACGCCCAAGTCTCTTCTCAATGCTTCCGAAACACTTCTAAGGTAATTTCTTACCTAGAACGGAAGATCTAAAGAGAAGAAGGAAGGCCTAAGTGTTGAAACTGATCAAACACTTGCGCGCCGACTTTTTTTCCTTCAATAGAACTTGCGCGTCCCCTTTCTGGAAGAACCTCAAGAACATTCTAAAGGGTTTAAAAAAGAGTCGCTCATGTATTTTAATGCTGGTTGAAAATCGCGCAAGTACACTATGTATCGCGCAGGTATACCTGCGCGACCAATACTTGCGCGCCCATGGAAGACTTGCGCGCCTTGCAAGACTTGCACGCCCCTATCTTTTTAGGTGCCCATCTTGCCCATTTTTACCCCTCTTAAGCCATTTCACCTTTCCTTTTCAAGATTCAGTCTTCAAGACACTCTTCAAAGCCATTTATGGCATGATTTCTTGATTTGACTTTCTTATCTGAAAGGAATTCTGTGGAATCTCTCTCAAAGTCTAGTGATTTAAATATCCTTATGTCACTAAAATACGGAGAGTTCATTCATTCAACCTCATCCTTTAAGATGAGAGAATCT
Organism: Viscum album; assembly: GCA_963277665.1. NCBI lineage: Eukaryota > Viridiplantae > Streptophyta > Magnoliopsida > Santalales > Viscaceae > Viscum > Viscum album. The sequence goes on along the minus strand of OY728135.1, from coordinate 863,503,118 downwards.
TAACCTGGGTCTCCTTTTCAGGAATAATCCCCAGTTATAAAACCTTTAATCTGGGCATCCTCCTCAGGAGTAAGCCACAATCAAAACCTTTAATCTGCGCATCTTCCTCAGGAGTAAGCCCCAAATTCTTAAAGTTCTCAAATATGGGAATCCTCATCAGGAGTAAGCCCCAATCATGTCCTTTAATCTTGGGCATCTTTCTTAAGAATAAGCCCCAACCTCAAATATGGGCATCCTCCTCAGGAGTAAGCCCCAAACCTTAATCCCTAACCTGGGTCTCCTTTTCAGGAATAAGACTCAGTCATAACCTTGGGCTTCCTTTTCAGGAGTAATCCCCAAGTCCCTTAACCTGGGTCTCCTTTTCAGGAATAAGACTCAGTCATAACCTTGGGTCTCCTTTTCAGGAATAAGCCCCAAGTCCCCTTAAATTTCTCTTAACCAGTCATAATACAACTTTGATTTGGGTTTCCTTTTCAGGAGTAAAACCCAATCATAAGTCCCCTCATAACTTAGGCATCCTCTTTAGGAGTAAGCCCCAAGATTAGAGTATTCAAATCTCCATGAAGCACATATAACTTTATGGACCCTGTTCATGGATTTTCTCCCTAAAAGTAAATCCTAAAACTTCATCTATCTGGGAAGTCATCCATACATAAGCCCCAAACAAATTCTTATGATTGCATCTTTCATGGCACAATTGTCTAAATTTTACCAATACCTCTTGTTTCTCACACCGATCATGACTCACGTGAGCTTAGAGTGTAAAAGTAATTATGACATTCATCTTTGAGACATCAATCATACACATCATACTCCATTTCTCGAACTACGTGGGTTCTGATTCCTTTTCCAAAACAAAGGATACGTAGGTAGCCCATTTATGGGTTCGATCCCAACTTTGAAATAATCTCTGTCCTTCTGAATGACGATAAACTTCAAGTGCCCCACTGAGTGGCTTTAAAACCAGCCTGGTCATCATAATGACCATGAGACTTTTATATAAATATTTTGAAGGATACCATTGACCAAGAATCTCTAAACAGATATAGATGATTCTCTATTGATGAAGAACCTCGAATACATATAAAAGATTCTCTAAATTTCTTGCATATTTAATCATTGATTGTTAAAACTAAAGGAAAGCACATTTTTTTTACTTGGTAATGTAATAAGGATTCACGAACATAACTTAAATCTATAAAGAGAGTCCCGGAGTAGACAATAATTCCCCTCAAAAAGGTGTGATGAGTCTGACCTCCCATCCTCTCGAACAATGCAAATTCCTAAGCCTCATTAGTCCACAAGCTAATGAGTGCCTGCCTTTGGAAATTAGGTCCAAACGGATGTGGAATCGTTGGATGTTTCCGGTTCTACGAACAAACCCGTTAGAAACCGATCGGAACGTTTGAATCTCCCGTCCAGGAGGTCATCCTCGGATTCCGTGCGAAACACTCGTGGAGACCAGTGGGTGTATAGAATGTCCATGATAGGGACACCCCGTGTGCGAGGCATGGGGTGAGGTCATGGTTTAATGTCAGGTGCTGAGGACGATGGTTCTTGGAAGTTTAACGTCTTATAGCTCAGACAAGGTGGGTTCACTCTGCACCCCTAGGACTTACAGAACCGGTACCCTCTGCACCTTGGTGAAGAGAGGGGACATGCAATGATGTGGCTTGGGGGTGTCATGGAGTGAACCTTTGGGGGTCCATGTTAGCGTGGCTATGTGAATAAGCAATACCCATTAGTGTGCCTATGCATAGAAGCATGAGGTGACACAACGCAATAGGAAGTATCATCCAAGGGAATTTGAAATTACATCATGCAAACCTAGAGGGTTGCATGGGAAAAGGAATTTTAAAGTAGAGGGGTTCGTAGGCAGGGGCCTTGTGAAGCTCTGCTGTCGCACATGGTGGAGGGTACTTTTGAAGGGGTGTGCTTCACATGGTGGGGCGTCCCAGCCTATGCATAGGGAAGAGGTGCATATAGGGGGTTCTTCGCGATGTGGAATTGTATTCACAGAGAACTGCCTTGTGGATAAAAAGTTCCTCATGAATCAAGGTATCATGGAGCAATGTTCTTTTCGAAGTACAATGACCATGCCTTATCAAATTTATATCGTGTACATGAAGGGTGTTTCGTGAAGCATAAACACTTTGTGACAACCCGGATCCCCTTGGGGATCCTCTTCCTTCGCAGAGGCCCTTAGGCTCCACAAAATGAATCCCTCTCAAAAGAGGGGGTTAAAACAAGGCAAAGGCGAGGCACTTTGCAGAGTAGAAGTACCTTTCACAGCTCAGGGTTCGCAGAGCAGAAGGTGCTTTGTGATTCGGGAGCTAGGAAGTTGAATGGTCAGATGATCCACCTATTGGACATGGGGAATGGCCGGTATTTATAGGGGAGAGGTGCCTCGAAGCAGTGTGTGCTTGGTTTGAAGAGAGAGTTAGCTCCGCGGAGGACTGCAAACATAAAATTCGGTCACGGAGCGTTACCGCCTTCTAGCTTTGCAGTGGGTCGCGAACGTCAAACACGGTCACGGAGCGTTACAGCCTCCTTGCTTCACAGCAGGCCGTGAACGTCAAATGCGGTCGCAGAGCATTACCGCCTCCTTGCTTCGCAGCGGGTCGCGAATGTCAAATGCGGTCGCGGAGCATTACCTCCTCCTTATTTCGCGGTGGGTCGCAAATATCAAATGTTGTCGTGGAGCGTTACAGCCTCCTTGCTTCGTGGTGGGTCGGGAATGGCAAAGGGGTTCATGGAGCTTCCTGCCTCTTTGCTTCATGGAGGGTCGCGAAGAGCAAAGGGTTTCACGGAGCATCCCGCCTCCTTGCTTCGTGGCGGGTTCACGAATGTCAAATGTGTTCACAGAGTGTCCCGCCTATTTGCTCTGTGGGGCACTGCGTTACAAGAGGGACTCCACAAAGTGGCTTTGCGAGGAACCCATCAGGTTTGGGTATTCTTCTCCTCCCCACGTTTCGGCATCAAAAAATGACCCCCCCAGACTTGGAGCCATGGAGACATCAAGGGTCCAAGTTTGAGGGTCAATCACCAAAATCCTCAGTCGTTCACGACGCTACCTCGCGGAGAGGGCATACCAAGCTGGAAAGAGAATCTTCGGCTGGATGCGCCACAAAGCATGCTTTGGTCGAGACATTCTGCGAAGCTCCAAGGGTCCCTCTCCTATAAATAGGGGACCTGAACTCTGTTTTGTCTTTTCTCTTCTCTATGATTTTGGAATTTAGCGCTCTCTATTCTAAAATCTCTGCGTACTCCGTGATTGCTCTCAATGAATTGGGTCTTTTCATCGTGGTGCACAACATGTTTTTGACTCTGCAACAGTGCTTCACGATTTTGCACTTGAAGGCGTTGGCAGGACTCTGCGAAAAGGATACGTGAGTTCTAAGGGGTGGCATGGTAAGGTATCAGTGCCATGGATAAAAGGGGCATGTGGGTGTGTCCCTCTCACCAAAAGAAGCGGTATATGATTTATCTTTTTTTCCTTTAAGGTGAATGGTTTTTTTGAACCAACATGCCTAAGATAGCAAGTCACGACATCTCCACAAGAATCAAGCTGTATAAAGGCATTGAAAAATGGTATGGCATGTGAACGATACCAAACATGGTGTCCCCTTGAGTGAGGAAATTATGATACAGGGTCGTTTTTCATCGTGCGACCAGGACGATAATGTCAGAGTTTAGGTTCATGTGACAGGACCATGCATTCATTTTAATGTCATGTGGCACAGACGTAGTAGAGACAAGGCTAAAGGGGAATGTGAATAGTGTAATAAAATGTACCTGACATGAAGGATGACATAATCCCATACCACACCGAATGCGATTCTGTGAAAGAAACCTTGGTCCAATGGGCCACAATAATGGTGAGAGGGTAAGGGGTATGAAAAACTAGATCCCAATTGAGATGGACCCAAAAAAGAGACGTCTGGGTGTTCTTATGTATCCCATGAGGATGGGAATCAAGACACACATAGTTCTAAAATAGATCTTAGTTTATGGTCTTAGAGATCAGACCATGGAGAAGGGAAGTCGGTGTGGAGCCTCGAATGACACCTTTACCGCAGCTCTGTCCCCTAACATGCAAATGTGCACTGTGGGATAGTGTCAGGAGTGTCAAAATTTCACATGGACATGAATGGGTGGAAAATGATGTGAATCATGTAACCAACATTCATGGATTAAAGGGGATGACATGATGATGGAGGATGACTATTGATCGTGTTCAAAACATAGCTTCCATATCGTGTTAGCCAGTAATGAGGACAAACAAATGAGCGTCGGATGCTGACCATATTCGCAACGCGGGACATGTATCGATTTGTTGTCTAAAACCCTTGAGGACGTTGGCCCTTGAAGGTAGAAGAGACCTTAGGCATGGAATCCTTGCCATTTGGGGGTCCCTTGGGGTGTGAAAGATTATGGAATCCCAAATAAAGGGGAATAGGAATCCTGAAAAATTGGCGAAAGCATGTCCAGGTAAAATACGACACTCCAAACACTGAACCAGAGTACTCTTAGATAGATTGGTGATTCACCGAAGAGGGTCGAGGACGGTTCTCAAAATTAGATTAAAAAATTTTAAGGGATGAGTATAGAATAATGGGATAGAGAACTCTCATTAGGGAGAGGTATGTGGGGTGGTCATTACAAACCCAACGTGTATGAGGACTTATTCCATTACCACACCATATAATCCCCTCCACGGGAAAGGGTGGGCCAAGGGGCCAAGGTTAAAGGGAGATTTCTGAGATATGGAGTTGGCCCCAATGTCTAGAAGTTAGGGCGCTCCTACGTATCCCATGAGGATGGGAATCAAGCCACACATAGTTCTTGAAGGAAGTAAGTGGCAGTTTATAGTCATATTGTAAGGACGTAAATGGGTATGATACCCCACATACCGGAGGCGTAAAATGTGGGGAATAACCTGATGTGAATGAGGGCATAATCCCATACCACACCATACACTCTGGTTAAGAACTTGGGTCGGGGACCGAGAAGTAAAGGGGCCGAAAAAGGCCAGGGGCATGAGGATGGGCCTCGGTCGGAAATGCCCAACTAGTTTGCAGTTTAACGTATTGTAGTGAGGATGAGTATGGATAATGTATCTCATCTGGGGATGTGTACAACACTATGAGTAACCCGACGTGAATGAGGACATAATCCCATACCACACCGTACAATCCCATTAGAACTTTGGTCGGGGCCCGAGAAGGCCAAGGGGCTAGAAAAGGCTGGGGGCTTGAGGGTGGGCCTCTATCAGAATGGACCAACTAGTTTGTAGTTTAACACCATGAATTGAGGACAAATAAAGGGGTAATATACCCCAAACAGGGGGAGGTGTATGGCACATCAAGTAACCCGGTGTGAATAAGGACATAGTCCCATACCACACCGTACAATCTCATAAGAGAGCCTGGGACGGGGGCCCGAAATTGGGCATGAGAAGCACGATAGGGCATGTGATTGTGGTATGGATGATAAATGAATAGAAGGATGTCTCAAGGGGATATTTGTGGCATGGAGAAATAACCCGCCATCAATGAGGACCCAAGTCTGCTCCACACCACACAACCCTAAATGAGAACTTGGGCCAGGGGCCAAAAAGGGCCATGGGGACGGAATAGGCCAAGGGGCCTCAGGCCGAGTGTCTCAACCAATGGTATCCCTATGAACTCTTGTGTGATCACCGCCTCATCAAAACTCCTAAGCCCACATGACCAGTTCTCAGTGTGGGAAACAAGGATCCAGATTCGGCTCTCCCTACTATATAAGGGTCTAGTAGCTGGCATCGACCAAGGGAAGTTCATCGCTTGGATATAAAATGGGGAAGAATAAACCACTGCGCTCAATGTTTGGGACATCATGGGGTGGCCCTAATGACAAAGGATAGCTATTGACCATGTTTGAAACACGGTGTTCTTATAGTGACATGGAATGTGAACAAAAAATGACCATCGACCGCTGACCATATTCACAATGCAGAACTTGTATGAATTTGTCGCTCAACATCCTCGAGGGCATTGGCCCGAAGTGGTAGGAGAGCCCTTGGGCCTAACATCCCTACCATTCGGGGGTCCTTCTGGATGGGATGGATGATGGAGTCCCAATCAATGGATTGGGTGAAGCATAGTTGTACCCATACATTTTAAATTCATCTAGGGCAGTGAAGGAGGAAGACACCACTGGGGAGTGGGACGTATGGTGGAATTGAGATGAGATCGACATGTATCAAGGTAAAAACCCACACCACACCATATGTCTTGACCGGAGGGGAGATTCTGGAATTTGGGTTGGGCCAACAGATGAAATTTTTGGGCATTCCAATGTATCCCATGAGGATGGGAATGAAGCCATATGTAGTTCTTGAAGGCCATGAATTTTAACGTACGGTAAGGACATGGCAGGATAGAAGAAAGGGAAGGGGCACATGGTGAGACCGTTATAATCCTAGCATGAGTGGAGCTAAAGAAGCATACACCATATCATGCAATGACCCTCTGGGAGAACTATACCCAGGGGGGATAGTTAAAGAGAATAGTTTTTTGTTGGGATCAATACGAGACGGTTGATCATTCCTATTTATCCAATAAGGATTAGAATTAATCCATACGTAGTTATTAAGATGCAATTTAACTTCGTGCATGTTGATGCACAGTTTAATGTCATGTAGGACTAAACATTTTAAGGTCGTGTAGGACCATCATCTAGTTTAAGGTCATGTAGGACCAGCATTCAGTTTAGGGTCACGCGGGACCGAACAGTTTAATGTTATGTCGGACCAAACATTTTAGGGTAATGTCGGACCAACTGGGTCAGACAAATTATTACTTGAGAAACATGGCATTGGTTAGAGGAGTTATACGCTCACCATCTGTGGTCACCAGGGAGTATGCTCCATTGGGGTAAACCCTGTGAATTTTGTAAGTTCATTCCCATTTGGTCTCCAATGTGGGTGGTTTTCATACTAGGGATCATTGGAGTTAGGAGGGCCAATACCAAGTCACCTTGCAGGAAAGAGCGGAGGCGAAACTTATTTGTTGAAGGCTATAGCTATCTTATTCAGATGCATTTCCAGATTGTGTAGGGCACGAAGCCTATTCTCGTCAAGCACTTCCAATTCAGCCAAAAGAATTTTGGCTACCTTGTCTGGTGCCTACTGGTAATAGACCTTTGTGCTTAATGAGGGATGATAAATACTGATGGGTAGGACGACCTCAGCTCCGTACACCAGAAAATATGGGGTCACCTGGGTGGAACAACGAGTCATTGTCTGATAAGCCCAGAGAGTGTTGGGGAGCATGTCCACCCAATGTTTCTTATTCTAACCATCCATTTTCTGCATAATTTTAGAGAGGGTTTTGTTGACCGCCTCGATCTATCCATTTTCTTGCGCATGATACCAAGAGGTATGGTTCGAATGGATGTTTTAATTGGTGTACAATTTCTTCAGCTCGACTTCTTGGAATTTGGTGCCATTATCAGTGAGGATGGCGTGAGGGACCCCAAACTGGTAGATTATATTGGAGCTCACGAAGTGGATGATAGAATGTGCTTTGACATCCTTGAGCGGAACTACCTCTGCCCACTTGGAAAAGAAATCTGTAGTGGTCAGGATGAACCTACATTAGTGAACTTTCACCTGTTGATATGGTCCCACGACATCAAGTCCCCACAGCGTAAACGAACAAGCACACCTAGTGGAGTGGAAAGGTTTTGGCGGCTAATGCATGAAGTTATCTTGGATTTTTCACGTGTGACATCTCTTGGCGAACTCGATGCAGTTGTGGATCATGGAGGTCCATAAATATACCAATCTCCGGATCTGGTGGGACCGCTTCGGCCCAGTCTACTGGGTGCCGTAGAAACCGGCATGAACCTACTGCGTGACCTGAGAAATCATGACTCCTTGGATGCAACAGAGGATAACACCATCAAACCCATGCTTGTAGAGGATCTGCTCAAAACTAGGACCACTCTGGAGGGTAAACTGTAGTGCGCAACATTAGATTTTCTCATGCTCCTCCCGATCAGTCGGGAGGTAACCATTTTGGAGATACTAGAAATAGGAGGCTCTCTAGTTGAGGGTCGCTTCAACCACTACATCTGGACAACCTTAGGGTCTTGATGTAGAGGCTCCAGTAGTAAGATGGGTTACCTGCGGGCTGTCGTCATCTTATGAGGTGATAGGAGCAATGAATCTTCAATGATCCACATGTATAATTAGATCACCCTAGTAGGGTTCTGCAAGTGATGTAGCCAGGCCGGACAGGGCATCGTATCGACTGTTCTGAGATCGAGGGAAATGAGTAACTTCTGGCTGAGATGGAAACTGGGCCATTAGATGGAGGGTGTGCTCCAACCATGGTACGAGCCCTAGCTTTCGAATGACGTAGTCACTATTGATTTTCTTGATGACTAGTTCGGAATCCCCTTTCACATGAAAATGGGGAACATTGATCTCAAGGGCCAGCTCGAGGCTAGTAATGAGGGCATGAAACTGTACTTCATTGTTGGTGCAGCCTTCTGACAATAGGAATGAGTATAGCAGAATGGCTTGCTCCAGGGTAATAAATACAATACCCATGCCTACCCTATTGAGCTTGGGATCATTGAGCCTCCTACCGGTGGGGCTACATGAAGCACCATCAAAGTGCATCTTCCAACACAAGATGGCATGATCTACAGAGAGGATTAAATCATTGTGAAAATAAAGGTCCAGGGTTTGGTCTACAGAGGTTGGATGGGAAGATAGAAAATCTTCCAATGCTTGTCCCTGGATTGCTTTCTAAGGGAAAAACCTGATGTCTAACTACTAGAGGAATACTACCCACCGTGCTAGATGACCGGTCAATAAGGGGCAGTTTAGAATGTACTTAAGTGGGTCTACCTGAGACACCAGCTATACCTCATGGTGTTGCATGTAGTTTCTCAATTTCTACACTACAAAAACCTACACAAGGTAGCTCTTTTTGATGGGGTAGTATCTGGTCTCTCTTTCGATGAGCATACTACTGAGGTTGTAGAGATTGTTTCCCATCCACTCATTGTTCTTCTGGGAGAGAAGAGAGCCAAGATATCATTCCAGGGTAGTCACGTAGAGGTTTAGTGGCTTTCCAGAGATGGGTGGCATTAGGACCATAGGCTAGAGAAGATACTGCATGATTTCCATGAATTCGGTCTGACACTCTTAGTCCCATTCGTAGGCAGATCCTTTCTTCATGAGCTGGGAAAAGGGCTTACACTTTCCAGTCAGATTTTCAAGGAATCGGCGTATGTATTCTAAGTGGCCTTGGAACCCTCAAATCTCCCGAATATTTCTTGGGGAAGACATCTAGCTAATTTTCATGATCTTCTCTAGGTCAATTTCAATGCCCCATTACCTGACAACAAATCCAAGGAACTTCACAGAGGTAACCCTGAAAGGACATTTCATGGGGTTCATCTTCAGGTGGCAGGAATGGAGGAAGACGAACACTTTCTCAAAGTCCTGTCATTGGCAGGATATGACCACCAGATCATCCACAACGCAGTTCACTAATGTCCCAAGGATTGGCTTGAATATGCAGTGCATGGCCCACTGATAGGTGGCACCTACATTCTTCAGGCCAAAGGGCATTACCTGATAACAGAAATTACCTTGGATAACCATGAAAGCTGTGGACTCCTCATCCTCAGGGGCCATTTGGATCTGGATGTATCTGTAATAATCGTCCATCAAAAAGAGATCATGGAACTCATCCCTAGCATCGATCAATAGTTTCATCACAGGAAGGGGAAAATCATCCTTTGGATAGTGATGATTGAGATCTCAAAAGTCGATACAGACTCTGATCTGTCCGTTATTGTTTCTTTCTGGCACAATGTTGGCTAGATAATTAGGTTACTGGACCTCCTTGATGAAGTTGGATTTGATTATCCTGTTATCTTTAGCCTAAACCAGGGCACCATGAGAAGGGTGCATCTTTCTGGGAGGCTGCTTGAACCCACGATGATTTGTCAGGAGGCCAAGGCAGTGGACGGATACTCAAGGATCTATTCTTGGCATCTCATCATAACTCTAGGAAATCACGTCACAGTTCTGTTTCATGAAGTCTATGTACCACTTCTGTTCCTTGAGGGGCATGGAGGCACTGATCAATGTGGGTCTCAGATCTGCCTCACTGCCAAGGTTCACCTATACCAGCTCATCGACCATGGCGGAGACGCCCTCTTCAATGGCGAGGGGGTGGGGGAGTGTCCTCCAAATCCACTTCTTCAATCGTGGAGGGATCCCCAGTGGGAGGAGCTTCCTCTGGGTCATTAGATCTTGATTGGAGGTTGATACCAGCCTGGGCAGTAGTGGTCACTGCATTGGGAGATTTTCGAACTGACGAAACCATAGTAATTAAGGAAGATTACCTGATCCCTTTCGGTCTTCGGCCCAAGGGGCCATGCTTGAAGATATCTAAGAAGTAGTGGCGTGTCAGCTTGATCCGGTTAATTCCAGCTCAGCAAAACAGACACGTATGACATACTTTTGTTTCCAGGGGCGGACATCCCGATACTGTATGGGGGTAGGAGGATTTGGGATCACCTGAGCCTGATTTGTGTAAGAGTGTGAGGTGATTCTCTACCGCCACTTGGACTTAGGAATATGCTTCCCTCTTGTAACCGAGACAAAAAAACATTGCCCCATGAAAAGGTTTGTTTCTTACAATCGATGGATCAGGAAGATGTAGGCATCATCCAGACCTTCCCAGGGGTTAGTTGAAACCATGGAGGGATCAACCTCACTTGCCCGAATATGCTTATCCTTTCTCTTTCAATAGTCGTCATCTGGGTAGTGGGATTCACAAGAGTCGAAAGGGGATGCATCACCTTGGAGTACACCTACTCGACCATTAAAGGAGTACATGAGGCATTGGTGATATGATGAGGGGACCGCCGCATGCAGGTGGAGCCTTGGTCTGCCCATTAATACATTGTATGCGGAGTCCGGGGAGACAAACAAAAACTCGGTGTTGAAAACTAGGCCACTGAACTGGGTCTTTAAATGATATTACCGACTCGGGTCTGCTCGGTCCTGTCATATCCCTGGATTCTTAAATTAGATGGAGTCAGGTCATCTTCGGATAAACCCTGCTTCCACATTGTCCCTGTTGGGATAAGGTTAATCACGGAGCCAGTTTCAACAAGATAGTGGAAAACTTCCATGCCATTAAATTGGTAGGTGATGTATAGTGGGAAGATGTGCCCCTGTATGGTAGAGCCTTCATCCTCTCTAGAGAACTAAATGATGACCTACAATTCGGTATTCTAAAACTCTTCAGCATGAAAATCTTCTACAGCTGCAACCTCCATCTCAAACTGGAGGGGGATTCTTAAAGCCTCAGTGAGGGCCTCACACATATATGACGACAGGAAAAGGGCTTCGAGGATGGAAAGCCTCGCTGGGGTGCTAGAAAGGTTCTTGAGAACATCATATTTCCATGTCAGGTATGAAATTCTTCTTGTAGGGGGAGATTTGTGACGGGAGGCATGGCGGGCCCTACCAGCTGGGCCGGTGGCTGACTGGTGCTGGGCATATCCCACTGCTCACTAGTCAAAGCTGAGAGAGTGGCTACCGAATGAGGTCCAGATGACTGAGACCGGACTATAGTAGGGCGAGGCTATTCGTGGCATGGTCGAGGTGGCTCTTCCAGATCCAGTATCACAAACGATGGTGGAGGTGGTCCTGATGACACCAGATGAAAAGGCTGTGCATGCTGAGTTCTGTGATGGCCCAACTGTCTAGTCTTAGTGGCATGCGTGGCCTAACTGAAGGTTCCAACTGATGTGCCTCGATGACCCATATGGTCATGAATCCACTGACGTTGGTGTCGGCTGGGGACGTTGGGGAGGTTTGCCTGGCTCTCCTCCTTATCGGGAGTAATATAGGGATTTACCAACACCATGATATTAACTGAAGCATACCCTTAACTATCACTTGAAGAGTCATCCACTACTTGGAGGATTATGGGAGAAATACCCCTATCAATGGGGCATGAAGTCGCCGAGAGTGTAGGACGATGATGGCATTAGCGGGGCGTGTTTCTTTCCTTTGTGTTGCTGATGCTTGCTCTTATGGGAAGAGGTCGGCTGAGATGATGATGTAGAAGTGGTGGTGATAGCTTCTGAAAGCTCTATCTGATTCAGGCATGCCTAAATGATGCCATGGGCACTGGAAACCATTTTTCAATCCATCCAGTCATCAAACTTTTGGGATCTGGGGTTAGAATCCTGCTACCACTCACCTTAATCATTGCTACTACTGTCTGGACATACAAAGACACCCACCACATATGACGGGGTTGGGTCCAGCTTGACTATGTTTTTATCAATGTTGTCTTGAAGAAAGTCTTTAAACACATAGCACTGCTTGAGGTTGTGCCCTAGGATCTGATGATTGGGGAAGTAGTTGGTGCGATCAGTGAGGTTTGACTCTTCTGGCCTTCTGCACTCAGGCAAATGCAAGATCCCTTGTTCCAAAGCACAGTGAAATACCCGAGAACCAGATTCTCGTTGAACGAGTAGGTCTAGTTTCTTCTGTCTAGGAAGGGGTCCCAAGAGCCTGGCCCTGGTGAGGAGCTGGAGGCGCCTGTCGAGGAGGTGAATCCTAGTTGTCCCGCCTGGGCGGTGGTGGCACATTACGTGGGGGAACCTTCTAATTGTGAGGTGGACTCTGCAGAGCCATAGGTTGCACCTGAGGTGGAGGGCCTCTGCGAGGCTGCGGGGCTGGTGCCACCAGTAGAAATTCTAGTTTCATGGGGGCTTCTATTTGGGCCACCACGGCGGTCTCAACTCTTGTATCCCTCCTTGCTGGAATTACAGGGATCAATGGACGTGCCTAGTTGGCCTGTTGTAGGGCTTCCTCTAGGCGATGGGAATTATCAAGGAAGTCTTGGAACCCTGGAGGGTAGTACTGGGTGATCAGATAAGGAACCAGTTCCGTCTTGACATTCCCTATGCACATCGTGAGTAGTTGATCCTAAGTCAGTGGCATGTCAAGAGAGTATGTGAGCCCCTTCCACAGGGAAATAAAGACCACACCTTAATCATCAATCCTTTTTTGCACTTGAAGAGGTCTGTGATGCTTGTTTTCTAGGTGGTAGAGCTGAACTGTCAGAGGAATTTCTTGCGAAGGTCCTCCCAGCTGGTTACAGATCTGACGAAAAGCTGGCTATACCAAACGAATATCAGCCCCTCCAATGTCTGAAAAAAAAACAGCCGAGCTTGGTAGTCTCCTGTTGTGATGGAGTCCCTATCATGGGCCCACACGTTGATTTTAAGTGGTCCAAGTGCTGAGGCGGGTCCCCTATCCCATTAAAGTGGGAGAATGTGGGATTCCCGAAACCTGGAGTTGCCGACATATCATCCACCCATGCCGAATATGGCTTCCCAATAGGTGGGATTTCCACATATAGTGTTTCCAATGCCTCAAGGCAGGCTATGAGCGCCTCCATAGGATAATCTGGGTGGGGGTCCCAATCGTGACGTGGATCCCTAACTAAGAGTGCGTTGACAGGTTCTTCAACACGGTAAACAGACTCAACGGCCCGTGAAGCGGCTGGTGGAGCGGCCTACGGGGCATCTAGGGGAACCTGAGCTAGATTCCATTGATTATCGCATTGTTCATGAGGGTTTGGTGCGACATATCATGCCCTATTTCCCTGAGATGCGGCTTCAACCCTCTCCATAGGAGCAGCATGATCAGGGTTTCCTAAAGGCACCTCGCTGAGGGGAAGTTGTTCCTGCCCATGCTATGCTGGCCTAGGATTTCCGTAGTTGGTCCTTCGCTCTACGTCTCATTCTTCCAGAAGCTCATCAAACTTCTTCTTCTGTTCAGCAAGTTGATGGCACAATGTGGCCCTTTCAGGGTCCTCCTCCATCTTCTGCACTAAGGTGGATGGGTCAAAGTGCTTGGTTTCTCTGATGTGTTATTTTCCCTTACCGAAATTCCGGCTGAGTACCAATTCCTCGGTGGATGTAGAGAGACCAAGTAGGTTCCTTTACTAGCACGTAACCCATCCTGATGGGTCCAATGGTGGTGGCACGCCCTCGAGGTTAATTCACCATCGAGAAGATCAAACTGATCCTCCTCGTCCGCTATGTCGTCCATGTTGACTGTGAACCTTCCTGGGGGAATATCCTTGATATCACCTAGTAGGTCGGGCTCCCATGGGATATGACTGAGGAGGAGTGTAGCATATTTCCCCCATCCATGGATCTGTGCATAGGGGTATGCCTTCTTGACAATCTTTCAGAGTACCTTGATACTTTGAACGCATTATTGTTAGAGGGTGTTACGACGACCTGGTGACTCAGGGCACTAGGTCTTAGGAAGTGCTACCAGGTCGACTAGTCGCCATTGTTATCCAATCTCATAAAAATGAACTTGGATCCTGGGATTAATCACTCACCGATGACAAAGGAGAAAGTTCATCTCCCAGAGGGTTTGGTGGAAACATTTAACCTCCTCTAGGGTGAGGGATTCCAGAGCATGAAAATTTGGCACGGCCATGGGCCCGAACTTCTCGGGGAAGTGGTCCTCCGTAAGGATGTTCCATAAGATGCTCAGCTCAGATTTAGGGTTTGGACCATGATTTCCCCATTCGTCAACTGAGTGTGGTTGAGGAACTGGTAGCGGCACTGAGGCAGACCACTGGGACGACAGACTGGCCGATGGAGAGTATGTCAAACGGGTTCACTAATCGCTGAATCTTGGGTTGTCCTCCAAAGAGTGTAGCGACCTGGACATTATTTCGCGATAATATGGGATGAAGGCTTCAATTCTTGGTTTAGGGGCCAGGGCTACTGGTGATAGGCCACAATGCTGCTCGCCTTCCATTGGTCTCTAGAATAGATCTATGTGATCTCTTGTTGAGGTAGAGATTGCTTCCGGTGACGATGGTGGTGATTTCACGACCATAACCTGTGAGGTCACCAGATTATCATCCTCCTGGATATACCTACGGAGGGAGACGAGAATCCTATGGACCAAAAATTCAAAGATTATTAGGCCGATGCACATTGTTCCTGCCTCAGCCATTGACTTAGATGAGAGAGAGGAGGGTTCCCGTGTTGAGTCGTACTCCAATTCAAAGTCTGATAAGCGGACCAATTTAATCTCGGTCTATACCTTCCCCAGATTCTTCTTATGGCGGTGACGACCAGCCTTACTACCCCTGGGTGGCTACTCGGGATAGGGCTGATTTCTGACATAGGGTCATTCGGCTGCATTGGTGCTGGGGCGGAGAAGGTTTCCAACCGAGAAAGCTGGAGTGCGAGGAGCACAAGGAAAAATGTCAAAGGTGTAAAGACCCGTAAATTTCAAGGAAATTTTTTTTTCTTAATTTTCTTTGGAATTTTACAAGAACGCAGTTTCTGACGGCGCCTGATTCCGAGGCCCGGTGTGCCTGGAATCATTTTCTGAAGTTTGGCTCAGGTACGTTCAGTGAACGGACGAGCGGGTTTTTCTAACTTTTGAACCGGTGCCCGGAATCGAATTCTGAGGGCACCGATAAAATCGCAGCGCCGGTATTCGCTTAGAAACGCCTCTTCCAGAGTTGCGTTTGCTCGGGTGTGGTTTTTAATTTTCGGGCTTAATGTTAAGAAATAAAATAATTTTGCGACAACTTTATTTTATTTCACTTAAGCCGCTTGGAAGCCACTTGAAGCCACTTAAAGGCGGTTTGAACTGAGTTGAACTGGATAGGGTGCTATCCAGGAATATCCTACCCCCTTGGTAGGATATTTGTGAGGTGGGGCCCGCACGAGCCCCACCGTTTCTTTTCTTCTTAAGTAACGCACCCGCACCCCCCCCCCCCCTATTAAAAGAAGTCAACTGTGCGTTTTTCTGGTTAAGAAACGCCCCATTTAATTAGGTTGTTAATTTGTTACAATTAATTCTTTGAGATTAATTGATCGCTTCTTTTCTTTTGAAATTCAATTTCTTATCTTGTGTTAATAAAATAAGACTTGGGATTATTTTATTTTTTTGAGTCTTGTCACGTTGGGAGGATTTGGGAGGCATGAAGAAGAACATCTTCTTCAACGACGAAGAACGTGAAGAACGAATCGGTCTCCGACGAAGAACGTCGTCACGTCCTTCTTCGGAAGAACGACGACGCGCCATCCCTCGTTCTTCTTTCCACATCAAAGGATGGGAGACGCTGTTCCACCTCGGACAACCTCCGTCTTCGTCTACGAATCCTCTTCCGCGACGACGCGACGCCTTTCCGCGACGACGCGACGATCCCCCTCTTCCGTGACGAGCCTTTCCGCGAAGAACGCCCGCGCGCGACGATCAACGAGGTAGGGATTTTATAATTTTGGAATACCCCTCTTTATATTCCCATGAACGTTCTTTAAAAACTTAAAAGCCGGTTTCAAATGAACAATTTTATTTTATTAAAATTGTTGGTTCATGTGTTGAACAATTTCTCCCGTTGTTTATCTCTAACGCGGAGGGTGCGGGCCAAACGAACACGGCCCGGCGACCCTCCGTCGTTCTTCGTTTTGTGCGGTTTTAGCGGGCGACGACGGAACGTGCCGCTTCGGATGTTTGACAATTCCGCAGTAAAGAACGGATCCCGGGAGGAGCAATGGCGCAGATGGGAAGAGAATCGGACCACCGGAGCGATCCCGGTGGCCCGCGGAACTCGCCGGCGGCGGCGGCCAACGGACCCGCGGCCGCGCGGGTCCGGTTCCCCCGCGCGGGACGCGGCTCTGCCGCGTCCGCGGTTCACCAGCGCGGCCCACACGGGCCGCGGTTTCCTAAGGCCGCGGGTCAATGCCCGCGGCGCCTGGCACTCGGCCGTCCGGCCGGGCCGCGCCCCGGTCGGGCCGGACCGGGCCAACCGGATCGGGTCGGACCCGGGTCGGGTCGACCCGGTTCGGGCCGACCCAGGGGGGTCGGGCCGGGCCGGGCCCGTACCCCCCCTTCTTCGGACGTTTTCGTTCAAATGCCCGTATCTTGAGCTACGGGCCTCCGAACGACGCACCGTCAGTGGCAACGCGATCCTTGGATTGAGACGGTCGTTTCGGTATACTATACTCAAGGTGCACCTTCCTTTTTGGGTGCCTACGTAGTTAAAACTCCGTAGTTAAGCGTGCTTGGGCTAGAGCAGTGATCAGGATGGGTGACCTCCTGGGATGTTTCCCAGGGTGGGTGTGAGACGGAAAGGCCAATAACTAATAGACTGGGCGTCCGATTGACGCGCCGTCTGTTTCGTTGAATTCCTCTAAGCGAGACAGATCTTTTGGCATACTCCGCCCGAGGTTTGGACGCAGGTGGAGTACGGTCGGGTTGGTTTTTCCTTAAAAACCAACCGGGCCCCTGGGACGAAAAAGCCAATAACTCTCAGACCGGGCGTCCGATTGACGCGCCGTCTGTTGCGTTGAGTTCCTCTTGATGAGACGGAACTTTTGGCATCCTCCGCCCGAGTTTTGGATGCAGATGGATAGTGGCCGGGTTGGATCGCACTGAAATCCAACCGGGCCCCTGGAACGGAAAAGCTGATATCTTTCAGACCAGACGTCCGTTTGACAAACCGTCAGCGGCATTGGTGATCACGTTGAAATACGGTCCCTATGAGTATACCCTGTGAGTGTTCGGGGTATAGTTGAGTTACGGCCGGATTGGTTCGCTCACGAAACCAACCGGGCCCCTGGGACGAAAAGGCTAATAACTCACAGACCGGGCGTCCGATTGACGCGCCGTCTGTTGCGTTGAGACCCCTATGACGAGGCGGTCCTTCGAGATACTTCCTTGCGGGACTTTGTGATACTTGGAGTGTCGACCAGTAGCTCGTGGAGCGGACCCTCCCGGAGATGAGCGGGCGGAGCACGGAGACCGTGTAGCTGACTGAGATCCGACGACTGTTGATCGAACGACTCGGTGTGTGACAGAGGTGCGCTTGGTTGTAGCGGCACATGGGAGCACTTGGTTGTAGCGGAAGACCCACGACATAGGTGCGCTTGGTTATAGCGGCACATGGGAGCGCTTGGTTGTAGCGGCAGACCCACGACAGTTGTGCGCTTGGTTGTAGCGGCACATGGGAGCGCTTGGTTGTAGCGGTAGACCCACGACAGAGGTGCGCTTGGTTGTAGCGGCACATGAGAGCGCTTGGTTGTAGCGGCAGACCCACGACAGTGGTGCGCTTGGTTGTAGCGGCACATGTGAGCGCTTGGTTGTAGCGGCAGACCCACGACAGAGGTGCGCTTGGTTGTAGCGGCACATGGGAGCACTTGGTTGTAGCGGCAGACCCACGACAGAGGTGTGCTTGGTTGTAGCGGCACATGGGAGCGCTTGGTTGTAGTGGCATACCCATGACAGAGGTGCGCTTGGTTGTAGCGGCACATGGGAGCGCTTGGTTGTAGCGGCTGGCCCGCATTACTCGATAGGTGGAGTACTACAGCAGTCTTAAGTTAGTGGGCAGTACCTCGGAGTTGTGACAGGACCACTGTACACTCCAGAGACGGAGCTCTTCAGCAGTTATGGTTTCAATGATGAAAATCCTGGTTTGAGCTGAGACTTTTGACCTTGTGTTTGCCTCATGATTGAGATGGGTTACTTGATAACTTAGGTATATGTATGGGCATATATCTAAGTAGAGGTTATCTGTTGAGATCTTCTTTGTGGTTATCCTTGTTGGTTTTATAGAGACCTTGAGGGTCTCGGGGTCCCTACTGAGTGTCGTTATACTCACCCTTGCACGGGCTATGCCCGCACCTCGTTGTGTTGGTTGCAGACAACAGGAAGTGCTGATGGAGGCCGAGTGTTCGAGGACTAGACAGTACCCGGAGGTGGACTACACGACGAGTCAGTACCTGGAGGTGGACCACTGGGCGTGATGTGCTCAGAGTGGTCGGCGGGACCCGAGGAGCATTGGAGCTATCTGTACCCACCCCTCAGGTGGGATTTCCAGTGGACAGCTCGGTGTAGTGGCTTTTACTTTACAGTTGCTGTTTTCCCTTTCGAGTTGTAATTTACTTTCAGTTGGGTTTGTATACTGGCCCATTTACTTTTCCGCACTTCATTTGTACTCTGTTTTTACTTAGTGTTTACTTTTCCGCTTGCTTACTCTGTGGTGCTTGTTTACTTTACAAAGGCAATGCCTTCCCTTTTTATCGGGATTTTCGCCTTGGTGCTAGTCGCCAGCCCCTGGCCTATGGAAGGTGGGCTTGGGGTAGTCACGACACGGGCCCCGAGGACGGGTCGTGACAAAAGGGGACCTGGGGAGGACCTCCATGGGTAGCACAAGAGTAGAAAAGACCTCCGCTGAAACTGGTAAAAGCTTGGGGAGGACCTCCACGCTTGTTTTAGATAGTTACCTTAGTACGAAGAGGGTCCTTGTACCAGTCTAAATGCACATGGGTAGGACCTCCATGCTGGGTGCAGGTAGATTGATGCTGGCCTTCACCCCTCCAGGTGCCGAGGTGAGGAGGACCTTCACCAGCTACTGAAAGGACTCGAGGAGGATCCCCACATTGAAGGGAGACTAGATGCGCAATGTACCTGCACTGGTTTTCAGGGGCAAGAGGAATGACTCCATACCCAGTGTAATGGGCACAAGAGAGGGTTTCGTACCTAGTGTCACCCTCTTTGGGAAGACCCACATTTTGATTGATGGTAGCAAAGGGTGGACCTCCATACAGAGCCTTGACACAGGGAAGGCTCATACACCCCATGGTAGTGGCATATGGAGGACCTCCGTACTGGGTGACATCGCTACGGGTTAACTCGTGGCGGCCACTTCTTGTACAAGAAACCAAGAGAGTCGACCCAGTCTGCCCGTGGGGCAGTTGGGGCCTCGATCCTGGTCGGGCGTATAAGTTCCCCTACTCAGTGTATATAGGAAACTAATTATATGCGTTGGCGGTGGCTCGGGTCATATTAGATGTCGATGTTGATGACCCTTATATGGAATCCTCTTGAGCTTGCGCCAGACGCTGGCATCGGGTCGAATGAATCAGGACTGGTGGAGAAGGAATGTTTCTTACCTGCCCCTCATCCAGTAAGATTGGGTGGTAGCACTGATGCGGCCGGGTGGGAGTCCTTTCTGGGAGCCCCTAGAATGGTACTCTTACTAGGCTGGCCCAGACCTCACCTACCTCATCGACGTAGGGCAGGGAGTCATCAAAGGGCTCCAGGGACAGGCTCCTGAAATAGTTGTATGTCGGGGTGGGGAGCAATTCCTCCCTGCATGGCCCTCAGGGACAACATTGACAGAGAGGCGCAGACACCTCCTAATCCAGGAAGGCCATATCCTGGGTTGGGATTAAGCCCTCCTCCTCGTAATGGCGCATGAGGTCATTGATCACCCTTTTTTGGATGAACTCAGACAGGGAGAGGGGGCGTGGGCGCCCCATGGTCATAGACATAGAGGTCGTCGTGGAAGAGGTGAAGCCACATAGAACAGATGGGTTGGCACTACCCCTACCCCTGCGTCAATGGGAAGGAGGTGATCGCACCCCTGGAGAAGCAACTTGATTCCTAAGAAGCAGGGATATTAACTCATTAGTTCTGCATGAAAAAGGAATCGACAACCAATGCCCCAGTTCCATCCCCTCTTCCATGATAGGTAAAAGGGATCCATGACAACAACGTCGTAGAACAGGATGCCCAACGTTTGACTGCACCAACTTCTGGTGAGTTTCATGCCAGGCCCACTATTTCCTTGGCGGGACCTGGCACCGGATAACTGGATCCGGTGACACATCAATCCATTGATTCCTCAAGCACTAATAATCTCCATATTGAGAAGAAGTGATTCACATCAGGTTCACCATTTCTATTTCGGATGGTTTCGTCGGGGCGCGCGCAACCATCTCTTTTGGGGGGGACGACAGCGTAACTTTGTAGCCCTGCATTCCCACTTTCAAAAGTCGGACAGTATCCACTATTTATTCAGGTACATATGCTACTTGATCATAAATGGGATGATGGGATGTTGGTTCTTTCTTACGTGGATTCCTCCTCGAAACTCTTCACCATGTCTGGGTCTCCCTTATAGATTTAATACATTGTTCGTGAAACTCTTCCTAGAGACATATCTTTATGTATACCGGTTAATTACACTACTTCTGTCCAGACATTCCAAGGGTTCCAGTCAAGGTAGAAACTTTCGGTAAGGGGAGTAGTCACGTTGGGCATCACTGGAGTGTCTGTAGGTTTTTACATTGGCGTGTCTGTGTTCTATACCTTATTATAGGGCTTCTCAAGGGCACGGAATCCTGAGGCATCTCACGTTGAATGCGTGTAATTATATGTCATGGGCATGCATATTAGTTTTTTCTCAGCTTCCCATGTTTAACACAGGATATTGCGAATGTTTAACGTCCAGCGGAGATAGACTGGACGAATCAGAACATTGACTAGAGTGGATCAGATCGGTGCAACCCCCGTCGGGAACACTAATGATGGGGCCAACATGTGGTTGACTTCCCGGTCACTATTGAGGGGAACAGGGTCTAAGGTGGCATGATCCCACCAGGATATGGTGGCCAGAGTAAGAATCATGATGGATGATGGAGGAGTTGAATGAAGTGCATGGATAATGGGACAGAATATCCATGAAAATGAAGATGGTTTTGGGCTTGAGCCTTGAAGAGGCTTCCTACACATCCCCGTGGAAGGGACTCAAAGTCCACGTAGTTCATCTGACGACGGCTTACTGCCGATTGGGACTTTCAACGGCTTGCTACTTGGTGGGGTCACAACAGTTTACCGATGGATAAGAATGTCAATATCTTACCGCGGAATAGGATCACAATGGTTTACCACTGAATGGAGTGACAACGGCTTTCCATTGAGTAGGGAATCAAAAGTATAATACAGTTTAACGTCATGTAATATGGGGGTGTACTGACGTGAAGTGGCTGAGACCATTGGTTGTCGGGCTTGAACCTCAGGGCGGCTTCTTATGTACCTTGCCTTGGCAAAGGCCAAATGCCACATAGTTCAGGGTAGTATTTGTGTGGAACAACTTACCGCTGACTGGGAAAGAAACGACTCACCACAGATTAGGGACCACAGTTTAACTTCATTCAGGACAGGGGTGAACCGACTTGAAGATGGTCAGATCGACCGATTTTTGGGCTTGAACCTCATGTATGATTCCTACGTACCTTGACATGGCAAGGATCAAAGACCATGTAGTTTAGTTGGGGTGGGGAACCAATGTGAAGGAGGACCTGAGGTCCCATGGGTGGTGGGCTTGAACCTCGTGGATGCTTCCTACGTACCCTGCCTTGGCAAGGATCAAAGAACTCGTAGTTCCGGGGGGTCATTGAACCGACATGATGGAGGACCTGGGGTCCCATGGGTGGTGGGATTGAACCTCATGGAGGCTTCCTACGTACCCTTCCATAGCAAGGATCAAAGACCCTATTGTTCAGGGGGGTGGTGAACCGACATGAAGGAGGACCTGGGGTCCCATTGGTGGTGGGCTTGAACCTCTTGGAGGCTTCCTACGTACCCTTACTTGGCATGGATCAAAGACCTCATAGATCATGGGGGATACCATGGGTGGTGGGCTTGAACCTCGTGGAGGCTTCCTATATACCCTGCCTTGGAAAGGTTCAAAGACCTCATAGTTAAGGGGGTCGGTGAACTGATGTAGAGGAGGACCTGTGGTCCCATTGGTGGTGGGCTTGAACCTCTTGGAGGCTTTCTACGTACCTTGACTTGGTAAGGATCAAAACCTCCTAGTTTAGGGGGTGTGGGGATTACACTCTAGGCTACCCAGAGGGGGTCGGTGAACAGACGTGAAGGAGGACCTAGGGTCCCATGGGTGGTGGGATTGAACCTCGTGGAGTCTTCCTACGTACCCTACCTTGGCAAGGATCAATGACCTCATAGTTCAGGGGGGAGTAGGGGGATTACACTCTAGGCTACCCTGGGTGTTGGATGTCATGGAAGATGATTACTCTAAGCCCATGTGAGTCACTCTCAATGTGAGAAATAAGAGGTAGCAGAGACATAACGATCGCGTCGTGAAAGGTGCGTCTGTGAGAGGTGAAGTGGGGATCATCTGTGGTTAGCGGCCCAAAGAGCTTGGGACTTACTCCCGGGTGGAGGCCCGATGACAACAGAGCCCAGTGGGAGAGGGATTTGGCACTTAATAAAGGAGGGTTCTGGTGTCCATTCCCCCCACCCGCTTGGTCCTTGGGACCTAAGAAGAATGGAGGAGTAGGGAATATGCCTCCTCAAAGAAAATCTAGGGGCTTACACCGAGATGGTTGCCCTTTCCCCGCAGACAAATTCCACTCTGATAAGGAGGATATCATACCCTATGAGGGAATATATCATCCTAATGGAGACCAGTGGGCATGGAAAATGTCTATGGTAGGGACACCCCGCGTGCAAGGCATGGGCCGAGGTCACAGTTTAACGTCAAGTGCTGAGGACAATGGTGCGTTGCAGTTTAACATCCTTCAGCACGGACGAGGTGGGTTAACTCTGCACCACTAGGACATACATAACTGGTACCCTCTGAACCTTGGTGAATAGAGGGGATAAGAAATTTTGTGGCTTCTGGGTGTCATAGAGAAAACCATTTGTGGGTCAATGTTAGTGTGGCTATGCATAGAAGAAATAGTCATTAGTGTGCCTATGTGAAGAAGCATGAGGCGAAGAAATGAAACATGCGGTATCGTCCAATGGACTTTGAAATCACATCGTGCAAACCTACAGGGTTGCATGGGAAAAATAATTTCGAAGCAAAGGGGTTCGTTGGCAGGGGCCTTGTGAATCTCTACTTCCCCGCGTGGCGGAGGGTACTTGCCAAGGGGTGTGCTTCACGAGGTGGAGCATCCTATCCTAAGCATAGGGAAGTGGTGCATAAATTTTATGCTTCGCGAAGTGGAAAGGTATTAACATAGCACTACCTGGAAGAGAAAAGGTGCCTCGTGAAGCCAGGTATCATGAAGTAATGTGCTTCGCGAAGTACAGTGACCCTACCATAGCATGTGGATCTCATGTACATGAAGGGTGTTTCGTGAAGCAAAAATGCTCAGTGAAGACCTGGGTCCCCTTGGGGATCCCCTTCCATCATGGAGGCCCTTAGGATCTGCGAAAGGAATCCCTCTTGATATAGGGGGTATAAAAAAGGAAAAGGGGAGGCACTTCGCAGAGCACAAGTACATCACACAGCTCATGGTTCGCAGAGCAGAAGGTGTTTCATGATTCAGGAGCCAATAAGTTGAAAGGTCGTACGATCTACCTATTGGACTTGGGGGAGGCCTATATTTATAAGGGAGAGGCACCGAAAATCAGCGCGCACTCGGAACGAAGTGATATTTAGCTTCTCGGAGGATTGCGAACGTCAAATTCAGTCTCGGAGCATTACTGCCTCCTTGCTTCGCGGTGGGCCGCGAATGTCAAATGTGGTCGTGGAGTGTTACTGCCTCCTTGCTTTGCGGCGGGTCGCAAACTTCAAATGGGGTCGCGGAGTGTTACAGCCTCTTTGATTTGTAGTGGGTCGCGAATGTCAAATGTGGTCGTGGAGTGTTACTGCCTCCTTGCTTCGGGGCGGGTCGCGAAAGAAAAATGGGTTCGCGGAGCTTCCCACCTCCTTGCTTTGTGGTGGGTTCACGAACATCAAATGCATTTGTGGAGCATTACCACATCCTTTCTTCGTGGCGGGTCATGAGCATCAAATACGGTCGTGGAGCGTTACTTCCTCCTTGCTTCGCGGTAGGTCTCGAACATCAAATGTGGTCGTGGAGTGTTACCTCTTCCTTGCCTCACGGTGGGTCGTGAACAGCAAAGTGGTTCGCAGAGCTTCCTGAATCCTTGATTTCCGGTGAGTTCAAAAATGTCAAATGTGTTCGCAAAGAATCCCTCCTCTTGGCTTAGCGGGGCACTG
Source organism: Viscum album (assembly GCA_963277665.1). Taxonomy (NCBI): domain Eukaryota; kingdom Viridiplantae; phylum Streptophyta; class Magnoliopsida; order Santalales; family Viscaceae; genus Viscum; species Viscum album. The sequence goes on along the minus strand of OY728135.1, from coordinate 863,478,213 downwards.
TAGTGCTAGGGGGACTCCGTGAAGGGGCTTCGTGAGGCAACCATCGGGTTTGTGTCTTCTTCTCCTCCCCATGTTTTGTCAACAACAAACCCTTCTAAAAGATGAAAATACAAAACTTTATAATGAAATTCATGAAATCATCATAACATTGATCACCAATATATAAAAAAGAACCACTTTTTTGGTACATTCCAACAATGTGAATACCATCATCGTATATTCCCTTGAAACATGGTAGTAACCTAAATTACCATAAATGATTTTGTAAAACATGAATTCTTCCATATTCAAATGATTACCATATTTATTCTTTAAATCCAATAATTCATAAAATATATCATTGATGACATAGACCTTTTTTCAATAATCATTTCTGGGTTAATCCATACCATCCCATTTACTTATTCATATCCAACATATCATTATCCAAACATCATTGTCTCAATGTCAGACATTAATTAATGTCTACCTTCCCCTAATCCAAATATCACATTTCCATGAAATCACCTTCTTATGTATTCATCACCATTGAACATGTTATTTTCTATCCTTAATGTAAACTTTTACAAAAAATACTTATATATTTCATTATACATATAACATAATATTTGATTTTGAAACCATAAATACTTTATTCATTAATCATTATTCTTAAACCATTATATAGTCTTCGTCAGCTTATTCCTTAATATGTATTTCCTAGAATATGAAATATGAATCATGTTTTAAGGTTCCTCAACCTTAATCTATTCATGATTCTTATGTAAAAAATACTCTAAGCGGATAGCATACCTGTTACATGTCATTTATGGTATCCCTGTCTTTAGAAGTATAACCAATACTCGTACAACCTTCTTAATTATCTTTTTGATATTTACACTTGAAAAATAAATTTTCCTAATGACTATAATTTCCACATCTGAAACATTGAATATTAACCATGATCCTTCTATTTATTTCAATTGACATAAACTTTAAATCATTGGGTGAGATAAACATATCATAGATTAAAACCAAATAATCCTGAAGAAATATTTATAGGATGTCTAAATCATGAAACCTTAGCTTTATCCTAGGTTATTTATTACCAAATTCCATTTAAATCCTTTATGATAGTCTTGGAGTTTTTGTTAATTCCAAAAGCATATCCCTTAAGAGTGTCAAATTAAGTGTGTAGTAAGGCCCGCTTGTATGTAAAAGATTACCCCGAGTCAGGGCTGAGACATATTGTCAGATTTTTTACCCCTGGGTATATTTTTTCTAGAGCCACATAAAATTTTTGTATCTAGAAAGGGATTTATTACTAGGAAACCATTCACTCTATCCTTTACCAAAATTCCATGACATTTTCATATACTTTTACTTATCCTTAGACTTGTCCTTAGAGTTATCAATATGGTTTTATCATCCTTTTTTCCAAAGGATAACTAAAATTTTCTTCTCATACCAACTATAAATACCCTCACTTTTCATATATTAACTTTACATCAATTTTTCAGAATACTTAAAACATTATATAAGCTAACATCCTAAGATCATATTAGTTTAGTTCCTTTGGAAATATGGAAACCTAAACACTGGTATATAAGATGGAAAAATTATCTCCCACTTGGTTATTCATGACTAGAACCCTTCTTAGACACATTATACATAATACATATCTTCATAACCAGGGGAATGAAACATAAAAAGGGGTGATATTAGATGCTCAGTAAGGGAAAACAAGGCGGTCATGTATGAAAAAACATGATCATAGGGGTGTGATAATGTGATAATAACATTATAATATCACACTCTACATATCAAATATTGTAAACATGAATCATGGAATAATTATTTTTAGTTTATACGACATGAATCATAAGGAAATAAAGAACATAATCCATGAGATTATAAAATAGGAAAAAGTCATGGAATTTTTGGAATACACATAAAAATAGAAAATCATGTGTCAGGAAAACCTACCAAGACCTTGAAAACATTTCAGTCTTGGGCTATAACTCATGTACATGCTTTTCTTTGGGTTGGGCTACAAACTATGTTCCCTCTTACAACCAGTCTTAGGCTACAACCCATGTACCTTAATTTCCTTGGGCTTGGACAATAACCCATGAACCATCTTTACTTTAGGATTGGCATACAAATAATGTAAATTTTTGTTTTTAGGATTTAGATATAACCCATTACTCTTTGTGCTCATATAAAATTTATCATTACCTAATGCGTTGGAGGGAGATATATGCCTTACCTATCTCATAGTGAAATCATATATACATGTTCCATAAGATAATTAAAAATAATATCATAACCAATGAAAATAGATCATACCATAACCCATGAAATTAAATGGGTATCATAAACATTTAATCATATCATAATCTAAGGAAAATATATAGATTTTATAATCATTTCATCATATAATAACTAGTGAGAGGAAGCAAGTTTTAAAATCATTTATCATGGCATAACTAATTGAATATAAATGGGTTTTGTAAACATATTACCCATGTAAGTGGAATGAGTTTCATAAATATATTACCCTTGAAATAGAAATGGTTTTTCATAAACATCATTCCACCAGAAAACCATTCAGAGAAATAATATGAATGGAACCTTAGAGTCATTTCTTAGAAAAACATGAGTAACTTCAACAGATGCTGTCATAGATTGGAAATAATTTTGAGATATCTTTTAAAAACATTTCTTGAGGAAAATATCCTTTTTTTGTTAAAAATGGAATTTTAAGTCATAAAACCCTTTTAAATCCATTTCCTTTTAAAATAAATTTAAATCATTGAAATAAATATTGAAAACATTTTATAATCTATTTCCTTGAAAACACTTTGAAAACTTATAAAGAATACTTGAAAAGGTCTGGAAAACCATTTTACATCAAAACATATAAAAGAAACATAATTTTTTTCAAACACATTTCTTTGAAAATTCATCAAAAATAAATACATCTTGAAAATGTTTTTACAGAGCATGTTTTGAAAGTACATTGATTTATGACTGAAGAGAAGGTTATGTAGGCCTTTCTTAAAAACACAATCCTAAATATATTATGTAAAAAAGAGAGCGAAAATGGTACTAATTCATGAATATATCATGAATTACTATATTAGAGGAAAATATATTAGTTTCCTTGATAGATAGATCATAATATTTCATCAATGCAATCATATTCATAAACAATCATGAAAAGAGATGAGATTGTTTCAGTAAACTCTTACCACTTCGTAACATAGAAACTTACACTCCATTTATGAAAATGAAATTAATGGAATATTTAAATATTGTGAAAATAATTTTATTCAAGATATTGCATTTGAAATTCATTTTTGAACCTCATGTAAACATATAGATTCATAACTTGGCATGTGTCTCAATGAAAAAAATTGAGACCACACTACTTTATCAATTTGGTATATTTTGAATAATAAAATACATTAAAAAAGATCATCAAATATATATGAAAATAACCATAAATTTAACTATAATAATAATAATGATCATCTATGGGATGTATACACCCCACTCAAAAGTAATGGGTGGTGAATAAATAATGTATCTCATAGAAATAAAAAGTGAGATTAAATTACCTTCCTTGTATCTTAATTCTCGTCATACTCATTCAGAAATCCTATATAATAAATATAATTTTTAAATAAATATATCACACAACTATATTAATATATCTAAATCCACATTTGGTTTTATTACGACTTCATTTTACCTACTTTCTAGTAATTATAGGTTAAGGTTTCACTTTGTGTGATATTGGATTTGTTCTTTGTGTAAGTCTTAATTTGTTATATATCTGGTCCTTATACTTATATAATGATTTATATAATTTAAACCATGATATATATATATATATATAATTCACAATATTTGTAGTATAGTAATATATATAATATATAAGTATAAATTGGATCACACCATTCATTGATATAATATGCTATACGTACACATTAATGTTGCTTTTGTTTTGTTAACACATTGAATGAAAAAAATTAAATTAAATATATCTTTATAAGTATATATCATAATTAAAATAGATTTATTGTTTCATATATATAATATAATTTCACTAAACACATACTTAATACATTCCATGAAAGGTGTGAACGAATCACATGGCTTTTAGGGGTCGATTGTCCACACCTCCTCAAACGAAATTATTGTATTTACACCAAATGAAAAGTATAAATATATGCATCAAAAAATGATTATAGTGTCATAAATAACTAATAAATATAATATATAACATATATAAATAGATTTCCCATCATAATTTCCACCGTGATAGGTGGTAAAGTAAAAATGAGCAATCATCGTTTTGTGAGGCGGTAGTTCACCATACACAAAAACAGGATGTTTGTTACCCATTAAATAGTAGCGTGTGTATGTTTAGGTTTAACCATTAGCATAAAAACATCCTTGTATATTTATTATATTGGTGTTTTTATATAATTTTCAAATAATAATAGTTGAGGGGTGGATAAAGAAAATAAAAGAAAGGTATTTGAGGGAGGGTGTTCCCTCTTAATTGGGTAAATCATTTTAGTTTGCAGCAAAGGGATTCCTTAAAAGTATTTTTACCCAATGATAGGATTTTAGTTCAAGGTAAGGTATGTTTACAAGTTATTTTTTCAGAGGTTGTGGGATCCAATGTGGCTTGATATGTTGGAGGATGGGGTAGAGCGCTTGCCTTTTTATAGTGGAGGGGAAGTGTTACTCTTGTAAATACCAAAAGGTATTCAATAATTGGAGGTATCCATTAACTAATAACTCTAAAAATTGAAAAAAATAATGTATTAATAGAAATTATGGATGAACCAAATCTTTGAGACAGAAAAATATGTACATTTTAATAATTTGGATTCTTAAACCCTAAGATTCCCCAATTTTATTATTTTTTTAATAAAGGATCTAGTTTTATATGCTTTTTAATCTGACCATTAAGACTAATTTTTTTTATTAATTATAAAATATAGATCAAATTAATTATAAATATGATTCATAATTTACCAAATAAAAATATCATGTGTTTTGGAAAGTAACTTTAAAAACAAGTTTATGTGACGTGAAAACACTACTTAAACCCAGACCACGCTAACAATGCTTTCACAATATATGGGTCAATATATTAATTATAAAATATCAATTTGTCTATTAATATACCATATTTAATATTTTCAAACCCTTAAAAACTAATTTTCATAATATAGGATTTTTATTAAATTTAAATCATCTAATAAAATATAATTTATTGTAAAATAACAATAATGTGAACATAAAAATTATTTATTTAATTTTAATTTTAATGAATAAAAATGATATTTTAAATAAAATATATTAATTTTACCTATGTTTAACTTGATATATTAATATTAAAAAATAACTAAAGGAAATAATTCAGTTAATTAACATCACTTTTAATATTTATTGAATTATTTATTTTAGTTAGTTATTAACTAAATAATCACTACATTGGTGTTTCGTAAGCATTTTAAGTATCTTAATCATCTCAAAATATTATCTATAAATTATTATGATAATAATAACCCATTTATATTTCAAAAGGATATGTATAACTAAAAATATGATTTTTTTTGTACATATCTCAAAGTTTTATAAATGTTAAAGGTATGAAAACATCCCTTTTGTCTTTTTTCCTTACATAACTATTTATATCTGGAACATCCATTTAATAATATCCCAAAAAAACATAAAATTCAAAACAATAGTGTAAATGTTCTAATTATTTGAATAGAATGGATTTTGGACAAGTCTCAAACTCATTTTGGTCCTTATTATTTAGGTTTAGTCCCCTATTAAGATTTACTTTACCATAATCACTGTAATTAATTTTAATCAATTTCATTAATCATTTTGGTCAAAAATTAACATTATATTGTTAAAAAAATATTATACTTATTACACCTATGTATTTTTCTTCAAAATAAAAATAACATAAGTGGGAAAAATTAAGATTAATTTTAATCCTGTAGGCGTGATGAGAAAGTAGGTTTTAAATGTAAAAACATTCTAAAGTTTAATAAGATTTTATATATAATTTCAAAATAAAAATTATTTAAATGAGCTAAATTATATTAATATATTAATAATTGATCTGTTTTTTCTTTAAAAATAAATTTAAAATATAATTTCAAATGAATAATTATTTAAATGAAAAGGTGATTTTTAACTAAATTGTAGTAAGTTTTACTATTTACCCAAAAAATGAAGTTTCTCGGAAAAATCCCAAAAAATACCTCCAAGACAATTTCAACATTTTGAATTCAAAAATTAAGATCATTTTATCAAATTGAATCTATATTATTTTCTAAAATTAATTATATTATTTTTCTCAAAAGTACATAAAAAGTAAGTTTTTTATGAAAATATTATTTTACAACACATATATACTTTTCCAAAAATTATATATTTCATTATAAATATGTTTTATTTATGTGAGACCATTATAAATAAAAAATGAATAGTAGTTATTACTATTCATTTTACTAAACATAATTTCTATGTTATAATTATCTCAATGAAATAATTATAATAATAAAACAATGTTTCATAGAAACTCAGTATTGCACATAATGATATCCAAGTCATTGTTGTGTGTATTGTAAGCCAAGTAGGTTCCATGTAAAATTATTATTTGATTTAGTGAAGTAAAATAAATTAATGAAAATTAATTGATTAAAGAAATGTTCCATAAAAACTGGGGGTGTTACAATACATATGTGTTCCATAAGATCATAAAAAATTCATCATATCATAACCCATGGAATAAAATAGGATTCCAAAAAATTTCACCATAACATAACACATGGAAAATAAACAGGTTTTATAAGCATCATATGTTTATTAAAATAAACCATTCAAATAATTAATAATGATATTATCCTTCAATCATAACCCCAAGAAACTATAATTATAATATAATAATGTAATATTAGATAGAAAATGATTTGGAAAGATCGTTTGGAAACATATTGCGGAAAGAAAATTATCCAATTTAAAATAACATCAATTTAATAAAACTAAAAAATTGGAATTAATAAAATTTTCTTTCAAAATAAACTTGTATAATTATAAAGGATGTATCAACTATTTTATGTGATGTTATGGTTGGAAAATATACTCATATTGTATTGATTAAAAAACATTCCTTTTTTATTTTTTTAGAAAAGTCACAAGGTTGTTTGTTTTGAAAATGATAAAAATATCACTACTGGAAATCCCACTTTTACCAACACTTATATCCCAATGGTTTATCTAAACCATTGGGAATGGCTATGTATACCAATGGTTTTCACAAACCGTTGGAATAGAAGCTTTTATAGAAGTTTTTACCAACAGTTTTGCAAATATTTTGGTAAAGGACTTATCTATATCACTTTTTACCAACAATTTAAGTAAACTGTTGGTATAGGCCACATCCACACAACTTTTACCAATGGTTGGTCTCACCCGTTGGTATAACATGCATTCCCAATGGTTTTTAAAAACAATTGGGAAATATTTACCCTAAATGTTGATCAGGCATCCAGTTCCCCCTCCGCTCGATTTTAGTTATGCTCCGCTGTATTGGTGCCCTAAATCCAATCTTCCTCCTGCCAAAAATATTCCACATATCGATCCATCTTCAATCAAGTAATTCATTTATTCTACACATCAAATATGTAAGTGATTCCCTGGTTTTGTTGTTATGAAACTATGTGTTTTTGTTTTCACTATTGATTTGGATGAAAGGGGAGCTTTGTAGTCATTAATCATGGTTGTGGGTGGCCATTTAGGATTTAAGATAGTATGAAATCAATTTACTTGATATATCCGATATTATTGTTGATCTGTGTTCACTATTATTATCTTTGACAAGTGATGTTGTTTAATAAGTTGTTATTAATGGTTGTAATAATGACAATATGGTATTAGGGTTCACATGGTGTGTATAACAGTTGACATGGTGTCTATGATAATCTAGTGTACTGGGAATGTACATGGTAATGTACTCACAGTACATGATTTGGATATACAAGTAAATATACATGGCCAATCCCTTATGGTGAAAAGTATGTTTGGCCAAATGGTGTGTTGAAAATGTCCCATTTACACACTGCTTTGTTTCATGGGTATGCCCACATGATATGTTGGACATACTATAGAGTAGGTAGTAATTAGCTTAGTCAAAACAATTTCATCCATGAAATTTAAGACTACATGGTTAAATGTAAGAACACATGTTCTAATGACATTCCTAACATGGTTTCTTACTCACTTGACCTAAAAATAAACTAGAACATTGGTTAAATGCAAGGATTCATCCTAAAAATACACTATAACATTGGTTAAATGGAATAAATCATCCTAGTTACTGAATTCCATACACATTTGGGCAAAAAACCATGATTCAAGAACATCACTGTAATGTATAGGCTTTTCACAAAACACATATCCCTTAAATGTCATGAAATTACAGTAGGCACTGATTTATAGTTTTCATGTTTACAGGTTGAATCTTTGTAACTTTGTATAATATATTATCAAATCTATAGAGTGGAATCCCATTTTGTGTTTTTAGGCCCACACAGGACAACCCCCCCCTCCTAGACCTAGGACAACCCCCCTCTTTCTTGGACCCTAGACACCCCCACCCTCCTCCCTGGACCCAGGACAACCCCCACCATCCTTCCTGGACCCTAGACACCCCCCTACTCCCTGGACCCTGGACAGACCTCCACCCACCTTTCTAGACCCAGGACGGCCCCCCTCCTTCCTAGAACCTGGACACCCCCCCACACTCCTCCCTAGACTTGGACGGCCCACCACCCTCCTCTTTAGACCCCGGACAGCCAAAAAATCATGATTCATATGTGAGATAAAACACAATAGAACATGAAGGTCCCTCTCCAATGAGTGTCCATCTAGGTTCGGGTCACTAATGAGTGGCATCCTGGTTTTGGACGTCACAATTCCAGGATATCCTCTTTATTGGTGTTTCTAATCAAATCCATACCTATAACTATTGAAATTCCCTCTCCAAAATCAATTGGGACATGATTCAATGAATACACCATACCAACCTATGATCTATGGCCATAAACCTAGGATCCTTTAATCCATGGTTAATGTGAAACTTGATGAGGCCATAACTACTTTTGATGTGATCCTCATCCGACTCCTCATCCTGATCTCCCTTAAGAAGTTAAAGTATAAAACTCATCTACTCCCTACAAAACAATTAAGGATTATGTATTCCTTGATCCACTTCTAATGTCTTTCTAGGAAATCCTTCAATATATGTATTAGAAATTATGTATCTTATTTTCTTATATACACTATATTTTTTGTGTTTCATAATATGATTCTCATATAGAGTAATGTGTCAGTTTAATTTTCATTTACCTAAATATGTTTTTGATTGAACTTCAATGTTATTGAATTGCTTTGAAATGACTTATTGCAAATTTTTTACAGAGTGGATAGAATTCGGATGTATGAAACTGATCGGAATTCAACCAATTTTCAAAATAATTTGAACAACTTTTTAGATTTTTCATTTGACAAAGCTTTAGATAGTGGTCGCATACACTACCCATATTCAAATTGTGTTGGAAGACCGTGGTTGAGTCATGAAGTAAATAGCTATCATATAAGCAAATATGGTGTCCAAAAAAACTATTATGTGGGATATAACAATGGAGAGAAAATGGAATATCAAAATGTTGATGATTCATATGATAGGACTGAATTGGAGAGTTTGATATATGATTGGTTTCCATTTATAAGTTATCTTGAGAAGGAAAGGATGTCCAGCCAGTAAGATTTTGATACAAGCACACATGATGTGTCCAATGAAAATTATGATGCTGATAGGGTGAAAAAATTGAATGATTCTTCGACGACTCCAGTATATCAGCAATGTGGTAAAATGAAAAAGTTGGAATTTTAAATCCGATTGTTTCATGGGAAAACTATGTATGATATTTTAAATACTAAAATCAATTACATTCTTACCTTATTGAAGGCATTACTTCTAGATGATGTAGATATTCCCTCAAACAACTATATTTCATGGAAGTTAGTTGACAAACTTGGATTCCCAAAAAAAAATTCATGCTTGCCTAAATGATTACATCATAATTTGGGAGGAAATTGCAGAAAGAAATGATTGTGTCAAATGTGTAACCTCCCGATGGAATCCAAAAGATGATGGAACACCACCTCGAAGGGTACGCTTCACTTTCTCCAAAATATGGTTGGAGAACTCTAGAACAGTACACTTCACTTTCTCCAACATCAGAAACTATAAAGTATTTTACACATGTAATGTTTCATGATAAAAAGTTGGTTAAATATTTTATTGAATGAAACCCAGGTATTACCATTGTGAACCTTATCCAACACTATAGAATCCCAACATATTCATTCTGTTCCATCGTGAATATACATGGAAAACCCCACAAGATAATACATAGCGCTCTTCAGAAAATTTGAAGACCCTCTCAATCAATTCAAGACATTCCATAGAAACGTGTTGTCCACTATCAATACAGAATAAACGTGGATGCTACTTGGTAAATTCCAATCCATGATCCACTTTCCATCCGATGATTATTGGGACAAATGACCCTAGAGTCTGAATGATATGGATCTTTACCTCATCCAAAGATGGTTCGGTTGGAGGATCTTCCGGTGGAACCTACATTGTGGTTAACCATCTTATATTTAAAAGGTCTCATCATGTAGGAATTTTCTTCTAAACACAAGATAGAAACCAATCAGCTATGAGATAATTCCAAAACAATCAAACTCAAAAAAATAATTATAAACAATTGTTTAAAACAAAAATAATTTAAAGTAGTCATGAATTCTACATTTAAAGAGAAATACCCATTAATTGGAAGAAGACCATCAAAATAAAATCCCCACTATGTTTATTCAGCTGACCTTACACAAACCAAGTCCTCAGAAATTCTTGATATGTCAATTAAATTAAACCCCCCATATGATTTATTCAAAATATCCTAAAAACTCGATCCTGGAATCTATAATCATTTTTCCAGTCACCTATTGAAACTATAATTCAATAATGGGAGTGAGATGTTCAGGCCCCTCTTCCACACCTACTATCCAAATTCTAATGATCCTAATACTGTCTAACCAATAAATAAAAACAACATAGGCATTGTTGGAACACTTCTAGCTGAGTAAGGCCTCTGATACCAAATTGCAACAGATCAGCCAAGGCCATCCAGACCTGTTACCTAGGCTAGCCCATTATAGTTGGGATAAAACATTGAAAACAACAATTGACATATGGAAAACTGATCAAACGCATTTGGGTTGTGTTGATACTTTAGGAAAATGATACATTAATAATTTTTGATGGGTAAGAGTCAACTCCACCTCAATTTGAGACATGGTGTGTCCGTTATCACTCAAAGTGTCTCACTTTGATTTCAAATGGACAACATTTTAAGTTAAAACAACAACTAACATACGAAAAACAGACCAAACGTATTTGGATTATGTTGATACTTTAGGACAACAATCCAATGGTCATTTTAGACGTGAAAAAGACAACCCTACCTCAATCCAAGGCACGGTGTGTCCAAAATCACTCTAAATGTCTCTCTTTTGTTTAAAATGGACACTATTTTAAGTAAAAATAACTGGCAGATGGAAAACTGACCAAACGTATTTGGATTGTATTAATAATTTAACACAATGATCCATGGGTCATTCGTGAGGTGTATGAGGATATGAAACATCATTCAGACGTGCAGTTTTCTGGGCACAACTGAATATTTGTTTTTTAGGTGTTTGGCGTGCTTGAAAAGCGTGCGTAGGATGGTCAAAACTAGACGAACGACCTCGGAATTCCATAAAATCATAGGAAAAGAATGTTTGGGAGAATTTTGAAATGTTTGGCCATATGACACATCAATCTAAGGTGTTGTGGGACCGCGGTGGCCGAAAATGCACTTTGTGTGTCGTAAAAGGCCAAAACATGCGTTTAACGGACAAATGCATACCAAACGACATCATAATGAATTAAAATCACAATAAAACACCCTAATTATTATTCATGAGGTGTATTAGGAGACAACACGTCATTCAGACATGCGGTTTGCGTGACACGGCCGAATATGTGTTTTATAGGTGTTTGGTGCGCTTGAAAAGCATTCGTGGGGTGGTCAAAACTGGTCGAATGACCTTAGAATGCCATGAAATCGGGTGACAACAAAGGGTGGGTGAATTGTGAAGTGATCAGGCAGAAATCACGGAAATCAGAGGTGTCGTGTGATCTTGGTGATCAAAAACAGACTCCGCATGTTGTAAATGGCCAAAACATGCATTTTACAGTCAAATACATACCGAACGATATCATAATGATAGGAAATCACACGAAAACACCCTAATTATTATTCCTGAGGTGTATGAAAAGAAGAAATGTCATTCGGATGTGTGGTTTGAGAATCACAACTGAATATGTGTTTTTATGTGTTTAGCGTGCTTGAAAAGCATGTGTGGGGTGGTCAAATCCAGTCGAACGACCTCAGAATGCCATGAAATCTTACGAAAACAACGAGTGGGAGAATTTTGAAATGGTCGGCTAGACAACACATTAACCAGAGGTGTCATGTGACTGTTGTGGCCGAAAATGCACTCTTCATGTCATAAATGGCCAAACCATGAGTTTAACGGTCAAATGCAAACCGAACGACATCGAAATGACATAAAATCACACAAAAACACCTTAATTTTTATTTGTGCAGTGTACGAGGAGAAGACATGTCATTTGGACAGGCGGTTTGCACGACACGACTGAATATGTGTTTTTGAGGCACTTGGCGTGTTTGAAAAGCGTGTGTGGGGTGGTCAAAACTGGCCGACCGACCTCAGAATGCCATGAAAGAAGACGACAAGAAATGGTGGGTGAATTGTGAAATGGTCGACCATATAATACATCAATCGGTGGTGTCGTGTAACCGCAGTGGCCGAAAACACACTCTGTATGTCGTAAATGGCCAAAACATGCGTTTAACGGTAAAATACACACCGAACGACATCATAATTACTTCAAATCACACGAAAACACCCTAATTATTATTCATGAGGTGTATGAGGAGAAAACATGTCATTCAAAAGCGCGGTTTTCATAACACGGCTGAATATGTGTTTTTTAGGTGTTTGTTGCACTTGAAAAGCATGTGTGGGGTGGTTAAAACTGTTCGAATGACAACATAATGCAATGAAATAGGAAGACAACAAAGGTTGGGTGAATTTTGAAATTGTTGGGTAGACAGCATGTCAATCGGAGGTGTCGTGTGACCGTGGTGGCCGAAAACAGACTTCGCGTGTCGTAAATGGCCGAAACATTCTTTTTACGGTCAAATACATACTGAACAATATCAGAATGGCTTGAAATCACACGAAAACACCCTAATAATTATTCCTGAGGTGTTGGAAAATATGGAATGTCATTCGGATGTGCGTTTTTCACGGCATGGTAGAATATGTGTTTTTATGTGTTTGGCATGCTTGAAAAGCGTGCATGGGGTGGTCAAAATCAGCCGAACGACCTCAGAGTGCCATGAAAACAAACTACAAGAAAGGGGGGAGAATGTTGAAATGGTCGGCCATACGACACGTCAATCGGAGGTGTCTTATGACCGCAGTGGCCAAAAACGCACTATGTGTGTCGTAAATGGCCCAAACATGCGTTTAACAGTCAAATGCATACCGAATGACATTGTAATGACTTGAAATCACACAAAAACACCCTAAGTTTTTATTCTTGAGGTGTATGAGGAGACAACATGTCATTCAGATGCGCGGTTTGCGCGACATGGTTGAATATGTGTTTTTTAAGTGTTTGGTGCACCTGAAAAGCGTGTGTGGGGTGGTCAAAACCGGCTGAACGACCTCATAATTCCATGAAATCGGACGAAAACAAAGGGTGGGTGAATGTTGAAATTTTCGGGCATAAAGCACATCAATCGGAGGTGTTTTGAGACCGAGGTGGCCGAAAACACACTTTGCGTGTTGTAAATGACCAAAACATGCATTTTACGGTCAAATACATACCAAAAATATCAGAATGACTTGAAATCACACAAAAAAACCCTAATTATTATTCTTGATATGTAAAAAAAGATGACACATCATTCAGATGTGTGGTTTTCACGGCAAGGTAGAATATGTGTTTTTTAGGTGTTTGGCGCGCTTGAAAAGCGTTCATGGGGTGGTCAAAACCGGCTGAATGACCTCAAAACACCATGAAATCAGACGACAACAAATATTGGGTTAATTGTGAAATGTTCATCCAAACAACATGTCAATAGGTGGCGTCGTGTGACCACGGTGGCCGAAAACACACTTTGGACAGCCCCTACCCCAGACGGCCCCCACCCCCTGACAGCCCCCAACCCCCCGAATATCCCCCCTTACCCAGGACAGCCACCCACCCCCTAGATACCCCCCCCGGTTATCCCTCCCACCTTCCGGACAGCTCCCTGCACCACCTAAGTAGCCCTCCCACCCCCAGACAACCGCACGCACCACCCAGACAGCCCCCTCCCCCACCCCCCAGACATCCCCCACTCAATTATTTAGTTCTAATCTATCAGTCCTAATGTAATTCATCTATTTTTTTATTGTCTGTTTTTATTTGGTCTAAACTATATCCCTCTCTCTTTACCCCGGCTGGGAACTCCTTCCTCTTTATAGATCCATCTGAAGTCAATCAATTTTTTAGTTCTACACTTCAAATCGATAAGGTTTAAATTAGTTTTAATATTTTTCATATATTAGGAATGAGTCTCGTTATCCCATCATGAACATGCACCAACACTCATGTTCTAATTCGCAATCATGGGTCGTTCATTCTATAAAATAACATACAACAAATAAATATCATATAGTGATTTCATATGAAACTTATGAACACTCAAGCATACCATATAACACATTTTTCAACAAGGCTACACATGGATTCTTGAAAAATAAGTTTCAAAGTATCATAAAAATACCCCAATGGTGAGGAATACATATGGTGACACTGTAGCCCCATGGATCACCTCAATCCCATCCTCAAACAGTAGGTTCTAGGACCAATCCAATGCCCCTTTGGGAACCCAATACCAAAGACTTAATTGAATATGCATACCCGCTACCCATGATGGGGATTCATCTCACATCACTCCCAAGAGAGCAAATTAAAATTATCCACATACCCCCTTATTCTAATTTAAATGTCTATGAAAAACATGTAGGCTATTCCAGTAACTCATCTCATATGTCGATATTGGACAATGTTTCCCACTAACACATCAAAAACCATTTATACATGGATACATAATCATTATAGGAATATAAACATCCAATGTGATTCCTATAACTCAAACTAGGTCTAAGAACATGACCACTATCATTGTCTGTCTTATGGGTATCATGATCCTTGTCCACTCTACCCAAGTTTTTCTATTGGTTTTAAGATACTCAACCAAAGACCATGACCAAACATCCCATGTGCTTCCTATAACATGTAGGTTTTTTCTCTTGTGTGTGTCAGTGTTGTGGTTTGAGTGAGGAATGAATTCTAAATTTTGAATACTCTTATGTGTGTTGGTGTTTTTGTTTTAGTGAGGAATGAATTCTATATTTGGAATGCTGTTATGGGTGTTATTACATTTCTTATAACATGTAGGATTTTCTCTTATGGGTGTTGTTTCATTTGAATTTCTAAATTTTTAAATTACTAAATTCTCAAATGAATTATAAATTTTGAATAATTTGGATGTGGATTTTGTATTGGTGTTGTTGCAAGTCTGGAGAGGGGGAGGTGTGTTTCTCTATGGAGATGTGTTGTTGCAGGTCTAGAGAGGGGAGAGGGGCCTACTACTGTGGAGTTGAGAAAATGTATACCAATGGTTTTAAACCATTGGTATAGATGCTATAATATAACTATACCAATGGTTTTATTATAACTGTTTCTATAGGCTTATACCAATGGTTATAACAATACCATCGATATATCCTTCTGGATTTCTATATCCCTACTATACCAATGATTGTAACCGTTGGTATAAGTGTAACACACATATACCAACGGTTTTACCAACCGTTGGTATATGTTATACCTTAACCCAGATATGCCAACGGTTTGTAGAAAATTTTGGTATGCCTTTTATTTTGACACCTATAGCAACGGTTTTCACAGAACCGTTGGTATAGGCCCATTGTCCCAGCTTACTTGGCCACGGTTGAGGGAACCATTTGTATACTATATACCAAAGGTTTCCAGGCCTTTACCAACCGTTGTGAACCATTGGTAAAGTGTAAAATTCCAGTAGTGTATTATATTAAAATAGGTGAAAATGATTTTAAAAAATAGTAAAAACCTTTTAAAATGTTTTCTAGAAAACATGGATATGGAAGGGAAATATTTCCTAGTGGAGGCATAAACATAAAAAATCACCAATAATGATGAGAATGTGAAATAAACCCTTACCGCTTTTGTATCTTTTGAATAGTAACAAAATGATAGAGATAAAAATATATAGATATTTAAATCCCCATAACATTCAAAATATGTTACATAAAAGGAATTCATGGATATTATATACCCCACTAAAAGGAAAAAATTGGTGAATATGGAATCTGTCCTATACAAATAAAATTGAGATAAAATTCATAAACTTCATTGGTAAAATTTGAACAGTAAACCCCATAAAATAGAGATTCTGAAATGGATATTTAAATCCCAGTAATTATTTGTATTGTAATCATAAAATACTTTCATTGTTATTTTATACACCACATAACGAAAATAAGTGTTGAATATGGAATAAATCATATATAAATAAAAGTAAGGCAAGATAAACCTTACCTCAAGTCTTTACTTTAATTATTCATGTACATACCTTCTATATAATAAATATTAATTTATTATACATGTATTATATAACCACATTTATATCTATCATAACATTTATTATTTTTTATTACACCTTTTCACCTATTTTTTAATAATTTGTTATCAAAATTGTTGTTTTGGGTGATAACTGCTTTATTTTCCAAGAATGTTCTAGTTTTCAAGTCATAGTCCTTATACAATGATCATGATCCCGAAATTTCCATAATTTTAATAATTTTGTAAAAATATATATATTTTTATTATATAAATATTTATAATAATTCATAAAAATTAGAGATAGAAAATTGAATTACTCTGTTCATGGAGACGGTAGGCCATACATACACATGAACATTGTATTCGCTTTTTAAAGGATGGAATGAATAAAAGATAAATAATAATTCACCTTTACATAATTATTATTATACCATTTTTATCAAAAATATTCATAATATTTATATTACATGGGATCTAAGTAAAATTTAAATGGCAAATTAATCACATTTCTTTATAGATGTGGTAGTCCACACATATGCACGAGTGATGTTATCATTTTCCAACATTTTGAATGGTTAGAAGATATATATTTTGTTTTCATACAAGAATCATAATTATTTTGTTAATGTCAATTATAAAAATTCAACCCATCATAATTATCATCCATAAAATATTGTCCTGAAAATAATTCATATCGTTATGTGGAGATGGTAAGTCGTATGTACGCATGAGTGATACATTCATTTATTATTTATTTGGAAATAGGGTGTAAAATTCTATTTTCAAAATAATAATAACATTTAAAAATATTTATGATACATTATTTATTATTTTATGTTGAATATTATATATTTATAGGAGGTAAAAAAGAGTATACAAAGAAAGTGATGGATTATAGTGATTACCACTTCCTCAAAACGACTTCTTTATATATCATCTATGGGGCTATAGGGTTAGAATTATGTGAATATCAACACCAAAATAATATGTATAATGATTTTTAGAAGATAATTTGTAATTTTTTGGTATTGTTATAATACTCCATGTGGTATAAATAAGTGAGTGTGGATGAGCCTCTTTATAATTGAGGTGAGAGACACTTTTGGAATTTCTCGAAAGATTAAAATATATTAAGACTAGGATAGATCCACAAGCTTCAAAATGGCCTATAAATGCATACATAAAAACAATTTATATAATATAATAATCAATTCTATTTTTATTTTTTTATTTTTATATAATTTAATAAAATATTATTTGCATAAAATATCATTATTGAGAATTTTGAAACTATTCATTATTTTACCGTTTATATTATAAATATAAAACATAGAATTAAAGAAATATTTTATCGTATACATAACTTATCATGGTAATCTATTAAATTCGTAGATGACCTTAAATATAAAAAATTATAATATTTTTAATAACATTTATTTTATTTTTCTATTAATTAAATAATTGTTGCATCAATTTTGAGTAATTATTTAATTCAGTTATTTAATTCAAAAAAATGTAAATAAATTAAATTGTTTGTGTTAATTAATTTATATATTAAAATAATATTTATATTTTAACATATTCTTTTTATAACACCATATTAAATATATTATAGTTACTAAAATCAAGAGTGCAAAATGTTTGAATTTTAATTAAATAAAATATAGTATTGGTCATAATATTATACAAGTGCCTCCAAAATGACATTAATATAACCCTTGAATTATTATTAAAAATATATAATAACCTAATAAGATGTATCAAAGTGCTCATTTTATTTAATAGTTATTATCATTTTAATTTTAGAGATTTTAAAATCATTTTAATTTTCATTTCTACTTACACCAGCACTACATTAGCATCGAACAATCATATAAGGTAATTATTTCACATATAAAAATTTAAAAATAAATTTATTATAAAAAAATAAATTCTTTGGGCTACAAATAAACTTTCTTTCATTATTTATATTTAATCATATCCATGTCATGACAACATATTTAATTTGTGGTTTTGACTTTTCATGCATTGCATAATCATTATAAAATCATTTGGAAAAGATTCATGTTATATTAATAAAAAATTTAAATTATCAATAGAAAGAAAATTAATATATTAAATTTCTTAAAAATTTATTAAATATACCTTTTATCTTTAATTGATTAGCTATTAGTCAATAGATTAGAAGTTTTTAGTGCGACAAAAGCATTACAGCAACATTGAAAGTGATTTTCATATTTATCATGAAATTAATTATAATTTACAAATTATAAATTTTTTTTGTATGATATTTTTATTATAATATCAGAAATTAGTCATTAAATATGTTTAATAAATTTTATATCAAAATGATGTCTTTTTGATATCACATAAGATATCATTTTGTCAAAAAATTACTATTCACCAAAAATATTTCTTTTTTAGAAAATTATTAAAAAATTTCCGTAGAATTATTTTGATATTATGATTAAAAAATAGTAGTTTCTTTTAAATGTAAAATTATAAAACCACCATATTATAATAATAATAATAATAACTCAGAAAAGGAAGAAATACTCAATTTTAATGAAAAAATATTTCTAAAAAATAAAATGACTTCACTTGAAATTATGTTATATTTTCAAATCATTTAAAAAAGGTTTTTATTGAGTAGAACCTATATATATTTTATAAATTATTTAATCATATTAATACCCTCCAAATAAACATCTAGGTTATAACTTACAGATTAAATAATAATATTTTAATAGTGTATCAAAAAAAATTAAACTTAGAGTTGAGTGTAAAGCAAGACATTAATGAAATAAAATTATTTAAAGAAAAATATTTTATTAAATATTTAGGTGTTAAATTCTCCCACACACTTAATAAAAATTTCCCTTTAATTTTGAACTTTTTCTTGGAAATCAATGTCTGTGAAATTTTAGAATACCTTTCTTGGAACCCATATCTTAAAAAAGGTTAAACAAACATTCTAAAGAAAATAGAGAAAAAGGAGTATATAGGTCATTTTGTATTACACATAAAAGATATCTAAATAGAATAAAATTATTGGTATGTGTTGTATTATCTATTTATCATTGACACAAGAAAGTGAAGGATATTGAGAAAGTCAAAAATCAAAAAAAAATTATAAACCACTTCGGTGGAAAAGACCATCAATTCATTAGAATTGAGGGATATAGGAAAAAAATTCATATGAACATTTTAGTAGAGTTTAGGAATTAAATTACTTCCTGGTATTTGAACATTAATAAATATAATTACGTGAGAATTATAGTTTCATCCTTTCATTAATTTCCACAATAATCTCATCTTTTTTTCCAAACAGTGAGTATTAAAGATGAACTTTCCAAGTCTAAATCTCTAATACCAACCCACAATAGATCTCATAATCCACAAAATAATAAAAATATATTCATCTTGTATTTATTAAAAAAACCAAATTTTTTATAACATGATAATATAATTCCCAAAATATGGAAATTGTTTATGAGGAAAAATACTTTAGTATTCGAAATTAAATAGTAATGCCCTTAAATCATCCAAAAAGAAATTATCCTTAAAATTCCTAAAACTATTACATACTAAGATTTAATCCAAAAACTTAGAATTCTCTTTTCCAATAGTCTTATAAGATAAATTTTGGATTTACCACCCAAAATGTATATTCCCTATAAATATAATCTCCAAGATATGCTAACCATTTTCACAAATAACTTGAATTTCAATAAATATAAAATCATTTATGTCTCTAAAATAAAATTAAACCTTTATAAATCAAATGAAAATCCATAAAATTCTATTTATCTTAATCATATAGGGTTTTTGAAATTTTGAATGTATTATAAAAAAACATTAATCACAAAATCATTTTCCAATTCCATGGTAATCTATACAAAAAAACATATTTTCCCAAAATGAACATAATCATTATATGTAAGAATGTTTAAATAAAGTAAACTAATGTTATAATTTCTAGAACATTATTTAGGCTATTTTTAGGTGATGTACCATTGTCTCCCTTCAATTATGGGTTTAAGCACCATGAGCTTTCCAGATGCTACAGGTTGTCACCCACCATATGAGTTATTCTTTTTCTAAAACAATAATTATTATTACATTCCCAGAAATATGAGAAACATAAAAAAAATAAAAAAATTTATATTCAAAACTAAATAATTCTTCATGCTCAAATTTTACCAAATACCATTTTTTTCTCATCAAAAAATTTACTAACCCATAATTACTTAAAAAATAATTGTCTTCAAAAAAAATTTAGTCACCTTAAAATTTCATTACTTAAATCCGAAAAGGTGGTGTCTATGACTTTGAACATATAGTGTTATATAGTCATGATGGTATATATAGTTGATAAGATAACATATCATGAAAAATACGAATCCCCAAATTTATATAAACCCTCCTCTGATACAAGCTGTAACTACACAAAACCCCACAATTCCAAATTCAATTTTAAAAACAAAAACATTAAATTTATGGCATTGGTACCAATAAATGTGACCCTATTTTTTACATAAAAAATTTACAACATAAAAATGAAATATTGGATCAATTTAATTTCTTAGGACCTTTTAGGTTTCATGTATTATAGAATTAGGACAAAGCCTTAACAACATGGATTCACAAATAACTATATTATATAGAACATCATCATCTCCAAAAAAATACCACTTTTATTATTTCATAATATTTCATCAACATCATCCCATACAATAATTCTTGAAATAATCCATTTAAAATATTTCCTCATTACCTAGGAAAAAATAAACATATTAAGGGTGAGCTCAAATTCTTAGTAAGGGAAAATAAGTGAGAACTCAATTTTCAAATATTATCATAACATGAGATAATGAGGATGAGAACATGAGATTATCATTTAAAATCATTACTCTAAAAATAAAAGGAATTAATCTTGTATGATGATATAATTATTAAAATTTCATAACATATGATTTATAAAGGATGTAAATAACATTATCCATGAGAATATAACATGGTTATAAAATATTAAATTTTAGTATACACATAATAATAGAAAATACATGGGAAGCTACACTTCTTTGGGTAGACACAACATAATCCCCAGTGTTATCCCTTTCCTCATAGTGTAATGGGTTCACTCCCCAAACCATCATACTAGTAAAGGATAACTCCCAATACCATCATAGCTAAAAAATCCTCTTATATAACAGAGTTCACTCCTTGATTCTTCTGGATCTGACCCTGGTGGCCTGCTTCAGTAATCGAAGGCCCTCAGTTGATGAGTTCGGTCACATCATTTTCAGTAATTAGGACTTTCACAACCGCACGGTCATGGGTCTTCTTGACGAACACCACCTGATGATCCATTTTTCTTCATAAGAAGACCTGATTTGTGAGTGGTCTAGGTCTCCCCTCAGGTGTAGCAGCTCTAAGTTCATTTTTCTTCGATGGTCATTTGATCTCTGCATGAACAGGGATGCTCCTTCTGTCGTGACGTGGGTAAGTTTTCCTCATCTTCCCCTACCTTTTCAAAATCCAGAAATCATCCGTATGCTCGGGAATTTGGTTGGTCGTTTTATTTGTTCTGATAATCGTACATCCTCTATGATCCACCCGATAAATATGCGGCTGTGTATTAAGGAGGATGTCTCGAAGCCACCGGTCGAATGGATCTGGATTTCAGTAGGAGAGGAGTTTAGGTGGAAGCAAGTCGTTGTTATTAAATCTTGGAATGAATTTTGTTCAACTTGATGTCTGCTGGGCCATATGGCATCCACCTTCCATGGGGTAATTATGAACAGGAGGCTCGATAGTTAGGGGGAGAGGCTAGGAATGACCTCTGGTCAGAGGACGATGATTGCTATGGAAGCTAGGGAAGGAAACGCTTCTAGTTTGGCAGGCTTGGAGGACTCATTTTCTTCTAATCCTACACGGGTGATGACAACCACTGCAGTGGGGTTGGCCAGTGGAGCAGCTTCAATTGCAGTGAAGGATGTGGAGGCACCAGGGGTCCTCTCCATTGATGTTATGGGGTGTGAGTTCAACCGTATTCCTACAGACCTCCCAGTTAATCCTTGTTTTAGGATCCCTGTCCCACACATGGTGGATGTTTTTGATAAGATAAGTATTGATATAGCTAGTGGTAAGAGGGAACAGCTGGTCATGCATGAGGCTGGTACTTCCTTTCCTGATAAGGTGAAGTCTGGTGGTTTGGGTAATGGACTGGAGATAATTCCCTCTGTTCCTAGTGCTGATTTTGCCTTTGTAGAGGCAAGGGGGTTGTCCGAGGTTCCTGTTTTCTCTGGTCCGAATGCTACTCTATCTGAGTTGCCTAGTGCCCCAAGTGTGAACATAGTTCCTCATCCTCAAGAACCTATAGGTCCATTTCAGATTCACAATCTATTCACATGCTTGAGCACTAATGGAAAGGAAAATGACGATCCAGAAGGATGTTAAACGCATACGTCAAAGTGGAAATGCAAGATGGTCAAGAAAAGGTCTCCCAAGGACACCGAACCAAGTGACATCGAAGCAGAATCTTTGGTGTCAATAGAATATTAAGAGGAATCCCAAAGGATGGTCGGGTCTGGATCAAAAAAGGGGAAGCAAGGGAGCCTTACCTTTGGGGATTTCCCAGCAAATAAGGGGGGGAAGTCAAGACCTCGTAAAGACTAATCAAACACCCCTGAAGACTATATTTACTAGATCCTCAGGGAAGTTTAGGGAAAATGGTATTGATAAAGGATTTGGTGACCCAATATCTATTGAAAAGGTTCCGCAGCTGTCTAAAGAGTTGTGCAAGCCAATCCCATGAAAGGAATTCAAGACCTCCGATGGAGGGACCATGGTTCCATATGTGGAGCCAACACTATATGGTACCGAAGGAATATTGGAAGATGAGGTGGAAGCATGGAATGGGGGAAGTCTGGAGGTAGTCTTACATTCTGAGGGGGAAAAGCTTGAAGAACCTCTCATGATCAATGCCTCACCGGTGGTTTTCCGCAAAATGTTTGAGCGGATGCTGAGTGTCGAGACTAATGAAGAAAAAGGTGAGTGGATCACCAAACAGGACCTCATCCAGGCACGGGGCTTCAACGATAGGAAGATCAATGTTGAAGAATTTACCCAAACTTGGGAGAAGATGGCATATTATTTAGAAGATCTTCTCAGGAATGATCCGAATATACAGGTAACAAATCTTAATTGGAAGCTTTATAGGGTGTTAGACTCAAACATCCTTATTCTTGTTTTTGATAACTTTGTGCGTTCATTTTGTGGATAATCCCTTGGATGTGGACTTTGTACGGGTTTCTCACTTTTTCCTTAAAAGTGTTTTGAAATAAAAATTTAATTTTCAGGTGTTCCACAATATCATAAAACATCTGTCATTTCATAACCCATGAACTAAAATGGGTTTGATAAACATTTCATCAAAATGTAACTAATTTAAAAGGAAAAGGATTAATAAAAATCATCCCCATAAATATAAACCATTCATATAAAGAGTAAACACAATATCCTTGAATCATAACCCTAATAAATTATAAGTAACATCAAATGATGTTATCGTAGATGGAAAATTATTTGTAAATATAACTTGTAAAATTCTTCAGGAAATTAACCTTTCCATTTTAAAATCATGAATATATAATAAAATTGTGCAATTTTAAATGAAAAATAATTCATTTAAAATAATCATGAAATCATTTAATAGATTCTTCAATGAATTATGTTGAAATTATGGTAGAAAAATACTATCGGACCAAATATTTTAAAAACATTCATTTTGTATTTTGGTCAGAAAAGTCACAAAGTACCATTTCTGGGAAACAAAAAAACATCCATTTAATCTATTCTTTTAAATTTTAAACCTTAGTTAAAATGATTTTAAAAAATAGTAAAAACCTTTTTTTATTTTTTTTAGAAAATATGGATATACAAGTGAAATGTTTCCTAGTGGATACATGAACATAAACAACCCCTAATAATGACGAGATTACGAAATAAACACTTACAGTTATGGTAACATATTAATTTTAATCCCATGATGGAAATAAACATAAATGGATATGAAAATTTCCCAAAGATTAAAAATATTTATCATAAAAGTAAATCATGAGATTTATATACCCCACTCAAAGGAAAAAAGTTGTGAATACAACATGTGTCCCCCAAAAATAAAAGAGAGAAAAAATCCTTTACAATTTTTGTAACTTTTGAACTATAAACCCCGAGAAAGAGAGATAATAAAATGGATATTTGAAACCTAATAATATTCATTATAATAATCATGAAATATATTAATTGTAATTATATACATCATATAAAAATAAGTAGTTAAGATGGAATAAAACACACCAAAATAAAAGTTGGACGAGAAAACCCTTACCGGAAGTCGTGTCTTTCCTCGTTCATGATCAAACCTCCTATATGAAAAATTTATATTTATTGTAAATTTATAAAATATCCATATTTATATATATAATAATAATTATGATTTATTTTTGACACCTTATCACTGGTTTATTAATAATTATTTATCAAAATCATGGTTTAGGGTGACAACTACTTCATTTTCCAAGCATGTTTGATTTAGGAAGTCATGGTCCTAATACTTTGATCATGATACCATAACTTTTAAACATTCTATAATTTAATAAACATAATATATATTTATTATATACATATTTATTATAATTAATAAAAATTAGAGATAAAACAAATTAATTACATTGCCTATAGAGATGGTAGGTCATATGTTCGCCTGAACATTGTATTTTATTTTGAAGGATGGAACACATTAAATGTAAATAATAAGACATATTTTTAGAATTATTATTATATAAATTTTATATTATATATTAATAATATCTCTCTTACTTACCATACAAATAAAATTTAAATGAAAAATGAATCACATCACTTGGAAAAGGTGGTAGCCCACATGTACGCACGAGTGACGTTATCGTCTTCCAATGGTTTGGATGGTAAGAACTTAGATATTATATTTTAACTAAAAAAGAATAATTATATCCTAAATATCATTTATAAATTTTAAACCCATCATAATTATCATCCATAAAATATGATGATGAAAAATTAATTGTATCAAAATTTGGAGACCGTAATCTGTATGTACGTATGAGGTATACACTCAATTATTATTTGATCGGAAAGATGGTGTATAATGTTTTTTTAATAATCATAAAAAAATTAATCATATAAAAGATATATAATTTATTAGTTAATGATTAATATTATAGATTTATATGAGGTTAATATGGGTAGAAAGAAGAAAATGATCAGTTAGAGTGATCATATCTTTTTAAGAATGACTCAATAAGATATCCTCTAAAGGGATCTAGGGTTGGTCTTTTGATAAGAATACCAAATCTATATTGTTGATAATAAATTTTATAAGAGATATTTTACGGGTATGGTCGAGTTATAATGCTCCATGTGGTTTAAATAAGTGATGGATGAAGAGCCTTTTTATAATTGAGGTGATGGGATCTTTTAGAATTTCTCAAAATATTAAAATATAATAAGACTATTCTAGAGTCAAATTCTTCCAAATGTATTATAAATTAATATTTTATGGAATTTTAGACCATAAATGAAGTACTTTCAATTTTTAAAATAATTTTATTATTTATAATTAATTTAATAATATATTTTTTTGACAAAATATCATAACTCCCAATTTTGAATCTATTTAGTATTATGGCTTTAAAAATATCAATATAAGACTTATAATTAGAAAAAAATTACTTTTTATATACCTAAAATTTCATTCTATCTTTCAAAATTCTTGTACGATGTTGTTTATCTCAAATTATAACACTTTTAATATTTTTTATTTCATTTATTTTTTTAATTAAATAAACAATCATTGCATCCTTGTTGAGTAAGTAGTTGGTATAGTTATATAATTACTAGAAATTATAAATAAACTAAAATGATGAATATAAATATTTTAGATTTAAAAATAATATTTATAGTTGAACATATTTTTTTGGATAAACCCATATTAAATATATTATATTTATTAAAACCTCGACATTGACATGGTTTACTATTCATTATATAAAATATTATAATGATCATAATCTTATACATGTTGCTACAATATTTCATCAAATAGAGCCTTGGATTATTATGGTAGACATATAAATTTTCAATAAGATTTATTTTTGTTTTGGGTCATTTAACAGTTCTTAAAAAATTAATTTTAGAGTTTTTAAATTCATTTTATTGATTTTTCATGTGATTTAACTAACATTGCATCAGTGCTGCATAATCATATAAGGTAATAAATTCATATAAAAAAATTTAAAAATAAATTAATATGATAAAAATAAATTATTTATACTCAATATAATATTTTAGATTCTTTATTTATTTATATTTACTCATATCCATGTCATGAAAACTTATTTAATATGTTAATTTTACTTTTCTAGGATTGCCCAAGCATTGCATAATATATTGGATATGATTATTGTTATATAATTAAAAAATAATAAATAATAAATCCAAATAATCAATTATGGATTAAATTTAATTAAAATTTCATAAAAATATTATAAGCCACCATATGTGCCTTTTCTAGTGCTACACAAGCACTCCGTCTACACTAAAAATGATTTTCATATTTCTCATGAAATTATTTATAATTTTCATGTTATTACTAATTTTTGTATGATAATTATTTTATAATATCATACACTAGTAGTTACATATGTTTAATAATTTTTTATATTATAATCAAGTCTTGAAAATATCACAAAAGAAACTGTCTTATAAAAATATTGTATTTTTACTATTCACCAAAAAATTAACTTTTTAAAAAATTATAAACAATTTACCGTAGAATAATATTGGTATTCTGATTTCAGAAATGTAGTTCATTTTATCAAATAAAATTCTCAAAACTTCAAAAATTTAATTATAATATTCACTCATAAAAATGAGAAAAACTCATTTTTTGATAAAACATATTTATAAAGAATAAAATGAATATACTAAAAATTTTGTTATTATTTCTTAACCATTTACCTAAAAAATTATATTTATTATAACATATATATATTTCACAATTAATTTAATCATATTCATACCATCCAAATTAATGTCTAGGTTATGACCGTCACATTAAATAATAACATTTTAATAGTGTATCGATGTTCGTTTAAGAATTGAGTGAATTTTAATGCAATACATTGAAAAAATAATAATTAAAGGGAAATATTTTCTAAAATATTAGGGTGTTACAAAGAGAATGATGCAAATGAGGATCATTATGGGCCTCTTAGAGCAATTAATTCTTTAATCCATTAAATGGTATGATGTTCAATGCTCAGGGACATATATTATACTAAACACTCATGAAAGTAGACTAAGAAAAAATCAATATTGAAAATGTGAACTCACTAACACAATAAAAATATGAGGAATATATAGAGGGGTAATGATCCTATGATAAGGATGAATTCCACATTGAACCCACATAAGAATGGACTAAAGGAACTCACTCAACTGATACTAGTCTATGAAATCTCACAAAATATAAAAAAGAAGATAAACTAAAGATAAATAGGACTCCAGCCAATACATTAAGGAGTACATGGAATGTCCATTGGGTTACATGACATGTCCCACTGATTTTATCACTTATCGGGTCTTACAATCACACAGAATACATGTTTCCATAATATAAAATGTTTCCTTAAGTGTACACGACATGTAGATGATGATAGGGCACTGGGTGTGCCACCTTCCCATGAACATGTTTGTTCCATTGTACACCTACCCATGCCCATGTACTGGGCCATGTACTTGACCATGACTGTGTATGAGGGTTTTGTGAGATTGCACTAATCCTCTCATTCACTCTTGTTGTGGGATGTACTTGGTCATGTCGATTCCAGTGTAGAACCTCAGGTATAGGCCAGGATTCCAATTCAAGGTCACACAATGTGTGACATATATCACATGGCATGTGATATTTAATTTCACACAAATCCCTAACACCGCTACCAGATCCCCACACATGGCATGTATTCCTTCATTATTCATATAGTGAATTTTTTTAAGAATCAATGGATTGTCACATGGGTTCTTTCTATACCACTTTCATCTATTATTATTGTGAGAAATATATTTGGGGATCGTAGATCTGGTCTGAATGAGTCTCGTCATCTCGAGATATTCAATTTTGGGCATCTAAATCCGTTAGGAAACACAACTGACGCTTGTGTCATCACCACAATTCCTAAACATGCATGAAAGTATCTAATATGTTCCTAATGTATTTTTTAATTTCTCAAGTCTAGGCCTAAAATTGATAACAAACCATGATCTGTTGTATCAATATATTTTTTCCTTTTATGGGTGTGCAATGATTGATTTATAGGTACTGTTGAACCACTGGTAAAATAAAACACTAGTAATGAGCACACACAAAAGAGTAGGATAAAACCAAAAAAACAAAGAGATGAATGATCCTCAACTATATTCAGGATGGACTCAATCTACTTTCATTAGAATAATTAATGATGGTCCAAATAAACAATTTCTCTTAAATCATGAAAATGGAACCATACTCTCAAAATGATCAACCCACAAATCGATCTGTTGGGGGTTTTATTTTTGTTTATAATGGGATATATCAAGGGGATAAATCCACATAATAGAAATTTTCTTACTCATGTTTATATATTTCACTAATGAAGAGAAGACATGTGTTTTCATAGTTGGAAATATCCTAAAACTTCTCTGGTACTAAAATACTTGACCTTGATCTATTGTCATTTTCCCAAAATTCTATCTTCCAACAGTCCACTAGATCTCTAGGGTTATACATATAACCCATATGTCCCATCATAGATTAATTTTTATAGAGGAAAATATGTCACTACATCATCCTAAAAAAATAGTACTTTTATTTTATTATTTTCACATGTGATAAATTTTTACCACACTCTCAAAAATGACAAAGTATATTGCATGTTTAGTGTTAATAATGTAGTCCATACAAAATGAAAGTATTAGATTTGCGTTCTGATAATCTATTTGGGAGTTATTATACCTTTTTAGGGGAAATATTTGACCGTGATATTAATATTTTTAATATTTTAATAACATCGATTATGGGATCACCTAGCTTCAAATTATCACACTATCTCATCGCCTGATACCTAATATAATATTATAAATATTCCAATGACATACATGAAAAAAACCCAAAACATTACACTATCCCCATCTTCAAGGATTTTCATCTTGAAAATAACAAACCTACTCACATGAAAGGGTGTTGAGCCATTAATAGGGTCTCCCACTCCAATATTCATTCTTGATGGTTTCTCATTCCATCAATAAACACACAAATAAACTATAATTTTTCTACAATGGGTCTTCTCCTATATGTTCTCAATGACATCAGATCCATGAAATGGTATCTCCACCCTCAATTTCCATCTCACCCAATATGACATCTTATAATGAGTCAGGTACATACCACCTCTACTACAACATGTGGTGAACACCAAGAAACAATAACTACTATAGTCCTGAGGTTATGTTATACACCACCTCACTAACTCAATATGGTAACTGTGAAAACAAATGGAATAAGAAACTCAAAGACAAGATAATTCTCCAAATAAAACTATTAAAATCTAAAACTAAAATGACATTCATTAATGGTTCACAAATGACTCCTAACATTAACAGTTAGTTCTCATCCACATCTGGATGGACTTCAACCCTATAAAAAATCACTAACACTGACTATGGGACCACATTCACTATCTCTCCCAAGATTCATCCAATATATTTATGACCTACTATGTTCGACACTCATTCCCCAAATGTTGATACACTAATGGTGTAGTAGTTACTATTATGATACAAAAACTCCAACAATGGTTGATGTTCCTCCGAACTATGGACCCAAAAAAACATGAAAACCCATTTCATGTTCTCTCGAACCCGAATGGTCGACATTAACTATCCAACTAAATGGGGTAAAAAAGGATTTTATCAAAACAAAACAGAGTCCCAAAGTCTCCTGGATCCTCTCCCTAATCATTTCATGAAGTTATAATCTTGGAAAAGATCATCGGGGGAATTCAATGAAATTTTATTACCTCCTAAATGAACAGGTTTCCCATATTCTCCACCAAAATATGATCTTCCATTTACAGCATGACCAGGATTACTCTCTATCCTCATATAAGGATTCCATTCTCCCCACCTTTGGAAAATTAATCAATAATATCTCTACTGGATATTTGTTCACAAAAAATCTTTAAATTGATATTCCCAAGTGGTTTCTCCATTTATTCTTGATGAAGCATATGGGTAGCTATAATCAAATAGTGGTAAACTTCACAATCCTCAACTATCGTGCATGATCCTTCTCCAACACCAATCAAACATGGAATTTATCTAAGAAGGATACTATGAAATTATCCAATAAGGGTAAAGGATCAGTTCTGTATGTCTTCTATATCTACAAGAGAATTTAACATTCTATGGGGTATTAACATAAACTAAAAACAACCACAACGGTGTTGGAAATCCACATCTGGAATATATTTCTCCAAAACATAAGCTGGTAAGAACCTGTCTTGAGGACAACTATGAGTACCACATCACCCTAAAAACTAGGTTAGGACTTTAATTATCCTCATGGGTTGATGCCTTTCCTCATGTCACCTATTTTTTGTGATTCTAATATACACCATGCCTAAAGAACTCATATTAATCTTATGAGAATAACACTATAATACCTAATAGAACACATTATGTCTTATAAATTCCCTTCATTGCAATTAATTTCTCTTAAGATCCTACAACTCACAAATTTCAATGGGTGTTATCTAATTTGGTGTAACAAATATCAGAACACCACTGAGTGAAGAACCATAAAGGAAAACAAACCTTTGCTGTAGTGGTAAGTAAAGAACACCCTTCGGGAAGGCATCCTCACACTCCACCACTACTACCAGAAACTGGAATCTCATAGCACCAACCACTTTGAGGATTATATTAGGCAACTGATAAAAATTTAATTATTCTATCCGAAACATTATCTCATTTTTATATTCCAAGAATCTATCATTTATAATGGATGAAAATATCATCTAATTAGTTTAAAACTCTATTAAACCCACTAGAATTAACCAAATAATCATGGATGGTAAAAATCAGTCCATATTGATGGAAAAATCCTTAGGTCTCACTACCACTATGTTAAGATTATAAATGATTCTCTCTATCTCCTCCCAAATATAGTTAAAATCGTTGTTATAAGTGTGTGATAACCGATCCTCTCTTCTAGACCCTCAAAAATAGGGTTCGAGCTAAAAACAACCACTACTATCACTAGGTGTGAAATAGGGGTTATGCTCAGGGATAGGTGGATTAAGACGATATCTTAAAAGATCTAATGGGGTAATGAAAAAACCCCATTTTACCTCAAGAAAATTCTTAAAGACTCTGTGAGTTACTACTTCGTAGAACCCATCCTTTTCCTTTCTCTCCTATTCACCACAACCAAGGATTTATTGGAAAACATATTACACACACCTTCCTTGATCACAAACGTAAAATAAAATAATCCACCACACCTTGAAACTATCCACTTTTGGGGGAACAAACCCCCACATGGTTTTTTATCATGTCACAAGAACACATCTTTGTGGTGAAAACATCTAACTTCTTTGATTGTCTAGAGACAAAACAAACATCCCCAAAATATGGATCCATAGACACCCTACACATCCCTAGAAAGACTTAAAAAAATAGTAAAAAAGAGTGGCTTGAACCTATGTCTAATAGTGTTAAAAAAGGAAAAAGGACACAATACCCACATAAAAACACTACTCGAGACTCTAGGTCAATATCCCCCTGAGCCTATAAGAGTATAAGTTATTGCCAACCGACTTCTGGACCTACGGTGGTCCACCTAGGGATAGTGGTGGTAGAATCAATCAAAAACTCGATCCACCTACTATTAATCCCTCACCTCCTCTTATACATCTATCATCCTGCAGACCTCTCTTCTCCAACTACTACATCTTCCTAAGTTATTTTCTAACTACCTCACTATCTACATCACATGAGGTAATACATTATTTTTTGAGATATATGCTTTTATCACAAAAATTGAAACGTATCATCCGGGGAGAAATAACCTATCCCTGATGTCTCTGATAAAAACCTCTTGTTTCATGACTTGTGTTACATCATAAATACCGTTAGGTCTTTCTAGCCCTAGATCCGTAGAGATCCCGACCATCAAATATCAGGATACACACTCAAATTATTCACATCATTGTCCAGTATCAACACTTCCATCTGCAGATTACTCATACTTGATGCATATACCTGAAGCACTAGAGGTGGGTTTCTAAGCTGATAAATAAGAGACAGAACCACATGCTGAACATCTTGAAGAACGAATACCATGTGTCTAAGTCCCTTTATAGGGGCCTCATCACTCATAATTTTGTACTCTCAAATATATTTCATAAACCATATATATATTGTTGTGGAAAATCATGTAAGGATACATGATGTACCATGATCAATGAGTATTTTTAATGAGCTAACTGAAAAATGACATGGAAACCACAAACCCTTATTATATGATGCATGCACCAAATGTTTTCCCACAACTAGTTCCTATATGAATAGAGTAAAAAATATTTATGAGAATCTTGGTGAATATATATGTCGGCAGACCCCCTAACACTGTAGTCATGGCCTGAGAGACGAACACATGAAACCTAACACTATTCCTATAAATACCAAATGAATATCACTTCCCTAAAATATCCAATATTTTTTCCTAATATGGAAACATTCCTTTGACACCACTCTATCATGACCTAGCCTATTGGGGCCCACATATCTGGTGATGAGCCAATTGTTACCACCCCATGCCCATCTCCAATTGTCCAGGGGCTGGTGACCATCAACGACTAGGCATATCACACATATGGGAGATATTAAAATAAAATACATATATGAAAGCACACATATCAAATCTCAATCAATGATGAAATATAAAGAATAACTAATATCAATAATCCATGAAAAATATATATCTCATGTCAGGGAATGAAAAGAGTACCAAAAATAAATAAAAGGGGCCAAATACATACCCATACAAAATAGTAAAATAATGTATAACCAAATCAAAATGATGGGAAAGCATTAAAATGAAACAACAGTATACGCCATAGTATTTACAACCCAAACTATTCTATTCCTACTTCTAATCCTCCGAGGACTCCGTAAAACATATAACAACTGCATAGGACAGACCATGTGTGGGAAGAGCCCATGCATGAGTGAGTATAACAATACCTATTATGAAAACCCAAAATAACAAAACAAAAATCATCAAGAGTAGTTATCTCAACACTATACGGTTATGTCAAATAGAATATAATATATAACAATATATAAGAATAAACATATATATACTCATAAAGAGACAATGTCCCACTTGGTCACAACCGTAAATCAACCCATGGGATTCATCTTGAGGTCCAAAGGTAATTCACTTTTAGGAGAAAACCAATCCACGAGATATGTTTCCACTGATGACACTCCACTAAGTTGTAATTATCAAGGATCCTCACTCTACTTATAGAAGTCATCTGATAGGTCACATTTTTCGTGTCTTTACAATAAGAATTATGGAGGAAAATGAGAAGCTTTATATGAGATACACACTCAATAAAACTAATACCCCACAAAAATGACTATATATTGATTAAAAGATAGGGGTTCAACACCAAAGGATCATTGTGAAACACCTGAAACCTACTAGGTTTATACTTCTAGATATGGGATCAATTCCTATTTAAGTGTTTGTATCAATAATTCCTTCAACCATACTAAGAGATATTGAAGGAAATAAGTATTATTCTATAACTCTTAGTATGATTCATGGTCTAATCCAATGAGGGGTATGAAGTATGATGATCATGATCAGATACCATACTAAACCCTCTTATAATTGAAAAATACTAAATAACTCCAAAATAATAGAACTCGCTCATACTAGAAAATTATTAGGAAGCTATTGAAGGGTTATGATCCTTTGATGAATATTTTATTCCTAACCAAACCCCTGTAGGAATGAATCAAGAGATAAAAATAAACTGATACTATTCTAATAAATCTCACATAATCTCACAATGATTATTAAATGGGCAGAAGAGGACTCCAACTTCTCCTTGAAGGTGCACAATGTTTTTCTCTTTGGGTACACATCGTGTCTCACTATGTCCGGAGCTACCCATATCTCATAATCACTTGGCTTTTACTTTTCCACAATACATGTAATGTATTTATGGGTAAATGACATGTTGATGATGAGCTGGTACTAGGTGTGCTACCTTCCCATGCCTATGTCGATTCCCATGTAAACCTTATTGGGCCAGTGCACTGGGCCATGACCGTGTACCAAGTCATTCCAGTGTATCGAGACATGTATGAGTATAAATATCATCATTTGTTATCTAGTAATGTTATTTACATAGAAATAAACATTCCTATATACCACCCCTGGTACACGTTGATCCAACCGGTTTAGGATAGAATTCATGTAACAAATATCACACTGCATGTGATGATTAATTTCACCTGGAAACCTAACACCACAGCTAGATCCCCCCATAGGGAACGTGTTCTTATGTTACACACTATTTTGTGTATAAATTTTTAAATTCTATTTATATTCATGAATGTTACTCCTCCAATACATTCCTCCATGATTCTCACCACAAATCATGTTGGGGATTGTAGATCTTATCTTATTGTTTCTTGTTGTCACTGAAAATCCTATTCTGACTGTATAAATTGATCGAGAAATGAAACTGATGCTTGTTCCATTTCATAAATTCCCAACTATATCTATATGTCTCTAATATAGTCTCCATATTTCATTATTTCCCTTTAATCTCATTCTAACAATAATACTAAACTTGTATATGTGATATCAATCTATTAAGCCAAACAATATGTGTGTAATGATTGATTTTTGGGTATTTTCAAATCACAGGGCAAATTAAACACTAATGATGAACACACAAACCACTATTATAGAAAACAAGTAATCAAAATATAGGAGTGAACCATGGAAATGTTTGTTTTGTCCGTGATCCATTTACATTATCATGTTTATTGAAGACCCAAATAAAAATTTTCTCTTAAATCCAACGAATAAACCCATACCCACAAAATGATCTACGAGAGAATCTATCTACTAGGGGATTAAAATTACATTTATCATGTGATAAATCAAGGAATTACATCCACATAAACTAAACATCATTTCTAAATTTTTCATTCACTACTGGAAAAGAATGATCTTATGTTACAGTCATTAGTGAGATCCTAAAATTTGAGGGTGCAATGATCCTTGATCTAAGTCTATTGCCATTCACAAAGAATTCTCCCCTCCAACAGTCCTTTAGATATCTAGGGTTATGTGTATGACCCTAATATATCATCATAACCATATATTTATATTTTGAAACCATTGTTTCCATCAATGTAATAAATTAAATGAATTAGTTAATTTATTTTATTATTTTTGTCAGTGATGACTTTTAACCAAGTGCCAAACACTGATAAATATTATATCATGCCTTGGGTATAGCTCACATTCTCGACTCAATTTTGGTCGTATATTTCTAATTTGTGACTATGCTTGGGATATATTCAACTCTTTTATGAAAAAATGTTCAATGGTGATATTAATATATGTAATATTTGCATATAATAAATTTTGGGCTGACCGGGACACTAATTCTCATGTTGTCTTAGAAACTGGCTCTCGATATATTCCAAGAAAATTTTCAAACTATTGTGAAGAAAAAAATGAGACATTAGAACCATATGTTTCATTGTGTATTTAAATTCATAATCAATTAATAATTTCAATGATGATAACAATTTTAGGGTAACAATATTTTATTAAATTAATTAAAAATAATAAAAAAATATAATAGAAGGAATGGGGAGATATATGGTCTAAACATTCATCCATTGGTAATTTATGAATCAAATGTTACCTTATAATTAATATAATAACCCATTAATATTAAAAATCCATTACCACGATTAAGATTAAAATTAGATAACCATTGGGTTAAACAAAAGGATAAGGTTAAAAATAACACCAAAACCTATCTAAATATCAATAGATGATTATATTATGTAATTATCTATTTTTTTATAAATATAAATACATTATAAATTATTTTTCTCAAGAAGTAATTAATTATATTTTAGTCTTTTTAGTAATTCCAAGTGTGTCTTTTACCTCTATTATAAAAGGACAACCCTTCCCTCTCTTCATTATGCCACTTTGAGAAAACTAACTGAGAGAGACCCAGAACATTTATATTATTGACATACTTATCTAAGTAATATATGTTTTTTCTTCTAAAAAGACCAATATTTGGTTCAATAATAAAGGATCTAAAAGAGGTCTCCCAATGAATATGTAATCAATTTGCATGATTTATTTCAATTTATTTTACTATATAACTCCACTAAATCTATGGTATTCATTAAAAAATAAAAAACTCAGTACCTTTATTACACTGAAATGTTATTATGATCATTAAACCACAATTATACACCCACTTTTACAACAAATAAGAAGTGAATGTTTTTCACATGAATAAGTGTGGAATGCCACCTCCACATAGAAATACAGTTTATTTTTCATCATTATGTTTCATGGATGGGTATTATGAGGTTTCAATTTTTATAAATGATATTGATGATATTTTTATTTTTCTTAAATTAAAATATCATATAATCCTTCTTTCGTTCGAATCCTTTGGAAAACGATAATGTCACTATTGTGTACAAGTAGACTACCACCTCCACAAAGCAATGCGATTCGTTTTTCATTTATACATAACATAAATTGTAATAATGATCTATTTAATGAATATATATGATATAATATTTATTCTTCAAATTATAATTATTTTTTAACTTTGTTTCTTTTCATACATCAAAATGTTAAAATAGTTTTCACGCATATGATTGTGTACCATCTCTAGAAACAGTGTAATTCATATTTCTATATCAAAATTTTATAGATGGATATATGAAAATATAAAATGAAAATATAATATTTATATATCATTATTAAAATGTTCATATGATTCAACCATGATTAATGTTTAAGTACCACAATAATTGAACCCAAACATACTTGATAAATGTAGTTGTTATCACTGAGAATAATGATTTAAATAAAGAATTGTTAATAAATGGGAGATAAAAGGTTATTAGTAAATCATATTTGGTATTATATATATATATATTATTTTATATATGGGATATAATTATCATAGATATATATTTATTACAAATTATTTTTAAAAACATACAAAAGAATTCAGACTTGAGGTAAATGTTTATTTCACAATCTCATCATTATTTGGGATTGTTTATGTTTATGTCTCCTCTGGGATAATTATTTTATTTTTCTATCATAAGAACAATATATTTTATTATCATCTATTTATTTAAACAAATTACATGTTTTCTTTTCATTATTCTCTTTTTATGTACACATTTTACCAAACTAAAGTTGTTATGTAGAACTAACATTTCTTTTCTACTCATTCATGATTTTTTTCTTCCATGTATATATTTGAAATTAAATATTTTAATTAATATTTTTAATATTATCCAATTATTTATTAAATAAATATGTACCTTTGTTAAAAAATATAAAATGGTTTAAAATTAGTCTTCTTGTTGTTTTACAAATGAGGTAGTTTTTTTTAAATTTTTGAAGAAGTGTGAAGAGAATGTTTTTTAGCTTATACATCATGAACCAAATTTTCTACCATCATGAATACTCAATGATTTATGTCATCCATTATAATTTTTAAAGAGTAAGGATCAAAAATTATTTAATTTGATAATGATAATATGTATGATGATAATACTATCGTAAACATTCTAATCATATGTGGACATAATATCATCTATTATCAGAACAAAGAAACAATTCTCTAAGTCTTACGGACTCATAGGAAAGAAAGAGAAGAATTTAAAGGATTAGAATAAATTTGATTAGTTGAAGAAGAGAAATATTAATTTTCTAACATGTGATACTTGTGGAAGGAAACACCTTGGAAAATTATTTAAGGAAAAGGGGTTGTTCTTCAAGTGTATATAAAAATTCTATCCTGATCATGAATGAAAGGGTAAGGGATAATACATCAATGTAAAGTGATTCAACTACACTAAGATGGTGAACTATTTTAACCAACTACTCGAACATCAATTTAACCTACCATAAAATAACCCAAGTGGATAAGTCCAGTCTCATGAAATTACTACAGCCAAAGTGGAAGTTCTAGGATACATGGTGTAAGTTACACTTATCATCCACTCTATGGATGAAAATGTTTTATTTGATTATGGTTATAACCACTATTTTATATATGATAAATTTTATAAGGTTATTGAATCACCTCCACAAATATTATATGTTGAGTTAGTGGGGAAAACATATAAAGGAAGTATTATCATATCACAAGTCTATATCTCCTCTCTAATAGAATATTGTGATGATGTTCTTCTTACAAATCATGTGAATATTCCTCTATTTTAATTTTATGAGATATTTGGATATGGGTTGATTATATTATTAGAGATACCATATCAATTGATGAGGAAGGTAAGTCGCATTTGATATTTTAAATTAACTATTGATTTTCTATCAATATGAAGATGAACCAGAATTATTAATGGAAATATAATCCATAATATGGGTTTTTATAACTATTAATTAGGGATATTTATCTAAAATGGGTTGGGATAAACTCAAAAATTTTATTGTTCTTATTTTTCAATATTATGATGATGTCTTTCCTTTGTAATTTCCTAGTTTTACCTTGAATTATGAAGTTGAGTTTTCAATATAAATCAATCCTTGTGCTACACCTATTTCATACAATTAATATAGAGTGGCCCTGGTAGATTTGCACGAATAAAAGAATCAACTCCATGAGAATATGGATAATGGATTGATTCATCATATTGATTCTATGTGGGGTGGACATATTCTTTCCATTAAGAAGAAATATAGTCCAATAAGTCTTTAAATTTTTTTTTGGGAACTTACCAATATGGATAATAAGAAAAAGTTTCTTATACCTAGTATTGATTATCTGTTAAATAAATTATAAAGAGATGTATTCATTTCCAAGATCGATATCCAATCTGGATATCATCACTAAGGATCATGATGGTGGATATACAAAAGACAGCCTTCTATAAAAGTTATATTCTTTATGAATTTATATTCATTCCATTTGGAATTACCCATGCTCCTATTACCTTCATGGATTATTGAAAAGAGTCTATAGATATTACCTTGATTAGATTATGGTAATTTTTATAATCAATATTCTTATATATTCAATGAGAAATAAATATCATGAATAATATTTGATAGTTGTGTTGAAGACCCTGAGGATGGGTATGTTTTATTTTAAATTTACAATGTTTGAATTCTGAATTTATAACATTTCAATATTGGGTCATATAATCTCAAGTGATTGTATATCATTGGATCCTTTAAAGGTAGATGTTATTGAAAAATGGCCCAGACCAAAAATGTTAATTGATATCTATAGTTTCCTTGGGAAGGAAAGATACTACCATATTTTCCAAGATATTTAACACAGCTATAAAATCAACTCACTAAGTTGACTTAAAAGTGTGTTATATTCATGTGAATAGATGAATTGGACGTTAATTTCTTAGAACCGAACAGAAGGTCTTTTAGTGTGCCTAAGATCACAAACCCCTATATTAGATAAGTATTTATGATATGTTGTGATAAATTAAAGTGGTTTAGGGGTTTTCTTCTCTTGTATAATGACATTTTTATAACATATGCCTCTCACTAATTAAAAATTCATGTGAAAAATTACCTGACTCATGATTTAGAGTAGGAAGCAATAATTTTCTTCTGAAAAATATTGGGGCATTATTTTTATGGTTAAATGTGTTATATATATAAATTAAAAATATATTATCATGAATTATATATTTACATATAATTATTTGAATTTTACACACATAATATGGTTGGATTTCATCAATGATTTTAATTTCTTAATGCATACCACCCGTGTTTGACGAACAAGATAGTTAATGCTTTGATCTAGAAGGATCATTATGGCATATCTATTATGTGGATCAGATAGGATTCTATATTTTTTAGAATTTTAAGGAATTTATATTGAAATATTGGGGAAAGGGTAAAATTTTATCTTTCATATATTAATATGCAACCATCCACTAATGAGAGGATTAGGAAGGTGAAAAAATAAGATGTTGAGTTACAGAAGAATATGTGAATTATTCTTATATTTAACCATGATAATGCTAGAATAATAAGGTTTAGGAACTGAGTATGTATCTAATAAATACCATACTTGAAGAATGAGGTTTTTTTTAATCTCATAGTTCATCATTATTTATTCATCCTCGAAGCATGATGTAAGAACCCGTGTTTTTTAACTAGATGAAATTCCATGGGAATTTAAATTTTAGTTATTACTAGAAGGGTTAGTTTTAAAATGGAACACCGGAACATAATTCTAAGAGTTCAAATGTTTAAAAGGGAATCTTCTATACTTTTATGAAGGACTAATAACTTTCTTGGGTGGATCGATTAGTTTTGGGACCACATGACTAGGAAAACATGTTTTAAAGGACCTATAGAGGGTGCATAGTTTTTCTAAAACCATCTGACCCATAACAGGTAACTGTGTGGAGTTTTTCAGTTAGAGAGAGACTATCACATGGGCTGCACATAGTTTTCAAAAACACGTCCCTATCCTGTACAGTTAGTTGTAGAAGAAGTAGCTAAGCACTGTTCACTACATGGTCTATGCATGGTTTCTAAACCATGCGGGACATACCATGTGGGGTACATTGGTTTCCAGTATGGTGGCACATGAGTGGAACAGATTTTGTTAAACTATGTGCCCTAAACCATCCCCTTATACCTAGTTTTAAAAATTAAATAATTTTAATAATATTAAAATAAAACTTAAAGATGGATTTGAGG
Source organism: Viscum album (assembly GCA_963277665.1). Lineage (NCBI taxonomy): Eukaryota > Viridiplantae > Streptophyta > Magnoliopsida > Santalales > Viscaceae > Viscum > Viscum album. Next base: position 863,436,112 of record OY728135.1, on the reverse strand, counting down.
GATTCTTCTCCCTTACCCTGGTCGCACAATGCAACATCCCCCTTCTCCCTCTCGGTGCATGATTACCCATCCTCCAACCTCCTCATATTTTGATGATTCCTACAAATTTTTTGAGCAATCATGTCATACTTATCAAGGTGAGTCCTTATCCTCCATCTTTTCTTCTTTTCCGGTGATGTTTGGGACACCCCGTCACCTTGGGTCATTCAGAAAAAACCCTAGGGTTGACCTAATACTTGATTTTTGTTTTCTGTCCATTATTTGGCTGTGAAAAGGCTCCCTCGAGACTCATGGGTCTATATTATGGAATCCTCCATCAAAGGAGAGTTGGATGGTTTTTATTTGGATCATCTTCAATATAAGGCCCTATCCTTAAACATTAAATATTCTTGAATTAAGTTAATAATTCACATTGAGTATCTTTTCATGTTTAAATATTTATATAATTAGGTTATAACTTATACATAAAAACTTGAATATTACATGTATAACCTTCTACTCAGTATCCATTTTTTCATAAAATAAAAAATCTAAAAAACATGTATATTTCCATGTTTTAGATAACATGACTTTTCCTTGACCGTATTCTTCATTATGTCCTATGGAAAACATTTCAAAAACATTGGATGAGAATAAAAATCTATGAAAGGGATATAAAATATGGAAAGAAAACACAAATCCATGAATACATATAAATCAATCAAATCATTCTTTTCAATCTTAAAACATAATCTCTTTAACATACGTCCAAAAATCATGAGATTTATGAATAACATCTAGAAATAATAAATCATAAAGGTAAATTGTGTCATCCATAACATACATATATTATAAATTTAACAACTACATAGTGAGTTAAATTTGGAATACCCATCATAGTATATTCCCTAAATCTCTTAAGAGAAGCATTAACATTTACCTCCATCCCATTACCCAATGCATGTGAAATCTATCTCGGGCTCACCCATCCTTGGATTATCACAAAATCACCCATATAAGTAAACAATCCCCAAGAACTATAACACATAAAACAAGAATAAAGGAAAGAAAACATCCCCACATTTCAATCACAAGATATCATTTCATTATATTAACATAATCAATTCATTTAAAACATTTAAAAAAGATGAGTTTTGAATCAAAGTGTCCCATACAATTTGGAAACATTTGAAAAGAATTTACACTTTAAAAGACCCATGTGCACATAAATATATCCTTAAATAATTTCTAAAACATGGACATGAAAGAGAATTATTTATATGATTAAATCATTAAAATTTTTATAATGATGTTTTAGATAAAGAATCCTTTACCACTTGAGAAACACTTGAATAAAAATCATTACATAATAACATCAATGTAAACTATAAATATCATGATAATATATAAATTCATGAAATAAAATTTCAAAATGGTTTTATATACCCCTTATAGATTAATAAAGGTGAAAAATATCAAGATATACCTCAATGAAAGTAGATTGGTACGTAGTCCATGAAAATGATTATACCATTACACTAAGGATAAATCAAGGACATAATAATGTGTGAAAAATATAAATACACCCAATATAATTAGATAATATGTGTAAAACAATAATAGTTAATTATCACATATTAATTGCATTCCATAATGATTATTTATAAGTTTAACCCAAAGAATTGATACTGGGTTAAGAAGTCCCCTTACAAACATTTGGTAGCCTAACAATGTCACATAAAAATTTATAAAATGAGTTGATGAGTGAGAAAAGGGTATCTCTTCACTGGGACATAAAATTTATATTAATAATGATATATAAGAACATATCCTGACATAATAAAATGGAAATTATAAGATATAACAGAAAATAAGTCTTTGACTAAAAGAATAGGGTGAAAGGTTCCCTTACCAATTTGGTAACTTATGAAACATACACCACATAAAAGAAGGATCATACAATGAAGATGTAAATACCCATAAATTATATTATATTACACAAATAATACTATAATGAGCAGTACATACACCACAAAATGGAAATAGTGAAAAATATAGCTTAAGTCTCACTGGAATAAAAAGTGAGATGAAAACCCCTTACCTCAAGTCTAACTTGTATTGTATTTTCCTTGTTCTTCCTGGATAATAAACTTAAGTTAATTTTTAATTTCATTAGAAAAGTTTTCAAGTTTATATTTCCTTTTATTTCACTTATTATATTGTTATAACAATTAGTTAATTATTTGAGTTTATATCATACATTTTGTCGATGTTCAAAACTTGAGTCAAAAATGAACTTGTTATAATCACAAATTGTCCATGTGGTCAAAAGTTTATTATCTCCATAATGATATTCAGGATTTAGATATCATATATATAATATATATCTAGTATATATTTATTTATAATATTCCATATAATGTGTATATATGACAATGAAATGCACCATTCATGGAGATGGTAAGCTGTACGTATATATGAACACAACTTTCATTTCAATTTTTTTCATTTTTAAAGGAATGAAAACCAAATGATACATAAGTTTATTATTATTACTGTATAATATCATATTTTATATAAGTTACATATGTTCATTAACACCATCTTTTATACGTTCCATGTATGGTATGAACGAGTCATATCACTTTGAGGGGGTGGTAGTCTGCACTTCCTCAAATGAAATTATCGTATTTACCTATTATGGAAACCAGAAAGTTATGCTATAAATGAAAAATATAGAATCATAGACAATGTAAGTATATAATATATATCACATATAAAAATAGTTTAATCAAAATGGCCCCCATGAGGGTTGGTAGGAGATGATTGGACAATCATCATTTCGTGAGGGAGTAATTCGTCGTCCACAGAAACATAATTTGTATTCATTTATATTAAATATAATTAAATATATTAGAATAATATTTATACTATATTTTAGTGTAAGTTTATTTATGGGTTAAAACTTATTTTTTTGAAAACTATTTTAAAGTGCACAATGTTTCTATTTTTTAATTAATTTAAATAACCCCTAATGTGATATTATTTAAATGAAATTTATATTATATTATATATATATATTAATAAAAATATATTTAATGATAAATACAAGTCATACCGAAATTGTGCAGACCATATAGATGCTCCATGGCCCCTGAAAATAGATATAAAATAAATTAAATGTTATATACAGAAGGTTCAAGGTAAAAGTGGGAGAAAACACCACCAAATAAGATATACAGACACACCCATTATTTCTACCACCTCGGCCACAAGAACCTCTGCGAACTCTTGGGTGCCTTCCTATTTTCCATTCTTTTGGGGCCTTCTACACACCACCACACTCATTAGTACCCACTGGGTCAATTATAATTTGATTAGCAAGCTACCCATCCACCGGAGGAACACTATCATCATCATTGCCTCAATCAGCACTGGGTGACTTCATAACCAGAGCTTCATCAAATGAGGGCTTCCATGTTTGTACATCATCAATGTGACGCTCCGAGCCCGCTCTTCCGGACTCGTTGTTTCAAAATGTTGTGTAATAATTTTTTTTTATTTTAATTAATTTTTTTTTTAAACATAACTTAAAAATTACACAACACTTTAAACAAAACGAGGATCTTTTACCAGTCTAGGTTCTGGAAGATTAGACATAAACATACATTATCAGAGTTGAACAGAAATAATAAATGTTTCCATTATGCTTCCGCGCGCGCTAACTCCATAAGCGAAGACATCTACGATAAACTCCTAAGATACCTGTGAAAACATTTCAAATCTAGGGGTGAGCACAAAAGATGCTCAGTAAGGGGTTTTGAAAACCTTTGATAAATGGCACTTAAACAAAAACATCATTTCATTGATACATTTTTTTAAAAAAAATCAAATAGTAAATTCCTTCGTAAAACAAACATTATAAAATAATATAATCCTTTTGAAAAATAATTATAGTTTGAAAACACTTAAAATAAATCCAGTGATTCAGTTGAAAATATTAAGCAAGCTCTTAAAAGAAAATAACTGAGGCCACTTGAAACTTTGAAGGCTATCTTGGGCCTAACCACTTAAGGGATGGATTCGTTATCCAACTCCCTATCATATTTACAAAGTTCTAGAACCATTTTATTTATAAAACTTTTTTTTTAGCTTGCCTTACTTATTTATAATTTTCACTGGAGTTTTAAATCTTGAAAATATATTTCAAATCATTCTTGGAACAAGTAAATACCAGTCTTTACTGAAAACTACATCTTCGACATGGTTTGATCTAATCGTTGCATAATCCCATTTATGATAAATCAAGATCCACACACTTGAAATTTTAAAGGCATATTTATTAAAATTCATTTTATGCAGGAAGGTAAACTGATAGCAATAACAATCATATAATTCTATCTTCTTAAAAATCAATCAATATCAATGAATAATTATATGTCACACACAAAATTATCAAAGCAGTATAATAAAGTCATACTTTTGTATGCACTTAAGTTTTATGAAAAGTGAATTTGAGAAGTTTATAAAAATATACACAATCATAGAACATGAATTAGAACCAACGATCATAAAAGTTAATTAAATTGTTAATTTTTTTTTATATGTATATGTTTGATTAGCATGTACATATGTATCTCACTCCAATAATTAGATACTTGGATTGTTTAAATTAAAGTGTGAAAAATAATAATTCAATATAAATATATGTATCATGAATTTCCATATACTATTAATAAACATGATAATTTATAAATATTCATATAAACATATCATGCATGAAGAAAGAACAAACGTATTAATTTTTGAGTTCAAAGTATAGATTTGGATTTCATGAACATAAAATATTTAAACTATTAAAACCACAAAAATGGGGATTATGATTTTAGAGGAGAAAACTCCCTTACACAAAGATAGAACTACATTACTAAAATAATATATCTTATTGTACTGAAATTATATATAAATCCTTATGCATAAATCCAATTAATTTTTTGAAAACCTTAGATGAAAAATGGAGAAAAACTCTATTGCGATCATCATTGAGACGTGAATAAATCAGATATAAAATAAATATTCATTGCGCAAATATAATTTGGGTGGAAAATAATTTGGCATGACAGATATAATGAAGTAGCATAGTACATATTTGAAAATAAAGTCCTCTACTATAATCTACCACAACATCAAAAGTGAAAACTATGCTGATTTTCATTTGAAAACCCATAAAAGAAATAAATTTTACTTGCATAATTATAGTTTTGAAGAAAACAAATTGACAGAATAAATAGAAAGATCCCTTACTAAATTGTTATGCAGATCTATTCTTACATCTCCTTTCCAAGCTACTTGTCACTCAAAGATTCCAAGCCAGGAACAACCACGTATTCCATTTTGTTTTCTACAACCACCCAGCCCTTATATTTATACACCCACCATGATAATATAATTGATTATATTATTTTTTTTTTAATTTATGAGAACAGTTTATTGATTGGATGTACATATAATATATAAACATCCATATCCGAATTAAAAGCAAAGATTGAGTTGTTGCGAGTATAGATATGAATCAGTTATAGGATAATAATTTTATGGAAGTGGACAAATGCAATTTAAGTCGGATGTTTACAGGTATATTTTTTTATTCTAATGACATGTACTTTATGGAATCAAACAGGGATAGTCAAAACAGGAACCACAAAATTTCTTCACGAAGCATTCAACACCAGCCGTTCATAAAATTAATTCATATTGACATCAAGCTCAACAAATAAGAAAAGTCAATAGGATCGGAGAAAATCATCGATAAAGACAAGATAAAGTACTATTTATATGTTTTCAGAAGATTTGGATAACAAAATATATTTATATAATCGGTACCCATTTGCAGAAACCAGATGAAACATCAAAATCGCGGGTCATTTTTATCCTAAATCTGGTTCAGAAACTTCAGCGTGAAGCAGATCGAGGGATTTATGGACTTCGAACTCGGATCAGAGACGGATCGGACTCAAACATAACCCTAAAAAAACAAATAAACAGTGTTGTTATACCCGGTTTGCATCTCTTCTCCGCGATAAACTCGATCGGCCTCCACGAATGCAGAATATCCATTCTCGAAGTCGACTCCGAAGACGAACCCAACATTTTTGACCTCGCCGCGCAACTGCTCGAAGCTCTGTGAAACCCTCCGCGTCGGACTCCCCCGAAGAACCAGGCTCAAAACCCCAAATCCCGATTTCACGATACTTTTATTTCATCCATTTTTTTTCATTTGTTTTATTTTAATTATTGTTATTATATTTATACATATATATATATATCGCTTATATTAATATTTGAAATTTCATAATATAGTTTTCTAAATATATTAATTTTTAATGCTTAAAACCTTATTTATTAAATTGGATATATATATATTTATAAATTTTGTTTATTACATATTATTTTGGTAATAATATTTAAATTAGTAATGTTTTTATTTAGTTATTTTTATTTATACATCAACGATAATTTATATATATATATATATATATATATATTTATTTTTTGAAAGTAATAACGGATAGTTTTTTTTTTGTAACGGTCGGATAAAACACTATAAATATTAATGTTTTACGGGTCGTTCAAACACTCAGAAGAAAAATACCTCGACGCTCACGCCATTGCTTTTGGAGATGGTTTTATATGTTCCTCTTATTTTTAGTTTTATTGCTATCATCCTTGCCATAACGTTTGTTCTTCTATCAGATCCAAGAGATGATAACTACTCGATCGGCATCGTTGTGTTTCTTGGTAGTCTTCCAATTGTTTTATTATCAATAGCAGTGGGTTTAATGGGTTAGTTATTGTGGATCGAGGGTGTATTCTGGAATTTGTATGAATAAAGTGCTTACTAATTATATATTTGCATTCGGTAATTTATTTTATTACATCTTGGAAACATTGCCAAAACATAAAACATAAATTTAAACCTGGGGTGTTACATTCTACCCCCCTTAAAATGAATTTCGTCCTCGAAATTCATTTACACTTATCGCTCTCAATTCTCATCTATTCTGTGTCTCACATGATGTCCCCAAGGTCTGTATAGTTGTCTTCCACGGTTTCCATGTCTCCCTAAGAAATTAAAGTTCAATGTGGCTTCGAAATCTTCCACTTCCTTCGCCCAAATGCAACTAGTGCAAGAGGGGTTGTATGGATGTAAGCATCGGAAGACAGTCCTCAAGGAATGATAATCAATATAGTATCCGAGAAGTTCGTCTTGAATTTGATTCCTATAAGAAAGTCTCATTGCTTCGTCTTCAAATGTTTCGAATTCATCATAAATTCTTCCTGTGAAGCAAAAGCTTAATAGTTGACACATAAATGCTGCGCGAAGATTTCCTTCTTCAGCTGCTCTGTAAAAATTTGAGATTGATTCTGGTTGCTCAAACATTGTAAAACACCTAAAAAGTCCTTCGTAATATGCTCCTTGACGTCGATAGAAATGACGTTGGATCTGCCTGATATCTTCGAAAACGAAACCAGAACCATGATGAAAATGAAGTATATCTGGTGTGCCTGATATATTATAGAGACGTTTGCAAGAAAGCCGCATGGCTTCATAGGGCTCAAATTCTTCTTTACATGATTTTGCCATGATCATAGCGAGTAATTCATCCGGAAGGTCTAAGAGACTTGTTTGAGTTCTCCTTCCTTCCATCTGAAAATTACAAAGAAGAATGTTGACTGAGAACGACAGTCAATTTATCAAAGGGTTCTAAATTTCCAGAGTTATCTAGACCGTTCCTCTGATACCAAGTGTGACGCTCCGAGCCCGCTCTTCCGGACTCGTTGTTTCAAAATGTTGTGTAATAATTTTTTTTTATTTTAATTAAATTTTGTTTTTTAAACATAACTTAAAAATTACACAACACTTTAAACAAAACGAGGATCTTTTACCGGTCTAGGTTCTGGAAGATTAGACATAAACATACATTATCAGAGTTGAACAGAAATAATAAATGTTTCCATTATGCTTCCGCGCGCGCTAACTCCATAAGCGAAGACATCTACGATAAACTCCTAAGATACCTGTGAAAACATTTCAAATCTAGGGGTGAGCACAAAAGATGCTCAGTAAGGGGTTTTGAAAACCTTTGATAAATGGCACTTAAACAAAAACATCATTTCATTGATACATTTTTTTTAAAAAAATCAAATAGTAAATTCCTTCGTAAAACAAACATTATAAAATAATATAATCCTTTTGAAAAATAATTATAGTTTGAAAACACTTAAAATAAATCCAGTGATTCAGTTGAAAATATTAAGCAAGCTCTTAAAAGAAAATAACTGAGGCCACTTGAAACTTTGAAGGCTATCTTGGGCCTACCCACTTAAGGGATGGATTCGTTATCCAACTCCCTATCATATTTACAAAGTTCTAGAACCATTTTATTTATAAAACTTTTTTTTTATCTTGCCTTACTTATTTATAATTTTCACTGGAGTTTTAAATCTTGAAAATATATTTCAAATCATTCTTGGAACAAGTAAATACCAGTCTTTACTGAAAACTACATCTTCGACATGGTTTGATCTAATCGTTGCATAATCCCATTTATGATAAATCAAGATCCACACACTTGAAATTTTAAAGGCATATTTATTAAAATTCATTTTATGCAGGAAGGTAAACTGATAGCAATAACAATCATATAATTCTATCTTCTTAAAAATCAATCAATATCAATGAATAATTATATGTCACACACAAAATTATCAAAGCAGTATAATAAAGTCATACTTTTGTATGCACTTAAGTTTTATGAAAAGTGAATTTGAGAAGTTTATAAAAATATACACAATCATAGAACATGAATTAGAACCAACGATCATAAAAGTTAATTAAATTGTTAATTTTTTTTATATGTATATGTTTGATTAGCATGTACATATGTATCTCACTCCAATAATTAGATACTTGGATTGTTTAAATTAAAGTGTGAAAAATAATAATTCAATATAAATATATGTATCATGAATTTCCATATACTATTAATAAACATGATAATTTATAAATATTCATATAAACATATCATGCATGAAGAAAGAACAAACGTATTAATTTTTGAGTTCAAAGTATAGATTTGGATTTCATGAACATAAAATATTTAAACTATTAAAACCACAAAAATGGGGATTATGATTTTAGAGGAGAAAACTCCCTTACACAAAGATAGAACTACCTTACTAAAATAATATATCTTATTGTACTGAAATTATATATAAATCCTTATGCATAAATCCAATTAATTTTTTGAAAACCTTAGATGAAAAATGGAGAAAAACTCTATTGCGATCATCATTGAGACGTGAAGAAATCAGATATAAAATAAATATTCATTGCGCAAATATAATTTGGGTGGAAAATAATTTGGCATGACAGATATAATGAAGTAGCAGAGTACATATTTGAAAATAAAGTCCTCTAATATAATCTACCACAACATCAAAAGTGAAAACTATGCTGATTTTCATTTGAAAACCCATAAAAGAAATAAATTTTACTTGCATAATTATAGTTTTGAAGAAAACAAATTGACAGAATAAATAGAAAGATCCCTTACTAAATTGTTATGCAGATCTATTCTTACATCTCCTTTCCAAGCTACTTGTCACTCAAAGATTCCAAGCCAGGAACAACCACGTATTCCATTTTGTTTTCTACAACCACCCAGCCCTTATATTTATACACCCACCATGATAATATAATTGATTATATTTTTTTTTTTAATTTATGAGAACAGTTTATTGATTGGATGTACATATAATATATAAACATCCATATCCGAATTAAAAGCAAAGATTGAGTTGTTGAGAGTATAGATATGAATCAGTTATAGGATAATAATTTTATGGAAGTGGACAAATGCAATTTAAGTCGGATGTTTACAGGTATATTTTTTTTATTCTAATGACATGTACTTTATGGAATCAAACAAGGATAGTCAAAACAGGAACCACAAAATTTCTTCACGAAGCATTCAACACCAGCCGTTCATAAAATTAATTCATATTGACATCAAGCTCAACAAATAAGAAAAGTCAATAGGATCGGAGAAAATCATCGATAAAGACAAGATAAAGTACTATTTATATGTTTTCAGAAGATTTGGATAACAAAATATATTTATATAATCGGTACCCATTTGCAGAAACCAGATGAAACATCAAAATCGCGGGTCATTTTTATCCTAAATCTGGTTCAGAAACTTCAGCGTGAAGCAGATCGAGGGATTTATGGACTTCGAACTCGGATCAGAGACGGATCGGACTCAAACATAACCCTAAAAAAACAAATAAACAGTGTTGTTATACCCGGTTTGCATCTCTTCTCCGCGATAAACTCGATCGGCCTCCACGAATGCAGAATATCCATTCTCGAAGTCGACTCCGAAGACGAACCCAACATTTTTGACCTCGCCGCGCAACTGCTCGAAGCTCTGTGAAACCCTCCGCGTCGGACTCCCCCGAAGAACCAGGCTCAAAACCCCAAATCCCGATTTGACGATACTTTTATTTCATCCATTTTTTTTCATTTGTTTTATTTTAATTATTGTTATTATATTTATACATATATATATATATTGCTTATATTAATATTTGAAATTTCATAATATAGTTTTCTAAATATATTAATTTTTAATGCTTAAAACCTTATTTATTAAATTGGATATATATATATTTATAAATTTTGTTTATTACATATTATTTTGGTAATAATATTTAAATTAGTAATGTTTTTATTTAGTTATTTTTATTTATACATCAACGATAATATATATATATATATATATATATATTTATTTATTTTTTGAAAGTAATAACGGATAGTTTTTTTTTTGTAACGGTCGGATAAAACACTATAAATATTAATGTTTTACGGGTCGTTCAAACACTCAGAAGAAAAATACCTCGACGCTCACGCCATTGCTTTTGGAGATGGTTTTATATGTTCCTCTTATTTTTAGTTTTATTGCTATCATCCTTGCCATAACGTTTGTTCTTCTATCAGATCCAAGAGATGATAACTACTCGATCGGCATCGTTGTGTTTCTTGGTAGTCTTCCAATTGTTTTATTATCAATAGCAGTGGGTTTAATGGGTTAGTTATTGTGGATCGAGGGTGTATTCTGGAATTTGTATGAATAAAGTGCTTACTAATTATATATTTGCATTCGGTAATTTATTTTATTACATCTTGGAAACATTGCCAAAACATAAAACATAAATTTAAACCTGGGGTGTTACAATCAACCTGCTGAGAAGTATAGGCATTATCCACTACAGGTGGTGAGGAATTTTTACCTTTTCGGTCTCGGCTCTCTTTGTAAATATCATCAAATTATTGAGAGTTTATGGATTCCAGCATAGTAAAAAATCTTTCCTCCTAGCACTAGTACTAGATGATCACGCATTAAAGGGAATTGTATATTCAGCGTTAGTTTCATGTGCATGCAGCACATGCACTAGAGGATTTAACTCTTATAAACCAGATTCCATCCCATCATGAAGATACAACAAGGGAAAATATGCAACCAGCACTTGCTCCTTATTAATAGAAACCACAGTAGAATCATAGGCAGGAGAAGGCGTCACACTCTCTTCAGTAGCACATGTATTAGAAACCCGCACATGATTCCCATCATTATCAGTAGACTTAGAAGAATCCAATGTAATATTGGACTCATTATCAACCCATGGGCCAGCATGGGAGTGTCCCAACTCATCTTGGATAGAAAGGGGAGAAATCCCAGGGTCAATATTCCCCATAGACACAAAACCAGTTTCATGCTCAGGAACATTCACCTGAGAAGGAAATTCCTCCTCAGAAGCATCAAAAGTAGCCTTTAATGGACACAACTTCTTCCTAGACACAATGGAAGAGCCCTGGTTAATTGGACTAGGGTCTACTTTCCCATTGGATAGGAATTGTTCCTCAAGTAGTAGTATAGGGTCATCATAATCACCATCGTGACTCTCCACATCACCGCATTTTGAAATTCCATTCTGGTGGATCATATTATTAACTGACAGTAGAGGATGAGTATTCAACTCACCCCCACCATAGGCCATGGCACCTTGGTTTCCCACCTACTTACTCCCATCCACCACCTCAGCAAATGAGGGGGTCCTTTAACTGATACACCATTAGAATTTTTCATTCCCATCTTAGAAGGTGTAGAAACCCCTTTCACAATATCATAAGTTCTCATCTGCACAGTTTAAGAAGGATCACAATCCTTGGCCACTTCACATTTACACTTATTGAAAATATGTACATGCTTTTTACAGTTGGTACATCAGAATCCCCCTATGACAGTTACCTTTTCATGTCCAATACTTGAGCAGTTAATACATAATTCAGGGACATGTTCAAATTCAATTTCTATCTCAAATTTAATCTCACCAGAAATTAAGTAAACAGTCTCAACAAGAGGTAATGAAATATCAAATTCAACCAATATATCTACAAAGTGACCATATCTTACCGATACAGTTTCTTTATCAAGCATAATTGGAGTTCCAATGGCCAAAGAAATATCCAAAGTATGCTTAGGTTCCAAAAAAACCCAATTCAATCCCTTGACACGAATCCAATATTGTGCCATAGTTTTCATAGCATGTAGAGGATCAAACTAGGGGTCCTAATTTTATAACCTTAAGACCCCCATCTTGAGGTTCACAAACCCACAACTCCAAGCCTTCAATTTTATTTCATTCGAACAAAAGGTAAGTTGAAAAAAATTCATATTGAGAGAGACAATATTCCAGTTACCAAATCCCCATATATGAAGAAGTAATTTCTTTAGATCCTCAATCTTCCAAACATTTTCCTGCACACTAAGACAAGCAATGATCGAGTGTTTACAGTAATCAATTATTTCTTGAAAAATCTGATGGTTTGATTCAATGACCACAAGTGCACCATTCTGTGAAATCTTATGAGGGTTGGAATCACCCACCCGAGCTCAGAGGAAGAAGAGATCCACACCATTAACTTGTAAATCATCTGTGGTATGAGATGAGGCACCAAAATCATCACCCTTTAAAGGTATTTGATTATGCAATGATTCCACAGTCGGAACCACAGCATGCGACAAACAATAACTTCCATACGCCTTCTTCGATGGACCAAGAAAGACTTCCACAGGATTCAAATACTCAGACAAAGAAGACATGACCATGAAGAAAAAACATAGACTCAATTTCTATAGAGCTAGAGACTCTCTATCTGCCTGACCCCATTACAGGTCATAGGGTTATTATAAAATCTTTCTATCCTAGAAAAAATCATTTCTTGAAAAAATGATTTTCATTGTATATGTGGGGTTAATTATAAATTAAATTATTCAACATCATGAATTTATTTTCATAAAATTTATTCCATATTTGAAATAATAATAATAATTATTAGATAATATGTTCAACAGATTTTTTCCATTTTTAATATTATTCTTTGTAAATATTGGTTACCACGGTAAATTTAAAATAGGACAATTAAGGATAAAAATAAAATAAAAAAATGAGTAAATATAGTAGTTAAGGAATAACATGATTAAAATATGTTTCTATTTTTCTAGTATAAGGTGTGAATTCGAATTATCTTCCCTCCACATCATTATTTTCTTATTTTGAAGGAACTTGGTTTGAGTTTGACTCCCCATTACAGAATAGTTTTGGGTATTTAGAAAAAAGACACTCCTCCCCACTTATGAAGGCCACCTCTTCTTTTATACACTTCACACATAAAAATCCTTTTGGTTCATCTAATTCCTGACAAAATATATTTATCACTTCCCTCCCCTCATTCTTGATTCATTTTCTTGTTTATAAATCATGATGTGTATGATTTTGGTAGAAACTTGTACAGGTCATCTGAAGAAGAGGTATCATTCTTAATTGAACATTTTTTTATTTTTTCTCCACCTCCATCAAATATTTTTTAAACATTTAAATATATAATATATAATTATATTTTATTTTTTTAATTTATAACCTATATCCAACTCGTATTCTATCAAATGGGAAATTAAACCATAGTTTGTGTGTACAGTGGACTACCGCCTCGCGAATCCATGTCATTCATTTTCTATCCTGACCTATCATGATTGGTTATAATTATAGAAGTAATATTAATATATTATATTAATTATATATTAATCACTCTTAAAATATAATTTATCATTTACTTTTTACCTTTCCATTCAGTAAAAAATGACAACATTGTTCAAGCATACATGTAGACGACTCCCTCTATGAAGCAATGTGATAAATATTTCATCACCTGATCACAGGGATGGTATATATTAGTGTATTTAAATTAATAATATTGAATTTATGATATGATTATATAAAGATAAAATAATATATAACTTATTTCCATAATGATCATCGAAAAATGGAAACATTGCTCATGTGTATGTATGACCTACCATCTCCAAGATTTTAACATAGTTCATTTCTTATAACCGTAAATCAGTATTGGTTTTTAACGTATAATTTATGTATAAATATTTTGAATATTTCCTGATTACTATAATAGAGATGTGATAATAATTACCTCTTTTAATATTGTTAACCTACTGAAGTAATTTTTTATATATAAGTCGAATACTGTCAAAACATCTGAAGTGAACTTAACTAATTAACTGAATGAGTATAACATGGTAAGAGATAAAATAAAAGTAATAATAAACTATAAAATTGTTCTTATGAATTTTAGTAATTAATATAATTATATTTTCCAAGAATATAAATTACATATGAGATGATTTGGACTCAAGTAAAGGGACACTTTAACTTAAACCCGTATTTAGAATATTTTAAAGATTTATTTAATAAATATTTCTCTACCATGTCTATTTTTTTAAAATTATTTTATGAATAAAGGTTTATGGAAATAAAATAATTATAAATGATATTTTGATTTATTATTCAACATTCTTTCAAAGATTTTCCAAAATGAATCTTTTTTATAGAATGTTTGACTTTCCTTATGAAATACGAAAGGAAAGATATATATTAATGCATATGGTGATAATGAATTTTATACCTTCCATTACCATTATTTGAAGTTCAGATTCCTTTAAAATATATTTTGTTTCATTCAAAGAAAAAAAGAACATATTTCCTATTCAGGGGATTTTTTATTGAAATTATTTAGAAGAAAACAATAGTTTGATATCCTAAAGAGTTTTCCCTATGTGTTTAAAAGATGTTTTGAAGGATTATATAATGAGAAGTTCCCATAAAATTTTTATATTTATATTATGGTTCGTTAAAATTGTTTATATGATGTTATGATCCGCATTATAGCTCATGGGTGTACCCTATATAACATATATTATGGGTTCTCCCAAATCGGGGTAAAATTTATTTGGTAATGATTTTGTTCTCTAATGTATTATATTCGAAGTATCCTAGTTATTCTATTTAATAAGGGTTATGTAATGGTTCTATCAAGATGATGTCCCAAGTAAGCTACAAGCCTTTTATTTTCATTCTAATGGGTTTTCATGGAATTATTTAATTTTAAAAAGGTAAGATAAATGATATTTTAAATAGAATGATGATTCCATTTTTGGGTAAAAAATTATACTTTAAGAAATTTTTTTATAAAATTTCATGTTATTCAATGTACTAATAGATATATTCTTTTTATATACCTTATTAATTTTTTTTCTCATCCTTTTTTTAAAAAAAGTTAAAAGGGTTTAAATATATGTAATGTAAAGGAAGAAGTCAAGTAAAAATCACTACAGATTTGTCATGTTTCATATTAAATGTTTTACATTATGGTAAAACTTCATTATAACAGGATGTTTCAACTTTTTCATATATAGTATTGTAATTTATGGTTTATAAACTAGTTCTATAAATATCTAAACCTATAAAATTCCTAAAATATGAGAGAATTTTTTTCATGAAATAAAACTCGAGATTATGTAATGTTTAACGTCAGGTCCTTATAGTTGGTATCATAGGTCATATTAGATAACTTATAGGTTAGGATTTTATTTTAATATAATTTAAATTTCCTCTAAAACCAAAAAATATCATATGTTGGGGATATTAATGGTTATTTATGATATATATAAATATTTGAAGATACCATGGTTAAGGATACCTTAGTTCTTATCATCCTATGAAGTTATTTTATTGTAGTTTTTTTATATAATCAAACTAACAATTTTTGTTTTAGTAAATGGTTTGATCTGGTAGGAACCAAATTAACAATGTATTTGAAAGAAAACGTAGTGTTTTTGTGAATGAGCATCCAAACGAAATGGAATATCAAGTGAAAAAATCTTGTGTGTGTTATCAAACAGTTATCACAAGTTTTTATTAATAACATGAACCTTAGTGATTTTCTTAATTCACTAAGTAAGAGAGATATGAATATCCATGGAAGTTAAGGTCATAATCATAAAAGTAAAAATATTCAATAACCTATATGTTAATACTTTGGGAAGAATCATTTATAAAAATTTCTTAAAAAGAAAAGGAAGATGATTTGTATGTGTTAAAGTAGGAAATGAAGAAATAATTTTCTATGCAAAATCGAATACTTTAGTTAAATCCAGGATGAGGAATAAGAATCTTTCCAAGATATAAATTGATTTTTTTTAGTGTGGGGACTACCAGAATTGTGTTAATTGATTTCCTAGATAGAACGACCATGAACAAGATCAATAAGATTGTGAAGAAAAATTTATAGAAATGATTAATGCCATTATATTTGAAGATGAAGAAATTGAAAATTAAATACAAATGGTATATATTATATATTGGATTATGTTTTGAAATTCATAAATATTATGACTTGATCCACGTTTTTATAGGAAGGATGTATTGAGGAATAATATGGAAAATCGTGGTCAATGGATTATGAAGAATGATGAGTGATTAAAGTGTCTATATATTGGGATTCAAGAGTTATGATGTAGCATTATTTGTAAGGATGATCATTGTATTAAATTAATTAATACTATTTTGGTGTTTAATTTGATGGGATAAAATTTTGGGAGATTTATTGTGTTTTGATATATGATTTAAGGTATATATAACCCTATGTTTAACATTTGAGAATGTTATTTGAGGGTTAATTCTCTTTTTGTTTTGTGGACATAAGTTTAAAGGTATTGATAACCTTTAGATTTTATATGATCTTGGATGATTAAGATTATTTTTATGATGTTCATAATATTTATGGGAATTTTATAAGAATTGTATTAATAATTTTTTTAAAATAGACAACATATAATATCCACCATGACCACAAGGATTGAACCAAAAAACAAAGGGAAACAATGGTTCAATTCTGATCATTATTCTGTGTGATGTCCTAGATAGTATGAAATCATTTTTTTAATTAAAATATTTGAAAAATATTGATTAGGTTTATTATCAGAACGCATTTTTTCTCTTATAAAGAACCATGGGATTGGAAAGTGATTTGGTGATTAAGTGATTGATGTTATTCAGAATAAGTTAATGATTTTAATAACCTAATATGGTTAAGGTAGACAGAGCATTATGGTATTTTATTTTAGAAATAATGGTTGAATTACACATTGGAATTATATATGATTTTAAAATTTGTTTATGGTGATTCAAGTAATTTATGGAAATGATTATTATATCTGTATGATTATATGATTAGGGAATATAATTTTTTTAGAATAAGACATTAAATGTGATTGGTGTTATTTTGAGATAAATTTTAAATCAATCTCAGAAGAATATGTGATCAAAACCTTATGATTTTTTAATTTCAATACTACTCTAGAATATTTGAAATAGTTTTAAGTATAGTTATTAATGTAATGGTTTATTTTTATATTTTGTATCACTATTTAATTTAGAGATTAATTTTATAACGGATTATTCATTTTGGTAATTATGTTAACTTGTGTTAACCATTATGGTTTTGGTTATTACCTAAATGTAGGATTAATATACATTTATAATTTTTTTAAAATTATCTGACCCATTAGAAGTATATTTCATTGCTTCATGCATAAAACAATCTTGAATACTCAACTTTGGAGAAAAGTATAAGATTTTAGTCTAATTAAGTTCTACTTATCAAGTAATTATATTTCTCTATATTCTTAGTCTAGTTAGTAAAGAAATTCTGCATATCTAGGAAAAGTATCTTGTAATAAAATAATTTCCTATTACTATAATTTTTGATAAAATAGATTGTGTTTCTCATACCTATTTGGTTTATCTTTATTTGGTTGTTTACTTTATTGTGATCATTCAATTTCTTGTGATCAATGATCTCTTTCACAATCTATTATTATATTCGAATTAAAATTTTATCCTTGTCTATATTTTCACTTCTCAAAATTTGTTTCGTAATTTGAATTTGGGTTATGTATTAATCTAGGTGACCTTCATATTTACATTCCACTATTATCAAGAGAAAGTTCCATTAAACATTTTTATAATGCAGTATTTCAAGAAAGGTATTTTCAAATATAAAAACATTGATTAATAATATCAAGTTTAAATTTTGAGGATGAAATTTATTAAGGGGTAATGATGTAACAACCAAATATTTTTTACAAAAACTATGTTGGATATTTTATAATATATGAAACACTAAACTTAAATAAACCGCAAAATATTATTATTAAAATTTGACTGATATAACCTAGATGTTAAATTAGTGGGTATGAATATTATTATCTTCTTTATAAAATGAATATATAAATTTAATACTTATTATATATTTATTTATAATTTTTTATTAAATAATCTATCAATTTTTAGTCCAGTAATTTTATTCATAAAAAATATGTTTTCTTTAAAAACAAATATTATTGATTTTTGTGATAAAATATTTCAAATAATATATTTATATTTTAGTAAATGTATTTGAAAAAATGAACATCATTTTTTAAATCAAAATTTAACATTTATCATTTGGTGAAATTTTGGTATTTTATGAAAATGTTTATTTTGAAGGGAAAACCGAAAAATGTCAAATTTTCTAATATTGTCATTTCTTTTAAATAAATAAATTAATTTAAAAGTCCTATAATATTTTTAATTTTATTTCATGAAACATATTTATTTATATTTAATAAACTTAATAAAATTTTAAACATATTTATACTAGATTTTAGTATAAATCTACTTTTGGGCTTAAAATTCATTATTATGGAAGCTATTTTAAAGTGCATAATGTTTTTCTATTTTAAATAAATAAAATTATATTTAATTATGAATTATTTAAATAAAATTAATATGTTATATGTAAAAAATAATAATTTAAATTTACATAATTATAATTTAATTTCATTGAATTAATATAAAATAATCTTTTTCTTATAAAATAAATTTCTTGAAAACCCACTTTTTCATCATTTTTACAGGTTTAATTTAAATTAAATTCACTCACTCTATATAAATCGAATTTGATAAAATGGATTTCATATTTTGAATAAATATAATTATATTAGGTAATAAGGTCAACTTAATTTTTTGTCCATATAAATAGTAACTGTACGGAATATTTGTTACCACAAATAAAGTAAGATTGGTTAATTATTGTTAAAAACAATATTATAAGGACTAAAATGAGCATAAAACTTATCTAAATATTATTTTATGAGCAATTTTCATCCATATTCATCTAATAATATAAATATGATCTTTTTTCCATATGGAATATAATATGAGCTTCATATTACTTTATATAATGAAAATTAAGAAATATCACTTTTAGGATTTTAATTTGTATAATAGTTTATGGTAGGGTTAAAAAAGGTAATTTTGGTTTTGAATAGTAATTTTAATGATAAATTATTTTTCTTCATCATGGTAATTTATTTCCAATTTTTAGTGATTTACTAATTGCCTTAAATTTTTATTTAATGACGATGTTGTGATTATTTAATTAAAAGAAACATAAAGAAAATGATTTTAAAAATATTAAAAGATATATAAATTGAATTAATTATTGTGTTCTATGATTTTTTAAAGGCATATATTCAAATTTCATCTTTATCTTGTTATTTTTAGAATTCAAATTAACCAAGTAGTGTCTAAATGTTCAATAATGATAATTTATAATACATAACATTTTGACAAATGATTTCAAATTTGTAAAAATCATATATTTGTCGAAGAGATTAGGATATGTTTGAAAATATCATCTATGGTACAATTATCTGCCAATTGTTCTTTTATAGTTACTATAATGACCCCTAAATAGGAAAAAATGTAGCCATCGTATGTCAAACTAAATTGGTAAATGTGAGTGACCTCAGAGGTTCGGGAATAACATGTTTAAAATTTGATTCTTTTTTGGTGGATGTGTTTACCAAATTGATATTCCATATAATCCATTATTTTTCATTTTTAGAGGCACTTGGTTTTGTATTTACTACCCATTATTTAATAGTTTTTTGTGTTTACAAAAATGTCACTCCTCCCCACATATAAAATCCACCCCCCCTTCACCCTTACAAAGCTATTTGGATTAGAAAATACTAACCCAAATACCTTCCTAAATTCTCTAAACACATCTCAGAATCCTCCGTTTTGTTTTATAACAATACTATGAAGGATTTTGGTGTGAACCAAAAGAGTTCGTCAAAAGAAGAGGTATCCTTATTAACATAGTTTTTTGTTTAATTTCTTCTTCAAAATCATTAAAATATTTTTAATCCATGATTATATAATTAATTAATTATCGATAGTATATACATTATTATTCTAATGGTATAACCTACATTCATCTCTGATTTCATCAAATTTGATGTGAAACAATCATTCAGGTGTATGAGGTACTACAATATCGCAAAAAAATGTAATTATTTTTCCATTATCACCTATTACTAATGTTTATAATGATGGAATTAATGTTTATATATGATATTAATTAAAATTTTATCATTATTAAAATTTTATATATCATTTTCTTTTTATCTTTCCATTAATTGAAAAATGATTTTGTCATTCGTGTGTACATGTGGACTATTGCCTCCATGAAGCGATGTGATTATTTTTTATCACCACATCACATGGATAAAATATATAAGTTTATTTTAATAAATAATTTGGTATTTTTGATAGTATAATAGTTCTTGAAAATTAAAATAATACATAGCTTTTTCCATAGGTATCGTTTAAAATAGAAACGTTACTCAAGTGTACCTAGAGCTTATTATCTCAATGACTATAACGTAGATCATTTTTCATAACCAAAATTATAGATTTATTTTAAAATGATAATTAATTTTATATAAGATAAATATTTCATGATTATTATTCTATATATATTAAAATAATTTACTATTTGACCACATTCATCCGACTGAATTCATTTTTATCATATAAGCCAAATATAGCCAAAACATATGTAGTGAACATTAATGATTAATTGATTGTGTAGATCATGGTAAGAGATAAAATAATAGGAATAATAAACAAGAAATAATTTCTTATGAAATAAAATAATTAACATAATTCTATTATTCCGGCAATAATGAATGTATAAGATGATTTTAACTCAAGTAAAGGGACATTGTTACTTAAAACCATTATTAAATGTTTTAAAGATTTGTTTTATAAATATTTACTTCCATGTATATGATTTCAAAATTATTTTATGAATAAAACTATGTGGAAATAAAGTAATTATAAAGGATATTTTTATTTCTCCTAAAACTTTATTTAAATGTTTTTATAAAAGGAATATTTTTATAAAATGATTGAATTTCATTAAAAAAGAAAAAATGAATGTCCTATTGTAATATATACAGTTTCAATGACATTTTACACCACTAAAAATGTTATTTTATGTTTTTATTCATTCATAATCATTAATTTTCTATTCAAATAAAAACCTTATTTAACCTATTTTAGTATTTCGGTATTGAAAATTGGGGTTTTAAATAAATGTGTGTTGTGAAATCTGAAATAGTTTTTCATATGAGTTTAAAAGTGTTATTCATGGGTTTCATGATGAAAATTCGAAATATTAATTTTTTTTATTCATGTTATTTTCTGTGTAAATATTTTAAATACCAGGTTTAGACCCATTATATCTCACTAGTGAGCTTGGTATAGCTTATACAATGGGTGTGCCCATATAGTGCTCAAATGTATTTGGTAATCATTAGGTTCTATGAATAATTATACTGGAAGTAAACTATGGTTATAATAATTTGTAAGGTTTATTGAAGGGTTATAAAACGATAATGTTTCAACAAAAGTATTTAACTCTTCTTCGATTTCTAACTATTTTTCATGTAATGTTTTTTTTGAAAATGTATGATAAATAGTTTTTTTTTAAAAATAATCCCTTTCTGGGTAAAATGGTACACCTTTAAGAAATTATTTTTCATGGATTTTATGTTTTTCATTTGACTAAAAAATATCTTCTATTATATCCCTTACTAATACATTTATTCTTATCCCATGTTTTTAAAATGATTTTAACATGTTTTAAGGATTCATAAGTGAAGTAAGAAGTCATGAAGATTTTTCATGTTTTATATTTAGTGTTTAATATTTTCAGAAAATGGATACTAATCGAAAGTGTTTACATTGTAATATATAGTTTTTTTATCTATGAGTTATGACCTAATTCTATAAAACTGTAAATCTAAAAAACCTAAAATATAAGAAAATAAATTTTTGACTTAAAACTCAATCTATGGGTCTTTATAATTTTTTTTCTTACATTCTTCTCCCCTTTTATAAATTTTACACCAAAACTTTTATTTATTACATAAAAAAGTGGGTGTATTTTTATTTTATAGCATTTTATGATTCTTATGCAACTTCTTATGTCATATGGGTTTTCCACAAAACCATAAAATGGTGAAACACTTTAGTCATCAACACTTTCTCCCTTTGGTCAAACAATTTATACTAGTTGTTCCTCATAATAAATTTTTTCTTTCAACTGAACTACTTTTGGGATCAATACATGAGATGCATCCAAAACATATTTTCATAACAAAAAACGTGAAAACTTTTGTACTTGAGATAAATTCATAGGAAAGGCCACTAATTAAGTAACTAATCCAATATTATCTAGAATTTTATATGGTATAATGAATCATAGACTCAAAATTACCTTTTTACTAAAACTTGAAGTCCTTTTTCATAGAGATACTTTAAGAAAAACATGATCTCCTACCATGAAAAGAAATATCCTTACTCTAGTTATTTACATTATGTTTCTCTCACTCTAAGACATCCTAATATGTTGTTGAATCATCTTAACATTCTCAACCATCTCTTTTATACTTGATATAATTCATAATATCCTTCTTTAAATTCTGGGGAAATAAAAAAACAAAGAAATTTGGAGCTTGGATACTCTAAAAGACTAACATATAGTTGAATCTATCATGATTAAATAAGGCATAATCAACATGATATAGTGTGTAATAAAAACACATTATATTCAATGAAAACCCAATATAAATGATTATCTATGGATAATATCCACATTAAAACACATTGACAATGAAAACTAAATTCCTAAGGAAGGGAATTCATAATTCTGGACATTCAAGTTAAAGTCCACTCGACCATGATATAATGAATATTGCCACCATAGCCTCTGAACCAAGACATCATTATTAACAAATGGTTAGGTGTAAACCAAATACCCATATAATATGGAATGATTAATATTTTTCTTCACTGTACATATCAATGCATTGTGGTTCTATCTATAACTGGAACTACCCAACACATTCACATCATTTTCATTTCTTTTATATTGATTGTTCAATATAATTAAACCTAAAAATTATTTATAATTCAACAATTATCTATACAGAATCAAGAATATATATCATGAATACCGAATAATTTCAAAAAAAATCGTTAATGTTATTTCATTTAGTATCATTGGGTAATATCTATAGTGACATTAATGGGTTTTTGTAGTTGATAATACATTTAAATATCACTAGAACATTTCTTAAGAAGAATACCCTTTTCCCTTAGAAATCACTTATTAAAATAAAAAAATTTCAAAAAATTTAAAGAAAACATAGTATTTGATAATAAAATTGGAAACATGTAAAGGTATTTTTAGACCATTGGACTTTCATTTCAACATGATATTTTTTTCTCATTGTGTATATTAAAGTAATGATTCCTTTCTAATTTTTGATAAAAAATTAATAGTACCTCGTTCGGAAGAAAACAAGAAGATTAATTTACAAAAAATTAAAAACTAAATCATGGGTAAAAATTAATTTAAAAAATAATAGTATAATATTAAAAACATTCTTGATAACATTTTTATAAAATATATATTTGGAAGAAAAATGGGTTTTAACCGAAGAGAGAAATAAAGATTATTTTCCTTAAAAATATTCTTTTTGTATCATAAGTATATAAAGAGAAGAAAATGAAAGATAAACATGTTATATCTATAAAAAATAAGAGTAAAATAAAATTCATGTGTTTCTTGATAGATATATCAAAAAACAACATCATTATAAAATTAATCATAAACATCCCTGTTCAATAACGAGATTGTAACATAAATCTCTCAACATAAGTTTGACTTTCCTCAAAAGTATTTTTAAAATCTTATAAAATAAATTTATATTAATAATACATATATAAAATAACATATACATACTTATAATATCATATATTATCCCTTTATAACATTCTAGAACCCATTTAGTAACAATTTTTTAATAATATCAATGTTTTAGGTGATAACTATTTTATGAGAATTTGGGTTCATTAGTTCTGGTTCTTATACTTTGATTATGGTTCAATCATGTCCAGAATATTAAAAATGAAATATATGTCATATATATTAATTATATATATATATAGTCATCCATAAAAGGTAGGTATAGAAAAATTAATTACACCATTCATGGAGACTGTAGATTGTACATATGCATGAACACTATTTTTACTTTTCATCGGATGTAAAAAAAGAAAGGATAATAATGATTCACATTTATAGAATAATTATTATATCAAATATATCATATATATTCATTAAATATATCCTTATTAAAATCCATTTAAAGTGTAAATGAAATAACGAATAACATCGCTTTATGAAGGAGGTAGTCCACATGTATGCATGAGCGATGTTATCATTTTCCAAGGTAAGAAGGTGTATATGATATTATAATTACATTAAAATAATTATTTCATAAATATGACATATATTCATTATTTATATATTCATAACCATCCAAATGATATAGTGATGAAAATTAATTTCACAGTTACGCGGAGACAGTAAGTCATACGTACACATGAGTGATGTTTTCACTTTTCAAAAGATGAAAAAGATATATAAAATTGCTTTCCTATAATAATATTAAAATATTAGTATATTTATGATACTAGAATTATTTTTCATTATGGGAACACCATTTTTAGTGGAAGTAGAATAAGAATGAACTTTGAAAGATTTGACAGATATGATTACCTCTTCTTTAGTAGACTTCCTTTATATCCCTTTGTAAGGACCCCTGAAATGGTATTTTAAGAATAAAAGAACATCTAATTTATGTATACAGAAGTTCATAAGAGAATTTAGAAGCGTTTTTCAATCTAGGTTTCTCAAAGTGGTGTAAATAAGAGATGGAATGGGTGTCATTTTAAAAGTGAGGGGAGGGGTGCTTTTGGAAATCCGTGGAATATTACAATATAATATGTTTCAAAATAATTTATAATGGTTACAAAATTACATGTATTATAAAAAAATTATACGGTATTATTATAATCATTCAATCATATATATAATGGTTAAGATATCAATTTAAACTATATTATTTGGATTAACCCCTAGGTTATCCAATTTTAACCTCAACTGTGGTAATGCTTTTTTCAACATTAAGGGTTAATAATTTTTCTTATAAGGTAAAAATTGTCTCATAAATGAAAAAGGAAGGAAATTTTAGACCAAATATTATAATTATTTTAATAATTTAATATACTTATTTATTTTTAAATAATTCAACAAATTATTTTTTCATAAAATATCATTTTTTCATTTGAGACTATTATTTTAGTTTCATTTAAGGTCATAAAAATAGTAATAGAATTTGAATATAAAACTTTAAAACAAAAGTAAATTTTTATAATTATCTATAAAATTCTTGGAATACACTAATTCATCCAAATATTATTATTTTTAATATTTTTAAAATTATTTATTTTATTTTTCTATTACCTGAACAAATACTTGGTTGGTGTTGCGTAACAATGTAAGGTAATCATACCATTCCTAAAAAACATAAATTACTTTTATAAAAATAAATAAATTATATTTCAAATATAATTTTAGATTTATTAATAACATATTATTTTCCCTATCTAAACATATAAACTAAATTTAATGTAAGATATTGATAGTTTGGACTTTTTATAGATAAAAAAATATATATGCCATTATCAAGTTCAAAATAGAAAAAAATGCCATATATTTTAAATTGTGATGGATTTGATAAAATTTGTCTCATAAAATGAAATAAATGTATGTTTTGGGTTGATTTTCAGACCTTATCTATTGATTTTACCACTATTTTACCCATTTCACCCATAATGAGTTGACAAATATTTTTTATGGTTACTATTCATAATGAACAAAAATAAATGGGACTCACTTACCAAATTTTAAAATCATGATTAAAATTAGGATATCAGTTTTTAAAGATTAAATATATATAAATTGAAGAAATAAATTTTTATATAAATTTATTAAACCTAATGAAAAGCAATTTTTAGATAATTGTGTTTTTTAGAATAAAAATTAACTTATATCAAAATCATGAAATTTACAGATTCAAATAAAATTAATTAAATTTTAATATATAAATTTGAGAAAATGTAACTTTAATAAAAAATTCAAAATATAATGATAGTTTTAAATTTTTTGATTTAATTAAAATAAAATATAGTATTTCAAAAATGTATATTTTCACTATTCACTAAAAATAATAACTTCATAAAAATCCTAAAAGTCACCCAAATATATTTTTTATTTTATGATTTAAAAAATTAAAACCTTTTTATAAAATTAAATTTATAAAATTGGATTAAATTAATTATAATATCTCCACACAAAATGCAATAAAACAACTTTTGAAGAAAACATCTTATTTAAGTATAAAATAAATTTTATAAAAATTATGTACTTATCTTCTAAGAATTATTCAATATATTTTCATTAAATGAAATATTTATACATATTTTTCATGTTTTAGTTAATCTAATTCATACCTACCAATCTAACTACTAAGTGATAACTATCACATAATAATATTTCAATAGTATGTTGTGATTTTTTTAAACATTGTTTTTCATGTAAAGAAAGCTATAAAATAAATATAATTTATTTAAAGAGACCTAAATCATAAAATATCATGGTGTTCAATTATAACCATATTATAATAATTTAAACATTGGAATTATGTCTTTCCGATTCAAAGAACTGAGGAAACTTCTACTAAAACACATCCTCAGATTATGATGTAGCTTCCCCAATTTTATGATTTATCCATAAAAGGTTGACCAGGTAAGTGGTATTACTTTGTAGAAATTTATATATATGATCAAGAATACTCACCCCTTATTCCTCATAAGATAGATTTTTCTTCCACTACTATGTCCTTTGAGTTTGGTATATGATAATAATCAGTTATATAATTTTTTAAGAGTGATACATATAGCACACCATGAACTTGGGAGAGATCTGGTGGAAGCGCCAAACGATTAGCTACAATATTGATATGATCAATAATTCTAAAATTATTGCTATATCATGGGATCATATTTATCTTATTATTAAATATCAAAACCTTCTTCCAAGAAGATCTTTGTAGGAATTCCTTTTCACCAACATCAAACTCGAAATCTTACTAACGATTGTCAACATAACATTTTTTCTACTCTAAGCTACCCTTATATAGTTTTGATTGGATCTAACCTTATCTAATATTTGTTCATATAGATAATGTACCAATAGGATTCTTTCTATATTTTATCTCAACATGTTGCATAATAGAACATATATCTAAGGATAATAATAATAAGGATCCATCTAAATGCATGATTGAAGTATATTGTTTCACGAAAATTCAACCAAAGGAAGGGGTTGATCCTAACCAAAATAGAAATCTATTAATAAAGATCTCATTATGTATTCTAGAGTCTGAATGGTCTTCATAGACCAACCATATATCTAAGGATAATAATCTGTACTAAAACTCAAATCTGTATCTTGAGCCTACTAAATATTTCTCCAAAACATCAAGGTCAACCTCATATCCTAATCTGATATGATTAAGAGTAGTACTTCAATATATCTCAAAACATATAGAATGTATAATCGAGTAAGATTCTCAAGAGATAAATATTATCTTTTTGTCATAAAATGAATTTATTTTGTTAGGATATCAACTATAATCTAAATAACATTGTATCCTTTATATTTTTTAGGGAGTCTGTTGATGAAATCCATGGTATCATTTTCCCATTTCCATTCTAATAAGGGTAATGATTATAACTTCTCCATAGACGTTTTTCTGTTATATTAATCTTGTTGACACATCAGGAATTGGGATACATACTCTACAATATCCATTTAAATATTCTATAACTTGAAATACTCTTATAGATCCCTAATAATATTCATACTTCTATGATGAATAAATAATGATGAACTATGGGATTCATGTTGTAGATCCTTCTTCAATAATGTTATTAAAAAACACATAATATGTTCCTAAATCTTGTCATTATAGTATGATCATAGTTGAACTTGTGAATATTCCTCACCTTCTTCTATAATTCCATATCTTCCTCTTGTTCCATCATAATCCTCTCATTGATGGGTGGATAAAAATTCATTCAATAAAGATAATATTAGTCTAATTTTCTAATATTTGAGTATAGAACTTTTAAAAATCCATAAATATTATATCTCATTAAATCATTATCATGATAAAAATTTCCTTGTATTTATGACTTTAAGAATAATCCACCTTATTCTCCTTCTCAATGTGTTAATATATTGAGTATTCAAAATCATTCATCAACTCCAACCATATTCTCTGGGGCATATTCAACTCTTTATGTGTAAATATATACTTCAATATTTTGTAATCAGTATATATATTAAATATTTCACCAAAAAGATAATTTCACATTATATTTAATGAAAAAATTACAACTACCTACTCAAAAATCATGAGTTAGGTAATTTTGATCATTAATTTTCAATTTTCAAGAGGAATATATTATCACTATATCATTCTACATGAGGATTCATACCAATCCCTTATTTCTAAATCACTATATGTCACAACACCTTCTCTATTTTAGGGTAGTTTCAGAACAATTTCACTAACTACCTTCTCTTTAGTTCTTTGAAATTATTCGCATATTCATTTTTTCACAAGAACCTAAACCCCATAAGATTCAACAGAGTGATTGGATTAGATAGACATGAGTAATTTCTTATAATGATTTGGTAGTATCCATCCAACCCAATAAAACAACAGATATCAATTACCATGGTTGTTCTAGGCCATTTCTCAATAAATGTTTTCTTTGAAGGATCCACAGATATACCCTCAATTTATATTACAGGACCAAGAATGAGACTTTTTTCAGCCAAAATTCACACTTTATACATTTGGCATATAGATTCTCAATCCTTAAGGTCATCATCACAATCCTCAAATGTTTTCTATGTTATTCCTTAATCTTCCAATAAATGATATTATTAACTATAAAGACTACCACTAACTTATCTAGGTAATATCTAAACACTCTATTCATTAAATCCATGAAGATATATGAATAATTTTAAAGTCAAAATGGCATTACTATAAATTAATAATGGTCATACCTTATAAAAAATGTTGTATTGGGTGTATCCTTCTTATTGACCTTTGGATGATGATATCCAAACCAAAGATCAATCTTAGAAAAATATTTTTATCATCATAATTGATCAAAAATTACATAAATATGAGTTAGAGGAAAATATTTTTAATTGTTATCTTGTTAGGTTCCTGATAAATAATGAAATGACACATTGACCCATCGTTCTTCCTAGAAAAAGAACAATTGAACCCCAGGGTAAAGGGCTGGGATGAATGAATCCCTTATTGAAGTTATCCTATAATTTATTCTTTAATTCTATTAACTCAATTGGGTTCATTTTATATAGAGTCTTTGAAAAAGGTGTAGTACCATTTATGAGTTCTACGAGAAACTCAGCATCATGATTCGAGGTATTTTTAGGAACTTCTTATATAAATACATCAACAAACTCCTATACAATAGGCATAACCTCAATATTGAGTCTTCCCCCAACCAATTGAGATAAATATCCCTTATTTATAGATAGTAAAACCCATATGATGGATTTCAATTCCTTTTATATTTTAGGTACATCCTCACACTAATAGATAATCATATGCTAATTCATAATTTTGAATGTAACTTTCCTTTATCAACAATTGATATGGTCTCAATATTGGGAGAGCCAATGTATGGGAAACACTATATGAAATTCAATATGATTATAAATAAAAATATATTCAAGAATCCCATTAAAAGGACCCAACCTTAAAACATTACATAATCTTGAGTAAAGTCAATAATTTTACATTCTTTATCATTGAGGATGTTTTCTGGTTTACATTTTTACGGAATTAGACCATGAATCATACAAGAATAAAATAAAAGGTGGAAACTTCTGATCAGTATCTAATTTTTTCTCCATATAAAACATTAAAAAACAAATCATTATCTCTTTCATGAAAACTCTTCATGACTATCA
The DNA here is from genome assembly GCA_963277665.1 of Viscum album. NCBI lineage: Eukaryota > Viridiplantae > Streptophyta > Magnoliopsida > Santalales > Viscaceae > Viscum > Viscum album. The sequence goes on along the minus strand of OY728135.1, from coordinate 863,405,262 downwards.
AAATGAACTCTCCCAATCCCTAATTCACCCTTAAGTCCTATGAAAACCCCTTAAAATTTTTGATGAGCATAAAAAGCTCAATAAAGGATGTAAAGAGAGTGAAACTATTACTCCATTGATGAAAATTAAAACCCATGAAAACATTATCATAATGTAATACCTTTATACATTAATGAGTAGTAAATACTTTCCTTTGAAAATAATCTCATTTCATACCACTTTTTTTAATCAAAATACTTCTATAAACACTATATAAATTATAGAAAATTCATAATGGTAACTTTAGAAATCATTATACCTTTAAATCTTATATATGGAATAACCAAGCATTCTACTTACATGTAATTCACTATTACAAATAGAGTATCCATATGGTCAAATTCCATACCCAATTCATTAAAGGACTATCATGGACCCACCCATCATTGGTTTATCATGGAACCACCCAACATTGGTTTATCATGGAACCATGCATCAAATTTCCAAGTATAATTATAAAATCATAAAAAATAAAACAATTAAATTTTCAACATGTCACACAGAATATTTTATTTGTACTTCAAAGAAAACATTTCAAGTTATTGAAATAATTAATCTCCTTTAAAACACCATTTCCTATAAAAAAAATACACAAAAAAGTAAATAAAATATTTTCATTTAAGAATACATGTAATATTATAAAGGAATATAGAAATAAAATAATGTTCATAGTGGTGGAAACATCGTTGTCACTATGTACATTAGGAATTGAACATTCCTTTTGTTGTTTAATAAAACATTCCGTATAAAACACCTAAAAAGATTCTTTTTCAAAACTTTTCTAATGAAACTCAAAATGGAAATAAATTTCTTAGGAATAATTTATATCTATATGAATATATATGTTAAATAATATCAAGATTATTGACATGGAGAAAATATTTTAAAATTAAATATTTAAACATTTAAAGTGTCCCATGCCACATTGATCAGTAAATCAAAATCCTCATGAAATACTAACATTTTAAAATATATTTATAAACATGATAATACATAAAATATGGATATTTAGTGTAATAGGGTCTTTTTAAACATGTTATAAAATAATAATAGTGCATATCGTCAAGAAATTTTTCAATGAAAGGAGATTCAGATGAAATCCCTTACCTCAAGTCTAACTTATCACATGTGTATTTATCTTCCTAAATAATAAACTTAAGTTAATTATTTAATTTGTTCATATATTTTTACAACATTAACATTAATTTTATTTCACTTATTACAATGTTTCAAAAAACTACTTAAACAATTATGTTTGGTTCGAGTGTTTTGCCTATATTTGGTTTCTATGTAAAAAATGACTTTTGTAGGTCAAATATAGTCAAATAAGTCATTTCATAAACATATTAATATTTATAATAGTGAAATAATTATCATATTTATACATAAATTACATTTTTAAAACTAATCATGAAATATGGTTATGAAAAATAGACCAATGTTACAATCATGAAGACTGTAGGTCATATATACACCTTAGTAACGTTCCCATTTTTCAATGATAATTTTGGAAAGAAGGTAAGTGACATTTAAAAATAAATAATGAAAATTTATGTAATAAATAACATTTAATTTAATCATATACACTTTTATATATAATTTTTTTATGTAAAAGTAATCACATCACGCCGAGGAGGTGGTAGTCCATGCATCAACAAAGAGTGTTACCACATTTTCATTGTGTGGAAGGGTAATAAAGGAGATGATATATTATATTTATAGAAGTGTAATTATGTCATGAATATCATATGGATTTTATTTATGTCCCATATTTTTAATTATAATTTTCCATAATACATTCCTTGAATTTGGTGAAGGTATCAAATAGCTTTGAGGAGGCATTAGTCCACACATCCACAAATGATGGTATCATATTTACAAATAAAATAGAATGCATAAATGTATGTGTTTATAGAAATTAAATAAGTATTAATAAATCATAAATATCATATATATATCCTATAAAAATATTTTTCCATCCTAATTACCAACCATGAGGGGTGGTAATGAAAAACCGAACGACATCGTTGCATGATGTGGCAGTTTGCCTTCCACAAACTATAATTTCATTACCCATAAGATGAAAGTGTGTATAAGTGTAGGTATAAAACATAGAATAAAAATAAATTAATATATTGAGGATAATTAGTTTATCATATAATAATGTAATAATTATAATTTATTTTATGGATAATAAAAATAATACAAAAGTGCTTATTGAATGATGTTACCTATTTTTTTAGAAACTCCTTTTGGCTGGATGAAATGGGTTACTTGGTTGGATTTAAACACAAGGTGATAATTTTAGTGTGAGGGGAGGTATATTTCTTTCTTATTTTAGTTGATTCTTGGTGATCCAAATTCATTGAGAGTTGTTAAGAAAAGGTAAGTGTGAGTGTGTTTTTATAGTGGAGGAGGAGTGGAATTCTTCAAAAAAAATTAAAAGGGAATTCCACCAATGTTTTTCCCATATCAATTGAATAAAATAATGGTAAAACTTAGATACAATGGATTATAGGGATGACATATTTAAAAAAAATAGGTTTTTTACATTGTTTAGGCCATTTTGGGCTAAAATATAATGTTTAGTTCCTTGTTAAGCTAATTTTTCTCTTAATCACTGTAATTAGTTTGAATCACTTTTATGAATATTTTTGGTCAAAAACTAATTTGAAAATATTTGAGATTATAAATTATGATGATTAAAAATATTTAATCCATTTTAAAAAAAGTTATATAAGTTATACAAATTAATTCAAATTTAATCGTGTATACAGGATGACAAAGTGGATTTTTAAAGTACAAATGTTTAAAAGTTTTCTATGTTTTAATTTCTAAAATCAGTGTGAAATTTTATAAAATGACCTAAATTTTTTTAAATGATATAAAATATTTCTAATTATATTTTAAAACCAAATAAAAACATAATTTAACTATACAAATAAATTAGACTAAAAATCGATTTTTAATTAAAATTCATTATTATTCCATATTTATCAAAATTTGAATGTTCCCAAAAGTATACCAAAAATTAACCAAAAGTAAATAATGATATTTATATTTAAAAAATAAATTTTATTTTTTCATAAAAAACTAAAAAAAGTTTCAAATATTAGATTCAATATGGGTTCTCTATTTAAAGGTAGTAAAACTACCTTTTAAAAATATAGAGATTGTTTTTGCTAAACATTGGATTTATTTATATTTTAAGCCAATCAAATTTATCAGATGAATGTAAAAACATTTAGTGAAAATGTGTAAAAATAATATGGTTATTCTTATTCATTTCCACCAATACAATGATTATGTGATAACTACCACTTAAAATTATATTATTAATAGTATATTATTTTTTGGTTTAACTCAGTCTTGCATGTATTCCAAGATTTCGGAAAAATTCGTTATTTTGTGTGTGGTACACTATTATATGTAGCCTATATTTTAAAGTAAAATTACTATCTAATTTATAAATATTAACAAATATGAGAAATAATTATTCCACCTTTACCTATGATGTTACATCCATCCACATTTTGGAAATTGCATCTTCGTAATTTTATTCACTTATCAAATTATTAGGGATATTTTTCTTCATAGAATTTTCATATTCTTATGTTTCCTCTTAAACCATATAGTTTTTCCATAAAACCTTAACTTTCTAAATTACCATATTCTGAAAAACATTCTCTATGTGGTAAAGAACCTGAACTGGTTGTTCCTCATAAGAAATATTCTCTTCCAACTGAACTACTTCAGGGCTCAAAAAATGAAAAGAATCTCATACACAATTATTTAACATTGAAAAATGAAACATGTTGTGAAACATTGATAAACGTAGGTGTAAGGACACTTGGTAGGAAACTGATCCAAATTTCTTCAAGACTTCATGTTGACCAATTAATTGTGGACTCAGTTTCTCCTTCTTAACAAAATACATCACACTTTTCTTTGGAGAAATTTTAATAAAACATGATCAACTCACTTGAATAAAATATTGATTCTTTGGATATTTTCATATACATTTTCATTCTTAATTTTTCTATTATCATGTGTTACTAAATCTAATGAACTTTCACTATCCTTTTCTCTACCTACTCTGGTATTATCAACTTCCTTTCCTCCATGTCATCCCAAAAACCTATTTTATGACACAGTTTTCCTAATAATGGTTAAAAAGGTTCCATCTCTATACTAGAATGAAAAATATTATTATAAGATAACTCAACCAAAGTAATATGTTGTTCCCAACTTCCTTGGTAATTCACTGAGAAAGAACAAATCATATCCTCTAAGGTAAGAATCTTCCACGCAGTCTACCCATTAGATTATGGATGAAAAACTATACTGACATTTAATTCAGTAACCAAAAGATTCTAAATTCCAATCCAAAAATTGGATGTGAACCTCAAATCACAGTCTAATACAATGGAAATAGAAACTTTGTGTAACCTTGATTATCCCTTTTAGATAAAGTCTATAAAACTTCTCTAAATACATCGTAACTCAAATGTGAAGAAGATGTGAATATTTTGTTAATCAATCAAAAATAACCCAAAACTCATTATTTCAATGATGAGTCTTTTGATATCCTATCATGAAATCCATTTATATATTTTACTGCATCAACATGGGAACTGGAAAAGGTTGAAGCATCTCCTTCAGTAACTGTCACTATACATTAACCTACTGACAATTCAAACACTTCATCATAAATTCAAAAATGTCTCTTTTCATTTCATCCCATGAACAATACTCTCAAAGATCCCTATACATTTTAGTGCCACCTGGATGAATGGAAATTTGGGAACTATGAGATTTAGTCAACAACTCCTTCCTCAATTAGGAATCACAAGGAACATATAATATTTTTACAAATCGCAAAATACTTTCTTTATCAATATTAAAATCTGGAAACATTCCTTTCTTATTGAATTCTACCTTTTCTAGCAAATTTTAATCAACCTTTTGAGATGTCTTAATTATTTCTAATAAATTTTACTACACTAAAATTTAAAAAAAGAGGATGTCCTCGTATCAAAGCCTTCTACGACAAAATTCATAAAATAATTAACTTAAAGATAACTTTCCAAATGTAACATGGTTAATGTTACTATACTTTATAGACACAATTCATTGACCACATTTTTTTTCTTTTCCAGGAGGGCATTGAATCAAGCAATCATAACCGTTGATTAGTTCTATCCATCTTCTATATCTCAAGTTCAATTATTTCTAAATAAATATATACATTACACTTTATTATTATTATATATTTAACACATCACTCCATAAAAAGGATTCCTCCCTATTTTGAAATAAAAAAAAAGAAGCTAACTCCAAATCATGTGTTGGGTAATTTAACTCATGATTTTTCAACTGGCGTGAAGATTAAGAAATTACCATTTATTTTTTCATCAGGACACAACCAAGAACTTTTAACTAGGCATTAATATAGATGATGAATTCACCATTTTTGGAAGGAACGTCCAAAATTTGAGCATTCACCAATCTTTGTTTCAGTTTCTAAAAACAAACATTAAATTCATCTATCTAGATAAACCTGACTCCGTTTCTCATTAACTAAGTTAGCAGTATAGATAACTGAGAAACTTTTTCAAAAAACCTTCAGTTACAACCCTCTAATCCAAGAAAAATTTGAATCTATATGACATCATAAGGTATTGGCCACTCTTCATCAAATTTGGTTTTAGTAGGGTCAATAGTTATTCCATCTTTAGAAACAATAATTCCACAAAATGAAAATTTTTTCTACAAAAATTCACTCTTACTAAACATTAAATATATTTTATTTTCTTTTAAGGTTTTCAAAACAATCCTTAATATCTTTTCATGTTCCTCAGGACTTTTAGAATATACCAAAATATCATATATAAACATAACCACAAACTGATAAAAAATAGATTGAAGACTCTATTCATAATATTCATAAATATATTAGGTGTATTATATAACAAAATGATAATAAATACAAACTCACAATGCCCATATCTCATTTTAAATGCTTTCATTAGAATTTCATCCACCTTCACCTTCAACAGATTGGTCCCGAACCTCATATTAAAATTGGAAAAACACTGATCTCCCAGGAGAAGATCAAAAAAAATCATCGATATAAGTAAAATGATAATTTCTCTCAATAATAATGTTATTAAAGGATCCATGATCAATAAATAGTCTCATGTAACAATATTTATTTTTCACAAATAAAATAGAATCACCCCATGGTGAAGTTTTAGGTCGAATGAAACCATTATCAAGAAATTCATGTGATGGTTTTTTCAATTCCACAAGTTCTACTTGATCCATTAAATAAGGGGGTTTAGAAATATGCTTAAAATCTTGCCCTAAATCAATAGTAAATTCAACTTCTTGATCAGGAACAACACCATGAAATTCATCTTAAAAACTTTTGTAAATTTATTCACTAATGGAATTTCACTAATAAGAAATGATTATTTCTTTTTCACAACATGATCTAGATAGCATTCACTTACATGTTTAATCAATTTATCAACTTCTCAGTATTTCATCAAAGGTATGAATTCATTTAATAAAACTGTCTAATATTTTAAATTAGTTTTAGCACGATAAACTAAAAGTCAATAAACACCCAAAATTATATCAAACTCTCCTATGGGAAGTTCAACAATATTTTCAGTAAAGACTATCCCAGTAATGTTAATATAAATATCCCTTTATATCTTGGTTTCTCTTATATTCCCACATAGATTTTGTAAAGAAATCAATATCTTACTTTCATATGGTCATATTTCTAATTTTTCTGAAAATTTATCATAAATGAATGAATGTGAAGATCCAGAATCAAATAGATTATTTACATAATTCGAATAAACCATTAACATACCTATCGTCACTTCATTTTATGGACCAACATCAACTATAGTGGTTGAGAAATATTTTACAACTCCCTTTCCCTTTTGATATTGCTGATTTCAACCTAGGTTAATCAACTTTGGACACAAATTGGAAAAATATCCTAACTCGTCGCAACTAAAATATCTTACCACTATCTTTTCATTTCATTCCTAATAATTTTCCTTGCACTAATGATCTATGTAACAAAAATTACTAGATAGAAATTACTTCCCATACATTGGAAGAAATTCTCTATGATGCTTTTTACCACACTTCTCACAATATGAGGATTTGGTTTTCATACATCCAAAATTATTCAATGAATTATTCCCCATTTCCTATCAAATGGACCTATAATTTTTCTTATTGTCCTGGGAAACATGGTCATCAATAAACCCTATTTCTACCTATTCAATGCATATAACAAGTTTCTCATATCTATTGAAGTCCTGAGAAGCCAATGACCATCGATATCTCGGATTTAATATATAGTAAAACTTATTTATCTTACTATTAATATCTAGGATAACATTTTGGATTTATATTACCAATTTTGTGAAGTTTTATTATTATGTAGACAGCGAATCTTCTTTCTTTTTTCTTAATTCCATGAATTTTTTTCCATCCTAATTTGAACTTCCTTATGAAAATATTTTTGATGGAAAGTTTTCTTAAATTATTCCCATTCCAAGGAATAAATCTCTTCACATTCCATTATATTTCTAACCATTTACCACCACTAGTTGGATTTACCTTCAAAATTATAAATTGAAAGAGTTACCTTTTAGTGATTTAATAAACCCATGACATCAAATATATTATCTTGGTATTTAATCCACCCTTTTGTTATAGTGAGGTCAGATAATCCTCTAAATTATGGTTGATGTTTTCACATAAAGTTCCCCACTATTATCAAGTTCCTTTATGGTATATATGGTTTCTCTCTTTCATGGAATCCACCTCTATTTATAGCCAGAGTCATTGGATCCTTTACCAAAAAAATTGTTTTTTTCTAATCATAACTATCTTAGGATGTTTTTTTGGAAGGATATATTCCCCTTGGTTCATTACCACAACCGCTTCCACGTTTCCTCTATAGAAAACCATACTAAACAACCATATTTTATATGAATAAACATGGTAATAATCAAATGATATAAAATTTTAACTTGAAAATAAGGGAAAATAATTCAAGGACATGTTATTAACATTTCCATATCTTCTAAAGTAATCTAAACTGATCATTGATTCTAATTATAAGGACCTGGCCTTAAAACATTACATAATCATGTGTTAAATCAATAATTTTATATTCCTTCAACAGAGGATATTTTTAGGTTTAGAGTTCAAGAGAATTATAACATAACTCATAAAAAATAATAAGTGGAAACTTTGGATCAGAATCTAATTTTTTAACTATATAAAACATTTAAAAATAAATCATGACCTCTTTTTGTGAAAACTCTTCACAACTATAATCATTAATTCCCCCAATCCCTTAATCATCCTTAAGTCTGGTGAAAAGTATTAAGAACATGGGATGAGAATAAAAATCTCAATAAGGGATATAAAGGGAAGGAAACCATTATTCCATTAATAAGTATTAAAACCCATTTAAACTTTAACATAATGTAATAAACATGACCCTTAATAAGTTATAAATAATTTACATTAAAAATAAGCTCATTTTATAAATTTTTCTATAATCAAAATATTACCATAAGACCCATAGAAAGCATCGGAAATATATAAGGGTTACATGGGACATCATTATACTTTTCACTCTTATAAAAATAATAACAAAGTAGTTGACTTTCATACATGTCACTCTTAAAAATAGAATAGCCATATTACTGACTCCCATACCCAATACATTGGAGGGATAACATGGACCTACTCCTTGATATTTCATCTCATAACCATCCATTATCATTTTATAATAGAACCACCCATTGAATCCCTATGTACCATTATATACTCATAAAATAGAAAAGAATCTAATTTTCAAAAATTCACTCATAATATTTCATTTTCACTCCTTAGAAAACATTTCATGTTATTGAAATAATAAATCCATTTAAAAAACATTTCCAATTAAAATACCCAAAAACTGAAAAAAGAATCATTTTCATTTAAAAAGACACGTTATCTTGTAAATTAATATACAAATCAATTAATAGTTATAGAAATATAAAAGTCATTGTATTTGTGTATGTTAAGAATAGAATATTCCAATTCTCATTTAACAAAATGTTTAGTAAAAAACACATAAAAATATTCATATTCAAAACATTGGAATTAAATTCAGAATAGAACTAAATTTCCCTTATAACCATTTTATATCCAAATAAATAAATATGTTAAATAATATCATGACTGTTGACATGGATAAAATATTTTTAAATTAAATCATTAAACATTAAAAATCTCATACCACTTTTATAATTTAAATCATAATCCCCATGAAAGAATAACATTTAACAAAATATCATGATAATAGATACAATATGGATTTAAAATGATAAAAGTTATGTATAAAAACTTTATAAAAAAAATAACGGTTCATATCATTGTGAAATGTCTTCATGAAAGGAGATTGAGACGAAATCCCTTATCTTGAGTCTGGCTTGTCACGTGTGCCTTCATCTTCCTTAATAATAAACTTATACTAATTATGTGCTTTCTTCATAACATTTTTTAAGTTTATCATTAAATTTATTTCAATTATTAAAATGTTGTAAATGACTACTTAAATAATTAATTTTACATGGGTTGTTTTGACCATATCTGTTTAATGTGTCAAAAATGAATTTTCTAGGCCAAGTATGGTCAAAGGGGTCATTACATAAACATATCCAAAATAATTATTTTGAAATAAATATCATATTTGTAAATAAATTAAACTTTTAATACCAATCATGAAATATTGTTATGAAAAATGGACCAACACTACAATAATGGAGACGGTAGGTCATACGCATGCATGAATAACGTTCCCATTTTTCAATGATAATTATGGAAAGAAGGTATGTGAAATGTAACTTTATATAATAATAATTATATATTAAATACCATTTTATTTAATAATATACACTTATATATATAATCTTGGTATGTAAAAGTAATCACATCTTGTCGAGCAGGCGGTAGTCCACACGTCCAAGAACAACATTATCACCTTTTCAGTGTGTGAATGGGTAATAAAGAAAATGATATTTTGTATTTCTAGAAAGGTAATTAAGTCATGAATATCATATGGATGTTATTTATCTTACATATATTTCATTAAACTCATCCTCAATACATTACATGATTTTTTTGAATGTATCACATTGCATTGAGGAGAACGTGGTCCACACATCCCCAAATGATGTTTTCATATTTATACAAAATGGAAAGAATGAAGGTATGTGAATATATAAACACTAGGAGTATGAATATATCTAAATATTATATATATATCATATAAAAACATTGGTTCCATCATAATTCCCTTCCATAAGAAGTGGTAAAGGAAAAATGAACAACAATGTAATGTGAGGTGGTAATTCTCCACACACGAATGTTAATTTTGTTACCCATTAGATGGAAGTGTGTGTAAGTGCAGGTAAAAACCTTATAAATTTTTTTAATTATATTTAGGATAATAATGTTATCAAATAATAATTTATTAAGAATAATTTATGTGGTGGATAATGAAAATCAATCAGAAGAACTTGTGGAAGGATGTTACCTCTTTTGTGGGTAACTTCTTTTAGTTTGTGCCGAAGAAATTCATTGGTTGGATTTATTCAAAATGTGAGGCTTCTAGGTTGAGGTTTGGGATTTTTTAAGATTATTTGAGATGATTTTGGGTGATCCAAATTGTTTGAGATATAATTCCCCAGTGTTAAACAATTCATAATCCTTAGATAAGTCAATAATTTGACTTTAATTCACATAGAGGATCTTTTCGGGTTTAGATCTTTATAGAATTAGGTCATAACATATATATAAAATCATGAATATTACAAGTAGACACTTGTACTAACAATCCATTTTTTCAAAAAACAAAAAAAGGAAACATGGCATCATTTCATGTTTTAATAGCATAACTTTTCCTTGATCTCATCCTTGACTTTATTCTTCTTTATTTCCTATGAAAGCATTTCAAAAAATGGGATGAGAATAAAAATCTCGGTAAGGGATACATAAATAAAGAAACAATTTGTTTTTTGAAAACATGTAAACAATTAATAATTTATCATAATTTAATACTTTTCACCTTTAAGAAGTAGCAAAAACACTACACTGAATATAAGCTCATTTATTACCTTTCTTGCAAAAAAAAGATTACCTTAAATCCCATAGAAAGAAACATAAATAATATAAAGGTAACTTGGGACATAAACATACTTAAATGGAATAACCATATGGTAAAATTCCACATATATCACTAAATAGAATATCCATATGATAGACTTCCATACCCAATGTGTTGGAGGTTATAACGTAACCAACAACCCTTGGTTTATCATGGAACCACCAGTCATTTAGTTTATCAAGTTACCACTTGTATTTGGTTTATCACGTAACCACCCATGAAATGTGTAATTACCATTATATAATTATAACACATAAAATATTTAAAATATAAACATTTCACTAATAACATTTCATTTTCAATCTTAGGAAATAATTTCAAGATACTGAAATATTCAATCCACTTCAAAAACCATTTAAAACATTTAACAAAATGATTTTTGAATCAATGTGTCCCATACCACTTTGAAACATTTTACATTTTAAAACTCCCATTTCCATAAAATAAATTCATAAAATCCATTTTTAAAACATGGTCATGAAATATCAGGTTTTAGAAGAATAAATTTGTAAAACATTTAAAACGATGTTTTAGTTAAAGAGTCCATTACCACTTGAGAAATACATGAATAAAAATCATTAAAGAATAACATTAAATAAATTGTTAAATATCAAGAGAACATACTAACTCATGATATAACATTTCAAAAGGTTTTTATATCCTTATAGATAAAAAAGGATAAAAACATCGATATATACCTTAACGAAAGGAGATTGAGATTAAGTCCCTTACCTTGAGTATGATTCGTCACGTATGATCCTTGTTCTACCTAAATAATAAACATAAGTAAATTATACATTCTTTAGAACCTATTTAAAGTGTATTATTATATTCATATAACTTATTACCACATTATAAAAATTACATAATTATTGAAGTTAATATCGATCATTTTGTCGATATTCGATACTTGAGTCGAAATGAACTTGTTTTGAGGTAAATTGTCCTTGTAGGAAAAATTACATCATCTAAAGAATGATATAAATGATTTAAATAACATATATGTATCCAGTATATATGTTTTTATAATTGTCTATAATATTTTGAGAAAATAAATGAAATGCACCATTCATGGCTATGGTAGGTCGTACGTACGCATGAACGCTACTTTCATTTATTTGTCATATTAAAGAAATTAAAACTAAATAATTCATAGCTATATTATAGTTAAATTATAATATAATATGTTATATATATTAAATAATTCATTAATTACATCTTTTATACGTTCCATGTATGGCATGAATGATTCATATCACTTTGAGGGGGTGGTAGTCTATACTTTCTCAAATGAAACTATCCTATTTACAAATCATGAAAAGCATAAAGGTATTTTTGTAAATAAAAATTACAGAATAATAGAGACAATATATATTTAATATACATATTATATAAATACAGTACCATCATTTTCGACACAATGAGAGTTGGTAGGAGATAATTGAACAATCATCATTTTGTGATGAAATAGTTCACTGTACACAGAAACTCTATGTTTGTATCCATTAGATAGAGGTGTGTGTAAGTGTAGTTCTAATAATTCTCATAAAAAACCTATTATATTGAGGATACTTGTGTCGTTATATAATTAATGAATAATAATATCTTAGGGAGTGGATAAGGAAAATTAAGGAATGGAACTTGAGAGAAGACATTACCACTAAATCAGGTAACACCCTTTGATTTGAGCCCAAAGGATTTCTTGAACTACCTTATAAAGAATGTACAGATTTTAAGAGGAATGTAGGGATGTTGGGATCTTATTTGAGAAGCATGTTTACCAAAAAATATGCTTTAGATATGTGATTAAATGGGTAGAGGTGGGGACCTTTTATAAGAGGGAGGAGGGGCATTTTAGGAATGACTTGAAATATTAATTTATTATAAAATTATTTTCGGTTTAAAATGTTAAAAAACCAATTTATTTCAAATAAAAGATGTTTTTGGGTCTAAAACATCACAACCAAAAGGTTTTAGACAAGTTTAGGTCACAAATACAACCTTATATTTTACCTTTAACCCTTAGTTAAAAACATTAACTCTTACCGATTCTTCTTGCATTTTTACAATATATGGAAACTATATTTACAATAAAATTCCAAGATAGCCATAAGTTGATATTTAATGATATTTTTAACATTATATTATTAATTTGGACGAATTTTATATTTTTAGTATTTTTATATCATTTAATATAATAGTATTTGTTTTTAAAACGCATTTATCTCAATTTTAACACTATAAAGTAGTTGCTTTTTATTAAAGGCATAAAAATTGATTACTTATAAAAAAGGAATTAGATCAAATATAATATTTCAAAATAATCCAAAAAATTTGGTGATGGCATCAAAATATTTAAATTACATTTATTTTAATATTTATATTTTCATTTATTTGAATCTTTAATTAATGAAGCAATCCCTGCATCATCCTACCGTCATAATTAAATTTATTTATTTAATGTATAAAAATTGTAAATAAAATAAAATGATTTATGAAATATTATTAAAATTCTAAATAATATTTATATTCCAGGAGATTAATTATATAACCCCACATAAAAAAAATTTAGTAAAAGATTCAAGTTTATGTCATATTTCTCTTTACTTTAAATTAATTAATATAACATATCATTATCACTTCCAAGTGGATCCATGGGGTACCGAAATTACCCAAGGATTCCCATGGTAAGACATATATCATCCAATTGGATTAGGACATGTGTTAGGGTAGTTTAAAATTATTATAATATTATTTTTTTTACCCTTATTTACCATATTTACCTTATAACAATATTAAATAAAATACTTGCTCAAGTTACTATTCATAATTTCTAACAATAAAACTTACCTATTTACACAATTTATACCTATTGATTCCAAATGTGGAATAAATTTTACCAAATTCAAAAATAGAATTGGAGGAAATTATTTTAAATTAATTCTTGTTGTCAAACCTAGAAAGTAGGTTGTTAATAAATAATAACTATCAAAATAATAACATGTGTTTATGTCTAATTTCAAAGTAAAATTACTTCCAATGACCATAGATGGATTAAATGATAAAAAATTAATACAATTATACTTTAAAACCAATTATGATGAAAATATAACTGTATAAATAATTTAGATGAAATGTCTGTTTTGAATTAAAATGTTGTACTTTTTCACTATTCATTAACAAATAAACTTAATCAGAAAATTAAAAAAAATTACCAAAGTAAATTTTGGTGCCCTTATTTTATAAAAAAATTATTTTTTCAAATATAAAATATAAAAGTGAAAAAAATATATTTAGAAAGGGTTCTCTAGAAAAAGTTGGTAAAATTGTATTTTTAAAAAATACTTATTTTATCCCAAAAATTAAATTTGTTCTTATATCATATCTAGAAAACATATAAGATGAATTTAATAAATTAAATTGAATATATAACATAAATTTTTAACTAACTAAAAATGAAAAAATAGTTATATGATTTTATAAACACAATTAATCTCTTTTACGTAGGTTTTAATAGAAACACATCCTTTATATTCAATTGGTATTTATTTCCATTTCTAAAAATTTTGGTAACCAATGAATCATTATTTAAACATTTTTAAACCATATTTCAAAATTTAGTTTTTATTATTAATTCCTTCCATTCCAATGGCTAGGTGTTTACTACCATTTAAAATAATAATATTATTAATGAATTATTTTCTGGTATAACTTTGTGTTTTGTGCAACAAACGATTTCAGAGAAACTCGTTGTTTCTTGTTGAGTATGCTATCCAAAAAAATGTTCCCTTTAATGTAAAATTAATATCTTACTCATAAATATTTAAATAAAACAAAAAATATTATTTTATAAATACCTAGTTCATTACATCATTTCCCCCTTTTGGGAATTTCTTCCTCGCAATTTTAAAATTGGGCTCAGAAACTTCATTGAAAATACCAGATTGAAAAAAGATTCATTAAAACTATCAATTTAAAAAAAATAATTAGAAGTAAAAAGGTCACACAAGAAAACATATACTAGGATTCCATGTAGAAAACATAGATATGGATGAAAAACTAAGTGTCATGTTCTGATTGAGTTTGATAGAAAACATGATAAGGAGAAATTTAAAAACTAGAAAACCATAAACATGTGATGGGTTATGTAACGCCCCGACCAAAAAAGCCCAAAGTCAGTGCATTATTATGTATCATTAGCATGATCACAAAATATCAAGTCTCGAAAGACCGATTAGTTTAGTAGCCATGGAAATACTAGATAAATTTATATGGTTTGCATTACATCATAAAATAGAAAACTACAACAACATTATTTCCATAGACCACACTCATATGCCCTCAGACTATCCCTGCAGGTCAGTCATAAAATACTTCTTTGCATCCTGAAAAAATTAAAACATAGATAGGGGTGAGCTCAGGTGCTCAGTAAGGATAAAAATATAGCGAAAATTTTCATAAATAAGGCAATGTATAAGACTAAAACAAAATCCTTTTAAACATGAACTTCATCATAATATGGAAAATATAAAATCAAATAATTCCATTTACTTACTCACATGGATATTCTACTAGTCTAATAATCGTATGAAATATCAATAGCCACTTTCAGAATGATGGGTTGCATAATTCTAGACTTTTATAACCACATAATCAAGGCCTTGTGCCAATATTACAAATACGATTTTGTCATAGACTTTTTCCAAGACACTAGTTTGTCTCATGAGACCTACCGATGCATCGACGAGCTATAGTGGGCTCCACCCATCACATACTAAGTCCAATTCATTCTTTATATGAAAAGGTTTAAACATAACATAAACATTTGAATTAAAACCAGCATACGAAATGTAAATACTTTATTTATAAACCATAAATGGTATAAAAAAACACATCCACAGTCATGCATATCACAAAACCTTCAATAAAATATGGATGTTTTGTATCATAATAAATCAACTTCAAATAAACTTAAAATCCATCAAAGTATGTTGACATTGATAAAATCAAAACCTTTTTTAGAGAAATATCTCTTTCTATTTTCAAATGATTTAAAATTCATATAATTATAAAAGAAAAAAATTATTTTTGGAAATGTTCTTATAATCTGGTATGGGAAGCTTTGATGATGTTATAACGGTGGAAAATATCTGCACCCGCCGTATAAGTTAAAAAAGACATTCTTACCTTAATTTTTTCGAAAAGGTTATAAATGACCTTGTTTGGAAAGAAACGGAAAGATTACTTTATAAAAATCTTATAAAAATTCGAAAAAGGGTATAAATGACTTTAACCCATAGTCTATAAAATAGTAATAATGTTTTGAAAAAAACTTTAAGAAACATGGATGTTGATGATAAAGAGGTCCCAGTAGATACTTATGTAAAAACAACCTCGGATAATAAAGAGATTGTGAAATTAACCCTTACCTTGTACTTTTCCTTGGTCGAGGGTACGTTAACCTCCTGTATTATGGTTAAATAATTGTTATTAAATTATAAAATAATCATATACATTAATATGATATCATATATGATCTTTTAACATTGCCTTGTTAATAATGTCTTAGTATTATCGTTGTTTCGAGAGTCAACAGATTCGTTTTCCATTATATTATTTGTTATATGAGTCATATTTGTTATGGATGGGATGTATATTATTCATATCCATAATGATATTAAGTCTTAAAATATTTTTTTAATCGTCTAATGAAAATTAGTCTTGAATGGATACGATAGGGAATAATCTCATCGTGTTCATGGAGACGGTAATCCGTACATACGCCTGATCGACAATATTATTCATTTGATATTAAAATAATATATAATGGGATGTTATATCATATATACAGAATCATTATCATGTCATATGTATTATTTACATCAATTACACATCATTATTATACCCATACAAATAATAATGTATTGAATAACAATTACACCACGAAGTGGAGACGGTAATCCGTACGTACGCATATATGGTATCATGTCATTCAAAGGATGGATAGAATAATTAATTTGGATGTACCATATTTATAATAATATCACAGTATATAGAAGATACATGAGTTATTATTTTATAATGGAAACAATAATTAAAATGGAAGTGGAAGAAGAAAGGAACTTGAAATAGGTGGTGAGATATTTACCTCTTCTTCGGATTATTCCTTTTGATTTGATCAAAAGGGCTCCATAGGTTGGATTTCTAACTAAAGTAAGGCCTCTTGGATGAAGGTATGACAATTCAGAGGGTATTTAGGAAGTGTTTGGCTAATCCAAAAGGCTTTTATAGTGTTAATTAGAGTGAAGGGTAAGTGACCTTTTATAAGAGGGGTGAGGGGTACCTTAGTAAAATCTAGAAATATTATTTTATAATAAAATAATTTTCGGTTTCTAATAGCTCAAAAATGGATTATTTAAAGGATAATATGGATATGGGTCTAAAAACACTCATCCAGTTGGTTTTAGATAGGTTTGGGTCACAATACTAACTTTATCTTTTAGATTTAACTCTTAGTTAAATAGATTGACATTTGCCATGTCTCTTTGTATTCTTATATTATATGGTTAATAAACTTACTATATACTTCTAAGAGAATTTCAAGTGGTTCATTAATGATAAAAATATTATTATATAAGTCTTTTTCCAGAATTTATATTTTTATGAATAAAATATCAATTAATAGTATAATATTTGTTTTAAAAACTCTTTTATGTCAATTTTGACACAATTTGGTATTTTGTTTTTGCTAAATTCATAACAGCATTATTAATTCGAAATAAATTCATATAACCAATCCTAGAAAGTCATATTAACCAATAAAATTAGTGTAATTCATAAAAAGTCTCAAATTATATTTATTTGGTTATTTGTAATATCAATAATTTTAATATTTCATTAATTAGGTAATTACTGCATCATCATTATGTCATAAATAAATTAAATTATTTAATGTCTAAAAAATATAAATAAAATACCCCTCTGTAGGAAACCTTTTTATCTTTCTAATTAATATTTATAGTGGAATTTATCATACGTATAACCCTATATTAAAAAATATTTAGTTATTAAACATTGATTTTAACACTTTTAACACTTCTTTGAATTAAATAATAATAAATGTACTACTCTAATACAAGTGGACCAAAGAGGTTAATATTTTATTCCTAAGGTTGTTTCCGGTCGAATTATACTTATCCAATATAATTAGAGCATGTGTTAGGATAATAATAATATCATTTTTACCCTTAATTTCCCTATTTACTTTTAAACGTGGTAAATAAAAGTAAAAAAGTTACTATTCACGAAAAATTATTTTTATCTTATTGAAAAAAATTTAAATAACATTATAAATCGTGTCTCTCGGATTTTTGAAATTCCACTCACATAAGCGGTAAAATTATATTTTATGTGAATTTTCAAATTCTCCTAGGAGGTGGGTAAAAGACGGGGAAAAGTTCAAGAAAATTTTTATATATCTAAAATTATTATAAACTGGCTCCAATGAATTACATTAAAATTATATTGGTATTATATATCTATTTTGACCTAAAATAAATTTAAATAAAATAAATAATTACTTAAATAAAAATTTTGTATTAAACTATAACTCAGTGTTTTTCACTATTCATCAAAAATTGAATGTTTTTAGAAAAATGCCAAAAAATTCACCCTATGCTAATTTCGATATTTCGAATCCAAAAATGAAGTCCATTTTGAATTTTAAAATTTATAAAATTTCAAAAAGTTGGTATTACTATTCATACTAGCTAACTTGATTGGTTGTGGTGTGTTAGAACTCGAAGTTGCATACAACACACGCTATTGTATTATTCAAAGAGAAGAATACCGTGGAAGCTTGGGTGTTATGGGGTAAATGGTCTTTGATTCCATAGTAGGAAAATTAAACAGGGAATGTTTTTGTTTTAATTTCCTTTTCATAAAGTTTAGGAATTCATTTAAAATCTTGACTAAGAGCATAAGTAAACATACTTACTTATCAAGTAGAGTTTCATACATTAATAAATATCTACCAAAAACTCATCTTTTCGCTAAATGATGAGTATTCAAAATGACTTGGTCACACCATAAGTGCTAGAATAAACTTCTATAGAATCTTTTAATCCTCAAGAGATTAATCATTTATTCATACTATCTTGAAAAATTAACCAAAACCAAAATGGATAGTACAAGATTAGATAATCCCCGAAAAGGATAATCCTTTATAAGTAAAAACTACTTTGAATCCCCAAAATTCAGCAGTGATACCCAAGTATGACATAGAACTTTAAACATACAAATGACCTTAAAATTACTCAAAATAATACAACTGATATTGAAACCCAAAATTCAGAAGGATTTGATCATATAGTCTTCAATGATAAATTATAACATTTATCTCAAAATAACATCAAATACCCTTAAAGTCTCATACTTAAAAGTAATTAACCTAATCACGTACTCTCCATGATATGTTAATAATTTCCTTAAATAACCCAAATTTCCATATGTTCACCATAAAATCATAGATTCTTCCAAAATAAAATTCAACCATTACTCCTCAAATGAAAACCCATAGTATTCTATTTTCCATATTCACATAGTGTTCCAAAAAGAGCGAACACCTTCCAAAATAACATTTATCACTTAATCACCATATCATTTTCATATACTAAGTATATCTACTTGATAAAACATAAGTTACAAAAATCAACTTATTCTTTATGCATAAATTCATTTAACTATAAAGAATAAGTCATACTAACCTGGGACTTCATGTAGGCTATTGGTAGGCTATAAATCTCAATCGCACTTTGGTTGTGGGTTCGATACCAGTAGCTTTTTCTAACGCGACGAGTTGTCTCACGGTATGCATTTTGTCCTTTTTAAAAAACTATATAATTTTATAACATTCACAAAAATGAGATAAATTCCTCAAAAATAACCATAATGTATTTTAACCATAAATTTAATCTCAGACCTCACATTTTGAATCCCAAAAGGTAATATCATGTAATTACCTCAAATTCAGGGATCATATAAACCCTAATGGTTATTTATAATAATATCTATAAAATAAAAGATAATTATTCGTCAATTAAAAAAACATAAGGGTTACAAAAACTATAAGTTTTAAAAAGTAATACCTTCATTAATACATTTAAAAATATCCTCATCCATAGATCCAATATAACTCTTCAATTCCTAAAATTTTGACATATTAATCATCGAACAATCATTATGATTGTTTATCTATGTTTTTCTATATAATTATTTTTTACTTCTTTCTTACAAAAAAAATCATGCATACTATCTTAATATTCAAAAATTTAAAAACATAAGCTAAGAAATAATCCATACCTTTCATATGTAATTTTCAGTTTCCTTATCTTTATTTGGAGTGGCATTAGGTATTGGTAAACATATATTTTTATGGTCCTATTGATCCCATTCCCGAACCTTCTTTGTATGACATCTATTTGCGTAATGATCTTTCACAACATATTTAAGACAATAAATTGATCCCTCAAAATAACTTCTTTCCATTTCTATATGTTAATCTAACACTTAATTTTTCTATGGAAGGTTATTGATTTTTGACCTTCATTACCATAGCTATAACATCTTCATGTCCCTTTGAAGCGTTTTCCAAGGTGTTTATTTCCATGTCCTTGACACATATATTTTTTAATATACTTACCACTGTAATTATTACCCGAACAACTATAGGGATTTTTTTCTCAGATATATGATGCCTTAGATAATTCCCCAAAGTTTAAGTGGTCAATCATGACTCCAGATAGTTGGTTAACAATAACCACAAGAGTTCTCATTGTAGTTCCCATTTCATTCGGTTTGTTATTCATAAAACCACCATAGTTTCCATCACATTCATTATTACATTGGTGCTTGCTAGATCCATCCATTTACTCAAACCATAAAGTTCTGTGTGTTATATCATTAAAATACTCATATACTATCTTATTAGGAGTACAAACACTAAGATATATTTATTCATGTTATCTAAAACTCATACAATTTATCTAAAAATAATTATGACTCTTCAAAGATGCTAACCACTATGGTTATGTCACTTATGGTTAAATAACACCCTAACATCTAAATGTATCTAAACATACCTTTGATACCAAATATATGGCCTTAGAATTAAACATTACATAATCTTGAGATAAGTCAATAATTTGACTTTAATTCACATCTAGGATCTTTTTTAGGTTTATAGATTTCAAATAATTAGGTCATAAGTTATACAAAAAATCATGAATAATACCAGTAGACACTTCTACTCACTGTCAATTTTTTTCATGAAACAACAAAAATTTCAAAAGATACATTACATCCATTCATGTTTTAATAGCATAAATTTTCCTTGATCCCGTCCTTGATATTATTCTTCTTTATGTCCTCTGAAAAAATTTCAAAACTAAGGGTGAGCACAAAAAAGTTATTTAAATAATACATAAAGAAAGTAAACTGTTATTTTTGTGAAAACATTTATACCATGAATACTTTATCATAAAGTAAAAATTTTCACCTTAAGGAGTTTCCAAAATACTTCACTGAATATAATCTCATTGTATACCTTTTTTTAACCAAAATGTTACCATAAATCCCATAGAAAGCAATATAAAGCAAATAAATATAAATTGGGACATAAAAATACTTAAATGGAATAACTATATGGTAGGATTCCACACGTATCACTAAATGTAATATCCATATGGCCTACTTCCGTACCCAATGCATTGGAGGTTATAACGTAACCACCCCTCCTTGGTTTATCACGGAACCACCCGTTATTTGGTTTACCACGTAACCACCCATCTTTGGTTTATCACGTAACCTCCCATAAAATGTCAAAGTACTATTATATAATCATAACACATAAAATATTTCAAATATCAATATCTCTCTAATAACATTTCATTTGAAATCTCAATAAATAATTTCATGACATTGAAATATTCAGTCAATTTCAAAACCCATTTAAAAAATTTAATAAAAAGATTTTGAATAAAAGTGTCCCAAAAACATTGAAACTCTTAACATTTTTAAAAATTCATGTACATATAAATAAATTCATAAAACCCATTTTTAAAACATGTACATGAAATATAAGGTTTTGGAAAAATAAATTTTTAAAACATTTCAAAAGATGTTTTAGTTAATGAGGTCCTTGCCACTTGAGACACACTAGATTAAAAATCATTAAGGAATAACATTAAATAAAATTTCAAATGTCATTAGAACATTTTAATACATGATATAACATTTAAAACGGGTTGTATATATACCTTATAGGTTAATAAAGGTTAAAAATATCAATATATGCCTCAATGATAGAAGATTGGGACAAAGTCCCTTTCCTTGAGTCGGATTCATCACGTAGGTTCCTTGTTCTTACTGAATAATAAAATTAAGTTACATATACATTATTCAGAACATATTTCAATTTTATTATTCATTTTATAACACTTATTACCATGTTATAAAAATTATATAATTATTTAAGTTAATATCGTCTGTTTTGTTGAGATTCGATATTTGAGTAAAAAATAAACATGTTTTGAAGTAAATTGTCCATGTAGAAAAACTTAAATCATATAAAAAATGATAATAAAGATTTTAATATCATATATATCTAGTATATATGTATTTATAATAGTCTATATCATTTTTATATAAAAAATTAAATGCACCGTTCATGGAGATGGAAGACCGTACGTACGCATGAACTCTGCTTTCATTTATTTGTCATATTAAAGAAATAAAAACAAAATGATAAATAGTTATATTATAATTATATTGTAATATCATATTTTATACATCTTACATAATTTTATTAACAACCTTCTTTATACGTTCCATGTATGGCATGAACGAGTCATAGCACTTTTTAGGGGCGGTAGTCCGCACTTCCTCAAATGAAATTATCGTATTTACACATCTTCAAAAAAAATAAAGGTATTTTGGTAAATAAAAATTACATAATAATAGAGACAATATAAATATAATATATATAATATAATAATATATTACCATCCTAATGGCCACCGTGAGAGGTGGTAGTAGAAAATCGAACAATCATCGTTTTGTGTTGCAGTAGTTCATCGTACACAGAAACTATATGTTCGTATCCATTAGATGGAGGTGTGTGTAAGATTGTTTTGAATAATTCTCAAAAAAAAATCCTATTATATTTAGGATTTTTTTTGTAATCAAGGAAAAATAAGACCATAGGGAGTGAATAATGAATATAATGGAAAAGAAAATGAGAGAACACGTTACCTCTAAATCGGGTAACTCCCCTTGATTTGAGCCAAAAGGATTTCATGAATTTCCTTATGACCAAGGTAAGGATTTTAGAATAAGGGTAGGGATTTTTGGAGATTATTTGAGAACATTTGTGAGGATACAAGAGGCTTGAGAGGTGTGATGAAATGGGTAGAGGTGTTGACGTTTTATAAGTGGGAGGATGGGCATTTTAGGAATGTCTTGAAATATTATTTTATTATAAAAATATTTTTTGTTTCAAATGGTCCCAAACCCATTTATTTAAAATATAATATATTTTTGGGTCCAAAAATTATCATAAAAGTAGTTTTTAGACAAGTTTATGTCACAAATCTAACCTTATATTTTAGCATTAACCATTAGTTAAAAACATTAACTCTTACTATGCATTCTTAAATTTTTATAATATATAGTTACTATATTTACTATAAAATGAAAAGAAAACCATAAGATGATCCTTAATAAAATTTTCAACATTATATGAGTGAATCATATATTTTTAGGAATATTATATCATTTAATAAAATTTTATTTTTTTTAATACTCGTTTATATCAATTTTGATACTATAAAGTAATTGATTTTTTTAAAGTCATAAAACATTGATTAATTCTTAAAAAATAAATTAAATAAATAATAATATATAAATATCATCCATAAAATTATTTTATGGAATAAAAATATTTAAATTTCATTTATTTTAATATTTATAATATAATTTATTTGAATCTTTCATTAATGAAGTAGTCACCGCATCATCATTCTATCAAAATTAAATTTATTTATATAATTTCTAAAAATTATAAATAAAATACCTTGATGTAGGAAATATTATTAAATTTCTAATTACTATTTATAGTAATAGATATCAATTATGTAACCCCACATAAAAATAGTTTTAGTAAAAGATACAAGTTTATATCATATTTCTCTTTACTTTAAATTAATTAATATAACAAGTTATTATCAATCCCAAGTGGATCCATGAGATCCCAAAATAGAAATAAGGATTCCCATCATCAGAAATATCTCATAAAATATGATTATTACATGTGTTAGGGTAGTTTAATATTATTATAATATTATTTTTACCCTTATTTACCAGATTTACCCTTTTACCATGGTAAATAAAATAATTACTAAAGTTTCTATTAATAATGTCTAAAAATGAAAGGTTACTGTTTAAAAAATTTGTACCACTTGATTAAAAATATGGAATCCATTTTCCAAATTCAAAAAATATAATTTGCAGAAATTAATTTAAAATTAATTCTCATTGTCAAAACTAAAAAGCGGGTTTTTAAGAAGTAATAACTATCAAAATATTGATATGTGTTTATATCCAATTTCAAAGTGAAATTACATCTAATGAACATAATTGTATTAAAAGATAAAAATATAATCTAATTACACATTAAAACCAATTATTATGAAAATAAAACTCTATAAATAAATTAGCTGAAAAAGAGGTTTTGAATTAAAATGTAGTATTTTCTCACTATTCATTAAAAATGAAATTTTTCAAAAAATTACCAAACATTTAACGAAAGTAATTTTTTATGTCCCACTTATATAAGAGAAGTTTAATTATTAAAATATAACATATAAAATTGAAGAAAAATATATTTAAAAAGGGTTCTCCATCAAAAGGCGGTAAAACTACATTTTAGAAAAATAATTCTTTTATCTGAAAAAATATATTTGTTCTTATATCATATCTTGAAAATATATAAGATTAATTTAAAACATTAAATTGAATATATAACATATATTTTTCATTATAAAAAACTCCATAAAGAGTGATATGATTTTATAAACACAATTATTCTATTTTAAAAAGGTTTTCATAAAAACAAACTCTTTATATTCAATTGGTTTTTGTTTCCATTTATAAAACATGTGGTAACCAATGAATCATTATTTATAAATTTGTAAAACATATTTCAAGATATAGTTGGTATTATTAGTTCCCTCCATTCCAATGGCTAGCCGTTAACTACCATTTAAAATAATAATATTATTTTTCGTTATAACTCAATGTTGTGTGAAACGTAAGATTTCGGAGAAACTTGTTATTGTGTGTCGAGTACGCTATCGAAAAAAGAATCCCTTTTAACATAAAATTAATATCTTAATGATAATTATTAATTTAAATCAAAATGTATTATTCTATAAATACCTAGTTCGTTACATGAGATGTGTGAATAAATGGGAAGGGTGACTGCCTTTTATAATGGAGGATGAGCGACATTCATGTATCTTTTATAAAAGTGAATCCCACCCATGTTTTTTCCATTTAAAGTAGCTCCAAAAATGGTAAAAATTATATAAAATTAGAGATAGGGAAGAAATATGTCTATATAATAGGTATTATACATTTTTTTAGGTCATGTTTTGACTTAATTTTAAGGGTTAGTCCCTTATTAAGCAAATTTCCCTCTTAATCTTTGTAATGAATTTTAGTTATATTCACTTATATTTTTGGTCAAAAAATAAGATTAAAATATTATAAATTATAAATTACTCTAATTAAAAAATTTCAATCCATTTTTTATAAATTAAGATCATAAAATTAGTAGAAATTAATTTAAATTTAATCCCTCAGACTGGATAATAAAGCGGGGTTTTAATACAAAAATGTTCAAAAGCTTGCTAAGTTTTTTTTATCAAAATTCAATATAAATTTTTTTAAAATGACTTAAATTTGTTTAAATTATTTATAATTGATATATTTATACATTAAAATCTAATAAAAATTAGTATATCTATATAAATAAATTAGATGAAAAATCAATTTTGAACTAAAATTTAGTATTACTCACTATTCATCATAATATGAAAGTTCTGAGAAAAATACAAAAAATTCACCCAAAGTGAAATTTTATATTTATATTTAAAAAATGATGTTTTTTCATATAAAAATCATAAGTTTCAAAATTTATATTTAAAATTATTTTTCCAATAAATGGGATAAAACCACATTTAAAAAATATAGATCTTTTTATGATTAAAATTGGATTTTTTTTATTCCTATAAAATTTTTTATATGAATGTCAAAACATTTAATTAAAATGTTTAAACAAAATCTATTTATTCCTATTCATTTATACTAATACAACATCTAGGTGATAACTACAACATAAAATAATAATATTAATAGAATATTATTTTTCGGTATAACTCAGTCTTGCATGCAATGAAAGATTTAAAAATAAACACATTTGTTGTGTGTTGGGTATACCATTGGAAGAATCATTCATTTTAAGGTAAAATTGCTATAAAATACATAAATATTAATAAATATTAAAAATACTAATTCTATCCTAACATGGAATGTTACACACATTCCCATAAACTTCAATCACTGGGGATCAAATATAATTGAGTTGAAATCATTTTTTCATTTACAGTTTTCATTACAAACTCAAAATCCACTCCTTGAGGTGGTGATGAAATATTCATTGAAATTCATAAAATATGAAAGTTTTTGTATAACATGAATCAAATAAAACATTTTCACTTTCAAAGAGGATGGTAAGTGCACCTTTCACAGCATCAATTAGAAATTCCACTTCTACTATGGTAATTTCTTAAGATTTCACATTTTTTATTATCTTTATTAGTTTTAAGTACCCTTGATGCATGGTACATTGGTTTGAATAATTCCCCATATCTCTAAATCTGAATCACTAGATAGTATTGGTTTATTTAGTTACCTTTCATTTAATATACTTCTGACCCCTTTCTCTATGCTTAAAATAAACTCATCTTCACATTAAGTATTCAGGTGTTTCGTCAAACAATTATCACATATTGAAAATATAATCTCCCCTTTCTTATTAATTTACCCATTTTTCTTGGTTATCATAGGTTCACTCTTTTCTAGACTTCCTTTAAAGATATAAGACCTTGAAAATTATTTCTCATCATTAATGAAACATGAAAATATATAATCATGTGATGAAACCATTTTAGAACTCAGTTCCCATTATAGAATATTCTTAATACCATCAAATAAATTGTCAATGTTGATTTCTATATTATTTATATATTCCTCTACATACCATGATAATCTTGTAAAGTTATCTTCTTACTCTACCACTCCTTCTACTTTGTTCTTTTTTAAACTGAGGAACCCATCTCCATTTCATCTCATTATTCTTGAGGGAATTATTTATTAAAGAATATCACTTTAAATTTTCTTCATTAAATAATTTCTATTACATAATAATATTTAGTGTTTTGGACCAAAGACCACCATTTATTTACATCTCATTTAAAATAATAAAATACCAAAATAAATTGTTCAATTTCATTACATCCCAAAGCCAGGAATATCTTTTTAAGCCAATAAAAATACTATTCAACTACCAATGGATTAGTAGTTACATTAAAAGGAGGAAATTTTTTATCACATGAATTGATCCAACATTGGTTAATATAATTGTGGAATAGTAAGTTTCATCATAGGATAAAGGTTATTCATTATAACCAGAGTCGACTACACAAATATCTCCTTGATTATATCAATTACAACACCAATTATATTGTCTTCCTCATTAGGACACTCACTATATTTTTTATAGGTGTTGATTTACTTTCTTTCATTATAAACGATCATTTTACTATGTATCATATTGATTTATCTCATAATAATCATGAATATTGAGACATAAAATAAAAAAAACCCAAAAAAGTTAAATGTTATCAAATATTAGAAGGGGTTATCATAGTTATCATGTTATCTATATTAATTTAAAATCTATTTCCCAAGTTTTATACTAATATTCCTTTTATACCAACTATAGAAACACTAACTCTATAAAACTAGATACATTGACTAATTTATTACATTGGTTCAAGATATGAGGACTCTCACCACACAAGATTTATCTGTTTAGAAAACTTGAAAAACTAGATACATAAATAATTCTCATATTAAATTGGAAATATATAAAAATGGAATATAAAATATTATTATATCATTGGTTTAATTCATAATATCCTTCTACAAAATTTGGGTAATGAAAAAAAATAAATGGTGATCTCAGATGCTCAATAAGGGTTATATATAATGGAAGGTACCATAATTGATTAAGGCATAATCGACATGGAAGAGTTCATAATAAAAAAACATTCCATTTAATCAAAACTAGACATCAATGAGTATACATGGATAAAATAAATATATAAAATATGTGGATGTTTAAAATCGAATTATTAATAATGTAAATGCATAATTCTGAACATTCATGATCAAGACCTCTCAACTAAGATAGCTTGAACCATACTATCATTTCCTCTCAACCAACACATAATTTTTAATAAATGGATAAGTGTAAAATAAATATAAATATAATATAGAATAGATTATATTTTGAATTATGAGACCATTTGATGCATCATGGGGGTATTTATAAAAAATCTCAACCCAACACTTACATGTCTTATCCATTCCTTAAATTTTAAATAATCAATACAATTCAATATCAAGATTCCATTTAACTAAAAAGTTATCTATATTGAATCATGAATAGGAAACATATATACTCCATAATCGTAAACCATCATGGAATGAATAAATATGGTATCATTGGATTATATACTAAATATTGTTAATGGGTTTTTAATAGTTAAAAATAATTTTAAAGATCAATAGAACGTTTCTTCAGGAAAATAATTTTTTCACTTTGAAATAACATATTAAAATATTACAATTTCACAAATATTAAAGAAAACTTTTCTTTGAAACATTTCACCAAATCTTTCAAACACTCACCAAAAATTATTATGGGAAATTTTGTTAATGTTGGGTATGTTAAAAAACATATTCCTTTCACATTTTTGGTACAAATTGAAAATTACCTTGTTTGGAAAATATAAAGAAAATTACTTTTACAACATTTTATAAAAAATAAATCTGGGTAAAATTGAATTTAAAAAATCATCAGATAATATTAATGAAAATATTTTAAACATATTTAGAAAAAATGGATGTGGAAAAAAAGGGATTTTCAATCGAAGAGGGAAATAAAGTCCATTTTCCTTAATAATTGTCTTTTGATCTCATGAGTAATTAAAGAGAGGAAAATGAAAGAAAAAAATGTAACCTATATAAATCACAAAAAGAGAATAAAATTCCCATGTTTAATTATAAATAGATAAAAAAATTTCTTTATCGTAAACTTAATCATGAACCATCCTGACTAACAATGATATTGTAACATAAATCTCTTACCTCAGGTTCGACTTTCCTCATAAGTTCATTTTAACCTCCTATATAATAAATTTAGATTTATTATAATACTATAAAAACCGTATACATAGTTATAATATCATATATTGTATCTTTATAACATTATAATACCCATTCATTAATAATTTTTTATTAAAATCATCAATTTTGGGTGTTAACTATTTTATGTGAATTTTGGTTCAGTCGTTCAGGTCCTTGTAATTTAATTATGTTTCCATTATATATATAATGTTAATCATGATATAAATATCATATATATTCAATATATATATTCTTCTGTAAAACATAGATATAGGGGAAAATTATTACACCCATCATGGAGACGACAGGCCATTTGTACACATGAACATTCTTTTCACTTTTCAGCGAATGGAACAAAAAAACGGTAAATATAAATTCACCTTTATAGAATAATTATAATATCATATATATATATATATTATATTAATTAAATATATCCTTATTACCACCCATGTAAAGAGTAATTGAAAAAAAACAGATCACATCACTTCTTGGAGGTGATAGTCTATAAGAACGACTATAAAAGATTCTATTTATGATAGGTTATTTGAGAAGGATAAAATTGAATCACAAATAATTGGTAATACTATGTCTTTGAAAAGTAAAATAGTATAGGTCACAAAAAATAGTATTTTTATTGATAATATTGGCATACTATATTATTTGTCTCTATTAGTCATCATGATAAGATTAATAGTGATAGATAACGTGGTTTGTCACAAAAGGCCCTGTCAAAATCATTTTTAGCAAGAGAAAGTCTGTCACTATTACCCTATCATAAAAAGATTAATTAAATATAGCTGAAATATTTTCAAAAACCCTGACCTATTCTTCCCCTTCGCACAACATCCCCCATCACATTTCCCATCCCTAAATTCATCTGGTATACCCAAATTTTTCAGTTGAGGTTTCAATCCCTTAAGTATGGACTCCTCTTCTATCCTCCTTTCTTCTTTTGAAATTACTCCTTCTTTGTCGCAAAGATCAGTTCGATTGAACCCGAGATTAAAAAAATACCTAATTTTTTTAGTTTAATCATTATTTAGAGTTACTGTTGGTTTATTCTTCCCCATTTGGGTGTCTACTATCAAAGACAACATGTTACAGCTATGTATGGGTTGATTCCACTTTATTTGAGGTAGTTTAAATAATTTTTAATCTTTATAATTAAGATATATTACTATTAGGGTGTCCATATTTTTTTATTTTGAGTTTAATAGATATTTCTTATCAAAATATGGTTTGATGCTTTTTTAAGGGTTGTTTCTATTTCTTATAATATTTCACAAAAATTTATCGCATTTTTATTTTTTTTAAATCATTTTTTTATCATAAGGTACATTTCATTTTATCCCTTGTAGTTTATGTAATTAAAAATTAGTGGCACCAAATGATTGAATGATATGTTTACTTATATGATTCTTTTTACGTTTGAATTATTACAATGCATGATATATGTGTAATATTTGAACTGCATGTTCATGCTAATTGATTGTATGAATTATTTTAATGTTATATATCTTTCTTTAATGACATTCAACAATTAATCTTATGGAATTTGATCTTTTACCATGTTTTATATTAGTTATAATGCATTGGTAATACGTATTAAAATTATATTTACAATTAATAAATAATTATTATTACATAATAAATATATGTAATAATTAGTAAATTTTTTTAATTACTTGTAAAAACAAATATAAAATACTAACAATTATTAAAAATAAAACATAATTTGTAACAATGTAGAAATAGTTAATAAAAAGTTGTTTTTTTTATTAAATTATTTTTAATAATTACTAAATAATTAGTCAATATAAGTAATAATTTGTAAATATTAGTCAATTATGGTCATTTATAATAAAATATAAGTAATATATATATATAATACTAATAACTATTAAAAATATGTAATATTTTTTTAAAACATAGTTATTAATAATTAGTATAAATTTTGTTATAATTTTTAAAAAAATAAAAAAAAATAATTATTAAAAATTAATAAAAATTAAAAATAAATAGTAATAATATAATAATTATTAAAAATAAATAGTGATAATAGTTAGATAATTGTTAATAATTAGTAGGTATTAAAAATAATTAGAAAATATTAGTGTTAATTACTAAATAATATTAATAAATTTTAAATATTAGTAAATTAAGATAATTTTAAGTGAATTGTTAAAAAATAAAATAAATACTAATAATTTTTATAATTTATGAATATTTATTAAAAATTAATTAATAATTATTATTAATTGAAAATAATTGTAGTAATTATTTAAATTTTAAAAAAATGAATAATTAGTAAAAAAAATTGTAATACCTTGAAAAAATATACAAAATACAATCAATTACTAAAAATTGACCATGATAAGTAAAACCATAATAATAATTTAAATAATTGTTAATAATTATTTAATAAATTGTAAAAATTAAGAAATGTTAATAAAAATTAGTAAATGTTAATAATAGTTAGTAAATATTGGTAATAATTATTTAATATTATTAATAATTTTCATATATTACTAAAAATTATGATGATATTTAGTAACTCGTAAAAATATACAAAAACATTACTAAAAATTAATAACATTTTTCAAAAATTTAGTTATTCTTTATAAGAAATTTCTATTTATTAATAGATATTTGTAATAATTTGTAAAAATTAATAACTATTAGTAAACATTACTACGAAATTGTGTTAAGTAGTTATAATTATCCATAATTAAAATTTATAAATAATTTTTAATTAATCAGAATATGTTATAATTATTCTTATTTCATTTATTTTTTTGAAAAGTATAGACTCAAGAAGTAGACATCGGATTTTATTGTGTTATTTTTATTGGTCAAATAATCAAAAAAAATACTAATGGATCTTGTATAAATCCTTCCTACATTGAGGATACTGAATTATTTATAACATTTTCATCTTTAAATTCATAATTTTTTCTCAAATAAAAAAATTAAATGTACATTTAAGTAATTTATTGTTAGAATATTCGAAATGTTTGAAAATGTTCGAATTCGTCTACAATGATTTGGTTTTTTGAAAAATTATTGTTTTTAATATCAATATGGGGAATGAAATTAAGTAGAAAATAAAAAAAAGTTGTTTCCTGGTCCATCATTTTGGAATTTAGTATAATAGGTTGTGGTCCAATCAATTTCGGATACAAAAACTCATAATGATACTTCAAATCTTAAAATGGTACCTTCTAAATTTTACAATTTTTTGTAATCTTCTAATGAGGGTTTATATATAGAATGTAATATAATCAAACATGATTTTTTTTAAAATGTATGGAAATTAAATTAGATTTTATAATGTCAAATGGTTGTTTTAATCAAATATTTTTTTTGTTTAAATAATTTTTTCCTGAAATAATTTCATTTCCTACATGTTTCTATGAAATTAAGTAGTATGTCAATAATTTGGGTCTTATTTATCATAAAATACATGATGTTAAAATGATTAAATCTTATAATATCGTGACTATGAATCATTAATATAATTTTCAAAAAATTTTAAAATCAAGGTATATATAGGAAAAATAAGGAAACGTCTAATTTTTTGTGAAACTATGAAGGAATTTACAAAATACACTCCATATACAGCATCTATTTATGCCTCACAACATATATGCATTTATAAAATACTATAAATAAAAATATTTCTATCATTAAAATAACAAATGATCTATTTTATGGTGAGTTATAAAAATACTTTGATCGGATGCATCCTTTTTTCTTCAAAATCTTGTATCATATAGGTGAGTCTTTCTACTGATTTTTCTTGTCCATTTTGTCCTTATTGGAGCCAATATTCATATTGTCATATTTTCATAACTCTATACAACTTTTATCCATATATATTGATGAAATAAAATTATATATATATGGCTCTATTAATTCCAGGATATCCAAAGAAGAATATAAATGTTTATTTGAATCCAATAATTAATGATTAAAATCCATTATGTAATGAATATTTATCTATATATGATATATTTATTATCATAATTTCACACTATAATTTGTATTAATGTGGACAATTAATTACTTTACAATGTTTGGTATGTTATCTAGATACAGTAAAAATGGTCCAAAATCATGTTTGTACTACATGGGTGAGAAAAAATCATTTATGCTTTCCAAAGAAAAAAAGACTAGTTATTTTGACTTCCATCAGAGGTTTCTTCTTACATATAACCCCTTTCAAATTAATTATAATAACTTTAAAAAGGGATAATTGAAATAGGTTAACCTCCATAAATTCTCTCAGCTATTCAGCTAAAATAATGCATCTATTCAATAAATCCTATTACTTTTGGAACAATTATAAATGAATAAAAATATATGGTTTTGAGAGAGATAATAATTATATAATGTGATGTATTTTGGGTGATATACCATATTTTTCAAGTTTATTGGTTCCTCAAATGTTATGTATAAATAATATTAAGAAAAAAAATTATAATAAAGTTTATACTTTGTTATACACAACCAGTAATACCAAAGATAATGTAAAGGCATTGTGATATCCTTCCCAAATTTAGAGGCTTCATGAACATAAATTATATTAATATGAAAGATCACATCATTTTATAAATCCAAAAGAATATTACATACTTTCGATATAATTTTTCTATTATTATATCAATGGATTAGAAATTTTAGGTTACTAGATTGTTATACTTTTAATTTGTATCATTGTGTTGGAAATGGATGTATTATCATGTCACAATGGAAAGACTACAACATGTGTGTCTTATAGGTCTATTGAATTATTCAATATTGTATCTATTAACAAAAATATAATATTCTTTCAAGATGTTTTTATGGGAACATCATATTATGATATGTTAGTTATGCTTCAAAAAATATGTTTTTAATTTTCTATAAATTAGTGAAAATATTCCTTCCAGACTTACTTAACATAATGAAATATTTAATATTTAATTTTAAATATGATGCTACCTATGGAGGGTCCATACAAGTTTGATGTATGTACCTATTTGATAGATGTATGAAAAAATAAAAGATGAAATTATGTAAAAAATTATCGTTTGAAGGGTTAATTATATAATTGTACTTACTTGAAGAACATTTAAATTTATACTCTAATTATTTTCAATCTGAATATCCTTCCGGACATAATAACATGGGTAAAAATTAGGAAAACGTTGATGATGTTACAAACCATCAACTGTCATTTTTTAATACAATCGATCTTGGTTTTGGTGTTTATCATGAATGATAGATTTCAGATAAAGGAATGCACATAGCTCCAACATATGTTCTACTAAATTTTCAATAAATGAAAGAATTTGTGCACCAAATAGAAATTTTTATTATTTTTATGTTTCTTAAGTGATAAATTTATTTACATTATTTTTTTTGTAGACTATATGATGTCTATATCAAAAAAATATATACAAATTTAACCTCATGATATTGAATAATATCAACAATATAGTTTTAAATATCAGTTTAAAAGACTAGAAAGTTATGTTGTTTAAGATAGAACATTAAATCAACTTTGTAATGATATCTATTATTAATAATTTTAGTTGTTTATAGGAAAAATAAAATTAATATAAATATAATTT
Organism: Viscum album; assembly: GCA_963277665.1. Classification (NCBI taxonomy): domain Eukaryota; kingdom Viridiplantae; phylum Streptophyta; class Magnoliopsida; order Santalales; family Viscaceae; genus Viscum; species Viscum album. Next base: position 863,369,754 of record OY728135.1, on the reverse strand, counting down.
TCAATTATGTGTGCTAAAAAACCTCCATTACAATTTGTAAAATATTATAACGGGTATGTGGCCAATGAATTTTAATTTTTTACACATATATATAGTGAATCAAAAAATAAATTAATAGTGGTTTTTGTTTGAAAGGATCTCATTATAATGAATGTGATGTTTATTTTATGGAATATAGAATAAAATAATTTAGTTACGTTATTTGGGAATAATTGTATAATAATGTTTAACTGTCATTATTTTGATAGTAATTGTGGGTTGAGAGGTCACCCAAGGAATCGAGTCATTAAAATTAAATATAAATTTAATATTGACTCAAATTGTAGAGACCCGAAGCTTGACGTACATAAACATTACATTACTTTTGCGGAATACTTAGTACATAACAAAAACAGACACACAAGGATCGTAATAGTTTAGTGCCTTTGGAAACTCGGAAAATAATCTTCTAATCGTGGTGAAAGATCTTCAAAATCTCCCATAAAGATCATCCCCTTTTTTTTACCTAAAACCTTTATTTATATCCTGGGGAAAAGAAAACATAAACGGGTGAGCTCAAATGCTCAGTAAGGGTAAACAAAAGAAATATTAACCACATCATATTCATAAGAACATAACATTTTTGAAATCTTAACCTGCAAAAGAGATCATAATTTCATAACATGGGATAAGTCATAGTAGTGAATTGAAATCCCAATAATCATAACATAAAACATGAAACTTTGTGGCATACACAAATAATCATAGAGAATAATATCTTATTAGTCAAGACTCATTGCCAAGACTATCTTAGTGGACAAAGTCCATTTCTGAACCGAGTCACCCTCGTTTCAGTCCTGTTTCACTGAACCGGTATAACCTACCATTCTAGCCATGTCTATCTCATGAGATATAAAATCTTTACCCAATGAATTAGAGGGAGATATAGGTCCCACCAATCTCATAATGATACCATTCTTATGTGTGCTACAAAATCATAAATCATACATCATTTCATAACCCATGTAATAAAAATGGGAATCATAAACATCATGACATCATAAAACAATTCATATATGATAAAGGAATTTATAAAAATAATTCCATCACAACATTATCAAATCAATGTAATAATAGAGATAAAAACAGAACCCTTTATTATCTTAGATGGAAAATAATTTTGATAAAACACTTGAACTCCATTCTTGAGGAAAATATCATTTCTTCTTCAAAAACATTTTCCTTTCTTAACATGTCATACAACTTTAAACTTAAAGAAGTTGATTAAAAATAAACTTGAAAACTTGTAAAGGATGCTTCTTGGAAATAATTTTTTAAAAATCCGTTCATGCCATATAAGTTAAAAGAAACATTCTTCTCATACTTTTGTCAGAAAAGTCAAAAAAAGTACCTCGTACAAAAAATGACAAAAGATTCCTTTCATATCTTTTACTAAAAACTCACCTAAGGGTAAAATAGGATTTAAACAATTGTAGGTGAATGTAAATAATATTAAATATTGAGGAAACATGGATTTGGATGATAAAATACGCCCCAGTAAATTTCAAAGTATAAACAATCTCGGATAAAAATGAGATTGTGATATTTCCCTTACCTTAGGTCCGATTTGCTTCGTAAGTGTCCGAACCTCCTGTATAATGATTTAAATAATGTCATTGAATTATTAATGAATCATATTCATTTTTATTATGTCATATATGGTTCACTTATGACTTTATATTACTTGTTCTTTTGTAAATTCATGTTAAAGTAGTGTTTTGGGTAAAATTGTCTCATTTGTCATTCGTGTTTTAACTTGTAATTATTCATATGATTACTTAGATCATTATTACTTAATTATAGAATATAAAACATGATTTATATATAATATATATTCATAATATACATATATATAATGGATCGATAAATGGAAAGAAATACACCGTTCATGGAGACGGTAGGCCGTACGTACGCATGAACGCTGTTTTCTTTTCGTTATTGAATTGAGTGGAATTAAGTAGATGACATACATATATATACACATAAATCCAGTAGCTTTATAATTTCATATATTTCATTATTATTTCTTATATATACATTATAATCATTCTTAAATGGTTAACATGGAGAATGAATCTCATCGCGTCGTGGAGACGGTAGTCCGTACGTACGCACGAGCGATGATATCATTCTCATGATCGTGAACTTGTGTTGAAGTGTATGTATACTATTTCAGTATCAATATCATTTTATAATAATCATATATAGTTACTCATTACACCATTATACCCATCCAATTAAGGTGGTGGCGGAAAATAGATTACACCACGGCGTGGAGACGGTATTCCGTACGTACGCACGCGCGGTGATTTCCTTTTTCCGTAGGATGGATAGAAGGTTAATTAGAGTTGTTTCATATTTATAATAACATATCAGTATATAAGAAATACTGATGTTATTACTTTATCATGAAACAACTAAATAAGAAGAAGTTGAATAAGAAAGAAATTGAAAAAGATCGGTAATGGATATTACCTCTTTTTGACGCGTCTTTTCTTAACCTCCACTTAAGGAACTAAGGATGGTATTTGAAGATGACCAGGACCTCTAGGATGATACTAGGGAAGTGTAGAAGAGATTGTTTCAGGGTTTGGCCGATCTTGAATGCTCAAATTGGTGTGAGGAGGAGAGGGAGGAGGTGCCCTTTTATAAGGGAGGAGAGGGGCACCTTTGGAATTCTTAAAAATATTAATTTATAATAAATCTATCCCCACTTAAAAACCTCCAAAAATGACTCATATCCTAATATTAGATGATATATGGTTGTAATCTCATCAACCAATCAAATTTAGACATGTTAGTTATTTATTTTAAACATTATCAACATGACTTATCCTTATTTAGTCAATTTAATTTTATTTGTGGTAATAACATTCTAAAATTTAAATTATAAAAAATAATTACTTATTTGTTTTGAATTTTCCATAATTGGAAACTTTATAACATTTTATACAATATAAATATAAATTTAAAATTTTTAAATATATTTGTGATTTTTAAACAATTTTATAATATATTATTTTTATAAAATAACAATAGCGTCAATTTTGACACTATTCCTTTATTTGAATTTAAATAAAATATATACAGAAGATATGTTCGAACCAGAAGATTTAATAGAATCATAAGAGGTAATATGTATCTATAATATTATTGTACCACATTAAATAGTTCATATAAAATTTATTTTATTATTTTTAAAACCTTTTATTTGGTTTATCTCTTAATAAATAAATTACTGCAACATTTTTGTATAATTATTTAATATACTGATTTGTTGCATAGAAATTTAAAATAAAATCCTATGACGAAGATAGATCTATTACTTTTCACAATAATACTTTTAATTGAATTTATCATCTTAAAATCACAATATTAAATTATGAAGGTGACAACTTTGGCATCATTTAAATTAAAATAATATAAGTGTCATAATTGCTTGTATAAGACTCCAAATAGTCAAATATTCGACCATTGGATGATTATAGTTTAAATTTACATGGCCAATAAGTTTTGGTCAGGGTTTTGTGCCTTTTATGGTCACTATTAGTTTAATAAAAACTATATTCTTGATTTTTCACTAGATAAATAATTTCTGCATCACTATTGTGTCACAATTAATGATAATTATTTAATCCTGAAAAATTATAAATTAATTCTCATGACGTAGATAATTTTGTTAGATTTCTTGAGACTATTCATGTTCGATGTTTTGGGATGTTTATCACTAAGTTCTAATTATTATACTTATAAGATTTAAGAGAGTGACATGTTGTCACTTTCTTTGGTTTTAATAATAATTAAATTATTTTCATGGTCAAAAGTCCATAAAATGAATCTAATCCGATATGGGTTTACTTTTATCCATCAAATAGAATTTTGGTATGTGTTAGGGTAATTTTATAATATTATATTTACCCTTAATTACCCGATTTACCATTAACTATGGTAAATAAAATTTACCTTAGTTACTATTCATAATTCCCAAAAATAAAAAGTAGCCTATTAACATAATTTGGACCCACTGATTCCAAATATGGAATCAATTTTTTCAAATTCAATACACAGAAGTTTCAGAAATTCAATTAAAATTAATCCCGTTGTCGAATGAAAACGGGTTTTTGTTTAAAACATTGCAAAAGATTGAATTGATTTAACCTACGAATTCAAGGTAAAATCAATGCTAATGACATACATTATATTAAATGGTAAAAATATATTTTATTTATACTTTAAAACCATTCAATAATATAATTTAACCACATAAGATATTACGATGAAAAAAGTTGTATTTAATTAAAATATAGCGTGTTTTTACTATTCATTAAAATATGAAAGTTATTGGAAAAATAACAAAACATTATCTAATGTAAATTTTTATATCTTGATTCAAAATAAGAATTTTATTTTGTCAAATTGAACATATAAACATGTCAAAAACTAGATTTAAAGTTGGTGCGCCATCAAAAGGCGGCAAAACTGCATTTTTTGAAAAATACTTATTTTACCCGAAAAATTTATTTTTTTCTTATACTATGTTCTAGAAAATGTGTAAGATGAATAATAATGTTATAAAATTAAAAATTTAGTTAATACTATTCATAACAGCTAGTTCATGATAATATTATAATAATATATCATTGTTTATTAAAACTCGGTATTGCGTACAACACACGCTATCGAGGAAGGTCGTGATTGCGTGTAATGAAAGCCAAGTCAGGGTTGCGTGTTGTGAAAGAATCCTTCGTTGTTTCGTATAACAGAATCCAACCATATTTTATTTATACATTGAATATATATATATATACACTCAATGTTGCGTAGAATAACTTCTATCAAACGAACTTGAAATTGTGTGTAACAAGAGCCAAGAAAAGTGTTGTGTATACTTCAAGCTAATACGGTGTTGCGTATAGCGCAAGATAATCTTAGTGTGTCGTACAATAAAAGATATGAATGAAATTAAAAAGAATGTATCTTATAAAATCTCGGGTTGTTACATTTTACCCCCCTTAAAATGAATTTCGCCCTCGAAATTCGTCGGGGTTATAAATGGTTTACTACTCGAAAGTTTGTTTAATAGAAAGCCACATCGTAAAAAGGAATACCAAAACCAATCTTTAAAAACAAAAGTATGAAACGTAACGGTTACCCAAATAAACTAATCAATGGGTTTCCACATAGGTGAAAATATGGATATGGAAGAGAAATCTAACCAACATGTTCTGATGGAGAGTGGTAGAGAACATGGCTATGGAAAAGCCAACAATCACAAATCCATAAATTTGTGACGATATAAGGTACCATCTGATTAATCAGATATAAGAGCACTAGGACAACATTTTTGGTTTTCAAGATCGTTTCCCTAAAGTTGAAGAATTTGAATTAGAATAAATACTTACTTTATTTTGGTACAATCTCACTGTTGTTCGTGCCTTGAACAATATCCACTTCATCTATTAAATAAATGAAGTTGAATTTGTTATTCGTGAAGTGTTAGCAGATCATGTGATAGAATGATGGGTCATTCCATCTGTCTCAAACAAAAGGTTAGCAAAAGTTATTAAATATACATAAGTCATTCTATAGTGAGATTAATCATATATGGTTCCTAAAATGGACTTATACTTCATATATCATACTGCTTAATATAATAAAACTAGTTTCTACTAAACAAGGACTTCTTGTAGGCTAGTGGTAGGCGATAAAGGCCAGTCGCACTTCGGTTGTGGGTTCGATTCCCACAGCCTTGTCCGACGCGATGGGTTGTCGCCTGTCCTGCAGGTTGTCCCTTTTCTAAAGCTATATTACTATAACATCCCATCAACAATATCAAAAAAAGTTTTATACTTAAACAATAATAACTTATGTCCAACATAATCCATTCCAATCTTTAGGCTTATCTAAAATACTTCGGTCCAAGCTCATAGTATAAAGAAAATGATCACGTGAATGACATCATTTATCCCCTATATATCATAAGATATATCTTGTTGGTCAAATTAAAAATATGTGAATACCTTAATCATGTATTCTCTTGAAGAATGATTATCCATTGAACCTTTGTGAAAACATGAATTCAGTTAAAAGTTAACACTTTCCATATACCAAAATCCTCAAAATTCTATATCCTCAAACCATGATATCACTTAGTCCTTATATCAATCATGAGCTCACGAATACTGTTAAACATTTCATTTTCTCATTTTCCCTTCATTATGCGCATATCATCTTATTTCCAAAAATATCTCAATCACTTTGAATACCACATTAGACCAATACATAAATATTCCAATACTCCATAAAAGTACCTCAACAACATTATTCTTGAATACCAATACATAAACACTTCAGTCCATCCACTTCAATGATTGTCCTGGAATAAGACCTTCCTTGATTTATAAGTAACTTTTTAGGTCTGGGCATTGAGTTGGGTAATGCCCATGTTCTCCACAAATAAGACATTGAACTCCATAATAGTCTGTCACTCTATGACCCTTTTCTCCACACAGATAACATCGGTCCCTCCATTTGAGGTATTCCTCAAGGTTCTTCTTCCCTTCTTTAGAAATCTCAATCTTCCTTTCTTTATGCTCCTCAACATGTGAACATGAATAATAGTTTATCTTCCTCTTCATTGATGAATTAGGCATACCACTAAAGTTCACCTTGTTAATAATATATCGCGATGACTGATTCGATATAATCACAATATATTTCTCTCTAGGAATTACACAATTTTGTTGCTTATAGTCACCAATTTTTTCATTGGATTCAATGTTAACTGAATTCCTTCTGGGTCCCTCCATTTACAAAAACACAAAAAGAATTCTGTGAGAGGAAAAAATCATGCTATAGAAAAAAACATAGTAAAGGGGGAGTAACCTTAATATCTAACATCCTAGGTTAAATTCTAAGATCGTTACTGTAGTTCTAGGACTGTATCCTATACGTATACTTATCCTTAGGGACATCCCTAGACATACCTTAGAAATATCTCTAGGGATCTCACTAACGTTTTCGCATCCTAGTTTCCAAAGGTTGACTAAACCTTTCCTTTGATACCAACTGTAGAGACCCGAAGCTTGACGTACATAAACATTACATTACTTTTTTGGAATACTCAGTACATAACAAAAACAGACACACAAGGATCGTAATAGTTTAGTGTCTTTGGAAACTCGGAATATAATCTTCTAATCATGGTGAAAGATCTTCAACATCTCCCATAAAGATCTTCCCCTTTTTTACCTAAAACATTTCTTTATATCCTGGGGAAAAGAAAACATAAAATGGTGAGCTCAAATGCTCATTAAGGGTAAACAAAAGAAATATCAACTAAATCATATTCATAAGAACATAACATTTTTGAAATCTTAACCTGCAAAAGAGATCATAATTTCATAACATGGGATAAGTCATAGTAGTGAATTGAAATCCCAATAATAATAACTTAAAACATGAAACTTTGTGGCATGCACACATAATCATATAGAATCATATCTTATTAGTCAAGACTCATTGCCAAGACTATCTTAGTGGACAAAGTCCATTTCTGAACCGAGTCACCCTCGTTTCAGTCCTGTTTCACTGAACCGGTATAACCTACCATTCCAGCCATGTCTATCTCATGAGATATAAAATATTTACCCAATGCATTGGAGGGAGATATAGGTCCCACCCATCTCATAATGATACCATTCTTATGTGTGCCACGAAATCATAAATCATACATCATTTCATAACCCGTGTAATAAAAATGGGAATCTTAAACATCATGACATCATAAAATAATTCATATATGATAAAGGAATTTATAAAAATAATTCCATCACAACATTATCAAATCAATGTAATAATAGAGATAAAAACATAACCCTTTATTATCTTAGATGGAAAATAATTTTAATAAAACACTTGAACTCCATTCATGAGGAAAATATCCTTTCTTCTTCAAAAACATTTTTCCTTTCATAACATGTCATACAACTTTAAACATAAAGAAGTTGATTAAAAATAAACTTGAAAACTTGTAAAGGATTCTTCTTGGAAATAATTTTTTAAAAATCCGTTCATGTCGTATAAGTTAAAATAAACATTCTTCTCGTACTTTTGTCGGAAAAGTCAAAAAAGTACCTCGTACGAAAAATGACAAAAGATTCCTTTCATATCTTTTACTAAAAACTCACCAAAGGGTAAAATAGGATTTAAACAATTTTAGGTGAATGGAAATAATATTACATATTGAGGAAACATGGATTTGGATGATAAAATACACCCCAGTAAATTTTAAAGTATAAACAATCTCGGATAAAAATGAGATTGTGATATTTCCCTTACCTTAGGTCCGATTTGCTTCGTAAGTGTCTGAACCTCCTGTATAATGATTTAAATAATGTCATTGAATTATTAATGAATCATATTCATTTTTATTATATCATATATGGTTCACTTATGACTTTATATTACTCGTTCTTTTGTAAATTCATGTTAAAGTAGCGTTTTGGGTAAAATCGTCTCATTTGTCATTCATGTTTTAACTTGTAATTATTCATATGATTACTTAGATCATTATTACTTAATTATAGAATATAAAACATGATTTATATATAATATATATTCAAAATATACATATATATAATGGATCGATAAATGGAAAGAAATACACCGTTCATAGAGACGGTAGGCCGTACGTACGCATGAACACTGTTTTCTTTTGGTTATTGAATTGAGTGGAATTAAGTAGATGACATACATATATATACACATAAATCCAGTAGCTTTATAATGTCATATATTTAATTATTATTTCTTATATATACTTTATAATCATTCTTAAATGGTTAACATGGAGAATGAATCTCATCGCGTCGTGGAGACGGTAGTCCGTACGTACACACGAGCGATGATATCGTTCTCATGATCGTGAACTTGTGTTGAAGTGTATGTATAATATTTCAGTATAAATATCATTTTATAATAATCATATATAGTTACTCATTACACCATTATACCCATCTAGTTAAGGTGGTGGCGGAAAATAGAGTACACCACGGCATGGAGACGGTATTTCGTACGTACGCACGCGCGGTGATTTCCTTTTTCCGTAGGATGGATAGAAGGTTAATTAGAGTTGTTTCATATTTATAATAATATATCAGTATATAAGAAATACTTATGTTATTACTTTATCATGAAACAAATAAAGAAGAAAAGTTGAATAAGAAAGAAATTGAAAAAGATCGGTAATGGATATTACCTCTTTTTGACGCGCATTTTCTTAACCTCCACTTAAAGAAATAAGGATGGTATTTGAAGAAGACCAGGACCTCTAAGATGATACTAGGGAAGTGGAGAAGAGATTTTGGCAGTTTTTGGCCAAGCTTGAATTCTCAAATTGGTGTGAGGAGCAGATGAAGGAGGTTCCCTTTTATAAGGGAGGAGAGGGGCACCTTTGGAATTCTTAAAAATATTAATTTATAATAAATCTATCCCCACTTAAAAACCACCAAAAATGACTCATATCCGAAGATTAGATGATATATGGTTGTAATATCATCAACCAATCAAATTTATACATGTTAGGTATTTATTTTAAACATTATCAACATGATTTATCCTTATTTAGTCAATTTAATTTTATTTGTGGTAATAACATTCTAAAATTTAAATTATAAAAAATAATTACTTATTTGTTTTGAATTGTCCATAATTGGATACTTTATAACATTTTCTACAATATAAATATAAATTTATAATTTTTAAATATATTTGTGATTTTTTAACAATTTTATAATATATTATTTTTATAAAATAACAATAGTGTCAATTTTGACACTATTCCTTTATTTGAATTTAAATAAAATATATACAGAATATATGTTCGAACCAGAAGCTTTAATAGAATCATAAGAGGTCATATGTATCTATAATATTAGTGTATGACATTAAATAGTTCATATAATATTTATTTTATTATTTTTAAAACCATTTATTTGGTTTATCTCTTAATAAATAAATTACTGCAACATTTTTGTATAATTATTTAATATACTGATTTGTTGCATAGAAATTTAAAATAAAATCCTATGATGAAGACAAATCTATTACCTTTCACAATAATACATTTAATCGAATTTATCATCTTAAAATCACAATATTAAATTATGAAGGTGACAACTTTGGCATCATTTAAAATAAAATAATATAATTGTCATAATTGCTTGTATAAGACTCCAAATAGTCAAATATTCGACCATTGGATGATTATAGTTTAAATTTACATGGACAATAAGTTTTGGTCAGGGTTTTGTGCCTTTTATGGTCACTATTAGTTTAATAAAAACTATATTCTTGATTTTTCACTAGATAAATAATTTATGGATCACTATTGTGTCACAATTAATGATAATTATTTAATCCCAAAAAATTCTAAATAAATTCTCATGATGTAGATAATTTTGTTAGATTTCTTGATACTATTCATGTTCTAAGTTTTGTGATGTTTATCACTAAGTTAAAATTATTATACTTATAAGATTTAGGAGAGTGACATGTTGTCACTTTCTTTGGTTTTAATAATAATTAAATTATTTTCATGGTTAAAAGTCCATAAAATGAATCTAATCTGATATAGGTTTACTTTTATCCATAAAATAGAATTTTGGAATGTGTTATGGTAATTTTATAATATTATATTTACCCTTAATTACCCGATTTACCTTTAACTATGGTAAATAAAATTTACCGTAGTTACTATTCATAATTCCCAAAAATAAAAAGTAGCCTATTAACAAAATTTGGACCCACTGATTCCAAATATGGAATCCATTTTTTCAAATTCAATACACAGAAGTTTCAGAAATTAAATTAAAATTAATCCTGTTGTCGAATGAAAACTGGTTTTTGTTTAAAACATTTCAAAAGATTGAATTGATTTAACCTACGAATTCAAGGTAAAATCAATGCTAATGACATAAATTATATTAAATGGTAAAAATATATCCTATTTATACTTTAAAACCATTCAATATTATAATTTAACCACATAAGATATTACGATTAAAAAAGTTGTTTTTAATTAAAATATAGCGTGTTTTTACTATTCATTAAAATATGAAAGTTATCGGAAAAATATCAAAACATTATCTAATGTACATTTTTATATCTTGATTCAAAAGAAGAATTTTATTTTGTCAAATTTAACATATAAACATGTCAAAAACTAGATTTAATGTGGGTGCGCCATCAAAAGGCGGAAAAAACTGCATTTTCTGAAAAATACTTATTTTACCCCAAAAATTCATTTTGTTCTTATACTATGTTCTAGAAAATGTGTAAGATGAATAATAATGTTATAAAATTCAAAATTAAGTTAATACTATTCATAACGGCTAGTTCATGATAATATTATAATAATATATCATTGTTTATTAAAACCCGGTATTGCGTACAACACACGCTATCGAGGAAGGTCGTGATTGCGTGTAATGCAAGCCAAGTCAGGGTTGCGTGTTGTGAAAGAATCCTTTGTTGTTTCGTATAACAGAATCCAACCATATTTTATTTATACATTGAATATATATATATATACACTCAATGTTGCGTAGAATAACTTCTATCAAACGAACTTGAAATTGTGTGTAACAAGAGCCAAGAAAAGTGTTGCGTATACTTCAAGCTAATACGGTGTTGCGTATAGCGCAAGATAATCTTGGTGTGTCATACAATAGAAGATATGAATGAAATTAAAAAGAATGTATCTTATAAAATCTCGGGTTGTTACACAAATTAACCATTTATGTTATATCATCAAGCACATAATGTTTATTATAAATATTTTTATTCTCTTTTTAGATATTTAAATAATTTTTGGAGTGTAATTTAAATTATATTTTAGGAAAACCTGCTTCTTAAAAATGAAAATAGCTTTTTGGAGGTTAAAAGTATTGAAATGTTTTAGGAAATATCTCCCAATAAATCTCTTACTCGATGAGATATAAATATCAATGATGACCCCCCCTAAGAGATGATGATATTGATAATGTTGATGAATTAATAAGGGATTATGAAACTGAAGGGAGTATGGAAGTTGATTATGCTAACGAGAAAGACGAAGACATTATCATCGATGAAGATGATGATAGAGATAATTAATTATGAATTATATTCATATATTTATTATTTTTTTCTTTGATATCTATATAAAAAATATTTATAGGTAAGACTATTTTTTTCAAATGGCTATAGATTTTTGAAATAGTCAAATATGTTCCCCCACTATGGCTAGTAATTTTTAGTTTTTTAAATTTTATATATGTATTAACAATTTTTTATAGGTAATATTATTATATTTTTAATGGTATTTATTAGTTTTTTATATTTTATATATGTATTAAAAATTATTTCCAGGTTAGATTATTATGTTTTGGTGTTTATATGTAGGTAAATATTATATTCAGGTATTCATTAATTTTTTATATTTGATATAACTATTAACAATTATTTATAAGTAATTTAATTATATTCCGGTATTTATTATTTTTTTATATCTGAATCTATATTATCAATTTTTTTACATGAAAGAATATTTGTTCTATATATCCAGAGAAGGTCATGATGGTCTATTTTATTCACTCACTAATTTCAGGCTTCCTGATGATGAGTCTGATTCATTTGACCCACATGAAGTTTCTACAACAACACCTATTATGAGGGGAAATAACTTACTAGATTGATGATTATTTACCATATCCCAAAAATGCATAAAACTCTTGATTTTGATCATCATTTATGGAGCTTTGTTCAATTATTTTATTTATTTATTTTAAATTATGTTTTTTAATAATTTTGGTAACAATATTCCTATTATTTTCTTTTATTTTCACAATTTTTCTCATTTAGATATTGGAAAGGGTGAGGTGATTTTATGAAATTATATTTATGAACCTTGGAGGTCATGTCATCTTTTTCCCATTGTTTTTTTCATCAGATGTCCAACCACTTGATTGTATGTTAATAAATAATATATTTTATTTTAAATTTATTTAATTAGTAACATGTTTATTTTAATTTTATTACATAATGTATGGTCTTTGATAAATAATAGCATAATAACTCCTATTTAAGAGGCATAAAATATCTTTATATGTGGAAATTTTCAACAATTTTTACACAACCTAATAAATTGTTTCATGGATAGATATTTTTTACCATTTCTAACTAGTCCTGCGTCTCTCATTAACCCAAATATATCTCATATCAGGTATGAGATAGATTTATATCTTACTATATAGAAGAGTATTTTAAGAGGATTACATCATATGATCATTAGAACCAAGGGATTCAGGAGGTAACACATAGGTTTGGAAGTCATACATTTGGTATAATTTGATTAAATGTAGCAATTAATATTATTTATTATTGTATATATACTAGAATTTAAATTTTTATTAAAATATAGGGGAATAAAAGTCAAGGAATGTGAAGATAATGAAGGCCCTTGTCATTTAATTTAATAATAAGGATATAATATATTGGAATAGATCCTATACAAGAGAAAATAATTATATCTTCATCATGACCTTTTTTCTATCTAAAGAAACCGCCACAAAATTTCCTTCTCTCCATGTGTTCCCAATCATTGCCTCAGTAAACAAAAATATCCTCACCTTCCTAATAAGATAGATCATCTCCCATGAAGCCTTTATACTTCCTTTCATCATCCCAACTAGAACATTGGAATCATTTTCCATTTTCACGATCCCAATGTTGTATAATTTTCACAATGGTAACCAGCTTATCAAATATCTTTCCTCGGTTACAAGAGAATTCATGTACTATAGTACGCACTAAATCCCAATGTGACTAAACCATTTCAATCCATAACTATTTCTCCCTCACTCATACTACTATCATTGCATGACCAATCAACATTAATCTTCAACCCATAAGTAAGGGGAGTCCAGAAAACCCACACCCCATGTTAACTCTTATGTTATCACTTGTTGCAAACACCACCTTTGGTATATGTTTTCTAGGTGAACTAGGGACATACCAAAAAGCATTAATACCCCCCAACTCAGTTATCAAAAATCTCATTTACACCTATATATATGAATTTGAAAAACATATCCCCTCTATAGTTTAGTTGTGGGTATCCTAAATGACCCAACACACAACACTAAATATCTTGTTGTGAGCCTTCACATCCACACAAGAATGATTCATCACTTGAAACCAATTCGACAAGTCCTCTAACATGGATAAACCATATTTGACAACACCCAATCATCCTACCATAAAAATCATAAATCTTTATTCTAGATCACTTATGAAAAATAAATGCATAGTAGAGTTTTGACTATGTCTGTCACAACACTAACACCAGGAAGATAGGGATATACTTTTCCTATGAGTATTACCCTCCATCTGAAGGGATCTATTCCACAAGATCTTTATAAGAAAGTTTATTATGGTCAAGATATACATGCACTAGAGTGTTGGATCCCATTAGTTATTGAATCTCCTTAAATGTATCCAGTATTCAAAATCCCAACCTTTGAAACTTCTCGATTTTGATAAGGATACAATACACCTGTCGGGTTCATCATTTAAAAAAATACTACAAAAAAACCGCACAATGATGATGGTCCAACGTAGTATGTATGAAATCCAGAAATCATATTAGTAACAGATAGAGATATATTTTGGTTATTATTTTTATAAGAAAAATAACTTATATTAATTTTATTTTTATTTAATTTCAAATTATATTTCAATGAAAAATATGCGACCATGACTTCTCATTCACGAGAGAGTCACGTTGAGACCAAACTAGCTTTCATGTGCAAGTTTGGTTTTGATAAGGGGGAATGGATACAAGAAACTATGAATGGTGTTGAGAAAGGTTGGGTGACTAGTATTAGTTCATGGTGGACATCTATTAGTTACTACGACCCTTTTTGATTTCGTTAGTCAACATGGAGGGAGCTCACGTAGATTTATCATCATTCACTACATAGTATGAAGGAATGTTATGATCTCAAGATGAAATGATACAATGGATGCGGAGAGAGTGGGAGGATGAGTGTGAAAATAAGTTCCAGAAAAATGATTAGATGTTAGAGTATATGTGAGGACTTGCAGATGGGGTCAGTATACAGTCCCCCCCCCCCCACCCGACCCTTTGGTTGATCCTCCTCCCCCTGATAATAATTGAGTCTGAATTGTTTCTGTGTCTATTTTATATTGTGGTTTGATAAACACATTATGTGTGAATTTTTTTAATAATGTTATACATGTTTTTATTTTATATAAATTTTTTATATTTTTTATAAAAAATTCTGATTATATATTTTTTTAATTTGTTAAATATTTATGAAATTATAAAGTATTTTTTTATTCATCATAATTAATTTTTTAAAATAATTATAGAATTATTTGTTATTGGAATAATCACTTTTTAAAAATAGTTATTATTTTTTATGTCTATCAAAAATAATAATATTTATGATTCTGTTTTCTATGATGGATTTTCATCTCTAAAATACATTTACAATGGGAATCCATCCCAAAAAATCCAATCACAAAAGCATAAAAACTAGTTGTGATGTATACATGAGTGACATTATCATTTTCCATTAAATTGTAAGTTAAGAAGATATATATGATATTATAATTCCAAAATAATAATTATATTATATATATTTCCATTATTTAAATCTTTATAACCATTCAAAAAAAATTGTGAAAAATAATAAATTCACTGCTATATGAAGACGGTAAGTCGTGCGTACACACGAGTGATGATTTCACTTTTCATATTATGAAAAAGAGATAGAAAATAGTTATAAAATAATACTAATAATATATAATTATATTTATGATACATTATTTATTATTTTAGTGCAGATAAAATAGATTTAGAGGAAGTATAAAAAAATAAATTTCAGAAAGTCAGTAGATATGATTACCTCTTCTTCGATAGAATTTTTTGAGATACCTTCTTATTGTATGTTTTGGGAAAAGTTGAAGTGTTTGATGAGTGGTGACCAACTTTTCATTATCCATTTTAAATGATAAATATGACATATACACAATGATAAACATCTTGTTCAATGGAATTGAATCAAAGAAAACAGACGACATGAATCATTCTAGAACTAGAGATAGAGGATCATCACATATTATTTATAATTAAGTTCATTAAATAAAAATTACCTTGATTGAATTTTTTAATCATTTATGGATCTATAAACAGATCTAAGATGCACCGTTGTTACATTGTAGGAATCAATTTCTGATTTTGTACCACCATGACATTTTATGATATTTTTTTGAATTAATTTAATCTTTTTAATATTTTTTCATTTCACGCAATAGTGAAAATAGTTTATATTATATTAAAGAAATTATTTTTCTTATGTTATACAAAAAACCAAGTTACAATTCACTATATGAAACATAATTTTTAATATTCTCTACATGCAAAACTGATGTTATCGTGTATTATACACAATATTGAAATTCCTTAATGGCTTGTGTGACACGCAATACCATGTTTTACCAAACAATAATAAAATTAATTTTAAGCACTAAAAGAAATTGAATTGGATAAAATAACATTCATTCTTTAATTAATAATTTTGAAATTATCTTAGGGTGAATTTTTGGAATTTTTCTAAGAAACTTCATTTTTGACTGAATAGTAAAAATTACATCGATTTAGTTAAAAACATCATTTTCATTGAAATAATTATCAGTGTTAAATTTTATTTGAAATTGTTTTTTATAGTAATAATAAATAAATTATAAATATATTAATCTAATTCAGTTCATTGGAATCATATTTATAATGAAATTAGATATAGAAACATATTGAACTTTTGAATGTTTTTACTTTAAAAACTCGCTTTCTCGCCACGTCTAATGGATTAGCATTAAATATAATTTCCCAGTTAAGTGATTTTAATTTTTAATAAATGAAATAAATAGTTTTAATCTATATAAAAAATTTTCTTAATAATATAATCTTAATTGTTTACCAAAATTATTAGTGAAAGTGATTATAATTAATCACTACGATTAAGGTAAGATCAAGCTGATTTAAGGGCTAAGCCTTAATCTTAAGAACCAAAATGACATGGAAACTTTCCCAAAAGAAATTTTGATGCAAATAATTTGACCATATCCCATATATTTTCTAATTTTCTGGGTTATTGTGATATTATTAAATGGAAGTTCCCCATATTAAAGGTTAAGTGAGGAAAAAATGATAGAAGAGAACTTTCCTTGCCTTTAACATTTATAAACCTTCGAGATATGTAAAAAACACAATAATTTTAGTTATACATATTCTTTTGAAATATAAATGGATAGTTTTTTTCATAACAATTTATCATTAATATTTATATTCAATTTAGTTACTTAAAATTCTTACAAAATGATGACGTAATGATTATTTAGTTAATAATTACATAAAATAAATGATGCTATAAATGTAAAAATTGAAGTGAATTGATTGAATTTTTGTATTTATTTATTTTTGAAATATTTATATATCATTTTAAAAATATTTAAACATAATTTATATTAATTGGAATATTATTTTTATAGTTTAAAATAAAAATTAAATAAATATTGTCCAAATTGACATTACTATTATTTTATAGTAAATGATATTTTTTTAAATGATTTCAAATTAATAAAATACTATATTATACCAAGTAATTTTTAAGGTTTAAAAAATATTAAATATATTATATTATTCTATAAATTTATCTTTTATAATTATCATATTAACCCATATATTGTAAAAACATTGTTAGCACGGTTCGAGTTTAAGCAATGTTTTGTGCATCAAAAGCGATTGTTTTGAAAATTAATTTCCAAATCACATGAGATTTTTATTTTTAAAATTATTTATAATATTTATAATTTATTTTCTCTATATTATATGATTAATATAAAATTATTTATTCTTAATGGTTAAATTACATAGGTTGGAAAATGAGATTCTTGAATAAAAGCGAAAATAAAAAATTAGGCAATCTTAGAATTTAAAAAACCAAATTATTAAAATGATGATATTTTTGTGTGGTGTAGATTTTTTTAGACACTAATTTAACATTAATATAGTATTTATAAATTTTTGAGGGACATTAGGTAATGTATAACTCCCATTATTTAATACCTTTTGGTATTTACAAGAGTGACACTCCCCCTCCACTATAAAAAACGTAAGCACTCTACCCCTTCCTCACACCACTCAAGCCACATTGGCTCACACCAACTCTACCCAATACACATCCCCACATCCCTCCATTCCTCCTATAATCCTCCATTTGGGTAGAAATTATTCCAAGTAATCCTTTTTGAGTAAACCAACAAGACTTACCTGATTAAAAGGTAACACCTTCTCTCAAGCCCCTTTCTTTTATTTTCATTCTCCACCCCCTCCACTCCCATTATTCCATGATTGTTTAATAACACCTGTATAAAAAATATACTAGTATGTTATTATTACAATTTTTTTACCTACACTTACACATACCTCCATCTAATGGGTAACAAACATACTGTTTACATGTATAACAAACTACCGCCTCACTAAACGATGATTGTTTAGTTTTCTTTACCGCCTCTTATAGTGGAAATTATGATGGAAACTCTATTTAAATATGTTATATATTATATTTATTATTTATTTATGATTATTTAATCCTTTTACAAAAAATAACATTTTTACTTCTTATTTGTTTTTAATATTATAATTTTGTTTGAGGAAGTGTGGACTACCGCCCCCTCAAAGTAGTATGATTCATTCATACATTAAATGGATTGTATTAAAGATGGTTTTGTTGAATATATAATACATTTATGATATCATAAGTATACTTTAATAGTTATTTATAAAAACACACACAAACACACTTATATATATGTGTGTTTGTGTGTGTGTGTGTATTTTACTTTCATTCTTTAAACATGATAATTAAACAAAAATAGTGTTCATGCGTATGTTCGACCTACCGTCTCCATGAAGGTTGTATTCAATTTAATACTTATATATTACATAGATTATCATAATAAAAAAATATTTTATATAAATAATATTCATATCATGGTTTACATTCTGAAAATTATGATATAATGTAAAATACCTAAGATATAACAAATTAAGACACATGCGAAGAATAAAGAGAATATTACCCAAAGTGGAACCATAACAGAGGATTAATAACAATAGGGTAATATATGTTTCTAATAAAACCATATATATATATATAAGAACATAGTTATGAGAAAGATGTATAATAAATTTATATTTATTTTATAGGTGGTTTGAACAAGTACAACGAGAGTCAAGACACAAGGTAAGAGAAGTTTAACTAACTTTATTTTCATGAGATACATGCATTATTTACCACTCGCTTGTTTTTTGTGGTGTATTTACTAACCATTAATGAATTACATGTCCATTATAATTAATTTTATAGTTATTTACATATCCATTTCATGATCTTTATTTTTATGAGGTTTATGTTTCAAAAATTACCAAATCGGTAAAATGGTTTTATCTCAATTTTCCTTCTTTGAGATTCATGTATGGATATGAACCTGGATTCCATTTCAAGGTGTATATAAATCAACTTTACATGTTATATAATGAATATAATGAATATAATTATATTTTATGATTCATGTAATTTACTTTCCTTACATGGAGAGTATGAATCTAAGTTACCACATTATTAGAGATTATTAAAACAATCTCATCACTTTTCGAGATTGTCATGGATTATGATTATTTGATGAAATGTTATGATCCATATATCAATAAAACTCATGAGTTTACATATACTATAATTATTAAAGATATATCCAATTATTATTACCATTTTTCCACTCTTTATATCCTAATATAATTAAGAAAATATTTTTAATAAAATATGATCGTATTTATCTCTTCAGCTGGAAATTTCTATTATTTCAAAAACCCTGATTTCAAAAATGTTCTCAAAAATGTTTTCAAATGATCATTGAAAATAATTTTAAATGAAAATTATTTTTAAAATTTTTCATTTTTTCAATGTATTTTTAAATAAAATCGGGTTCAAAAAGTTTTTTTATTTTTAAGAAAGATGTATTCATAATGAAATGATATTTTCAACAAAAAAAAATTTAAAAGATATTTCAAAATTATTTCCCATATAATATGGCATAAATTGGTGTTACTAATTCCTTTATTGGGAAATTATTCATTATTTCCATTCATATTATTTCTATGAATGGTTAATTATTATGAAAACTGTTTCTCTTTTACGGTTTATATGTTTTTGAAACATTCTTCTTTTCACGGGTTATGATTTCATGAATTTATTATGAAACACATATATTTTCATAGTTTATGATTTTATAAATTGTTAATGATACCAATTTCATTTCATGGTTTATGATTTGATGTTTATAAAAACAATGAATTTTTATAGTTCATGAATGATGAATGTTTTATTTTGGGTCACATATATAAATGCTGTTATTATGAAATGGGTGGGACCTATATCTATGTCCAATGAATTGGTTAAGGATGGAGGAATCATGAGTATATATGTTATGAGTGAACCTAATTACATGTTCACAATTTTATTCATGCACCTTGTCGCATGTCCATAAGTTTATGTGTGAACCTAATTACATGTTCACAATGCTATGAGTGAAC
Source organism: Viscum album (assembly GCA_963277665.1). Classification (NCBI taxonomy): domain Eukaryota; kingdom Viridiplantae; phylum Streptophyta; class Magnoliopsida; order Santalales; family Viscaceae; genus Viscum; species Viscum album. Next base: position 863,348,993 of record OY728135.1, on the reverse strand, counting down.
CTTATTACATGTTCACAATATTATGTGTGGACCTAGTTTCATGTCCATAAGTTTATGTGTGAACCTGATTAAATGTTCACAATGTTATGAATGAACCTTATTACATGTTTAAAATATTATACATGGACCTATTTTTATGTCCATAAGTTTATGTGGAAACCTTATTAAATGTTCACAATGTTATGCATGAACCTGATTGCATGTTCACAATGTTATGCATGGACCTAGTTTCATATCCATAAGGTTATGTGTGAACCTGATTACACATTACAAATGTTATTGATGGACTAGTATTCATGTCCATAAGTCGATGCAGGGGCCAAATTTCATGTCCATAACTTAATGAGTGAACTTTTTTCTACTTATACTTGTTTACAACATTATAAACCAATGTGCATGCCACAAATCCCATTTATTGTTCTTATATTATTCTTTCATGAATTATGAACTTAATTATCTTATGATCTATGTCTTATGAACATCCAATCTTTATTATGATCTCTAATATTCCTGATATGATATTCAAATTTTATGCTCAAGTTTCATACTCTTTTGTTCATGTTATACTTACACATTTCTTTTGTTTACCATTACTGATCATCTCAGCCCACCCATATCTTATGTTTCCATTCCCCAAGTTATGAAGAAAGGTTTTAGTTATAATTACTAAAGGTGGAGATCATAACGGGATTTATTAAAGATATTTCACTAGAATATAAGATATTGTTTCCAAGATTCCAAAGACACCAAACTATTATGGTCCATGGACATGTATTTTTATAATATACTGAATAATCATATAAAATCATTTAATATCCCTATATGTTAATCCAAGTTTGATATAGTTTGTATTAAAGGAAATGTGTAGTCAACCATTGGAAACTATAGTGAGAAAACATTATTAACATCCTTAGGTATATTTAAAAGGATATTTTTAGGGATGTCTCTATGGATAAGTAGATGGATGTGCCAATATTTAGGAAAATGTCTAGGTATTTTGGTAAAGGGTATAGTGGGTGGTTTCTTAGAAATAAATCCATGGCTGGATACTACAAGTGGATGTGGCTCTGGCATAAATTTAGCTAGGGTTAATAACATATACAAGATGTTTCGGGCCTAACTCGAGGTAATCTGGTAGATAATAACGGGCCTTGTTGCACACCATGTTTGACACTCCCAAGGGATATGCTTTAGAAAATCACAAAACTATTCACGAACCATCATGATGGATTTAAATATAAGTAGTCTATGAATATCATTGGATTAACCTAGGGTTTCATATATTAAAGAATGTGTCATGATTTAGACATCCTAAAAGTAATTATTTTCATAACTATGTAGTTTTTTAGTACAATAAATAATGCTCACACTATCCTTTCTGGTTTTAGTTAATATAGAGGACTATAAGAAACATGGCTAACATTTATAGTTTCAGATTTTGAAAGTATGTAAATTATGGGAATTCATTTCCCAAGTATAAATATTACACAAAGAATCAAGAAGGTGGTACAAGTATTTGTTATAGTTTTAGAGAAAATGACACCGAAAGTGACATGTGAATGGTATGTAATGTTCGTCTAGTATTGTTTGCATTAAATATAAGAGGCATGATTATATTTAGGTTTAGGAACATTAAATAATTATTTATTTTTTATATTCTAGGAAATAATTATTAAGGAATAAATTGATGAATCCTTAGTAATTGTTTATGAATAATGTTGGATGAATGATGTATTTCTATTTTTGAATTCAGAGATTATGTTATATGAATCATTAAATATATAAGTATTTTTATTATTAGTCTTCATAAAGGATTTAAAAGGAAAATTTTAATGGTGATGAATACATAGAAAAGTTATTTCATAGAAAGATGATATTTCTATTAGAAAAAGGTAACACTTAATCAATTTCTAACGTCAAGATAATGATGTTTGGATAAATATATGTTAGATATGAATAAGTAAATTGGATGGTATGGATTACCCTAGAACTAATTATTTAATAAATTTTCTATGTCATCAAGGTGTAATCTTAGAAACTCTTGGATTTAAAGAATATGTCCATTAATCATTTTAATATGGAAGCATTCATGTTTCCCCAAAGGATTTATGTTAATTAAGGTTGTTACCATGTTTCAATAAAATATATTATGAGTTTATTCACATGTTTTGAATGTGAAAACCATGTGGTACTTTAGGATATATGTGGGATCAATGTTATGATGATTTCAAGACATTCATTCCAATGATTTGAATTTTCATCTTTTGGAAGGATTATACGGATAACCATTTATGGGATATTTATGTTAATCTTCAGATGAAGTCAGTAAGTTTAAAGTGTTACCTCTACATATGAGGATTTATGTATATTGTATATCCTGTTCGAAATAATTTTTTTAATCATAATTGATTGAAAATCGGACATTTTATCATGTTTCTCATGATATATTAGTACTTTATGAATGAAAAAGTCACATTCATTTTTAGAGAAATATGTGATATTGACCAATGAACAATAAAAGGTGACGTTGTTATGAAATTATAAAAGAATATATTTTCATAATATTTCTTCGACTTTAGGAAAAAGGTTCTCGAAACCAAATGTTTTTTCACATACCTACGTTTCTAATGAATTAGATGGTCCATTAGGTCATTATAGATTTATGTCTTTGCGATTGTTAAATTCTATTAACCTTTTTAACTATCACTCATAATCAGAACATGATGATAATATTTCTCTCCCGTGTCAAAGTTTTCACTTCCTATATATGTTATCATACGTTGGAATCTCATATTGAGTTATTTTGGGTGACCGTTATGGTTCTAACTTTCCATTTTTACGGGATGTTTTATTATTCATCTTTACGATATTGATTTTTATGAAAGAAACATTCAATTATTAAACCTTTGATAATTCAAATGAATTTTGAGGGAGAAATTCATTTCAAGGGGGGTATAATGTAACATCCTGATATTTTTTGAATTAATTTTTTTAATTAATTTAATTTTTTTAATATTTTTCATATCACGCAACAGTGAAAAAATCTTATTTTATATTAAAGAATTATGTTTGTATTACATTATACAAAACATCAATTTATCATGAACTACATGAAAAATAATGTTTGAAATTCTCTACATAGAACACCATGGTTATCGTACATTACACACAAGATTGACTTTCCTCAATGACTTGCGTAACACGCAATATCGAGTTTCACAAAACAATAACAAAATTAATTATAGAAACTAATGGAAATTGAATTTTTTTAAATACACTTAATTTATAAATTCATAATCTTGAAATTATATTAGTGTTAAGTTTTCGTATTTTTCTAAAGAAACATCACTTTAAGGTGACTAGTAAAAATTACTGTGATTTAGTTAAAAACATCTTTTCATTTAAATAATGATTAGTTTTAAATCATATTTTAAATTGGGTTTTAAAGTCACAATAGATCAATTATGAAAATATTAATCCCATTTAGTTCATTGGAATCATTGTTTTATTGAAATTATATATACCAACTTATTTAACAAATGAATGTTTTTTACTTTAAAAATTCGCTTTCTCGCCACTTATGTGGGATTAGCATTAAACATAATTTTCCAACTTTTGTGATTTGAATTTTGCAATAAATAAAATAAAATATTATAATTATTATAATATTTTTTGTCTAATAATATCAACTTAATTTTTGACAAAATGATTAGTGAAAATTATTAAAATTAATCAAAAATAATTATAGTAATATTAATCTTAATTAAGGACTAAATGTTGATCTTAAGGACTAAGATGACATGGGAAATTTTCCAAAGGAAATTGGATGCCAATAATTTTAACATATACCCTCTTGGTTCTAATTTTATGTTTTATTGTGATATTATTAGATGGAAGTTCCCAAAATAAAAGGTTATGTAATAAAAAAGACAAAACGAGAACTATCCTTACCTTTAACATTTATAAAACGTTAATATATGTAAAAGAAAAAATATTTTTAGTTATGAATATCCTTTTGATTTATAAATGGATTATTTTTATCATAATAATTTTTTAATATTTTTTAGAGATGATTTATCTACTTAAAATTCTTATGAAATGCCAATGTAGTGATTATTTAGTGAATAATTAAATAAAATAAATGATACTATAAATGTTAAAATTGATGTGAAAAGATTGAATTATTGACTTTAATTATTATTGAAATATTAATATATCATTTTACACTTCTTTAAACTTAATTTATTTTAATTCCAATTTTATTTTTATATTTTAATATAAAAATTAAATAAATAATTTCAAAATTTACTTTATTGTTATTTTACAATAAATGATATTTTTTTAAATGATTTAAAATTAATAAAATACTACATTCTTATAATTGATTTTTAAGGGTTAAAAAATATTAAATATGTTATATTTGTCGAAAAATTTATCTTTTTCAATTAGCCTATTGACACATAGATTGTAAAAACATTGTTAGCATGGTCTGGGTTTCATTAGGGTTTTGTGCATCTCATGCGCTTTTTTTAAAAATTAATTACCAAAACAAATGATATTTTTATTTTTTAAATTAGTTATAATATTTATAATTCATTGGATCTATATTTTATAATAAATATCACTATATTTTATTCTTAATGGTTAAATTACTTAGGTCAGAAAACTATTTGCTTTAATAAAAACCAAAATAATAAAATTAAGGAATCTGAGAAGTTAGGAACCAAATTATTATAATGAACATATTTTCTATGTTTTAAATTTTGTTAGACCATAATTTCACATTAATCCACTATTTTTACATATTTTAGTGACATTAGGTAAAGGATACCACCAATTATTGATTACCTTTTGGTATTTAAGAGAGTGTCACTCCCCATCCACTATAAAAAGGTAGGCACTCAACCCCATACTCACACCACTCAATACACAGTGGATCATCAGAAATCTACCCAATATACTTATAAACATTCATACCATACTCTTTGATGACTTAATTTGGGAATAATGCCTTCCAAGGAATCCTTTTTCCTCAAACCAAAAGGAGTTACCTGATTAAGAGGTAACGCTTCTCTCATGCTTCTTTATTTTATTTTCTTTCTCCACCACTAAAATGTCTTTATTCCATTATTTTATAACAAAAACAGTATCCTAAATATTCTAGGATGTTTTTATACTTATATTTTGAGCTAAACATACCCATACCTCCATCTAATGGGTAATGAACATATTATTTATGTGTACGGTGAACTACTACCTCACTAAATGAGGATTATTGAATTTTCCTTATTGTCTCTCATGGTGGAAATTATGATGGAAACTATATTTATATAATTTATATATTATATTTATTATTTATTTAATCTTATGTGTTTATTTTACAACATATATCTTTTTACTTTCTATTAGGTGTTAATACGATAATTTCGTTTGAGGAAGTGTGGACTACAGCTCCTCAAAGTGATATGATTCGTTATACATTACATGGATTGTATTAAGGATGGTTATGGTAAATATATAAGACATATATGATATAATAAATCTACTATAATAGTTATATATACATATATGTCTTTTACTTTATTTATTTCAACATGACAATTAAAGAAAAATTGTGTTCATGCGTATGTACAACATACTGTCTCCATGAATGGTGTATTCCATTTCATTATTATATATTATATAAAATATTATAATAAACATATATTGTATATAAATAATATTTATATCTTCTTTTAAATTCTATAAGTCGTGATATAAAGTATAAATTTCTAATATCTAACAAATTTAGACACATATGAAGAATAAAGTGAATATTACCCAAAGTGAAACATTATCATAGGATTGTTATCAAGCATGTAATATAAGGTCATAATAAAACCATATATATAATAATATGGTTATATGAAATATTTATAATAAATGTATTTTTATTATACATGTGGTTGGGATGAGTACAACTAGATTCAAGGAACAGGGTAAGGGGATTTCGCCTCACTTTTATTTTTGTGAGATACATGCCTGATTCAACACTCACTTCTTTTGTGTGGTGTATATACTATCCATTAATGAATTATATGTATATTATACATAATTTTATAGGTATTTACATATCCATTTCATGATCTTTATTTCTTTGGGTTTATGTTTCATGTGTTACCAAATCGGAAAAATGGTTTTGTATCAATTTACCTTCTTTGAGACTAATGTTTGGATATACACCAAAATTCATTTTCAACGTGTATATACTTCCATTTTTCATTTTTTATTATGAATATAATTATTTTCAAGATATATTATGATTCATTTAATTTCCTTTTAATACATGGATATTATAATCCCATGTTAACAAGTCATTATATTTTATTGACACAATCTCATCACTTTTTATGATGGTCAAAGATTATGCATCTTTGATGAAATATTATGGTCTGTGTATCAAGAAAACTAATGAGTTCCATTGTATTATGTTTATTGTATATATATCAATATATTAGTACCATTTTACAATATTTGTTTCTTAAGATAATTAATAAAATATTTTTAAGAAAATATGACTGTATATCTCTGTTCAGCTGAAAATTTATTTTATTTCAAAAATCATGTTTTAAAAAGTTCTTTAAAATATTTTATTTAATTTACTTGAAGATAATTTTAAAGGAAAATTATTTTAAATTTTTTTAATTATTTCAAGATTTTTATAAGATTTAAACTAATTTTCAATGAAAATGGGTTTCAAAAGATTTTATGTTTTTAAAAAATAATTTTTCATAAAGAATGGATATTTTTTTCAAGAAATGTTTTTAAAAGATATTTCCAAATTATTTCCCTTATAATATGTAATATGTTGGTGTTACTCATGAATTTCATCAAAAATTATTCAATGATTCTATTCTTATTCCTTCTATTAATGGTTAATGTTTATGAAACCACTTTCTCTTTAATGAAATATATGATTTTGAAACCCACTTCTTTTTATGGGTTATGATTTAATGAAGTGCTTATGAACCCTATATATTTTTATAGTTTATAATTTGATGAAATTTTAATGATCCCCATTTCATTTCATGGGTTATTATTTGATGTTTATAAAACTTATTTCTTTTTATGGGTTATGATGTGAGGAATGTTTTATTTTTTGGGAAATATTTGAATGATACTATTATAAGATGGGTGGTACCCATATCTCCCTCTAAGGAATTGGGTAACGATGGAGGACTCATGAGTATATGTCTTATGAATGATCCAGATTACATGTTCACAATGTTATTCATGGACCCAGACTCATGTCCACAAGATTATGTGGGAACCTGAATACATGTTAATAATATTATGAGTGAACCTTATTACATGTTCACAATATTATTCATGGACCTATTTTCATGTCCAAATGTTTTTGCATGAGCCTGATTAAAATTTCACAATGTTATGAGTGAACCTTATTACATGTTCAAAATATTATCTACGGACTTGGTTTCATGTATATAATTTTATGCAGGAACCTGATTACATGATCACAATGTTATGAATGAACCTGAATACATATTCACAATGTAATGCATGGACTTGGTTTCATCTCCATCAGGTTATGAGTGAACCTAATTACATGTTCATAATGTTATGCATGGACTTGGTTTCATGTCCATAAATCGATGCATGGACCTAATTTAATGTCCATAACTTAACGAGTTAACATGTTTCTACTTATAAATGTTTTCAATGTTATAAAAAATTGTTCATGCAACAAATACCTTGTCTTATTCCTATACTATGCTTTCTTGAATTATGTTCTTAACTCTCTTATGATCTATGACTTATGAAATTACAATCTTTATTATTATCTCTAACATTCGAGACATGATCTTTAAATTTTATAATCATGTTTTTATCCTTTTATTCATGTTATTATTACGTGTTTCCATTATTTACCCAAACTGATCAACTAAGATCACCCATTTCTTATGTTACTATTCCCCCAGTAATGAAGAAATGTTTTAGGTAGAAGTACTAATGTTGGAGATATTCATCAAATATGTTGAAGATCATTCAGCAGGATATAAGATTTTGTTTCCACATTTCCAAAGACACTAAACTATTATATTCCTTGGTAAAGTCTTTTTGTAATGTAATGAATATTCATCTAAAATGATGTAATATCCATTTTTGTTAAACTTGGGTCTCTATAGATTCCCTCTAGAGGTGATCCATGCATGTTCCATGAATATCCAAACATTACCGAATGAACCTTGAGGTGCTAGCATGGAAAATCCTTGTTCTTGGATTGTCATCCATTGATCACTATGATAATTAAATTCACAGAATTCTCTATGATCTTGTAGAGGAAGATTTATATTCATTTTTGGAAGTGATCTTGGATAAGAGAGATCTTAGGGGACTAAGAGAATTCTCTAATTCTGATGTACATAACTCAAACAATTGAATCGTTCTCTTGAGAAAATAAAATGATTGTGTTTATATATTACTAGGGTTAAAGTAAAGTAATTTATCAAGGGCCCTTAATTATTTATTTAATCATAGATAAAACCCTATGTAAAATTATAATATTATTATTATTATTTCTTGACATGCTATTAACTTTAGAATTATAATTAAATGTTATTTAATCAAATAATATTAAATATTTATTATTTTCTCATCAGACATAATATACCAGTCCATCATTCCTACGTAATATTCATCATACCTTGAACAATGTCTATTTATTTTTTAATTAAATACCACTACATTATTCTCCAACAAATAAATAAAAATTATACTCACTAAATAGAAGATTAATATTTATTAAATACTCTACTCACATTATATTCTCTCAAATAACTAGTGATAGAATAAATGTGATCAAGAAAACATGAATAATTATTAAACCATGTTTTGGAAAAATATTTATTCATGTTTGGAAATAATAAATAATAATATATTATTTTACTAGGATTCTAGATACACTTAGTGTGTGACTGTCTATGCGTCTTTCTCAGCGGCATTAGGCGATACAACCTAATGTCCATGGTTAGAATCTAGCAACACACCAAGGAACCCATAGATAAAGAAGTTAATGTCACAATGACATAATACCTATTACAGATTATTACTGTGTATTGTAATCTGTTTATCACAATATCTCAAATCAAATAGGTTGCATGTCGGTGCCATTAACCTATCTGCTTAATGTCTCTTTCTTTGCCTTTCTAGAAATAGAACTTTCCAATAGAAAACCATGTCCATGGATTTATTTAGGCTATATGATTTCCATTAAAGGGCCTGAGAAATTATCTTTCATTAAAGAATAGATGGTATAAAACCTTTCTTGCATTATTCATTAATGAAATATTAATCGTGATGCACCTAACATATCATACCTCACTGTGAACATATGTTTTCATGGTTTTCATCAATACATCAAATTTTGTGACTCATAATAATCATTAATAATAATATTAAAGTCTTCGAATGAATACAAAAATCTGCAGATAGAAAAATCCAATGACACATGTAAATGTGGATTTCTTATAGGTGGGTCCCATTCTCATTATATCCTAATAGATATTACCAAGGGAGTACACCATCAGAATGTTACTCAAAGTCCTATGAGTATCCATACCTGATAGTATGTATCATTTGTCTACCTCAAATTATATCATTCAGCTATAGAACATATATTTAAGAATAGTGTCGTTATAAGTCTAGGATTATATCATATTAAGGAATTGTTGTGACCTTTTAGTGCAACAACTACTCTAGGGAAATTATCACATACAATGTTACATAGAACAATAGTAATGATATGATAATTAGTTTATTAATATTTAAAAATATGAATACAAGTTGTCAAAAAATTCACTGAAGTTGGATCTAAGGAACCAACTCTAATACTTATGAACCCTTATAATGGTATTTTAATAAGACTGAAACCACTAATTAATTTCTAGGGAATTTGATAAGATAATTTGGTATGGTTTGGATGATCTAGTATTCTCAAATTTTTTCAAGGAAGATATGGAAGGGGTGTCCTTTTATAAGTGAGTGGAGGAAAACTTTTGAAAATCAATGATATATTATAATATAATAAGTGACTAACTCTATGAAATGGTTCCAAAATTATATTTTTTGAGTATAAGTAGGATATAGGATTAATATAACAATCTAAGAAAATATAAATAGTTTTAGATATCATTTTAAACATTATAATTTGGATTAACCCCTTGGTAAACAAATTTTAACACTAAATGTGGTAATGAATTTTTCAACATTAAAGGTTTATAATTTTACTAATAACATGAAAATTGGATCATAAATGGGAAAGAGATGAAATTTTTGACCGCTCTTATTAACCCTTATCCTAATTAATCACTTATAAGATTTCTAAATAATTTAGTAACATTATTGTTTGCATAAAATATCATTATATTCATTTTTGAAACTATTATTTTAATTTAATTTAAACTCTAGTAAATAGTGATGTAATTTGAATCTAAACCTTTATCACATCAATAATACGTTATATTTATCTATAAATTTCAACTAATATAATAATTCATCTAAATTGTATTAATATGAATATTTTAAAAATTATTTACTTTATTTTTCTATTATTTGAAATAAAAATTGCCTCAGCGTTACATATGAATTTAAGGTAATTATACCATTACTAAACATTAAAATATATTTAAATTAAAAATTAAATTAATTTTGTCCAAAATAAACCTTCAAATTCATTACTGAGATATTATTATCCATATGTGAACATATAAAGTAAATTCAAAGTAATATAATGTCATTTTTGGAATTTTCATTACTTAAAATAATATAAATTTCATGATAAATGTCAAATGGTACCAAAATGGAATATATTTAAAATTGAATGTATTTAGTCAATTTAATCCCATAAAATTGAATAAATTCAAGTGTTTTTTTTCTCATGGATTTCATCCAACTATACAAAAATTTACACTTACTGCAGTGAAAAATATTTATCATGGTTACTATATATAATGACCAAAAATAAAGGGGACATAATTAACAAACATTAACATCATGATTCTAAATACGGTATCAATTTTCCAATATTAAATCAGTATAAGTGAAAGAATAAATTTTAATATAAATCATATAATTAAATGACAAAAAAATTTATAAAAATTTGTTTTTAGGTATAAAAATTAATAAAAAACAAAATCATGAAGATTTCTAATTGAAATGGAATTTTTTATATTATTCTAAAAAATTGGTCATATTTCAGATTAATAACAAATTAAAAATAGAATTGTACTTATAAATTACTTTATTTAATAAAATAAATAAATTTATATTAATGTTTTATATTATCACTATTCATTGAAAAATGAATCAGTTCAGAAAAATATCAAAATTAACCCTAGTTAATTTTTTTACATTATAATTTAAAAAATGATGTCATTTTTAATAAATTTAATTTATAGAATTGGATGAAATTACGAATAATATTCTCACACAAAATTCTATAAATCCCCCTTTTGAAGAAAACATATAATTTAAACAAAATAGATTTTCTGAAAATTGGGTACTTATTTACTATTAATTATTCAATAGATTTTTTTTAAAAAAATATCCTTAAAATATTTTATAATGTAGTTATTCTTATTCATACCCACCAATCTAATGACTCAATGATAAATATCAAATAATAATATTCCAATATTATGTTGTGGTTCTTTTAAACATAGTGTTTCATGTAAAGCAAGTGATAAAAGAAATTAAATTTATTTAAAGAGGCATATACTATAAAATCCATCGGAGTTACATTATACCCCAAAATAAAAAAAAATACCTTCAAATTTCATCACTCACAATAAAAAAAAAATTGGATTCTTCTACCTCATCTCATCCTCAATTTCCCATGTACCTTCCTAAATTTTATGATTTCACCACAAATATTTGACCAGGTGAGTGGTGTTGTTTCATATCACTTTCTCTCTATGATCCATAATATCCCCTGTTATTTTATCTTAATACATATCTTTCTCCACTATTATGACCTATGAGTTCAGTATATGTGATGGATCATATATGTACTTCCTCATAAAAGGTACATGCAACACATCAAGAACTTGAGATGTGTTTGGTGGAAGAAAAAAAACAATAATCGATCATACTGATACAATCAACAATTTTGAAAGGAACAATATATATAGGAATTTACTTTCCCTTCTTTCCAAATCTAAAAACCTTATTCCATGGAAACATTCATTGGAATACCATTTCTCAAACTTTGATTCATGATCTCATCGATTATTGTCAGATTAACATTTTTTCGAGTCTAAGAAACCCTTATGTGTTTTTAATGACTCTAAAAATACCAACCATTTCCTTAGCTAGAGAATGACCCAATATATTTATTTCAACAAATTCAACCCAGAATATTGTATTTGTACACTTCTTTCCATAGAGGGCTTCTTAAGGATCCATCTAAATTCTTGAGTGAAAGCTGTTATTGTATAAAAAATCCACTAAAGGAAGGTGTTGATCCCAATGAAATTTAAAATCCATATAGAAATATCTCAGAATTTATTCCATTGATTGAATGTTCCTCTTAGAATTTCCACATATATGAGGGTGATAATTATTAATGAAACTTAACTCTATATCCAAATACTTCTGAATACCTCTCTATAACATTGATGTAAAACTCTTATCATGATCATTTTTTATTTAGAGTGGTACTCTAGTAAATATCATAACTTAAGGTACAATTGAGTAAGTTTATCAAGAGATTAATCTTATATAATAGCAATTAAATGCACTAATTTCATAAGGTGATCGACCATATCCAAAATATAATTATATCCTTTATACATTTTTGTGGATTCTGAAGAATAAATACATGGTAATGTTTTCCCATTTCAATTCAAGTACAGTAAATGGTTTTATGTCCCCTTAGATTTCTTTATTTCAAACATAACTTACTGATACACTATGAAACTGGATATATATTTTGAAATATCCCTTTTAATGTTATCCAACCATAAATACTCTTTTTGGTCCCAAAATAACTTTTTTCTCCCATAATGAATAGATAATAATGAACTATGGGATTAATCCAAAAGCTCCTTCTTCAAGTAGTTTATTTATTGAACGCATACTTGGATTTCTATCCTCATATCGAGAATGATCATGGTTGTAATTTGGAACATTCCTCACATTATTCTGTAATTCCACATATTCCTTCAACGCATTCTAAATCCTCTAAGGGGTGGATGGTTTAAAATTCATATGAGAATGAAAGGATATATCCCATTTACTCTTGACTTTAGGATTTAACTTTAGTAAATCCATAAATATTGGATCACTTCAAATCCTTATCGTGGAAAAACTATCCTCGTATTTTTTACTCTGATCATCTTCCACATTATTCTTCTTCCCAAGGTGGTAATGTATAGATAAATCATAATCTCTGATCAACTCCAAAAATATTCTCTAAAGAATACTGAAATCCTTCTATGTAAATATATACTTTAATATTTTATGATTAGTATATATATCAAACCTTTTACCATATAGATATTTCCACCCAATAATTAATGCAAAGAATACTACTTCTGAAATCATATCACATGTCAGGTAATTTTTCTCATGAATTTTCAATTAGTGAGAGGTATAAGAAATCACCATATCATTGTGTATGATGGAATATCCTAGTCCCTACTTTGATGCATCACTATATCTCACAAACCCTTACCACTATAATGTATTGTAAGAACGGGTTCACTAACCAACCTTATCTTTCGTTCGTTGAAATTATTATCATATTAATTTCTCATTAACAACCTATCCCCTTCTGAGTCAAGTTGGTGAGTCAATTTAATATTGATGAGAAATATATTTTAAAGAGTAGATAGTATTCATCCATCCTAAAAAAGCATTGGATCTTAGTTTCCATGGTTGGTTAAGGCTATTACTAAAAAAACATCAATCTTCAATGTATCCATGGATATACCCAAACATGGTATTATATAACCCAAGAATTAGAATTTTGGCAGCCAAAATCCACACTTGGTAAATTTAGAATATAGCTTGTACTTCCACAAAGCCATAATCATAATCTTAAAATAATATTTATGCTCTTCATTATTATTTTATTATATAAGAATATTATCTACAAGGCTACCAAAAATTATTGAAATATAATATCTAAAGAATCAATTAATTGGGTAAATTAATATAGTAGGAGAATTGGTAAGTCCATATGGAATTACAATACATTCAAAATGACCATTCCACATATATAAGGTTTTCCTAGGTATATATTTATTCTTGACCTTTAGTTAATGATATCAATATAATAGATAAATATTAGAAAAATATTATGCTCCACATAATTGATCAAGAAGGTCATCAATATAGGGTAGAGGATACTATTTTTAATAGTGATAATGTTATGTTAATTATAATCAATGTAAAAATGAACTAACCTATCTTTATTCTTAATAAAAGGAAAATATTCACACCATGGTGAATCACTTGGATAAATTAATAACTTATCTAGATTATCCTAGAGATTCTTCTTTAACTCTTGATACTCAATCGGGACCACACTATATGAATTCTTTAAAATATTTATAGAACCATGTATGAGTTATATTATAAGTTTCAACTTCATGATTTGGGGGAATAATAACAAACTATTCTAGAAAATCATAAAAAACCCCTATAAAATAGTAATATAATCATTAATGAGTTTCTCATCAACTATCTGAGATAAATATACCTTGTGAATAAGTAGTAAACTGCATATGATGGATGTAAATTCCACTGTGATTCCAGGTTAATCCTCACATCTATAGATATTCATAGGTTGATTAATAATTTCAAATGTAACATCAATTTATAAACAATTGTTATAATATCTATATTGAGATACCCTATCCATTGACAAAATTACATCAAATTAAACTATAATAAGAATAATAAAAATTTCAGGAAGTATATTCCCACAAACATCTATCAAAGAGGAGCTATAAACTAGAGATACAATCATTTTACCACTTCGAGTTTTCACTACCAAATCAAAATCTAATCATTTAGTTGATTATGTGATTCCATTTTAATATTATTTTTATATTAAAGAGTTGGAAGAACATGAATAAAATAAATTATTTTCACTTTTAGAGTCAATAGTAAGTGTGCCTTTCACCACATCATTAGGGACATCCACTTCAGTTGTAGTAATTTTGTATTCTTGGACTTATCCACCTGGATTGTTCTTTGGTACATTTCCTAAATGATTATTTCATTAGTTTGAATAATTCAACATATATTTATAGATAATTAAATAGATATTAGTGCTTTATTTATTTACCTCTCATTATAGATACATATAACCCCTTTATCCACACTAAAAACAAACATATATTCACATTAAGAAAGTATATGAGTGTTTCATTCCACAATTATCACATGTTTAAAATCTCATCCTTCTATTTATATTCTATGAAACATTTATTCTTTCTCTTTAATACCAATTGATCTCTACTTTTATTAAATTACCTTAAATATATGATATCTAGAAAGTTATTTCTTTCTATTAATATAACTTTAAATTATATCGTCATACAATTAAATTATTTGAGAAATTAGTTCTATTCAGATAATCTACTTAATCCCATAAAAACTATGAATCATATTTTCTAAATTTCAAAATATAGTTTGAAAAATTACAGACAAAACTTATAAATTTATCCTCATACTTTCTCACACCTTCTTCATCAATATGATGTTAAGTGAGGAAATTTATCTCTATTACAATTAATTATTCTAAAGAGAAGTATTTTCATATTAATATCACTTTAAAAGTTATCCATTACATAATTTATATTTTTCACCTGATTTAGTGTTATAGATCAATAGTCATTATTGATCTGTATCTCTTTTCAAATAATACTCAGAAAAAATAATCATCCCACTTTCATTATATCACAAAAACTAAGAATACATTTTCAATGGAATTAATCCATTATTAAACTAACAATGGATTATTAGTTATATTAGAATATGGATACTTCTAAAACATGAATTATTTCAACATGGGTGAATCATGATGTAAAAAAACAAGTTGTTCTATAAGGTCAATGTTACAAAACATAACCTGAGTTATATACCCTAATATTTTTATGATCTACATAGTTTATAAAATCGGGGTATTGAATTGATAAATAGAACAATCCCAACATTATCTATGGGAATTGATTCCAATTTTAACATTAACAACCATCACTGAACAATGGTACACACTGTTTTAGCTCATAATCAAAATGAATATTGATCCCTAAAATAAAATTCCCTAAAATGGTAAAATTTCTCAAATAAAATAAGATGTTATCATAATTATCATGTTATTTATCTTTATTTAAAATCTAGTTTCCAATGTTCCAAGTAGACATCCTCTGATAAAAACTATAGAAATACCAACTAAATTATCCTAGAGCCAGTATATTTTTTTAGATTGGAATAATATTCAAGGAATCTCACCAAGATTGATTAATAAGTATAACGGTATGGGAAAACTAGATACATAAATAATTCACATATTACATTGGGAATATTAAAACATGGAATAAGAAACATTCTTGTACACTAGATATCATTCATAATATCTATATTCAAATTATATGGAAATAAAAAATAGTGGGTAAAATGTGTTATTCAGTAATGGTTATAGATAATGGATTCTATTATGAGTTAACAAGGCCTGATCGATATAGTAGGGTAGATAATCAAAACGCATTACATTAAATCAACACTTTATATCAATATTATCTATGGATGAAGTCAAAATATAAAACACATGGATGATTGAAATTTAAATCTTAATAAATACAATGTATAATTTGGAACATTTGTGATCAAGAACTCTTAACCAAGATATCATAAATATTACTGTCATGGCCTCTCAACCAAGTCATCATTATTGATAAATGGGTAAGTGTAAACCAAATATCCAACAAATATGGAATGTATATTGTTTTTTCTCATGAGATATATTGATGAATTAATGGGTTATTTATAACCCATCCCCACCCATCACATTCACTTCCTATATATTCCTTATATATTGAATGATCAGAACAATTCAATCTCAACATGAATAATAAGTCAACAACTATCAATATTGAATCAAGAATTAAAAACATAAATAGTTCATAATCATAAAACCTCCTAGGAAATAATAAATTTGTTTACATTGAATAATGTCCCTTTTAAAACTAATTTTTGTTTTCATAGTTGAAAATACCATTAAATATCATTGAAATAGTTCTTGAGAAAAACACTATTCAATATTAAAATATATTATTGAAATATAAAAAATTACCAAATTTTAAAGGAAATTTTTTATTTCAAAAGAAATTAGGAAACATGTAAATGAGGCCTCGAAGCATTGTTCTTTCTTGATGGAATGAAATTTTGTTCATTCCATTTATATTAAAAATGATTCCTTTTACATTTTTGGTAAAAATTCAAATGTACATTTTTTGGAAAACAATAAGAAGATTCTTTTTAAAACATTCTATTAAAATTCAACAATTGTTAAAAATGAATTTGAAAATCATATGATAATTTTAAAAACATTTTTAAAAACATTTTTAGAAAACATGAATATGGAAGAAAAATGATTTTCGACCGAAGAGACAAATAAAGAGGGTTTTCTTTAAAAATATTATTTCAGTATCTTGTGTACTTAAATAGAATAAAATTAATGAAAAAATGTAATATATCTAAATAACTAGATGAAAATAAATTTCATGAGTTACTTGAGAGATATATCATAAGATTTCATTGTCAGAAACATAATCATAAAAAGTCCATGTTAACAATGAGATTTTAATATAAATCCCTCATATCGAGTTAGACTTTCCTAACAAGTTTATTTTAAACTCTTCTATAAAAACATATATTAACTATAAATCTATACAATAACCATATTAATTCTTATAATATCATATATAATCCTTTTATAACATTCTAATACTCTTTTATTAATAATTATTTATTAAAATCATTGTATTCAGGTGTTAACGAGTTTATGATAATTTTAGGTTGGTAGTTTTGGTCCTTAAACTATTATAAAGGTTAAATCATATCTAGATTTTTTATAATGGTATAAATGTAATATATATTCATTTTATATATTTATAGTTATCTAAAAAAGTTAGTTGTCGAAAAATGAATTACGTTGTTCATGTAGATTGTAGATCACATGTATGCATGAACATTGTTTTCACTGTTTAATAGAGGGAATGAAAAAAGTTAAATAATAATGCACCATTATTGAATCCTTATTATATCATATATATCATATATAATCATTAGATCTGTCATTATTACCATCCATGTAAAGAATAAATGAATAAATTAATCATGTTGCATTGTGGAGTTGATAGTCTAGGTGTACGCACGTGCGACATTATAATTTTACAAAGGTTCGAAAAGTAAGAAGGTATATATGATTCTATAATACCAAAAAAATAATTATTTCTAAAATATCTTATATATTCATTATTTTCATCTTTATAACCACCCAAATAAAATTCTGATGAAAAATAAATTTCAACTCTACGTGGAGACGGCAAGCCATATGTACACCTGGCCAATGTTTTTACTTTTTAAAGGATGAAAAAGAGTTCAAAAATAGTCATCCAGAATTAATAATAAAATCTTAGTATTTTTTCAATAATATAGTTATTATTTTAGAATAGTTACAATAGATTTAGTGGTAGTAGAATAAAAAATAATTTTGAAAGAGTCTACAAAGATGATTACCTCTTCTTCAGTATACTTCCTTTATATCGATTATTAATGACCCTTGAAATGGTATTTTAAGAACATAAAAACTACTAAATTTTTTATAGGAATGTTTATAATTGAATTGGGTATGGTTTTTTCAATCTAGTTCTCTCTACATTTTTTAATTAAGAGAGGGAAAGGATATCAAATTTTAAATGAGGGGAGGGGAACTATTAAAAATTATTGAAACATAATAATATAATATGTTTCTAAATCATGTAAAATGGTTCAAAAATAAAATATATATAAGATTATATATTATTTTAAACTTTATCATTTGGATTAGCCCCTCTGTTAATAAATGTTATCCATAACTGTGGTGATGAATTGTTCAACAGTAAATGTTTTTAATTTTAATTAAGGTTAACATTAACTCATAAATTGTAAAGGGATAAAATTTCAGACCACTTCATATCCTATGTGTCTTAATTAAATAGTCTTATTTTATTTTAAAATAATTTAATAAAAAAATTTATTTTAATAAGATTTCATTATTTTTATTTTTTACACTATTCTATTAATTTGTCATTAATGTCATGAATATAGTGATGGAATTCAAATATAAACCATTAAAACATCATTAAATATTTATATTAATCTATAATATTCGTGTAATACAATAATTCATCCAATTTTTTCTTTTAATATTTTAAAAATAATATTTTATTTTTCAATTACTTGAAGAAATATTATATTGGCATTATGTAAGCACTTAATGTAATTATATCATTATTAAAAATTAGAATCAAATTAACATTATAAATAAAAATTAATTTTATGTAAAATAATCTTTTATATTCCCTCATAACATATTATTATTCTTATATGAACATAAAAAGTATTTTAAAAACAAGAGAGTGACATTTCAGAATTTTCTTTACTTAAAATAATATAAAAGTCATTATCAAGGTAAAATGGAACCAAAATGAAATATATTATAAATTGGGATGAATTTAGTCATATTAATTCCATAAAATTAAATATATACATGCTTTGGGTTTATTTTGAGACCTTATGTCATGGTTTTATCCCAGTTTTACCAATTTTACCCTTTTTCAGGTGACAAATAATTACCATGGTTACTATTCTTATTGACAAAGAATAAAAGGGAAATAATTTCCGAATTTGAATATATAGATTCCAAATATTGTATCAACATTTCAAGATTAAATCTATATTATTGGAAGAAATAAATTTTAATATTAATGTGTAAAAAAATGAAAAATGGTTTTTTGAAAAATACATTTTAAAGCACAAAAATTAACATATATCAAAGTCATGCAAATTGCTGATTAAAATGACTTTAATTAGATTATTCTAAATAAAAAGTATCATATATCACGTAAATTGAAAATTAAAAAATATAATTGTACTTATAAATTACTTTATTTAATGAAAATAAATAAGAGTATTTGAAAAATCTGTATTTTCACTATTCACAAAAAATCAGTAATTTCAGAAAAATACAAAAATTAAACCTAAGATATTTTTTACATTCCAATTTAAAAAATTAATATCTTTTTTATGAAATTTAATTTATAAAATTTGAATAAATTAATTATAATAACTAAAAATAATAATAACCGCATTTGAGGAAAACATATTATTGAAGAATAAAATAACTTTTCCGAAAATTGAGTACTTTTTTTCTATGAATTTATTAGTACATTTGAATTAAATAAAATATTTATACATATTTTTTATAATTTATTTAATCCTATTTATACCCACCAGTCTAATATACAAGAAATAAAAATCACATAAAAATATTTCAATTGTATATTCTTGTTTTGTTAAACTTAGTGTTCCATGTAAAGGTAGTTATAAAAGAAATTAAATATTATTAATGAGAAATATATAATAAAATATTGGGGGTGTTACAGTGTTCCAACATGTACAATTTCTAATCCAAAATTCATCAAATATTTAACCAAAGGATCATGTTCTATATATATCATAGTTAATTATACACTATCCTTATAGGTTAAAGCATCAACAACACTATTTTCCTTTACTAGATAGTAAAGAATTATGAATTATCCTAAGAGATTATTGGAATTTACTAGGTAGGTTATTACATTTTTAATATTTATTCTAATGGTTATATTAAAATGAAGATGAGAAGGTGCCACATAACAAAGAACTATGGTTGTTCAAATAGTATTCCCAAATTAAAGTAATAGTTTTGGAAGGTGAATTTATACTCATGGTTTGATTGTAGACAATACAACTATTTTTTCGATGGAAGTTCAAATATTCTATAAAGTGTATCAAAATGATGTTAAATTAGAATTATTGAATTGATTCCTTGAAGAGTAAATATAAATATTAACACTGAATGAATTTCTCATAGATGAATATGAGAGAAAGGTGTGTCAGATGAATAATAAATTGTATGGAATGAAATAAACACCAAGATCTTGGTATTCTCATTGTGATAAATACTTTAAGAATATTGGATTCCAAATAGGTATATTTGATCAAAACCAATTCATAAAGAAAAAAATTATAAAAACATGTTTGTTCTTATTTTTGTATATGAAATAATTTTTTGAGAGGCAAATGATGCACAATGAAAGAAGTGTTTTGATTATATATGGTAAAAATTTGAAATCACCATGATTGGAGAACTAAAATATTTATTGGTTAACAAGTGAATTTAATAAATTATTGGAACAATTATTTTCCTATAAAAAATTCAAATAAGATCTCAAGATGTTTGAAATGGATTATTTTAGACTATTTAATACTTTTATGGCTACTTGGATGACATTTTTAAGAGATATTGGTGGTATAGATTTCAATGTCCCAGAGTATGGGAAGATTGATTGATTTATCTTGTACTTAACTGTTACAAGGTATGATATAGTGTTTCTACATGTTAAGAAAAATGATATCAAAGTTATCCCAAATAAATTCACATGCTAAAAATGAGGATGGTACATAGATATATTAATAATAAAATACATTTCAGGTTGTTTTATCACTAAAAATCACTGAGAGAGTTATTGGGATAGACTAATGTATATTGGGAAGGCTAATTTGATTATACGAATTCAACATTAGGTAGTGATTTTTATCTTGTAATATATTTCATTTCTTGGATGATTAAGAAGTAATATTGAGTTTCATTAAGAATCGCATAGGCTAGATACTTAGTGGCCACTCAATCATTTTTTTGGTAGATAGGGATGAAACTATATCTTGACGATATTATATTTTACAGAGAATATATTATTTATATCCTCAGTGAAAACTAAAGTTTTATTAATCTTAGAACAAATATCATCAACCATTCAAGGAAAAGGCATTTGGATATAAAATATCACTTTATCATGGATATTTTTGAACAGGTGCTAGTGATGATGGAGTACATGTCAAACCGAAATCATAATGTGTAAATCATGAAAAGGTCACTACAAAATTATGATTACTAGACGAATTAGTAATCTCTTTGTGTTCAACTACATCCCTCTAACTATCAGAATTCAAAATTGTATACCCACGCTATATGATATTAGATATGAATATAAATGTATATTTTCTATTATACTTTAAATTATTATATTTATAAGCCATATATTTGAACTTTTAGAGAAGTGATATTTGGTTATTTTGAAAAGGGGAAAAATATGTCCACAAAATTATTGGGGATAAGTTATCTATAAAATTAGGTTAGAGAGGTTGTTGTTTGAGAGAATATATAAGAATTATTAGGTTGATAATGTTATTCTTATTGAAAAATTAGAGCAGTCCTATGATGATGTTTCAGAAAGGGGAAGAGTTCTTGAATGATTATTCAGGGGGAAAATTTTTGGTTTAGAGTTGTTGAAATTCATATAAATCATAAGTTTTTTCATGATTAAATTTTCACTTAGATCTTGTTTCTCGTGTTAATATTAACTCATATGGGGTTAGAGTTGGTAATTAGTGATCCATTTATAAACTCCTTGAAGGAAAGAAGTTTATATTGTGTTTCTATTTATATCTAGTAATTTCTATAGTTTTTTTAAACTATGTAGAATCAATTTTTAAATAAGTTCAGGGGTTGTCAGTAAATCCAAATTGATATATTATTATCAAAAATCCATTAAATTAGTTTTTTGGGTTATGTTTATTTTCTTGACTGATAAAGTAACTTCCAATGAAGATTTAAAATTCATGAATATGACATAGGAAGGTTTAGAATATTATGGAAGGAATAATGTATATATAATAGGAACCACAAAAAAACAACCTATGTTTCTTCAAGGAAGGATACACATGATGGTTTTCATAGATATTATTATTGATATATATGATATAGTTCTTTATTTTTTCAATTAGAAAAATCATAACACTGTGCATGGTGTGGCTACTTTGCAATTTCATAAGAAGAAGATTTTTATGATTCATCCATATTTGGGACCTTCATGTTTTGGTGAAGTAATTTCACCATTATTCTTAATAAGAAACAGTTTTTATTTATAAAGTATAAGTATCCACACAGTAAGGATGATTAGCATGTCATAAAGGGAGTTTAGATTATTTCATGTCTTTGTTGTTTTGAGTGATCCATGTCATAGGGGACATAAGCACCACAATAATTTTAATCAATAGATCAGTCATTCCACAAGATTAATTCCATGTTGTAAATGAGGATCAGGGAATATTAAGTCACTCTCATGACATTGGATATCTTTACACAATGGACGAATGGATGTACCACAACCAGATTTAATATCATTGGACATTGAGAAAACAAATTTTAGACCTTGGTAGAATTAAATTGAAGGTAATGAGTAGATTTTTTGGATGTTATTATTTTCCTAATTAACTCACCGTATAAGTGATACCACACCAAAAATATTCTAAATTCGATAGATTATCTTCCATGGTTAGGTATTTCATGTCGTAGTCAAGTTATTTTCTAGTTACTTCTAGAATTAAAAATTAATGTGATGGAATGAGATTCCAGTGGTTGGCTTGGAATAATTGTTATATTATGACCACATTAAAACATGTGGTGCACCTAGAAATATATAATTAGATTTTTTAAATTAATAATTAATACTAATGATGATAGAAAATACTTACAATTTTTTAACTACTTTTCATTGATAATTAACTCCATAATTGATCTAAAATCTTAGTAATTAATTTATTTTCATTAATTTTATGAAATTATACATTAAATGATAAATGGATTTAATCATGATTTTTAGTGGCTTTATATATATATTTGGTTTTAATTAATAATACATACAATGATATTTGATATTCTAATTTGATTTTTTATAGGCTTTAAATTTTATTTTTCAATGTTTTTATTTTATTTGATCTTAATCTTGACAATTCAATAATTAAATGTTTTTTGATTTTTTTAACATGAGGAGTACAATACATACAAGGGTAACATTAGTAGGCTAAATAATGAAAAAACTCAGTTTTAAAGATTAATAAGAGTAAAAAAATCATAATCTTATAACTATATAAAATTTAGTTTTGGTTCTAGGATCCATGTAAGTGGACCAAAAGGATTTTCAAATTTTTGTAAATGTAATTAACGTGTCCCATCAAGCTACTAATATGGTTAAAAATTATATATAAGGGTATTAAAACTTCTGTTTCTATATATTCCTATAATCAAACATGTTTTCTCAAGGTCAAAGTGCACCTATGTAAGGGTAACATATTTGGGAAAGTGCTATGTAAGATTACCTTCATGACTCCAAGGATGTCGCATCAAGGTGAAACAACAACTATATATTGGTAAAGGGAAGTTTATAAAGGCTATGTAATGGTATCCAATGAACTTCATAAAGGTTAAAATAAAGAACTATGTAATTTTCCTCTATTACTTTGAAGAGATATATTTAGGTACTCAAATGAATACTCATATAAGGGTATAGTCTGAAGGAACTTAGAATTAGAAATACCCAAAGTGGGATAATAATAATCAAAACAAAATTTTCACTGGTTCAACAAAAATAGAAAAAAAATCTAAGTTATGATCCACACAATGAACATATAAATGAGTAATGGTACATAGTTCATGGGAAGGTAATGTTGTGTGGAGAATATTCACAACAGAGTTACTCAAATAAATCCACACCCATGAAATGGACATGAGGAAACAAACCAAGAAAGAAGGATCTCATTATCTGGTACTTCTTTTTTAAGAGGAGGAAAAAGAATATTGGATTCTTATAAATGTATTCTAATCCACATTTTTAATATGATTCAAACCTTTTCTGTCAAATTTAGATTGATTAGTTTAGGATTTTATTAAATTTTTGTTTTCAATTTTAATTCATTTTATGTGCCTTTATGTGTTTTGTTGTTCTCTTCTCCCCATTTTTATTTTTGTTTCGTCCACTGTGAAGTAATAGTGATTTTAATCTCTTATCTGTAAGAGGTTAACCTAAGGATAATCCCTGGTATTATATTATTAAACCAAATTCCATGCACCTGGATTTCAATTATTATCTCATACTATGAAGTTTTGGTGTATGAGGGTCTATGGAAACAATTATACATCATGATTCTCCTTAATTCATTTTTTTTAATGCTTCAAAAATCCATTTCTCTCTCATAGTTCATATTTTTAATGTATAATGAGATCAATACTCTAAAAATTGGAAAAACTCACATTTGTGGCCCATTATGGAGAGTAGTGGGCATATTTCTTATGGATATTTACTTAAGGGTGATACACATTCACAACATTCATGTTCTCAGTTTATGTGTATCAAGTTAGAACACACAAAGATTATGATAGAGATTAAATTTTATGATACAATTAAGGATAACTATGGATTAATATAGGGGAATATCCTTTTTAATTAGATCTTGATCAACATTCACATTTTTATTTCCCTTTTTTCAGGAATAAAATCCCCCGTTTTCTTCCTACTTTAAAAATTAAGAAAGAAAAACAAAACAACATAATTTCTTTGAAAGTGTGTCTTGAAGGACCAACCCCTTTAGGGTCATACCCAATCAACCACTAAGTTGTATTATAGGTTTTTAAATAATTCTTGATGAGAGATCCAAGGTAGGATTCCCATCAACTTGGAATCATTATATGGAGTTGGACTGAGTAGGGAATTATATAAGGAGAATATTCATATAGGAGTTACCCAATGTAACCCACACCCTTATGCTAGACATGTGGAAATGATCTAATAAGGAAGGATATTTCTACACAATTTTAATTTTAAATATGTGGGGGAATAAGAAGGTACGATGCCTATAAATATCTTCCTCTCTCCATTTTATAGTGTATTAAAACCATTAATTTTATCCTTTCTTTAATTGGTTTAGTTTTTCAGTATATTTTTTTATTTTTATTTTTATTTAATTTTTTATTCATTTGGGCATTGTATTATTTTCTTCTCCCCAATTTTCAACATGGTTCTCTATCTCTAAACTCATGGTGATTTTCATGATTTCATTAGTGATGAGAGGATAACACAAGGATCTCTAACAAGAATAAGAACTGTGAATCACCTATATTTAGAAAATTTATTTTATTCCAGGAATTTTGGGTTTTTTGAGGGGATAAAGAGACAATTATACAATATGTTTCCCTACACCCATTTCCATTCACAATGTCAAAATATTTTTATCTCCCGTTTTTTAGATCAATAATATTTGATGGGATTAGTAGTTTGAATTGTGGATGGAATCATGGTTGTGGACCATTTCAGAGATTGATCAGTAGGTCACTTGGCTATATTTTCTTATGGGCGATTCCTATTTATATAATTCATTCAGTGATGTTGAGTATAATCAATATTTAAGAAATATATGGTAGGATAAATAGTTGAAGATTATAGACAATGAAGGATTAGTACGGTCGAATCAAGGGGGACTCGTTTTTTCACTGAATTTGATTCTTCAATCAAATTTCCTTTCTCTTTTTTTATCCATAAAACCCCCCATATTTCTTTATACCTTCAAAATTTTGAAAAAAAAATCCAAAAACAAATCATAAGTGTTGAGATTTCCACATATCCATGACCAAATACTTGAGAGATAACCCTGGTAAACCACTTGGCATAATTATAGGTTCTTGAATTCTGTTTCATGAGATACCTGTGAAAGGATCCCATAAACATGGTGTAATTTCCAATGATTTGTTATGAGGTATTCGCTACTGTAGAACATTTTTAAATTGTTTTTTCATTTTATTTCTCTATAATTTATTTTTTATTTTTTATATTTTTTTTCTCTTCTTTCATTATTTTCTCAAATAAGGATAACCATCCTTGGGTGACCATTATTAAATAATGGATAGAAAATTTTATACTTGGATCAAATATATTGAAAAAATCATTATTGAGGACATGAAAGAACACATTGATAAATTATTTAATACTAATAAATATCTCTTCCTAAAAGAACCTGAGGAACATCTAAAATCAAAGACAACACCGTGATCAACATTTTGTACATGCCAATGGGTTTGAGGATAGAAATTATTACACTAATAAACCCAACCAAAATCAACTACATATGCCCCAAAAATATCAAAATATTGATAAACCAACACCAAATGAGATTTACCCGTACATCAATAACTCATTTCTGCTAGACCAATGTTTGAAAGAGAAACATAGTCAACTTGGAGAGAAAAAGTATATTATGGACATGATGGCCACCACCCTATATACATTAATGGGTAAGGAAATCAATACCCAAAAATATAAGAAGAAATATGATTTTCTCAAGAAGAAATTAATGTATAAAAACAAGTACTTGAAAAACCTTCCCTTCCCTATATTTCTAAAATTATACCTGAGGCACTCATGTATAAATAATTACTACATTCTAAGAGAAGTGAAGGGGAGAAAAAATATATAACTCACTTGTTTTAACTTTTATCAAATTTATTTGAAAACAAAACTATTTTTTTGTATACTAAATAAACATTACTTGAGTTTTCCTAGGAAGAATAATAAAAAAGGAGATGTTGGGATTTGAGGAAAATTTTATATATCCACATACCTTGTCTGAAGAAACTATTCCATGTGAATTTATTCATAAGAATAAGCTTTAGAATGAGCCACTAAAGGTCAGGTAATTTCCTTTTCATTCAATTTATTATGATTTTTTACTTCTTAAACTGAAATCTAACTCTATTTAATCTAATATTTCATGTTTAGATGGGTTATACACAACTCTAAATAGAGAACGCAAGTCCAACAAATAAGTGTGAGAATAAGAAAAGGAAGCTATGGGTCCTATGGATAATTAATTAATATATTAATTCTAAAGTGACTACTATATGGAGGGATATTCAATATAAAATGGGTAGAGACCATACATATTACTCTCACCCACTTTATATTAGTTTTTATATTTTTTGTATAGGGAAATTTAACTCTATTTATAAGGTAATCCAAATCAAATGATCAGTAATATACGTTGGTAAAAATAAAATTTGGTGTTTTCTATTATAGAAACCTAAACAACCATAAGTCGATGGTAATAATTTTAACTACGCACTAGTGGAAGTTATAATTTAGTACCTACTTGGGGATCACACCATGTTTGATGTATTTCTTTATTTTAAATAAACTATTGTGTTTAATTATTTTATCTTTAGGTTTCAAAAAGTGTGAATCACCTATGATTTATTATCAAGGATGTCTACAAATAATAATGGGAAGATCTTATCTTCATTAATTTCATATATAATAACTAAGTTGTTATTGTCCTTTACAATTTTTTTCGAGAATTCATTTTATTTTTCTTTTGTTAAATGAAAATTATTTAATAATTGTGAAGAAGTAATTAAACTTATTTAGGAAATATTTAAAAATAGTTTATGATATTTTTAGAAACCTTTTAAAAACAATTTTTATAATCTGTAAATAATTTCTACATAATATTTTTCTTTTCAGTTGTATCTTTTTAGAGAATTTTTATGCTAAGAAAACTGAATTTCAATGTTTTCTAACCAAAGGAATAAATGCAATATAGTGTAGAGTATTTCATGGATTCTAAAATTTATAGAATTTCATGATTACTAAGTGAAAATATTAATTTTTTCCATGGTCAATTATACTTTAAAACAAGGAAAAGGAGTGTGATTTAGAAGGTTGAAGTTTAATTGAAATTATAACATAAGGAAACTAGATTTTTGAACTTAAGACAAAATAAATTAGTCTTTTTAAAACATAAAACCTCAGTGATATAAATTAAAATATAGTAATATAATTCCATTTGAACATTAGTAAAATTGAAAATTGGAATTACATAATGATGTTTTGAGATTTTGGGTAATTGGGTGTGTGAGTAATAAATTCCATTTTTTATCCAATAATTATTTGTAAATATCATTGATGAAAAAATTTAATAAGTTCCAAATTATAAAAAATGAATAAATTTATATGTGGGGGATATAGAAACTAAATAAATAATGGGGCAATTAACTTTTATGAATAGTATGTGTGATGTATCAAGGAAGTGGGAAGTGAATATTTTATACAAGTAACATAGGGGAGAGCAATGATTGAAATTTCCCATTGTAAAACGTTTAATTCCATTAAAATATATATTTTTTCATTCTTGTAACTGGATATTTATCATAAATTAATGTATTCTAGTGTTTTAAATTCATATATAAGGCATTAAATTTCAAAAAACTGATTAATCTTTGATTCCTTATTTTTTCATATGGGTATTCGAACCTAGGTAGGAGAATGTTTTTTTCTAAATTATTTGTATTTCCCAAAAGGTAAAAATTGTAAGTGTTTGGGGTGTGATGAGAGACAATATTCCAAAATTTATAACTATTTTTCATTGATAATTAATCCCTTAATTTTTCTAAGACCTAGTTCATTAATTGATTTTAGTTAATTATTTGAAATTTGTATTTTAAATGATAAATGGATTTAAAGAAGATTTTTTGTGGTTTTATATGTATTAGATTTTAATTAAAAATATATACCTTGATTTTTGATTCTGGAAATTTATTATTTAATGTTTTTAAAATCTACTTTAAAATGTTTATATTCAATTTGGTTTTAATATAGATAATCTATACATTAACATTGGTTCTTTTTTATTCAGTTACCTATATAATATCTTCTGTTAAGGGTAATCCAAAAAAAAGAATAAAATACATGGTTCATCCATATTAATATCAAATTGAATAAAAACATTTAAAAAGATAATTAAAATACTTTAATCAACGAAATTACAAAATCAAATATCAGGGTACAACTATTAATTAAATCCATATATATATACATTAAAAAAAAATTCTTAGTCCATTTTATTTTTAATTTTCTGTTTTCATAAAATTAACAAAAATTAATAAATTAGAATGGTTTTGGATCAATTATGGAATCAGTTATTAATTAAAATTTTTTAAAATAGGGAAATATGGACTATCATCACATAACCGATAGATTGAGGGTGAGATTATAATGAGATTAAAAAATATCTTGTAGAAATTTTGAAAATGATAGAGACAATATAAGAAGGAAAATAAAATAGGCATGGATAAGTTCAAGATTAGGGTAAGAATGTTAGATAAAGAAGAAGATATTCATAATTCCCTCTCACAAGAATATTTTTTCAGTTCTTTAAGTGAAGAAAAAGAAGTTGATCAACACACCATTTTTGGTTTTATCGTGTTCTTTGCCTCTGCAGATTAAAGAAATTTCATTTGGATGTGTAATTCATTTCTTGGATGTTTCTGAGAAGTGAGATTTATTTATTGTAAAGGTTGTAAACATGGAGGTTTGGCATTAATATTCTAAACATGTAATCCAACATATTTAGTTTATAAGTTTATGTGCATTGATAAATTTCCTTTTCATTCTCTTATTTTCTTGGTTAAGATGACAAAATTAAAATATTTTGTTTTACTATTTTAATGTTTTATAAATAAAGTGAGGTGTTTCCAATAACTACAAAACAAGATCGTTGGTATATAGAGTGTTAAGAATTCTTATAACCCGATCCACACCACCCCTCAAGGTTTTTTCCTTTTTGGACTAAAAGAATTATTGCATACACTCTATATTATTGTATTCCTCAATCCATGAATTTCTAGTTGGGAATTCATCATTTCAATCATTTTATTCAAAACATTCATCTCCTTTTGGATCTTTTTGTACATTTTCAATGCTGAAAATAGTTCCTTTGTATTTTAGTCCTCATTTTTTGGAAAATGGGCATTGGAAATTGATTTTGATCAAAGTCATTATTATATCCATTGTTATAAAATAGCAGTTGTAGTGACCATTGATATTTTTCTTTATGGGCACCTATGGGATGATTGATATGTGATTAATGTTAAATTATTGGGTCATGACTGAATCTTTGGAGTAATGGATAATTAATCCACCTACGTTAAATAGGAATTAAAGTTGTGATCCATTATATAAATATAGTCACTCATGAATGTATACCTCAAATTTAATGAAAATAAAGAAGGGATAGAAAGAGAATGCAAAATAAATTAAAATAATATGAATATTCAACAATTATGAAGTAATAAAAGAAAAGAAATAAAATAAAAATTATTTAAAAATGTGAAAAATAATGTTAATGATCGACATTGATCCTTTACAATAGCATCTAGAATTGATGAAGTATAACATGATCCCATCAATATAGTATTTATAATCCAAGGAAATGAAATTGTAGGGAAAGACCTCAGTTCATCTATTTAAGACCCCATTGATCCCTAACTGACCTAGTACACTTATTAATATTTTCATAATTGTTTATTATTTAAAACAAGTGACAAGTAAAAATTAAATATTTTGAAAATTAAAAAAAATAAATGAAATATGAATCAAAAATGAAAACAAAGTTGTTATCATGAAAGGAAATGAATATCCATCTTTTATTATCCATATTATTTATTTTTAATTCATTTGAAAATCCACACCTCTCCATTTTCGAACCATCATCCTTTATTTAATTTTTTTGCATAAACATACCTTTAAAACCATTCCTAGTAAGTCAACCACACCTCCTCTATATTATACCTTGTTTCATCCTAATATGTCATATTTTGGATGAACCAAGACATGGGAAGATAAAGAGTGATGTAGGGGATGAAACATGATAGTGGAAGTGCCTTGAGATAGTTGAAAACCTCCATACCAACTCATCAAACACCATCTAACTCAATAAAAATAAAAATAAAACATTTGATAAATATCAAACATGGAATCATAATCACCATAGAACCTCCCCTAGGATCATGTAATAAGGATTTCTACTATAAACCAAGGGCATAACAGGCACTGTTCATGGAAAATAAATCACTTAAAATAAATGAATAATAAAATGGGAGAATATGATAGAACAAACTACAATTTTTATTAAAATTTAAATGGACATTGAAATAGTAAATAAAATATTGTGCTACTTCTTATAGGATAAAAGGTCATGTTTTGTCCCTTTGGAATACCAAACTAATTCCTACACCTGATCTTCATCCATCTTTTATAATCATAAAAGCTATCATATTCTATTTTAGTTAAATCCCATGTGTGAGGTCCTTAGTATTTTAGAATGTTAATTTTGGTCAGATATTAGACCAAAACATATTTATAGACCATGTTGAAGTTTCATGGTTCTTGATATAGTTTGGTGGATGAGTCTTGAAGGTTGACCAAGGGCTAGAGATATTATTTTGTTAAAAAAATTCGTTGAATTTTATTTTTTAAATAGTCTACTATTTTTTGTGTTTATTGGTGTAAAATTATTATAATTTAGAGGTTGGGTGAATTTTTATTTATTTGGAAGTTTATGATGAATTTTATATTAATTTTTATATATTTTAAATGTTTCAATTGTTTTTTTAAAAATTATTCAGTTTATAGCATTCCTAGATGTCATTTGCGGGTAAAAGATGTTATGGGTGAGTTCTATGTGAATTTGGGTTGTTTTTGGATTTATGTAAATTTTGGAAAAAATATTCTAAGTATTTAACATACCATATGGGTACCCCATTGCATAAGGATAACTTTCAAATGGTTAAATATTAATGAATATCATTATGGATTTTTTTATCAATGTAACTATAAATTTTCACTGCATGCATGGGTGAAACCATGTATATGGGTACTTTTTTATGTGATTCATAAAGGTAACTCTAAAATTTGTACTGTTGTGAAAAGGTAACCATGTGTGATTGTAAAATCAAAATCATGTGTAATGGAAACAAAAAAAATACTTATGATAAACAAGGATAGATGCATAAATTTATATAATTAAGGGTAAAATATATTTCAAATTTTTTTAAAAAGTGTTTTTTTATAAAAACTCACTAAAATGTGCAGAATTATTTTTAAGTTATAAAAATGTTATAAAAGGGATTTTAGGGATTATTTTGAACAGGAAACATACATAAATATCCATCAATCTTCTCTTCTTATCTAAGTGAGATTCTATTCATTTATTATCAGAATATCATGTCATCTAAAATAGGGGGATTCGTGGCTAAGGCTAAAATTTTATGTGTGTTTTATATTGATTTCTCATTGTTTTATTTTTTTTCAATGGTTACCTAAAATAGTGGTTTTCATATTTTGGTAAATATTATAATTAAATATGAAATAGACCAAAGTTTCTTCATATGTGAAGTCTAGAATACTCTATGTAGGTCATTTCTATAATTTTAAAAAGTTATATGTTATAGGATGTTTGGTAAATGGGTGTGAGTATGATGGTTTCGGTGTTACTAGGAATGAAATTGATCGAATTGTATTTTTTTCCATAAGGGTTAATAAGGTTGGACACATGTCTGAAAAGATAGATTCAGGCCTGGTTTAGCTTGAATTGTTTGATATGTGACACCTTGGATGATTGGGTGTGATGATACCACACTAAAATAAAATAGTCATTTAAAAACACTAAAAATAGAATTTTTCAATGCTAGAGAACCGATAAATACTTGAGAAATATTAAAAGTCCAAGGATTTTATCAATGGTAAAAAAACACTGATAAATGACAATATTTATCCCTAATTTTAACTTTCACTCATAAAGGGGGCCTTTATTGATGCTTCTAAAATTGTTGATAAAGGATACCATTATCATCATTTGTAAATGCATTGATAAGGGGGAATATTGAAGTGTATTATTATAGCACACTATAGCACCATAAACACAACCATAAATCAATAAAATAAAGAACCAATATACAATTTAAATAAAATAAAACATAAAAAACAAATACAAGAAAAAATCAATATATTATAGTCATTTCAAACATTATTTAATACAATTACATAAATAAAAATTATTACATATATAAAAAAACATCAATGTTCCTTTGTCTATTGATCATAACCCTGACTCATGTTATTTCTGAAAAAACCACCCACCATTGATAAAAATAGCACACGATTATAAAAAAAAATTCTTATGTTAGTAATAATATTAAGAAATAAATTAACACAAAGAGTTAATTGTAAACTAAACATTGATCCATGCTAGAAACATTGTGTATCAAATTAAGTTGTGGTTAATTCTTGCACATCACACCATTTCTTGTTCATATTTAAAAATTATATCTTTTGAAATTAACTAACTAAGTATAAGATAAAAATGACAAGTAAATTAATTAAGAAATACTAGATAAGATAATGAGAAAGCAATATAGGCTTGTTTTATCATCTTTGGGGATGTAATGTGGGTTTTAAACTAAAATTACACATATATATATTAAAAATATGAACTTGAAGTCATACTAGTTGCATTGTGTGTAGTATTGAGGTTAAGATGATTCCAACACAAACCAAATAAATTATAGACCGTTTTTCTAAAGTATTAAAACAATATGAATGTTTTTTCTTAGTTTTGAGTATGCCACTATTCTTTTTCAATAAAATTTAGTTTTTAACTGGAAATGCACACATTGATATAAAATGGTTACATCATTTATCATTTTGATGTGAGACTGATTCATACACATCAAAAATGAAACAGGAATTTATTTCCAAAATTATCAAGAAAATCTAAGTGTGTTTTCTCAGTTTTTATTGAGTGACACTTTTTGAACTAAAATATTGATTTTAATCTGATAATGGGAACTTTGATTCATATCAAGGACATCGTGTACCATATTAATTTGATTCTAATTACTACACATAAAATTAACTTATGAATAATTTTACTAAACTATAAAAATAATTCAAATGTTTTTTCACAGTTTTAAGTAGGATATTTGCCTTTTTTACTATAATAAATCTCAATTTTAATTGAAAAGACACACATGGAGTCATACTAGTCACATATTATGTCTTATTGAGGTGAGGCTAATTCCTACATGTCCCAAATGACTTATGTATTATTTTCCAAAAGTATCAAAATAATATGAATTCATTTTCTTATTTTTTGAGTATGTCACCAGTCTTTTTTACTGAAATGTATGTTTAAATTAGAAACAAAAACTTTAAATCATATCAGTCACATCATGTATCAGTTAGATGTGAGACTGATTCTTATATTCTACAATGACACATGAATCATTTTCAAAAACTATCAAGACAATATGAGTGTGTTATTTTAGCTTTCTGTGAGTGACACTTTTTGAACTAAAATATCAATTTTAAACAGATAATGGACACCTTGAGTCTATATCTGGAACATTTTGTATCATATTTAGGTGTTTCTTGTTCCTAAATATAAAAAATAACACATGGATTATTTTCTTAATGTCTCAAAATAATCAAAATGTGTTTTCTTTGTTTTGAGTATGTAAGTTGTCTTTTTTTGCTAAAATGGATGTCAATTTTAAATAAAAAGGCAAAATTTCCATCAGACTGGTCACACCCTATTTTATATTGAGGTGTGGCTGATTCATACATATCCCAAATGAAATATGGATCATTTTCTAAAAGTCTAAAAATAATATGAATTCATTTTATCGGGTTTGAGTACACCACTACTTTTTGTAATAAAATGTCCCTTTAAACTAAAAACACATGATTTGAGTCATACCTATCACATTGTGCATAAGTTTTATATGTGATCAATTCCTATAGGTCAAACATGACTTATGAATATTTTTCCTATATTTTCAAGAAAGTCCATGTGTGTTCTCTTGATTTTTAGTGAGTGATTCTTTTTGAACTAAAATGTTGGTTTTTAATTGATAATGGCCACTTTGAGTCAAACTAGACACATCATGTATATGATTGAGATGAGTTTGGATGATACACATAAAAAAGACATATGTATCATTTAACTAAAGTATCAAACCAATTAAAATATGGTTTATTGATTTGGATTAGGTTAGTTTCCTTTTTTACTAAAATGGATGTCGATTTTAAATGAAAAGTTGCACTTGGAGACATAGCAGTCACACCATGCATCGTATTGAGGTTTGATGATTTCTATGCATCACAAATGAAATATGGATCATTTTCATAAAGTATAAAAATAATATTAATTATTTTACTTAGTTTTGAGTAAATCACTTGTCATTTTTACTAAAATGTAATTTTAAACTAAAAACACACACTTTTAATCGTACCAGTCACATTGTGTATATGTTTTATGTGAGGATAATTCTCATATGTCACAAATGATATATGAATATTTTTTCGAAAATTATTAATAAAATATGATCTTTCTTTCTAGGTTTTCAATGGGTGAAACTTTTTTACTAAAATGATCATTTTAAACTAATAACAAACACTTTGAGTCATACCTGTAACATCGTGTATCAGATTGAGGTGAGGTTGATACCTAAAAGTCAAAAAATTACTTATATATTGTTTTAGTAAAGTATAAAAACAATAAAAATGTTTTTTATTGGTTATAATTAGGCCATCTGTCTATTTTACTAAAATGGATGTCAATTTTAAATAAAAATATTCATTATGAGTCATACTAGTCACACAATGCATTAGAATGAGTTGAGGCTAATTTCTAAACATACCAAATAACATATGGATTATTTTTATAAAGTATAAAAACAATTAGAAAGTGTTATCTCAATTTTGAGTATGTCACATTTATTTTTTACTAAAATTTCATTTAAAAATGGAAACACTAACATTGAGTCGTACCGATCACATCATGTATTGATTTGATGTTATATTGATTCCTACAATTCAAAAATGACTTATGAATCATTGTACTAAATTATCAAGACAATCTAATAATTTTTATTGGTATTTAGTGATTGAAAATTTTTGAACTAAAATGTCATTTCTAATGTGATGACAAACACTTTGAGTCATACCCAGCACGTCGTGTATCATATTGGGGTTTGGCTAATTCCAACTCATCAAAAATGACTTAGGGATCATTTTCCTAAATTATAAAAATAGTATGATACCTTTGCTCTATTTTTAGTAGGTTAGTGGTCTTTTTTACTATAATAGATCTCAACTTTAAATAAAAATATGCACCTAAAGTAGTACCAGTCGTACCATGAAATAGATTGAAGTGAGGCTAATTCCAACCCATCCTGAATGACATATGGATTGTTTTACTAAAGTATCAAAACCATACCAATGTGTTTTCTTGGTTTTGAGTGGGTTGCTTTTATTTTTTACTAAAATTTCATTTTAAACTGGAAACAATCACATTCATTCATACCAGTCACATCATGTATTAGATTTTTGTTTGATCGATCACTACACATCAAAAATGAAATATAGATTGTTTTTTGAAATTATAAAGATAATATGATCATTTTTTCTCAACTTTAAATGAGGGACACTTTATTAACTAAAATGTTTATTTTATACTAATAATGGACACTTTGAATCATATAGGGTACATCATGTATCATATTGAGGCCTGGATGATTTTTATAAGTCACAAACGACTTAGGAAACATTTTCATAAATTATCAAAACAAACCAAATGTGTTTTTTTGGTTTTAAGTTGGTTAGTTTCCGTTTTTAATAAAATGATGTCTATTTTAAATAAAGAGGCACACATTGAGTCATACTGGTCACATTGTGTGTTGGATTTAGGTGAATCTGTTTCCAATATATCCTAAAATGAAAATTTTATTTTTTTCCTAAAGTATAAAAACAATCCAAATGAGTTTTCTCAGGTTTGAGTATTCCACATGTTTTTCTTTCGAAAATTTCCTTTTAAATAGGAAACATGAAATTTGATTCATAATAATTACATATTGTATCAATTTATATGATACAAATTACTAAACATAAAAAATTACTTATGAATAATTTTCCTAAGGCCGAGTGTGTTTTCTTATTTTTTATTGAGTGGCACTTTTTAAACTA
This sequence comes from Viscum album, assembly GCA_963277665.1. Taxonomy (NCBI): domain Eukaryota; kingdom Viridiplantae; phylum Streptophyta; class Magnoliopsida; order Santalales; family Viscaceae; genus Viscum; species Viscum album. The sequence goes on along the minus strand of OY728135.1, from coordinate 863,310,930 downwards.
AAATGTCGATTTTAAACTGATAATAGTATCTTTAAGTCATATTTGGAACATCAATCATCAAATTAAGGTTATTCTAATTCCTAAAAATCAAAAAATACACATGGATCATTTTTAAAAATTATCAAAATAATCAGAATGCATTTCCTCAGTTTTGACTATGTGAGTTGTCTTTTTTACGAAAATAGATGTCAATTTTAAATAAAAATACACAATTGAGTCATACTAGTCACACCGTGTGTCAGATTTAGGTGGGGATGACTTCTAAACATCCCAAATGACTTATTTATCATTTTATTAAAGTATAAAAATAATCTTAATATGTTTTCTCATTTTTATGTACGTTATAAGTATTTTTTATTGAAATGTAATTTTAAATTGGAAACATGCACTTTGAGTCATAATGGTCATATCATGTATTAGTATGATATGATAAAGATTCCTACACATAAAAAATTAATTAAGAATAATATTCCTAAATTATCATGAAAATCCTAGCATGTTTGCTCAATTTTCAATGAGTAACACTTTTTGAATTAGAATGTTGATTTTATGTAGATAACAGACAGTTTGAGTCATACCAGGAACATCATGAATCAGATTGAGGTGCGGTTAATTATTACACATCATAAATGACATGAAGACCATATTATTAAAGTATCAAAACAATACAAATTCTTTTTCTCAGTTTTGAGTATGTCAGTTGTCTTTTTTACTAAAATAAATTTCAATTTTAAATAAAAATACTCATTTGAGTCATACTTGTCACATCATGAATCAAATTGAGTTTCAGATGATTCCTACTAGTTCCAAAGTCTCAAAAGAGTACCAATTTCCAATTTTAGTACATTTTCCATCTCATTTATTTGTCGATCTTCCAACACCGCATATTGATTCAATATACAATGTTGGTAGTTTGAAAAAAAAAACTAACAGAAAGTATGGTAACATTAGCATAAAGGAATATTGTATCTCTTTTATGTCTTATTGTGAATAGTTGAAAGAAAAATATGAATTCCCAAAAGATCTTTGAAAAAAACTAAATAAGGAAAATATAAAAATGATGAGGATATTAATTTACAAATTTTATATACAATGATGAAAAAAATAATTAAATAAGTATTGATTATTGTATACATTCTTAACCCATTTCCTTGTTTTCAATATTTTAGTTTCATCCTTGAAGTCTAATCTCATATTATTATGAGAAACATCGAACAAACCACCCCAACTCAAACAAAATAATCCACCTGTGTAAGAAAAAAATTCATATGAATGTAAATATAAAATGAAATAAATTAAACATATAAATAAACCAATAAATTAATTTTATGGACAATGATTTTACTATGAAAACATCAATATTACCTCTATTTTTGAGTATATGTTTCATTATTTCTCTTCCTACAAAATCAGTGGAGGGAACCTGATGGAGAGTGGTAAATACCAACACAGTAGGGGTGAAAATATTTTGAGGGAGAAGATGTTTTTGGACGTTTAGGTATAGAAATTCATGAAATATAGATTGAAATTTTCAAAAATAAATTAACTAAACAAGTAATAATGAAAATTAAATCAACATTTTAATATAATATTTTTTGGTAAAATACAAAAAAGTATATCGTAACATTACCTTTAAATCTTCTGAAAATGATCCCTTTATTATATATGATATTCTACAGTATTGGTAACACCATCATGTGCCAAAGTTCTTATCTATGTGATTAGTTAAATATTTAATTCAGATTATGTTAATTAAATAAAGAATATATAATATTCTGTGGAAAATTTTAGTATATTAATAAATTATTTTACCTTCTCATTGAAGTCTCTTTATTTTTTAATGGTTTTTATTATTCGGTTCCTCCATCGAGAATCCAGATCTCCTCTTTATGGCCCCTCTAATGTATAAGGCCTTATATACATTGGTAATAAAAAGAACTAATTTTTATCTCCTAATTAAAGGCTCATACATAATTAACTTTTTATCATACTATTTTTATCATGTTCTTTTTTATAGAACGTATAACCAGTTATTGAAAAACCAATGTAAGATAAAACATTTTCATTCGATCCCATTGTTATCCATCAAATTCTTTTATCAATTGAATTTTTTTTCAGATAACTAATTTTAAATTTGATCTTGGAACCATTCTATAAACTGTTGGTTATGTGTATTTGATATCCATCCTTCATACTTTGATGGATTAAAATCTCTAGGAATTTCATTGTGGCCTCTAACTTATAGATAAATATCTTCACTATTATGAAACATTTCAAGGTATTATTGATCTCGCTCTATCAAGGTAATTGTAACAACATCTATTCTGGAAAACCCTTTACCCATAATGTTTCCACTATTATGAGACTTTGGGAGATCGATATTTTCAACATTTGATAGGTAATCGGTATAGAATTCGATAGATTATTATACAATATATCATTCTACAATAAAACCTTTTGGCTTTAGTGGTTTATTAGATGTATCCTTATTCATTCATTTATGTTGGGTTATATACATGTTTTGATGATTGGATTGGTGTTGTATTATTCTCAAGTGACTATTGGCTCCACTACTAATTTTCTTCAAACACAATCTTGGAATGATCCTTATTCGACCCCATTGAACAATAATTCTATTATTTTTAATCTAGTTCTTTGGATCCTTCTCTACCTCAGTCTCTGCCGCTACCTCTACCTCCTCCACCACATCGGTCTCTGACTCTATTTTTACCTCTGCCTCTTCCTCTTTCATTTCCCAAAAAGTTTATTGTTTTTAGGTCAGTGCTTCTAAGAACATTGATTTCCTCAAATATAATTTTCCTTGCAAAATAGATTAGAAATAATATATAATCATTCTTATACTAATGATTCACACAAGAAATATATTTATAAGTATATAACTCATACTATATCATAAACATGGTAGGTAATCACATAAATTGTTTATCAGAAAACATTCTGAAAACATGTACACTACCCACTCATCTCTAAAAAAAATTACATCTTCTTTTGAGTATGAAGGTTGTCAACAATCTTGATAGTGCTGAGAAAATATAGAAAAAAAACTGGTTATTAAATATATTTAATGAAATTATAATTACCTTCAAAAATTACCTATTTTCAGATGTTAGTCTTTTTATGCTTTATGATCTATCTTATAAAATTTCAAACATAATATCCACAGTCGATGTCATTATCTTACTTCAGAAAATGTAGAAATATTAACCAAAATAATTTTTTTAAATTTTTTTGAATGTTAAATATTTATATATATAAATTAATTTGTTTCCATTTTTAATAATGCATATATTTTATCGCTTTATACACCAACTTCACGCCATGATTTATCATCTATTTAGTGATTCACAGACATAAAAAAATTCTTCTTAAAACCTAGAAAGAATTATATAATATGAATTTTATCAATAAAATGTTAATTATAAAGTGTATTAAAAATTCAGAATACAAGTCATCTGTGGTCAGTTGGTTGTATATCCATGCATTGGTTACAAAAAATAAATATTTGGGGTATTTATTCACATCTGAGATGCCCAACCATTAATGCTTGAGAATCTCATTTATAGTCTCGAGACTAATTATGTTTTCCATTAATGTTACATATATTTATTTTTCATATGTAATTTAAGGAATATGGAATATACATGAAGTTGTAATGATAATAAATTCTTCTCTACAACTGGAAGCGAGAAGGTACTCTCATAAATTTGTTTTGATTTCTTGGTTGATTCACTAGACTATCTTGATATAACCTTCAGTTTCCCTACCTCTTTATTCATCTATAATATCATAACTCACTTCAAAAGTTTTATCATCAACCATTACAGGTTTTTCATATGAATTTTTTTTTAAATAAATACCTCTTGTGTATTTATAATATTTTATGTCCATTCTATGAAATATCTAATAGCATCATTGAGAATTGTAATATTTGGATCATCAAGTAGAACATACAACTCAGTAGTCAGATCATGAGCTACCTAAATCCCCACTCTCATGATATCTTTTGGGAGGTCTTTATGGTGAATCATTTCTCCTGGAATATTATACACTATTCCAATAACAATAAGGAGGTGTATGGGTTTTAACAGATACAAATCATAAACAATTGTACCGAGTAGAATTTTAATAATATTAAGCAAACAGAAGTTGTTGTATTTTCATTTAAGAGAAAGAGAAATGAAAAAAATTATTAACTCGGGTAATGTATGTGGTTGGGGTGAATGACAAGTCACAAAGATAGTGGGATCATTTGGTTCATTTGCAGATCTTTCTTCCACTACTAGACCACTTTGTTCCTTTCTTATACATTGGTATGCCAAACTAGTCCTAAAAATAGTATCTTGGAATGATTCTATTAGTTTCATTAATTTTATCACTATATTATATGTATCTTTATATTTTTTTGTCTTCTCTAAATTTGTTTAAGGAGAGACTGTAAAACCTAATCCTTTAATGCGACCATATAGTTTCAGCCGCTTCCAAACTATTGAATGTAGTTTTTATTCTGGGATGGTTGTTGTATATTATTATTTCTAAACCATATAAAAAACATGAAAATAAATTGATATTTTTATGAAATACGATTATAAATCATAAAGAATTACAATTATGTCATACTTACATAGGTTTCCCACACTTTTTTATGTTTTCATCAACCAGTTTACCCTCTTTATTTACATGAGCCTCCTTCCATAGAACATGATTTGTGATGAAAGCAGATTCAGATTTTGAATCATCAATCTAAAAATAAAAAAAGTATCATATGTTGTTTCATATAATATAATTAATATTTTATTATTTATTTAAATTACATTCCAATTTCTTCTTTAATGAAGCATGTCCAAACCATTCATTGCGTTAAGGGTATATTGGTTCTGATGCACATTATTTATTTTCAACACTCCTTTTTTGTTTCATAAATTAAAATTTCTGAATCAATTTGGATAAAATGAATATTTTCAAATAGAATGTTATCGATTTTAGTGCATGTGAAATGATTTTTTATTATAGCAATTGATTAAATAAGTCTATGTTTCTTGCTTAATAATATGTTCATAACTAATTGGTGGGTGGGGCGTTACTTTCCCCTCAGCATCCCTAAGTTGTAAATTCATAACAAGAGTATGGAAGCATCTATTTTAATTTACAGTATCCATTAAGACAAATTTTGTACAGAAATATTCTAAAATAAATGAATTTGGCATGGAATAAAGAAAATTAAATCAATGTTTCATTTTATATTTTTTAAATAGAGAAAGTATAACACAACATTATCATTATATATTTCAAAAGTATTTTATTCGTTACATTTTGGAAGTAGTCTTATTAATTAATTTCAATTGTCACATTAATCCTAATTATGACCACAACACAACTATTAAACATTTATTTATTGGGGTTAATAGGTCATCCACACTGATTCCAACCATCTCTGAATTTTATACATTGCCTTCTTACCTTGATAATTTTATTATTTATTATGATGTTGTGTCGTTATTTTTTTCATAAACATTTTTTTGATCCCCTAATAATTTTTTAGATTCATCATCAATAGTCAGTTCTTCCTCAGCATTGGTAACATCATCATGAACATAAAACATTGTCTACATGAGTAGTTAAACATTTAATTTTCCTTGAATAAAAACAATTTTAACCTAGAGAAAGGATTTGATAATGGTTGCATGAATGCTATATTGAAAACATGACCAACTCTTAAACTCCATATTCATACTCTTTTTTCAATTGATTATCATAAATCCATTTTGAACAAAATGTGTAATTGAATTTAACTCCATCTTTATGCTCTTTAACTACATATGCACCTATGTTTCATGAACCACTCTAAGAAGTATTAATCCCATACTGGGTACTAGTGATCATTTTGGATGACTACTACTTAGAGTAGTTCAATAAACATAGAAGATATGGGGGTGAGTATCAAGAAACAAATTGTAATAATAACTGTTCAGGAGATGAATCAGGTGAGGATGAATGTTGTCTCCTTAAAACATTCTAAATTTCCACGTCATAATTTAAAATTTTAAATCTCATCTCAAAATGCTAAAAGGTCCTTGACACTACAATGAAAACATCAACTCATCCCCACTACGCTATGCTGACTATAATCTATGTTACAAGTCCTTTTGCCTCACCTATATCTTAAATATAAGATCTCTATATCCGCTGAGGTTCATGTGTAGGGTGTGAGTATAAAAATAAAAAAGTAAATAGTAACAGGGACCAAAAAATATATAATAACACATATATTTTAGTATATGTTCATAGTAGTAAGACTCAAAATACAGATGTAAGTCAAGTAATTGTGTACGATCCTAGAGAATATGATAATCAAATGTAAAAAAATCATTTCATACCAGTCAATTATATTAATCATACTATAAGATTATACCATGGTTGTTCCCTGATATTCAAATCATTTCACTAATAAGAGGTTAAAATTTCATTCATTGGAGGATAAAAAATTATTTATCTCCCTCTTGAAATAACCAAATCACAGGTAACATGAGATTCACCCTCATACCCATATCATCTAAGACTATCCCCAAGTGATAACAAACACATATACTTATTGCATCCAAATCATGAAATTGGTATAAAATATCCATTTTTTGGAAGTTCATTTGATATATCATATGGGCTGAACATTATTGTTTCCCTTAGGAAAGAACCACAAAATGGGTTCCACAATACATTATTTAAAACATACTTTTAAAATACCATAATGAATAACATAACACAACATAAATGTCATGTCACCCTAATCATATCCCTTGATGAATCACTAACATGTCTATTGTAACTGACATTCTAACATACCATACCTAGCCCTAACATAATACCCATCATATTCGAATATATGATAAAAATTATTTTTATCACATATACACATGTATTTCTTGTAGAAAAATATTATAATCATACATTGAGAGGTATATTAAAAATCATTTCAAATAATATTAAGTGATTATTCAAAGAAAATTTTATAATGAAAGATTTATCCTGATATAACAAAAAATTAGTTACATATTATTCTTAAAACAATAATTTTTAAAAAAATAGACTATATAACAAATTATGATACAAGTAAACAAAAAAACATTGGTTAATGAATTAGTAAAAAATATATACAATGATAAAAATGAAGATTTAGTAAATAAAAGCCAAAGAATTTTCCATTTCTTAAAATTCTAATGTCAAGAAACAAATTAGTTATAAATGTGTATTAGTTCATTTTACAATATAAAGATTATTAAAACCCTATTTGTGTATGATTATAGTAAAATAATTTGAAGAATATATGTATCCTATCAACATATACATATTTTCAATATTTTTATCTGAAAAATAAAATATTAAATACATGTATAAAAACTTTAACTAATCTAGTGTCATAAACATAAAATTTAATAATTGAATAATAAAACATGATAATAACTTTAATATATCTATTATTGAATGTGTAATAAATAAATATTGATCAAGATTCTATATAAACCATGTTTTTTCAAATCAAATATAATTAAAACCTATCACTTATTATTTTAAAAAAATGTTTCCCTTGAATACTCTAAACCCACTAATATTCAAAAAAAACTAAAATGAAGTTTAAATTATGTCTTCTAACATATTACATTTCAAAAATACAATTCACTTTCAATCACTAAATACAACCAAAAATAATGTTATCCCAACAAAAAGTTCTTTATTTAACCATCTTGAATTTATCAATTCATTTATGGATAAAATTATCATAACCATAAATATAATATAATAGTTATAAGAATCATTTAATTTTATGATATTTCACACAAGTTTAACTTAAAAATTTTAATAATTATTTTTTTTAGTATGTCATAATATCATTGTTAAATAATATATTTATCATGTGAAATTATAATCAGATTTATATTCGAATTGTGTATCAACAAAAAAAATCAAGTGAAAGTAATTATAAAGGAACCACCATAAAATTATATCACTTCATAACATAGGAACAAACTCCATTTATTCATTCCACTACATCACTAATGCGAGACTAATCATCCAATATTAATTATGTGAAAGTCTACATCTAGCATTCAATGAAATTTTTGAATATTATTTCCTCAATAGATTCACATATATTCATAATTCATCTTATTGTATTAATATTTTCTTTCATCTTCATGTGTATTCCATACTATCGAAACAAGATTAAAACAATGAAAATACACACTATCTAAAAGGTAACAGGAAATAATAATGGAAACATCATGAAAATCTTGATCATTTGCAACAATGGATAGAGATGCAATTCCCAGTGGTCTCATATGAAGCTAGAATAAATTTACCCAATATGGTGGCATTGTGTTGGTATAGTTAAGTGATATAGAGTTAGAGAGATGAGAAGTATGGTTCATCATGTTTAAGAAAAGTGACAAATATGAAAACCACCGATCCCAAACAAGAAATCAATGGTAGAGGAAAAGGATAAAATAACATACCTTGGATTCTAACATTGATTCGTCTGAGAGAATGTAGTGGAGTAATATTGAAAACTGGGGAGTTCTGTGAGTGCTTGAGAATCAAGATTGAATGGGATGTATTTAGGGTTAATTTTAATGTATCGGGGAAACTTTTATAAGATCTTTCAAAAAAAGTGTTCATAAATATCCCTTTTATCGGCGTTGGATTGATAAGCGCTAAAAAAAGTCATATTTATCTGCAATAAAAGGGTGCGGATAAAAGAAAGCTTTATCAGCGATAAAACATTAGAGCTTATAATGATTTATTATTATTTTTTAAATAAAAAATTGTAAATATATTTATATTATTCATATTTTGGTTTATTATAATTTTATAATTATTTAAATATGTAGTTATTTATTTTTAATTACATTAATACTTTTAAAAAAAATGTAATTTATTATTTATAATTATAAATATATATTTTTATAAATATAGTAAATATATTTTTATAAATTTATTTAAAATTATTTATTTATAATTATAAATATATTTATATCATTATATATATTTACATAATTGTATTTATTTAATAAATATATTTAAGTATAATAATAGTAAATATATTTATTATTTGAATATATTTATTATAACTTTATAAATATGAATATATTTATATCATTGCATACATTTATATAATTATATATAATATATATATATTGATTATTTAAATATATTTATTATAGTTTTATAATTATTTAAATATATAATTATTTATTTATAAATATATAAGTAATAGTTTTAAAAAATAATATTTATATAATCATATATATTTATAGCCTCTAAGGTAAAGATTAGTGGTAGCTTCTCCTATAGAACTAAGTGAGGCCATGACTACGAGACTCGGTGAGTACATCCATGCATTGTATGTTGTTTTCTTTTCTTTATAATGTAACTCCTTTCTCTGAATAAACTGAGGATTCGGCATTAACATATATATATATATAGTATATTAATTATTTAAAAATTTTATTAGAATTGTATAATTTTTTAAATATATATAATTATTTATATATAATTATATAAATATTTTTTTAAAAAATAATATTAATTTGTTTATAATAATTATAAATTTATAAATTTATAAATATTGTAAATATACATTTATATATATATTTATTTATAAATATTTTTTTATAAATATTTTTTTAACATTATTAAATAATATATAATCTTAAATATATGCATTCTAAAAAAGGGTGAAATTGAATTATTCAAAATTATTACACTTTAAAAATATTGACAAAATGGATACGTTTTATTAATTGAGTAGAAATTATTAAAAATATATGGATATATATATTTAATTAAATATGACTACATATTGAAAATACTAAAACATAGTAAATAAATATATATAAATAAATAATAGAAAATTATTAGATTTAAAATAATTAAAAAATTAAAAAAAATTAAAAATGAATAAATAATAACTAAAAGTAATAATATTAAATATAAATAAATAAAATTACCAATTAAAAACATAATATATTAAATGTATCTTGTAATAATGAAATTCTTAAATATACTAAAATTTGAATAAATTACATAAATATTTTGTGGATGTGTTTCTATATACGATTATATTAACTGCATAAATATTTGTGTGTGTGTGCATTTTATATACAAATTTATTAACTATGTATATGTTTTTGAAATCAATGTTACATATGAAATTTGATTTATGTTAGATTGAAAAATAAAACAACATTAAAAATGAATAAGACATTAATATGTTTTTAATTATTACATTTTATTCTTTTTAAATATTGTTATATTTAATATATATTATTTATTACTACTTTTAATTACTATATATATATTAAACTCATTCATTTTTATTAATAACATTTTAATTAATAAATTATTAAATAATTTAGTAATTTATTCATTTTTAATTTTTTATTTAATTATTACAATTTTCATTTTTAATTTTTTTTGTTTAATTATTACAATTTATTCATTTTACAAAACTATATTTAATATATATTATTTATTAATATTTATAATTTATAAATATAAATATCAAATTTATTCATTTTTATCAAGGATTATTTAATTAATAAAATGTTTAATATTTTTCTTAATTTACTAATTTTTAATTTTTATTTGTTTAATTGTTTCATTTTATTAATTTTACATTTCTATATAATTAATATATACTATTTATTAATTTTTATAACATCTATATATATGTATATATTCAATTTATTAATTTTTATCGATAATTATTTTATTAATAAAATTTTTAATATTTTTTAAATATTTATTTATTTAATTGATTCATTTTATTCTAGACCTTTAACAATTTTAAAAGTCACTGATAAAGGCTACCAATTATTAGCGCTGAAAATAAATCACTAATAAAGGATATTCTTTATCCATGCTAAAAATAAAGCGCTGATAACAGGTACCCTTTATGAGTACTTTTTCTATCACTCATAAAGGTCATCACTATTAAAGGCCTCTTTTGAAGTACTGTTGATTATGGATATTATTTGTATGATTTGGTGATTGATGTAGTTCTGTAGGATTGCATTGGGTAAAGGTTGTGTGGTTGTGGGTGATGTTGATCTTTGGAATTAGGGCTATAGGGTTTAACTAGATGACACAAATAGTGTTTACAATTACTGTGGGTGGGGAACATGATACATAGGTGGAAATAGAGGTTTTTTTATGGTGTGGTCTAGGATGTTGGTGATTCCCCTCACCATGGTTAGCTAATGGGGCTCTTGGGGTCATGTTCCCATATGGAATGACCCCTAAGGTGATTTATTCCACTCATTGATTGTGCAGGTCTTTTTAAATTAAGTGATATAAGGTTGGTGTTGACCATTGGTATAGAAGAGTTTCTCACCATAGAAATGCACGGTTGATGGTAGTTGAGACTATTGGATATGGGATTAAGGATCTCAAGTTTTTTAGGCTCATGAACTAGGATTTGAAAGGATAAATATCAACATTCATTAGGCTCAACAGGTAGTTGATTGAGGGGTTCAAATGAATATGTAAGTCCTTGTAACGTTTTATTTGGTTTGGGGATATGCTTTTGGGGCATCAGGATAACTTGAGATAGTTATGTGGTTATGTTGGTATGTTACTTTATGTTGTATGGATTTCATTAAAGGCCTAGGGAGACTTTTTTTATATGAAAATAATGTGAGTGCATCATTCCACAATAACATTAATCAAGTTAGGTAAATACTCAATTAGGGCCAATAGAACCCAATTGGGGTGCATTGTGTATTATATTATAGTTTCAATTTATTTACATTTTTTCATACACTTGTATTATTATGTATATTAGCTGGGGAAACCATTAGTGGTGGCCTATTGAGTTCATACTCAAACTCTACAAAGAAACTTTGGGATGGGTCCAGACTTTATGAATGCTTGTAAAGGCATGGGAAAAAGGTTCAACATCTAGAATCTAGTGGGAAGGGATGTTTAGATGATGCATAGTCTAGATACAAGATTTTTCAGAGAAGTCTGGTGATTCCTCAGTGCCGGGATAGTAGTTATTTTTTGTTAGTTTATAAATTTATATATGAGATCATCCCATGGTATATCCAATTAAGTCTTGTATCATGGGCATGCCATATTGATATTATTTAGTTTATATCATATATATATTTAGCATGTAATTTTTGTTTCTTTTAGTTACTTTAAGTATAAAATAATAATAATAATTATTATTATTATTATTTATCATTAGAGGTTATAGTCTCCCCACTATCACACTATATAATCTTCCTAATAGTCTAAATCCATTTCCATATGGGGTGGCTTGGCTAAGGTTAAATAGAGACATGGTCGATACATTGTCTAGTGGTCATGGTCTGGAGGCATTATAAAGTGGTATGAAAACTTGGGTGTGACAAGGAAGTACCTGACAGGTGTGGTTCCAAATTTGTAAAATTGAGTGGTGTTAAATATGGTTTAATAAAATTTGAATTTTTCTTTTTTTATGGTAGACTGAAATTCTAAGAGTGTGTTGGAATGTGGATAGTAGTATTTCACTTATTTGGCCATAAAAAATACAGGATAAAGTGAAAGTTACCACGTAATATGGGATTATGTTTTAGGTTTTATGGTTATGGTTGAGTTATTTTTGTAAAGATTAAATTATTTTAAATTTTATTTATTTTTTATAAAACTATTTTACTTTAGTGGTATTATGGATTACTCATTAATCATTCTAGGAACATATTGTTCTCATGATATATTTGTTCTAATAGTGATTGTTTTTTACAACCTAGATTAAAAAATAGTCAATCTATTTAAAGTGTAAAAAATTGGAAAGTAGTATTTTTTATAAACAGCCACTTGGTAGATTTATTGAAAGATACCCTGGTAAGGATAGTTGTTCTAGAAATTAAACATGGTCTAATTTTTTATAGTGTCATATGAAACCTATAAATTATTTTCTTGTATATCATCTTTGTGGGATTCTACTCAACCATCCCTGTTATGTGATCATCTATGTGTATGGTGCACATGGTTTATGGCCCTAATATGGGTAGGAAATGGATATAAGGTTTGATGATATGTGACTTGGGGGCAGAATGGAAATTTAAATGCTAGTGGGTTGTGCTACCTATTAAATTTTTCCTTATTTGTGATAAATTAATTATTATATTTTCATTAAGTAAGAAATGTTTCTAGTGGTGTTGAGGTAGGAAGGTCAACTAGAGAGGATATAGGATTTTAGGAGTGGATCGATGAGTAGCTCATGGTAATCTAAATATGTGAAATTCAAGGAAAGGATTAGTGAGATATAGTAGTTGAGATGAGTTTGGTATACCTGATATGGGAATTCATGAAATATGTGTCAGAAGAGACATCAATTACGAACTTTGGTTTAACGAGAGACTTCATTCATGGATTATTCTAGGAGATCCATAGATTTATTTCAATTTTCTCATATGATATGGGGATATGAGATGGTTATGGTGTGATGATTTGAGCATTGGTTATGGGAAACTATCTAGGTGTGGGTAAATATATTTAGGTGGACCTTATTATCAAAGGTATTGAATTATTCCTTGACTACTATGAAAAATTTGATGGATGGGACCATACCGAGTAACATGATATGGTCAGGTAGTACAAGTAGTGAATATCTATATAGATATAAGAGATACTATGAGGGGACATAAGAGGCTTATTAGAGTGTAGGTGAATTTATGCCACTGTGGAGTGGATCAATGATGGTTTTCCTTAGTGTGTTTAAAGAGAACTTTTTTGGTCCTAGTTTGATTGTCCACTGAAGGAGTGTTGGGAATATGGATGGATGGGGCATATCGAGAGGTTTTGTCAGAGCACCTAACCAGTAGATGGGAGTTATGGACTAGGTGAGATTATGGGATATGATATAGGATTGAGAATGAGACAAATATATAGTGGCTAAGATTCATATTCAGATGAAGGATGTGTTAGTGGGAAAGATACCTATTAGTGGGAATAGTGGCTGCTAAGGAGTATAACTCTGTATAGAGGATAATCATAATGTTTTGAATCTTTGAGATAGCTATATACAGTTGAGAAGTAATACACAAAGAAATATGAAGTGTTATTGTACATCATGAGAAAGTGTATATATTTTTATATGAATGGTACGGGTGCATGATATATGAATATTATAAATATATTAAATATGAGTTGGTTAATTTGTGAGTATCATCTATAGAGTATGATAAATAGGGGATGAATTGGAATCAGAGATTTATGTTGGAATCACGTATGATATAGAATTTAATTGGGAATCTAGTGTGATATTGGATTTATGTGGGAGATCAGTGTGATGTGATATTTATGCAGGCATTAGGTTTGATGCAATATTTATATGGGAATCGGGAGTGATGCAAGATTTTTGTGGGAATCAAGTGTGATGTTGGATTTTAATAGAATCATGTAGGAAATAGGTTTAAAATGGTAATTAAATGTGGTGTGGGAATAATGGTGAGTAATGGTTAGAACATATGTCTTTCGAGATGACGAGTTGGATAGATATTGTCTTTGTATTAAGAAATGTGATTGGTATGTGATCGACTACATAATTCATATGGTGGGGAGGGACCACGGAAGGAATCAATGTGTTCATTTTTTTGTATCTAGGGTATTTTAGGTTGTTGGTAAGGATAAGGATGTGTTTATAATTATTTATTAGTTTTCATAATGTGAAGAGTGGGAGGCTCATGTTTTAGATAAGCGTTGGATGGAAAGTGGTTGAGATAGATTAGGGATGAGTTATCATGTGGTGGGGAGGTTATAATGTCCTAGATATTTTATAATATTAATTCTTGTTGGATCTCAGAACGTCCTCATATTTTTATGCCATATCAAGGTACTTGGGGTGTTAGTATACAATGATGGATAAATTTTAGGGGTTGGCCTTGGCTCATAAATTTCATTTTGTTAAATTTTGTTGTTGTTATTTATTTTCAAAATATTTTGATGTATGGGGTGTTTATGGGTTTGAAATTATAATAATATAAAGGTTGGGTAATTTTTTGGGGATTTACAAGGTTAATTTGATATTAATATTAATATATGGGTATTTTTAAAGTTTAATGTGTTTTATTGTAACAAATCTACAATTTTTGAGTGTCTTAGGTGTGATTTTCTACTAAAAGAGGGATCGGGTTAGTTCAAGTTGAATTTTGGGTATTTATAAATTTTTGAAAATTTAGGAAAATTTGGCTACATGTTTAACTTATCATATCTATACCCCCATGTGTAAGTGTAACATGAATAAGTAAAACCACATGTAAAGGACATTCTAGAACCATGTATAATAGTAACAATAAATTTAAATTGTATTTGTCAGGGTAACCATGTGTAGGGGTCCTTTTAAAGTGGTGTGATAGGGAAACTCTAAAATTCTAATTATTTTGTAAAGGTTACTTTGTGTGATGGTAAATTTGGAACCATACATATGGGTAAAAAAATTCCTTATCACATTTCAGATAAAATATATAAGGGTAAATAAGTGAGGGAAAAAAATTCCCAAAATTTCCAAAAAAAAATTATTTTCTAGAACTTCCCCAAAATGTCCAGAATTATTATCTAACATTGAAAAAAATTATAAAAGGTATTTTATGGATTTTTTTATGATTAAATGTCAAAAAACATTCTTTTTTATTCTCTTCTGTTCTAAGTGATATTCTATACATATCTATTCATAATCTCATTTCATTTGAAGTAGAGGGGAGTCTTGGGCATGACATATAAATTATGTGTGTATATTTTCTTGATTTCTCTATTTTTTATCAAGTTTTTTTTATAGTACCTTGAATATGGGTTTTTTAGGTTTTTATGAATCCTTTGATTAATGTTGACTCATCTGAACTTTCTTTCCAAGTGAATTTTTATATGTTTTAGGTTTATGGTTATTAGATTTTTCCAAAGTTATATATGAGTTATATGATTTGTGGTTAATGGACTTGAGAGGGTGATCTAGGTGAGATCAATAATTAAACCTATTGTATTTTTTTTATTCCTATAGGTTATAGGGGGTTGACCCATGAATAAAAATATGGTCTTATTCCTAGTATTGTATGGATTTTGTGATATGTATTTCATTGGTTGATTGGGCGTAATGACACGGATTATGTTTTCTTTTAATATGTTATGGTGCATTATCTAGTTTCATGGAATCATGTTGGGCATATACTATGTTATTGTGGGTGATTTTTATTATCATAGGTGGGGTGACATGCTTAACTAGGATGTCACAGATGGTGTTAACCATTATCATGGGTGCATGATATGGTTTGAAGGTAGTAAGGAAGGTTCATCGATGGTGTAGTCTAGGATGTTGGGGATAACTATAACGCCCCGACCCCAGTTATCTAGAGTCGGTGCATTATTACATAACATTGGCATGATACAAGGAATCATGTCCCGAAAGACTGATCACATTAGTAGCCTTAGAAATATTAGAAACATTCATAAGTTTTATATGACATTATAAAATTAAAAACTACAATAACATGGTCTACAGAGGACACACTCAAATCCCTTAGACTATCACGGAAGGTCAGTCATAATATACTTCTTCGTATCCTGGGAAAAATAAAACATAGAAAGGGGTGAGATCAGATACTCAGTAAGGATAACAATATAGCAGAATATTTTATAAATAAACATAAACATTTAAGGCAATGTATAAGACTAAAACAAAATACTTTTAAACTTGAACTTAAGAATATTATGGAAAAGATAAAATCAAATAATTCCATTTACTTATTCACATGTATATTATACTAGTCGAATAATCACATGCAATATCAATATCCACTTCCATAATGATGAAATGCTAAATTCCATACTTCATAACCACATAGTCAAGAGATTGTACCAGGACTACAAATAAGATTTTTTCAAGGCCTTGTTCCAAGACACTAGTTTGTCTCATGAGACCTACCGATTAATCGAGGAGCTATAGTCGGCACCACTCGTCACTTACTATGTCCAATGCATTCCTCATATGAAAAGGTTTAAACATAACATAAACATTATTAATAAAAATATCATACAAAATATCAATACTTTGTCCACAAACCATTAATGGTATAAAAATAACACATCCACAGTCAAACATATCACAAAACCTTCAATACCATATGGAAGATTTTTATCAAAATAAATCAACCTCGATCAAGAATAATATCTAGTAAAGGATGTTGACATAGTTGAAAATGATTAGTAAAACTATATGGGAGACATATCCCTTTTTTCATGAAATCATTTTAAAAGTCAAAAAATTTATAAAGATAGTCATTTAAAATATATTTTTAAATCAAATTGTCCCATACCACATTGAAACTTTTGAAAGGAATTAAAATTTTAAAACATTCATGTCCATATAAATAAATCCTTAAAATCATTTTGAAAACATGGACATTAATAAGAAAGGTTTAGAAGAATAAATCATTAAAAAATTTAAAAAGATTTTTTATTAAAATATCCCTTAAAATAATCCCTTTGAAAACTCTTTTATTAAACATGGACACGAATAATAAATATGTTCCAGTAGATAAGTACGTAAAAATAACCTCGGATAATAATGAGATTGTTAAATTAACTATTACCTTTTACTTTTCCTTGGTCGATGGTAGGTTAACCTCTTGTATAATGGTGAAATTATTGTTATTAAATAACAGAAGAACCATATACATTAATATTATACAATATATGATCTTCTAATATATCTTTGTTAATGATATTTCATAAGTATCATCGTTTCGGGTGTTAACTGATTCATTTTCCTTTATATGGTTTGTTATGTAATTAATCTTTTTCAAGGATAGGATATATCTTATTAATTTTAAGAATGATATTAAGTCCTGAAATATTATTTTTAATCATCAAATGAAAATTAGTCTTGAATGGATATGATGGAGAATGAATCTCATCGCGTTCATGGAGACAGTAATCTATACCTACGCACGGGCGAAAATATAATTATTTTTTTGCTAAAATCGTATATAATTGGATGGTATATCATATATACAGAATAATTGTCATGTTATGTATTTTATTTACATTAGTTATACTCATTATTATACCCATACAAATGATGAAGTGTTTGAATAACAAACTACACCACGATGTGGAGACGGTAATCCGTACGTACGCACGTATGGTGACTTTTTCATTTATAGGATGGATAGAATAAATAAAATGGTTGTACCATTTTTAAAATAACATCACATTATATTGAAGATGTATGAGATGTTATTTTAGAATGTAATCAACAAAGAAATAGGAAGTGGAAGAAGAAAAGAACTTGAAATAAGTGATGAAATATTTACCTCTTCTTCGGGTTATTCCTTTTGATTTGATCAAAAGGGCTCTATAGGTTGTATTTATGACTAAATTAAGTCCTATAAGATGAAGGGATGATAGTTTATAGGATATTTGGGTAGTTTTTGGCGGATCCAAATAGATTTGAAGGTGTAAATTTGAGAGGCGGGGAAGTTCCCTTTTATAAGAGGGGCGAGGGGACCTTATGAAAAGATTGAAATATTATTTTATAATAAAATTTTTTTTGGTTTCTAATGGCTCCAAAATGAATTATTTAAATTATATGGTAGGAATGGCTCAAAAACCACTCAAAAAAAAAAATTAGACGGGTTTGGGTCACTATATTAACCTTATATTTTAGATTTAACTCTTAGTTAAATATTTTGACATTTACCACGTCTCTTTGTATTTTTATATTTTATGGTTAATAAACTTACTATAAATTTCCAAGAGAACCTCAAGTGGTTTTCTAATAAAATATATAATATTATTTAATCTTTTTGGCTGAACGTTATATTTTTATGAATAGAATATAAATTAATAATATAATATTTGTTTTAAAAACTCTTTTAGGTCAATTTTGACACTATTTGGTATTTTGTTTTTGTTAAATTCATAAAAACATTATTAATTCGAAGAAAGTTCATTTAATTAACTCTAACATGTAATATTAACCTATAAAATTTGTTTAATTCATTAAAATTATCAAATTATATTTATTTGGATATTTATAATATCAATTATGTTAATCTTTCATTAATAAAGTAATTACTAAATCATCATTGTGTCATAAACAAATTTAATTATTTAATGTCTAAAAATTATAAATAAAATTCCGTTATGTAGGAAATCATTTTATAATTATAATTAATATTTATAGTCTAAGTTATATTGTGTGTAACCCTATATTAAAAATAGTTTAATTATTCAACATTGAATTTAACTCTTTTAACTCTTCTTTAAACAAAATAATAATAAATGTCCTAATCTAATCCAATTGAACCAAAGAGGATCATATTTTATTCCAAAGATTTTTTTGCCCAAATTATACTAATCCAATAGTATTAGTACATCTGTTAGGGTAATTATGATATCATTGTTACCCTTAATTACCCTATTTACTTTTAACAGTGGTAAATAAAAGTCAAAAGTATCTATTCCCCAAAATTATTTTCATCTTATTGAACCACATTTTACTTACTGATATTAACCGTGTCTCTCAGATTTTTGAAATTCAACTCACAGAAGCGGTAAAATTAGGTTTTATAAAAATTTTGAAATGCTCCTGGGAGGTGGGTAAAAGAGGGTAAACAGTTCGATAAAATTTTATATATCTAAATTTATTATAAAATGAATAAAATCAATTACATTCAACATATATAGGTATTATGTATCCATTTTGACCTAAAATAAATTAAAATAAAATAACTAATTTTTTAAATAAAAATTTCGTTTTAACCAATAATATAGTGTTTTTTCACTATTCAACAAAAATTGATAGTTTTCAGAAAAATACCAAAAATTAACCCTAAGATAATTTTAATATCCCAAATCCAAAAATGAAGTCCATTTTGAAAGATAAAATTTATAAAATTTCAAAAGGTGGGTATTACTATTCATAACCATCAGTTTGATTGGTTGTGGTTTGTTTGAACTCGAAGTTGCGTACAACACAAGATATTGTATAATTCAAAGGGAAATGTACTGTGGAAGATTGGGGTGTTACATTCTCCCCTCCTTAAAATAATTTCATCCTTGAAATTTCTATAATATTACAGCAAAAAAATATTTGGGTGGTTCTTCACTATAAGTTCCTCGGGTTCCCATATTGCCTCTTCCATCTTATGGTTTCTCCCTAGAACTTTTACCAGATGATTCATCCGGTTTCTTAGCACTTGCTGTCTAGTATCAAGAATTCTGATAGGCTCTTCACAATAAGACAGATTGGGTTCTAGTTCTAAATCCTCATAGGTGAGTTCATGTGTTGGGTTAGGCACGTATTTTCTCAATCGTGATACGTGGAACACATCATGAACTTTGGAGGGACTTGGAGGCATTTCCAAATGATATGCTATAACTCCAATTCATTCTAGAGTTTCGAAAGGTTCAATTTACCTGGGACTCAATATACACTTCTTACTGAATTGTATACCTCCCTTCTATGGAGATACCATCAAGAAAACATGATCTCCTACCTGAAATTCCAAATTCTTCCTTCAGTTACCAACATAGTTCTTCTACCTACATTGAGCTACTTTGATGTGGGTTTGGATAAACTTCACCTTTTCCATCATTTCCTCAAAAAATTCTAGGCCACTGAGTTTTGTTTCACCAACATCGTCCCAACAAGTTGGTGTGCCACTTCTCTTTCCATATGATGCTTCATATGGAGCCATCTAAATACATTAATGGAAGCTATTATTATATTAAAATTATAACTGAGTTAAATATTGATCTTACATACCTTGAAAGAAATGTGAGAAAGATCTCACCATGCCTTCTAAGGTTTGAATAGTCTCTTCTGATTGTCCATCAGTTTGAGGGTTGTAGGCAGTGCTCAAATGAAGTTTAGTATCAAAGGATATCTGAATAATTTTACAGAATCTTGATGTAAAATGGGGATCATGATCAAAATCAATCAATAAGGGTACTCCATGAAGTCTTAAAACTTCATTAATATATACTCTTTCCAGACATTCAAGTTGTAAATCATCTCTTATAGCAAGAAAATGTGATGACTTGGTAAGACGATCAACAATGACCCATATTGCATCACTCCTTCTAGGAGTCTTTGGTATCCCCATGACAAAGTCTATCGTAATATTATCCCATTTCCACTCAGATATGGGAAGAGGTTTCATAACTCCTCCAGGTTGTTTCCTTCCAGATTTCACTTGTTGATAAACTATACATCTTGACACAAAATCATCAATCTCCCTCTTCATATTGTCCCACCAAAAATGTTCCTTCAAATCTATATAAATCTTGGTGATACCAAGGTGTATAGAGAAATTGGAGCTATGAGAATCATCTAAAAATTCCCATTTTATATTAGGTATATCAGGAACACAAAGTCTTTTCCCAAATTTCAAAATTTCATCTTCATATACAAAGCCAATCAATCTCCCATTGTTCACAGCATTGATTTTATTTTGAAATTCCTCATCATCAATCTGATAAATTTTTATCCTTTCTAGTAAATATGGTTTGGAAACCATTTGAAAGAGTATTGATGTTTCGCCTTCCATGATTATTCTTATATCCATTTTTACTATATCCATTAAAATATGATCCCTTTCAACTATCATATTGTTAAAAACTCCACGATCCTTTCTTTTCAAAGCATCTTCCACCTTATTTGTCTTCCCCAGGTGGTAGTTTATTGTGAAATCATAATCCTTGAGTAGTGCAGCCATCCCCTCTGCCTCATGTTGAGTTCTTTCTATGAGAAAATTTACGTCAAACTCTTGTGATCGATATATATCTCACATTTTTCACCATAGAGATAATGTCTCCAAATCTTCAAAGCAAAGATGACAGCTTATAACTCATGATCATGATTGGGATATTTTTTCTCATGAATTTTTAGCTATTGTGATGCATAGGAAATAACTCTATCATTCTACATAAGGACATAACCAATTCCTTTCTTTGAAGCATCACTATAAGTAAAAAACTCATCATTCTCTGATGGTAGAGTAAATATATTAGCTTTGACTGATCTTCTCTTCAGTTCTTCAAAAAATTATTCACACACTTTTGTCAAAACAAATTTAACCCCTTTTCATCTGATCTTGGTTAATGGGTTTTCAAATTAGGCAAAATTTTTGACAAAATGTCGATAATAACCTGGTAAGCCAATAAAACTACGTACCTCAGTTATACTCATTAGATCTAGTCATTCTTAGATTTCCTTGGTCTTTGAAGGATCAATAAAGATTCCATCCTTAGAGACAATATGGCCAAGAAAAGAAATCACCTAAAGCCAAAATTCAAATTTTCTAAACATCCCATTTAATTAATTTCTTCTAAGAGTCCTTAGGATAATACGCAAGTGATTTTCACGATCTTAGTAGATTTGGATTATACCATGATATCATCAATAAATACCACTAAAAATCCATCAAGATATTCCTTAAAAACTATGTTCATTAGATCCATGAAAATAGAGGGTGCCTTAGTGAATCCAAAAGGCATTACTGTAAACTCGTAATTCCCATACCTAGTTCGAAATGTTGTTTTCGGAATGTCTTCCTTCTTCACACACAATTGATGATATCTAGATCGTAGGTCAATATTTAAAAAATATTGAACTCCATGATGTTGGTCTAATAAATCATCATTGCGAAGTAGGGGATACTTTTTCTTTATTGTTATAGCATTGATCTCCCTTCAGTCAATGTATAACCTCATAGATCCATATTTCTTCTTAACAAAAAGGATGGGGGGGTCCCCATGGAGAAACACTAGGGAGAATAAATCCTTTATTACTCAATTCCTCTAGTTTTTCATTTAGTTCCACTAATTCTATAATGTCCTTTCTATAATGGGTCTTCGATATGTGCCTTGAACCTGGAATTAAGTCAATAGAAAACTCAATTTCTCATTCTGGAGGATTTCCAGGTATATCCTCTAGAAACACATCAATATATTCTTTCACAATAGGTACACCATCTATTTGAACATTATTTTACTCACCCATGTTTATTTTATTTTCTTCCTCCCCAATAATTGAATTCAGTTGAGCTACTGGGGGTGGATCTAGATAAGAATCAGATGGTGACATTTATGCTCTAAATATAAGGTACTTCATATCGTCAAAAAAAAATTGTAACCTCTTTCTTCTTACAATAAATTTTCACATCATGGTCCGAAATCCAATCCATTTTGAGGATTATATCAAATCTAATCATGGTTATGACAATAAGATCAGCAGATAAATAACGTTTATATGCCTTAATGGGAATTGATTCAAAAAACTTTGTTGCAATGATACTTCCCTTAGGAGTTTTCACTAATAACTCCCTTGTTAAATCAAATTGTAAATATCTAATTTTATTAGCAAACTGGGAAGATATGAAACAATGTGATGATCCAAAATCAAATAAATTATTTTCTAAACGTGAGGAAACTGTTAAATTACCTGACACCACATCTTTTGGAGCTTCAACCTCAGTAGTAGTGATAACATAAGCTTGGCCTTGATCCCTTGGCCTTTTCTGAGGTAATTTATTTGGAGCATAGGACATTCATTTTCATAATTCCCCCTTTCTCTACAATTTTAGCATTCAACATTGATAGCTTCTTTCTTCCCCTTGCAATCACGAGCTTGGTGGCCTTTTTCACCAAACTTGTAACAGACTCCCATTACGCTCAGGCAAGTATTGGGGTGTTTCTTCCCACATTTACTACAGGATAGATATTCGACTTTTCCTTTATTTTCCTTATTTCCATTTCCAGTGTGTTCAGTAGATCTCTTCTTCAGTTTATTTTCTTTAATGCCATATGACTTAGAGAATTCCTTTTCTTTCTTGATGGCACATGAGACAATATCTTCGTATGATGAGAAGGATTTTGAGATTAATGCTCGATGGAGGAATGGTTTTAACCCATTAATGAAATGATCAATCTTAATTATTGGGTTACGTATATAATTTTAGGCATGCCTTGATATCCTTGTAAAGATAGCCCCATACTTTGTGACATTCTCATCCTATTTTTGCCTTAGACTCAGAAATTGTCTTTCCATATCTGCTCGATGGTCACGAGGAAAGTATTTTTCTAAGAAAATATCTTTAAACTCCCTCAATTCGATATTTTACACTTCATTATCTTCCTTTTTTTTAATCAATGACCACCATTGATCTGCATATCTCGTGAATCGATACACTACTATGACAACTTTTTCCCTTTCGCTACTCCCCAAAGCAGGAATATTTTCTATAAGGGATTTATCCATTGCTTAGCTACTAATGGATTTGTAATCCCATTGAATGTTGGTGGTTGTTTCCTCATGAAGTGGTCTAACATTGTTCCTCCGCATTGTGGATTAGGGTGCTCCATACGGGTAAGGTTATTATTCATAACCTGAGTGAGTTGTCTCAGTATGGTGATAAACTGATCAGCACCAGTTTCTTCACCAGCTCCATTATAATTATCTTGAGTATGAGGGAAATCCCTACATGGATTATGTGCATTGATACAATTTCCATTCCTTCCACTAGGTGCCATTTCTAAACAATGTCATACACTATAATAGTTTATGAATAACAATACTTAATTGAAAAATTGTAAAACAGTTAAAATAAATTGAATAGTTTATGGATATAATCCATAATCATAAAAATGTTTTATTTACAGAATTATATACTCATAAACCCTTTATAATGGTTTTTAAAGAAAATTAGAATTATCCTAAGCATATGCCTTGGAAGTGTCATAAACAAGAGTGCAGCAAGGCCCGTTATCATGCACCAGTTCCCGTTTGAGTCTAGCTCAAAGCGGTGTTTTCAGTTTTTAGCCCTAGGTACATATGTACCAGAGCCACCTCTACCTACTCGTATCCAGACAGGGATGTATTTCTTGGAAAACTCACAAAATCACTACAGTACCAAAATTATAGGAAGTTATTCAATACTAATCCTCAATGTCTATCTTAGGGTAATGTTCTCTAATAAGAGTTTATCAGAATCTAGTTTCCATGGTTTGTACTAAACATCCTATGATACCAACTATAATGCCCTGACCCCAATTACCCAGAGTCTGTGCTTATTACATAACATTGGCATGATACAAGAATCATGTCTCGAAAGACCGATCATTTTAGTAGCCTTGGAAATACTAGATACATTAATAAGTTTTACATTACATTATAAAATGAATAACTACATCAACATAGTCTCCATAGGCCACACTCATATCCTTTAGACTATCCCTACAGGTCAGTCATAAAATACTTCTTCGCATCCTTGGAAAGATGAAGCATAGAAAAGGGTGAGCTCAGATGCTCAGTAAGGATAACAATATAGAGTAAACTTTCATAAATAAGCATAAACATTTAAGAAAATGTATAAGACTAAATCAAAAGCCTATTAAAATTGAACTTTAGCATAATATGGCAAATATAAAAATCAAATAATTCCATTTACATATTCAAATGGATACTCTACTAGTCGAATAATCACATGAAATATCAATATCCACTTTTATAATGATTGAATGCATAATGCCAGACTTTATAACAACATAGTCAAGGCCTTGTGCCAAGACTACAAATAAGATTTTTTCAAGGCCTTGTGACAAGACACTAGTTTGTCTGATTAGACCTATTGATGCATTGAAGAGATATATCGGGCTCCACCTGTCACTTACTAAGTCCAATGCATTCCTCGTATTAAAAGGTTTAAACATAACATAAACATTCATATTAAAACTAGCATACAAAATATCAATAATTTATCCATAAACCATGAATGGTATAAAAATGAAACATCCAAGGTAAAACATATCACAAAACCTTCAATACAATTTGTATGATTTTTATCATCATAAATCAACCTCGATCAAGAATAATATCTAATAAAGGATGTTGACATAGTTGAAAATGATTAGTAAAACTCTTTGGGAGAAATATCTCTTTTTCATGAAATCATTTTAAAAGTTAAAAAATTTATAAATGAAGTCATTTAAAAGATATTTTTGAATCAAAGTATCCCATACAACTTTGAAACTTTTGAAAGGAATTAACATTTTATAACATTCATGTCCATATAAATAAATCCTTAAAATCATTTTGAAAACATGGAAATTAAGGAGAATAGTTTAGAAGAATAAATCATTAAAACATTTAAAATGATTTGTTAGCAAAAATTTCCTTAAAATAATCCCTTTGAAAACTCTTTTATGAAACATGGACATGGATAATAAATATCTCCCAATAGATACTTACGTAAAAACAACCTCATATAATAATGAGACTATGAAATTAACCATTACCTTGTACTTTTCTTTGGTTGAGGGTTGGTTAACCTCCTGTATAATGGTGAAATAATTTGTTATTAAATTATACAAGAAACATATACATTAATATGATATCATATATGGTCTTCTAATGTATCTTTGTTAATGATATTTCAGTAGTATCATCATTTTGGGTGTTAACTGATTTGTTTTCATTTATATTATTTGTTACATTAGTAATGTTTTTTTATGGATAAGATGTATCTTATTCATATTAATAATGAAATTAGGACCTTAAAAATTATTTTTAATCATCAAATTAAAATTATTCTTGAATGGATACCATGGGGAATGAATCTCATTGTGTTCATGGAGACAGTAATCCGTACGTACGCACGAGTGACAATATCATTATTTTGATATTAAAATAATATATAATTGGATTCTATATCATATATAAAGAATAATTATCATGTTATATTTATTATTTACATTAGTTATACTTATTATAATACTCATCCAAATGATGAAGGTTTTGAATAACAAACTACGCCCCAACGTGGAGATGGTAATCCGTACCTACGTACGTATGGTGACTTTGTCATTCATAGGATAGATAGAATAATGAATATGGTTGTACCATTTTTATAATAACATCACAGTATATAGAAGATACTGGAGTTATTATTTTAGAATGGAAACAAAAAATAAAGAGGAAGTCGAAGAAGAAAAAAACTTGAAAGAGGTGAGGAAATATTTACCTCTTCTACGCGTTCTTCCTTTTGATTTGATCAAAAGGGATCTGTAGGTTAGATTTCTGACTAAAGTAAGACCTCTAGGATTAAGGGAGGATAGTTGAGAAGATATTTGGGATGTTTTTTTCTGAGCCAAATGGCATTGAAGGTGTGAATTTGAGAGGAGGGGAAGTTCCCTTTTATAAGAGGGGTGAGGGGCACCTTAGGAAAAGATTGATATTTTATTTTATAATAAAATCATTTTCGGTTTCTAATGGCTCCAAAATGAAATTTTTAAAGGATAAGGTGGGTATGGGTACAACACCACTCAAACAATATGTTTAAGATAGGTTTGGGTCACTATATTAACCTTGTCTTTTTTATTTAACTCTTAGTTAAATAGTTTGACATTTACCATGTCTCTTTGTATTTTTATATTATATGGTTAATAGACTTACTATAAACATCCAAGAGAACCTTAAGTGGTTCATTAATGAAATATATAATATTATTTAAGCCCTTTGGACTAACCTTATATTTTTATGAATAGAATATCAATTAATAATAAAATATTTTTTTAAAAAACTCTTTTATGTCAATTTTGACACTATTTGGTATTTTGTTTTTGTTAAATTCATAAGAGAATTATTACATTGAATAAAATTGATTTAATAAACCCTATAATGTCATATTAACCTATAAAATTAGTTTAATTCATTAAAAGTCTCAAATTAGATTTATTTGGATGTTTATAATATCAATTATTTTAATCTTTCATTGATAAGGTAATTACAGCATCATCATTGTGTCATAAATAAATTTAATTATATAATGTCTAAAAATTATAAATAAAATAAAATTATGTAGGAAATGGTTTTATATTTCTAATTAATATTTATATTCTAATTTATAATGTGTTTAACCCTATATTAAAAATGGTTTAGTTATTAAACTTTGAATTTACAATTTTAACTCTTCTTTAAGTAACATAATAATAAACTTCCTAATCTAATCCAAGTGGACCAAAGAGGATCATATTTTATTAATAAGGTTGTTTTTGTTCTAATTATACTTATACAATAGAATTATTACATGTTTTATGGTAATTATGATAACATTTTTACCCGTAATAACCCTATTTACTTTTAACCATGGTAAATAAAAGTCAAAAGTTACTATTCCCCAAAAATTATTTTCTTCTTATTGAACCACATTTTACTTAATTATGTTAACCCTATCTCTCATATTATTGAAATTCAACTCATAGAAGTAGTAAAATTAAGTTTTATACAAATTTGGAAATGCTCCTAAGAGGTGGGTAAAAGATGGTAAAAAGTTCGATAGAATTTTATATATCTAAACTTATTATAAAATGACTCCAATGAATTATATTGAACATATATAGGTATTATGTATCCATTTTGACCTAAAATAAAATAAAATAAAAGAATTATTTATTTAAATAAAAAGTCAGTTTTAACCAATAACACAGTGTTTTTTCACTATTCATAAAAAATTGAAAGTTTTCAGAAAAATACCAAAAATTCACCCTAAGATAATTTCGATATTCCAAATCCAAAAATGAAGTCCATTTTGAAAGATAAAATTTTAAAAATTTAAAAAAGTGGCTATTACTATTTATAACGGCTAGTTTGATTGGTTATGGTGTGTTTGAACTCGAAGTTGCGTGCAACACAAGATATTGTATTATTCAAAGGGAAACATGCTGTGGAAGCTTGGGGTGTTATAATATCACTCATTATTGTTATTCAATGGGGTTTTTGGGGTTGTGTCCACACAATTAATAACCCATCATGTATTTTAGTCTTTTTATTATGCGTGGAAACCTCCAAAAATTAATTGTAATATGAGATAGTATTGACCATCAGTATGAAGGAGGATATCACCATTGAAGGTCGTGATTAGTGATAGTTGAGAACACCAGAAAGGGGTCTTGAAACCCTTAATTTATATTGGGGATACTGGGACATGATTTTTAATGATAGGTGTCGTCTTTATTTTGGTTCGTTGGGATATTTATTTGGTGGTTGGAAGGAATTTAGATGTCCTAAGGACCTAGGATATGGTTTGAGGATGTTTCGTTATGGTGTCAAGATGACTCAGTGTGGTTATGTAGTTATTTTGGAATGTGACATTATGTGGTGTAGATTTGATTCAAAGGATGAAGGTGCTTCTAAAGTGATAAGTTATGGATTCATCATTCCACTGTGGAATTGAATGAGGTAGATAAAAACACAGTCAGTACCAAATCCTGAGTGGAGTGGGTTGTATATTATGTAATGGTTTCATTTTAATTTCATTCTATTCATACACCTGTATACATATGGTTATAATATAGGGATAACATTGAAGTTAGATAACTGAGTTCATATTTACACCCTCCACATTCCCACTAGGATTCAGGGAGACTTTATGTATCTTGTTATAGGATTGGGAAAAGGTTTTACATTTGGAACCTAGCTGATATGGATTTGTAGATGGTGCTTGGGCTAGGTGTGTGATTTTATATATGGGTCGAGTTGTTCCTAGGTGATGTGTTGTTGATTATTTTTAGTTATTTTGTGCAAGTACATTTTTTATCGGACCATAGGAAATAAGAGTTACTCTTGTGTGACTGTAATGACATGTGGATATTATTTGGTTTATATAATGTCAATATTTGGTATGTTATTATTTTTTCGTTTAGTTTGTTCTATTGTAACATTAATAACATTATTATCATTTTTTATTATTAGAATATTTATTCTCCCCACTATCACCTCTAAGATCCCTACTACTAGTTTGTAGAATTTTGAATATGGAGAGGTTCATTTAAGGTTCAGTAAAACACTGGTTTGATTACTAAGGAGTCAACCAAGTTGGCGCATTACACCAAGTAGCATGGATGGTAGTTGGATTAAATCTACATTTAAATCTTCTCAATGTTTCTCTTCAGCCATAGATTACCCCCTAGAATGCACCAGGATCTTTATAATATCATCATTTACTATTTTCATGGATAAAATATACCTAAAAAACATACCCAAAATGTACATCCAATGGGTAACTAAAATTTACATTGTGGTCTAGGTGTTTGTGATTGTACACCACATAGCACGGTGATCAATATTATATCTAAAAATGATCTCCAATACAGCCCCCAACATATTAATGAACCCAAAATGATGGATTCTATATTATTGATGATGTTAAATTATGCCTGAAATCATTATAGTGTGTATTTGTTCATCTTGGTTCTATTTTAGTTGGGTTAGATGATGGGATACATCATCATGAGTTGATCTACATATGGTACATTAACTAGGTAGGGTTAAAGAGGCATGGGATGTATCATGAGATCTATAGAATATGTGTATGTTCATGAATAGAATTTTGTGGTCTTACCTCATCCTAAACTTGTGTAGTTATGTCGGGAAGTTAGTTGTAGCATTATAGGTAGTGTGTGATATAGGCATGGAGGGATACTCTCAAACATAGAGATGTGTGCTTAGGGATTGTGGACTGGTGCTCAAGTTTGAAGATTAGTAATCAATACATGGGACAATTAACCATGATTTTAGTGTCAATTAATATCTAACATTAATTAAACTCAATTATTTTTCAAATTAATGACACCTACTAAAGTGGTCTGAATATTTGAACTATAATTTTTCTTTGATGTAATTTTTTTAATCTAAATTTCCTCTATAAATTAGATCTTTCTCTCTGTATTTTTTTTAAAATTATTTTGTGTGGAATAAAGAGATTATCAATGTGCTTTGTTTTTTAATCTATCTTATTTTCTTCTAAAACGTTTCTAAATATTTTAAAAAAATAAAAACCAACATTCGTTATCAAATACATGGTTACATGATCAAATAACCAAGGTATGTGACCCTAGAGAGTACCTCCTAATAAGTGGTAAAGGAGAGTAGTTTTATGTTTTTCCATTTCCTAGAACTAAAATTATCCAACTACAACACATGGGTGATCAAGATATAAGTTTTCATACAGTCCTAGGTAGTATATGATGCATCTGAAATAGTGGTTAGAGTGGTTTTGGAAACCAGGAAGGATAACATGATAAAATAACATCTATCCCAAGATTTACCAAAATAAATTATCTTATAGGATAAAAATAATGATACCATAAAATAATCATGGGAAAATATCAAGGTGAGATTTGATAAAAAGGATCATATTAGGAATGCATGGTTATATGCTCCAAAAATTTTATTCCATGTAGTGAAAATAAAGTAGGGGAATTATGTCAATGAATTCATAAGAATGATGAGATTCATGTAAAGAAAGTACAATATCTGTGGAACCACTCTTGCTGACATGACACTATTTAAGAAATTAATTAATTCCATGATATAAAAAATACTATAAATTAATGGGAATATTTTTGTAATTTTTTAATGTTTACCACATATTTTTTTAGAAGGAAATTGGATGGTTTAAGAATTATGAGGAGTAGGAATAGCTTCACTACAAAATCATAAATAGAAATAGAAAACTCATATTCTATCATGCTGAGTGGAAGATGTGGAAGATGGTTGGTAGAGGTGGGTCAATATCTAGTAACAAATTAGGTGGTCATATACCTAGGATAGGGGTAGTCAAGGGAATGGTTTCAGACTAAGAAGGAACCATGGAAAGGGTGGTCGCATCCATAATAATACATCACACCAAGATTTTGTAGATCATACCATAATTTGTATAGAAAATAAAAGTCATATTAAATGTTATGATTGTGATAAAATGGTCTAAAATTCCTCTAGGTATATGATAAAGAAATATGATGAATAATTGTACCTCACCCATGATGTCGATGAAGAACCTACCTTGATTCTCTCTGTGATTTAGAAAGAAGCATTGATATCATAGAATCATCAATATATTATCCTTCTCAATGAAGAAAATTTGGTATCAAGGTTTTATGGAACCAAGGAGGAATATATACATACAAAATTATGGTACCTAGACAAAGACGCAACAAATCATATGTCAGGAATTCTTAAAGGTTCCATGAATTATATGAAAACAACTCTAATTTGGTAATATTCAGAGATGGGTCTAAAAAGAGGATAAATGCGATAGTATCTAAAGTGTCTTATGCATAACATATATAAATATTACATCATTTTAAGTGAATAGTAAATACATGTCACAATAATATATACCCAAGAAACATAATTGTTTAGTGTTTTATAGACTAGATATATAATGAACTTGTTTTATGAAATATCTTCAATATCTCCCATAAATATCTTCACATATAAAACCCTTATTGTACTTTTCATAAAAAAACATATTCTACATAACCTGGGGAAATGGAAACATAAGAAAGGGTGATCTCATACGGTCAAAAGAGGAAATCATGGGTGATATCAATCAATGATCATAAGTGAGAATAAGGTATTCTTATGTGTATAAGAACACGTTCACAGATTAAGATATCATACCCAACAATTCATAATTCATAAAACCTAATCCCTAGAATACATATTTTCATAATAAAATTCATAAGCTATAAGAGTTTGGAATCATCAATAATCCATCATAATCTAAGAGAGTATATAAAAATCATAATGCATAAGTTTTTGGAATAATATTGTGGCATAAGAATAAACATATAGATCATATATCAAGGCTTCTCACCATGATATTCATCACATAGTAGGTTTGTTCTATCCACTAATGTTTCTTCTTGGGCTTGTTCTGATTACCCATGTACCCTATTAGGCTTGGGAAAATAGCTTGTATACCCTATTGGTCTTGAGAAAACATTTCATGTACCCTCTTGGGCTTGATAAAACCTCTTATGTACCCTCTTGGGATTGTAAAAACCTTTTACATACCTTCTTGGGATTTGGATAATCACCCATGTACCCTTTGATCTCATGGGATATAAAACATTACCTAATTCATTTGGGTGCTATAATAGAACCACTCATCATACAATAACAAACCATTTATATTAATTCCATAAAAAAAATAATAGAATTAAATATTCTTTTATAGTTTAATTAATCCATGAAAAAGAAATGGGTTTCATAAAGCATCATTAAAATATAATCATTATAATCTATACAAAGGATGGAACTGGATGGTATTATAAAATCACATCCCTAAGGAAACATATCAACCCTTAAAGTATGTTTACATAGATGAAAAATAATTTTATAAAATAATTATAAGTATGGTTTTAAAACAAGATAAAACATCCTTTTCTTTTATTATCTTTACAAAAATAAAAATTCTCAAAATAATGGGAATAGTATTTTCATTTAAAAATTATATAAATTTGTAAAGTAACCATGATAATGAATAATTATCATGATGGTGGGAAAACATAGTTGATCCAAAAAATTAAAAAAATATTCTTGTATTACTTTTGTGAAAATAAAAAAGTAATTGATATGAAAAAACATTTTAAAATATTCCTTTTGATATTTGTAAATAATGTAAAAGGTAATATAAAATTCATTTATTAAAAATTTGTGTATAGATATAAACTTCTATAAAAGTTTTATAAAAACAAGAATATGTAAGAGAATGATTTCTGAAAAAAATGGATAGAAGGTATTATTTTATTAGAAACATTTTTCGTATTTTTAGTATTTATGTGGTGGGAAAAAGAAAGATTATTTAAAAACTATAGAAATAAAAAGAGAAGAAGAAAATATATGGGGTTTAGAAGATAAAGAAAAAATAATTTCCTATAATGTAATTTGAAACATAAATAATCCTGATAAAAAGTGAAATTGTAACATAATACCTTATATATTTAGAAATCTTACCATAAAAACCTCATGAAATAAATGGCCTTGTATGGATTTGTGAAACCTTATAATTTTCATGAAATGAATCATAAAATAAATTCATTGGAATTACATAAACCACAAAAAATAAAGATGGTTATTAATACCGAACATATCTCAATGAAGAGAATTTGGGATAAGGAATATATTACCAAAAGACAAAGTATGTTTTATACACATTATAACTATATGTATAATAAATTTATATTTACTATTCATATATTCCCAAACCATTTTAATATTTATTTTACCATATATCATCACGTTAAATTTTATAATTACCCATTTATTAAAACTTTTAGTCCTTTCCTCGTTTTCAAGGTAATTGAATCTTAGTCATGTTATTAATATAAAATCTATTTATTATATAAACTTTTAGAGTGATATATTTAAGGTGATGATGAAAAATAAATTACATCACATTGTGGAGGCAATATTCCATATGTACACACAATTAATTCTTTAATCAATCAATGAATGTAAAGGAAGGTAGGTAAAATATATATTTTATAATAATTATTATATTATAAATATAAAATATATTAATTAATTCTATCTATATAACTATCTATGAGAGTTAGTTATGAAAAATTTATTACATCACTTTATGAAGGTGGTAATACACACATATTCATGGGAAAACCTTTTCTTTTACATTGGATATAAAGAAGATCGAAAATGGTAGTACCATTAACCGAAAAACATTTTTCATTATTAAATATATTGATATAATTATATTAATATGACTAAAGAATATTTGAATGAGGTGGAATGTCACCCTCGGGTACTCAGAACAAGGTATAGATCCCTTTAAGTATGTCTTTTCATACTTCATGTTGATAAATGTTGAATGAATGAAATTTGGAAGTTGGAGGAATCGGGAGGTTTTTGTATAGCTGATGATAGTCATAAGAAATCCTATATGTATTTAAGTGCCACTGGATAATCAGTGGACTTCCCACCATCTTGTAGATGGATTCCCACAATGAAATTCTCACAACATGTAGCTAGTAGATTTCCAATGGTGTCACTAGGGAAGAAATTCCATAATTTCTTAAGAATAACATTTCCTAAAATGTTTTTAATCCACCTTAATATTAATTTTCAACCCTAAATTTATTACATATGGTTTTATAGGATCCTTCACGGAATTTTTTCTCTCTCCCGCTCTACCTCTTTATTGTTAAAAATATATTTAGGGGACTCCTTCCATGCTTGATACTTCCCTATTTTTACATAGGATTGATTTTATAAAAAACATTTTAATGGATCTAGTGTAAATATAGATAATATACCATGTTTCCATTGGATCAATGTGTTCTATGATCTGATCTCTTCTCTTCCCATTATCGACCATAAAGAGGCAATGTGATTTATTTTTTTCCAAGGTAGTTATATCTATCCCATGGCCTAACCATTGGAATTACTTGTTTTATTTAACACTTTCCTTGGTTTTGATTATGAAATTATTTTTCAAAAATGGAATTGATCTTTAAGGGTTATATTATGTTTTTAAAAAGGATGTTTTTATTGAAATTGTTTGAGATATGTTATGTGTTTGTTTCATTTCTTAAAATATGCTTTAAAAAAGTTAAATGGTTTTTCAAGAAGAAAAATTCATTTGGATCTCTATAGAAATGTTTTATAATATGTCAGAATGGGTTTGAAATGGATTATGACCTGTAAAAATGTTTTTGAAATTTGGTCTGAGTTTATTCTAGGGAAAATTATTTTAGTTTTCCTTGAATGTAATGCAGTTGTAACATCGTTTTGAAGATACCATGTGGTATGGTGACAAACTAGAAAAAGACTATCCCTAGTGGAGTTAGCTATCACTATGTAAGGTTATAATGTTTTGATGAAAACCAGGGGTAGCCTTTATAGTGGACCAGGGTATTTGGATAGTATGATTCACATATATCAGCTAGTTCTCCTAGATTTTTAGTGTTTTGGATGTGAATTCCCTCATGTCATTATTTTCACAATTGGTTTATTAGAGATTACATTACATGAATGATCTTTTGATGTGATTATTTTACCACTTATTCGTGTTATATAAATGGTTTCTTCAAAATTGCTAATTTATTTGTTTATTCTAATGAAAATATGATATTTCATACTGCTCTATTTTATTGATTATGGAATTATTTTGAAATGGATGTAATTATTTTGAAAATAAATCCAAATATGATTTATAACTATAAAATGATATATTTTAAATAATTTTAGAAATATGTTTTTAATAATAACCAATGGATTCATGTTGTTAGAAATTGCATAGATTCATGGTGGTATCCTACGAGTAATTTTTCCTCACACCATACCTTTTCTTTTTGGAATTTTTAGCCATACTTTTGAAGGATATAGGTAAAGGGAAGAGCATCTTATAGAGGATACATCTCCTTGATCATGTTTTCTACTAGTGGGATGAGATGGTGGTGACTTATGGTCATGTGTATATGGACTCAAGGGTTGTTTTAGGTTCCTTGTTATTGATGGTCTTATAGTTATGTTTGAGACCTTGTTGTCAATATTTTGGATGTTACATTTTTGTTATTTTTTACATATTATATGATTTTTTATATGCTATTTTAATATATTGGTTTCTTTTATATATTTTTTTTAAGGTGAAATAATTTAAATCCACTCTTATATATTACCATGATAATTTTTGCAGGCCCATGGTGATTAGTAATGTGCTTCAAGAATTATTTTGGGTAAGTTCAAGTGATGTTATGGTTTTACATAGATTTTTTTATTATAAATTTGTATCAGGGCCTTGGGTTTTTTAAATCCTTTTCTCATGCCTATGTATCACCTTGTTGCGTTTTGGGTTTCCAATATATTAAAGATAATAATTTAAAAACTCAAGAGGTATTTTGTGGGTATGCTTGAACATCTCACTTTCCTGACAAGCCTCAAGTTACAATGGAAATATGAAGGTTATCCAATTTTATCTTATAAGGTTTTAACCCATTTTCATTAGTTCTTTGAATTTAGTTTATGTTAAGTGAAATTAATTTCTATTTTTATGTTTTTTATTGTTAAATATTTATATTATGGATCTTCCAAGAAGATTACTTAGTATTTCTAGAGATGAGGATGCAATGTTAGCCCCATTGGAGAACCCTCCAATTGATCTGGTTCTGGTGGAAACTATCATTTTTAAAATCCAATCTATGGGAAAAATTTCCAATGTTGAACATTAATGTAAGGTGGAATATTATTTAGAGTTAACAATGTAGTACCCAATAATATTTCATGGTGATAAGTTCGAACAAGATACCGAGGAATGGATTCAAAGGATTGAGAGAATTCTTTATTTTCTCCAAAATCTAAATGACTCTAAGGTTGGATTCACTAGTTTTATGATCGAAGGGAAAAGTAGGAGGTGGTGGGAATATATCATGCAAGACAAGTATCATGAAGATAACACATAGAATACATTCAAGAAGTACATCAAATAAAAACTTCATCCTAAAACATTGATGTAATTGAAGGAATGGGAGTATGTTACTTTAGAGCAGAGAGATCATTT
Organism: Viscum album; assembly: GCA_963277665.1. Classification (NCBI taxonomy): domain Eukaryota; kingdom Viridiplantae; phylum Streptophyta; class Magnoliopsida; order Santalales; family Viscaceae; genus Viscum; species Viscum album. The sequence goes on along the minus strand of OY728135.1, from coordinate 863,273,515 downwards.
GATCATGGAGTATGCTACTCGGTTTCCCGAGTTGGTGTACTTGTCTCTAGAGCGTGATTCCAAGAAATATCTCAAGTTGTGGTTGTTTGAAATTGTGTTAAGGGTATATATCTTAACTATGTAGATTATTATGTTCCTACCCACTTATGAAGAGTTTATTGATAAGAAATCTATGTGAGATGCAGACATATTTGGTTAGACGTGGCTCTTTAGAGCATCAATGATAGTGAGAGGTAGACATCTTTCACTTCCTAGTTTGTAAATGAAGTAGGATGACCAATAAAAAATTGGAAGGGGGAGTAAGTAATGTAAATAAAATAAAATTCATGTTTTTATTACCAGTGTGGGAAAAGGTACACCTTAAACCTTATTTTCAAGCTGCACCTAGAGTGGTCACACTTGTGGTAAATTTGTCCGTCTTCAATTTTTTTGTGAGAGAACATCTCGGAGTAGTGGAGTATGACCCACATTAACCAAGGGAACTCTATTTATATATGATATAGCTGAAGGGATGAAATCTAATCCTTATTCTAATGGTGATACTCAGATAAAAATGAAGGTTCGGTATGAGGTTAGATGTTTGAATGTTGGTGAGAATGTACCATAGGTGATGGAAGTAGGATCACCTACCATAAGAGGTATGGTGTTTATTTCATATTCTATGGATAAGGATTTTTTTGATATAGGTGTAACTCGTTTTTTTATCATATAATCTTATCTTTATAATGGACTCGAATTTGGAGCTCATGTCTTAATTTATGACTCCTTCCACTCCTTTTGTCTATAATTCTAAGAATTAATTTAAATGTATCATGTATCAGGTGATGATTTTTGACTTCAAGACCATGTGAAACATTATATTTCATAAACATGACATATTCTACCTTATAATTAACATAGATAGTATAGTTATTTATAAATCTCAATTCAATTTTTATTATTGTTGGTTCCAATTTTACTCTCTTAGTGGAGTCACTCATGCCTTCTAGGGTGAGTAGGGTCTATGATAGGGAAGAGTGGGTCTCATTGTTCCTACTGCTAAGTTGGAATATTTCAAGTTATCAGAGTTTTTTCATGATTCTATTTATCCACATCTTAATTTCCCTCTTCCTGTGGCGTTTTTTGAGTATCCTGACATTTTTCTAGATGATTATTTTGGGTTAATACCCCATAAGGAAGTTATGTTTCTATAGAAATACTTTTGGGGAAGTGACACATTTTTGTACCTTTTTACCACATAAAACTCACTAAATTATAAAAATTAATGGCTCATCTTGAGGATCTTGTAGATAAAGTATTTATTCATCTAATTGTTTCACTTTGGGAATTTCCAATTCTCTTTGCAATGAAATTGGATGGGAATCTTTTTCCTTATGATGATTACTGAAAACACAATGAGGTGACTATAAAGAAAAAATATCCCTTACCTGAAATCAATTTCCTTGTTCATCATCTTAAGGAGGCTCGATGGTTTATAAAGATTGATCTGATATCAGGGTACCATCATTAAATGGTCTAGAAGGATGATATTCCTAATATGGAATTCATGAGTAGGTATATGCACTTTGATTATTTGGTTAGGCCATTTGGACTTAGTAACAATCCTATGGTGTTTATGGAATTAATGAATTGAATATTTCATTAGTTCTTGGATTACTTTGTGGTTGCATTTATGGATGGTATTCTTATTTATTCTTGTTCAAAGCAGGATAATGATGAGTATCTAAATATCATTATTGGAATCCTAAGAGAAAATCACCTATATATAAATTTATCTAAATATCAGTTTTGGATTAAATAGGTGAAATATAAGGTTCATGAAATTTATAATATGGTTGTCTCAATGTAACATGATAAGGTTTAGGAGATGTTGTCTTGGTAGTGTCCTATGAACATTTATAAGATCTGAAGTTTCTTGGATTTTCTAGTTATTAGATGTGATTTTTTTGGGATGTCTGTAATCTTGGATCCCTTATGAATGACTTAACCCATGATTGTATAAATATTTCTTTGTGTGGGTAGTGACAGTGTTATTTTGGGGAGAGTAATATGATATTGAATTCAACTCTACTCTTCATTATTCTTGAGTGATTTCTTATTACGATTTTTACTATTATGTCTCAATTTGGGGTTTGGGTTGTACTCTGATTCAGGGGGGACATGTTGTATTTTATGGCTTACATCAGTTATTCCCTCATGAGATTAATGATCCCAGTCAAGATCATGATTTGGAATTAGTGATAAATTCACTTAAGACTTGGAACCACTACCTCTACAAGTACCAGTTTATGATGTATTCACACCTTAAGATTCTAAAGAATATTTTCACTCATATGGATCTCAACTTATAATAGATACTTTGGTTGGAGTATCTATAGAACTGTTATTTTAATATTTATTACACCTATAATAAATGGAATGTGGTCATAAAAACTTTCATCATTAAATTACTAACTAATATTGAGAAATAATTAGTGGGGGGTTGGTTTTTGATGTGCTTGTTCACCAGGATTCACTTGGAAGAAAAGATATATTAAGAGAGGTATTCTTAGCTTGTAATCAACATGGATAACTCATGAATGATCATATTATAATTGAATAGGATGAGTATACAGAGTGTCATCATTTAAGTTGGGATATTTATAGTGGGGAGACCTCAGTTGAGTAGTATCATTCCCCTAATAGAGTTTTACTCTTTTTTGAAAGATGGTTGTTCTATTGGGATTAAAGTTGGATTTTATAGATAGTAGACACTGATTGAGTTGGTATTTTCACCTTGTAGCTTCCAATATGACCCATGATTTGAGACACTATTTCTGGTGGGTGGGTATGAGGCCTTTAATTATGGGTTTTGTATCTCAGTGCCTCACACGTTATAAAATCAAGTTGAAACATTAGATAACTTCAGGGTTCTTTCAACCATTACCCATTATTGTGGGAGAATTGGATGAGATAGCCATGGAATTTTTGTTTGGGTTTCCTATAACACCAAGTGTAAATGATTTAATATGGGTTACTATAGATCAACTCAAAAAATAAGTTCATTTTCTACCTATAAAATAATTCATAAAGGTAGAGGAAATTGGGTACTGGTATGTACAACAGGTTTTTAGATGTTGTGCCATAAACTATCATTTTTAATAGATACCATCACTTTATATCCCAATTTTGTAGTGGATTAAAGATAGTGATGTGTACTTAGTTGAAATTTAACATGGATTATCATCCATAGAAAATTGGCTAGACTAAATGAGCCATTCTGATTCTTGAGGACATGTTCCGGGAATGTGTGATTGACTTAAGTGGATATTTAAAGAAACATAAACCTTAGTATAGTTTTCCTATAAAAATATTTATTAGTATTCAATTTTGATGGTGCTATTTGAGGTGTTTTATGGGAGGCCATTCATGTCACCTCTTTGTTGGCTAGAGGTTAGAGAACATTCCTTGGTTGAAATAATTATCACCGAAGAGATAGTGAATATTGTGAATTTGATCTAGAAGAGGTGATAAATAGCTCAGAGTCACCAAAAATATTATTTCGATCAGTGTCATTGTCTTTCGGGCATTGAGGTTGGTGATCTGGTTTTTCTCAGAGTTTCACCTCAGTTGGGACATAGGCACTTAGGGAATAAGAGTAAGTTTAAACCTCATTATGTTAGTCTATTCAATATTGTGAAATTTCATGGGAAGGTGTATTAATTTTTAGAGTTAACTTATCATTTTACATATAATCATGATGTGCTTCATGTTTCCCAGCTGAGGTAGTATCAACTGAACTCATCTGATATGCTTGAGTAGGAGGATGTTTTTATTAAACCTCACACATCATCGATTGAAAGACTTGTTCATATAGTAGACTAATGGGATAAGGTGTTGGATGTTAATATGATCCAATTATTTTGAGTAATATGGTGATTTGGTAGGTATATTCTTAAGACATGCAAGCGTGAAAACTTATTGTTGCATCAATGGCCTTATCTTTAATTAGGTCATTGATATTTTTCCTTTTAGAAATATAAATATTTTATGGTGGGGATAACTATAACACCTTGATATGAATAACTATGCATGGATCCATTTATGTCATTTTATTTTCATACTTCTAGTTTCTCATAGTTTGAAAGAAGTAAATTCAGCGTTTTTTCGGAAAAAAGGTGTCCAATGGCTAGCTCGTGGAGGGAATCGGCTAAATGATGCTAGCTGGTAGAAATATTGTATATAACTAGGTTCTAAAAGATACCTTGTGTAGTACCACTAGCCTACCGGTAGAGTATTATAGCTACTGGATCACTTCTTGTAGCCACCAGCACAGAGGTGTTGTTGTTGGTAACAAATTTTAGAAAGGTCCTAAGAGTTATTTTGGCTTGAAATGTTCTTTTAATCTCCCTTAATTTGACTTTATAATCCTAAATCAGTTTATTATGATTTTATAATACCCTTTAGAACATTTTGGCTCTCTCTCCTTCATTTTATATTCATTTTCTATATTGGAGGCTTGAATCTTCATTCATCAAAATCAAAGTAGAGAACTCCTTATAATCTGTTATCTTCCCTCTTTCTTCATGTGATTGATGTCTTTAAATACAAGATTTTTGGATCTAGAATATACATAGATAATTGACTATATTTACATTGTATCTGTTTGTTTTAGGATATGAACTCTTCTTATCACATCACTATTCATAAATATGAAATGTTGTTTCATCATTTCTAAGGTAAGTGGCTGTATACCATGGTTTAACCCTTGGAATTCCTTATGTTCTTTGGTTCTTTCCTTTAGTTTTTATAATAAAATTATTTGTCAAAAAATGTAATTGATCATTGAGGTATATCATATGTTTTCAAAAACGGGGGATTCATGGAAACCTTTTGAGATATATTATGTGTTTTTTTAATTTCCTAAATTATTTTTTAAAAAGGAAAATGGGTTTTCAATCCAGAAAAGTGGTGCAGATCACTATAGAAAAGTTTTATAAATATGGGGGAATGGATTTGAAATAGATTATGCCTTTGAAAAATGTTTTTGAAACTTGTTTTTGTATTATTCCGTGGAAATTATTTATGAAACATTGTTATTGTTTTCAATGAATTTTATAAAGATGTAATATCACACATGGGAGACCTTGGGGATTAAGAAAAAACTACAAAAATACTATCTCCACTAGATTAAGATATCACTAGGGGATTTACTCTTGATGAATAGTGAATAGGGGTATCCTTTCTGAAGGATTGATGTTCTTAGATTATAAGATTCATGTATTTAGTCTAGTTTTTCTTTGAGAATCATAGAAGTTTTGTTGTTTATTCCCTCATGTCATACATTTCCCAATTGGTTTCTTTGATATTAAATTACGTTCATGATCTTTTGATATGGTTATTGTTCACTAGTTCATGTTATATAATTTGATTCTTGAAAATTATTTATTTATCTATTTATTTATTAAAAATCTAATATGTCATATCTCTTTATCTTATTAGTTTTGGAATTATTTTAAAGAGATGTTATGATTTTTAAAATAAATGTAAAGGTTGATTTATAAATGGAAAATTATTTCTTTGGATGAATTTATGAAATATATTTTAAATAAAAACTAATGGATTCTCATTGTTAGACATTTTATAGATTCATATTGGTATCATACAAGGAATTTTTTCTCACACCCTAGTTTTTCCATTGGGATTTGTATCCTTGGTTTTGTAGGATATAGGTAAAGGGAAGAGTGCCATGTAGGGGATGACTCCACTTTATCATGACTCCTACTAATGTAACAGGCTATACGTATCCTATGGTCACATAGAGATAGACCCTTGGGTTATTTTAGGTTCCATATTTTCTATTGTACTCTTTTTATGTTTTTGACCTAATTGTACATATATTCGAAATTACCTTTTGGTTTTTGTTGAAATATGATATGTTCTATTTATCCTGTTTTTACTCAGTTTTTTTCTTTTATATCATATATTTTTTTAGGATTAAATCATTCCCAAATTATCTTATATGATTCCATGGTTCTTAACATTATCCCACGGTGATAGGGAATGCGCTTTGAGCCTTATGGCTCATCAATTCAGGTGAATTTATGTGTTTACCTCGGTTGTTCTATTACATAGAAGAAGAAATAATCTTGAAAGAACATAGTTAAGACAATTACTTCGTCTTTGGTTATCCAACTTCGGATTATAATATAAAAATTCTTAGGATGTTATTTCAATATGACTAGAACCTTGAAAACATGGGGTGGAGATTTGGGAATTTATTTGGATATATCTTTTTTAAACTATGGTGATCAAGTTGTGTAGATAAGTGAAAAGAGGTGGTTCCCTTTATAATTTAGGGGATTAACACCTTTTTAAATAGTCTTAACATTAAAACAAAAGTATATTTCATTGGATAATGGAAATAAATAGAAAATTTTTCAATGATAGTATAATTTATGGTTGAAATTCATTAAACCAATTAGATTTAGACAATTTTTAATGATATTTTATTCCTTGGATCATAGTTTAACCCCCTATTATCCCTTTTAACCCATACCAAGGTAATAATATTTTTACCATCATAACTATTAATTATAAATAAAAATTAAGTTGATTGTATTACCAAATATTTATTATACTAATTCTAAACATGTAATATATTTTACAATATTCTATTCATATAGGTAGTGAAAATTAGTTCTAATATCAACAAAAAATGTGTAAAAACCATTTTTATAAAAAATGAGTCATTAAGAATAAAAATGATTTTATTCTTATTCCTTTACAATTTACCACCAATAGAAGAATTTTATTTTAATTTATTGAATATATCATCTAAAAATTTCATTCTATACATTGCAAACAATAAAGCAATGTGATTACTTTTTTATTTCAACATTTGATGGATTTCTATAAGGAATGATTTAATGAAGGAATATGATATTTATAATATGGTTATTATTCTAGAATTTAATCCTTAATCTACTTAATTTCATTTTCAATTTTTAGGAAAATTAAAATTAATCACATGTGTACATACAGATTACCATAACCATGAAAAGATACATTTCATTTTTATAATATCCTTACATTGATGATTCTAAAAGTATATTCAATTAAAAATAATAATATTTGTACCATTTTTATTATTTTTCTTCAAGAAAACAATAACCATGGTCTATATACAAGAACCACGAAAACAAAAAAAAATATGAGAAACGAAAGTTGTAAACCTATAAAATAATTTGTTTTAGAAGTTATTTATAAGTAAATGGGTTAAAAGAATACATGAATAAATTATATATATATATATATATATATATATTTAATAGTGGTGAATAATAAATATAAATTTATTATACTGGATTTTGGATCATGTTTGACCATTCAGGAATCCATGGTAAGGGTTTATTCTATAATTTCAATTTTCAGAATTGTTTATGGAAAAATTCTAATTAGAAGAATTATATGATATTTATCCCATTAAATATATATATTTAATTATAATATTTTTTCTATAGAATGAAATTATTCATTCCATTTTAATTCTTTTTTTCACTCATAAACAATGAAAAAATGTTTAATAGGAAAGCTAACATTATTTCCCTTTTTTTCCATAAATCATTATATTCCATATCAATATTATTTATTTTCCATAAACTATATTATATTATATATATCAATTATTTATTAAGGTGGGATTTAATTAAATTTACTTTTTATTCATTAATTTAAAATAAATAATTTTTTATTTTTTCATATAATTATTTTATGATTTTTTAAATTTGGGGAAAACATTTTTTTAAAAAAATTTACTACGTGACCACCTTTCCCCATAATAAATGTTTTTATTAATTATAATTATTACTCTACAATTTTCTATTTTGTTTTTAATAAAATTATATTCCTATTATTCTAATATTTTCCTATATTCTTTTTGAAAATAAAATAATACATTTTTATGTTTTCACAGTGAATTTATAATGTATTTATAAATATTTTTCAATCAATGTCTTTATAGTTCAATTATTATAATGCTTCACTGGGAATATAATCTAATAATTCGATCCATCTTATTTTTATATATGTCTTCTAATCATGTTCTATATATTAAATAAGGAATCATAGATATTTTGTATACAAATATTCAATTATGGATTTTTATGTCAATTATATATTTTATTACTTTTTAACTCTTTTAATATGATGAATGCATAAGAATTATTACGTGATGAGTGGGAAATGATATTAGATATCTTCTAGATGAATCAATATGTCTCATGAGGAAAACTATATTTTGTATCTATTATATGTTACTTATTTATGAACGATTTCCTTCAATGGGGCCTTGCTAATGAGATTATGATGTATAGAATGATGGATTCTATATTTTTTAAACCAATTGTTGATATCCACGTGATTATTTGTGTTACTATTTCATCCATGGATATATTACCCTTTTATGATATTAGTTTCCTAGGATATTTTATTTTATTATCTCTTCCATATTATTTATTACCTTTTTATTATAAAAAAGACTTTTGTCTATAAATCCTTTACTATGATTATAATATCACATATTATTATGTTATCTATTACTTGTGGTACATGGAAGTTAACACTGAATTAAAGGATATACATGAATAAATAATAATGTTATCTAATGAATTTAATATTTATTCCATGTTTTCAAATGTAATGTCAGAATGATATATGTATCTCATCTCTAAAGACATTTAAATATTTTGTCTCATGATATGTGGAATCTTGTATCTTATTCCAATTTATCAATGTAACTATCGAACCTAGGCTAGAATATTCAGGGTTGTTAAATAAGAAACAAATACAAGTACTTATTGAAGCTTCCAAATAAATTGGTTGATTAATTCATTGTTGGGTGAATGTTGTTATGGGTGATATGAAAGGATTTTGGTTAACCCTGAATAATATAAAGATTTTGAATAGGATCATCATAATATATTCATCAATATACATAGAAAAAGTAATTATACTCAATTTTAATGATCCAAATAATTCCACATTGGATAATTTTCACAACACTCTCATTGTATATGAATTGAGGAGCTATGAAAATAAGTCCTTGGAAAATAAGAACTATTAAGAATTGGTGTTCAAGGTAATGAAATAACTAACATTAGATGATTATCCCAATGATAGTGAATTTTATGATATTATTTATTTAAAATACTTAAATATAATGTGATGAAAAATAAAATTCAAAGAAAATCTTCCACAATCTTATTATGGATGTGGAAAAGTTGGTCACCACATTGTAATGTGTTCCCAAAAGTTATGATGTGATGATTATTATGAATCATTTACATATAATTAATTAAATTATTTTAATGTTGTGATGTATCAAAAAAATCTTCAATTCATTCATAATAATATGTTACCTTGAAAAAAACCGAAGTGGGTGCAATTTAGGATTCGAAATACCTAAACAAAACAATTATTTTGATTCTTATTGATAGAAAAAAACATAGTATAGTAATATTTTAGATATTTAATTTTTGGAATGAGTAGACCTTATGGTTAAAAAATAATATATTAATAAATAAATTGATTTTTTAGTATCCAAAACAATGGAAGAAAATGTAGTAGTCTATGATTCTAAAAGTTTTACACAGTAGTAAGAAGAATATAAATACTAGTTAAAGTTATCAATTAAATTCATAAATATAGAAGACATATAAAAATTAATTAAGTGGTTAATATTAATCTCAAAATAGAGAAGTACCCAAAATTATTTATGTCTTTTCTAATTTATTGAAAGATCACATTAAAAAGACAATGGTGCCTGAAGTAAAATTCATAGAGATGCAAAAAAAACTCAAATGTTTCAAGATACATTTAAATCATAGTATGACATCAACAATTTTTAGAGTAATATATACCGAATATGTTTTGGTGGGATATGAATATACAACTATAATATTTAATATTTATCCATAAATACTTTTTTTATAGAAAATGAAAATTTTTTGTGACTAATTCAAGACCAAAATCACTTACTCCCGAGAAGAAGATTGATTCTGGTTTCAAAAAATGATCAATAAGGAAAAAGGTAGACTAGAAATTACATATAATAATACTCCATGAAATAAATTATATTTCTATTGAAATATGGTACATTATCAGTATGTATATTCCATATAAAAACTATATGACGAGGTGCAAGAGTAATAAAAACTATTGAGTAAAAATTATTAATATTGATATTTTTTAATGGATGTTATTTTTAAGGTGAAGGATTTTGAATGAATTTCATAAAACTATCATCAAGGGTATAATGATATGTTTCAAATGAGGCCTAAAAAGGGAAATAACCTTTTTTGTTGAACTATCAAATGGGATGAAAATGAAAAAAAAAGTATAGCACAACAGGATGAGGTTTATCCAATATAGTCTCATGTTGAATAATCATATTCACAATCGAAAGAGGTAAGGTATTGAAAATGGATCAAAGGTGGAATAGATTATAAGGTTACTATTGCAGATATTTCATTGAGTGGAATATATATATAGATACCATATTCTTTTATACATATGATTTCATGATTTATATTATAATTATCCATTAAATAAAATCCAAGGATCATAAACTATATATTTTATTTAAGATTTGGTATGTGAAATTAAATACATGAAATTAAAATAAAACATCAATTTAATAATCTTCTATAATGATATCATAACTCACATTGAGCTCCTATATAATCATTTGATATCCAAGGTTATATTTTGATCAATGGATGAGCTAAAAAGTATAGTAAGGGATTAAACATGGGAATGAATCATAGCAAAGAAGTTAAAAAGTCATAACATGACCACATAAAAGGAATCGATCATGGGAAAACATATGTAATCATAAAATATAGAACATGGAATCATAATAACATTTAATTATTGGAATGTGTATGCAATATTCAACATAAAATAAGCATAATCCACGGTTAACTACAAATACTATATCACATAGTGGAAAAAGTACCATAAATGAATATGTTTGTTCATTAATCTCATACATGGCTCCTCAATAAGAAAAAAATTACCCAATTAATTAGATATAAATCTTGGTGAACCCCTCAAAATATGTTCATGAATATGTGTGCTAGATAAATAATCAATCATGTTGTATAAACATTATGGTTACCCATGGAAATAAATGGGTATCATAATCATGTCATAATGTATAACAAAATGGTGTGTCAGAATAGTGTCCATGAAAGTATGGATTTCAATAATAATAAGAAATTAATAAGTTATTAAAGTTATATATAATGATAAATAATTCCCATATAATGTGAATAAATTTAAACATAGTGTTTAAAAAACATTTTAAATGAGACTAATACGGTTTAAGGGAAAATAATAAAGATCGTTTAAATAGGATGAAGGTATAATTGATTTTTTAAAAATAGAAATAAACTAAGATATATCATTATACCATTAGTGATTTTAAAAAAATATTTGTTTACTAAAATAATAAATTTAGTTTACTTTAAAATGTATAAGAAACAGAGTAAATCCCTTTAATAGGGTTTGCTTATTGAGAGGAATTGAAAAGGGAACCTTAAAAAATTTAATTCCCAAAAAAAAGAATTAATTTAGATATATAATTATTTTTTGGTACCTAAAAACTGAATATAGTATAATTATATAATAATAATTAAGACATAAATTTGGGAAAAGAGAGAGTAAGTGTAACCCAAAGGTAATTTGTAGATACAGCAAGATCACTTACATTATGTCTGAAAGCATTCTACACTTGTAATTATTTTCCCAAGATAATAAAATTGGATTATTTAATATCATAATTAATAACTCCTTGTGCATTAATTTGATTAATTAAATTTTTTTGTGCTTTTATAGGCATTTTAATGATTGATAATGCTAAATTATGTTGTTTTGGGAGTGTTCATTTCACAGTGTTATGATTGGTTAACATTTGTTTAATTAGAGATGTTCTTATTGAATGGGAATATAGCTACATTATTTAAGTGGAATGGTATTATATAACTCCAAAAAGATTAAATTATTCCATGTACTATTATGTTTTCTCACATAGGGATTATTAATGTGATAAAACCTTAATGATAAATGTTTTGTCTATATTGGCAGTGTTTGTATCACTATGATCTTGTCTAGTTTTGTTACTAAATATTATGAATGTATATCATCTACATAACATTAAAAATGTTACAATATACATATTAAAATATTTTGAACCATAATAATATTATTATGACCTTACTTTAAGGAGGTAATGAAAAATGAAAACCCATTATCCATGTTGACGGTTAATCGCCAAATCTAGAGAAAACATTACATTGATTGGATAAGAGGAGATGATAAAAGAGGTGTAAAGAAGTTATTAATAAAATATATAATAAATTTATATACATGATACTAGATTAATTATTTTCTTAGGATTAACGAGTTTAGGATAATGTAGATGAATAAATTTAAGAGAGGTGGTTTGAGAATGTTACATCTTTAATATCACCTCCTCGAAGGTTCAAATTTGTTGTTTGCATTTGGTCTTTTTTTAGAAGAACAATAAATGGACAAGATTATAGTTGTTAGGATAGTGTTTGGAAGATATGATAAATGATTAATGGATTTGATGTTTGGAGGAGTATGGGTTATAAGGGGTGGTATTTATAAGAAAGGAGAGGGGTTTTTTTGCAAATTTCTCAACATATTAAATTAAAATAAATTGTCATTCAATTCAAATACCACCAAATTAATATGTATTAGATTATAAGATAGTACGTGGTTGTGATATAATCAACCAGTAAAATTTAGATGTGATTTGGTTTTATTTTAATCTTTATCATTTTGATTACCCCTTAATTAACCCATTTTAGTTTTAATGATGTTAACTATTTTTTATATTAAAATGTTATAATTATTAATTATAATGTGTAATTAGACCATAAATGTCCATTTGGTGAAATTTTATATCATATAATAATTAAATTTTTTTAAAATTAATTTATTTTTATTTTTAAATAGTTTAATAAAATATTAATCACATTAAATATCATTATTGTAAGTTTTTATAATATTCACTACTTTTACATATAAAAATATCTATTCAAAATGATAACATCAAGTAAAAATATTTAATAATACCCTAATATGTCATAGGAACCTATAAAATTCATTGATCACCTTATTTCGTTAATCTATATTTGTTTTAATATTTTTAATATCATTTGTATGACTTTTCCATTAATAAAACTTATTAATGCATTAGTGTTGTGTTACAATTTAAATAAATTATTTCATCCCTAAAAATATAAATAAATTAACTTGACTTATATATTAATATTTTATTTATAAAAATTATTTATATTCAATCATACCATAAGTTTAACCACATATTAAAATTATTATACTTATTAAAAATAATAGTGTGACATTTTGTCACTTTAAATGATTTTATTTATATCTATGTAATTTTCATGAAATAGTTTCCATTAAATGATTTAATATAAAAACATATCTATTAATGAATTGATTCAATTCATCCAATATTATTTGGGAAATTTTATGGAAAATTTTATATACTTATAATACAGTTTTTACCTTGAATTACCAGATTTACCGTTAACCGGAGTAATAAAAATTTACCAAGATTTTAAATAATATTGATCAAAAAATAGAAGATATGTATTTATTAAATTTATACCTCATAATTAAAAATATTAAGATGATTTTTCTAAATTCAAATCATAGATTTTGCAGAATATAATAAAATTTAAATTGGAAAATTGCAATGAAAAATAATTTTTCCAGAAAATAGTCATTATAAAATATAATTTATTTATAATTTATTGAAGTATTAAATAAATTTCAAAAAACATATTTGTTTTATTTTAAATAAATTTGAACTAGTTTAAATTTATAACTATTTAAAAACAAAAATATAATAGTTAAAACGTTAAAAACAATATATTGTTTTCAATAAATCATAATATTTTTCACTATTAAAACAGGTGAAACTTATTAGAAAAATAAATAAAATCTACCCTAAGATAATTTTTTATTTTAGATTTATAAATTGATTTTTATTTTTACAATTAGAATATATAAATGTGTAAATATTTATTTTTCAAATAAGTTTTCCATTAAAAAATTTCAATGATTATTTTTCAAAAATACAGATTTTTATGCGTAAAATTGAATTTATTATTATATCATATCTAGAAAATGTGTAAGATGAATGTTAGACATTATATTTAATATATTATATATATAATTAATATAATCCAAAACGTATTGTTTTTTTATTTTATTAGTTTAAAACACACATGTGTGCATTAAAATTGTTATTCAAAAAAAATTCTTTTTATTTTCAAAAGGGTTGTATTTTCATTTATAATTAATAAATGACCAAAAAATTCATTTTAAATACTTGTTTGAAAAAAAAATTAATAATTTAGTTAATATTTTTCATACCCATCATTCTAGAGGGTATGTTATAATGATAACATTTATATAATATTATTTATTTGTTTATATGAACTCAATATCCTATGAAACACAATCTAATGAAGAAATGAAATTTTAAATGTGTAATATTTCATAAAATATTAGAGTGTAATATTATTCCCCTTTATGAAATTTCTCCCTCAGTTTTTTGATATAATAATGTGAAAACATGTAAGGGTACTTCTATTTCATCACTTCCTCTAGTTCTCATTTTGACTCTTCGTATTTGTGGTTCTTTTATAGTACATTAACGAGGTGACATTTATTTTTGTGTAGATCTTTATTTATATCATCTAGGATCTCAATAGGATGATCCTTATAAGAGATATCATTTTCCTATTTCACCACCTGTTTATTCATTACATGTGATGGATTAGGTAAGTACTTCTTCAAAAGTTATATGTGGAACATGTCATGAACACGATCCATACTTCATGAAAGTGCATTATGATAGGTCTCTTCCCTTATGTGATCAATTTTATCAAAGGGGAAGATGTACCTTAGTCTAAGATTCCGTTTGTTTACAAAATATATGACCTTATTCTATGGTGATATTCAATGGAAAACAATATATCCAACTATGAACTCCATGTCCCTTCGATAGTTTTTAACGTAGTAATTTTTCTGTCTATGAGAAGATTTTATATGTTGTGTGGTGGATTGAACCTTTTTTATCTATTGAATATGATCATATCCATGTATATATTATTCCGAATATTCATCCCAACATGTTTGAGGCTTCTATAATATAGTTTCATATCATTTAACATTAATATTCGAGTGGAATTTATATTAGATTATACCACAACCAATGGGAGATGTTGATCTCATCCACCTTAGAATTCCATAAAGTAGGATCTTAGAATTCCCTCGATCATTTTATTATTCCTCTCAAAGTAGTCATCAGTGTGTGGGTGATAGGTTATTCTATGTTTCAATTTAGTATTCAGTTAATTTTGAAGACTTATCAAGAATTTTGATGTGAACCTTAGGTCATGATTGGAGATGATCAATTGTGGAACCCCATATATCCTCACCAGTCCCTTCACATATATCATTCTATTTTTCCATGTGGAAATATTCCTAAATACAAATAAAGTGGGGTTATGGTGAGTCTATCCAATATAACTCATATTTTATTAATTATTTTGGATGTCTTTAGGAGACCAGTGAAAAAATATGTAGTGACATTATCCCATTTCCATATGGGTATAGGAAATTGTTTAATCATCCATTTACACATTCTTCGGTATGTTTTTACATTAGTACATATTAATAATTGTGATATATACTCTGGAATATCCTTATTCATGTTGCCTAAATAGAAATTCTCTCAAATATCATGGAACATCTTGGTTCTACCAGGATGGATATAGAAAGCCGAGATATTTGAATTTTACAATATCTCTTTCATTATCTTAGGTGATAAAGGAGACCAAAACTTCATTCTAACTCAAATCACACTATAATCATTGTGGTGTAAATCTTGTATCTTACCTTATATTAGTACTTTCACCTTCTTTTATATATCTAGATCATCCCTTTATTTCTCCATATTCTTCTCTTTGATTGATTATTGAGTAATAATTTGGGAAAGGTATGATATATTATCTACCACTATGATTTCAAAATACATCCTTTGAATATCCATGAATGCATGAATTTTCTAAATTTTGATCATCGATAGAGTATTAGGTTCTTTTCTACTCAAAGCATCATCTAACATGGTCTACTTTTTAGAAGGATATGAATAGTTTTATCATAGTCCTTGATTAGATATGACAATAATATTTTATGATGATTAATGGACTACTATGTTAAAAAATATTTGAGTCTCATGGGATTAGTATATATCAAATGCTTCTCCCCATAGAGATAATGCAATCATATTTTCGCCCCAATGATCACAACTGCCAACTCCAGATCCTGTGTGGGATTGTTTGGATAATGAAATTTGAACTATATTGAGGTGAAGGATATCAATTCATCATTTTCATGAGTACACATCCTAATACCTTATTTTATTCATCATTTTATAGCACAAAGACTTCCACACTAGAAGGTAGTGTTTGTATTATTTCCTTGATATTCATTTTTTTAACTCTTTGGGATTGTCTCCCATTCACTAGTCCAGAAAAATAGTACCCCCTTCCTATTTATCTTTATTAGTCGGTTCTAAATTCATGAAAATTTCATCAAAAATATTTTTCTATACATATATTGACCAAGGAAACTATTTATCTCTGTTACAAAAGATGGTTTGGGATACTCCTCAATTTTCATTATCATAGAAGGGTCTATGAATATCACTTTAAGGGTGACAAATTTTCCCAAGAATGATATTACCTCAATCTAGATCTCAAAATTACTATACATTTTATATAGTTTCTCCCTTCACAAGGTCTTTATAAGATTCCTAAAAATTCCCTCATTCTCCTCTTTTATTTTGGAGTATATCATAATATCATCTTAAAAGACTACTAAAATTTATATTACTCTCTAACGACACTATTCATTTAGACTATGAATATTGTTAGATAATTATTGGGTTTAAATGTAATCACTATTAACTCATAGTGTCCATACATAATTATAAATTTAGTTTTGGAAATATCTTCCTTCTTCACCTTAAATTGTTAATATCTTGACCAAAGGTCTGCCTTTGAGAAATACATACCCCAGCACAGTTTATTGAATAATTCATCTAAATAAGTAAGTGGTTAATTTCTCTAATCATTGTATTTTTTATCTCATGATAATCAATCCATATCATTATTGATCCATATTTTATGTGGTGATGTGATACTATTATAAAATTATTTATATATAAAAGAGTGGTAAGATCTTGAGTAATATATTATATTTAAAGTCTGATAGTTTACTATTGGTGTAAATTTCATGACTTCATTCTCATGATCCACTTCAGTAGTTATGATTGCATAAACATTATATTTATCCTTTTTCTTCAGTGGTTGTTGATATTGATTGCATCATTAACCCTTGTATTCATGAATTGGTTATAATAATGAACATACGCCATGAAATTATATAATTTGGTGTGTGTATAACACTCAGTTGAGATTTATCTTCATTCATTTTTTTGGTCAACTTCTTCACATCACTTCAGCATTCATGTGCTCAATAACCTTCACTTTTACAGTTAAATAATTTACTTATTCCTTTGAAAAAATTTCACATGTTCTTATTTTAACATTTTTACCGTAATGTAAAATTAATTTTCTTTCCTCCTTAGATCTTATTATTTGAATCTCCATGAAAATCTATTTTTATCTTCTTCTCCCCAAAACCACAAGATAAATGAGAATCTATACTCTCCATTTATAACTTGATATCCCATAAAACAATTTATTCATAAATATTAAGATATCTTATAGCCAATTCATTTTAGATGCATTATTTAAAACCACCAACGAATTAATAAATTTTTATTTCTTGCTCGATGATATAACTATAAGCATACCTTACTTGTATAGTGAAATTTCCCAAATAGATTCCAATGGATTAATTATCATTCTAATTTAGTTCTATGAATTCTCTATCCATTTTAGTATGAAGATTTATAGGAAAATACTTATTAAAAAGATACCTTTTTAAACCCTTCCTATGTCATGGGGTCAATTCCTTCCTCTAGCTTTGTATTATTGAAAAGATTTCACTGTTGATGAGTTGAACCTTCTAAATGATACACATCCAAAACAACATTATCATGGCTCAGGAACTATAGAATGAAAAATATATTTCCAATATCACTAGTCCATTTATTACCTATAGGTGTTTAAGAGGATCCAATAAATGATGGTCAGAATTTCCACATTAATGAATTGATGGTGATTGGTTTCTTCCTTTGAACATTTGGAAGTTCATCATGATTTATGTTACTATTTAAACTTCCCATATCAATATAATATCCCTAATAGGGGGAGAGGATGAATTAGTAATCAATTTATTTTATGAATTACTATCAAATTTAACCCTAAAAACTTATTAGAGTTTCAACCAACTCAAATATATATCAAAACCTCACCTCGTTTATAGATAATATAAATAGATATATTGTCACAAAATATTTATAAGGTTCTGTCTCAAAGAGAGAACCTAGTCCTGCCCATGTTGGTTATAACCCCCAACATAGATTCTCTATTAAAGTATATAGTAATTGGTTATAACCTATAATTAAAAACATCAATAAGTAGTTATACTGTAACATCCCAGGTAAATAAAAAATATTACATTTTCATATTTATTAATATTTGTGAATAAAATATTAATATCTCTTTAAAGGAGATTCTATGTTCGATGGCGTACCCAATACGCAACAACGAGTTTCTTTGAAATCTTACGTTGCGCACTAATAATATAATAATATTATTGTAAATGTTAGTAAACACCTAGCCATTGTAATGGCGGTAATGAGAAGAACTGACTAAAATATTATTATATATGTTTGTTAAATGTTTTTACATTATCCAATAAATGTTAGAGGCTTACAATGCGAATGAATCCAATTTGTTTATTCTAATATTCTTTAAAGGTCGATTAACCGCCTTTTGATGGAGAACCCTTTTTAAATATACTTTTTGTCACTTTGATATGTTATATTTGAAAAAATAAAATCCTTATTTAGAATCGGGACATCAAAATTTACTTTGTGTAAATTTTTGGTATTTTTCCGATAAAGTTCATTTTTTAATGAATAGTGTAAAATGTTGTATTTTAATTCAAAACCACATTTTAATCTAATTTATTTATATGGTTATATTATATTTTTAATTTGTGTCAAAGTGTAATTAAAATATATTTTTACCATTTAATCCATTGTTGGCCATTGGAATTAATTTCACTTTGAAATTGGACATAAACATGTGTCAATCCTTTAATAGATATTGTTTCTTAAAAACACGTTATTAGTTTTGACAGTGGGAATTGATTATAAAATTAATTAATGCAACTTCTATGTTTTGAATTTGGTAAAATTGATATCATTTTTAAATTTGAAATATCAAATATAGATTAGGGTGAATTTTTGGTATTTTTCTGACAAATGTTCATTTTTAATGAATAGTGAAAAATACTCCATTTTAATTCAAAACTGCCTTTTCATCCAATTTATTTATATATTTAGATTTTCATTTTAATTTGTTTTAAGGTGTAATTTAATTATTTTTTTATAATTTAATACAATTTTGGTCATTGTATTTAATTTCACTTTTAAATTGGATGTAAAAACAAATAAATCTTTTGATAGATTTTACTTCTTAAAAACTCGTCTTTGGTTTTGACAACAGGAATTATTTTAAATTAATTAATGAAATTTCTTTTTTTGTAATTTGATAAAATGGATTCCATATTTTTAATCATAATTTCCAAATTATGTAATTAAGACTCTTTAGTTTTTGGACATTATGAATAGTAACGACGTCAATTATCTATTAATTATTGTGATTAATTAGTAATCAGGTAGTTAAGGGTAATAAAATAATATCATAATAATATAAAATAACCCATCCATGTATCTTAATTCTATTTTATGAGTCATGCCCGACCATGGGATTTCTTGTGCCAACTTTGGGACCCCATGGAATCACTTCAGTGTGATAGTGACCTTTTATCATATTATTTTTTTTAAAGAAAGGAAATATAACAAAGGTTTGTATATCCTAAGTAAAAAATAATAATTTCGTTTACATAAATGATATCTTGGACTATAAATAGTAACTTGAATTATAAAAATATTTCCTATATCATGGTAATTTTTTTATAATTTTTAGACATTAAATAAATAAATTTATTTATGACACCATAATGATGCAGAGATTACCTCATTAATAAACGATTTAAATAAAATGAAACGATAATGTAAAATATAATACTTCACTTGTCTAAAACCTATTTTATGGGTGTATTTCGAACCCTTATCACCTTATCCTCAAAATATATCTTAGTGGGACCTTTAAAATCTGAAAATCATTTTAAAATAAAGTAACATTTTATAGCATTCCAAGAGTGCCCCTCCCTCTTATAAAAGGCCCCCACCTCTACCCCCTTACCCACACCTCTAAAGCTTTTGGATAGACAAAACTCTTTTCATTTTGTCTCTCCAAATCCCTCTATTCATCCTAGAATCATTACCTTAGTCAGAAAGCTCTTCAAGAAACCCTTTTAGTTCAAACCAAAGGGAGTTACCCGATTTAAAGGTAATGTCTTCTCTTTTGTTCTTTTGTTTTATTTTGCTTATCCGACTCCTTAAAATATTTTTATTAATTTATTATGTAACAAAACCAGTTTCTTCAATATAATAGTATGTTTTTATGATAATTATTCTAGCTACACTGACACACACCTCCTTCTAATGGTTAAAGTACATACTGTTTCTGTGGGTGGCGAATTACTGCATCACAAAATGATGATTGTTCAATCTTCTTTTAACACCTCTCATGGTTTCTATTAAGATGTAAATGTATTTATATATGATATATATTATGTTTATATTTTCCTTATGATTTCATATTTTTCATTTATGTCATACCTTTATGGTTTCCATAATGGATAAACACGATAATTTCATTTTAGGAAGTGCGGACTACCGCCCCCTCAAAGTGATTTGAATCGTGAATTCCAAATGTGGGACGTATAAAGGATGGAGTTAATGATATTATATATGGTATTATACTGTAATTATAATATAACTATGTATAATTATGTTTTCATTCCATTAAAGTATGGAATAGAAATGAAAGTAGCGTTCATGCGTACGTACGGCTTACCGTCTCCATAAACGGTGCATTTCATTTCTTATCTCCAAATGTTATGTACTATTATAAGTATATATATATATATAATGGATATATATGATATATATTAAATCTAAATGATTAATATCATTCTGGAATTATAATATATATATATATCTCATTTAGTTTTAATTCCATTCATATGACAATGAAATGAAAGTACCGTTCATGCGTACGTACGGTCTACCGTCTCCATGAACAGTGCATTTCATTTTTTTTATATACTAATGATATGTAATAGTATAAAATGAATATATAATTGATATATATGATATTTAAATCATTAATAATATTCTGGAGAAGATGTACTTATAACTACATGGGAAATTCTTTTCAAACAAGTTCATTTTTAACTCATTAACCGAAGAACGACAAAAACGCCTGATATGAACTCACATAATTAACTAATTATTATAAAATTATAATATGTGATATGAATTTAATAATAAACTTTAAATTAGGTCCTTAGGAAATTATTAATTGACCAAAGTTTATTATTCAGGAATATAAAGAAACGAACAAGACAAGTCGGACTTGAGGTAAGGGATCCAACCTCTCTCTTTCTTTTTAAGTACTCTCTTTTATGTAACTTCTTTTAAGATCATATTTATTATGTTAGGGGATGTTCTTATATATTCCTCTTACTTTTATTTTTATGTTTATATCATGAGAGGCCCTAATTGATATCTTCAATCCATTTTTGTATGTTTTAAGTGGCGATGTTAGGCTGCCGAATTTTCGTAAGGGGATATCTTATCTCACTTTTAATTCTGGGAGATTTCCATTGTTCGCCAGTTATGTATTGCATCTGTTGTATTTTTTTTCTTCCATTTGATATATATTATCATTATTCTGTTTATATTCATGGTATTATGTGATTAATATTGTGATTATTATCTTTTGGTCATACGACTCGGTTGATTACAATGAGGTATGGGGTTTTATCTCACTTTTTATTCCCGTGAGATTCATGATATATTTGTAACTATATCCATTGAGTGGTATATGTAAGGACCATGATTCTAATATTTGTGTAATATAATCTCATTTATGGGTATTTACATCATCATTGTTTGGTCCTTCTTTTATGGGGTGTACCTTTCGAAAGTTACCCAAATCGGTAAGGGATTCTTTCACCCTCCTCTTTTTTAAAAGGCTTATTTTTATTATGTCTTTAAATTTACATCTTGTTATGTTGGGATATGTTCTTCTATATCCTTATAGCTATAAATATTATATCCAAGTGATGAGATACCCTTTTCTCTCTCATCAGCTCATTTTCTGAATTTTAAAGTGACGTCATTAGGCTGTCGAATTTCTATAAGGGAACTTCTTAACCCAATTTCAATTCTTTGGGTCAAACCTATAATTCTTGATTATGTCGTACTATTAATATGTTTGGATGAACTCTGATTATTTTACACTTAATATCCTCTTATGCTAGGTGTATTTATATTTTCCACACATAATCACGTAATTGATTTATCCTTAATCTAAGGATACCGACTTTGTAAGGGACTTCGTCTCAATCTCCTTTCATTGAGGTATATTTTTTTTATACACAACTTTATTTTATACGGTGTATAAACCCCTTTTACTTTTACTTTTATTCAAAATGAATCTTTTTGTATGAAGTGTTTTACTAAATGACAAAAGGAATGTTTTGTCTTACGTACGCGGCGGCAATGACTTCTCCAACGCCTTGACCATTATTTGAGTTTCGGCTTCCTCTACAAGACAAAACTTTTTTTAAATGAAAAATAAATACCATGTTTTAATTTTCTTTTATTTTGGTATTGAAAATGGTTTTGATAATGTATTTATTATATCAATGTGTTTTTGATATCTTGTGATTGAAATGTAGAAATGTTATGTTTCCTTTATATATGTTTTATGTGATACAATTATGTTATGGTTCATGGGCATTGTTTATGAAGACGGTTGGTTCCATGATAAAATAAGGGCATTTGAGCCTGAGATAGCTCTCCAATGCATTGGGTAATGAGAAGGGTTTAAATTCAAAGGTTTATCCGAAGAGATTTAGGGAATATACTGTAGTGGGTATTCCAAACGTAACCATGAGGGTTACTCCCTACGTAAGAATGTTATGAATGCCTCAAGTTACCTTTACGTCTTGTGATTTCTATGGGTTATTCATAAATATGATGATTTCAGGAGGTATGTTAAAGTGATTATGTTTTAAGAGTAATGTATGATTTCATTGATTCTTATGTATACATGGTCTAATGTTTTCTTTCCATATTTTTATATCCCTTACTGAGATTTTTATGCTCATCCCAAGTTTTTGAAATGTTTTCCACAAAACTTAAAGGTGAATAGGGTCAAGGATGGGATCAAGGAAAGGCATACTATCTAAAACATGGAACTAGATTTGTTTGTTTTTAAGAGTTTTTATTTTATGAAAAAAAAATGGAAAATGATTAGAAGTGTCTATTTTGTAATCTTGTGAGATGTAATAGTTATGTCCTAATTCTCTAAAACTCTAAACCTAAAAATATCATCAATGTGAATTATTCTTTTAATTAAGGATTATGTAATGTTTTATGGTCGTGTCCTTATAGTTGGTATCGAAGGTCAATTTAGATAACTTTAGAGGTTAGAGTTTTGTTTAAGAATAAGTGACAAGTTTTGTATAACCACAATGGTTAGTATATTAGATGGAGTCATTGTTATTTTTGAGAGTTGGAATGAGTTTGAGATAACTTGGATAAGTATATTTGGTTTTTATCTTCCTCATTAGTACATGATGATTTTATTGATATACTCACATTGACATTTTTGGTTTTAGTAAATGTATGGATCTATCAGGCACCAAAGTGACAAAGCGTATGAAGGAAACTATGGTGGTTCTCTGATTATGAGACTGGATGAAATGGGCGATACAATGAGAAATATCATGGTTATTCTAAACCAACTACCAAGAGTCATAATTAACCACTTGAACCTTGGTGAGTTATCTAATTCATCATGTATGAGAGAACCAAATCAATGTGGAAGTTCAGGTAATAATTATAAAGGTAACCATTAGGGTTTATATGATTCTTACTTATGAGGTAATTATGGGTTACTATACGTTTTGATAGAAAATGAAAGGCATGAGATAAACTTGAGGATAAATTATGTTATGGTTATTTTTTAAGATTTTATCTCTTGTTGGTTAATGTTATAATAATTATGTAGTTTTGGAAAAATAACAACACGTAGACCATGTGACAACCCATCGCATCGAACAAAGCTGCGAGAATCGAGCCCACAACCAAAGCGTGACTGGTATTTATCGCCTACCACTAGACTACATGAAGTCCCTAGTTAGTTTTACTAATTCGTTTTAGTTAGATGATTTTATGAATCAATAGTAAGTTTATTTTGGGTTATCTATGGAAATGAATAACCTATCAGGGAGGATATGTGATTAGGTCAATTACTTTTCAATATGAGACTTTAATAGTAACTGATGTTATTTGGAGATAAATATTAAGATTTACCGTGGAAGACTATGTGATTAAATCTTTTAGAGATTTGGGTTTCAATCTTAGTTTGCATTACTTTGAAGAATTGTATGGACAATTGTTTATTGAATGGTCTTAGTTGAACTTTGGTTAACGTTTAACAAATTTTAGAGATTAAGAATAGCTTTTCTTTTTATAAAGGATTATCCTTTTTGGGGATTATCTGATCTTGTACTAAACTTTTTGGTTTTGTTAAAGGTCCTAAGATATGGGAAATATATAGTTCTCTTTTTTGGATAAGGTGATTCTCTAGAAGTTTATTACAACACTCTTAGTGTGAACAATTCATCCTAAATACTCATCGTTTGGAGGAAATATGAGTTTGTGTTATAAATCTAGTAAAATTTGAAAGTCTACATGACAAGTAAGTATGTATCCTTATGTTTTTAGTTAAGCTCATAAATAAATTCCTCAATAATAATTAACTTAAAAAAAGTTGTCTGTTAACTTTTCCTACTCTGGAATCAAATACTGTTTAACCCATCACAAGTTTGTGATTTTATGGTGGTTAACTTTCTCCTAGACATGTTTTCTATCAGTCTCCATCAGAACTTGATGGTTTGTTTTCCTCCATACCCATGTTTTCATGGAATCCTAGTATGGGTTATCTCAGGTGACCATTGTACTTCTCTTTCTTTTTTTAAAGTGATAGTTTTATTGACTCATTTTCTGATGTGGGGCTTTCAATAAAGTTTCTGATCCCAATTTTAAAATTGTGAGGACGCAATTCCAAAAAGGGGGAAGGATGTAACATCCCAGGTAAATAAAAAATATTACATTTTCATATTTATTAATATTTGTGAATAAAATATTAATATCACTTTAAAGGGGATGCTATGTTCGATGGCGTACCCAATACGCAACAACGAGTTTCGTTGAAATCTTACGTTGCGCACTAATAATATAATAATATTATTGTAAATGTTAGTAAACATCTAGCGGTTGTAATGTCAGGAATGAACATAACTAACTAAAATATGATTATATATGTTTTTTAAATGTGTTTAAATTATCCAATAAATATTAGAGGCTATAATGTGAATGAATCCAATTTTTTTATTCTAATATTCTTTAAATGTCGATTAACCACCTTTTAATGGAAAAACCTTTTTAAATATACTTTTTGTAACTTTTATATGTTATATTTGACAAAATAAAATCCTTATTTAGAATCAGGACATCAAAATTTACATTGTGTAAATTTTTGGTATTTTTCTGATAAAGTTCATTTTTTTTAATGAATAGTGTAAAATGTTGTATTTTAATTCAAAACCTCCTTTTAATCTAATTTATTTATATGGTTAGATTATATTTTTAATTGGGTTTAAAGTGTAATTAAAATATATTTTTACCATTTAATACAATGGTGTCTATTGGAAATAATTTTCCTTTGAAATTGGACATAAACAAGTCTCAACCTTTTAATAGATTTTGTTTCTTAAAAACACGCTATTTGTTTTGACTATGGGAATTGATTATAAAATTAATTAATGAAAATTTTATGTTTTTAATTTGGTAAAATTGATATCATTTTTTAATTTGGAATATCAAATATAGCTTAGGGTGAATTTTTTGTATTTTTCTGACAAATGTTCATTTTTAATGAATAGTGAAAAATACTGCATTTTAATTCAAAGATGCTTTTTCATCCAAAGTATTTATATAGTTATATTGTAATTTTAATTTTATTTAAAGAGTAATTTAATTATTTTTTTATCATTTAATACAATTCTGGTCATTGGATGTAATTTTACTTTTAAATTGGATGTAAAAACAAATCAATCTTTTGATAGATTTTACTTCTTAAAAACTCGTCTTTGGTTTTGACAACGGGAATTATTTTAAATTAATTACTATAATTTCTGTGTTTTTAATTTGATAAAATTGATTCCATATTTGTAATAATAAGTTCCAAATTATTTAATTAAGACTCTTTTGTTTTTTGGACGTTATGAATAGTAACAATGGCAATTATCTATTAATTATCATGATTAATTAGTAATCGGGTAGTTAAGGGTAATAAAATAATATCATAATAATATAAAATTACCCATCCATGTGTCTTAATTCTATTTTTTGATTCATGGACTACCATGGTATTCCTTGTGCCAACTTTGGGACCCCATGGAATCATATTAGTGTGATAGTGACCTTTTATCATATTATTTTTTTTAAAGAAAGGAAATATAACCAAGGTTTGTATATCCTAAGTAAAAAAAATTTAATTTACTTTACATAAATTTTCTCTTGGACTATAAATAGTAATTATAAAGCTAAAAATATTTCTACATCATGGTAATTTTTTAATAATTTTTAGACACTAAATAAATATATCTATATATGACACCATGATGATGAAGAGATTACCTCATTAATGAATGATTTACATAAAATGAAAAGATAAGGTTAAATCTAAGACATAAACTTGTATAAAACCTATTGGATGGGTGGATTTTGAACCCTTATCACCTTATCCTTGAAATATATCTTTGTGGGACCTTTAAAATTCGGAAAACATTTTATAATAAAATAAAATTTTATAACATTCCAAGAGCGCCCCTCCTCCCTCTTATAAAAGGCCCCCACCTCTACCCCCTTACCCACACCTCTCAAGCCTTTGGATCGACCAATCTCTGCTCATTTTATCTATCCACATCCCTCTCTTAATTCTAGAAGCATTTCCGTAGGCATAAATCTCTTCAAGAAACCCTTAAGGTTCAAACCAAATGGAGTTACCCGATTTAAAGGTAATGTCTTCTCTTATGTTCTTTTGTTTTATTTTTCTTCTCCAAATCCTTAAAATATTTTTATTCCTTTATTTTGTAACAACACCATTATCTTCAATATACTAGGATTTTTTTAATATAATGATTCTATCTACACTTACACAAACCTCTATCTAATGGTTAAACAACATACTGTTTCTGTGGGTGGAAAATTACCGCCTCACGAAACGATGATTGTTCAATATTCTTTTAACACCTCTCATGGTGGCCATTAAGATATCACACTATTTATATATGATATATATTATGTTTATATTTTCCTTATGCTTCTGTATTTTTCATTTATGGCATACCTTTATGGTTTCCATAATGGATAAATGTGATAATTTCATTTTAGGAAGTGCGGACTACCGCCCCCTCAAAGTGATTTGAATCGTTAATGCCATATGTGGGACGTATAAAGGACGGAGTTAATTATATTATATATGGTATTATACTGTAATTATAATATACCTATGTATCATTATGTTTTCATTCCAATAAATTACAGAATAGAAATGAAAGTAGCATTCATGCGTACATACGGCTTACCGTCTCCATAAACAGTGCATTTCATTTCTTATTTCCAAATGTCATGTACTTTTATAAGTATATATATATAATGGATATATATGATATATATTACATATAAATTATGAATATCATTATTTAATTATAACATATATCTCTCTCATTTATTTTTAATTCCATTAATATGACAAAGAAATGAAAGTAGTGTTCATTCATACGTACGGCCTACCATCCCCATGAACGGTGAATTTCATTTTTTTATCACCAAATTAAATGGAATAGTATAAAATGAATACATAATGGATATATATGATATTAAAATAATTAATACTATTCTATAGATGATTCACTTATAACTACACGGACAATTCTTTTCAAACAAGTTCATTTTTAACTCATGTACCGAACATCGACAAAAACGTCTTATATGAACTCACATAATTAACTAATTATTATAACATTATAATATGTGATATGAATTGAATAATAAACTCTAATGGAGGTACTTAAGAAATTATTAATTGACCAAATTTTATTATTCAAGAATATAAAGAAACGAACAAGACAATTCGGACTTGAGGTAAGGGATCCAACCTCTCTCTTTCTTTTTAAGTACTCTCTTTTATGTCACTTCTTTTAAGCTCCTCTTTCTTAAGTTGGGGGGATGTTTTTATAAATTCCACTTACTGTACTTTTTTATGTTCATATTATGAGAAACCCTAATTGATATCTTCAATCCATTTTTGGAAGTTTTAAGTGGCGTTGTTAGGCTGCCGAATTTTCGTAAGGGGATATCTTATCTCACTGTTAATTCCGTGAGATTTCCATAGTTCTCCACTTATTTATTGCATCTAGTGCATTGTTTTCTTCCATTTGATATATATTATCATGATTCAATTTATATTCATGGTATTATTTGATTTATATTCTGTTTATTATCATTTTTTCATATGACTCGATTGATTACAATGAGGTATGGGGTTTATATCTCTCTTTTTTATTCTCGTGATATTCATGCTATATTTGTCACTATCTTCATTGAGTGGTGTATGTACTGACCATGATTCTACTCTTTGTTTAATATACTCTCATTTATGGGTATTTACATCATCATTGTTTTGCCCTTCTTTCATGGGGTGTACGTTTCAAATGTTACCCAAATCGGTAAGGGATTCTTTCACCCTCTTCTTTTTTAAAATACTTCTTTTTGTTATGTCTTTTAATTTACATCTTGTTACGTTGGTATATGTTCTTCTCTATCCTTATTGCTATAAATATTATGTCCAACTGATGATATACCCTCTTCTCTCTTATCAACTCATTTTTTTAATTTTAAAGTGATGTCGTTAGACTGTCTAATTTCGGTAAGGGAACTTCTTACCCCAATTTAAATTCTTTGGGTCAAACCTCTAATTCTTGATTATTTCGTACTATGAATATGTGTGTATGACCTCCAATTGTTTTACACTTAATATACTCATATCTTAGGTGTATTTATATTTTCCACACATAATCACGTAATTGATTTATCCTTAATCTAAGGATACCAACTTTGTATGGGACTTTGTCTCAATCTCCTTTCATTGAGGTATATTTTGTTTTATACACAACTTTCTTTTATACGGTGTATAAACCCCTTTGACTTTTACTTTTATTCAAAAGGAATATTTTTGTACGAATCATTTTACTAAATGACAAAAGGAATGTTTTTTCTTACGTATGCGGTGACAACGACTTCTCTGCCGCCGTGACCGTTATTTGAGTTTTGGATTCCTTTACAAGCCATAACTTTTTTTAAATGAAAAATAAATACCATGTTTTAATTTTCTTTTATTTTGGTGTTGAAAATGGTTTTGATAATGTTTTGATTATATTGAAGTGTTTTTGATATCTTGTGATTGAAATGTGGAAATTTGATGTTTCCTTTATGCATGTTTTATGTGATACGATTATGTTATGGTTCTTGGGAATTGTTTATGAAGACGGGTGGTTTCATGATAAACTAAGGGTGGGTGAGCCTGAGATATCTCTCCAATGCATTTGGTAACGCGAAGGAGTTAAACGCTAAGGTTCCTCTGAATAGATTTAGGGAATATACTGTGGTGGGTATTCTAAACATAACCATGAGGGTTACTCCCTATGTAAGAATGTAATGAATGATTCAAGTTACCTTTGCGTCTTATGATTTCTATGATTTATTCATAAATCTTATGATTTCATGAGGTATGTTAAAGTGCATATGTTTTAAGAGTAAAGTATGATTTCATTAATTCTTATGTATACATGGACTAATGTTTTCTATCCATATTTTTATATCTCTTACTGAGCTTTTTATACTTATCCCAAGTTTTTGAAATGTTTTACACAGGACTTAAAGGCTAATAGGGTCAAGGATGGGATCAAGGAAAGACATGCTATCTAAAACATGGAACTAGACATGTTTTTTTAAGAGTTTTTATTTTATGAAAAAAATGGAAAATGAGTAGAAGTGTCTACTTTGTAATCTTGTGAGATGTAATAGTTATGTACTAAGTCTCTAAAACTCCAAACCTGAAAAGATCACCAATGTGAATTATTCATTTAATTCAAGATTATGTAATGTTTTAAGGTCAGGTCCTTATATATACACCCCAGCTACTAATTTCATTAGTGATTTGTTATACCCCACAATCCGAAGCCTCAATGGGTAGTTATGCTCCCATGCCACAATCCCATACTTTAATGATGATCTTATATATAAAGGTATTCTTCTTCAGATGGTCTTCCTCCATGAGAAAGATGGATTAACATTTCATATAAATAAAATTTTCAATATATTCAATACCTCTCTAAAAATACTTTTAGAAACCACCATTAGAAGAATGTTAATTTATTTTGTTGAATATATTATATATACATATCCATAAAAACATTTTTAAATAGTGATTATTTTAATTTATTCATATAAAATACAATACACATGTAAATAAATCTAAACAAATAACCCTTTTATGTTAAAATTACATTATCTATATTTCTTACCATTTGATTATCAATGTATGAATGATTATTCATTTTTCTACATGTATAAACAATACTTTTCAATAATTTTAATACAATAAAAAATATAAATTAACATTTAAAGATAACATATAAAATTAATCAATGTGATAAACAATACATTTATATTTAACAAAGATTAATTAAAGTTGAACTTTTATAATTAATTAATTGATTTTATAAATTATGTTTCATTTAATCTTTGAGAAATATATTTAATTTTTTATTGTAATAAATCATTTTTCACTTATGTTCATTGTATTTTGATATACAAGATATCAAAAACATAAAATTTATTAAAGAGATGTATATTATAAAATCTAGGTGTGTTACATTACACCCGCTTATAATAATTTCAACCACAAAATATCATTACTCGAAAGAAAAAAATGAGGATACTTATGCTATATTACATCATTTAGTTTCAATATACCTTCATCAAAAAAACACCAATTTTTTTTTCCAGGAGAGTGGTATTGTTATACAACACTTTATCTCTTTAATTCATATGCTCCACTGATTCATCCTCACAATAAAGATCATTCACTATTTGTATAACCTGTATTTTTAATACATGTGAAGGATTTTTTATCTAATACCTTAGAATAGATACATAGAACTCATCAGGAATTTGGGGAGGTTAAATGGATGTTCCAAGAGATACGCTACTATCCTAATACAACGATGAATCTCATAAGGACAAACATATCCAGAGATCAACTTCACCTCTTTTAAAAATCACATAACATTCTTCCAAGGATATATTTATAACAATACCTTTTTAGTAACTTTGAAATATATATATAATTGATGATAATCAGTATAATTTTACTAGGAACTTCGAGCTACCCTAATGTGCTACTGAATGGATCTAACCTTCTTTGACATTTCTTTATCAATATTATGTCCCAATAGCTCCCATTTCTACAACTTCATCCCAGTATATAATATTGTTTGAATTAATTCCATATAGGGATTCATAAGGATCAATCAAAATTCTTTAGTGAAACCTATTATTGTAATATAAATCTACCAAAGGAAGGTGTCGATCCCAATCACCTCTAAAATATAAATATAAATCCCTCATCATATCTTCTAGGAATTTAATACTCCTATTAGGATTTCCATATATCTAAGGATGATAAAATTTGATAAAGTTAGACTTTGTATTCAATTATTGTAGAATAATTCTTTGGATATTTTATATTAACCTTGGATCTCCATTAGATTCAATAGAATTTTTTACTCAATAAAACCTTACCATTTCCTTGATATATATCCTGGAAAGTTTGTCAAGAATGAAATGTTCTCTAATAGTAATGAAATTTGATGACTTTATAAGGTGAAAAACTGCAACCAAAATGGATTTAATTCCTTTATATGTCTTGGGGATCCCTATGAATAAATCCATGGTTATGTTTTTCCATTTACTTATAGGTTTGGATCATATTTTCACCTTTTTCTATGACTTCTTACATTCAAACTTAACTTGTTGATATACCATAAATCAAGAGATATAATGTTCAATATCTATTTTCATGTTGTCCCACCAGAAATTCTCTTTTTTACTTGTATACATTTTTTACTTATAGGATGGATATATAATTATAAGCTATGCGCCTCATCCAATAACTCTTTATTAAATTATAGTATTGAAGGGAAACTGTAACATTCCAAGTAATTACAGAATAATACATTTCATATCTATTAATATTTATGAAGAATATATTAATTTTACATTAAAGGGTATTCTTTGTCTAATATCATACTCGACACACAATAACAGTTTCTCCAAAATCTTACATTGCACACAATACATAGTTATTCCAAAAAAATAATACAATATTATTATTATTATTATAAATGGTAGTTAATTATTAGTAGTTGTATTGGTGTGAATGAACTGAAATTACTATATTATGTTTACACATGTTTTTAAAATGTTTTTACATTCATCAAATAAATTTTAGATTATCAAAATGAGAATAAATCAAATTTTAAGAATAAAATATTTTTAAAAAGTACTTTTATCGCCTTTAGATAGGGAACCATTTTTAAATATCGTTTTTTTCACTTTTATATGTTCTATTTGAAAAAATAAACTTCTTATTTGGAATAGGGACATCATAATTTACTTTGGTTGAAATTTTTGTATTTTTCTGATAAAACTAATATTTTAATTAATAGTGAAAAATATTGCATTTTAATTCAAAATTGAATTTTCATCTAATTTATTTGTATTGATTGATTATCATTTTACTTGGTTTTAAATTATATTTATTTTTTTATCATTAAATACAATTTTGGTCATTGCACGTAATTTCACAATGAAATTTGATATAAACACATGTCAATCTTTTGATGTTTTTTTAACCTTTTAAAAAATTGTTTCTTCATTCCAATAGAATTAATTTTTATATTTAATTTTTCCACTTCTGTGAGTTGGATTTTAAAATATTAACAAAATTGGTTTTAATCATTATGAAAAATGTGGTTTAATAGGATTGAAATAATTTTTGATGAATAATAACTTCAGTATTTTATTTACCACAGTTAAAGGGTAAATCTAGTTAATAAGGTTAAATATAATATTATAATAATACATAAATACCCTAAAACTTTTACAAATCTTATTAGATGAGTTATGGACAACCAAGAAAACCCTTTGGGATGAAAATTTTTCCTTTGGAAGCCACTTGAGTATGATTATGACATTTACAACATTTAATTTAAAGAAAATGAAAAAGTAGCATAAAAATAACCCTTATTACTAAATAATTTTTTAATATGGGGTTATATAAGTGATATATTTGACTATAAATAGTCATTATAAAGATAAAAAGATTACCTATATCATAGAATTATATTTATAATCTTTAAACATTAAATAATTAAATTTATTAATGACACAATGATGATGGAGTGATTGATTTATAAATAAAATCATAAAATAAATGATATTATAAATAATAAAATAAATATTATTTGACAAAATTTATGTCATCCATGAATTTTTAGGATTACTATGACATGTATGTCACGACTCAACTTCTCCAAGATGAAGGAATGGATGGAAAGATTCCATGCCCTTCCTTCTTCAAGATGAAGGAGAGATAATGACCCCCCAAGTCCCGCCTTCAGTAGGCCCTAGAGTGGAAACTAGCACCAAGGGTGTAGAGTATCATATAAGTGGAAGGCATTACCATTTTTATAGAATAAGATCTGCATATAAGATGGTAAGTCCAAGAAACACCAAGGACTAAATATAAGAGTAAATCCAAGAATCCATTCCAATGTGACTGTTCAAAAGTGAAAACAATAAAAAGTATAAGAAAAACTCTGAAGGAATGTACCTAGGGAAAAGAAAAGCAGCAACAAAAAATGTTCCGACACCCAAGCTAGTAATGTCTGGTATGGTCCTTAAATTCCTCTAAGAAATGTGAAAGTAGTTTTATATACTTAGGGTGATAATACAAGTATAATCATTAGGGAAACCAAAATCTCACATGAATAAGTGGGGAGACATTTTAATGCCACGTAAGAAAAAAATAGAGGTAACCAAGACACCTTGCAAGGAAAACTATCCACCCAGCCTCACTAACTCACACTCCAAAAATAACACAAGTAAGGTAAAATAATAGTAATAGAACATAGATATTTGGGTAACCCGCACTTCTTTCCTAATGATTATTTATAACATCCTATGTATCAGACCTCACCGAAAAATCCCCCTAGAGTCCCACTGCTGCCCCCAAAAACAACAATATGGGCCATCCCAACCAGATGTTTACCCCACCCTCAAACACCTATCCCACCATAACCACACATCCCTCCAACATACATCTGGTCTATCACAACCACACTACCTACCCACAGACACCTAGGCCACCACAACCACATTTATTTCCCGTAGACATGTGGGCCTTATCCTGAAGACACATGGGAAACAAACTGTTCTTCACACACCTGGACCAACCCACTACAACACTCCCTGCCCTCATAGTCTTGATCCATAATGAACCTCAGGCTGCCATAGTCTTTCCGAGGAGTCTAAGGCTACCTAGGAGAGAGAGAAAAAAGGAGCCAATAACCAGTCACTAATAGGAATGTTAGAAAAAACAATCTCCCTCATGAAATGGGGGTGTTCTATATGAAGTTCTCAACATGGGTTGGGTGCATATAAGAAACATAAGAACTAAATTTTATACATATATGTAATCAATCACTCATCCCAACCTAAGGATCCCAAAACCAGAAACCAGCCCGCACACAACCACTCGTATTGCTACCCCTACATGTACAAGTACACAACAGCCACAACCATATCACAACACATTTCTAGAAAAAAGTTCTCCATTTTACTCGTTCTCATTATCATTTTCAAGCGATTCAATTAAAATATTCCTTCACTATT
Organism: Viscum album; assembly: GCA_963277665.1. NCBI lineage: Eukaryota > Viridiplantae > Streptophyta > Magnoliopsida > Santalales > Viscaceae > Viscum > Viscum album. Next base: position 863,237,919 of record OY728135.1, on the reverse strand, counting down.
GGGAAACTAATAGGGATAACCTGAAGACAATACCAAAACTAAAATAAAATATCCAAGCATGTGTTTAAGCATTTACTCTTGGTTCTCTTTTAAATAATAACATCAAAATCGGATCACGTGAGATCCCTCGAAGTACTGGAACCAAAACAAATCCCCAATAGTAAGGAGAGACGAAGGAAGAACCCCTGCCTGGATGATCAAGGATTGAATTTTTCTCCGGGGTCCAAGAACTGGGGATGACACGACTTGCAGGAAGAGCCCCAAGGTTGACTAGGAAGGGCTCTATCACGGATGCATGACTCATCTCGAGAGGATATCTCGAGGCACAATAAGAGAAAAAAAAAGGAATAAGGAAGATAGGACCTCATCTTAATAAGAAGTCAGATCATAAAATCAGGGATGCCATTTTTAAGTACATAAATGTCATGTCTTGGCTTGATCACACGGCTCGGAGATTTCACACAATAGAATTAATTGAGACTTAATAAATCCCCTCAGAGAGGGTAGAGATATACTAGCAGATGGTTGTGAGTTGATTGATAAAATTTAAATGGAGAAAAACATGTAACAAGGGTGACACTGGGAAAACTTAGAAAACTGGGCAAGGTGGAAAAGGGTGTGACACTTATAAAAAGTCCACGTGTTTTGGTAATTCAAGGGTCACCCAACTCTTAGGGGATTTATAATATCTATTACGGGCCTTAAATCACTTTGAAAGGGGTATTAAAAAACTTTTACGTTAAAAGAGATGTTACTAGAGAGAAACATAAAAGTATCTGGAGAGGCTAGGAATTACTCACCGAGGGGTGAGTCACCGACACACTATCACTATTTCCCTGGAACCCGTCGATGTGGCAGTAAATGTCGATCGATGGTACCAATGGTCGACCAGTTCTATTGATGTCAATCGGTGCCACCGATGGTCAATCGGTGCCACTAATGCACATCAGTTCAACCAATGTCGATCAGTGCCACCGATGTCGATCAGTGCAACTATTCATTTAACCTAAAATTTGGAAAACTCTACAATGATTCATCGGTGGTCCCCAGGATACCTCAAACATCAGGATTTGGAAAATTATTGGACCAAGGGGGTCTGATCCATTATATTAGATACCTCTCAAACTATTCTCACCCTTTATAATTCAATAGTAAACCCGATAAAAATATAGGGGTCCGAACAACAACCTCGTAAGATACCTCTTTGGGAAAAACTCCCCTAGAGTTGTTTGAAAGTTTGAAAAACCCTCGACATCCAGGAAAATATCTTCAACATATATCTCCTAGACAACCGGGGAGACATTATGGCTCCACTATCCATGAAACCACACAAACAAAAAAATATCACACCGTCCAAACGCATGGATTAGGGAACTCTTTCATCCTTTTCAAGACACTATCTAGTTTGGGCGGCACTGACTCATCAACACGGGTTTAATTGCATCCAAATTAGTTCATCTTAACTATGTATTAGGTTCTACCCTCCCCATATTCAGGAATCTTTACACAAAATAGAGAATAGGGAAATAACTTATTATACAGTATGTAGGGTCAAACATTACATCATAATCAAGGCACAAATAAAACACAAGATCAAAGCTCAGAACATCTATGGGTACTAGGCACACATATGTTCCTCCCATTCCCAGGTACACTCCTTGAGGCCACTATGCCTCCATAATACACAAACCAAGGGAATGGTCCATCCATGAAACACCTTCTCATTACGTTCATTGATTATCACCGGTTGCTCCACGAACATCGCATCGTATTCGATATCAAACTCTCCCCAGTCGAGGATGTGGGAGTCATCATGTAGATACCAACAGAGTTGAGATACATGAAAGATGTTGTGGATTCTCTCCAACCACGGTGGTAATGCCCACTGATATTCCACCTAGCTGACTCATCCCAACACTTTGAAGGGTCTGATAAACCTAGGAGAAAGCTTACTCCCCTGCCAAACCTCCACTACCCACGTCGAGGGGAAACCTTCAAGAACACATGATCTCCAACCACTAACTCCAAGGGAATCATCATAATATTATCATATGACTTCTTCTGGTCTTGATCCACCTTCATCCTCCCATGCACAAGCTGAACATTCTCCGTCGTGTACTAAACTACCTCTGGTCCAAGAACACCTACCTCCCCAACCTCCATCTAGCACACGGTTGAAAGACATGGTCTTTCGTAAAAGGATTCAAAGAGGGCCATGGAAATGGTAGATTGATACATAATGTGGTAAGAAAACTATACTATTAGAAAGTGTCGTACCCATGATCCTTTGATGTCCAAAACACATGCCCGGGGCATATCCTCTAACGTCTGGATTTTCTGCTCTGTCTACCCATCTGTCTGAGGATGGAAAGCAGTGATAAAGAATAGTTGGGTGTCAAAAGAAAGTTGCAATCCCATCCATACTCATGAGGTAAACCATGTATCCTGATCCATGAAAATGGTTCCAGGAACTCCATTTAGCCTCCCAACTTCACCCACATACTTTTGTGCTAAGGCATCCACTGCGCTCGACTCCTTAACCACTAAGAAGAAAGTTGATTTCGTCAATCGGTCTAGTACTACCAAGATGTTATCATAGCCTCCCTCATCCCTGGGTAGTCCTGTGAAGAAAACCATTAATATTTCATCATACTTCCACTCAAGAACATCTAAAGGCTATTAAAAAACTTTCAGGAGAATGGTGTTTAGCCTTCACCTGGTGAAACACTAGGAACCTTTCCACAAACTTTTCCATGAACCAATTTACATCGGGCCACAAAAATCTATTCCCTAAAGCCTCAGTACATCTTGGAAACTCATGGTTGTACCACCAGTGCTGAGCTATGGAACTCATAGAGAACCCCCTCACGCATCATCTCTCGGACCAACATCTTCCTGCGGAAAAGCATTTGAGTCTGACCATCCTCCTACCATCCTTCTAGAGAATTTCCCCAGTCAACACAATCGTGTATAACATTGTTCCTTGATTCCTCCCACTGAGACACCACCACCTTGAATATTAGATCGGAATTCACTGTCATCTGAAATAGACAGCCTCTACCACCATCCACCCTTGCATTTAGGAGCGAGGAAACCAACTCCTCCATCATTCTATAAGAATTCATAAACTTCTGAATCTCTTCCCTCTAAGAATTCTTGTTCAAGGAATCATCCATGATGTTCCCCTTTCTTGAGGTGTAGGAGATCTCAAAGTCATAATCCTGAAGAAACTCCATCCACATTCGCTACCTCAATTTCAGGTATCACTAGGAGAAGACATACCTCTAGCTCTTGCGATCTGTGAAGACCCTAAAGTATTCCCCGATGAGTTATGCTACCACAACTTCAGTGTTAACACCACCACTAAAATCTACATGTCATGTGTGGAATAGTTACGTTCATGAGGATGTAACTTCCTAGACCAATAAGAGATCACTCCTCATTCCTGCATCAGTACAAACCCCAATCCGAGAACAGAAGCATCACAGAACACATAGAATTCCACCCCTTCCTCTGGAAATATCATCACTAGGGAACTAACCAGCTTCCCTTTCTGATAAGTGAAATATTCCAGGAACTTCTTACCCCAAGAAAAATCCTAGTCTTTCTTGGTAAAAGACGTTAATGGATCTGAAACTCAATATAATTCAGGTATGAAACTCTGATAGTAACCTTACAGAACTTGGAAACTATGAACCTATGCCATGTTCTACTGTGATACCCAACAAAAAAATACTTCTAACTTCAATAGGTCCACTGATATTCTCTGTTGGGACACCACATGTCCAAGCAAGTGAACCTCTCACGTCAAGAACCTACACCTGGACAACTTCCCATAGAGCTGGTGGTGTCGGAGGACCTATAAAATTATCCTTAGATGCTCGACATGATCCTCCTATAATATTGAGTAATTCAGGATTTCTTCGATGAACACATCCACAAACATGTCAAGATACTCTTGGAAAATAGAGCTCTTGAGCCCCATGAACATAGCTGGTTTGTTCATATTGCTGAATGGCATGACTACGAACTCAAAGTGCTCGTACCTGTATTTAAAAGTATTCTCTGGGATGTCACCCTCCTTTACTATTAACTGGTGATATCTATACCATAGGATGATCTTAGAGAACCAACATGATCCCTTCAAATGTCAAAAAGGTCGTCAGTCCTCAAGAGGGGGTAACAGTTCTTGATCGTCCCCTAATTTAGTCTTTAGTAGTATATCCACAGCCTGAGACCACTATTTTCATTCTTTGAGAACTAGTTTGGAGAACCCCACAGCAATACACTTAGTTGGATAAAACCCTTCTTCATCAGGTCATTAACCTGAATCTGAAACTCCTATAATTTAGAAGGATCTATCTGATAGGGAGCCATTGAAATCATATGGTCATCAGGTTGTATGTCTATCCCGAACTCAACATCGTGTCAAGGGGGTAGAGTCACAACCTCTTCAGGGATGATGACCAGGAAATCACTGACAATTCCTATAACATACACTATCTATGATTATGTTGATTCTATTAACATCATGGCTAATAAAGAAAAAAGGGGCTCCACATGTCGACTTCCCTCCTGGAAACTACGCTCGCCAACGAAATCTATACACTGGCCTCCCATGTCTAAGAATGTAACCCCTCTATAGAAGTAATCGATAATGGTGTGCACAGAAAACAGCCAGTCGATGCCTAGGATGGAATTGTATGGCTGCATTTGTAGCAGAAGGAGATCCCCAATGGACTTATGCATCCCCAGCATCAGTCTACAGCCTGAAAAAACATCAAACGGGTTAGAAAGACCTCCAAATGGCATACTCCACACTAGGTTCATTGAAAGTATCTCTATTTCTAGACCCAAGGCATGGTCTAGACTATGTGCAACAAAGCAGTATGAATCTCATGAATCAGACAAGGAACTGGAAAGATTACTAAACAGACTGATCGTACCTCGAATGACCTATGACCCTGCTAAAATTGTTGCCTCTGCGGTGTGCAACTACCCACGCCCAAATCCACTACCTCTCGGCTATTGGCTGCCTCCCCAACCACGCCCTAGTCTAGGTCCTCAAGGATCACCTTGAGGTAGGCCTCCTCCGTCACCATCCTCCCTTAGTGGAGAGGGAGCTCACTGCCCCTACTACTGGAAGGGCCTGGCTTGCAACTGTTGCTGCTGAGGTGGGTGCTGAACCTTCCCACCCCCACCATACTACACTCAGAAATGGTACTGATTCTGATGATTCCCATGTCTAACAAAGGTAAATAATCTTTGTTCTAGGTCCGTAGAGAGAGTTCATGTAACACCCCAAGATTTCATAGTGTGTTATTTCTTTAAAATAATACAATAACTTGCACTACACGCAACACCGAGTTCAAGCACACCATGAATTACCAAACAAGCCGTTCAAAAGAGGTTATTAATAGTATTAAATAAATTTTAAACTTTATATAATCCTTATAATTTTAGAATCCATATTATGAGTTTCTTAGACAAAATACAAGAACAGATTCATTTTCAGTATTACACTTTTATCAACTTTTAATAGTGAAAGATTTTTAAATAAAATATTTTAAACTTTTTGACTAAATGGGGACATCAAAAAAATTTAAAATGAAGCATCCCAAGCTTCCACGGTACGCTTTCCTTTGAATAATACAGTAGTGTGTGTTGTACGCATCTTCGAGTTCTAACACACCACAACCAAGCAAACTAGCCGTTATGAATAGTAATACCTACTTTTTGAAATTATATATGTTTTATATTTTATAATGGACATCATTTTTGGATTTGGAAAATCGAATTTATCCTAAGGTGAAATTTTGGTACATTTCGGATAACTTTCATATTTTGATGAATAGTGAAAATTACTAAATTTTAATTAAAAACAAATTTTTTAATCAAAATAATTAATAGTGATAAATTATGAATTTAAGTGGTTTTAAAGTATATTTAGAATATATTTTTATCATTTAATATAATTTTAGTCATTGGACATAATTTTACAATTAAACCGAACATAAACAGGTGTCAATCTTTTGATAGTTATTATCTTTTAAAAACACGCTTTTTGTTTTGACAGCGGGAATTAATTTTAAATTAATTTCTGCCACTTCTGTGTTTTGAATTTAGAAAAATGGATTCCATATTTGGAATCAGGATGTTCAAATTGTGTAAATAGGTAACTTTTATTTTTAGACATTTTGAATAATTACTGCGGTAAAAATTTTATTTACCATGGTTAAGGGTAAATCCGGTAAATAAGGGTTAAAAAATAATATTATAATAATACTAAATTACCCTAAAACGTGTCCTAACCTTATTGGTTGATACATGTTCTACCATAGGCATATTTGGGTCGATTTTGGGACCCCATGGATCCACTTGTAAGTGATAATGACACTTTATTTTAATTAAGTTAAAATGAATGCAAAAATGACACAAGCATATATCTTTTAGCAAAACAATTGTTACATAGGGTTATATATGTTGGATTTTAGATTATAAATATTAATTAGAAAGAAAAAAATATTTCCTACATAATTATATTTTATTTATAATTTTTAGACATTAAATAATATATTTTATTTATGACACAATGATGATGCAGTAATTACTATAATAGTGAAAAATTAAAATAATTGATATTATAAATACCCAAATAAATATAATATGAAACTTTTAATGAATTAAACTAATTTTTTAGGATAATATGATATATTAGGATTGATGTAATTGACTTTTTTCGAAGTAATCAATCTGTTATGAGTTTCACAAAAATCAACTATTGAATAGTGTCAAAATTGACATAAAAGAGTTCTTAAAACAAATATTATATTATTAATTGATATTAAATTCCTAAAAATCTAAGGTTCGGCCAAGAGACTTATATCATGATAGGTTCATCATTAATGGACCACTTGGGGGTCGCTTGGATGTATGTAGTAAGTTTATTAACCATATTATATAAAAATACAAAGAGACATTGTAAAAGTGAAACTAATTAACTTAGAGTTAAAACTTAAAGATAAGGTTAATATAAGTACCCAAACCTGTCTAAATTAAATTGGTTGAGTTGTTTTCGACCCATCCCCACCTTAAACGTTGAATAATCAACTTTGTATCCATTAGAAACCGAATATGAATTTATTATAAATTAATATTTCTAGCTTTTCCAAAGGTGCCCCTCACCCCTCTTATAAAAGGGCACTCCTCCTTCTCATTTCTTCACACCTTAAAAGCCTTTCGGTTCGGCCAAACTCTTCCCAAATACTCTCCCAACTTCCCTCACTACAACCTAGGGGCCTTAGTTTGATCATAAATCCAACCTACGGGGCCCTTTTGATCAAATCAAAAGGAAGAACCCGAAGAAGAGGTAATGATTTCACCACCCTTTTCTTAGTTCATTTCTTCTTCCACTTCTTCTTCCATTGTTGTTACAATTCTAAAATAATAAATCCAGTATCATATATATACTGTGATGTTATTATAAATATGGTACAACCATATTCAGTATTCTATCCACCCTTTGAATAACATGTCACCATACGTGCGTACGTATGGCTTACCGTCTCCACGTCGTGGTGTAATTGTTATTCAATATAATATTATTTGGATGGGTATAATAATTATGTGTAACTCATTTAAATAATAAATATAACATGTTAATGATTCTGTATATATGATATACCATCCATTTATATATTATTTTAATATCAAAAGAATGATATTGTCGCTCGTGCGTACGTACGGACTACCGTCTCCACGAACGCGATGAGATTCTTTCTCCATCGTATCCATTCAAGTATAATTATCATTTGATGATTTAAAAAGATGATGTTTAAGGACTTGATATCATTCTGGATATGAATAATATAAAACATATCCTTTACAAACATGTCTTACGTAACAAAACATATAAAAGAAAACAAGTAAGCTAACACCCGAAACAACGATAATACTAAGATATTATTGTCAAATCAATATTAAAAGATCATATATGATATCATATTAATATATATGATTCTTGTATAATTTAATAACAATTATTTCAATATTATACAGGAGGTTAACCTACCCCAACCAAGTAAAAGTACAAGGTAAGGGATTTTCTTATCTCACATTCAATTCCGTGAGATTTCCATTATTCGCCACTAAATTATTGAAAGTGGTGTATTGTATACTGGAATTTGATATATATTATCATGATTATCTTTATATTCATGTTATTATGTAAATAATTTGGTGGTTATTAACTTTTTTCCATATGACTCAGTTGATTAGCGTGGTAAGGGGTTTTCATCTCACTCTTTATTTCCGTGAGATTCATGCCATATTTCCACTATTATCTTTTGTGTGGTGTATGTACTGCCCATAATTGTATTCTTTGTGTAATACACTTTACCTTATGTGTATTTACATTTTCATTGTATGATAACTCTTTCATGGGTTGTATGTTTCATAAGTTACCAAATTGATAAGGGTTTACTTCACAATCTCTTTAATATCCAAGGTTGTCTTTACGTAAGTATCTACAGGGACATATTTACTATCCATGTCCATATATCATAAAAGAGTTTTCAAAGGGATTATTTCTAAGGGAACTTTTACTAAAACATCATTTTAAATGTTTTAAATATTTATTCTTCTAAATCATCCTCATTTATGTCCACGTTTTCAAAATGGTTTGTAAGGATTTATTATATGAAAATGAATGTTTTAAAAGTGTTAATTCCATTCAAAAGTTTCAAAGTGGTATGGGACACTTTGATTCAAAAATGTATTTAAATGCCTTACTTTATAAATTGTGTAACATTAAAATGATTTCATGAAAAAGGGATATTTCACTCAATAATTTAAAAAAAACATTTTCATCTATGTCAACATCCTTTGATGGATTTTAAGATTATTTGAAGTTGAATTATTATGATATAAAACATCCATATTGTAATGAATTTTTGTGATGTGTTTGACTGTAGATGTGTCATTTATATAGCATTCATGGTTTATGAGTAAAGTATTGACATTTCATATGCTAGTTCCAATAAGAATGTTTATGTTATATTTCAACCTTTACTTCATATGAATGTGTTGGACAAGTATGTTCCAGGTTGGGGACTGGTTAAAGTAAGCCCTCCAGGTTGGGGACAGGTAAAAGTAAGCCCTCCAGGTTAGGGACTGGTAAAAGTAAGCCCTCTGGTTTGGTCTCCGGTTATTAGAGGCACTCCGGGTTGGTGTCCGGTTATTAGAGGCACTCTGGGTTGGTGTCCGGTTATTAGAGGCACTCCGGGTTGGGTTCCGGTTACAGTTAGCCCCAAGGTCTTGGGACGAGGCCTTGAAAAGAAATTAAAGTTTAGCATTATGCATTCCATCATTATGAAAGTGGTTATTGATTTTTCATGTGATTATTAGATTAGTAGAATATCCATGTGAATAAGTAAATGGAATTATTTCATTTTACTTTTGCCATACTATGTTGAAGTTCAAGTTTAAAAGGCTTTTGGTTTAGTAATGCATTGCCTTAAATGTTTATGCTTATTTTGAATGTTCCGCTATATTGTTATCCTTACTGGGCATTTGAGCTCACCCCTTTTCTATGTTTATTTTCCCCAGGATGTGAAGAAGTAAGTTATGAATGACCTGCAGGGATATTGTGAGGGGATAATAGTGTGCACTGTGGAGATATTATGTTGTTGTAGTAGTTTTTCATTTTATGATGTAATGTAAAACTTATGAATATATCTATCGTTTCCAAGGCTACTAAACCAATCGGTCTTTCGAGATTTGATCTTTCTTGTGATCATGACAATGTTATGTAATAAGGCACCGACTCTAGGTAACTGGGGTTGGGGCGTTACAGTTGGTATCAGAGGAAGTTTAGTACAAACCTTGGAAGCTAGATTTAGATAAACTCTGATTAGAGCACGTAGACCTAAGATGAACTTTGAGGATTAGTATAGAAGAACTTCCTAGAATTTTGGTATTGTAGAGATTTTGTGAGTTTTCTGAGAAATACATCCCTGTCTGGATACGAGCAGGTAGAGGCGGCTCTGACACAGATGTACCTAGGGGTAAAACCCGAAAACACCGCTTTGAGCTAGACTCGAACGGGAACTGGTGCACGGCAACGGGCCTTGTTGCACTCTTGGTTACGACACTCCCGGGGGATATGCTTAGGATAACTCTCATTTTATTTACAAATCATTATGAAGGGTTTATGAGTATATACTTCCTCAAAGGAGACATTTTTATGATTATGGATTATATCCATAAACTATTTAATTTATGTTATGTGTTTTAAAAGTTTGGGATTAGGTATTGTTATTCATAAACTAATCTAGTGTATGCCAATGTTTAGAAATGGCGCCTAGTAGAAGGAATGAGAACTCCAGCAATGCACATGATACAAAGAGAAAGAAGGATCATATATTTTATGGTCTTAAGCCAGAATTTACAAGAGAAATAGTCTCGCATGTATTATCATCATATGAAAAATAATATCATGTGTTGATAAGATAAGTAAAGAGTTTACTGAGTCTTATGGCTTTCAAGGGAAGCAAGAGAAGAAAAGGGTGGAAGAGAGAAAGATGGATAAAGGGAAGAGGAAAAAGAAGAATTTTCCCACATGTGGTAACTGTGGAAAGAAACACCCTGGAACTTTCCTGAAAGGAATGTGAGTTTGTTATAAGTGTAGAGGAAAAGGGCACAAAGTACGTGACTGCAAGGGTAAGAAAATGGTTTCAAATGTACAATGCTTCATTTGCAAGGAGTTTGGACACTATGCGAACCTATGTCCCAGTCATCAGAATATGCCGCAAATGATGTTATTGGATAATAATCAAGTTATGATATTACCAAAGATGAAGAGGAATGATTAGAGTTCTTATGTTGATTATGTCAATTGAGTGTTGTATCAACAATGTACTTGTTATAATAATTATGGAGTATATAAGGATTGTACTGCAGTACTATTTCATTAAGGAATTGAGATTGTGTGGAACAAAGAAAGGTGACTCAATAGCGGGATAAATTTTTGGAAAATATATGGTTGAGAGAATGATAAACCATAATATAGTTCTGATACCGAGTTAGTGATTTTGGAATAATACATGATTGTTTTGGATAAATTATATTGGATATTCTTGACTACCTTGGAACAGATTAATGATCTGTATATTCCATTATTGTTGGGGTTTAAAACATTTTTGGATTGATGAGGTATATCCAGCATTCTATATGGAATAAAAGAGCATGAATGTAATCAATAAGGAATATGGTAATTCAGGATGTTTCAGTGTATTAAAAGAATACATGATGAAGGTATTCATATGCTATTACGTGGTAAAAAGGATCTACATTATGTTTAACTTCCTTATAAATGTTGGACTGTGAGTTTGGTCAGAAATATTTTGGATAAATTCTAGTTTGAGATTAATTTTGGATTTCCATAAAAGGACAACCCGGAGGTCGGGCGGCAACCCGTCGTGTCCGGCAAGGCCGCGAGACTTGAACCCGCAACTGAAGGGTGACAAGGGTGTATCACCTACCACTGGCCCAAGAGATGTCCTGGATTAAATAATGTAGTTTTTTTTAAAAGATCTGGTAGATGAATTATAAATTCGTTTATTTTGGAACCCTGTACGAATAGTATAAATAGAATTTTTTTTACGAGTGAAAGATGAGTTTGTGGTAGAAATTTATTAATGGACAAAACTCTAATTATAAAGTAAGGATATCTCCTTATGATCTTATCCAATCTCATAAATAAATTCCTCAACATTAAGAAAAGGAACTTAGAACAAAAATGTTGTCCTAGATGGTACCTTAAATCATCACTAATTTATGGCTTTGGGATTGTTGGCCTTTTCATAGCCATGTTCTCTACCACTCTCCATCAGATAATTGATGGTTATATTTCTCTTCCATATCCATATTTTCCTACATAGAAACCTAGTATGTGTTATTTTTGGTAATCTTCATACTTTCCACTCTTTATTTTAAATAGAGGCCTCATTAATTCATTTTTCGATGTGGGATTTCAACTAAGATATTTTGAAACGTCAAAAATGTGTTATCCTAATACCCTATATTTTGTTGAACCGATGGTATTTCAAATCATCATAGATTGATGAGTTTAAGGACCTCAATTTTGTACTTGTTTGTGATTGATGACCTCAATCACTACCTATAAATATTTACGTTTTTCCTCCAATTATATGTCTCTAATTGCCACTAATGTTCTCCTAATCGAGATCATAATTTGGTGGTGACCCTTTCATTTCTCATTTCCTCATATTAAGACTAAATTTTAGTAACCCAATTTCCGATGAGGGTTTTCCCACAAAGATATTTTTTTTTATTTTCAACCTTTTATTTTCGAAGAACAATTTCAAATTGTGAGGACGCAATTTATTGAAGGAGGGGAGAATGTAACACCCCAAGATTTCATAGTGTGTTATTTCTTTAAAATAATACAATAACTTGCACTACACGCAACACCGAGTTCAAGCACACCATGAATTACCAAATAAGCCGTTCAAAAGAGGTTATGAATAGTATTAACTAAATTTTAAACTTTATATAATCCTTATAATTTTAGAATCCATATTATGAGTTTCTTAGACATAATACAAGAACAGATTCATTTTCAGTATTGCACTTTTATCAACTTTTAATAGTGAAACCTTTTTAAATAAAATATTTTAATCTTTTTGAATAAATGAGTACATCAAAAAAATTTAAAATGAAACATCCCAAGCTTCCACGGTACGCTTTCCTTTGAATAATACAATAGCGTGTGTTGTACGCAACTTCGAGTTCTAACACACCACAACCAAGCAAACTAGCCGTTATGAATAGTAATACCTACTTTTTGAAATTATATATGTTTTATATTTTATAATGGACTTCATTTTTGGATTCGGAATATCGAATTTAGCCTAAGGTGAAATTTTGGTACATTTCGGATAACTTTCATATTTTGATGAATAGTGAAAATTACTAAATTTTAATTAAAAACAAATTTTTTAATCAAAATAATTAATAGTGATAAATTATGAATTTAAGTGGTTTTAAAGTATATTTAGAATATATTTTTAGCATTTAATATAATTTTAGTCATTGAACATAATTTTACAATTAAACCGAACATAAAAAGGTGTCAATCTTTTGATAGTTATTATCTCTTAAAAACACGCTTTTTGTTTTGACAGCGGGAATTAATTTTAAATTAATTTCTGCCACTTCTGTGTTTTGAATTTAGAAAAATGGATTCCATATTTGGAATTAGGATGTTCAAATTGTGTAAATAGGAAACTTTTATTTTTAGACATTTTGAATAATTACTGCGGTAAAAATTTTATTTACCATGGTTAAGGGTAAATCTGGTAAATAAGTGTTAAAACATAATATTATAATAATACTAAATTACCCTAAAACGTGTCCTAACCTTATTGTTTGATACATGTTCGACCATAGGCATCTTTGGGTCGATTTTGGGACCCCATGGATCCACTTGTAAGTGATAATGACACTTTATTTTAATTAAGTTAAAATGAATACAAAAATGACACAAGCATATATCTTTTAGAAAAACAATTGTTACATAGGGTTATATATGTTGGATTTTAGATTATAAATATTAATTATAAAGAAAAAAAGATTTCCTACATAATGGTATTTTATTTATAATTTTTAGACATTAAATAATTTATTTTATTTATGACACAATGATGATGCAGTAATTACTATAATAGTGAAAAATTAAAATAATTGATATTATAAATACCCAAATAAATATAATATGAAACTTTTAATGAATTAAACTAATTTTATAGGATAATATGATATATTAGGATTGATTTAATTGATATTTTTCGAAGTAATCAATCTGTTATGAGTTTCACAAAAATCAACTATTGAATAGTGTCAAAATTGACATAAAAGAGTTCTTAAAACAAATATTATATTATTAATTGATATTAAATTCCTAAAAATCTAAGGTTCGGCCAAGAGACTTATATAATTATAGTTTCATCATTAATGGATCACTTGGGGGTCTCTTGGATGTATGTAGAAATTTTATTAACCATATTATATAAAAATACAAAGAGACATTGTAAAAGTGAAACTAATTAACTTAGAGTTAAAACTTAAAGATAAGGTTAATATAAGTACCCAAACCTGTCTAAATTCTATTGGTTGAGTTGTTTTGGACCCATCCCCACCTTAAACTTTGAATAATAAACTTTTTATCCATTAGAAACCGAATATGAATTTATTATAAATTAATATTTCTAGCTTTTCCAAAGGTGCCCCTCACCCCTCTTATAAAAGGGCACTCCTCCTTCTCATTTATTCACACCTTCAAAGCCGTTTGGTTCGGCCAAACTCTGCCCAAATACTCTCCCAACTTCCCTCACTACAACCTAGGGGCCTTAGTTTGATCAGAAAGCCAACCTAAGTAGCCCTTTTGATCAAATCAAAAGGAAGAACCCGAAGAAGAGGTAATGATTTCACCACCCTTTTCTAAGTTCATTTCTTCTTCCACTTCTTCTTCCTTTGTTGTTACCATTCTAAAATAATAAATCCAGTATCATATATATACTGTGATGTTATTATAAATATGGTACAACCATATTCAGTATTCTATCCACCCTTTGAATAACATGTCACCATACGTGCGTACATACGGCTTACCGTCTCCACGTCGTGGTGTAATTGTTATTCAATATAATATTATTTGGATGGGTATAATAATTATGTGTAACTCATGTAAATAATAAATATAACATGTTAATGATTCTGTATATATGATATAACATCCATTTATATATTATTTTAATATCAAAAGAATGATATTGTCGCTCGTGCGTACGTACGGACTACCGTCTCCACGAACGCGATGAGATTCATTCTCCATCGTATCCATTCAAGTATAATTATCATTTGATGATTTAAAAAAATGATGTTTAAGGACTTGATATCATTCTGGATATGAATAATATAAAACCTATCCTTTACAAACATGTCTTACGTAACAAAACATATAAAAGAAAACAAGTAAGATAACACCCGAAACAACGATAATACTAAGATATTATTATCAAATCAATATTAAAAGATCATATATGATATCATATTAATATATATGATTCTTGTATAATTTAATAACAAGTATTTAAATATTATACAGGAGGTTAACCTACCCCAACCAAGTAAAAGTACAAGGTAAGGTATTTTCTTATCTCACATTCAATTCCGTGAGATTTCCATTATTCGCCACTAAATTATTGAAAGTGGTGTATTGTATACTGGAATTTGATATATATTATCATGATTATCTTTATATTCATGTTATTCTGTAAATAATTTTGTGGTTATTAACTTTTGTCCATACGACTCAGTTGATTAGCGTGGTACGGGGTTTTCATCTCACTCTTTATTTCCGTGAGATTCATGCCATATTTCCACTATTATCTTTTGTGTGGTGTATATACTGCCCATAATTGTATTCTTTGTGTATTACACTTTACCTTATGTGTATTTACATTTTCATTGTATGATACCTCTTTCATGGGTTGTATGTTTCATAAGTTACCAAATTGATAAGGGTTTACTTCACAATCTCTTTAATATCCGAGGTTGTCTTTACGTAAGTATCTACAGGGACATATTTATTATCCATGTCCATATTTTCTAAAAGAGTTTTCAAAGGGATTATTTCTAAGGGAACTTTTACTAAAACATCATTTTAAATGTTTTAAATATTTATTCTTCTAAATCATCCTTATTTATGTCCACGTTTTCAAAATGGTTTATAAGGATTTATTATATGCAAATGAATGTTTTAAAAGTGTTAATTCCATTCAAAAGTTTCAAAGTGGTATGGGACACTTTGATTCAAAAATGTATTTAAATGCCTTACTTTCTAAATTGTGTAACATTAAAATGTTTTCATGAAAAAGGGATATTTCTCTCAATAATTTAAAAAAAACATTTTCATCTATGTCAACATCCTTTGATGGATTTTAAGATTATTTGAAGTTGAATTATTATGATATAAAACTTCCATATTGTAATGAATTTTTGTGATATGTTTGACTATAGATGTGTCATTTATATAGCATTCATGGTTTATGAGTAAAGTATTGACATTTCATATGCTAGTTCCAATAAGAATGTTTATGTTATATTTCAACCTTTACTTCATATGAATGTGTTGGAAAAGTATGTTCCAGGTTGGGGACTGGTTAAAGTAAGCCCTACAGGTTGGGGACTGGTAAAAGTAAGCCCTCCAGGTTAGGGACTGGTAAAAGTAAGCCCTCCGGTTTGGTCTCCGGTTATTAGAGGAACTCCGGGTTGGTGTCCGGTTATTAGAGGCACTCCGGGTTGGTGTCCGGTTATTAGAGGCACTCCGGGTTGGGTTCCGGTTACAGTTAGCCCCAAGGTCTTGGGACGAGGCCTTGAAAAGAAATTAAAGTTTAGCATTATGCATTCCATCATTATGAAAGTGGTTATTGATTTTGCATGTGATTATTCGATTAGTAGAATATCCATGTGAATAAGTAAATGGCATTATTTCATTTTACTTTTTCCATACTATGTTGAAGTTCAAGTTTAAAAGGCTTTTGTTTTAGTAATTCATTGCCTTAGATGTTTATGCTTATTTTGAATGTTCCGCTATATTGTTATCCTTACTGGGAATTTGAGCTCACCCCTTTTCTATGTTTATTTTCCCCAGGATGTGAAGAAGTAAGTTATGAATGACCTGCAGGGATATTATGAGGGGATAATAGTGTGCATTGTGGAGATATTATGTTGTTGTAGTAGTTTTTCATTTTATGATGTAATGTAAAACTTATGAATATATCTAGTGTTTCCAAGGCTACTAAACCAATCGGTCATTCGATATTTGATCTTTCTTGTGATCATGCCAATGTTATGTAATAATGCACCGACTCTAGGTAACTGGGGTCGGGGCGTTACAGTTCAAGGATCGGGAGATCGGAACTAGAACCGTCGAGACATGATCCCCGCTAACCGAAACCTGGAAAGCCCTGATGCTGGAGGCCTTCTGCTAACGGCCTTCCCCTTTAACGAACCCAACTAGATCCCCTCTCATAGCACACATTCTAGTGTGTGGATCCAATACACTGCAAAATCCTTCTTTTGAACCTCTAATTATATCGGTAGAGTGAATGGAGAAATAGAATACTAAAGAGAATGTCAGAGTTCCTTCTCTAAGCTTCTTGCACATGACTCCTCATCCGGAAAGAGGTTCGGGGAAAAATGAAAGATATCCTTGAAATCCATCCCCAACTCCCTCACTAACATACTCCCTTTCTTGAGGGAGAGTAGCTCTTTTTTCTTCTCAAACATCATCATGGAAGAAATGAATTCCACTCAGAACTCCTTCTCAAAGTCATTCCATGAAACCTCAGTTTCATTATTCTCCCCAAGATAATGTGTCCACCACCGACACACTGCCCTTTACATTTGGATCACGGTTAGAGGAACCCAGTACTATATCAGATACCAGATCAAACTAAAATAAATCACCTACTCCTCGAGCCAGCTCTCTGTCTCCATTTCCAAGACATTTTCCTCGTAGATTCTGAGAGTCTCTCTCTATAATTCATGAAGCATTTTCTACCACTAGTCATCGTCCTCCTCTCGATCAGACCTTCACTAATCAACCAGATCAACATGTTGGGCCTCAACTACTCATAATACTCGTGGATGACATCCTAGTTCCATAAATTCAAGGTAAACAAGGAATTACTAAGCCCGAGAAGTAAGTAATTTACTTAGGGTATTATTTATTATTTATTTCTATTTTTCCCAAGACACCCCAATTCAAGTAGGAAAAAAATTCATTATGATGCATGTACCTTTCCTAGGGTCTCTGCCCAGCAATCAATGGAGCCTCACTAGGTCATTTTGAAGGCTCAAAGTCCTTTTATCTGATCACATGGGGCCCTAAAATCCTATATTTGTTCCAGTATTCCCTAGCCTATTTCACGCACCATGATTGTCTAACACTATTGCCCTATGATCCCATGCAATCCTCATTGTTCCTAACCCCAAACTCCATCCTATCTCTTAACCACCCTCTGATACCATTCGGTCATGAACCTCCTTCTCTAATATGATGGAAAGGATTGAAATATGTCATGTCCCTCCTTCTTCATGGTGAAGGAGAGATAATGACCCCAGAGTCCCGCTTTCAATAGGCCCCGGAGTGGAAACTAGAACCATGGGTATAAAATCTCACGTAAATTGATGGAATTACCATTTTATAGAACAAGATCAGGATATAATATGGTATGTACCAGAAACACCAAGGTCTAATGATAAGATTAAATCCAAGAATCCATTCCCACATGCATTTTCATGAGTGAAAAAAATAAAAATTACAAGAAACAATCTGAAGGAAAGTACCAAAAGAAAATAAAAGAAGCAACGAATATTGTCTCGATGCCCAAGATGGTAAGGTCTATTGTGGTCCTCAAAGTCCTCCTATAAACCTAAAAGTAGTTTTATATATGTAGGTTGAGTATACAGGTATACTCATTAGGGAAACCAAAATCTCTCTTTCATAAGTAGGGAGACACTTTAATGCCCCTTGAGAAAAAATAGAGGTAACCAAAACACCTAGAACAGAAAAATATCCACCCAGCCTCACCAAGGTGCACTCCCCAAATAATGAAATTCAGGTAAAATAATATTAATAGAACATTGATATTTGGGTACCCTAAACCGCTTTCCCACTAGTTATTTAGAACATCCTATACAACAGATCTCCCCCACAAATCCCACTACAGTCCCACTGCTTCCCCCAACAACAACCATATGGGTCGTCCAAGACGTATGTTTATCCTTCCTGTAGACACCTAGGCCACCAAAACCACACATCCCTCTCGTAGACACCTAGACCATCACAACCACACTTTCTAACCACAGACACCTGGGATACGACAACCACACTTCCTTCCTGCAGAGACCTAGGCCTCATCCTAAAAACACTTGGGAAACAAACATGCCTACACAGACCTAGACAAACCCACCACAACACACCTTGAGCCAAGATATTTAGGCCATAATGAACCTCAATCCACCAAATCCTGCCCAAAGAGTCTTAGGCTTCCTTGGAGAGGGATCAAAACAGAGCTAATAACCAGCCACTCATAGGAATGTTGGGAAAAACACCCTCCCCCATGAAATAGGGGTGTTCGTCACGAAGTGCTCAACATTGGTGGGGTGCATATAATAAACACAAGAACTATATTTTATACATATAGGTAATCAAGAAATCATTCCAACCTAAGGGTCCTGAAACAAAAAACCATCCCAAACACAACCACTCTTGCTGCTAACCCTACATGTACAAGTACACAATAGCCACAACCCGAGAACAACCCATTTCTGTAAAACTATTCCCCATTGTAATAATTCTCATTATAATGTTCAAGTTATTCCATTTAAATATTACTTCACTACTAGGAAAATAATAGGCATAACCACAAGACCAAACAAAAACTGAATGAAAATATCCAAGAAGGCATTTAATCATTCACTCTTGGTTCTCTTGTAAATAATAACATCAAAATGGGATCTCGTGAAATCCCTCTATGTACGGAAACCAAAGAAATACCCAACTTACTGGGTCCATAACATTTACTTCCGGCTCCACATGGCCTCAGATTCACAAAATAACAACCTCTCAACTAGGTATTCCTTTCCTATCTATGTCACCCCACAAATCATAAAACAGAACAATCATGCATATCACTAGAACAGAGCAAGGAAGTTTTCATATTTAACCAATATTATTCATTAACTTCCTTCTTTCCATTCAGTTAACTGGGGTGATCACACAAGGATTCTTATTCATTGGGAAGTTGTTTAATCAACCAAAGTTACGTGATTAAACAGTTTCCATTTTATAGTCATTCAATCACAAAATCATCCAGAAAAAGAGCTTCATTAGTGCGCAAGAAGGACCACCAACAGCCATAATTTTCAGTGGACATGAACCTATACAATTCACATCATAAAAATGAATGTAAAATGCAATAACATCAATATATTCCCCACCCCTTCATTCTTTAAAATTCTGTTTTTTATCTTTATTCAATATCGTTTCATCTACATCTCGAGGAAACATCAACATACCCACGTCGCATGATGCACAGTAAAGAGAGACGAAGGAAGAACCCCTACTTAGATGATCAAGGATCGAAGTTTTCTCCTTGTGCTAAGAACTAGGGATGATGCGACTTGCAGGAAGAACTCTAAGGACAAGTGGGAAGGGCTCTAGAATGGGAACATGACTCATCTCGGGAGGAGGTATCGAGGTGCACTATAAAAAATGAAAATGAATAAGGAAGATAGGACCACAACTTAAGAATAGACTAGATCTAAAAATCAGGGAGACCATTTTGATGTACATAAAATTCAGATTGTGGCTTGACCACATGGCTCAGTGGTTTCAAAAATTGAAATTAATTTAGATTTAATAATTCTCTTTGGTAAGGGTGGAGATAGACTAGTGTGTAGCTATGAGTTGATAGATTAATATTAAATGAAAAAAAACACATTACATGGGCGAAACGTGGAAAACTTGAAAAACTGAGCATGGAAGAAAAGGGAGTGAAATTGATAAAAAGGACACATGTTTTGGTAATTCAAGGGTCACCTAACTCTTATGGGATTTAAAATATATTTTACGAGCCTTAAATCACTTTGAAAGGTGTATTAAAACACTTTTACATTAAAAGAGACGTTATTGGAGCGAAACTGAAAAGTCTCAGGAGAGGCTGGGAATGACTCACTGATGGGTGACTCACTAACACCCTGGAACCAATTCTCTAGAACCGTTCTGTGTGGAACCGATGGTCGATCAGTGCCACCGATGCCCTTTGGTTCCACTGATGACCGATCGGTGCCACTGATGCCCATCCGTGCCACCATTCATTTAACCTGAAATTTGGAAAACTCCTCAATGAGTCACCGGTGGTCCCTAAGATACCTCAAACATCAGGATTTGGAAAATTACTACCATAGGGGTTTGGGCCATTACATTTTAGAATTGAGTTAATGTATTTTTTTCAATGGAATAATGTTTTTATTAATTTTTTTAAAAAATCATGTATGAATAGTGTCAAAATGGACATAATTCATAAGTTGAAATATAAAATAGTTTATTAAATGTTATAAAATTCCTAAATATATAAGATTAGAAAAAATGGTTAGGATAATTCCTAATTTGTCATAAATGAAACTTTTTTTGGTCCTTTTACATGTAATTGTAATTACATTAATATAAAAAGTGTAAATAACATGATATCACGGTAAGATTACAAAGGGTAAAATAATGGTTAAACCAAGAAGATAAAGATTAAAAAATATTAAAAACCTATATAATTTTAATTGGATGATGGGTATTAAACCCAAAATCATCTTATCTTCTAAATAAATGATATTGGGAACATTTGAAATCTAAATCTAATTTATATTAATTTAATATTTTAAGAGCTTCTAAAGGTGCCCCCCTCCTATAAAAAGGTACCCACTATTCTCTAATAATAAAACTTCAAAATGATTTTGGTTCATCCAATATCTACAGAAAATGCTTCCTATAATCCCTTTGTACATTCTTGATAAGTTATATTAGGTAGAACATCCTTCTTAGAGGTTTTATGGTGTTCTTCAAAGGTGATTAAACAAATAAGAGGTATCGTTTTATTTAAGTATTTATATTTTATTTCTTCTTCCACATCCTTTAAATATCCTCCAACCATTATTAAATATTAACTATATTATTATTAATATAATAATATATTGTTATGTTAATATAATTTATCTCTACTCTCATTAAATGGGAAAATAATTAATCATTTGTGTGTACGTGTGAACTATCCCCTTCATGAACCGATATAATTCATTTTACATAAATGTCTATTAAGACTAGTTATAATAATGGAATAAATCTTTATATATGATATTTATGAAATATTTATAATTTTAAGAGAATAATATTTCAGTTATGTTCTTAATTTCTATACACAAAAAATGATAACGTTGTTTGTTCATACCTATGAACTATCACCTCCACGAAGTGATGTGAATTGTTTTTATTCACTAAATCACTTGTATGATATATATAAGTATATTTAAATTATTATTATCATGTTAATAATATTATTATCCTTATGGAAAGATCAAATAATAATTACCTTATTTCCATAATGATCAATGAAAATTGGAAACTTTACTTATGTGTATGTACGACCTACTATCTCCATGATTATAACGTTGTTCATTTGTCATACCATAAATGATTAGTTTTATTTAAAAAGTGTAATTAATGTAATAAATTTATTATTATTTCATGAATATTATTTTGGATATGATGGACTTATGACCACATGGACTATTGACATCAAACTAAGTTTATTTTCGACTCAAGTACCGAATTTCAACAAAACATCTTATATGAACATAAATAATTATATAATTTTTATAACATGAAAATAAGTTATATAAAAGGAATAATAAAATTGAAAAATGTTCTAAAGAAAGTATAAATTAACCTAATTTTATTATTTAGGAATATAAAAATTGTATGTGATGAGTCAGACTCATGGTAAGGGATTTTGTCCCAATCTCCTTTTATTAAGGCATTCATTGATGATATGCACCATTATTATTTTATAAGGTGTATATACAGACAATATGAAATTTCATATCCATATTGTATCTATAAAAATGTTTTATATTGTTTTGGTAAATGTATTAATTCATGGATATTAATTTTTAAATGTTCAAAGTGGTATGGGAAACCATGAACGTGTAAATATTTAATTATCAAATATTTTTTTCATGATATTAATTTACATATTTATTTATATAGATATAAAATGATTATACATGAATGTTTATGTATATCATTAATTTCATTAAATGTTTTAAAAATTAAATCTTTTTATACAAATCGTTTTACTTTCTTTATAAAATAACAAAAGGAATGTTTTTTTGTTTTAACGTATATGGCGACAATAACTTCTCCGTCGTTGTAACGGTTATTTGATATTTGGATTCCTCTATAAGCTTTAATGTATTTTAAAAGGAAAATAAATCCCCTTTTGGTTATCTTGGTATTGAAAATGATTTATTAAATGAAAATGATATTTTTATTAGAATATTTTTTTCAAAAGGGTTTTGTGATGAACGTGTTTTTTTAAATGGTACTTGAGAATTATATGAAATGAGGGAGCCCGATATAGCTTATAAAAAGGTATGATCCACATTATAGCTCACGGGTGAGCCCAAAACAGTGTATATGAAGGTTTTATACCAATTATAACTCACGAGTGATCCCGTTATAGGTTATATGAAGGGATGATTCCCATTATAAATAATAGGTGAGGATGATATAACTTATACGATGGGTGATCCCAATTGTTGATTTCCAATATGGAGGTCGATCATATGTTTATTATTATTAAAAGTGGTTTTAAAAGGTTCTTTGTATATGATGCTCTTAGTAACCTAAATTAGTATTAGTTTTTTTCTATTAGTTTTAATGTTTTCCGTTGAGCAATTAGAATGTTTCATCTTGATTAATAGTTTATTTCTTTTTTTGTCCCTTACTAAGATTTTGTGCTCATCCCAAGTTTTAAAAAAAAATCACGGGTCATAATATTGTTAAGGAACAAGAAGATACCAAGATGAAAGTATTGAATATGTTTCTTGAAAAGAAATCATGTTTTATTTTAAAAGGGTTTCCTTTGGTGAAAAAATGGATATTGAGTATAATTGTCCACTAGTAATGTATGAGTTTACTATGTAAGATTATTTCCTAACACTCTAAAAATATAAACATAAAAGATCACCGAATGTGAATTCTAGTTCAAAAACACTATATTAAGATATGTTTAAGTCCAGTTCCTTATAGTTGGTATCAGATGATGGTTTAGACAACTTGAGGATTAGGGTGTCTTCTTAAGTGATAGGGATATCCTATGAGTTTATACTTTTTAGGTTCATCATATGATCAATATCTTACAAATCCGTTTTGAGGCTAATGTTATGAAATTTCAAGGTGATTAATGGAATTTTTGGAAACTTTAATTATTGAGGTAGCTATGGGTTATTACTTTTTAGGAAGACAAATTGAAGGTGTAGAATAAATTTTGAGGTTAAAACATGGTATGGTTATTGTTGAGGATTTTATAGTGTTTTGGTACTTTTCTAAGAATTATAAAATATTTAAAAAAGGACAATACATAGATCGTGTGATAGCCTATCACATCGGATAGGATGTGGGAATCGAACCCACAACTGATGTGTGGTAGGACTTTATCACCTACCACTAGCCTACATGAAGTCCCTGGTTAGTATGACTTTTATTTTTAGTTAAACGAGTTTATTGAATAATAATTAGATGATTTTTGGAAATTATGTTTTATTAAATAGATATTCATAGTATTGGAAATTGATAAAATGATAAATGTTATTTTGGAAGATGTTCACTATTTTCGGAAATCTATATGATTAAGGTAAATAGAATACAATGGGAATTTAATTAAGTAGTAATTTTTATTAATAGTTTAGAAGAATATATGATTTTTATGGTGTTCTTATGGAAATTTCGGTTATTTATGGAAATTATTAACCTATATTGGGGAATATGTGATTTGGTTAATTACTTTTTGGTATAAGACATTAAGAGTGGTTGATGTTATTTGGAGATAAATGGTAAAATTTATCTTGGAATATTAGGTATTCAAATTTGATTGAATTTTGGGTTTCAATATTAGTTTGGACTATTTTGGAGAATTTTAAGGAATTTTATTTGTTGAATGTTCTTTATTGAACTTCGTATATTACTATTGATTTTTTTGATATTGAAGTAGTTTGTCATCATATAAAGGATTTTTTTTGGGAATTAACTTTTCTAGTACTAACAATTTGGTTTTGGTTAATGTATAAAGACAAGATAAATATATAGTTCTACTTTTATGGATTATTTAATTCTCTAGAAGGTGATTCTAGTGATTCAAGTGTGACAAAGTCATCTTGAATACTCATCATTTGGAGAAAAGATGGGTTTTGGTGGAATTGATTAATGAATGAAACACTAATTGTCAAGTATGTATATTTCCTTATAATCTTAGTCCAGGTGGTAATATAATTCTTCAACTCTATGAAATGGATCATGAATCAAAAAAAATTATATTCTTAATTAGTAAAAAAACTTTTACCCATCACAAATTTATGGTGTTGTGATGGTTAACTTTCTATGATCAAGTTTTGTATCACTCTATATTAGTCCATGAGAGTTAGATTTTCTTCCATAACCATGTTTTTCTACATGGAACCTCATGTGACATTTTTACTTCACTTTATTAATTTTAATGTGGAGGTTTTATTGACTAATTTTCCAATGTGGGATTTCAATGATGTTATCGAGACTAATTTTAAAATTACGAAGACACAATTTCTAAAAGGGGGGAAGGATGTAGCATCCCAGGTAATTACAGAATAAGACATTTTCATATCTATTAATATTTTTTAATATGATATTAATTTTTTTTAAGTGGATTATTTTTTGATAGCATACTCAAAATGAAACAACATCTTACTCCAAAATCTTAAGTTTCACACTAGACTAAGTTATACTGAAAAATATTATATTATTAATATTATTATTTTAAATGGAAGTTGACGCTTAGCCATTTTATTCACTGGAATGAACATAACTAACTATATTATTTTTACACATTTTTTTACTATTCATACATTCATCAAATAAATTTTAGATCCATAAAATTTGAATAAATCCAATTTTAAGTATAAAATATTTTTAAATTTAGTATTACCACCTCTTGATGGAGAACCCTTTTTAAATACAGTTTTTGTCACTTTTATATTTTATATATATGAAACAATAAACTTCGTATTTGTATTCGGTACATCAAGATTTACTTTGGTTGAAATTTTGGTATTTTGTGATAAAATTCATATTTTAATGAATAGTGAAAAAATACTACATTTTAATTTAAAACTATATTTTCATCTAACTTTTTTTATTGATATATTATCACATGAATTTTTTTTAAAGTATATTTAGATTATTTTCTATCATTAAATATTATTTTGGAAATTTTAAGTAATTTAAATTTTAAATTTTATATAAACACGTGTCAATCTTTTGATGTTTTTTACTTTTTAAAAACCCATTTTTTCATTCCAATAATGGGATTAATTATTCAATTTAATTTTTCCACTCCTGTGAATTTAATTTTCAAAAAATAAAATATATTTTTGTACTAAGTATAAAAAATTTGGTTTAATAGGATCAAAATAATTTTTTTAAATTGTAACTTTACTATTTTATTTACCACGGTTAAAGGGTAAATCAGGTAAATAAGGGTAATAATAAAATAATAATTATATAAAACTACCCTAACACTTCTTCTAATTGTATTTAATGAGTTATGACCAACCAAGAAAACCCTTTGGATGAAAAATTTTTCTTTTTAAGCCACCTGGGTATGATTATGAAATTTATCACATTTAATTTAAATTAAAGGCAAAAATATCATAAAAATGGCTCATATTACTAAAAAAATTAATATGGGGTTATATAAGTGATATATTTGATTATAAATAGTCTTTATAAAAATAAAAATATTAGTTAAATCATATTATTTTATTTATAATTTTTAGACATTAAATAAGTATATTCTATTATGACACAATGATAATGTTGTGATTTCGTTATTAATAAAAGAATCACATAAAACATATTATAAATATTAAAATTATTATTATTTGGAATAATTTATGTCATCCCTGAATTTTCTGGATGACTATGACATTTTAGGATTTTTTTTAATTTATTTTTTTAAAAGTAATCATGTTGTTATGAATTTTAAAAAAGAAGTCCAGTATGAATAGTGTTAAAATTAACATAATTCATAACTTCAAATAAAAAATAGTTTATTAATGTTATAAAATTCATAAAAATTTAATATTTGACCAAATTTTTAGGATAAGTCCTAATATTTCCTTAATGAAACTTTATTTGTCGTTTGAAAAGTTATGGTAATTACATTAACATACAAAGTGTAAATAACATGATATAACCGTAAGATTAAAAAAGGTAAAATAATGGTTAAACCAAAAATACAAGGATTTAAAAATATTAAAAACTCATCTAGTTTTACTTTTATGATGTTTATTCGACCCAAAATCGTCTTATATTTGAAATAAATAAGTTTTATACAATTTTGAACTGAAATTTCATTTATAATAATTCAATTTTTTAGAAGTTTCCATGGATACCCCTCCCCTCTCCTATAAAAAGGTACCCACTCTTCTCCAAAACTAAAACATACAATGCATTTTTTCTCAACCAATATATGACCAAACCATTTTTTAGAGTCTCGACCCACATTATTTAGGCCTTAGATTAGGCATGACACCCTTCTTAGAGGTGTTAAGGTGTTCTTCAAAGGTGATAAACCGAAGAAGATGTATTAGATTCTTTTAGTATTTCTATTTTATTTCTTCTTCCACATCCTTCAAATCTCATCAAACCAGGATGAAATAATAAATACAATATCATCAATATACTAATATTTTATTATGTTAATATAATCACCTAAATCCATATCCACTTTTATTAAATGGGAAAATAATTAATCATTCGTGTGTAAGTGTGAACTATCACCTCCACGAACCGATATAATATGTTTTCCATAACTTTCTATCAATTTAAAGACCCATAAATTTCATTGAATTTTTTTTATTAATTTCTTTGAAATTTTATGAGTCTGCAGTTTTTTACGGCACATGATTCCGATGCCTGGTGTGCCCAGAATCAATTTCTGAAGTTTAGCTCGGGTACGTTCAGTAAACGAACGAGTGAGTTTTTCTATCTTTTGAACTGGTGCTCGGAATTGAAATATTAAGGCACCGATGAACTCGCAGCGCTGGTAATTGCTTAGGGGGACCTTTTCCGTAGTTGCATTTTGAGCGGGTTGAGGTTTAATAATTGGGGATTATAATAAAATAAATAAAAATTTTTGTGTATAAATTGTATTTTAAGGAAGGTGGTTTTATCCTACAAAGGGAGAGTTAAGGGTGGGGCCCACACCCACCTAACCTCCCAAGTGAGGGCTAGTTTGGTGGGGCCCACAAGAGATCCTAACTCCTCGCCTCCCCATAACCCCTGGATTTCCCCAAAACTCACCCCTTGTTAATTACATGACAAGTCCACTCATTTATTAGAGTGGAACCTCTCAACTTCTTATCTCTCTCTTTTAATTTCTTTTCCAACTATTCAATTAATTAATAAGTTTGAATTAATTTGAATTGAGATATAAGTTTGTTAATATGGGGGAAAATCTCATTTCTAATAATTGGGGCTGGGCAAATATTATGTGGAGAATCTTTAGAGAATTAAGAGAGCATTAACCCTCCACGAAGAACGGTTCTCCTTCCGACGGACCTTCAACGAATGATGCTTGAGCCAAGATCGGAGGCCTTTGCGGAAGCGACGAATGCCAACGATCATCGTCACCATCATCTCCTCCCTTGAGACGACGTTAACGAGCCGACGTCTACCCTCTTGCGATATCGTCATCGAACGGGGAACCTTGAGGTAGGGGTTGTTATGTTCAAATTTCAATACCGTTCAACAACGTTTTTTAATTCTTGAGTTCTGTTGAGCCGCTTGATACCATCTTGACGAGGAAGGGCTTGGACCGCACGAACAGGGTCTGACCCTTCCCCATTCGTTTGTAGATTATGGACGATGGAGGCGGACTACGAAGAACCAGCCGGCGTCGGGCCGATCATGGGCGGATCATCAATGCTAGATTTTCGGGTCACCGCAAAGGCGCGACACCATCGTGTCGCGCGGAGTAGAGCCGGACCGCGGCCTTGCCGAGCCGCAGCGGAGGGGCGCGGCACTGTTGCGCCGCACCGAAGCTAAAGGGTCGCGGCCAGGGTGGGCCGGGGCGGAGGGGTGTGGCACCGTCGCGCCGCGCTGGAGCTACAAGGGGGTCGCGGTCAGGGTGGGCCGCAGCCGAGCTGGGCCGCGGCCGGGGTGGGCCACGCCGATCGAACAGATTCGCGGCCTAAGGTTGCGGCTGATCTCAAAGGGGCGGTCGGCGCCACCTAGAGGCAGGACCTGAGGGGGTCCCGTGGTTACTCAAGGGTCGGCCATTATGGCCGGCCATTTTGAAGAAACCGGGGGGGCGTAACCCCCCGGACCTACGGCTAGGGCAGGCCCCACTGGGCACCACCAGCTTCCCCCTAGTCGCCCACCCACGTGGCCAACCGCGTGGGTCAGGTGGACCGGACCACGTCGGTCGGGCCGGGCCGCCAGCGTCGGGCTGGGCCGCCAGCACTGGGCTAGGCCGCTCCAGCTGGGCCGGGCCACGCCCAACAGGGCCAGACCCGGAACCGGGTCGGGTCGACCGGGTTCGGACCGACCCAGGGGGTATTGGGTCGGGTCGGACCGGGCCCAGACCCCCTATTTTCGGACCATCTTCAGTTAAACGCCCATAACATGAGTTGTGGACCTTCGATTGATGCACCGTCAGTTGCATAGGATTCCTTGGATCGAGACGGTCATTTAAGTTTATTACACTCAAGGTTTTGGGAACTTTCAGTATGGACGGATTGGTTCGAACCTGAAACCAACCGGGCCCTTGGAGTGGAAAGGCTTATAACTTGAGCTCCGGACGTCCGATTGATGTGTCGTTGACTTTGTTAGATTCCTCTTGATGAGACGGTTAATTTGGCATATTTCACTTGAGGTTTGGAAGTAGTTTGAGTGTGACCGGGTTGGATTGTACTCAAAACCAACCGGGCCCTCAGAGTGGAAATGCGTATAACTTCAGCTCTGGACATCCGATTGACGTGTCGTCGGCACTGTTGGATTCCTCTTGATGAGACGATTCTTTTGGCATACTTCACTTGAGGTTTGGATGCAGTTGGAGTGTGACCGGGTTGGATTATACCTGAAATCTAACCGAGCCCCTGGAACAGAAATGCTAATTACTCACAGATCGGGCATCCGATCGACGTGATGTCTGTTGTGTTAAGACCCCTAAGACGAGGAGGTCCTTTGTGATATTTCCACGTGATTTTGTGTGAAACATGGATGTATCGACCATTAGCTCATGAAGCAGACCCTCCAAGAGATAAGCGTACGGAGTGCGGAGACCTAGTAGTTGTAGACCTATTGACTGCTTGACTAGTTCGACTCGTAGTGATTCGGTTGGCCCAGTGGACGGAGCGCCTGGTATTTGGTGGCTGACCCATGGCGGACGGAGCACCTGGTAGTTAGAAGTAGACCTGCGGTACTCGAAAGGAGGAGTACCTTTGTAGTCTATTAGGGGGGAGCACCCGGTATTTAGCGGCAGACCCTCAGCGGATGGAGCGCCCGGTATTTGGCAGCAGACCCGTGGTACTCGACAGGAGGAGTACCTCAGCAGTGTAAGGTTAGTGAGTAGCACCTCGGAGTCGTGATAGGGATACTATACTCGAAAGAGGAGGAGTTCTCCAGTAGTTATGGTTTCGTTAATGAAAATCCAAGTTTTAGATGAGTCTGTGACCTTTGTGTTTACCTCATGAATGAGATGGGTCGCTTGATAACTTAGGTATATGTATGGTCATATAACTAAGTAGTGGTTATCCATGGATTTCATAACCTTTGTGTTTCCACATGATTGAGATGGGTTACTTGATAACTTAGGTATAAGTATGGGCTTATACTAAGGTAAGGGTTATCTGTTGAGATCCTTCTTTGTGGTTATCCTTGTTGGATTTAGTGAGACCTTGAGGGTCTTGGGGTCCATACTAAGTATCGTTATACTCAGCCCTGTACAGGCTATTCCCACTCCTTGTTGTGTTGGATTCAGACAACAGACAGTGCCGACTGAGACCGAGTGAAAGAGGACTAGACGGTACCCGAAGGTGGACCTCAAGACGAGTTAGTACCCGAAGGTGGACTTCACGACGAGATGGTACTCGGAGGAGGTTGGCGGGTGAGAGCGTTGAGGAGGCTATCTGTACCTACCCTTCAGGTAGGATCCGAGTTGGACGACCCAGGATTTGCTTCTATCTTCCATCTATTTGTCTTTTCTGTTGTACTTTTGTTCAGTTGTAGCTGTACTTTTCAGTTGGGTTTGAATTCTGGCCCATTTACATTTTAGAACCTTATTTTGTACTTAGTGTATTACTTCTGCTTGTACTCTGGTTGGATGTGTTTATGTTATATAAAGTAAATGCCTTCCAATTATTGGGATTTATGCCTTTGGTTCTAGTCACCAACCCCTGGCCTATGGAAGGCGGGCTTGGGGTTGTCACGGCACGAGCCCCGAGGATGGGTCGTGACAAATTGGTTTCAAAGGAGTCGGTTCTACTACAGAACTTAAGACTCTGATATTTTCTTTCTGTGAATCAATAGTGTTAAGGGTACTAAGTGTGGTTTTCAGTTCAGGGAGTCCAGTGTTGGTGCGGGCGGCCGACGTATCCATACACCAGGACCTTGACTTCTGATTTCTGACTCAGTGCATGAAAACACTGATTGCATGTGTGTTTTCAAAATTTTTGATTAAATCAGCTCAAACCAGGTCATCTCAACAAGTATAGTCTTTTTATCATGACACATCTTCTCTTTCAGGATGCCTCCCAGTGGACGACCAGCTAGAGCCCCGAGAGATGTACATACTGACAGCCCGCCGAGCAATGATCCCTCATTCCAGGGCCCTCTTTTAGTTGAGGCACCAGCGGTACTACCATCCATTGGGCCACAGATTCCACCAGCCTCAGTAGAAAGCAATGCACGCTGCTTGAGCACGCTACATGATTTCCAGTGCTAGAGGCCACCTAGGTTCTGGGAAGAGACGGACCCACAGGCGGCTGAGGATTGGATAGAGGCTGTGGTGATAGTCTTCAGGCTAGTAGGTACACCAGCGGACTTTATGGTGATCCTTGCTTCCAGCCTCCTTTAGGTAGCAGCAGGAAGATAGTGGAGCCAGATGCTCCAGATGCATGAAGAGACATCACTTCTATGGGCAGACTTCGAGAGCCTGTTCCAGGCAGAGTTTGTACCAGCCACCCTTCGAGCGATGCGGATACAGGAGCTACTTCATCTGCAGTAGGGCAGCATGAGTGTAGCTCAGTACTCAGCAAGGTTCACATACCTCTCGCACTACTCTACAGATATGGTACGGGACCCGTTTTTAGGGCATGTACCTTCGAGAAGGGACTGAGGCATGAGATCAGAGCTTTGACGATTCCTCTCAGCATACCAACTCAGGCAGGCGTGTTGGAGCAATCCCTCTTAGTGGAGAGTTTCCTTGCTGAGCAGACTCCAGTAGCGGTACCCCCCACTAGTCAACTTGTAGAGGAGTCTTCTACAGCTGGAAGTAGACGGACGAAAGAGGGTTCTAAGAGGACCTAACCCACTGGTGGACGACTGCACGACTCAGGTTCTGTTGTGCGGGGCAACCAGGGTGGAGTTAGAGCCAGTCGTGCTAGGAGCGGGCAGTGTTACACCTGCGACGGGCTTGGTCACATGACACATGACTGTCCGACCTCTCGTATAGACGATAAGAAGATAGATGAAGGACCTCCTATGCAACATCATAGGTTCGATCAAGGCAGACCGCAAGGTGCAGGGGATCGTGGCAGAGGAGATGGCCATGTTGCTGGTGGTGGATGATGCTTCGAGGTGTTTCCACCACCCCCACCAGGTGGATATGAGAGCACAACTTCAGGCAGCTGAAGCATACAACTACGGAGCTCCGGAAGCGGGTGGACAAGAGTTGTACTATGCATGGAGGCCTTTGATCTTGGTGTTTTTAGTCTCCAAGTTGTCACTGTTGTGTTTTCTTTGTTTCCTTGTACTATGATCTGCAGTAATAAAAGAGACTTATCTTTGTGACGTTTACTTTCCTGTCCTTTTTGTGTGGTTGATACTAATAGGTTCCGGTTTAAAACTGTTGACTTTATCCTCACTTTCGAGATACCAACAAGAGGAGACCTAGTGAACACACACTACTGCCGATAGTGTGACTCGACCCTTGGAGGTGAGAGTAACGGTTGGATCCCTTGGTAGTAGCGTCGAGGCCTTATGACATCGTCCATGGCATGAAATAGTACCGTTCGTGTCAGGATTGACTGTATTAGGCAAAGAACTTTGTTCATCCAGGGGATGAGACCAGATTTCTCTTTTCGGCAGAGGAGAAATCTCAGCAACTCTTGAATAACGTAAACAATAAAGGGTGGAGATGAGTTCTTAAAATTGGCTAGTCTCACCCATTGTTCGTTGAGAAAATAGTTTACGGTACTCTCTAACTCAATAGTCTTAGGTGTGTCTAATCTCAGAAGGACATGAACCTGAGACAATAATGATGGCATGAATTCCTCCAAGACTATCACTTTGAGATAGTTTACACTCATGGGAAGGGGAACGTTGTAGCAGATTCTCTTATTAGGAGATCAGGCATTCAACTGTTAGGAGTGGTGAGACAGTAGCTGGACGTGTTTCAGATATCCTTTTTGGATAGTGATGGAGTCAGCATGTGTAGAACCAGAGATGGTTCAGGCTACGATCAAGAAGGAGCAGTTAATCCAGGAACAGATGAAGACTGCACAGAGACGACAGAAGTCCTATGATGATAGGAGACGAGACCACTGGAGTTCGAGGGTGGAAACCACATTTTCTTATGGGTCTCACCTTGACGAGGTCTACGGAGTTTTGGTCGGGGCGGCAAGTTATCTCCGCTTTTCATCTGGCCTTTCCACCTCAGATGAACTGGGTGCACGACGTCATCTGCTTATCTCATCTGAGGAGATGTGTGCACGAACTAACCATCATCATCGACCACTGAGATTTGGACATCGATGATAGGGTGACTTTCACGGGATTCCAGTAGAGGTTGAGGATAGACAGGATTGGGTCCTACGTGGATAGTTGATTCCTCTGGTGCGCATTCATTGGTAGCACAGGAACCTCCAGGAGAGCACATAGGAGTGGTAGGATCAAATGCGTGATCAGTATCTCATTTAGTTTCCACAGTTTATCATGTAGCTTTACAGGGACGTAGATCCCTGAGGTGAGAGTAATGTAAAGACCCGGAAATTTCAAGGAAATTTTTTTCTTAATTTCTTTAGAATTTTACGAGTCCGCAGTTTCTGATGGCACCTGATTCCGAGGCCCGGTGTGCCCGAAATCAATTTCTGAAGTTTATCTCAGGTACATTCAATAAATGAATGAGCGGGTTTTTCTATCTTTTGAACTGGTGCTCAGAATTGAAATCTGAGGGCACCGATTAAATTGCAGCGCTGGTAATTTCTTAGGGGGACCTTTGCCGTAGTTGAGTTTTGATCGGGTTGAGGTTTAATAATTGGGGATTTAGAATAAAATAAATAAAAATTGTTGTGTATAAATTTTATTTAAGGAAGGTGGTTTTTATCCTACAAAGGGGGAGTTAGGGGTGGGTCCCACACCCACCTAACCACCCAAGGTAAGGTTTACTGTTGTGGGGCCCACACGAGACCTTAACTCCTCACCTCCCCATAACCCCCTTGAATTCCCCATAACTCACCCCTTGTTAATTACATGAAAACTCTACTCATTTATTGGAGTGGAGCCTCTCAACTTCTTATCTCTCTCATTTAATTTCTTTGGCAACTATTCAATTAATTAATAAGTTTGAATTAATTTTAATTGAGATGGAAGTTTGTTAAGAAGGGGTAAAATCTCATTTCTAATATTTGGGGCTGGGCAAATATTATGTGGAGAATCCCTAGAGAATTAAGAGAGCATTAACCCTCCATGAAGAACGGTTGTCCTTCTGAAGGACCTTCAACGAATGATGCTCGAGCCAGAATTGGAGGCCTTTGCGGAAGCGACGAACGCCAACGATCGTCATCACCTTCATCTCCTCCCTTGTGACGACGTTAATGAGCCGACGTCCACCCTCTCGCGATATCATCATCGAACGACGAACCTTGAGGTAGGGGTTGTTATGTTCATGTTTCGATACAGTTCAACAATGTTATTTAATTCTTGAGTTCCGTTGAGCCGCTTAATACCATCTTGACGAGGAAGGGCTCGGACCGCACGAACATGGTCTGACCCTTCCCCATTCATTTGTTGATTATGGACGATGGAGGCGGACTACGAAGAACCGGCCAGCGTCGGGCCGATCACGGGAAGATCTTCAACACTTGATTGTCGGGTCTCCGCAAAGGCGTGGCACCGTCATGCCGTGCGGAGTAGATCTGGACTGCGGCTTTGCCGAGCCGTGGCGGAGGGGTGCGGCGTCGTCGCGTCGCACCGAATCCACAATGGGGCCGCGGTCGG
This sequence comes from Viscum album, assembly GCA_963277665.1. Lineage (NCBI taxonomy): Eukaryota > Viridiplantae > Streptophyta > Magnoliopsida > Santalales > Viscaceae > Viscum > Viscum album. The sequence continues at coordinate 863,202,524 of OY728135.1, read as the reverse complement.
GGCGGTGATGTGCAACGTCGTCACGCCGCGGCCGGGGCGGTGTTGCGTGGCCTCATCGCGCCGCGGCTGGGGTGGTGCGACGTGGCGTCGTCACGCCGCGACAGATCTCAAAGGGGCGGCCAGCTGTGCGGGCCGCCGGCGCCACCTATAGGCGGGACCCGAGGGGGTCCCGCAGTTACTCAAGGGTCGGCCATTATGGACGGCTGTTTTGAAGAAACTGGAGGGCGTAACCCCCGGGACCTGTGGCTAGGGTTGGCCCCACTAGGCACTACCAGCTTCCCCCCCCCCCCCCCAAGTCACCCACCCACGCGGCCAACCGCATGGGTCACGTGGATAGGACCACATCGGCTAGGTCGGGCCACCCGTATCGGGTCGGGCCGCTAGCGCCGGGTCGGGACGCCAACGCCGGGATGGGCCACTAGTGCGGGTCCAAGACACGCCAGCCGAGCCAGACCCGAACTTGGGTCGGGTCGACTCGGTTCGGTCCGACCCAGGGGGTATTGGGCCGGGTCGGACCGGGCTCAGACCCCCTATTTTCGAACCATCTTCAGTAAAACACGCATAACTTGAGTTGTGAACCTCCGATCAATGCAACGTAAGTTGTGTAGGATTCCTTGGATCGAGATGGTCGTTTCTGTATATTAAACTCAAGGTTTCGGCGAACTTTGTGTATGGCCGGATTGGTTCGAACCCAAAACCAACCAGGCCCTCGGAGCGGAAACGCTTATAACTTGAGCTCCGGACGTCCGATTGACGTGTAGTAGACTTTGTTGAATTCATATTGATGAGATGTTTCTTTTGGAATGATTCACTTGAGGTTTGGATACATTTGGAGTGTGACCGGGTTGGATTGTACTCGAAACCAACCGGGCCCTCCGAGCGGAAACACTTATAACTTGAGCTCCGGACATCCGATTGATGTGTCGTCGACTTTGTTGGATTCCTCTTGATGAGACGGTTCTTTTGGCATAATTCACTTGAGGTTTGGACGTAGTTGGAGTGTGACCGGGTTGGATTGTACCCAAAATCCAACCGGGCCCCTGGAACGGAAATGCTAATAACTCACAGACCGGGCGTCTGATCGACGTGTCGTCTATTGCGTTGAGACCCCTAGGACAAGGCGGTCCTTTGAGATATTTCCACGTGAGTTTGCATGACACTTGGATGTATTGACCGGTAGCTCATGGAGCAGACCCTCGTGGAGATGAGCATACGTAGTGCAGAGACTTAGTAGTTGTATACCTATTGACTGCTTGACCGATTCGACTTGTAGTGATTCGGTTAGCGCAGTGGACGGAGCGCCCGGTATTTGGCAGCAGACCCACGGCGGACGGAGTGCCTGGTAGTTGGAAATAGACCTTCGGTACTCGAAAGGAGGAGTACCTCTGTAGGCTATTAGGGGGGAGCGCCTGGTATTTGGCGGAAGACCCTCAGCGGATGGAGCACCCGGTATTTGGCAGCAGACCCGCGGTACTCGACAGGAGGAGTACCTTAGCAGTCTAAGGTTAGTGAGTAGCGCCTCCGAGTCGTGATAAGTCTACTTTACTCGATAAAGGAGGAGTTCTCCAGTAGTTGTGGTTTCATTAATGAAAATCCAGGTTTGAGCTGAGTCTTTGACCTTTGTGTTTACCTCGTGATTGAGATGGGTCTCTTGATAACTTAGGTATATGTATGGGCATATAACTAAGTAGTGGATATCCTTTGATTTCATAACCTTTGTGTTTCCTCATGATTGAGATGGGTTACTTGATAACTTAGGTATAAGTATGGGCTTATACTTAAGTAAGGGTTATCTGTTGAGATCCTTCTTTGTGGTTATCCTTGTTGGGTTTAGTGAGACCTTGAGGGTCTTGGGGTCCCTACTGAGTATCGTTATACTCAGCACTGTACAGGATATGCCTGCACCTTGTTGTGTTGGATTCAGACAACAGACAGTGCCGACTGAGACCGAGTGTACGAGGACTGGACGGTACCCAAAGGTGGACCTCAAGACGAGTTAGTACCCGGAGGTGGACTTCACGACGAGATGGTATTCGGAGGAGGTTGGCGGGTGAGAGCGTTGAGGAGGCTATCTGTACCTACCCTTCATGTAGGATCCGAGGTGGACGACCCAGGATTTGCTTCTATCTTCCATCTATTTGTCTTTTCTGTTGTACTTTTGTTCAGTTGTAGCTGTACTTTTCAGTTGGGTTTGAATTCTGGACCATTTACATTTCAGAACCTTCTTTTGTACTTAGTGTATTAATTCTGCTTGTACTCTGGTTGGATGTGTTTATGTTCTATAAAGTAAATGCCTTCCAATTATTGGGATTTATGCCTTTGGTTCTAGTCACCAACCCCTGGCCTATGGAAGGCGGGCTTGGGGTTGTCACGGCACGGGCCCCGAGGATGGGTCGTGAAAAATTGGTTTCAAAGGAGTCAGTTCTACTATAGAACTTAAGACTCTGATATTTTCTTTCTGTGAATCAATAGTGTTAAGGGTACTAAGTGTGGTTTTCAGTTCAGGGAGTCCAGTGTTGGTGCGGGCGGCCGACGTATCCATACACCAGGACCTTGACTTCTGATTTCCAACTCAGTGCATGAAAACACTGATTGCATGTGTGTTTTCAAATTTTTTGATTAAATCAGCTCAAACCAGGTCATCTCAACAATTATAGTCTTTTTATCATGACACATCTTCTCTTTCAGGATGCCTCCCCGTGGACGACCAGCTAGAGCCCCGAGAGATATACATTCTGACAGCCCGCCGAGCAATGATCCCTCATTCCAGGGCTCTCTTTCAGTTGAGGAACCAGCGGTACTACCATCCATTGGGCCACAGATGCCACCAGCCCCAGTAGAAAGCAATGCATGCTTCTTGAGCACGCTACATGAGTTCCAGCGCTAGAGGCCACCCAGGTTCTGGGAAGAGACGGACCCACAGGCGACTGAGGATTGGCTAGAGGCTGTGGGGATAGTCTTCAGGCTAGTAGGTACACCAGTGGAATTCATGGTGATCCTTGCTTCCAGCCTCCTTCAGGTAGCAGCAGGAAGATAGTGGAGCCAGATGCTCCAGATGCATGAAGAGACATCACTTCTATGGGCAGACTTCGAGAGCCTGTTCCAGGCAGAGTTTGTACCAGCCACCCTTCGAGCGATGCGGATATAGGAGCTACTTCATCTGCAGTAGGGTAGCATGAGTGTAGCTCAGTACTCAGCAAGGTTCACATACCTCTCGCACTACTCTACAGATATGGTACGAGGCCCGTTCTTTAGGGCCCGGACCTTCGAGAAGGGACTGAGGCATGAGATCAGAGCTTCGACGATTCCTCTCAGCATACCAACTCAGGCAGGCGTGTTGGAGCAATCCCTCTTAGTGGAGAGTTTCCTTGCTGAGCAGACTCTAGTAGCAGTACCCCCCACTAGTCAACTTGCAGCGGAGTCTTCTGCAGCTGGCAGTAGACGGACTAAAGAGGGTTCTAAGAGGACCTGACCCACCGGTGGCCGACTGCACGACTCAGGTTCTGTTGTGCGGGGCAACCGGAGCGGAGTTAGAGCCAGTCGTGCCAGGAGCGGGCAGTGTTACTCCAGCGACGGGCTTGGTCACATGACACATGACTGTCCGACCTCTCGTATAGACGATCAGCAGATAGATGAAGGACCTCCCAGGCAGTATCATAGGTTCGATCAAGGCGGACCACAAGGAGCAGGCGATCGTGGCAGAGGAGATGGCCATGTTGCTGGTGGTGGATGATGCTTCGAGGTGTTTCCACCACCCCCAACAAGTGGATATGAGAGCACAACTTCAGGCAGTTGAAGCATACAACTACGGAGCTCCGGAAGTGGGTGGACAAGAGTGGGACTATGCATGGAGGCCTTTGTTCTTGGTGTTTTTAGTCTCCAAGTTGTCGTTGTTGTGTTTTCTTTGTGTCCTTGTACTATGAGCTGCAGTAATAAAAGAGACTTATCTTTGTGACGTTTACTTTCCTATCCTTTTTGTGTGGTTGATACTAAGAGGTTCCGGTTTAAAACTGTTGACTTTATCCTCACTTTCAAGATACCAACAAGAGGAGACCCAGTGACCACACACTACTGCCGATAGTGTGACTCGACCCTTGGAGGCGAGAGTAACAGTTGGATCCCTTTGTAGTAGCGTCGAGGCCTTATGACATCGTCCATGGCATGAAATAGTACCGTTCATGTCAGGATTGACTGTATTAGGCAAATAACTTTGTTCATCCAGGGGATGAGACCAGATTTCTCTTTTCTGTAGAGGAGAAATCTCAGCAACTCTTGAATAACGTAAACAATGAAGGGTGGAGATGAGTTCTTAAAATTGTCTACTCTCACCCATTGTTCGTTGAGCGAACGGTTTACGGTACTCTCTAACTCAATAGTCTTAGGTTTTTCTAATCTCAGAAGGACATGAACCTGAGACAATAATGATGGCTTGAATTCCTCCAATACTATGACATTGAGATAGTTTATACTCATGGGAAGGGGAACGTTGTAGCAGATGCTCTTATTAGGAGATCGGGCATTCAACTGTTAGGAGTGGTGAGACAGTAGCTGGACGTGTTTCAGATATCCTTTTTGGATAGTGATGGAGTCAGCATGTGTAGAACCAGAGATGGTTCAGGCTACGATCAAGAAGGAGCAGTTAATCCAGGAACAGATGAAGACTGCACAGAGACGACAGAAGTCCTATGGTGATAGGAGACGACACCACTAGAGTTCGAGGGTGGAAACCACGTTTTCTTATGGGTCTCACCTTGACGAGGTCTATGGATTTTTGGTCGGGGCGGCAATTTATCTCCGCTTTTCATCTAGCCTTTCCACCTCAGATGAACTAGGTGCACGATGTCATCTGCGTATCTCAGCTGAGGAGATGTGTGCACGAACTAACCATCATCATCGACCACTGAGAGTTGGACATCGATGATAGGGTGACTTTCACGGGGTTCCAGTAGAGGTTGAGGATCGACAGGATTGGGTCCTACGTGGATACTAGATTCCTCTGGTGCGCATTCATTGGTAGCACAGGAACCTCCAAGAGAGCAGATAGGAGTGGGAGGCTCAAATGTGTGCTCGGTATCGCATTTAGTTTCCACAGTTTATCTTGTAGCTTTACAGGGACGTAGATCCCTGAGGTGGGAGTAATGTAAAGACCCGGAAATTTCAAGGAAATATTTTTCTTAATTTCTTTAGAATTTTACGAGTCCGCAGTTTCTGACGGCACCTGATTCCGAGGCCCGGTGTGCCCGAAATCAACTTCTGAAGTTTAGCTCGGGTACATTCAATAAATGAATGAGCGGGTTTTTCTATCTTTTGAACTGGTGCTCGGAATTGAAATCTGAGGGCACCGATTAACTCGCAGCGCCGATAATTTCTTAGGGGGACCTTTGCCATAGTTGCGTTTTCAGCGGGTTGAGGTTTAATAATTGGGGATTTAGAATAAAATAAATAAAAATTGTTGTGTATAAATTTTATTTAAGGAAGGTGGTTTTTATCCTACAAAGGGGGAGTTAGGGGTGGGTCCCACACCCACCTAACCTCCCAAGGTAGGGTTTAGTGTTGTGGGGCCCACATGAGACCTTAACTCTTCACCTCCCCATAAACCACTTGAATTCCCAATAACTCACCCCTTGTTAATTACATGACAACTCTACTCATTTATTGGAGTGGAGCCTCTCAACTTCTTATCTCTCTCATTTAATTTCTTTGGCAACTATTCAATTAATTAATAAGTTTGAATTAATTTGAATTGAGATGGAAGTTTGTTAAGATGGGGTAAAATCTCATTTCTAATATTTGGGGTTGGGAAAATATTATGTGGAGAATCCCTAGAGAATTAAGAGAGCATTAACCCTCCACGAAGAACAGTTCTCCTTCTGACGAACCTTCAACGAATGATGCTCGAGCCAGAATCGGAGGCCTTTGCGGAAGCGACGAATGCCAACGATCGTCATCACCTTCATCTCCTCCCTTGCGACGACGTCAATGAGCCGACGTCCACCCTCTCGCGATATCATCATCGAACGGCGAACCTTGAGGTAGGGGTTGTTATGTTCATGTTTCAATACTGTTCAACAATGTTATTTAATTCTTGAGTTCCATTGAGCCGCTTAATACCATCTTGACGAGGAAGGGCTTGGACCGCACGAACACGGTCTGACCCTTCCCCATTCATTTGTTGATTATGGACGATGGAGGCGGACCACGAAGAACCGGCCAGCGTCGGGCCGATCATGGGAAGATTGTCAACACTTGATTGTCAGGTCTCCGGAAAGGCGCGGCACCGTCATGCCGCGCGGAGTAGATCAAGACCGCGGCTTTGCCGAGCCGCGGCGGAGGGGTGCGGCGTCGTCGCGTCGCGCCGAAGCCACAAGGGGGCCGCGGCCGGGGCGGTGATGCACAACGCCGTCACGCCGCGGCTGGGGCGGTGCTGCGTGGCATCATTGTGCCGTGGCTGGGGCGGTGCGACGCGGCGTCGTCACGCCACGACAGATCTCAAAGGGGTGGCCAGCTGTGCGGGCCGCCGGCGCCACCTAAAGGCGGGACCCGAGGGGGTCCCGCAGTTACTCAAGGGCCGGCCATTATGGCTGGCCGTTTTGAAGAAACCGGAGGGCGTAACCCCCTGGACCTGTGGCTAGGGTGGGCCCCACTAGGCACTACCAGCTTCCCCCCCCCCCCCCCAGTCGCCCACCCACGCGGCCAACAGCGTGGGTCACGTGGATAGGACCACATCGGCTAGGTCGGGCCGCCCGCATCGGGTCGGGCCGCTAGCGCCGGGTCGAGATGCCAACGCTGGGATGGGCCACTAGTGCAGGTCCAAGACGCGCCAGACCCGAACTTGGGTCGGTTCGACTCGGTTCAGTCCGACCCAGGGGGTATTGGGCCGGGTCGGACCGGGCTCAGACCCCCTATTTTCGAACCATCTTCAGTAAAACACGCATAACTTGAGTTGTGCACCTCCGATCAATGCAACGTAAGTTGCGTAGGATTCCTTGGATCGAGATGGTCGTTTCAGTATATTAAACTCAAGGTTTCGGCGAACTTTGTGTATGGCTGGATTGGTTCGAACCCAAAACCAACCAGGCCCTCGGAGCGGAAATGCTTATAACTTGAGCTCCGGACGTCCGATTGACGTGTCGTAGACTTTGTTGTATTCCTATTGATGAGATGTTTCTTTTGGAATGATTCACTTGAGGTTTGGATACATTTGGAGTGTGACCGGGTTGGATTGTACTCGAAACCAACCGGGCCCTCGGAGCGGAAACACTTATAACTTGAGCTCCGGACATCCGATTGACGTGTCATCGACTTTGTTGGATTCCTCTTGATGAGACGGTTCTTTTGGCATACTTCACTTGAGGTTTGGAAGTAGTTGGAGTGTGACCGGGTTGGATTGTACCCAAAATCCAACCGGGCCCCTGGAACGGAAATGATAATAACTCACAGATCGGGCGTCTGATCGACGTGTCGTCTGTTGCGTTGAGACCCCTAGGACGAGGCGGTCCTTTGAGATATTTCCACGTGAGTTTTCATGACACTTGGATGTATTGACCGGTAGCTCATGGAGCGGACCCTCGCGGAGACGAGCGTACGTAGTGCGGAGACCTAGTAGTTGTATACCTATTGACTGCTTGACCGATTCGACTCGTAGTGATTCGGTTAGTGCAGTGGACAGAGCGCCCGGTATTTGGCAGCAGACCCACGACGGACGGAGTGCCTGGTAGTTGGAAGTAGACTTGCAGTACTCGAAAGGAGGAGTACCTCTGTAGGCTATTAGGGGGGAGCACCTGGTATTTGGCGGCCGACCCTCAGTGGATGGAGCGCTCGGTATTTGGCAGCAGACCCGCGGTACTCGACAGGAGGAGTACCTCAGCAGTCTAAGGTTAGTGAGTAGCGCCTCCGAGTCGTGATAGGTCTACTTTACTCGATAAAGGAGGAGTTCTCCAGTAGTTGTGGTTTCATTAATGAAAATCCAGGTTTGAGCTGAGTCTTTGACCTTTGTGTTTACCTCATGATTGAGATGGGTCGCTTGATAACTTAGGTATATGTATGGGCATATACCTAAGTAGTGGCTATCCTTTGATTTCATAACCTTTGTGTTTCCTCATGATTAAGATGGGTTACTTGATAACTTAGGTATAAGTATGGGCTTATACTTAAGTAAGGGTTATCTGTTGAGATCCTTCTTTGTGGTTATCCTTGTTGGATTTAGTGAGACCTTGAGGGTCTCGGGGTCCCTACTGAGTATTGTTATACTCACCCCTGCAAGGGCTATGCCCGCACCTTGTTGTGTTGGATGCAGATGATGTACAGCGCTGACAGAGACCGAGTGTACGAGGATTGGACGGTACCCGAAGGTGGACCTCATGATGAGTCAGTACCCAGAGGTGGAATTCATGAAGAGATGGTGCTCGGAGGAGTTTGGTAGGTGAGAGAATTTAGGAAGCTATATGTACCTACCCTTCAGGTTGGATCTGAGGTCGACGACCCCGGAGTTGCTTATATCTTCCAGTTTTTTGTGTTTTCTGTAGTAATTTCGTTCAGTTATAGTTTTACTTTTTAGTTGGGTTTGTATTCTGGCCCATTTACTTTTCAGAACCTTCTTTTGTACTTAGTGTATTACTTCCGCTTGTACTCTATTTGGATGTGTTTATGTTTTATAAAGGCAATGCCTTCCTATTATTGGGATTTACGCCTTTGGTTCTACTCACCAACCCCTGGCCTATGGAAGGTGAGCTTGGGGTAGTCACGACACGGGCCCCGAGGACGGGTCGTGACAATAAATACTGATTATAATTCTGGAATAAATGATTATATATGATATTAATTACATATATATCATTTTAAGTGAATAATATTTCAGTTATGTTCTTACTTTCTATGCACATAAAAATGATAACATCGTTCGTGCGTACGTGTGAACTATTACCTCCACGAAGCGATGTGAATCATTTTTGTTAAATATAGCACTTGTATGATATATATAAGTATATTTAAATTATTATTTTGATGTTAATAATATTATGACCATTTTATAAATATAAAATAATAATTACCTTATTTCCATAATGATCAATGGAAAGTGGAAACATTACTCATGCATACGTATGGCCTATCATCTCCATGATTATAACGTTGTTCATTTTTCATACCATAATTGATTGGTTTAATTTAAAAATAATAATTTATTTAATAAAGTTATACTAATTTCATGAATATTATTCTGGAGATCATGGAATTATGATCAATTGTCTTATTAATATCAATCCAAGTTCATTTTTGACTCAAGTACTGAATTTCAACAAAACAACAAATATGAACTTAATTAATTATGTTATTTTTATAAGATGGTAATGAGTGAAATAAAAGGAATAATAATCATGAAAAGGGTTCTCAAAAAATTATAAATTAGAAAATTTTATTATTCTGGAATACTATGTTTGTACATGATGAGTCGGACTCAATGTAAGGGATTTCGTCTCAATCTTCTTTCATTTAGGTATTTCATGGTAATATGCACCTTTATTAATTTATAAGACATATATACAGAAAATATGACATTTAATATACATATTTTATCTATAATAAGGTTATTTATTCTTCTGTTAAATGTATTTATTCATAGAGATTAAGATTTAAATGTTCAAGGTGGTATGGGACACCTTAAACATTTAAAGATTTAATTATAAAATCGTTTTTTCATGATATTAATTTACATATTTATTTATATAGATATAAAAGGATTATATAGAAAAATTTATCTCTATATTTAATTTAATTCAATTTTTTAAAAATTTAATATTTTTATACAAATCGTTTTACTTTCTTTACAAAATTAAAAAATGAATGTTTTTTGTTTTAACATATATGAAGACAATGACTTCTCTGCCACCGTAATTGTTATTTGATATTTGGATTCCTCTATAAGACTTATTGTATTTTAAAAGGAAAAAAAATCCCTTATTTTGGTATCTTGGTATTGAAAATGGGTTCTTAAATGAAAATGGAATTTTTATTAGAAGAGTTTTTCAAAAGGGCTTTGTGATGAATGTGTTTTTCTAATCGTACTTGAGCTTTATATGAAACAGGTGATCCCGATATAGATTATACGAAGGGATGAGACCCATTATAGATCACGGGTGATCCTGACACATTTTATACAAAGGTTTGAGCCCTATTATAACTCATGGGTGGGCTTGTTATATCTTATATGAAGATATGATCCCCATTATTGCTCACGGGTGAGCCCGATATAGCTTATACGAAGGGTGAGCCCTATTATAGATCTCCAATTTGGATGTTGACCATTTAGTTATTCCAATCGAAATAGGTTTGAAAGTGTTTTTTGTATATAATTCTTTAAGTCTCCTAAATTATTTTTAATTGATTTCTATTCGTTTTAAGGTTTCTATTTGACTAATTACCATGTTTTAACTTGACTAATTGTTTCATTCTTTTTATGTCCCTTGCTAAGATTTTGTGCTCATACCATGTTTTTAAATGTTTTTACTAGGTCTTAAGATTGGTAAGTATAAGTAATATTACATGATTAAAGTATTGAATATGACTCTTGAAAATAAATCATTTTTTATTTTAAAAGGGTTTCCTTTTGTGAAAAAATGGATACGGAGTATAAGTGTCCACTTGTAATGTATGAGTTTACTATGTAATATTTTGTCCTAATTCTCTAAAACTCAAAACATAAAATATCCTCTAATGATAGTTCTAGTTGAAAAAACTAGAATAATATGTTTTTATGGTTGGTTCTTTATAGAAACATATCCCACCCCTAGATCTTATCATCCATCATGGTTAATTTTGAACTTTGGGACATTTCTAACCATCTTTTTCAATTCCACATCCACCTTTTGGGTCTATTTAATTATAAAATATATGTATGCTTGAATATTAATTTGGTAAATATAATATTTCTATTATTTAATAGTATTTTCAAGGTCCATTATTTTTTAATCCATAAGTATTGGATCTTCTCAAACCTCTTTATAGACAAGCTAGCATGATCTTTCTGACTTGGTGCATCATCCACCTTGTTCACCTTACCAATGTGGTATTTTCTTGGGAATATATAATCAATTCCAATGATCTACTTTGTAACATATTCAACTATTTCTATTTGAATATATACTTATAGATTTTTTGGGTAGTATATATATCACACCTTTCACCATAAAGACAATTCCTCTGTATTTTCAATACAAAAATTACGACAGCCAACTTCAACTCATGAGTCAGGTAATTTTTCACATAAACCTTCAATATTCATGTGGAATATGATACTACCATTTAATATATATGATAACACATCCAAATTCCTTTTTTGAGGCATCACTGTATATTAAAAACATTTCTCCACTGCTGGGTAGTGTAAGCATAGGTTCCCTGACCAACCATCTCTTTTGCTCCTTGAATTTTTCTTCATGTTCATTTTTTCAAATGAACTTGAATCCCTACCACATCCAAATGTTTATTTAATTTTACATATATGATAAATTTCTTAAAAATAATCAAAAATATCCATAAAATTCAAGGTAACTGTGGATCTCAATCATCATGGTTAGTTTGGGTCACTGTTCAATAAATTCTGTCTTTTAATGATCCACTAACATACACTATATTACAATTACATGACCCATGAATGATACTTTCTATAGACAAATAAATAATTTATAATTTGTTTATATAGCTTATCCTTCCTTTTTTTCTTTAACCCAGTCCTCAAATAATCGTCATTCACTTATTTTATATTGAAATGTACATGAATATCGTCTATAAAGACTACCAAGAATTTATTATGTAATCTCTAAATAGTCTATTAATTATATACATAAATATATAAGGATAATGGATAAGTCCAAATGGAATTACTATGCATTAATAATGTTCATACCACATACCAATGGTTTTTATGGGTATATCCTTCAATTATACCCTTAATTGGAGATATCCATATCAAAGTTAAATCTTGTAAAAATATGGATGTCCATGAAATTGATAATAAAATTCAATAATAATAAGTATATAATGATTTCTATTAATGGTAATCTTGTCAAGTTCATGATAATTAATGCAACAATGAATTGACCCATATTTCTTTTTAAAAAAAAATTAGGTGCACCCCATAGTGATACAATAGGATGTATGAATCCATTTTCAAGAATCTAATATTTTTTTTTAATTCATGAAACATAATTGGGGCCATTATATATAGATTCATTGAAATAGTGGAAGCACAAGGCAGGATCTATATTAAAAACGCAAATCAATAATTTTAGGGAATATTAAAAAAATATTTAAAGAAAAATTGGAATATTTCCTAAAAATAAATATATATTTAATGTTGATTTTATCCCCATACATTGGATATAATTACCACTCTTGAAAAGGATATAAGTCCCATATAAAGGATGTAATTTCCTTTGGAATTCTATATTAATCATCACATAAATTTTATAGTGACACATTATTTTTATACATAGGTATTACATCTTAATAAATGAGTATTAATTATATAGAAATGTGTTCTATTCCAAGATCATATAGGTTTAGTGTGTTGGGGAACATGGATACATAAACAAATTATTAATAAGAGATCTAAATTTTATCCCATTAATTTCATAATAACTATCACCCTTCTTTGACATATCATGCTTAAATCCATTATTTACAACGTTGAGATAAAAAACATAAGAAATAGTTAGATTTTATGGTCATTAAGGTTAAAAAATAGAGATATCATGTTCATGTAAACATAACATCATCATAATGGGTATGGGAACACGGCGGTCTTCGCCTTTGAAAATAATACCGAGTAATTCTTAGATCATAAACATTAGTCATGACAAAAATCATGGTAGTTCATAAGAAATGAATCATTATTTGATCAGAGAACATGATCCATGAAAACATAATACTAGAATAAGGTCATATCATATAATAGTGGCATAAATTTTGGCATAATAATAATCTTAAAATATTATGTAAAGGATACCCACCAAGGAATTCATAACATGTTAGGATTGGGATAACCACCAGTGTGCCTACTTCGGTTATGGGATAAACTCCCATGTACCCTATTTCTGGATTAGATATCCTCTCATGTGCCCTCTTTTTTAATTACTGATATAACCTTTTGTGCACCCTATTATTTTGGGATTGGGATAACATATCGTACAACATCTTATTTGGGCTTGGGATAACCTTATGTGTTCCCTTTGATCTTAAATAACATTAATCTATACCCAATAAATTATAGTGGAATATAATTTAGGCCCACCAATCACATAACCATAAATTAATTCTTATGTATGTCATAATATCTTAAAAACATTCCTCATAGCTTAACTTATGGAAAAATGGGCTTCATTAATATTTCATCGTGATGACCAAAACTTATTCAAATAAATAATAAAGATATAATCACTTGGCCATATACATAGTAAATATTTAGTAGCTTCAAATTATTTTATCATATAGGAAAATTTTCTTGGAAACATCATTGGAACAATTCTTGAGGAGAACACCATTTTCACTTTATAATCACTTATTTAAAATATAAAATTCTTACAAATATTAAGGGAAAATATTTCTATAAATATAATCATGGAGACTTATAAATTAAGGTTTTAATTATTTAGAATTAAAAATATTAGGAAATTATATTCATGTCAAGTACGTTAAAACAAAGTTTCCTTACAAATTTTCGTTAGAAAGAGAAAAGTACCATGTTCAAAAATTGAAATACAAAATCCTTCTTAAATGATTTTTTAAAAAAATAAGTCATGGGTAAAAATAAAATTTAAAATAATATTAAAATATTAAAATAATTCTTGAAAACATCTTTATAAAAAATAGATTTTTAAGAAAAATGGTTTTTGACAGGAGAAATAAAGTTTATTTTTCATAAAAATGTTATTTTAGTCTCCTGAGATTGTAAAGAGATGAAAATGGAATGAAAAAAATTAATATATATAAATAAGATAAGTATAATAAAATTAATGATATTATTATAGTAATATTATGTAATTTCATTATCTAAAACTTAATCATAAACAATCTTGGTAAAAAATGAGATTGTGACCTAAAACCCTTACATAGAGTTTGACTTTCTTTAAAATCATTGTAACACATTATATAATAAATTTTAATTTTTTATAATTCTATAAAATAATATTATACATTATATGTCACACCCGTGATCTTTTTTTAAATTCATTATTCATTTAATTTCCATTCCTGATTTGTTTTGGGGGTTTACCACTCATTTTGGTGAAAATGGTGGGTTTTGAAAATTTGGGCCAAACCATGAGCCCAATTCGAGATTTAAAAAAAATTGTTTCTTCTATAACACCTTCAATTTTTACTATTTTATACCAATTCCACTTACCAATTGGAATAACCTGATATATTAAAATCACCATATCCCTTTGGACCACATAGAAATCCAAAACCATGATGGATTTGGGTTTTTAATTAAGGTAATGGGCCTTCCCCTAAGCTCATTTCCTACTTTAAATTATTTTTTAAACTTTTCCATATCTCATTCATTTTTTACTTCTTTTACCATGATTCCACCTCCCCCTCAAATCCCATATCCTATGGATCACCCCCAATATCGTTTTCTCAATTTTGGAGATCAGGTGAACCGCGAATTAGGGCGATCTTTCATACTCTTTCTCAAATCGACCAGATTTGACGAGGTAAAATGAATCTTTCATAACTCCTTCAATTTTCCTCCTTTTTCCCCATTTCAGTCCCCACATGACCTAATATGACTCCTTCAAACCTCCATAAAAGTTTTGGGTACTTTTAGATTCCTATTTTGGTGGATTTAGGGCGATCTCTTCAATATTTCTACAAGTAAGTATTTCTCTATTTGATTTCTCTTCTTTTATTAGGGTTTCATCCCTCTTTCTTGATGTTCAAAAGTGTCTAGAACCTAGTTTTCGTACCTAGGGTTTAACAATGAGTTTTTCTTGTGTAAATTTTTGGTCTAGGGATAGATTTATCATCCTTGTGGTGCCAGTTTGGTGCGGTTGTTGTTTCGTACCATGTTTTGAGGGATTCGACAATTTTGGTAGGTGATTCCGTGGGTAACCATTTAATGATGAGTTAGTTTTCATGATTAAATAATTTTTCATATTCTTTATATGCTTTGAATTATAAAAAACCATTTTTTGTAGCAATATTAAATCATTTTGTATTAAAGTTACATTTTTTTTGAAGAGTGTATTTATCAATTGTATTTAATGTGTTATCTCTTGTGGTAGTTTTGGAAAATGTGGAAGTGATTTATTAGTTGTAGAAAGGGGATGCCAATTTTGTTTGGGTAATGATAGAGTGTCATGTGGGCCTAAAAAGGGGGGTCTTCGAATGGGTTTTATGTGTATAACCTTGTTATACTCCTTGAAAGTGTTTTATGGATTTGTTTTTTCTCATGGGTATCTTTTGTGATATTGTTCAAGGTGATTATATAACATTTGAAAGTATATTATTACATGTTGATTGGGCTTCCAATTCTGTTTTGGTAGGGGCTTGGTGTGATTTTTTCTAAAAAAGTGTTTTTTGAAATTTGTTTTATATGCAAAGCTTGGGTATACTCCTTATAATTGTTTTATGAAAATTTTGAATGGTTTATTTAGTGGTGTAAGTGGTGATACTATATCAACAAACTATTTTGGTAGGAGTATATTTTTAAAAGGTCCATTTCATTTTTAAAAAGGTTTTTATGTCATATATATCATCTTGGAAATATTTTATTAAATTGTTTGAAGGAGATATTGAGGTGTTAAAGTGATTTGAATGTGATGTGGACTTTTTTGTGTGAGTGCGATGTGAAAAATTGAAATTTTTATTATGAAAGGAGTGTTATGTGCCATGTGGGTGGGTTGTTAATGAGTTTCAATATCTTATAATTGTTTTATAAAATTGTTTAATGTTTTTGTGTAAGTTTTGAAGAAAGGTGAAATGTGTTGTGGGTTATTTTGGTGTGAGTCGGATTTCAAAATCATTTTGAATGAAAAATGGACTTTTGTGACTTTTGTGGTATACATATGGGTTTTTGGGTGAATTTGTGATGTGTAAATGATATTTTCATGTTCAATGTATATTTCTTGACTTGTTGAACTTGTTTGAGCACAAGGGGAAAACCTGGGTATCTAGGTGGGTGGACGTATACTAGTATAATAGTGAATCTGTGGGGCTTGGACTTAGTTTTGCTTAGAAAGATTGACACTTACAACTCTGACTAAACTATGATGATGATTATTGGGGACCACTAGGTTATGGGTATGTTCCCTACTAGTGGCTCGTGCATGGGAATGGATATATGTGATGGTTACTCTCACCGAGATACGAGGTACCTGGGACCCACAGCGAGCTAGTGCCTAGGGGTTATTTCCTATTACTTGTGCTCATTAGTTACTTTATACTTACCGTCGGCATACGGTACATTTGGATGGAAAATTCAGTAGCTTTGGTTTTTATTTTAAAAGTGTTAATCCTTTAAAATATCCCACTTGAAAACTATTCTTATTCAAAGTTGCATCTTTTAGAAATTGTAACTGGCTTTTCATGTTTTTGAAGACATGCATGATTTTCCTCTTTAAATGTTTATAATATGGAATCTCTTAGTGGTGGTATAATATTGGGCTTTGGATCACACCCTAATTACACTATTGGGTGTAAGTAGACTTTCTTATTTTGTGTCACGGGTTTGGGTACAGGTTGTATGCCATTGGTTCGGGTTTTTAGCGGTCCATCGTGATGTGGTGTTGTGGACATGGCTTAAGGGTGATGCCTCTTTCCATGTGGAGGTTCTTGGGATGTCATTTCGTGAGTTTGTACCTTTTTAATTGTCTTCAAACATTGTTTAAAATTGTGTAATTCAGTTCTGAATTTTAGTAAAAGATGCTTTGGTTTGAAAAATCCAGATTTGATTTCTTGGATTCATTTGTTGTTTTAAGTATACAAACTCGGGTAAATCGTTCCCAATTTTCAGTTTTTAATACCCAGGAACTTGTGCCAACCTATGGGGATCGGGAACTCCCTTCGGGACTTGCCATGGGTCGGGTCGGGTGATGGTTTTGGCAGCGACCAGATTCGGTTCGTGACAAAATGGTATCAAAGGAGGTTCACTCTATTTGAGTCATGTTATTTGGGAAATATTCGGGATAGTCTAGAGTTATGATTTTCGGGACATAAAATTCCAGTTATGGATATTGTTCTTGATCACCAAACCTCATTTCTGGATTCAAGTCACCAGGGGAAGTCGGGATTTATCTATTTATTTTGGTTTTTTGGGTCTGATGATGATTAGGGGAAATGAAAAGAGAGTTAGGTTAATGGTCTTAGTGATCTCGCAGGGTCTTTCAAGCCATGTGGAGTTGGGTATATTCCCTAGAACACTCTCTGTGATGGTGAATTGATTGGAAAATGTCTTCCAACCATATGTCCAAGTCACCCACTGAAACTAGTTTCGTCTCGCATTGTTTTGTGCTTTAGTTTTGAAATCATGGAACTTTGGTTTTAAAGTGACTTGGTTTTATGAAGCATAATGTTTTAGAGAAATGATTTTCAAATAAAGAAGGAATGGTTTTATTTATGAAATGGTGGAACTGAATTTTCATAATTTTTTTGAAATGGAAAATAGTGTTCTTACACCTCTTTTGAAATCAGGAACCATATTGAAGTTGGTTTTCAAAAGTGTTTCCAAATTAATTTTCTAAACAATTAAAGGGTGTTTTAATGGTATGATATGTTTTAAAATTGATGTGAATAACTTGAAATTGAGTTCTTTTCTAAATGGTTGTGTCCTTAGGAAAAGTTTTGTAAGATGTGAATTGGGATTTTGATCTCATTGTTAGGAGTTTTGAGAAAAAGGATGTGTTGGTTGACCGTTTTGTTTTTGAAAAGTAGAAAGAATTTTAATTTTTTTTCCTTTGGTATTTCAATGAGAGACCACATTCATGGGGTTATATGGGATTATGGATGGTTGATGGCATGACTGGATGAGTGTCGGGACGAATATGATGAGGGTTACCGGTGTGGCACAAAAACATGCATGTGTGAGGCCCATGGGGTACCATTGGTGGATACGCTAACCGCTGAACCATTGGTTTTCAAAGAAATGTTTTTAAAGAAAAACATGATGTCTTGATGAATTTTTTGGGACGGTGTATATTGTGTGTTTTTGGAAAATGTTGATGTTGTGGGATGTTTTGAGTCCATGAACTCCTCCTGTTCGAACTGTGTTTTGGGTTTGTGTTTGGTCGGTAAGCTGGGTAGAAGGGCCGGTTAGTAGTCTCCTATGAGATATGTCTCTGGAAACCTTTACGATGGTTCCATTAATGTGTTTGGATCTATTTTTTGGAATTTTTTTACCAATGGAATAGCTTTGTTGGGTCCTTGGCTTCTCCTGTTTGATAGGGTACGCCCCCATTAAGGGTTTGTTCACAACTGAAGTGCAACCCGGATTGTTTCGCCGTTGGAAAATCCTTCAGCTGATCAATGTAAGGAATATTTTTTGAGCTTTGTAGAATGAGTCTACACCATTTACATTCTTGGTTTTTTTTGGATCCTCTTGTTGTGGAAGAGTGCTCGTGGATGTTTGAAAGAGACCATAGTTTCTTAAGCTACCTGATTCGTCAAAGGTGGAAGTTATCTGGGGTTGTCAGTATGGATAGTGTCTAAGAGGGCCTCTGAGTCCTTCGTAGTCTCTTAAAATAAGGGGTTTATGTTAGACCACCTGTGTGCCAAATCTGGCCACGAGAGGCAGTTATGGACACTTTCTGGAATGCTGTGATATTTGGGGATGTTGTATAAATCCCCCTCCTTGTATTATTTCTATGAGTCGCTTTGGTCATGTTCGGTGACGCGTTGTGATGTCGTGTACTCATTTGATTTTAAAGGTGAAATTGTACAATATTTTTTGAGTCTTTTTTTCATAAGTGTTTCTCCTTTCAAGATATCTCTACATCCTCTATTTTAGAGGAAGGTGTTTATATGTGTCCTTTATTTCTATTGTTTCTCACCGCAAAAAACAAGGTGTGATGTGAGTGCATCCTCTAAACCCTTATTTTAGTGAAATTCCATGTTATTGTAAAGTGAGTTATAGAGTGTGTTTTGTCTTGGTGAACCCATCTTGGATTGCATGTAGTTGTTTGTAGCATCAAAAGAAGAAATTCTATTCAGGGGTTTCCAAATCCTAACAGTGAGGCCGAAGTTGCTTCAATCATTCCAGCTCTAGCCATAGGTCCCAGAGAGAAACCGGCACGTATTAAGAGGAAATACCATTGTAGTTTTTAACCTTGTACAAAGAACTATTCTCATAATGAGAGATGGGAATAGTTTAAATATTTGGTGTTGTCATCTTGCTTCTTTTTTTCTCGTTCGGTGGAAAGAGGTGGAGGGCCTCATCCCCATGTTATCTCTCAATGACTTTCTTTTCCCCTTTGGTTTCCTTTGGGTTCAGGGGAAAGGTTTTAGATTTGTCTATAAATGTTGAGTGAACATTTAGTTGTAACAATTCCCCAGAAAACCATATAGGTATAAGGATTAACATGGTTAGTGCACAGTTTCCCAAACTGTGCGGGCTAACTGTGCGGTCGTCCCAACTCTATAAGTTTTGCGGTTTTTCTGTGTCGTCCCATACTGGTCAGTTATGATGGTTGGTTCTTATGGTGGGGAGACCCACTATGAGTCTCATGTATATTATTTTGAAAATGCCTAATGGGATTCTACCCCTTATACCGGGGAGTTTGTTCGGGGCTCCCCTGTTAGTGTCTTGATTCTATCTCGGAAAAAAAAATTAAGTTGTCTCTTATGGTTAGAGAGCCCATTTGTGTATCTTTGTACCAGTAACTCACTTTTTTATTTGGTCTTGGCATGGAAGTGGGTAGTCTCGTTCGGAGATATATAACCACCTACATCTTCCTTGGGTAAACTATGGGATTGGATAGTTCCCAATGGTTTAGTTATATCAAGGTAAGTTTAACCTTGATCGATGTTCTTGTTTGTTTGGGTAAATTGCTTGAGCCTTGTTCAGATAGTGTTTGAGGAGTTTTCTTTTAGGAAAAATCCTGAATGTGCTTGATCATTTCATTAAATAGTTTTATGTTTTGGTTGTGAAGTATTCCTTCCTTAATTGATCACTGGAGGTGTTTTGTCCTTTGGGGGTGAAGTTTAGCAAAGGAGTCCATTTCTGCCTTTCAGTTGGGTTTGGTTTTTTATTTGACCTTGATGTGGCTTTCTGAGGGTAGAAAGTTTTATGGTGGGGATAATTGTCACACACATGACCTTTTTTTAAATTCATTATTCATTTAATTTCCATTCATGATTTGTTTTGGGGTTTTACCACTCATTTTGGTGAAAATTGTGGGTTTTGAAAATTTGGGCCGAACCGTGAGCCCAATTCCAGATTTAAAAACAAATTTCGTTTCTTCTGTAACTCCTTAAATTTTTACTATTTTATACACATTCCTCTCCCCAATTGGAATACCCTGATATATTAAAATCACCATATCCCTTTGGACCACATTTAAATCCAAAATCATGATGGATTTGGGTTTTTGATTAAGGTAATGGGCCTGCCCGTAAGCCCATTTCCTGCTTTAAATTATTATTTACAATTTTCTATATCTCTTTCATTTTTTACTTTTTTCCCATGCTTCCACATCCCACCAAAATCCAATATCACGTGGATCACCCCCAATATAGTTTTCACAATATTGGAGCTCAGGTGAACCGCTAATTGGGGATATCTTTAATACTCTTTCTCAAATCGACTAGATTTGACGAGGTAAAATGAATCTTTCATAACTCCTTCAATTTTCATTATTCTTCCCCAATTTAAGTCCCCCACATGACCTAATATGACTCCTTCGAACCTCCATACCATTTTTGGGTACTTGGAGATTCATATATTGGTGGATTTAGGGAGATCTCTTCAATATTTATGCAAGTAAGTATTTCTCTATTTGATTTCTCCTCTTTTCTTAGGGTTTCATCCCTCTTTCTGGATGTTCCAAAGTGTCCAGAACCTAGGGTTCGTACCTAGGGTTTAACCATGAGTATTTTTGGTGTAAATTTGTGGTCTAGGGCTGGATTTATCATCCTTGTGGTGCTGGTTTGGTGCGGTTGATTTTTCACACCAAGTTTTGAGGGATTTGACAATTTTGGTAGGTGATTCTGTGGGTAACCATTTAATGATGAGTTAATTTGCTTGATTAAATAATTTTTCATGTTCCTTATATGATTTTAATTATGAAAAACTCATTTTTTGTAGCAATAGTAAAGCATTTTGTATTAAAGTTACATTTTTTTTGAACTGTGTATTTTTCAAATGTATTTCATGTGTTATCTCTTGTGGTAGTTTAGTAAAATGTGGAAGTGATTTATTAGTTGTTGAAAGGGGCTGAAAATTTTGGTTGGGTAATTATATAGTGTCATGTGGGCCTAAAAAGGGGGGTTTTTGAATGGGTTTTATTTGTATAACCATATTATACTCCTTGAAAGTGTTTTATGGATTTGTTTGTTCTCATGGGTATCTTTTGTGATATTGTTCAAGGTGATTATATAAAATTTCAAAGTAGATTATTACATGTTTATTGGGCTTCCAATTATGTTTTGGTAGGGGATTGGTGTGATTTTTTCTTAAAAATAGGATTTTTAAATGGGTTTTATGTGCAAATCTTGGGTATACTCCTTATAATTGTTTTATGAAAGTTTTGAATGGTTTATTGAGTTGTGTAAGTGGTGAAACTATATCAGAAAACTGTTTTGGTTGGAGTATATTTTTAAAAGTTCCATTTCATTTTTGAAAAGGCTGTTATGTCATATGTATCATCTTTTAAACATTTGATTAAATTGTTTGAAGGATATATTGAGGTGTTAAAGTGATGTGAATGTGATGTGGACTGTTTTGTGTGACTGTGATGTGAAAAATTGAAAATTTTATTATGAAAGGAGTGTTATTTTCCATGTGTGTGGGATGTTATATGAGTTTCAATATCTTATAATTGTTTTATTAAATTGTTTAATGGTTTTGTGGAAGTGTTGAAGAAAGGTGAAATGTGTTGTGGGTTATTTTTGTGTGAGTCGGATTTCAAAATCATTTTGAATGAAAAATGGACTTTTCTGACTTGTGTGGTATACATATGGGTTGTTGGGTGAATTTGTGTTGTTTAAATGATATTTTAGTGTTCAATATATATTTCTTGACTTTTTGAACTTTTTTTAGCACAAGGGGAAAACCTGGGTATCTAGGTGGGTGGACGTGTACTAGTATGCTAGTGAATCTGTGGGGTTTGACCTCAGTTTTACTTAGAAATATTGACGCTTACAACTCTAACTAAACTATGATGATGATGATTGGGGACCACTATATTATGGGTATTTTCCCTACTAGTGGATCGTTCATGGGAATGGATATTTGTGATGGTTACTCTCACCGAGATACGAGGTACCTGGGACCCGCAGCTAGCTAGTGCCTAGTGGTTATTTCCTATTGCTTGTGCTCATTAGTTACTTTATACTTACCGTCGGCATACGATACATTTGGCTGGAAAATTCAGTAGCTTTGGTGTTTATTTTAAAAGTGTTAATACTTTAAAATATCCCACTTGAAAATTTTTCTTATTCAAAGTTCCATCTTTTAAAAATTGTAACTAGCTTTTCATGTTTTTGAAAACATGCATGTTTTTTGTCTTTAAATGTTTATAATATGGAATCTCTTAGTGGTGTCATCCTACTTGGATTTAGATCACACCCTAATTACACCATTGGGTGTAAGTAGACTTTCTTATTTTGTGTCACAGGTTTTGGTATAGTTTTTATGCCATTGGTTCGGGTTTTTAGTGGTCCCTCATGATGCAGTGTCGTAGAGATGGCTTGAGGGTGGTGCCTCTTTCCTTGTGGAGGTTATTGGGCTATCATTTCATGAGTTTGTACTTTCGTAATGGTCTTCAAACATTTTTTAAAATTGTGTAATTCAGTTCTGAATTTTAGTAAAAGATTTTTTGGTTTGAAAAATCCAGATTTTATTTCTTGGATTCATTTGTTGTTTTAAGTATACAAACTCGGGTAAATCGTTCCCAATTTTCAGTTTTTGATACCCAAGAACTTGTGTCAGCCCGTGGGGATCGAGAATGCCATTCAGGACTTTCCACGAGTCAGGTCGGGTGCTAGTTTTGGAGTCAACTAGATTCGGTTTGTGACATTATCATAATATCATATATGATCCACTTATAACATTTCAAGACACATTTATTAACAATTCCTTATTAAAACTATCCTTTAGAGCATTAAATGTTTCATTTTTCATGAGAATTTCAATTCAATAGTTCCAATCCTTATACAATGATCATGGTTACATCATCTATATAATGTTAATAATGATATAAATATCATATATATTCATAATATATATAGATAGAGAGAGATTTATCCATAAAAGATATAGATAAAAATTGAATTACATCATTCATCGAGACAATAGGTCGTACGTACACATAAACACTGATTTCACTTTTTGATATATGGAATGAAAGAAAGTTAAATAATAATTATTCATTTAATATAAATTATTAGATCATATATATTCATTAAATCCATCCTTATTAACATATATTTAAATGGAAATTCAAAATGAATCACATCGCTTCATAGAGGCGGTAGCCCACCCATACGAATGAACGGTGTTATCGTTTTCCAGTGAATTTGGATGGTAAGTTGGTAGATATGATATTATAACTCTAGAGTAATAAAAATTTCATAAATATAATTTATTTTAATTAAACACTCCATAATAACCATCCATGAATTATTGTGATGTAAAATGAATTTTATCACTATAGGAAGTTGGTAGCCAACACGTACTCATGAGTGATACTTTCACATCCCATTTTATTGAAAAGGGGGTGGATAATAGTAGTTAAATTATAATAATAAAATTTTAGTATATTTAGGTAACTGAATTTATTATTTTATGATTAATAATATATATTTATAAGGGTTATAAGAATATATAAATTTAAAGATGTCGGTAGAAAGATTACCTCTTCTTTGGAAGCCAACCTTTAGATATCTTATTAAGGACCCTTGGAATGGTATTTTAAGAATAACAGCAGATCTAATTTTTGTATAGGTAAACTAAAAAATGGTCAATTTTGGTTTGTGATATATGGCTCTAGGTTCATTAATTAAAATAGATAATGGGTTTCCTTTTATAAGGGAGTGAAAGGACGCACTTGGAATTACTAAAAAATTAAAATATAATTAAGAAATTTCAATAATAATGTATCCAAATGGACATATATTCACACTTAAAAAGTGTATAGAGTTGAAATATCATCAAATAATTAAATTTATATAGGTTTTGGGGTCATTTTAAACCTGATATTTTGGTTAACTAATTTTAATCTTAATCGTGATAATGATTTTTTTTAATATTAAGGGGTGATAATTTTACTTTTAAGGTAACAATCATCTCATAAATGAACAAGATATTACATTTTTGACAAATTATAATCATACTTGTCCTATTCATGTATTTTTATAGTTTTTAAATAATTTAATTAAATATCATTTAACAAAAAATTTCATTAATTTCATTTTTGACTATATTCACTTAATTTAACTTTTAATTCAACATGATAGAAAATAAATTAGAATATAAAAATTTCACACATTCATAATATGTTATATTTATCTATTAAATTTTTGGAATATAATAATTCACAAAAATTGTAATACTTTAAATTTTTTCAAAATCATTTTTTTTATTTTTCTATTAATTGAATAACAACTATGTCAGTGTTGCATAAGAATTTATGGAAATCATTCAATCAATAGAAATTAGAAACAAATTAAAAAAAATTAAAATAATTAACTAATAGATCTTGTAAAAAATTATAACTTAACTTATCCTATATTTATACTTATAATAAAAATTTACAGTTATTAAAGTCAAGAGAGTGATATTTTGTATTTATCCTTTTCTTAAAATAATATAATGGTTATAACCAAAAAATTGAACCAATTGGAAATGTTTTATAGATTTATATGTTAGTGATAGGATTCAAATCATCCAATATAATAAAGTCATGTGTTATATGAATTTTAAAGCCTTAACCCAAAGTTTTAACCATGTTTTACCTCTTCTACCCTTACCGAGCTAAAAAATCTACCATGGTTACTACTTATAATTAAAAAAATGGTCCTATTTACCATACATAAATATCCTAATTCACAATATGAGATCCATTTTTCATGACTCAATTTCTATAATTTTCAAAAATTATTTTTAAAATAAGTTCTCAAAATGCTATGAAAGCCATTTTTTTTTTGAAAAATGCATTTTAAGCATAAAAATGGAGTCATTCTTGTCACATTCCTAAAAAATATATATTAATGTTAAAAAAATTATAGAATATATAATTTATAAATAACATTAAAATAATTCACCAATACTTATAAAATTAATTTATTAAGATAAAGACACATTGTGTGCATCAAAACTGTTTTCCAGAAAAACAACCCTTTTACTTTCAAATGATTTTAATTTTAGTTTATAATAAATTAAAAACCAATTAATTCATTTTTTACAAGTGTAAACCATATATTTTTCATAATTTAGTTATTAATATTCATACCCTCCAAACCAATGGCTAGATGATAACAATATACTACATTATGGTCTATTTTGACTCGGGGTTGTATGTATCGCAAGCTATCGAAGAAATTAAATTTACGTAAAAAATAAATATATCATAAAATATAAAGGTTTTACATAATACCCACCAACATTTAAAATGAATTATAACCTTTAAATTTCATCACTCTAATATAAATAAATGATGATATATTTGTTTCATCACATCATTGGATTCCCAAGTTGCTTCTATAAATTTCAGATTCCTCTAGATAACTTTAACCAGATGAGTAGTTATGTTTCATGGAACTTTATTTTTACTCTCCTAAATTTATATTAGTTTATATTCATATGAAATATAATTCTCTAGTTTTACGGCCTATTTTTTTAGTATAAGTGATGGATTTGGTATGTACTTTCTCATGAGTGATACATGGAACACATCATCAACTTAAGAGATATTATTTGAAAAACCAAGAGATAAGTAATTTTGCCTACTTGATCAAGAATATCAAATGGGACAATATACCTAGGAGTCAAATTTAATTTATTTTTGAACCTTATAACTTTATTCCATGGTTAAATTCATATTAGTACCTTATCACCAACTTCAAATTCTAGATTTCATCAAAGATTGTCATCAAAAAAATATTTTTGGACTCTTAGATTCTTTGATAATATATTGAATAGATTTGACTTTCTCTACATATTTTATATCTATCTTAGGTCCCAATAAAATTCACTATCTAACTTTATCCTAGTACATTGAAGTTTTAAACTTCTTTCCATAGTGTGGTTCATAATGATCCATATTAATTCGAAAGTGAAATATATTGTTGTACGAAAACTAAATTAGAGGAATGTGTGGATCTCAAGCACCTTTGACATCCAAAAAAATAAGATCTCAATACATCCTCTAGGGTTTGAATGGTAAACTCATATTTAACATCTCTCTAAGCATGAAAAGAATTACAAAAACACAACTCTATATCCAAATCTTTCTAAATAATTTACCTGAACTTTGAGGTAAACCTCGAATCACAATAAAATACAATAGAATATAGTACATCATACAATCATACCTATTATTTAATTTATATTATGTAAATATGATCAAGAGATAAATATACCTTGATAGTGATGAAGTGTGATGAATTTTTAATTTGATCAATTGCAACCCCAATTTAATTATAGCCTTTAGATATTATGGGGAGTTAGGAGAAAATTTCATAGTGATATTTCCTCATTTCCATTCTAGTATGGTGTATGGTTGTAACATACCATTAAATTTATGTCTCCCAACTATAACTTTTTTACATACCAAGCCTTGATATTCATACTCTGTAATATCTCTCTTTATGTTTTCCCACAATAAATACACTTTCAAATCTCTACACATCTTATTTACTTCCAAGATGAATAAATAAAGATGAACTATGTGACTCATCCAACTGATCCTTCAAATCTGGTATAGATGGAACACACAGATGGTTCATGAACCTTATCATTCCATTACAATCAATGTTGAACTCATGAAAATTTCATACCTTTCTCTATAGTACCATATTTTCCTTCTACGCCTCTTTTATCCTCACATGGATATATGGTTAAAAAAATATTTGAAAAAGATATTATTTCTCCCCTTCATTCAATTTTTCATGATCCATCATTTACAACACTATAAATATTGAATCTTTTTTATCCTTATAATAGATAATCTAGAATGATATTTTTGAATCAGAGCATCTGCCACTTTTTTTCTTTCCAATTTTGGTAATTTATTGAGCCTTCATAATCTTTAACAAACTCCTAAAATCATATATGGTGGATATTCTAGTCTTTTTAAGTGAATATAAAAATTAAAATTTTATGATCAGAATATATAACAGACCTTTCTCTATAAAGATGATGTATCCATATCTTTAATTCAAAAAAAATTGTATCTAACTCCAAATCATGAGTTTGGTAATTTTTCTCCTGAATATTTTATTGGAATGAAGCATATTCTCTCCCCATATCACTCTACACTAAGAGGAATCCCAATCCATTCTTCAATTCATCACTATAGATCAGAAACCGTTCTCCACTATAATGTAATATAAGAATAGGTGAGCTGACTAACCATGTATTTAGTTCCTTGAAATTTTATCCACATTCATCTATCCAAAGGGACTTTAATACCTTATAAGTTAACATGGTGTATGGATTATACATCCATGAGAAATTATCCACAGAGTTTTTAATAACATAAAACCAAATAAAGAAAACTATAGAACTATTTTATAGTGGTTGGTATGCTCTATTTTTCAATAACATATGTCTTTAATGGATCCATTGATATACCCTATCATGAGATTATATGATCCAAAAAATGAAACATTTTATAGCCAAAAATCACACTATAAATTTTTTATACAAATTATCCTTCGTTATGGTCTTTAATACAATCATAAAGTGATATTCATGATCTTCCTTTCTCTTTTAATATATAATAATTTCATCTTTAAAGACTACCAAAAACCGATCAAGGTAATATCTAAAATATCTATTATTTAAATCCAAGAATATAGAAACAGAATTGGTAAGACCAAATGAATCACTATAAATTCATAATGTTCATATGTTGTATGGACTACTGTCTTGGGTATATCCTTTTTATTGACTCTTAATTGATGATATATGAAACAAAGTTCAATATTAGAAAAGTATTGATCTCTATGTAGTTTATTAAATAAGTAATCAAAGTGAAGTAAAAGATACTTGTTCTTGATTTCGATCTTGTTATGTTCCATATAATCTATGAAAAGTTAGATTTATCCATATTTGTTATTAACAAAAAGAACAGGTACACCCTAAGGTGCTACACTTGGCTCAATGAATCCCTTATCAATATTCACCTTGTTTTTATTCTTCAATTGATACAACTAAATTAGGGCCATTATAAATGGGGTATTTAAAATAGGTGTAGCGCCATGTATGAGTTCTATTGAAAACTCAACTTATTAGTTTGGATAAAAATAATAAATTATCCTTAAAAAATAAAGAGAATATATAAAATTAGCATGTATTTGATGTTGATTTTCTCCCCAAAATATATGAGATAAACACCCTTTTTTATATGAATAAAGACCCATACAATGGATTTAATTTCCATTAGAGGTTTATTATTATTATTTCACTAATAGATGATCATATATTGGTTTGGAATGTCAAATGTGACTTCCCTTCCTTAAAAATTGATATATTATTTATATAAATAATGAATATACATTCCCAGGACAACATCAAATTCCATTAGAGGGAGAACAATGATATTTTCCAGAAGAAGATTCCCACAAACGGAAATTGAAGAAGAATTGTAAACTTTATATATTATCATCAAACCATCATGATTTTTCACTTCTCATTAAATATCTAATCATTGAGGTGGTATTATTATACCCATAGAAAATTATTCAAATATAAAAGAGTAAGTATATCCTGAATCAAATAAGACATTACGAGTTCTATATTGGATGGTAAGTATACTTTCCACCACTTTTTTATCATACCTCACATTGGTAATTTTTATTTCATGAGATTTCCCTTTGTTTCAATTATTAAAAGGATACTGAGATATATCATGATCATTTACCTTCAAATTTTATCATTGGTTATAAGAATGCACATACTCCTTTCATTTGAAACCATAGATTGTGGGTGGTTATTTTCCTCTATCATTAGATAACTTCATCCCATCACTTTGTAATTTTATTACCCAATGACCTTCATTTCCACACTTAAATCATTTAATTGACCCTTTAAAAAATTTCCTACATTTATTTTTCCACACCTTCAGTATAATGGAAGGATAATCTTCTTCCTTTCACGGTTTTTATTATTATAATTCCATTTGAATTTCATCTTTCTTTTCTTATCAAAACCATTATATTAATGGGTAACTCCAATCTATACTTCTACCTTGGTATCACATGAAACTATTTCATCATAGCTATAGATGTCACTTATGGATAACTCCCTTTAGAGACTTGGTTTTAATCCATTGATGAATTAATCAATATAAATTTATGTTTCAATGATAATACCATAAGAGTACCTCACAAGTACTATAAAATTGACCTCATATAAACTAATGTATTCATCATCCTTCTGCATTAGCTCAGGGAATTCCTTCTATAGTTTCATATGACGAATACGTGTAAATTTCTTATGGAAAAATAACCTTTTAAACTACTCCCATTCCATAGAATTCATTTCACCTTTTTTACTCATCTTCTTGATGATATTTCACCGTTGATTTTTTCTCCTTCCAACTGATTGATATCCAAAATTAATTTTTCATGGTTTGAACACTATAGAATAGAGATTATCTTTTCAATGGTATTGATCCATTACCCAGTAACTAGTTGATCATGAGATCCTCTAAAAGAAGTTGGACATTTCTTTTTGAAGGACTCAATAGAAAATTGTTACCTTGCTTATTTTTTGTAAATCTTAGCATGATCCATGGATTGAGAAATTTGTGTGATCATATCAATGATATTTCTCATTCTGACTCTTAAAAAGTTTGGTTTATCAATATTATATCTATTTTATTGTCCATCACATTCATCATTAACATGTATTCTTCGGGTTCCATCCATATAATAAAACCAAAAATCATATTATGATCAATAATCATCATAATGGGAAACCATATAATCCTGAAAAATCTTTTATAGGATGTCTAAATTAGGACACCATCTTTTCAGTCTATGAAACCTTATGTTTACCCAAGTTTATCCATGATCATAATCTATTCAAATCATTCAAGATGTTCAAGATGTTTCATAATGAAAATGTGAATTAACCTAATAATACCCCCTCCTATAGTGTCAAACCTAATGTATAGTAATTTAATATTTTTCATTCAATAGAATGATGGCTGATATATACTCAACCAACTCTTTTATGAGTTATTTCCCCTAGGTGCATCTATGCTAACTCCACGTCTACTTTTATTATCCATGTGAGGAATTTTTTATAGGAAAACCACAATTATTTATTTTCTATAACTTAGAACATTCTCATATATATAGAATTATCCAAATGGTTAAAATCCTAGTTTATAATGGTAACTAAACATTGATATTATAGAAACTATATCAACCTATATTTTTCATACATATATATTACATCTTTGCAAATGAATATTCATTATATAACTTTATGGTATATGCCAAGATCATATAGGTTTGGTGTCCTTTGAAACATGGATATATAAAAAAATCATAAGATATCTACATTATCTCCCATTAAGTTATTTATAACAAGAAACCTTATTATACATATAATACCTAAAACCTTTCTTCTTAACATGGGTAATGAAAACATATGAAAGGGTGACCTTAGATGCTCAGTAAGGATAAACAAGGGATACGCCAATGATCATTTAAACATAAAATGGCCATAATGGGTATGAGAACATGAGTTTAACTTTTTAAAATAATACCCATCAATTCTTAGATCATAAAAATGGGTCATTTCATAAATCTTTTTAGTTCATAATACATGAACCATAAATTGATCTAAAAACATTATCCATGAAAACATAATATACTCCTATGATTATGTCATAAAATTGTGGCATAAAGTGTAAAATAATCATAATCATAGAAATATTATGTCAAATATACCCACCAAGAGATCCATAAATTTTTATTCTTGGTATAACCACTTTTGTACCTTCATCGGGTATGAAAAAACCTCTTGTGCATCCTCTTTCGAGCATTCGATAACCTCTTGTGTATCCTTTTATTTATGGATTGTGATAACCTCACATGTACCCTATTATTTTAGGCTTGGGATAATCTCCCATGTACCCTTTGTTATCATAGAACATTAATCATTACCAAATTAATTTGAGGTATATATAAGTATGGTCCCACCCATTACATAATCATAAATACATCATTATTATGCCTCAAGATCATAAATACATTAATCATAACTAAACCCATTTAATAGAAAATGAGTATCATTGATATTTCATCATCATAATAATAAACCATCCAGAGATAGAATAAACAAGGTATCATTGGATCATATCCCCAGTAAAGCCTGAGTAACATCAAATGATGTTAACATGGATGAATACTTTCTTTAAAATATCAAAATAACATTTTTGTGTGGAAAATATCCTTTTAAATTTTAAGTCACTTAATTAAAATAGAAAATTTTATAAATTTTGTGGAAATTTTTTTATTCAAAAATAACATGGTAAACATTTAACAGAAGCTTCAAATTATAGATCATTAATGACAATGGGAAATTTTGTTTATGTCCTTTATATTAAAACAAATATTCCTTTAAAATTTTCAATAAAAAGTAAAAAATACCTCATTCAAAAAATGAAAAGATGCTTATTTTAATATATTCTGTAAAAAACTAAATCTTGGGTAACATTTACTTTAAAAATAATTGTATAATATAAAAATCATTTTTTAAAATATCTTTATAAAATATGTATATGGAAGAAAAAGGGTTTTTGAAAAAATATAGAAATAAAGTCAACTTTTATAAAAAAAACATTCATTTAGCCTCATGAGTTCTTAAAGAATAGAAAACAAAAAGAAAAAATTTATTCTATAAAAATAAAATGAGGATAAAAAATAATGAGATTATTGAGTGGTATATCAATAAATTTCATCATCATAAACATAATACTAAATAATTCAGATAAACAAGGAGATTATAACATAAAACCTTTACCTCAATTTCGACTTTCTTTAAATGAATTTTAACCTCCAATATAACAAATTATATATTTTTTAATTATATACTATAATTATGTATATACTTATAATATAATATTAAATCCATTTATAACATTTCAACACCCATTTATAATCAATTCCTTATTAAAATTGTCATTTTGGATGATAATTATTTCGTTTTTCATGAAAATTCAAATTTGGTAGTTCAGGACCTTATACATTCATCATGGTTCCATAATCTCTATATTTTCCTTCATGATATAAATATCATATAAATTAATTTATATATATTTATTTTCACCTATAATTGATAAATATAAAAAAATGAATTACACCTTTCATGGAGATTGTAGGTTGTATGTACACATGAATGTTGTTTTCACTTTTCGATGGATAGAAAAAAATAAAGGTAAATGATAATTTCCCTTTAATGAATCATTATTATATAATATATTCATTAAATCTATAATTATTACCATCCATGTAAATAAATAATAATAATCACATTGCTACGTTGACGTGGAAGTCCACATGTTTGCATGAACAATGCAATAATTTTCCAAAAAAAATGGAAGGTAAGAAGGTAGATATGATATTATAATTCTTGGTTAATAATAATTTCATAAACACCAAGTATAAACATTAAAACCACCATAATACCCATTCATGAAATATAGTGATGAAAAATGAATCATATCGCTACGTGGTTATGGTATTCCACATGTACGCATGAGTGATAATTTTATTTCAGATTTGATAGAAAGTGGGGGGGTAATTGTACTTACATAATCATAATAAGATTTAGTTATATTTGGTATACAATATTTATTATTTTATTATGATTAACTAAGATTTTTAAAAGGTGTAAAGAGAAATAAATTAAAATTTTTCATGTGGGAAGATTACCTCTTCTTCATTAAGCCTCCTTTAGATCCCCTATTAAGGACCCTTTAAATATAATTTTAATAATAAAAAACCTATAATTCGTTTAGAAATAATTTTATAAGATAAATGGGTAGGTTTTGGTCGATATATATTTCTAAATTATGATTAAATATAATATTTAAAGGGTTACCTTTTATAAGGGAGGGAAATAAAACATTTGAATTTACTAAAAATATTAAAATATAATTCAGTAATTATCGAGGAAATGATTAAAAATGGATATATATTCAAGTAAAAATATTATAAGGTAAAAATATCATTGTCTAATTAAATTTATATAGGTTTTGGTGTCATTTTAAACCTTATCTTTTGGTTAACCAATTTTAATCTTAACCATGGAAATTACTTTTTCATATTAAAGGGTTATGATTTTACTTATAAGGTAAAAATCATATCATATATGGATAAGTAGTGAAATATTTTACCATTTATCATCCTAATTCTACACTTGAAACGTTTTTATTATTTTAAAATAATTTAATAAAATATCATTTAACCTAAATATCATTTACTTCATTTTTCACTATTCACTTAATTTGACATTAAAGACAGCATGACAGAAAAGGAATTAAAATATAAACCTTTAAAACATTACTAATATTTTATATTTATCTATAAAATTCATGGAACATAATAATTAACCAAAGTTTATTACTTTTAATATTTTTAAATTCATTTATTTTTTCTATTAATTGAATAAATATTGTGTCGATGTTGCGTACAAATTTATAGTAATTATTCAATCAAAAAAAATTAGAAATAAATTAATATGATAAAAAAATATTTCATATTTAAAAAAAATTATAACTAAACTTATCCATTTTTTATCCATATAATAAAAATATATAGTCATTGAAGTCCATTGAGTGACATTTTGTATTGATCATTTTCTTTAAATAATATAAAGGTCATAATAAAATAAAAATGCTATCAAGTGGACATATTTTTGAAATTTTGATTATAATGGTAGAAATACATCATAAAATTGGATAAATGAAAGTTTTAAAAGATTTTTAAATCCTTATCACAATGTTTTAATCATATTTTACATGTTTTACCCATACTGAGGTGACAAAAAATTTACCATGGTTACTACTCATAATGACAAAAAATATAAGGGTCATATTTACCAAATTTAAATATCCTTATCATAAATATGGGATATATTTTTCATGATTCAATTTATCTAATTGGTATAAATTAATTTTAATATAGGTATTCAAAATGTGTTGAATTTATTTTTTTGAAAAATATATTTTTAAGCATAAAACTGTATTTATTCTTATCCCATTCCTTCAAAAAATATCATATGAATTTAAAAAAATATTGAATATATAATATATAAAATCAATTAAAATCATTCACCAATATTCAATAATTTAATTTTTGAAGATAAAAAAACATTGTGTGCATAAAAATATCATTTCATAAAAACATCTATTTTATATTCAAATGGTTTTTCTTTTCATTCAGAATCAATTGATAACCAGTGAATTAATTTTATACATTTGAAAACCATCCATTTTTTAGACATGAAGGTGATAATGGTATCATATATTATGGTTCATTAAGTCTTGGGTTTGCATGTATTTCAAGCTATCAAAGAAATTAAATTTATGTAAAAAAAGAAATAAATTAAAAATATCAGGGTGTTACAAATAGACAATGATAAGTTGATTTGGAATATAAAATGTGACTTACCTTCCTCAATAATTGATATCATATATATATATAGATAAATCCAATACATCTTCAAAATCACATCAAATTCAACTATAAAGAGAATAATAAGATATTGAGGAAGAATATTCCCACATACTTCTATCAAATAGGAGTTATAAACATAAGATGCAGTAATTATACCATTAAGTGTTATCACTAATAAATAAATATATAACAATTTAGGTAATGATGTGATAGCATGAGAAATTTATTTAGATTTAAAATAGTGGGTATAACCTCAATCAAATAATATATTATTATTTATTGGGTGGATGACCAGTTTATATTTAACCACATTTTTCTTTTGATCCACATCAATAGTTTTGATTGCATGGTCCATATCTTTATCCTTTTTATTATGAGTTTATTGATTTATATTTTCATCATTAACCCTTCGATTAATTCACTAGTTTGAATAATTTCTTTACCCAACTAAAATATCTCATTATTCATTTCATTGGATAAATGTTTTACATTGATTCAACATTCATGTGCTCAATAACCACCTTTTCCACACTTGAAGCATTTACATGTTCCTATGAGACAATTTCCCTTGTTATTCTGACATTTTTTTTCACAAAGAAACTTTAATTTTATTTCCACTAGGGGTTTTATTTCTTTAATCCCCATAAAAATACATTTTTATCTTCTCGTCCCCAAAACCATGAAAGAAATGAGAGTCACTACTCCTCATTTCTACCTTGAGAGCATATAAAATTATTTATTCATAACTATTAAAGTCTCTTATGGAAAATTTATTTCGAAGCAATTATTTTAAACCACTGAAAATTCATTCATTTTTTCATTCATGGTTGATGATAAAAGAAGAATCATATATTTTAATTCTTAAGAAACTTTCCCCATAGGTATCAATAGATTCATCATCATTTTGAATTTGTTCCAGTAAATCCCTTTCCATTTTATTATAAATATTTCATGGAAAATAATTAATAAAAAATAACTTTTTAAACTATTCCCATGTCATGAAGTAAAATGCTTCCTCTTTACTCATATTATTAAAAATATTCAACCATTTATTAGTTGCATCTTCCAAACGATACATAGCCAAAACAAACTTATCATGATCTGAGCATTAGATAATGAAAAAAAATATTATCTATAGCACCAATTAACTTCTCATAAATAAGTGAATTAGAGGACCCTCTAAAGGAATGTAGAAACTACTACATGAAACAATTTATTGTGAGTTTTTCCTTCTTTAGAAAATTTTAAAGATTAATATGATTCAGGCTACCATTTCAAGTTTCCAAATTACTGTATGATCAATAATAGGTGAAGGGTTTAATCAGTAATCCTTTGTTTTTATAAATTATTCTCAAATTCAACCTCAGAAACATCTTATGTTTTAACCCACTTAATGATATATCATAATATCAACTCATATATAGAAAATATAAAGAGAGAGATCAGTACATGATATTTACAATTTTCAATCTAAATGTGAGAACCTAATTTTTCCCATATTGGTTATAACCCCCCAATGTGGATTGTCTATTAACATAAATAGTAATTGGTTATACCCCCAATTAAAAAAATCAGTAACTACTTATAATCCCTATTTACTAACTTCTTTAGTGATTTCTTAAAACCCCCAATTATAATCCTCCAGTAAGTGGTTATACCTCATCCAAAAACTCATTCCTAGGTGTTGATCCAATATAGAAAAATATTCTTCTTTAGATAGTCTTCCTCCAAAAGAATGGTGGATCACCTTTACTTGTGTAAAATTTCAATAATATCTTTAACATATCTCTAGAGATTTTGATGGTTGTTAAACTTAATCCTGATCTTGAAATACCTATATATACTCAATCGTCACAAGAGACTTTTCTTCTAGTAATACTTCATATGGTATGTTGTTTCTAGTACTCCTCAGTCTAGTGTACCTCTATCTATTGCACTTTCGTTTGGTATGGCTTTTGGAATCTATGTCTACTTATCCTTTATCTATACTTCTCTGCATTATACACCTCTATCTAATACTCCTATTTTTAACCATTTAGATTATTAGTAATCAATACATTCTGAAATTATAATTCCTCTCAAGATATATCATTAATGATCTGAAAATAATAGATCCTAATTTTGTAGGTTCAGAATACTTTGGATATTAAGGAATAATCATGGGCTATGAATTTTCATTTATCGCTAAACTATTCCTTAGATATACTGCCTTCAAACCCCCCATATAAATCAAATTCAATATTAATCATAAACGTTTTCTCAAATTTCATTGTTATAAAACTCTTCAAATCTTACAAATATCTCAAAAATATTTAAAATCACTGAAATTATTTCTCAAAATCATCATAATGTTTGACTTTACAATGTTTTTATAAATATCCACAACCCAATTTATGGTGTACAAATATTATCCATGACTTTATAACTCAAACTTTGTACAACTCAAATTTATAACTAAATCTTTATACATATAAAATTTATAACTTGAATTTTGTGAAAATATACTTTATATCTCAACAATTCTACAAATAAAATTTATAACATTAACTTTAGGAAGCCCTGGTTTACATTATTTGACTAGTGGGATCACATTTCTCTGTATGGTAAACACACAAACCTTCATAAATTTCTCCATCCAGTAAAATTAAAAATCTTATTAACTTTCTTCATCTAATAAATTTATAATTTTTCTATGTCTAAAATATTAAAGTTTCTCTATCTAGAAAATTCAGGTTTCTCCATCTTTAAATTTTATGTTTCTATTTCTGGAAATTTTTCAAAACTGTTCTCTATCTATAACATTTAAAAATTCTTCTTCATATAAAACTTTTAAAAAGATTCCTCTTTCTAGAACTTTTACAAACAACCCTCCATCCAAAACTTTTACAATTTTGCCTATATCTTGAACCTTTAGAAACATTATCCATCCAAATATTTTTGTGTAAACTATAATTGAATAATGAATACTTTGAGTTACTATGATGTTAGAACCTTTTAGGGTCATTGCATCATCAAATGAATTATTAATGTTTCTCTATCCTATGAAACAACTATTCTATCCAACATTTCATGGTAACCTCTCCTATAAAAATATATTGGTATATTGAAAAAAAAAATCCAAAATATCATTGGAACAAAAATATATTCCATTTTTTCAATATCACCACACATATTCAAAGTCAATATGTGTGATCCATTATTTCTCCCTGATAAGTTTTTTAATTTTCTTTCTCCCCCTTATTGACAATAAAATACCAAACATTGGGGTCATTTCAACCCATCTTCTTATATTTTAGAATCCTAAAAATGTTTCTCAATAGAATAATATTATAACATGAATCTATAAAAAAAAATATCCTTTAATTATACTACACTACTTCTTTGAGAGAATCTAGTATAGAAAATAAGAGTGCATAATCAAGGTGATAAATGTTCTCCATATCAATCCTTTTATTTAATACAGTCCACAGGTTCATTCTCTCATATTTATAATAGGGTCTAATAGATTTTGTTAAGTTAAAACCTAAACCCACCTCAAAAAACAAAAGAAAACAATTCAACTATATAAACACAACTCTCTATGTATCTCTCCTTTCTCAATAATCACCACTCCTCCTTGAAGATCGGTTTAATACATCAAAGTAAGTTTGATAGTCATACTTAAAATTTATTTCCCCCCTAAAGGGTAGTAATACATCCCTCGTCATGGTAACTGTAATGTTTCATGATGAATATCTCTTGTTTATATAAAACCACAGTTGTACTTATCCATCTCCTCTATTTATTATCATTTAATTCCCGACAACTTAATTCAATTAAACAAGAATAATGGGAATAATGATTGACCACAATTTACCTTATAAATAACATTCATACTAAGATTATTCTCTAAATATAGGCTTATTTTTCATTATCCTATACGTATCATGGGATTTACATTCTTTTTTATGATCATCCTTCACATATTTTTTAATGTATTTCTTCTTATATATTTAATCTTTAGATGAATTTATCATATTTTCTTCAATTTTAAAAACATGTTCAATCCCCTAAGTTTGAAACATCATTTTAATTATTTCCTCTTAGGGTAGTAGGATATTCATATAGTATTTATTATCATTAATATTTTTCTCACACCACTTAAATATATTCAGAGTCTTCAAAATATAATTTGTAGATAACATATCATAAATTTTATTCTCATCATATGAATCATGTACCATTGATTTTTCTTGAGAATGAATTTATATTTCCTTAATATTTATATACTTTCCTATTTGATCTATCCTAACAAATAAGAACTCTTTCTTTTCTTGCTTAAATTTCTTGAGTTCCTCACATACCTGACTTGAAACATTAGCATTATTATCCTTAGGAACATTCTTTTCTTCCTCATATTTTATTCTTGAAATGTTTGATATTATCTTATTATCCCATGTCCACTTTATCCATGCCTATTTCTTGGTATAGAAATATTATACCATCTTGAGTAATCATTTTTCCAAATACTCAAAAATAACATTAGGAACATTTGAACCTTGATCTTTCAGACTGATGGTAGATGTTTTTTTAATCTCTTTACAATATTTTTGTGTCTTTTTTTAGGGGATTTCTTCTTGAATTATTCCACTCTTACTTTTCTAAAAGTTATTTCTTACTAATATTATTATTTCTAGTTAATTTACTCTTATCTCTTTGAAACACCATTATTAGTAAAGGTTGATGTATATTGAGATTGATTAGGGATAGAATCATACTTCCTCTATAGAACCTTCTTTTCTCTAACTTGAGAAGAATAACCTTTAACCTAAACTAATTTTTTGAGGTATTATCTAGTCCTTCTTAACACACATTATGTTATAATATACCTTGGTTATTTATCAGTAAACTCTTATTCTTTATTATCCAATCATTACTCCATATGTTTTACCATCTTCTCAAATTTAGTCATCATCAATCTATTTTTTTTTACATTCCTCAAAGAGTGTTGTTTTTTTCATGTTGATATCCTCCTTTTTGGATAAATTTTTATCATGATATTTTATATTAATTTATATCTTATCCACTTTCACTTTATATTTTATAATCTCATTAAGGTGTTTCATCTCTCTTTTTATATTCTAATCTTTATCAAAGTCATCTATGTAGTTTCATTATTTATCTTTTTCTTATCCTTCTTGAGCAATGTAATTTTCTCTAGAGATTATTAAAAAAATTATTTCAGAATACATTATAGTTATATTCTGTTTTATTCATCATTATAATTAATTGATTAGGAACATTTATTTTCAACGTGAGCAAAGAAATTGGTTTCAATATCAGATTCACTACTGGATGATGAATTGCCCTGCTATTTTCTACTCAACAATTTATGCTTCTTAATAGAAAACCTTTTCTTTTATTAATTTAACTTCTATTTCCTAGGATTATTATCTTCTACATCTAACTCAAAATCAATATTATTCTTATATTTAATATTACCTGCAAAATCACCAATGTTATTAAAATTCAAACATTTAAGATATTGTTTACCTTTTCCTCTCGAATTTCCCATTTTATATCTTTGAGAAAGAAGATAAATTTCTTTTATAAATATAATTCATCCTCTTCAGCATTTGAATAACTTTATTATTCTCCTGTTGATTTATCTATTAAGTTCCCTTTTAATATATCAAAAAAATCATTTAATCCTTTGATTTTTTTTCATTAAGACTGTTCCTTTTATCATCTCATAATCTATAAGATTATTATAAAGTTCATAAAAATATAGATCCTATAAATCTATTAAAGATGAAACCCTAGTATTATACCTATCTAGAATGTTTTTCATCAATATCTTAATAATTATATAGTCTTAAAAATTCTTACCAAAACATATAATATTGTTGAAAATATCATTGTCCCTTGAAAATTACTCTATAATATTTTCTTTATCTTCTATATTGGTATCTTCAAACCTAATCCTCCATATTTGTAACTCATCCCCCTTAACTTTCATGTTTCATTCATTACTACTTCTAGACTTATCCCACATTTATTTAGTAGTTGGAAACCTGATAACTATTGAATAAACCTTCCCATAGGGTTCCATTAAAATAAAATTTTGTGTCTTTACCTCAACTTCAAGATTTCTTTTATCAATAGCTATCATAGAATCCTCTTTTAAGGGAGTAAATTCCACTATTGAAGCATCTATAACTTCTAGTACAATATATATAAGGTAGAGTAACATCATATTACTATAACTATGATAGTTATTACCATAAAATATAGGAATGCTCCTATTTTTAACTAAATTTATATTCTCCATACTTAGAAGATAGTTGGATATTTTAGAGGAATCCTTGATTAAAATACCAATTGAAGTTCTTAAATTAGAGTAAGATAATTAAGAGGTGGATGGGTGAATTAGTGATCCCTTAATTTTTTTAAATTCTTCTAAAACTCAACTTCTAAAACTTGCTAGACATTTGACCCACTCAAATATATCTCAAAACCTCACCTTATATATATAAAATATAAAGTGAGATTTCAACACATGATATTTAAAATATTCATCCTTAATGTGGGAACCT
Source organism: Viscum album (assembly GCA_963277665.1). Classification (NCBI taxonomy): domain Eukaryota; kingdom Viridiplantae; phylum Streptophyta; class Magnoliopsida; order Santalales; family Viscaceae; genus Viscum; species Viscum album. Next base: position 863,160,882 of record OY728135.1, on the reverse strand, counting down.
ACTCATTTCCATTGTGGCGATAACCCACAACATGGATTATACATTAACATCAATATTAATTTTTTATACCTCAAATAAAAAAATTAGTGACTAGTTATACCCCTGGGTTAAAAACTTCTTCAGATATTAGTTACACCCCCAATCATAAGAACCCATAATCTTGTTATACCCCCAACCCAAACAGAAGCTTATTATTTAGTTTTGATCTAGTATAGAAATAAATTGTACTTCATATGATATTAATTTCCAAGAAATATTGATCTCCTCTACTCGTGTACAACTTCTTCAAGATATTAAAAATCTCTTTAAAAAGTATTTTAGACTTGAAATATCCTCATAATCTTGAAATACATGAATATAATCAAACCTCAACTACAATGATATATCTGGTAATACTCTATTCAGTATGTTGTGTCTAGTACTCATCATTCTAGTTTTCCTCTATTTGTTTCACTTCTATCCAGTAAGCCTTTTGAAAGCTATATCTAGTTCCCCTCTGTCTAGTCTCAATTATTTGATAAACCACTTTTCGAGCATAATGGAAGGCTCATCTTCATCCCTTTATGGTTTTTATTGTTATAATTCCATTTGAATTTCATCATTCTGTTCTTATAAAAACCAAGAGATTAATTGGTAACTTAAATCTATACTTCTACCTTGGTATCACATCAAAAAAATTCCACACAGCTATAGATGTCACTTATGGATAACTCAGTTTAGAGAATTAGTTTTAATACATTGATGAATTAATAAATCTTAATTTATGGTTCAATGATAATACCATAAGAGTACATCACAGGTCCTATAAAATTGACCTCATATAAACTAATGGGTTCATTATCCATCTACATTAGCTCAAGGAATTACTTATATAGTTTCATATGAAGAATACATGGATATTTCTTATGGAAAAATAACCTTCTAAACTACTCCTATTCCATAGAGTTCATTTCACATTTTTTACTCATATTCTTGATGATATTTCACCATTTATTTTCTTCTCCTTCCAACTAATAAATATCCAAAATTAATTTTTCATGGTATGAACACTAGAGAATAGATATTTCTTTTCAATGGTACCGATCCATTACTCAGCAACTAGTTTATCATAAGATGCTCTAAAATAAGTTTGATGTTTCTTCATGAAGTAATCAATAAAATGTTGTTCCCTTGTCTTATTTTTTGGAATCTTAACATGATACATGGCTTCAGAAAGTTGTGTGAGCATATCAATGATATCTCTCATTCCAACTCCCAAAAATTTTGGTTTCTCAAGGATATATCTATCTTATTGTCCATAAAATTCATCATTAACTTGGTTTCTTCGGGTTCCATCCATATAATAAAAACAAAAATCATAGTATGATCAATAATAATCATAATGGGAAACCATATAATCATTCGTTATAGGATGTCTAAATCATGACACCATGTTTTTAGTTTACGACACCATATGTTTACTCGAGTTCATCCATGATCATCATCTATTCAAATCGTTCAAGATGTTTCATAAAGAAAATGTGAATTAACCTATGAATACCACCATCCTAGAGTGTCAAAACTAATGTATAGTAATGTAATATTCACTATTAAATAGAATGATGGATGATATATACTTAACCAACTCTTTTATGATTTATTTTCCCTAGGTGCATCTATTCCAAGTACACGTCTACTTTTAGTATCCATGTGAGGAATTTTTTCTAGGAAAATCACACCTATTTATTTTCTATAACTTATGAAATTCTCATATATATAAGATTATCCAAATGGTTATCATCTTAGTTTACAATGGTAATTAAACATTGATATCATAGAAACTATATCAACCTATAGTTTTCATACATATATATTACATCTTAGTAAATGAATATTCATTATATAAAGTTATGATGTATGCTAGAATCATATAGGTTTGGTGTCCTTAGAAACATGGATACATAAAAAATTAATAAGATATCTATATTATCTCCCATTAAGTTATTTATAACGAGAAACCTTATTATACATATAATACTTAAAACCTTTCTTCTTAACCTGGGTAATGTAAACATATGAAAGGGTGGGCTTAGATGCCCAGTAAGGTTAAACAAGGGACATGTCAATGATCATTTAAACATAAAATGGCCATAATGGGTATAGGAACATGATTTTATACTTTTAAAATCATACCCATCTACTCTCATATCATAAACATGACTCATTTCATAAATCTTGGTAGTTCATAAGACATGAAACATAAATTGATCAAAGAACCTGATCTATGAAAACATAATATTTGCCTAACATTATGTCATAAAAGTGTGGAATAAAGTGTAGAATAATCATAATCATAAAAATATTATCTAAAATATACCCACCAAGAGATTCATAAATTTTTAGTCTTGGTATAACCACTCGAGTACCTTCATCGGGCATGGTAAAACCTCTTGTGTATCATCTTTCGAGCATTCAATAACCTCTTGTGTATCCTCTTATTTCTGTATTGGGATAACCTCACATGTACCCTATTATTTTAGGCTTGGGATAACCTCTCATGTACCCTTTGATATCATAAAACATTAATCTTTACCAAACTCATTTGAGGGATATATAAGTATGGTCCCACACATCATGTAATCATAAATACATTCATTAGTATTCCTCAATATAATAAATACATTAATCATAACTAAACCCATTTAATAGAAAATTAGTATCATTGATATTTCATTATCATAATAATAAACCATCCAGAGATAGAATAATGAAGGTATCATTGGATCATATCCCCAGTAAATCCTGAGTAACATCAAATGATGTTATCATGGATGAATATTTTCTTTAAAATATTATAAGAACATTTTTTGTGGAAAATATCCTTTTCAATTTTAAGTCACTTATCTAATATGTAAAATTTTAGAAATTTTGAAGAGAATTTTTTATTTAAAAATAACCTGGGAAACATTTAAAGGTATCATTAAATTATTGATCTTTAATGGTGATGAGAAATTTTGTTCATGTTTAATATATTAAAACAAATGTTCCTCTATCATTTTTGATAAAAAATCAAAAATACCTAATTCATAAAATGAAAAGATGATTATTTTTAATATATTCTTTAAAAAAGTAAATCATGGGTAGAAATTACTTTAAAAAATAATTTTATAATATTTAAAACATTCTTGAAAATATATTTATAAAACATGGATATGGGAGAAAAATGTTTTTTGAAAAAAGATAGAAATAAAGTCATCTTTTATTAAGAACATTATTTTAGGATCATGAGTTATTTGAAAGAATAAAACAAAAGGAAATAATGTAATCTATAGAAACAAAATTATGAAAAAAAATAATGAGATTATTGAGTGGTATATTAATAAATTTCATCATCGTAAGCATAATATTAAACAATCCTAATAAACAATGAGATTATAACATAAAACCCTTACCTCAAGTTTGACTTTCTTTAAATGATTTTTAACCTCCAATATGAAAAATTTAATTTTTTTTAATTATATAATATAATTACTTACATAATTATAATATAATATACAATCTATTTATAACATTTCAACACCCATTTATTATCAATTCCTTATTAAAATTGTCATTTTTGGATGATAATTGTTTCTTTTTTCATGAGAATTTCAATTCGGTAGTTCTGGACCTTATACATTGATCATGGTTCCATAATCTCTATATTCTCCATCATGATATAAATATCATATATATTCATTTAAATATATTTATTTTCATCTATAAATGATAATTATATAGAAATGAATTACACCTTTAATGGAGATTGTAGGTTGTACGTATGCATGAATGTTGGTTTCACTTTTCTATGGATGGAAAAAATAAAGGTAGAAAATAATTTACCTTAATGAATAATTATAATATAATATATTCATTAAATCCATCATTATTACCATCCATGTAAATATATAATAATAATCACATCGCTACGTCGACGTGGTAGTCCACATGTTTGCATGAGAAATGCTATCGTTTTCCAAAAAAAATGGAAAGTAAAAAGGTAGATATGATATTATAATTCATGGTTAACAGTAATTTCATAAATACCAGGAATAAACATTAAACTTACTATAATACTCGTCCATGAAATATGGTGATGAAAAATGAATTGTATCGCTACGTGGTTGTTGTAGTCCACATGTACACTTGAGTGATACTTTTATTTCTGGTTTGATGGAAAATGGGGTGGGTAATTGTACTTACATAATCATAATAACATTTAGATATATTTGGTATATAATATTTATTATTTTATTATGAATAAATAAGACTAATAAGAGGTGGAGGGAGAAATAAATTAGAATTTTTCATGTGGGAAGATTATATCTTCTTTATTAAGCCTCATTTAGGTCCCTTATTAAGGACTTTTAAATGGGATTTTAATAATAAAAACCCTATAATTAATTTATAACTAATTTTATAAGATAAATGGGTAGGTTTTGGTTGATATATATTTCTCAAGTATGATTAAATATAACATAGAAATTGTGTCCTTTTATAAGGGAGGGAAATAAAACACTTGAATTTACTAAGAAATATTAAAATATAATTCAGTAATTCTCAAGGAAAATGATTAAAAATGGATATATATTCAAATAAAAATATTATAAGGTTAAAATATCATTGTCTAATGAAATTTATATATCTTTTTGTGTCATTTTAAACCATATCTTTTGGTTAACCAATTTTAATCATAACCATGGAAATTACCTTTTTCATATTAAGGTGTTATGATTTTACTTATAAGGTAAAAATCATATCATATATGGATAAAGAGTGAAATATTTTACCATTTATCATCCTACTTTTCCACTTGAAACGTTTTTAATATTTTAAAATAATTTAATAAAATATCATTTAACATAAATATCGTTAACTTTATTTTTTCACTATTCACTTAATTTGATATTAAAGACAACGTGACTGAAAAGGAATTATAATATAAAACTTTAAAAAATTTCTCATATTTTATATTTATCTATAAAATTCACAGAACATAATAATTAACCAAAGTTTATTACTTTTACTATTTTTAAATTCATTTATTTTTTCTATTAATTGAATAAATATGGTGTCGATATTGCATACAAATTTAAGGTAATTATTCAATCAAAAAAATTAGAAATAAATTACTATTATAAAAAATTAATTCATATTTAAAATAAAAATTTATAACTAAACTTATCCACTTTTTATCCTTGTAATAAAAATATATAGTTATTGAAGACCATAGTGTGACATTTTGTATTTATCATTTTCTATAAATAATATAAAGGTCATAATAAAATAAAATTGGGATCAAGTGGACATATTTTTGATAATTTGGTGATAATAGTAGAAATAAATCATACAATTGGATAAATGAAAGTGTTAAAAGAATTTCGAATCCTTAACACTATTTCTTAATCATATTTTACTTGTTTTACACATATTGAGGTGGAAAAAATCAACCATGGTTACTACTCATAATGACAAAAAAAAGGGTCATATTTACCAAATTTAAATATCCTTATTATATATATGGTATAAATTTTTCATTATTCAATTTCTATAAGTGGGATAAATTAATTTTAATATATATATGTTAAAAATTCGTTGAATTCCTTTTTTTTTGAAAAATATATTTTTAAGCATAAAACTGTATTTATTCTTATCCAATTCCATGAAAAAAATATTATATGAATTAAAAAAAATTATTGAATATATAATATATAAAATTAATTAAAATCATTCAAAAATAGTGAATAATTTAATTTATGAAGATAAAAACACATTGTGTGTATAAAAATATCAATTTATAAAAACATCTCCTTTACATTCAAATGGTTTTTATTTTCCTTCCTAATCAATTGATAACCAGTGAATTAATTTTAAACATTTGAAAACCATCCATTTTATAACATGAAGGTGATAATTTTGTCTTATATTATGGTTCATTTAGTCTCGGGTTTTCATGTATTTCAAGCTATCAAAGAAATTAAATTTATTTAAAAAATTAAATGTATTAAGAAATATCAGGGTGTTACAAATAGACAATGATATGTTGATTGGGAATATAAAATTGTACTTACCTTCCTCAAAAATTGATATCATATCTATATAGATAAATCCAATACATCTTCAAAATCTCATCAAAGTCAACTATAGGGAGGATAATAAGATATTCAGAAAGCATATTCCCATATACTTCTATCATATAGGAGTTATAAACTTGAGATGAAATAATTATACCATTAAGTGTATTCACTAATAAATAAAAATCTAACCATTTTGGTAATGATATGATAGTATGAGAAATTTATTTAGATTTAAAATAGTGGGTATAACCTCAATCAAATAATATATTTTTATTTATTGAGTGGATGACAAGTGTAAATTTCACCACATTGTTCTTTTGATTTACTTTAATAGTTTTGATTGTATAGTCCATTTCTTTATCCTTTTTATTATGATTTTATTAATTTATATTTTTATCATTAACCCCTAGATTAATTCACTAGTTTGAATAATTTATATACTCAACTGATATTTCTCATTATTCATTTAATTGGATAAATTCTTTACATTGATTCAACATTCATAGGCTCATAAACCACCTCTTCCACACTTGAAGCATTTAGATGTTTCTTTGAGAAAATTTACCATGTTATTCTGGCATTTTTTCACAAAGGAACGTTAATTTTATTTCCACCATGGGTTTTATTGGTGTAATATCAATGAAAATTTATTTTTATCTTCTTTTCTTTAAAACCATGAGAGAAATAAGAGTCATTACTCTTCATTTCTACCTTCAGAGCATATAAAATTATTTCTTCATAACTATAAAAGTCTCTTATGGACCATATATTTCAAAGACATTATTTTAAACCATATGAAAATCCTTCATTTTTTTTCTTTCATGGTCGATGATAAAACCTAAATCATATGTTTTAATTCTTATGAAACATTCCCCATAGGTACCAATAGATTCCTCATCATCTTGATTTTGTTCCAGTAAATCCCTCTCCATTTTGTATAAATTTGTCCAGGAAAATACATATTAAAAAATACCTTTTTAAACTCTTCCCAAGTCATGAAGTCAATTTTTTTTTATTTACTCACATTATTAAAAGGATTCCACCATTGATTAGCTGCTCCTTCCAAATGATACATATCCAAAACAACATTATAATGATCTGAGCATTAGATATTGAAAAAATCTATTTTATATAGCAGTAATTAATTTCTTAGAAATAAGTAGATTAGAGGACCCACTAAAGAAATGTTGACACTACCACATGAAACAATTTATGGTGAGTTTTTCCTTCCTTGGAACATTTAAAAGTTCAATATGATTCACGCTACCAATTTATGTTCCCAAATTAGTGTATGATCAATAATAGGTAGAGGGGTGAGTCAATAACCCTTTATTTTTATAAATTTTTCTCAAATTCAACCTCAGAAACTTGTTATAGGTTTATACCACTTAATTATATATCATAATCTGAACTAATATATAGAAAATATAAAAAGATAGATCAGTATATTATATTTACAATATTCAATATCAATGTGAGAACCTAATTTTTCCCATATTGGTTATAACCCCCCAACATGGATTGTCTATTAACTTAAATAATAATTGGTTCTACCCCTAATTAAAAAACTCAATAACTATTTATACTCCCTAGTTACTAACTTCTTTAGTGATTTCTTAAACCCCTAATTATAATCCTCCATCAAGTGGTTATACCCCATCCAGAAACTCATTCCTAGGTGTTGATCCAATATAGAAAAATATTCTTCTTTAGACGGTCTTCCTCTACAAGGATGTTGGATCACCTTTACTTATGTAAAACAATTTAAGATCTTCAATGCCTCTCTAGATATTTTGATGTTTTTTAAACTTAATCCAGATCATAAAATACCTATATATACTCAAACCTCACCAGAGTATATTCTTCTAGTAATACTCTATATGGTATTTTGTTTCTGGTACCCTTCAGTCTAGTGTACCTCTATCTATTGCACTTCCATTTGGTATGCCTTCAAGAATCTATGTCTACTTCTCCTTTAACTAGACTCTCCTATATTATACACCTCTATCTAATACTCATATTTTTATCCATGTAGATTCTTAGTCATCAATACACGCTGAAATTATAATTCCTCTAAAGATATATCATTAATGATCTCAAAATAACATATCCTAATTTTTTAAGATCAAAATACTTTGGAAATTAAGGAATAAACATTGGCTAAAAATTTTAATTTCTCACTCAAATATTCCTTATAAAGACTAACTTAAAATCCCCCATCCAAATTGAATTTAATAATATTCATAAAAGTTTTCTCAAATTTCAGTGTTAGAAAACTCTTCAAATCTTCCAAAAAACTTAGATAGATTTATAGTCATTGAAATTATTTCTCAACATAATTATAATGTTTAACTTTAAAACATTTATATAAATCTCCTCAAACCTCTTTATAGTGTACTAAGATTCTCAATGACTTCATAACTTGAACATTATACAAATCATATTTATAACTCAAAAATTATACATATCAAATTTATAACATTAACTTTGTGATAATATAATTTATATATTAAACTTTTTACAAATTAACTTTATAACATTAACATCATAATGATCTCGTGAACATTATTTTTCTAGTAGGATCACATTTCTCTGTATGGTAAAAATAAAAACCTTCTTAAATTTCTCCATCCAGTAAAATTAAAAATCTTCTTAACTTTCATCATCTAATAAATTTATAATTTTTCTTTGTCTAAAATATTAAAGTTTATATATCTAGAAATTTCATGTTTCTCCATATATAAATTTTATGTTTCTGTTTCTGGAAATTTTTGAAAACTTTCCTCCATATGTTACATTTAAAAATTCTTCTTCATATAGAACTTTTAAAAACATTCCTATTTCTATAACTTTTACAAACATCCCTCCATCCAAAACTTTTACAAGTTTTTCTTTATCTTGAACCTTTAGAAACATTATCGATCCAAATATTTTTGAGTAAACTCTAATTGAATAATTAATACTTTGATTTACTATGATGTTAGAAACTTTTAGGATCATTGCATCATTATATGAATTATTAATACTTTTCTAACCTATGAAACAATTATTCTATAAAACTTTTCATGGTATCTTATCCTATAAAAATTATTGATATATTGAAAAAAACAAAATATCTTTGGAAGAAATATATTTTCTATTCTTTTGAAAAACACTACACATATTCAAAGTCAATATGTGTAATCAATTATTTCTCCCATATAAGTTTTTTAATTTTCATTCTCCCCATTATTGATAATAAAATACAAAACATTGGGGTCATTTTAACCCATCTTCTTATATTTTAGAATCCTAAAAATGTTTCCCAATAGAATAATATTATCACATGAATATCAAAAGAAAGATCATTTAATTATACAAAACTAAGTCTTTTAGAGAATCTAGTATAGGAAAGAAGAGTGCATAATCAAGGTGATCAATGTTTTCCATATCAATCCTTTTATGTAATACATTCTTCAAGATCATTGAATCGTATTTATAATAGGGGCCAATAGATTTTCTTAAGATAAACCAAAACCCACCACAAAAAAAAATGAAAAAAATTTAAGTGTATAAACACAACTCCCAATGCATCTCACCTTTCTCAATAATCATCACACTTCCTTAAAAATCAGTTTAATACATCCAAGGAAGTTTGATAGTCATACTTAAAATTAATTTTCCTCCATGAAGGGTAGTAATACATCCCAATTCATGGTAACCATAATGTTTCATGTTGAATATATCTTCTTTATATAAAACCAAAATTGTACTTATCTATCTCCTCTATTAATTCTCATTTAATTCCTGACAAGTTAATTCAAACAAATAAGAATAATGGGAATAATGAAGGGCATAAATTTTCCTTATAATTAACATTCATACTAAGATTATTCCCTAAATATAGGCTTGTTTTTCTTCTTCTTAGACTTATCATGGTATTTACATTATTCCTTATGATCAGCCTCTATATATTTTTTAATTTATTTCTTCTCATATGTTGAGTCTTTAGATGAAGTTATCATATTCTCTTCAATTTTAAAAATACATTCACTCTCTTAAGTTTGAAACATGATTTCAATTATTTCCTATTAATCTAGTAGGATAGTTTTATAGTATTTAGTATCATTACTAATTTTCTCTAACCACTTACATTTCTCCAGATACTTCAAAAAATAATTTGTAGATAACTTATCATAAAATTTATTCTCATTATATAAAGCATGTACCATTCATTTTTCTTGATAATGATTTTATATTTCCTTAATATTTCTAGACATTCCTATTTTATCTATCCTAACAACTATGAACTCTTTCTTTTCTTACTTAAATTTCTTGAGTTCCTCGTATACTTGGATTGAAACGTTAACATTATTATCCTTATGAAGATTCTTTTCTTCCTCATATTTTATTCTTGAAATGTTTGTTATTATATTATTGTCCCATATCCACTTTATTCACTTTATCCATACATATTTCATTGTATATACATATTATACCATCTTGATTAATATCAGTTTTCCCAAATACATAAAAATAACATTAGTAACATTTGAACCTTGATCTTTCAGACTGATGGTAGTTCTTCTCTGTAGTTTTTTATCTCTTTACAAGATTTGGGTGTATTTTTTATGGTATTTCTTCTTGAATTATTCCACTCTTACTTTTCTAAATGTTATTTATTACTAATATTCTTATTCCTAGTTAATTTATTTTTATCTCTTTCAAACACTATTATTATTAAAGGTAGATTTATATTGAGATTGATTAGGGATATAATCATACATCCTCTATGGACCCTTTTTTCTCCAACTTGAGAAGATTAACCTTTAACCTAAACTAATTTTTTGAGGTCTTATATAGTCTTTATTAAATCACTTTGTGTAGTAATATACATTGATTATTTCTCAAGAAACTCTTCCTATTTATTATCCAATCATTACTCAATATTTCTTTACCATATTCTCAAATTTATTCATCATCAATCAGTTTTTTTTATTTTCCTCAATGTGGGTTGTTTTTTTCATGTTGATCTCCTCTTTTTTGAATAGTTTTTTATCATGATATTTTATATTAATTTATATCTTACACACTTTAACTTTATATTTTATAATCTCATTAAGGTGTGTCATCTCCCTTTTTATATTCTCATATTTCTCAAAGTAATCTCTATAGTTTCTTTCTTTATCTTTTTCTTATCCTTATTGAACAATATAATTTTCTCTCGAGATTCTTCAAATTTTCATTTAGGAATACATTATTATTATATTTTATTTTATTCATCATTATAATTAATTGATGATGCACTTTTATTTTCAATGTGAGAAAATAAATTGGTTTTAATATCCGATTCACTACTGAATGATGAATTCCCCTACTATTTTCTACTCAACAATTTCTGATTTTTACTGGAAAAAATTTTCTTCTATTACATTAACTTCTATTTCTAGGGATTATTATCTTCTATATCTATCTCAAAATAAATATTATTCTTATATTTAATATTACCTACAAAATTACCAATGTTACTAAAATTCCAATATTTAAGGGATTATTTATCTTTTCCTCTCCAATTTCCCATTTTATATCTTTGAGAAAGAAGAGAAATATTTTTTATAAATCAGATTCATCCTATTTAGCATTTGAATAACTTTATTAATCTCCTATTGATTTATATATTAATTTCCCTTTCAATATATCTCAAAAGTTTTTTAATGCTTAGATTTTTTTTCTTTATGACTGTTTCTTTTATCATTTCATAATTTATAAGAATATTACAAATCTCATAAAGATATAGAACCTCTAAATATTTTAAAGATAAAACCATAGGATTAGACCTATCTAGAATGTTTCTCATCAATCTCTTAATAATATTATAATCTCACAACTTCTTACCAAACCTCTAATATTGGGGAAAATCTCATTGTCCCTTGTAAAGTACTCTATAATATTTTTTTATCGTCTATCTTGGTATATTCAAGCCTAATCATCCATATTTGTAACTTATCCTCATTGACTTTTATGTTTCCTTAATAACTACTTCTAGACATATCCCACATTTCTTTAGTAGTTGGAAACCTGATAAATATTGAATAAACCTTCCCATAGGGAGCCATTAAAATGATTTTTTTTGTTTTTTCCCTCAACTTCTAGATTTATTTTATCAATAGTTGTCATATAATCCTCTTTCAAGGGAGTAAATTACACTATCAAAGCATCTCTAACTTCTAGTACTATATATATAATTTAGAGTAAAATCATGTTCTGATAACTATGATAGTTCTTACCATAAAATATAGGAATGCACCTATTTTTAACTAAATAAATATTCTCCATACTTAGGAGATAGTTGGATCTTTAAAAGGAATCATTGGTTAAAATACCAATTGATGTTCTCAAATAAGGGTAAGATAATTAAGGGGTGGATGGGTGAATCAGTGATCCCTTAATTTTTATAAATTCTTCAAAAACTCATCCTCTAAAACTTGTTATAATTTTTACCCACTAAAATATATATCACAACCTCACCATGTATATAGAAAATATAAAGTGATATGTCAACACATGATATTTACAATATTCATCCTCAATGTGAGAACCTACTCATTTCCAGGGTGGTGGTAACCCACAACATGGATTCTACATTAACTTAAATATGAATCTTTTATACCTCAAATTAAAAAAAATTAGTGATTAGTTATACCCCTGGGTTAAATACTTCTTCAATTATTGGTTAGACCTCCAATCACAAGCCCCCATCAGCTTGTTATACCCCACACCCAAACACAATCTCATTATTCAGTTTTGATCTAGTGTAGAAAGAAATCATACATCATATGATATTAATTTCCCTAAAATATGGATCTCCTCTACTCATGTAAAACTTCTTTGAGATATTAAAAATCTCAAAAAAATTATTTTGGACTTGAAATATCCTCATGATCTTGAAATACATGAATATAATCAAACCTCAAATATAATGATATATCTGGTAATACTCTATTCGGTATGTTGTGTCTTGTACTCATTATTATAGTTTTTTTCTATTTGTTTTACTTCTATCCAGTAAGCCTTTTGGAAGCTATATCTAGTTCTCCTCTATCAACTCTCCATTATTTGATAAACCTCTTTTTGATACTCCTCTTCTTCAACCAAGTATATTATTGGTCATAACATCATAATGAACTTATAATACTTCCTCTCAAGATCAATCAACAATGAGATATGAATAATATATCCTCATTTTATAGTCTCAATTTACTCTTAAAATAAAGGAATAAATGTGTTATCTATATTTTAATTTCCCTCTCAACTCTCCCTTCATTTGACCATCTTCAAACCCCCCATATAATCTGAAATCATAATTATTCTTCAACATTTTATAAAATATAAGAATCAGTGAACTCTTAAAATATTTCTCAAATATTAGATCGATTTATAATAATTTTATGTATAACTTAGCATCATCATAATTTTTAATTTTATAATGTTTTTTTAAATCTCATCAAACCTCTATCTGGTGTACAAACATTCCCCATGGCTTCATAACTAAAACATTATAAAACTCATAATTATAACTCAAAAATTTTATAGATAAAATTTATAACTAAATTTTTTTACTATTCAAATTTATAACTTTATATTTTTACATATCAACTTTATAACTCAAAATTCATAAAACTCAATTTTATAACTTGAACATTGTACAGCTTAACTTGTTAACCCAGCCATTGTAAAACTATGGTGAAAATTCTCCATCTTGAAATCTCACATTTATCTATCCACTCAACATATAAATATTTTAAAATTTATAAATATTATAAAATTAAAAATATAATTAAATTTCTCTATTTTTAAAGATTAAAAATATTCATAATTTTCCCTATCTGTTAAATTTATTATTTTTATCTTCCGGGGGCATTCAAGTTTCCCTATCTATAAATATAAAGTTTCTCCATTAAAAATTCCATGTTTGTCCATCTAGAAATTTTTTCAAACATTACACCATTTATAAATTTTAAAAACTCTCCTCTGATAGTAACGGTATAAAGATTCCCATGTCTAACACTTTTCTATTTTTTTCACCATCTAAGACTTTTACAAAATTTTCTCTTTTTCAGAATTTTAAAATCATCCCCTCATCTAAAATTTTTAAATGTTTTTATCTATATAAAACCATTAGAAACATTTTTTGATCCAAAAATTGTTGAATAATCTCAGTTTGATACATTAATACTTTGAGTAATCATGATTTTAAAACTTTGAGGATCATCGAAGTGTAGTCTGACTTATTAATGCTTCTTTAAACTAAGAAATAATTTTTTCTCCAAATTTTTAAATAGCTCAACTAAAAACATTTACTGACATATTGAAAACAAATTCAAATAAAATAACATTGGAATAACACCATTCATATCTTGAGATAGATGGGTGAGCATAGCTATAAGATTTTCATTCTAGCTTGAATTCCATTTGTCTTCTCTTGAGGATAGTCATTACATTGACCATCACACTCTTTGTTTATATGATTCCTTCAAGTTTCATCCATTGACTAAAAACAAAAATATTATTACTTGTTTTAAGAATTATTTATTATAGAGAGTAATAATATAATAATTGAAATAATTTCAATTATGTACTTATTTATGACACTTTCTTATCAACTCAAGACATTTTTGGTTTTAATCTACTTTTTAAATTGTATTTCCTATTAGGATTTCTAACTCAAATATATTCAAACCCCTAAGGATTAATAAATATAATTTTAATTATCCAAATTTTATCCCCCATGTGTATCAAACCAGATGTGTGGTTAGGCAGTTTTATAATGCATTATGTGAAGAACAAGTTAATACCCTGCCATCCTTTTCACGATTATTACCCCTAGGTTCATCAATTCTAGAACCTGTATCTACTTTTTTGTATCCATATATGGATTTCATTTCTTAGAAACTATATAATATGTACTTTTCCAAAATTTTAAGATGTTATCATAGGCTTACAAATATATATAGGGTCCTCTTTAATATATTCTAATCCTAATCTCTAAAAAAATTAACCCAACTTTGTTACCAACTAAAGAGACTCAAACATCACTTTCGAAAATATTACATCATTTTGGATTAATATTTAATAAATCCCACAATATTAAATTCCCTTGAACCATAGAGGTTTAATGTATTTTGATAATAGATACATAATGAAATTATTTTAAAAAATATCTTAAACATAACCCATAAAATTATTCTAACATAGCACACTTTTTAGACATTTAATGGTTAAATCCTTTCTTCATAACCTAGGGAAATGAAAACTTAATGAAGGATGATATCATATATTCAATAAAGATAAATGTGGTAGATATAAATTGATGATCATAAGTGATCATAAGGTAATATCAAGGTTATGAGAACATGATCACAACATATGAGATCATACCAAAAAAATTCATAAACCATAAAACATGGGTCATGTCATTAGATTATTTCATAATAAAATGCATGGGACATAAATGTGAATAATAATAAATAATAAATCATGATCCATGACAACATATCATTGGCATAAGATATATATTTTTGGAAAAAAAGTGTGTCATAAGAATAACAATGTAAATATTACATCAAGGATTCTCACAATGAAATTAATCACATAGTAGGCTTGGAATAACCACCAATATATCTTCATAGGCATGGGGAAACAACCCGCATACCCTCTTGAGCTTTGTCTAACTACCATTGTACCCTCTTAGTCTTGTAAAAACAACTTGTGTTCCCTGTTGGGCATTGTAGAACCTTCAATGTACCCTCTTGAGCTTGGGAAAAACCTCTAATGTACTCTATTAGGCATGAGGTAATCACCTATGTGTACTATGATTTCATGAGATATAAAAAATTACCCAATACATGAGAGGGATATAACAGACTCACCTGTCACATTATAACAAACCATTCATATATAATCCACAAGAATATAATAGCATTTATCAATCCCTTATAATTTAATTAACCCATGAGAAATAAAATTGATTCATGATAAATAATTAAAACATCATCATCAAAAGACATATATAGAAATGAATTTGATGTTATCATAAGATCATATCCCAAATGAAACATGTCAATCCTTAAAATAATTAGAAATTTTTTTTGAAAAGAAGATAAATAATCCTTTTATTACATCTTTTAAAAACTAAAAAACTATAGAACAATGGGAATAAGATTATATTTGAAAACTATAGAAACTTTAAATAAATATTTATAATAAATAATGATTATTATGGATAGAAAATATGGTCGAGATGTAAATATTAAAAATCATTATTTTCATACTTTAAAAAAAACAAAATTATGTCATATGTAAAACATTTAAAATTTTAATTTAATCATTATTAAATTAATTAAAAGCTAGTAAAAATACCTTTATTTAAAAAAATCTTATATTTAAAATTCCATAAAATTATTTGGAGTGTGTAGATATGGAATAGAGAGATCCCTAACCAAAAATGATAAATAAGGATTGATTTTCTTAAAAACAATCACCAACCTTTTTTAAGAACCAATGTATGAATGAATATTCATTTTTTTACATGTATAAATAATAATATTAAAAAAGTTTAATTCTATAAAGAAATTAAATTAAATTTTAAATAAAAAATATATAATAAAATAATTTTGTAAATATTAAATTATTTTTTATCTAATAATAATTAATGTAATACTTCTTTTAATTACTTAATTTATTTTAATAATTATTTTTCATTTAATTTTCAGGTAATATATTTCATTTTGTATTATAATAAATAATTATTCACTAAAGTTAGGTGTTTTGTGAATAAAAATATATTAAATACATCATATTTTTTAAATAAAAAATATATTTTAAAATATCGAGGTGTTATAAGATCTTTCATGTTCTTATACAAGAATGAGGATCAACATTCCCTCAAGAAGGTATACTAAATACCTAGACATTTCTAAAATATTTTTATTTTTGGATAGAATAAAGAGGATGGAAACATGGTTAATATGGTTTAAAATCACATAAAGGTGTTTGATATGAATGGTATACTTATGATTATGTTTTGTCGTTCACCAAACCATCTATATAAATACAACTCGAAACCTACAAGACAATTGTTCTTTTGGAAAACCTAAAATTCCTCTTGTGGATTTTTTATTTGATTATTGATCATGTAAACTTATATTTATTGTATAGAGTAAAATTAAATCGTGATTGATCTTCCCACATTCACTTTCCCAAATATATTTTTAAAGGGTCTCTGATTTCCAAACGGGCAAGGAAGTCATTCCTAGACCAATAAATTTTCCAGTCAAAGTAACCATTAGATGTGTTACATGTCGACCGCTATGGACTAATCATCCCGAGAACCCTCAATGATGATAATTATTTTATTACTATTATGGACTATTTTAGTCAATGGATGTGGGTTTATATAATAAATTCAAATAATCATGCTACCCCCATATTCAAAAAAAACTTAATCCTATGGTTGATAACACCTCTAGGTACAAGGTTAAGCTGTTGAGAAGAGATCTTAAAGATTAATTTTTATAAAATGAGTTCAAAATATTATGTGATGAGTGGGGTATTGTGATGGACCTCATCACATCATACACTCATAAATATATTTCTATGGTGGAGTGGAGGAACCAAATAAGCATGGCTACAGATATCTCATCTATTTTCTTAGAATGGATTCATCGCCTTAAATTCCAGGGACATGGTGTAATGACATGTTAATTTATAATAGTCTAATAATTAAGTATCAATCATATAGTTTGATGACACAAGTGTGAAACCTACTTGATGATATATTGAGACAATGGGATGATATTACACAACAATAATTCATATGTAGTGGTTGACATTTTGATATTAAGTTATTTATCATAGGTTCCTTAACCCATTGCTAGATAGTAATATTTAACTTTAGGAAATCCTACCTAATGAGAATGAGAAATGATCATAAACATCCACATAATAAGTTATTTTTTTGATATTGGTTAGATTCTATTTAAATTTAATTGATGTAAAAAAATATTATTCTTAAGACTGGGGAATAATTTTATTCATGTTTTATCGATCAAAAATATTTATTGAATATTTAATAAATATTTATTTGATGGTTTGTGTATAAAATATTTATTTATGAATAAAATATTTATTTATGTATTCAATAAATTCCAAGGAGTTTGAGGATACCAAGATTGTGTCTGGTGATGAATGTCAATTTTCAAGCTGGAAAAATAAAATTTATCATTGCACAAGTTATCACATGCCATAAAATAATAATATTATTATTATTATATGAAATGAGGATTGATAAGTATTATTATATTATTCAAGGGTTGATAGGTAATTAAATTATAGTTTAATATAAACCTTAACTCTATAAATATATTGATCTATATATTGTGTAGGATTAATCTTGATTTGAGAATTGTTTGCGTATTGAGATTCTCTCTTCATTCCTCCTCCTCTCTTCCTCTCATGAACAAAAATCACTAGAGAGATTCCTTAAATATCAAGGGAACTCAAGGTGATCAATAAAAGCAACACAATATGATATATCCACCACACTAGAACCCAACATTGTATCCGTGTTTCTAGGATATGAAAGGATAATGTATGGATGATCGCTATAGGAATTCAAAACTTGGATCCTACTAATTCAATGAATATAATACAAAGATTTTTTTGGAAGATCAACATCATCATTGTAGAAATATCTTTAGACCAGTATTCATTCTATAGATCTAATATAAATTAATTATAAATTTTACATGAAAAGATATCTCTCGGTTCTAGGTTTTCTTATCTTAATATGTGATGGAAAATTTTCATTGGTCATGAAATTTTCATCTTTCATAATTGGAGAATGGTCTATAAAATCTTGAAATGAAACCTTTATGGGTTTTCACCCACTTGGAACTTCTTCTATGCCCAGAATATTTAACTAGTGTCAGATTGGTCACATTTTAACTTTATAATTATTTGTTTTATTTTTGATCTATTATGTGAAATAGTGGTTAGATAATTAATTTTATAATATTCATTATTTTACTCGATATTTAATTAACATTATTTTAACATTTTTATTTCATTATTCAAGATTTATATTTTCTTAATGTTCTAAGAAAACTAAATGAACAACTAAAGATCCCATCAGGAAGTGATAAGAATATTTAGTTTCTAAGATTAGGTTACATGACATGTATCTTGAGTACATGCTAAGTACCAAAGTGTATTACACCTGGTCATGTTGTAGGATACACGACATTCTAATTAGTTACTACACACTGTGTATTTATTACACATCACATGTAGACCGGTCCAACCTAGCACATGGATTGTCGGATTGTTTGGTGTTTTGATTGCATACATGTATTTTAGTCTATATTGTTTAGTGGTTAAATTTTCACAAATCATGTAGTAAAATACATGGTCATAACCGATATAAGACTGAAAACATGGATAATTAAAGAAACATATGACATGTATTCATCATATGTGTTGTTTAGTTTGTTATTTATCGTGTCTAAAATTCATGTCATGTAATCTTACGGGCCAAGTGGACACATAGCTTGTGTAGTTGGGTGGTACATGTCATGTATTCTTTCATCTGAAGAATGATCCAATTCTTTCAGTGGGTTACATGAACACATGGAATGCATGATACATGGAATCTAACCGGTAAGTACATGTTTTGTAGTCATCTTGAGGTATATTCCAAAGCCCCATGAATTTATCATGGGAACACAACATTCAAGGAACATAATGTGTAGCTCATAAGTATAAGTTGTGTAGTCTCCCAATAATGAAAACAATTAAATTACATTAAATAATTAATTTTACCATTAAAAAGTTTTCAAATTGATTGGTACTTGATGTGTTTGAAAATTTAATAAAGATTTTAAATAATTAAAAATGGTCAATTAATTTGTTGTAATTATCTATAATATTTGTTTATGTCATTTATTTTCCATAAATTCATTATTTATGGGTATCTCCAACATAATTTAGGTGGTATTTAAAGTAAAAGAGAGTTAATTAATTAATTAATTTAAGGGTTTTTATCTCACTAAAAAAGAATTGATATAAATTATTATTATACAATGTACTTTTTATATTCACTTTTTGATAATGAACATTCCTAAGATTAATCAAGACCTCTGTATGCATTAGTTTTATTTAATTTAATTTATTTCATGGTTTTGTAGTCATTATTATAAAATTAAATTTGATGTATTGTGATTCATCTCTACCCCTATATTTTGTAGGACCTATGTGTCCAAGGTTATTTATCTAATTACACTTAAATAATCGTTTGGTTTCCCTCACATGCATGTGAGTTATAAATAAATGTAATAAAATTAGTATCCAAATACATGTATAGGTGGTTCAATAGGGAACCATGGCAACACCAACCCGGGTGATACACAGGTGGATAGGTGTACTGCTACAACTTGTTCCAAGACTGGCATAATTAGTTTTTCCTTCAGTTAATAGGTTGATTTATTCTCTACTCAATAAATTAACTATTATATAAACTCATGATTGGGAAAATTATTTAATTATTTTTTTATTTCTTATGAACTATTTATTTTAGGGATGAAGCACTAAGATCATATATGTAAATGAAGTAATGTGCAGAGATGGTATATAAATAAATGTATTTTTCATCAATGTTTTTTCAAAACATTTTTAATCAATTAAGTAAAATCCACTTAATATTAAAAAGTCATATAAAATATAAAACAAGAAAAAACTTATGCATGATTACAAAATCCCTTAACATAATATTATGTTCGACTTGTCCTTCCTTCACTTTAGTAGGAATGGACCCAATAAGACTAAGTGTTTGACCAACCCTTATTGGGATACTTACCTTAAAATGGGGATTTCTTATGAAACATTTGGGTTAACTTATCCTTTTTTACATCAATATAAGTATCCCTTCCTAGACTTTATGTAACTTGGAGGCAAGTGTTAAGGAATTCCCAGTCAATGTTTCTAGATTGGGGAGCCCACTCAATAGATCATGGAGCAACAAGCCAACAGTTGGAAAATACATTCCTACCTAAATACCTTCAAGTAGATTCACCAACCCTTTTGGGGTTATGTAAAGGGTTATAAGTATATTTTCCACTAGAATGTCCATGTAACTAAACATTACTAGTTCAATGATGAAGGCTATTGGAACTTCCTAAAATAGTGGGATTATTAATCAAATTAATTATATTATATACCACATAAATTATAATCATTTTGATTACTAATTATCTACTCTTTTATAATTGTAGAATAATGGAAATTTCATCATCCACATTATCATTATGATCAATATCGAAGATAGGCCATCTATTAATTAGTAGTAACTTCCTAGAATGGTTTAGATGACTTAGGGTTTTGTTTCATTGTGAATGGAATCTTACATTATAGAATACTCATTACATGATCTTCTTAGGGTTTTTTTTCATTGTGAATGGAATATTACATTATAGAATACTCATTACATGATCTTCCTATAAAGAAGTAGAATGATGAAGAGTTTTTTTATATGATAAACACTTGCTAGATGAAGTCAAAATATAGTTTTTAATGTTGTCATATGTATATAGTGAACTCATGAAGTCTCATTAAGACATGGATGCTTATATAATTCTCAAGAATATTTGTGGACTATATCAGGATAGAGTTAGACAGGGATAGTTTTAAATCTATTTGGAACTCTTTAAAAGTAAGATTATAGAGGTTTCACTATCTCGGCCTCATGTAGTCAAACTCATTGGCTACATTGAAAGGATATAGGTTCTAGGGTTTAAAATATATGAATAAAAATGCATTGATATCATTCTTGAATTTATCCTTAAAATATTCTCTAGATTTATTGTTAATTTTAATATGAAAAAAATTAGAATTATCTCCTATATCAAACCACAATTTTTCACCAAGTATATAATAAAATAAAGCATGAAAATCCTTTTATCCTTATGTTGAATAAAAGTAAAGGAATAGTTAATATTTCTAAGTCAAAATATTATTTACAATTCCCATCCAAGATGATAAATAACAATTTTCAATCAAGGGATTATCATCCTATCTATTTTTTGTGTGGCGAGAAGGGCCACTGGAAGAAAAACAGCACCCAGGACAAGAAGCACGAGGAAGATTCAAGTGCATTTGTTATTGAGAATAATTTATTTATTTCTAAAAATTGGTTATTATATATAGATTATGGTGATCACATATGTATTTATATATAAGAACCAATTAGATTTATAAATATTAACATAGGGGAGGTAGATCCATGAGAATTCAATCAGGTCAGACTTGTTATCATGGCTATTCAGGGATACAAATGTAGGTTACCTATGAAAATGAACTTGGTTCTTAAATAATGATATTATATGATATCTATTACTAGAAACATATTTTTGATCCATAATTGATATAGATAGTTTTTTTTCAAGCTTTTGAGTATTTTTTCTAATTTGATAAGGATGGGATTTATTATGGAAAGGAATATTTAAATAAAGTTCTTTATCTGTTGGGTTACACAAACCAAATAATAGAAATTAATAACAAAACTACTATACATGAATCATACCACACCCAACTATGGAATCACTGTATAGTTCATTTAAATGAATTTTTTTTTACTAAATTACACAAAGATGGATATTTAGATTCTTTTGAACTAAAAACATTTGGTTTATGTCACGCAAGTTTCAAATAAAAATGACTATAACCCAATTTAGAATAAATGGTGAAAGGACCATGGAGATTATTGAATTTTTTCATATCAATGATTGTGGACCATAATATTTGAATAAATGGGTGGGTACTCATACTTCATAACTTTTAATAATGATTTTAGTAGATATGGATATATCAAAATGATGAGTTATAAGTCATGTTATTTTGATAAATTTAAATAATACCTGAATGAAGTTGAGAAACATCTTGGTAATAAGATTAAAAACTATGATTAGGACTTGGTGTAAAATATCTTCATTAAGAATTTATTGATTATTTATGGGAGTTTGTTATTAAATATCAAATCAATCCTCCTTATACACCATAATGGAATGATGTAAGTGAAATGAGGAACTACACCCTATTGGAAATGGTGTGATTAATGATGAGTCATGTGATTCTTATATTTTTCATTTAGGGATACACATTATAGAAATAAAAAAATATACTAAACCAAGTTCCAAATAATGTGACAAAGTTTATTCTATACAAACTCTAGCGTGGAAGAAAACCCATATTATCGAATTAACATGTGTGTGGTTGTAAAGAATTTGTTAATTCCTATCACTACTAAAAATTCGGGCATTAGAGACCACCATTGGAAGTATCTAATGGTTTTTAGAGACCACTCAGGGACCGCCAATGGCGGTCGCTTTAGGGCCGACGTTGTACGCTTATAGCGACCGCTAATGGCGGTCCCTGAAGGGGGCCAAAAATTTGGCCTACAGCGACCGCCAGGCGGTCGCTGACCTCCTACTCAGCCGATCAATAATGACCACCATTGGTGGTAGCTGAACTGATACCCTGCCGACCTATAGCATCTGCCAATGGTGGTCGCTATCCTAGAGAAAAAAAATTAAAAAAACACTAAGGGTTCTCAAATAGTAGAAATAGGGTAAAAATCATAAAAAAAGAAAACAATTCCAAACAGTATAAACATCAGGATCCTCATAAACAATAAATAACAGACATGATTCATATTTAACGATCCAAACATGTCCAATCCATTTCAATCTTCTGCTTCAATAAACCTACAATAAGATTCCAAAAAAACAACTAATCAAAACAAATGTAAATTAGACATATTTATTCCGTTAGTATTTATATATATAATAAAATTAAGTCTGACATCAAATCATGGGTGCTATAATAATTTAAAACCCACAATTTAAGAAATGTTATCATTTTAGAATTTTTTTTCTTGTTTTGGAGTCTTTGGTTTATCTTGTGGAAGTGTTTTGTGCTCTAAAATGGAATGCTCTCTATGCACACCACGTGAAATTGTTAAAAACAACATATTTAGTCGTACTGTGCACACTGCACATCTTATTGATGTGTCGTCCCCTCCTACATGTCAGGAATAATATTTCTATTATTTTCGAGTGATTTCAAGTCATTATAAGGACGTTTTCTCTGAATTTGACTGTTACACGTCGTTTTGGTGTTTTATGACTCTGGAAATGCATTTCTGGTCACCACGGTCAAACTATGCCTTTTATTGACGTACTGCCTACCCAACCATTTCAAAATTCACACCACGGTTTTTTCGTATGATTTCATGACATTTCGAGGTCATTTGGGTGGTTTTGACCACCCAACTCACCCTTTTAGAGCGCACCAAACTGTTAAAAACAACATATTCAGTCGTACCGCGCACACCACACGTCCGATTGACATTTCATATCCTCCTACATGTAATGAAAAATATTTATATGGTTTTAGTGTGATTTCAAGTCATTCTGAGGATCTTTTCTCTAAATTTGACTGTTACACGTCGTTTTGGTGTTTTATGACTCTGGAAATGCGTTTCTTGTCACCATGGTCAAACAACACCTCCTATTGATATATCGTCTACCCGACCATTTCAAAATTCACACCACGGTTTTTTTCGTATGATTTCATGATATTCCGAGGTCATTCGGCTGGTTTTGACCACCCATCACACCCTTTTAGAGCTCACCAAACTGTTAAAAACAACATATTCGGTTGTACCATGTACACTACACGTCTGATTGATGTTTTGTCTCCTCCTACATGTTACAAATAATATTTATATTGTTTTCATGTGATTTCAAGTAATTTTGAGGATTTTTTCTCTGAATTTGACTGTTACACGTCGTTTTGGTGTTTTAGGACTCTGAAAATGTGTTTTCGGTCACCACGGTCAAACGACACCTCTGATTGACATACCGTCTACCCGACCATTTTACAATTCACACCACAGTTGTTGTCATATAATTTCATGAAATTCTGAGGTCGTTCGGCTGGTTTTGACCACCCAACACACCCTTTTAGAGCGCACCAAACTGTTAAAAACAACATATTCGGTCGTACCACTCACACTGCACATATGATTGATGTGTCATCTCCTCCTACATGTCAAGAATAATATTTATATTTTTTTTTGTGTGATTTCAAGTCATTATGAGGATGTTTTCTCTGAATTTGACCGTTACACATCGTTTTCATGTTTTATGACTCCAGAAATTCATTTCTGGTCACCGCAGTCAAACAACACCTCTGATTGACATACTGTCTACCCGACCTTTTTAAAATTCACACCATGGTTGTTTTCGTATGGTTTCATGACTTTCTGAGGTTGTTCAGCTAGTTTTGACCACCCAACGCACCCTTTTAGAGAGTGTCAAACTGTTAAAAACAACATATTTAGTCGTACCGTGCACACCGCTCGTTTGATTGATGCGTCGTCTCCTCCTACATGTGAAGAATAATATTTCTATTCTTTTTGGGTGATTTTGTGTCATTCTGAGGACGTTTTATCTGAATTTGACCTTTACAAATTGGTTTGGTGTTTTATGACTCTGGATATTTGTTTCTGGTCACCGTGGTCAAACGACACATCTGATTGACATATCTTCTACCCGAAAATTTCAAAATTCACTACATAGTTGTTGCCGTATTATTTCATGACATTTTGAGGTCGTTCGGCTGGTTTTGACCACCCAATGCACCCTTTTAGAGCGCGCCAAACTATTAAAAACCACATATTCGGTCGTACCGCACACACCACATGTCTGATTGACATTCTGTCTCCTCCTACATGTCACATATAATACTTCTATTGTTATCGTGTGATTTCAAGTCATTCTGAGGATGTTTGCTCTGAATTTGACTGTTACACATTGTTTTGGTGTTTTATGACTCTAGAAATGTGTTTCCGTTCACCATGGTCAAACGAAACCTCCTATTGACATACCATCTACCCGACCATTTCACAATTCATACCACGGTTGTTGTAGTATGATTTCAAGACATTTCGACGTCATTCGGATGGTTTTGACCATCCAATGCACCCTTTTAGAGCGCGCCAAACTGTTAAAAACAACATATTCAGTCGTACCATGCACACCACACATCTGATTGATGTGTTGTCTTATTCTACATGTCACGAATAACATTTATATTGATTTCGTGTGATTTCAAGTCATTCTGAGGACGTTTGCTCTGAATTTGACTGTTACACATTGTTTTGGGGTTTTATGACTCTGGAAATGCGTTTCCGATCCCCGCGGTCAAACGACACCTCCTATTGACATACCTTCTGCCTAACCATTTTAAAATTCACACAACGGTTGTTGCCGTATGATTTCATGATATTCTGAGGTTGTTCGGCTAGTTTTGAGCTCCCAATGCACCCTTTTAGAGCGCGACAAACTATTAAAAACAACATATTCGGTCGTACTGCACACACCGCACATCCGATTGACATGTCGTCTCCTCCTACATGTCAAAAATAATATTTCTATTGTTTTAGTGTGATTTCATGTCATTATGAGGACGTTTTCTCTGAATTTGACCGTTACACGTCGTTTTGGTGTTTTATGACTCTTGAAATGTGTTTCCAGTCACCGCGGTCAAAAGAAATCTCCTATTGATGTACTGTCTACCTGAACATTTTATTATTCACACCATGGTTTTTGTCGTATGATTTCATGACATTATGAAGTTGTTCAGCTGGTTTTGACCACCCAACGCACCCTTTTAGAGCGTGCCAAATAGTTAAAAACAACATATTCGGTCGTACCGCGCACACAGCATGTCCGATTGACATTTTATCTCCTCCTACATGTCACGAATAATATTTCAATTTTTTTCATGTGATTTCAAGTCATTATGAGTATGTTTGCTCTAAATGTTACCGTTACACGTCATTTTGGTGTTTTATGACTCCGGAACTGCGCTTCTGGTCACCGCGGTCAAACAACACCTCCTATTGATGTACCGTCTGCCCAACCACTTCAAAATTTACCCCACGGTTGTTGTCGTAAGATTTCATGACATTCCAAGGTCATTCGGCTGGTTTTGACCACACAACGCACCCTTTTAGAGCGCACAAAACTGTTAAAAACAACATATTCGGTCGTACTGCGCACACCACACATCTGATTGATGTGTAGTCCCCTCCTAAAAGTCACAAATAATATTTCTATTGTTTTTGTGTGATTTCAAGTCATTCTAAGGACTTTTTCTCTGAATTTGACCGTTACACATCGTTTTGGTGTTTTATGACTCCGGAAATGTGTTTCTACTCACCACGGTCAAACAACACCTCCTATTGATGTACTGCCTTCCCGATCATTTTAAAATTCACACCAAGGTAGTTTTCGTATGATTTCATGACATTCTGAGGTTGTTCGGCTGGTTTTGACCACCCAACGCACCCTTTTAGAGCGCACCAAACTGTTAAAAACAACATATTCGGTCGTACAGCGCACACCGCACATCGGATTGACGTGTCATCTCCTCTTACTTGTCACGAATAATATTTCTATTGTTTTCGTGTGATTTCAAGTCATTCTGAGGACATTTTTCTGAATTTGACCGTTACATGTCGTTTTGGTGTTTTATGACTCCGAAAATGCATTTCTGGTCACAACGGTCAAAAGACACCTCCGATTGACGTACCTTCTTCCCAACCATTTCACAATTCACACCATGGTTGTTTTCATATGATTTCATGACATTCCTAGGTCATTCAGTTGGTTTTGAACACCCAACACACCTTTTTAGAGCGTGTAAACTGTTAAAAAAACATATTCAGTCGTACCGCACACACCACACGTCTGATTGACGCGCCATCTCCTCCTACATGTCACGAATAATATTTCTATTTTTTCATGTGATTTCAAGTCATTCTGAGGATGTTTGACCTGAATTTGACTTTTACACGTCGTTTTGGTGTTTTATGACTTTGAAATGCGTTTTCGGTCACCGTGGTCAAACAAAACCTCTGATTGACGTATCGTCTGCCCGTCCATTTCAGAATTCACACCATGGTTGTTTTGTATGATTTCAAGGCATTTAGAGGTCGTTCGGATGGTTTTGACCACCCAACACACCCTTTTAGAGCACGCCAAACTGTTAAAAACAACATATTCGATCGTACCACGCACACTGCACGTCCGATTGACGTGTTGTCTCCTCCTACATGTCATGAATAATATTTGTATTGTTTTCTTGTGATTTCAATTCATTCTGAGGACGTTTTTTTTAAATTTGACTGTTACATGTCGTTTTGGTGTTTTATGACTCCGAAAATGCATTTTCAGTCACCGCGGTCAAATGAAACCTATTATTGATGTACCATCTACCCGACCATTTCACAATTCACACCACGGTTGTTGTATTATAATTTCATGACATTCTGAGTTTGTTCGGCTGGTTTTGACCACCCAATTCACCCATTTAGAGCACCCTAAACTGTTAAAAATAAAATATTCAGTCGTACCGCGCACACTGCACGTCTGATTGACGTTTCGTCTCCTCCTACATGTCAAGAATAATATTTCTATAGTTTTTGTGTGATTTCAAGTCATTCTGAGGACGTTTTATCTAAATTTTACCATTAAATGTCGTTTTATTATTTTATTACATCGGAAATGTGTTTCCCGTCACTGCGGTCAAGTGACACCTCCGATTGATTACCTTCTACCGGAAAATTTTAAAATTCACACCATGTTTTTTGTCGTATGATTTCATGACCTTCTGAGGTCGTTCGACTGGTTTTTACCACCCAACGCACACTTTTAGAGTGCGCCAAACTGTTAAAAACAACATATTTGATCGTATCGTGCACACCGCACATCTGATTGATGTGTCGTCCCCTCCTACATGTCACAAAATATATTTATGTTGTTTTGTGTGATTTGAAGACATTCTGAGGAAATTTTCTCAGAATTTGACCGTTACACATCGTTTTGGTGTTTTATGACTCCGGAAATGCGTTTCCAGTCACCACGGTCAAACAACACCTCCTATTGATGTACCGTCTACCTTAACATTTCACAATTCACATCACGGTTGTTGTCATATGATTTCATGAAATTCTGAGGTCATTCGGATGGTTCTTACCACCCACCGCACACTTTTAGAGCGCGTCAAACTGTTAAAATCAACATATTTGGTTGTACCACGCACACCGCATGTCTGATTGACGTTACGTCTCCTCCTATATGTCACAAATTATATTTCTATTGTTTTCGTGTGATTTCAAGTCATTTTGAGGATTTTTTCTCTGAATTTGATAGTGACACATTGTTTTGGTGTTTTATGACTCCGGAAATGTGTTTCTGTTCACCGCGGTCAAACAACACCTCCTATTAATGTACCGTCTGCTCTAAAATTTCACAATTCACACTAAAGTTGTTTTCTTGTGATATCATGACATTCTAAGGTCGTTCGTCTGGTTTTTACCACCCAACGCACCCTTTTAGAGCGCGTCAAACTGTTAAAAACAACATATTCAGTCATACCATGATCACTGAACGTCTGATTGACGTTTCATCTCCTAATACATGTCACGAATAATATTTATATTGTTTTAGTATGATTGCAAGTCATTATGAGGACGTTTTCTCTGAATTTGACCATTACATGTCGTTTTGGTGTTTTATGACTCCAGAAATGTATTTCTGGTCACTGTAGTTCAACGACACCTCCAATTGATGTACCGTCTGCCCGAACATTTCACAATTCATACCACGGTTGTTGTAGTATGATTTCATGACATTACGAGGTCGTTCAGATGGTTTTTTCCACCCAACACACCCTTTTAGAGTGCGACAAACTGTTAAAAACAACATATTCGGTCGTACCGCGCACACCACATGTCTGATTGACGTGCTGTCAATTCCTACATGTCGTGAATAATATTTATATTGTTTTCATGTGATTTCAAGTCATTCTGAGGATTTTTTCTCTGAATTTGACCGTTACACATCATTTTGGTGTTTTATGACTCCGGAAATGTGTTTTCGGTCACTGTGATCAAACGACACCTCCTATTGTCTAGTTGTACAATTGGAATATTGGCCTAATGTCCTTATGACCATTTGGCCTAACATCCAATTGGAAAACTAGCCTAATGGCGTAATGATCAATTATCCTAATGGCCTAAAGGTCAATTTACCTAATGACCCAATGTCAAATTGTCCAATTTACCAATTCACCTAATTCCCTAATGGAATAATGGCCTAACATCCAATTGTTCAATTGGCCAAATGTCCAATTGGTCTAAATACCAATTGTCCTAATGGCCTAATAGCCAATTTTCTGAACGTACTAATACTAATGGCGGAATAGCTTAATGACTTAGTAGCCTAACAAACAATTAGAATAATGGCCTATTGTCTATTTGTACAATTGGAATAATGGAATTATGGCCTAATGGCAATTTATCCTAACATCCAATTGGAAATTTGGCCTAACGGTGTAATGATAAATTATCTTAATGGCCTAAAGGTCAATATTCCTAATGACCCAATGTCAAATTGTCCCATTTACCAATTCACCTAATGCCCTAATGGCATAATGGCCTAACAGCCAATTGTTCAATTGTCCAAATGTCCAATTGGTCTAAAGACCAAATGTCCAATTGGTCTAAAGACCAATTTTCCTAATGTACTAATGGCCAATTTTCCAAACATACTAATACTAATGTCCAATTATATTAATGACTTAGTAGCCTAACAAACAATTGGAATAATGACCTATTGTCTAGTTATACAATTGGAATAATGGCATAATGGCCTAATGGCTATTTGGCCTAACATCCAATTAGACAATTGGCCTAACGACGTAACGATCAATTATCCTAATGTCCTAAAGGTCAATTTTCCTAATGACCCAATGTCAAATTGTCCCATTTACCAATTCACCTAATTCCCTAATGGCATAATGGCCTAACAGCCAATTGTTCAATTGGCCAAATGTCCAATTGGTCTAAAGACCAATTGTCCTAATGGCCTAATGGAAAAAATTTCGAACGTACTAATACTAATGGCCAATTAGATTAATGACTTAGTGGCCTAAAAACAATTGGAATAATGGCCTATTGTCTAGTTGTATTATTTTAATAATGGCATAACGGCCTAATGGCCATTTGTCCTAACATCCAATTGGACAATTGGCCAAGTTTCCAATTTCCCTAATGGCCTAACAGCCTAATGAACAATTTCCCTAATGAGTATCCTTTCTTATCATAGCCCCCCACCCACTAGAATATCCCACTCCATACCCCCCGGATAGCTCCCAATACCCCCGGACAGAATGTCCATGAGTATCCTTTCTTATCCCATCTCTAAAGACATATTCAACCACATCAATTAAATTGAAACTCACAAAAAGTGTGGTCTTCCTAAAAACATTAAATTCCTATTGATCATCACCAAGAAAAATAAATTTACCTTTTGAAACATTAATAACAACCCCACAAATAAAAAAATAAACACACCTCATGAATATGATGTGTCATGCTTGGTCATGACTACTACCTCCATCCAGTGGG
Organism: Viscum album; assembly: GCA_963277665.1. NCBI lineage: Eukaryota > Viridiplantae > Streptophyta > Magnoliopsida > Santalales > Viscaceae > Viscum > Viscum album. Next base: position 863,129,220 of record OY728135.1, on the reverse strand, counting down.
CCAGGGGCCTACAACAAATAAAAATTATGAATATTTTCATAACATAAATAATAGAAAGTAAATAAATAAATTCAGTATAAACCTGCTTAATATGATCCCATGCACCATCACCTAGACGCACATATTCTCGAAGTGTTCGAACCTCAGTGATCAATTGTGCATTTACCTCCTCGTAAGCATGCAGTCATGCCTCGAAATCTGACAACTATTGTGTCATCTGAGCAACAACAGGACCGACAACCACAACATGTGATAATATATAATTAGGAATCCTTGTTCCATAGTTCAAACTATATCCATGCCCATCCTGACCAATAATTTAGTGGAAGATCTTATCCCTTCGCATGGGAAGTTGTCGCTTGTCCTCTGACAGTTGTTCTAACTCAACTTCAAATTGAGACTATGCAATAATTGAATATATATATATATATATATATATATCTGTGTGTGTGTGTGTTAATATACAGATTTATGTAAGTATTGGTAATGAGTACAGGAACATACTATCAATTCTGCAGCCACTGGATCATTTCGATCACGAGTCCTCATCCACAACGACAATTTATCAGTCGGTGCACCTTTCTCCCGTAACTATATATGAATAGAGTATAAAAACAAAACCATATTAATTAATAAATTAAAAAATGAATAATAAATACCTCATGTCAAATGTGACACACGTGATGAGTCCCGAGCCTGTGAGGTGGTCCCTGCAACGCTCGATTCTCAGAATGATGTGCTGACACCTCTTACATTAAATTAATTCAAATTTGAAACAAATCACACATTCTTGAAAATATATATACCAAAATAAATATATAAACCACAACACACTCAGTAGACAAATATGCAACTAAGTCACGCCACTGAGCTGGGAGAACACCACTCGGGACTTTTTTCAGAATGTTTGCGGCACCCACATTTGTTACCCAGTTGTCCCTCGTGACTTTGCCTTTATAATATTTCCACATATTATGACATTTTCTCATACACACAGGCCAAAAATCATTAGGTAATAATTTAAAATTATTCTATTTAAGAAAAAAAATTACTTATGTTAGTATTGCTTATACATAGGGATGAAATTAAAATGGTCTTCTTACCTGAACCTCCCTCCAAAGATGATCTAATGTGTCCTGAGGGATAGAAGCACATTCATGTGTGGTCAATGGAAATCAATGTGGGTAATGTATGATATGACCCAGCTGATGAATAAATCCATGGGCATTCAGTCCCACAACATGAAATATCTCATCAAAGGAAACATCAAACGTCATGTCAGAATTCCATGACAAAATGCCACGACCAGGGCCTCTCTTGTGAGAGGAAGAAACGGTCAAGTCTGATCCTGTTGAAAACAATTTTATATATAATTTGACATATGATATATATATATATGTGTGTGTGTGTGTGTGTGTGTGTGTGTGTATATGTTTATCAATTACATAAAAAATAAGCACAATTACATTCAAACATACCTCGACCCTGAGACGTAGATGGCTCAGATGGATGATGTGGATCTGCTGCCTCTTCCCCTAACATGCCTGCAGTCATAGAAAACATTAGTAAGGGGACTATCCAAAGTGTCCAAAAGATAAATTGGATTTTTTTTAGAAAATAAAACTTGTACAGTTTTTAATCAAACAAAAAGGGATTGAATAATTAGTTGTAAATAGAATTTAAAAAATCAGAAAATTAACGAAACAGATATAAAATTATGTACAAAACCAATCAATGCATAGCCAAATTTCAGATTGAATTAATAAAAATTCAAGCAGCACCTGAACCAAATGAAGAATACCTCAATGGAAAGATACACCGACAATAACATGAAGATACCAAAAGATAAATCACCGTAAATATTTATAAACGAATAAACTTTAAAAAGTGAGGATTAAAACTTATATGGATTTATAAAATGGTTAGATAATTTATGATATCCTAGGACATTCAATACTGAATAGCTGGAAAACAATTATACCTTTCATTAAACATGAAAATCGAATGTTTCTCCTTCAACGATTGCTCTGAACCAATAAATATATTCTTCACGTTGAACTACGGTATGTTGATCAAGTTGTTGGGAAACAAAGGGAATAGTCTTGGGTTCATCTTGTTCAAATAAAAACACTCCTCACTGGGACATTTTCACAAAAAATTTCTAACTTGGATTCAAAAGAAAAGTAATGAAGAATACTTGTTCTGCTTGTGATGTTAAAATGAATGGTTCATTATCATCTCATTCATTTGTGTATAACATATAGTTAAAATTCACTGATGGAAACTAATATTGATCGACTTTACATCCATGCACTGGATCAACCCAATTACACTTTAACAATTTGTACTTCAATCCGTGTGCATATACAACTTAAATGATGTCTATAAATTGACCATAGTAATAACCAGAATCAACGAATAGACAATTGATGCCACTATTTTGTGTTGCTCGTTTTTCGTCAACATATTTAATGTGAAATCAAAAACCATTAGCGTCTATAGCTTTATAATGACAAGCCGTTATAGATGGACCCTCATCCAGTTGGATAAATTCTTCAGTTAGCACGGGGTCCCCTAAATCCCTCGGCTTATGAACCTATATAATTCATAGAATTCAATAATGGTTTATGCAGAAAGAAATTAGTATAATACTTCACTCATAATTAAAATAAATTTATACGTACAAAATCCTTGAACCAATCATGAAATGATGCATAATGAGATTGTTGAATTTGATACTCAGTCACATGATACATCTCTTCTTTTATCTCATTAATGTGTTTCTTGCAAATGATGATGTGATGTTTAAATGATAAACTTATGAAAAAAAAATGTAAAAGTGAAACAATAAAAGTGATAAGACACTTACTGCATTAATGGTGCAACTGATGGAGTATTGAACAAGATATATCGATGCGCTTGTATCCACTCGATGTTGTCCATATCAAATATGGTTCCTTCTCCAACTGGACCATCAATAATCTAGAGGGCTTATCTAATTTTGTTTCAACATCCATAATATATTCTGCACAAAAATTAGTACACTCATCCATCAAATAACCATTGGTTATTGATGCCTCTGGATGAGCTCTATTGCATATAAATCATTTCAATGTACTCAAATACTGCTCAATAGGAAAAATCCACCTGAATTTAACTGGACCAGAAGTCGTTACTTCATCAGTTAGTTGCGCTATCAAGTGAACCATAACATCATAAAATGAGGGGGGGAAATAGTTTCTCAAAGTGAGAAAGGGTAATTACAATTCGGTTCTGCAAAATTTTTAAATAACTCATTCGTTGATTTCTTAAACAAAGATGTCCAAAAAAATTACTCATCTCAATCAACAGCTGAACAACATTGGGAGATAAATAATCACAAATTGCGGTTGGAATCAACTGGTGAAGTAGTATGTGATTATTATGACTTTTCAGCCCTTGAAATGTCCTTCTCGTCATATTCACACACTTTGAAATATTATAAGAGTAACCATCAGGCACCTTGAGCATCTTCAAAATTGAATGAGATGTCTCTTTCTTCTTTGTAGTCATAGTATACTGTGCTGCAGGCATATATTCCTTGTTTCCCTCAGCTAATTGTAAATGCAAATGTTCCCTTAAACCCATTTCTTCCAAATCACGATGTGCATTAACAGGGTCCTTTGATTTTCCATTGACACTTAAAATTGTCCACAATATATTATCACAAAATTTTTTTTGAATGTGCATGACATCCAAATTATGCCTTAGAATGTTAGTTTTCCAATACATAAGAATATAAAAAATATTTTTCTTTTTCCAATTGTGACTACACTGCCTACCCACAGCACGAATATTACGTAATGGAAGAGCCACCAAATCCTGAATTTCATATACCTTGTGGATGTTTTCTTCCTCAATCTGCGATAACATTTCGACTCCTTTCATGATATTTGGTGCTAGGATGAACTCTATAGATCCATCAAATTCCACCCTGTCCTTTCTAAACTTGTGCTGAGGGGGGAGAAAACGTATGTGACCCATGTATGCCCATTTTTTGTAATTTTTAATCCATACAAGTTTTTTACTTTTATTGCAACAAGGGAAATAAAATTCCCCTTTCGTACTCTAGCCTGATAAATTGGCATAAGCCGGGAAGTCATTGATTGCCCAAAATAAAGCATCCTATAGTTTGAACATTTCATTCGTTTCACATTCATAAGTCATCACACCATCGCCACAAAATTCATTCATCTCATCAATCAATGGTTGAAGGTAAACATCAATCTTATCCCCCAGACTTGTAGGTCCATCAATAAGAGTGGAAAGTAATATAAATTGTTTCTTCATACAAAGACACGGAGGAAGATTATACAGAACCAACACCACGGGTCATGTGCTATGAGTTTCCCCAACCATAGACATGAATGGATTGAAACCATATGCTTCCAACCCCAATCGGACATTATGAACATCTTTAGAAAATTCGGGATATCTCTTATCAAAATCCTTCCATCCCTGAGAGTCTACCGGGTGGGTTAACATATAACTTTCATGAATTTTTTCGGCATTCTATCTCATTAACTTAGATACTTTAGATGACATAAAAAAATTTCAACCTTGGTTTAAGGGGAATGTAAAGCATTTTCTTTACGAAAATCAGTTTCCCCTATATCGCAATCTGACTTTGATGAGTCTGATTTCCCCTATTCTCTTTCCACCTGGAAGCGCCACAAATCGTAAAAATATCCAAATGGGTAGTTTCCTTTATAAACAACATAAAATTGTTTTCACTTGAATCTATGGTCTCATATGTAAAACCTAAGTTCTCTGCCAACTTACAAGCATGGTAATACGACTCGGGAATCTTAGCGTCAACAGGAAGAACCTTTTTCAATAACACCAACAGCATGTCGAATGATGTGTCTGACCACTAATTTAAAGTATTCAAATGAAAAAACTCCACGATAAATGAAAATTTATTATAAGAAGTACATCCAGGATATAATTCTGTTTTTGCATCATCAAGTGCTTCATAAAACCTCCTCTAATCACAATCTGCACCAAAGCGAAGATTTATCTCACCATTATCAAGATTCTTGATGTCAATGCCATCATGATCCAACCCACGTACCATTTCAGTAAGAATTTTATGCATTGGATCATTCATCCTTGCATCAATATACATCGAAACTGCATCCGTATTTTGAAAATGAACATATTCTTCTCCATGAAGAGTCCAACTCTTATAATTTTTCAGAAATCCGTTAAAGAATAGGTGCTCCCTCACATTATCTCATGTGAATTGATATCTGTTAGCACATTTTCTACATGGACAACTAATATAGTCACTTTAAAATTCTCCAGTGAACTCAATAAACTACATAATGTCATTGAAATATTCTCTAGACATTAGATTTATAAGATTTATCCAACTCTTATCCATAATAATATCTGTATAACATACATTTAGACAAGACTTATTACATGAATTTTTTATATCAAATATATGTAAAATAAATAATAACCAATTTCTTGTGCACCATTGATAAAATAATAAAATTATATCTCTGAATAATAAACAAGAGAATAGATAATGGAATGTAAGTGAAATCTCATGTCATCGTCGTCATTTGGTATGGTAAATCTAATGATGATTCTATATTCAAGAGTCCCTAATCATATTTTCACCAAATGGTGAATAATTCACTCAAGAATATGTACAGTCTTCTCAAACCTCAATTAAAGTGTGAAGTCTCTCATACACACATTGTCAAGACACATTGTTTCATATGAACAGAATCCCGTATACACACAAACTTCCATTTCCACACTTTTTATTCACATAAAATATTCATATAATCTTTATGCATGCCAATTTTGTGTTGTAAATTAACCACAATCAAAAATCTTAAACTGAAATTAGGGCATACTTGATTGCGCTATAAATCTAGAAGGGAGGGGAGCTGAAGGCGGTTTTGTGAGGGAGAGGAGAGGCAATAGAGGGGAGGTGCGGTGAGGGAGGGGACGGACGACGATGGCGGCGATGAGCTGGAGGAGGAGGCGGTGAGGTGGCGATAGTGCAGAGAGGGTGGGATAATGAGGGAGGGGCGGAGGATAGCATGGATCCAGATCGGACGGGTGGTAGCGGGGAGGGGACGGGCAGCGGCCGTGTGGGGAGGGAGGGGACCGGGAGGTGGTGGTGTGGAAAGGGAGGGGATGGTGAGGGAGGGGACGGGGATGGCGAGGAGCTAGAGCGGAGGGAGGTGAGGGGACGGGGGACGAACGGCAAGGGGACGAGGGACGTGGGATGGTCGGAGTGGAGAAGAGGGCGGTGAGGGGATGGGGGACGCAGGATGCGGGATGTGGGGAACCAGAGGGGAGAAGAGGGTGAGCAGTGAGGGGATGGGGGAGCTGGAGTGGAGGGCAGAGAAGGGATCAGGGACACAGGGACCTAGAGAGGAGCGGAGGGTGGGCGGTGAGGGGATGGGGTATCCGGAGCAGAGGGCGGCAAGGGGACGGGGGATGCGGGGAGCCAAAGTGGACGGTAGAGGGTGGCGAGGGGATGGGGGGCGCGGGGAGCCGAAGCGGAGGGTGGAGGGAAGTGAGGGGACGAGGGACATGAGGAGCCAGAGCGAAGGGCGGCGAGGGGACGGGGGACGGGTGGCAGTGAGGGGACAGGAGGGAATCGCGGGGGGGGGGGGGGGGGGTTAAAAGCCCAGTGACTGCCTTTGGCGGTCGCTCTAGGCCACCAATAGCAACCGCCAAAGGCGGTATCCCATGTTAGGGGGCTTTAAAACCTATTCTTCTAGTAGTGTATTTAGGTGGAGTGTTGATATCATGACATATGCTAGGGGGAGCATTTCTATGTTGTCTTATCAGGGTGATTCCCTCAAAGACCTATGGGTCATGTAATTGTCTCTAAGCCTTCGGGGCTTGTAAGGGTTTCACCCCACCACTTGAAAGGTGGATTATCAAAAATAATAAAAAATAAATGTCATCGGGACATTCTGACCAAGAGGGTATATAGAACCAGAATGGTATGGTTTTCTAATTACTGGGGATGTTAACTCATTATTAGTTGATAATAATTCTCTTGTAACCTACAAGGAAGTAGTAAGTGGAAGATATATTTCCAAATGGTAAGAATCAATAAATTTTGAAATGGATTCCCTGTACCATAACCGAGTCTTGATTTTCATAGATCCTCCAGTGGATTTAAATCCTTTTGGTTTTAAATGGGTATTCAAGAAGAAACTAGACATGGATTGACAATTAAGTACTTATAAGGAATGGATGGTTGTAAAAAGTTTTAAACAGAGTCAAGGTATTGACTATGATGAAACATTTTCAGATATTTCTATACTAAAATCCATTAGAATTATACTTCATGTCATGGATTACCATGTATATGTGATTTGTAAAATGGATATCAAAACATCCTTCCTTAACAAGAACCATCAAGAAGATGTCTATGTGACACAACCCAAAGGGTTTGTGAGTCCAAATGATTCCAAAAAAGAATTTAAATTATAAAGATAAATTTATGGATTAAATAAAGCATCTAAGACATGGAACTTTTTGTTTTATTAGTCCATAACACGATATAGTTTCATAAAGAAAAAATGTGATCCTTGAGTATATAAATGGTTTTATAATGACCGATACTTTTCATACATATATATTACTTATAAATAGAATAATATTCATTAAAAACATAGAAAAAAATGCCAAGGCCATATAAGTTTAGAGTATTAAGAAACTAGGAAACATAAATAACTGGTTCATAAAACATCTACATCGTCTCCCACTTATTCCTTCATTTATAGAACCCTTTTTGACACATCATACTTAATATCCTTCTTCATATCCTAGGGAAAATAAACATAAGAAAATGTGAGATCAGATGCTCGGTTAGGGTAAACAAGTGATATATCAATCATGTCATAATCATAAGACATAATAACATAAACATAACATTTGAAAATTAAATCATACATATCAAAGATCGTGATATCATGTCCTGTGATAAATCATAGAAGTTCATCAAAGAATATTTTCACAGAGAACATAACATTAAATATTGAATTTTTTAAATACATGTAAGAATAGAAAATCACTTATATTTTAGTCAAGGATAATTACCAATACCATCATAGTGGGAAAATTCCTTTACTGAACTTATTCAAATCCTCATTCCATCCATGTGTTACTGAATCGAGATCATTTCCTATTCCATCCATGTATTGCTAAATTTAGATAATTTCTTATTCTATACCTATATATGTAAAGATATATAAATATTTAACAAATTAATTGTAGGGTGATATAGGTCCCACCTATCACATAATGAAAATCATACATATGTATTCCATAAAATTATAAATCATTCATCATATCTTAACCCATGGAATGAAATTGGTTTTATAAACATCAATAAATCATAAAATAACCCATGAAAAATAAATGGGTTTCATAAATATCATTCCATAATAAAAATAAACCAAACCTAGTAATAATATGGATAAAATCCTTGAAAATATCTTCATTAAAACATAAGTAACATTTTAGATATCACTTGAAAATAATTATTAAGTAAAATATCCTTTCTTCTTTGAAAACATTTTCTTTTCATAAAATGTCATGCAATTTCAAAAGAAAACATTTATTTTTAAAATAAACTTGTAAGACTAAAATTTAAGCTTCAAGGCATTATGGATTCATGATATCCTAAAAATAAGTTCATTCCGTATGAGTTAAAAACATTTTTCTCATTCTTTTGCTGGAAAAGTAAAAAAAATACCTCATAATGAAAATGAAAAAAATATTCCTTTCATACCATTTAGTAAAAATTCCCCAATGGTTAAAAATGAATTTAAAAAATTACAGAAGAATATTAAGTATATTTGGGAATAAATTTTTAAGAAACATGTGCATGGATGATAAATATACCCTAATAAATGCTTTTATATAAACAATCTCAGATAATAATAATGAGACTGTGAAATTAACCCTTAATTTAGGTCTAATTTAATTTGTACGTATATGAAAATCCTGTATAATGATTTAAAGAGTGTTGATAATTTATACCAGAACCATATTTATATTTATGATATCATACATTATTATCTTATTACCCTTTTGTTATTAATATTTCATTGTTACCCTTCTTTTTGGTGTTAACTGCTTCATTTTCCTATGCATGTTTTGTCGTATATGTCCCAGTTCTTGTGAATAAAATATAGTTAAATAATTTAAAGAATGATATTAAGATAATATATATCATGTTTATTAATTATATACATTTATGTAATCATTCATTAATGTTGATCTTGTATAATGAATCGCATCGTGTCGTGGAGATGGTAGGTCATGCGTACACACGAGGGATTAAACCATTCCCTTAATGGTGAAATTATATGGAATAAAATGGTATATATTTTGTCCCAAAATCAATATAATGTTATAATTATCATATATATTTATTATTTCCATTATTATTCCCATCCAAGTAAATTTTCTATGAAAAACAAATTTTACCACGGTGTGGAGACAGTAAGTCATACATACGCACGCATGGTACTTTTGTTTTTTTAAGATGGGTAAAAGGTGGAATTTTGTTGTTCCATAATCATAATAACATATCATAATATGTATTATAATGTATTTATTACCTTATAATGTTAAAAACACATGAATAGGAAGTATAATAATAAATAATCTTGAAAGATTCGTTGAAGGATATTATCTCTTCTTCGGTGATCTCCCTCTAGATCTCCTCTTAGGGACACTAGAGTTGGTATTTTGAGAAGAAAAGAACCTATATAATGTGAATAAAAATGTTTATAAGGGAAATTTTAAGGTTATTGTTGAGCTTTATTGCTCAAAGGGATTTTAATAAGTGAGGGAGGAGGTGCCCTTTTATAATTGAAGTGAGCGGCACTTTTTTGAATTTCTGAAAATATTAATTTATTATAATTTCATTGAAAATACAAATACCTACAAATGGGAATTTATTAGAATATAATATGTGATAATTTTTTAATATCAAAAACCACTATATTTTTTACAATTTTTTTTTAATCCTTATCATTTTGATTAAACTTTAGTTAATATATTTTAATTTCAACTAAGGTAACAAATTTTTCAATATTAAAATATTATAAAGTTTACCTATTTGATGTCAATTATACAGTAAATGAAAAATTTATATAATTTTATACCATATAATAATTATTTTGTATTTTCAGAGATGTTCTATGATTTTTAAATAATTTAATAAAACATTATTTTGACAACATATTAATAGTGTCATTTTTTACCCTATTCATTTCTTGGATTTTTAAAAATATCATGATAACATATTAACTTAGATAAAAATATTTTATTATATATCTATGAGTTCAAGGTCATCTACAAAATTTTCTTATCACAATAATTATCTCAAATTAAATTTATTTTAATATTTTTAATAACATTTAATTAGTATTTCCATTAATAAAATAATTACTACATCAGCGTTGTGTAATTATTTAATACAATTATTTCATTACTAAAAATTAAAAATAAAATATATTTATCAATATAAATATTATATATTTGAGAATAATATTTATAGTCTAATTCATATACTATATAACCCTATAATAAAAATGATATAATTATTAAAAACATGAATGTGACATCTTTAAGTTCTTATTAAATAAAATATTATAAATTTTATAATTCCACACAAGTGGCCCAAAACGTCAAAAAGAAATTTATTTCATTAAAATATGTTTATTAAGATAATAATGTACAATTATATTTGTTCATAACATACTTTTTCCCCTATGTGTACACATAAGATATATTAAAGACAAAGTAAATGACATTTTGTCTTTCATTGATTAAACTATTATATAAGTCATTTTCATAGAAAAGTGTCCATTAAGTGACTTAATTTTTATCCTGAAGTGTTATGGGTATAATTTAAATCATCTAATAAAATTTTGTGATTTATTAGGGTCATTTAATTGTCTTTATAATATTATTTTTAACCTAAATTACTAAATTTACCCTTTATCGTGGTAACAAAATTTTACAAAGGTTACTATTCATATTGACAAAAAAAGGGACATATTAACTAAATTGTAACCTTATGAACCAAAATTTATCATCAATTTTTTAAAATTCAAAACACAAAATTTGTATAATTTAATTCAAAATAAAACCAGTAAAATTCCATGAAAAACAGTTTTCCCAAAAATTCCCTTTTAAAACATAGAATGTTTTTATAATAAATTATTGTATAAAATAATTTTTAGTAACCATAATTGGATAAAAATAAACTGATTAAAATTTAAAAATAATACAAAACAAAATTATACCTTGTAAAGACTTTAATAAAAAACAGTTTTCAATAAAAATCATTATTTTCAAAATTCGTTAAATATTTTCAAAAAATTATAATAAAATAATTTTAAGATGATTTTGACATAATTAATTACAAAATTAAATTCATTTTTTCAAATATATTATATATAAATTCTAAAAATTAATATTTACTCATAAAATAAACTTATTTTTTAAGAAAACATATATTTGAAGAATAAAGGGGTTTTATCTAAAAATTGTGTCATTATTTAATAAGAACTTACTAATAAATTTATATTGTGTTGGACCTTTATGTTAATTTCATAAATTAGTTATTCATATTTATTCCTACCAACTTAACTGTTAGATTATAATAGTCATTTTATACTAATAGTGTCTTGTAGTTTATATAAACTCGTGATTAAGTGCAATGCAAGCTATTGACGAAAATTATTTAAAGATAAATATTTATTAAAATATTTGGCTGTTACATTCTACCCCCATTAAAATTAATTTTTCCCCCAAAATTAGTTACATGGATACAAAATATGAGGATACCTCTTCCTCATCACATCCTTAGGTTCTCACGTAGCTTCCTTAAATTGGTCATTCCACCATAAAACTTTAACCAAAAGAGTGGTCCCATTTCATAGAAAATTTTCACTACCATCTAGAATCTCTATAGGTTTTTGTCATATGAAAGATCATTCTCCACCAATAAAAGTTCTAAGTTTAGTACATATAAAGGATTGGGTATGTACTTTCTCAGGAGAGATACATAGAACACATCCAGAACATGGGAGAGATTCGGTGGAAGCGTCGATCGATAAGCTACATTCTTGAAATTATCTTGAATTTCAAAAATGCTGATATAACTAGGTCTTAGCTTTAAATTTTTTTCCAAATCTCATTAATATCGTCTAGGGATATATTTATAGAAACACATTTTCACCCACTTCAAACACTAGGTCTTTTTGTCCGTTTTCATGACATTTTTTCAAATCATAAATAATCTTATGTGTTGTTGAATAAATCTAACCTTCTCTATCATCTCCTCAATGAGATTAGGATCCAATAGATTTATTTTCCCAACTTCATCCCAGTATGTTATATTTCTACACTTCTTACGGTAGAGGGCTTCATAAAGAGCAATCTGATTTTTGGAGTGAAAGAAATTATTTTAGGAAAATTCAACAAAGGTAAGTGTTGATCCAAACCAATTTTGAAATCTATATATCAATCTCTCAATATGTCTTCTAGAGTTTTAATTATCCTCTCATATTGACCATATTTCTAAGGATGATAAAAATTGATAAAACATACATCTTTATCCATAGCTTGCTAAAGGCTTCTCCATAACTTCACAGAAATCCTTGGATCCTAGTTAGATATAATTTAAAGTGGAACACCATAAAATCTTATAGATTCCTTTATATATATAATGTATATCTAATCAAGAGATAAAACTTCTCTAATTGAAATGAAGTGTGCTGAATTCAAAATGTGATCAATTATAACCCATATAGTGTTATATCCTTTAGATTTTTTTGGAAGTCTGATGACCAATTCCATGGTGAATTTTTCACATTTTAATTCTAGCACGGGTAATGGTTATATCATCGCTATAGAATTATGTATCTTAGAATTAACATGCTGAAAAACCAAACATTGAGAAATGTATTATGCAATATCTTTCTTCATGTCATCCCATCAGAAAAAATATTTCAGGTATCTATACATCTTTTTAATTAAAGTATGAATAGATAACGATTTACTATGAACCTCATCCAACAAATCCTTTAATTATAGTATGTGAGAAATAAAAAAATAGTTCTTGAACCTTATTATTCCATCACAATCGAGGATGAACTTAGGAACATTCCTCACCTTCTTTTATAATTCCACATCTTCCTTTTGTTCCTCCTTAATATTCACATATATAGATGGTTGAACATTAATTTTACAAAGATAAGATTTCTCACCTTGCTTTAATATTTCTAGATCTATTCTTTTCAAATCCATAAATATTGGATCTTTTTTTATCCTGATCATAGATAGGCTAGCGTGGTCCTTTTGACTCAAAGCATCTTCCACCTTTCTCTCTTTCCAAAGGTGGTAATGTATTGAGTATTCATAATCATTAATCAAATCCAACCATAACCTTTGGTACATATTCATCTCCTTTTGAGTGAAGATATACATTAAAATTTTATGATCAGTATATATCTCTCACCTTTCTCCATAAAGATAATGCCTCTATATATTTTATACAAATATTAACACAAATTACCCCAAATCATGATATTATTAATTTTTCTCATGGATTTTCAATTTGTGAGTCATAAGCTATCACGACATCATTTTTCATGAGAACACATCCCATACCCTTCTTGGATGCATCACTGTAGATCACAAACCTCTCTCTACTACAGGGTAGTGTGAGAAAAAGTGCACGAGATAACATTCTTTTCATCTCCTTGAAATTCTCTTGACATTTTTCTGTCTATATGAACTTAACTCCTTTTTGAGTCAACTTGGTGAGTAGATTAGATAATCATGATACATATTTCAAAAAACATCGATAATATCCCGCCAAACCAATAAAACATCAAATCTCATTCATTGTTGTTGGTCTAATCCAACGTTCAATAAATTATTTTTTTTCTGCATCCACAAATATCCACTATCTTATAATTATGTTACCCAAAAATGAAACATTTTTAATCCAAAATTCACACTTGTTAATTTTTTCAGAAAGATTCTACTTTCTCAAGGTCTTTAGTATAATCCTCAAGTGATCTTCAAGTTATTCCTTGCTCTTTTAATATAAAAGAATATCATCTATAAAGTCTATCAGAAGCTAATCAAGATATTCTCTTAAGACTCTATTCATTAAATCCATCAAGATAACAGGGAAATTAGTTAGACCAAAATTCATCACAATAAATTCATAGTGTCCATACCTTTTATGGAATGCCATCTTGGGTACATCCTACTTCTTGAACCTTAATTGATGATATCCTAAATGAATATCAATCTTGTAAATGTATTGATCTTTGTATAGTTTGAAAAATAAGTCATCAATATAGGGATGATTATTTTTTCTTGATAGTGATATTGTTAATTTCTCAATAATCAATACATAGTGTAATTGATATATATTTATTCAAAATAAACAGAATAAGTTCACCCCAAGGTGATGCACTAGGGTGTATGAATACCTAGTCAAGATTCTCTTAGAGTTTATTCTTCAATTCCTACAACTCAATTGGGGTTATTTTATATGGAGTCTTTGAAATAATCATAGAACCTCATATGAGTTCTATTCAAAACTCAACTTCACGATTCGATGGAAGACCTAGAAATTATTTTATAAATACATTAAAAAAACTCTAGTACAATATTTGTATCATTAATTTTGAGTTTCTTCCCAACCATCTGAGATAGATAAACTTAATTTATAGGAATCAGGACCCATAATATGGAAGAAATTTCCATTAGAAGTCCATATTCATCCTTTCATCGATAGATGGGCATAGATTCATTCAGAATATTAACTTTAACTTCCCTTCCTAGGTAATTGATATGAGATCCTTATAGTGAAAGTTAATCCATGCGAAGAATCACATCGAATTCAACAATAGAGAGAATCATGAGACTTGTAGGAATCACTTTCCCACAAACTCCAACCAGAGAAGATTTATAAACATGTGATGTGACCATTTTTCCATTAGGATTATTCATAGCTAACTCATTATATAATCATTGAGGTAATGTGGGGATTCTATTAGAAAATTATTTAGAAATAAATGAGTGAGTGGATCTATAATCAAATTAAACATTAGCTATTCTAGAGTGGTTGGTAAGTGTTCATTTCACCACTTTATTTTCATACTTCACATTTCCAATATTCATCACATGAGATTTTCCTTTATCTCTTTCCTTTAGAGGATACTGACATCGATCATCATCGATAAACCCTGTATTAGTGCAATGGTTATCATAATTCCCCATTTCCTTGCACTTGTAGTATTAAAGTATGGGAGGTGTATTCTGTATAGCCTTTTCTATATTCTCTTAATTAGATATTTGTGTCCCTTCAATTCAATAGTAAATTGTTTGATGACCTTCTTTCCCACACTTAAAACATTTTCTAGTCCCTTTAAAATAGTTTCCTCCATATTTCTTTCACACGTTGAGCATAAAATAAATTTCATCCACTTTTCACTATGGTTTTTAGATTTCCCCATGAATTCCATTTTCCTCTTCTTATCAAACCCATGAGATTGATGGGTAACTCCAATATCCATCTCAACTTTGAGAGAACATTGAAAAATTTCCTCATAGCTACTAAAGTCACTTATGGCTAACGCCCTTTAGAGACTTTATTTTAAGCCACTAAAGAATTTATCAATCTTACTCTCAGGTTGATTGATAATTCTAGAAACATACTCTGAAAGTCTTGTAAAATTTTCTTCATAAGTACCAAAAGATTCATCATCCTTTTTCTTAAGTTCAAGGAACTCATTAACCATATTCGATTAAAGAATACAAGGAAAGTACTTATTCAAAAATAAGTTCCTAAACTCATCACATTCCATGGATTCAATTTCATCTCATTGCCTTATATTCTAGATAAGGTTCCACTATTTATCTACTTCACCTTCCAAATGATAGACTGTCAATATGACTTTTGTCATGTTTTTAACGTTTATGAACTAAATATATCTTTTTAGTGGTATTGATCCATTGTTTATCCACTAGTGGATTTGAAGACCCACTGAAATAAGGTGGATGTTGCCTCATAAAGGAATCAACAGAATATTATTCTCTCCTTTGCTCATTTGGAAGTCCCACATGATTTGTATCTTGATAATGTAGTGTGATCATAGTAAAAATATTTTTCATTCCATATACCATAAAATTCAGTTTCTTAGGAGGACAATCATTTAATTTCTCATCATATTCAGCATTTACATGGTTCCTTCAGGTTCCATCCATTGAATAAAATCAAGTAGCATAGTGTGAGAAACACTATTCGTAATGGGAAAACCACATAATCAAGGGAAAATACTTATAAAATTTTAATTCTGGACACCTTAGGTTTTATCCTAGATTATTTGCTATCATCTCCCAAACTTTAGGATTGTATCCTACTCTTATACTTCTCCTTAGGGTTCTTGCTACGGTTTTCTCATTCAAGTTTCCAAAGGTTAACTAAACCTTTTCTGTAATACTAAGTATAATGGACAATACTTTTCATACATAGAAATTACTTATAAATAGAATAATATTCATTACACAACATATAAAACCCCATTCCAGGACTATATAGATTTAGTGTCTTTAAAAATTTTGAAACATAAACAACCGGTTCCTAAAACATATTTGATGTCTCCTGCTTATTCCTTCATTTCTAGAACCCCTTTTTAAACATCTTACTTAATAACCATATTCATATCCTAGGAAAAATAAAAATAAGAAAGGGTGATCTCATATTCTCAGTAAGGGGAGCATGGTCCAAGAGTGTTCTGGTAAGATGAGAAATCGAGGCCCGTGCAATAGAATCAAGCCCCTGGAGATTCGACAAGCACCTGTCCAACTTGTACCATATCCTTGCATTGCCTTTCCTATTGTTGCATAATGTAAACTTGTTCCTAATGAAACCTGTGTCAATGAGACCATTTTCGGCTATGAAGTTATGAAAATCAAACATGCCTTGGCCCGTGAGATCAGTTCCTCCCCTTTTCTTGGAAGCATCCGCAATCGAATTAAAGTCACAACCTATGAACTTGGGTAAGGAGTCAGCCTGAAATTCTGAAAGCCGCTGCCACAGGCCCATCCTTTCCATAACCGCTCATTTCGCGTAAACAAAAGAAAATAAAACATATGTATCCCCATCCCTGATTCTGACTGAGATATTCTGAGCTAAAAAATCTAATCAGTCCATATAAATATTCAGTCTCCAAAAAATCCATATGTGGGAGTTAAAAGGATTTTCGTGCATGAAGTTACCGAATCCCAACGTCTTGGAAAAGAAGGCTATGCGGTCGACCCATTGTTTGGGTTCCAGAATAACAATCAGAGAGACATTCCGGTATCATTCCTCCATCTAAAGGAAGGATGTCTTTTCATGGGCACCAATCCCACGAACATTCCTAGTAATGACAAAAAATATTAATAGAAACGGTTGGTGGTCTTGCGGCCTAGAGAGTAGGACTTTGAAAGAGTGTTGATAGTGGACATACCGTTCCCCATGGACCGTGTGATGCGCCCACTATCTATAGAGGAGGAATCCTATTGAACATCCTTACCCATCTTTCTTGGAGTAGAGGGAAGGTCATTCAATGGAGCTTCGGGGGCCTCAAGAGCAACAAAACTACTGTTGGATACAAAATCAACCTTGGAGAACGACGCCGGCACGCAACCCGGAAAAATGATTTAAGAACCCGACGTTCCGGCGAGGACGAAGCCGCACAGATCTCATCGACGACGCCCTTCAAGAACATTTTGTTCTGACAAAAAGACACCAAAATTGGAGCATGCCGCGTGACCGAAGAGGAGGAGGCGAGCAGCACAAGAGACCGCGGGATGAGGGGACCAGAGGACATAACCATCCGCTGAACTGAGCTGCCCACAGTAGACACTAACAGGAGAAAACGTCCTAAAATAGATTCAGACGTGGAAGGCGACACAACAGTTGAGTTTTTAGGCGCGTTAGGCGAGGCAAGCGCGTGATCCTCAGAAGAATAAATTGAAAAGGCTGAGTCTGCCTTTTCCGCAACGTAACTCTAGCAACCGGAGCCCAGTTGACCACCACTGGAGATGCTGGAGACTTATTCCGGGACATAGGAGAATCACTGGATGGTGCCACCCTGCCCCTAGGTTCTAGAGGGCGTAGAATTCCATCAAACCCTAAATCAGACGAAGGGCACTCAACACCTTTAGGAGCCACACCTCGGGGTGACAGCAGAGCGACATCCACAGGAGGCGCCATCACCTTCTTAGACTTCTTGCATACATCGATTGAGTGGCCCTGGAGATGGAAATAAGTGCAAAATTTGGAGAGACATTGAAAAAACACCCGATGCCACTAGGAAAGAGAGGAATCAGCCCAGACCAGAACCCGCGATGGAAGCTTCACGGACAGATCCACCTCAACGCACATCCGCAAACAAGCCGCATTTTGAAGACTATAAGTAGCATCATCGAGACATAAATAGCTCCCCATCGCATTTCCAATTGACTGAATAATGGGCGGATTATGCAAGGGTAGAGGGAGACCCCGGAGACGGACCCAAACATCATCCATACACGAATCTTTTCTATTGAGAGCATCCTAGGACCATCTAAAAAGGGAGAACCACCAAGACCTGCAATGATAATCCTCATATGCCCAAGATTTAACAAAATACTCACAGGAGAAGAGAGGAATATAGAAGGAAGACCATGAGATATCAGAGACCACCTCTGGAAGGCTGAGACCCCAAGATATGATGAAACCCCTGAAGAAATCCAAGGATGGCTTGTCTTGACCGAACAACGCCACCAGCAACTGATCGTGGAAATTCGTGGCTGAAGAGAGATATTCCTCTTAAATATCCATGGAAGGGAAACCGTTCTCAGAACAGACGCAGTTAGATGCTAGTGATATGCTAGGAATTCAGGGAACCACCCCAGCAAGGGGCGAAGGGCTAGAAAGAGCTTCTTTGAAAGACCTCGCACTGATGCAAGATGGAGTAGGAACCTCACCCCCAGGATCTACTGGGGGAGGCTTAGAAGAACCAGGGCAGTCGGGACAGAAAACGGGCAAGGCGGGTGTCATCTCTTCTCAAAATATTCGTGATGAACGGAGTCTACCAAAGGATGGAGGACCTAAGGTTCACAAGGAAGAAGATCCTCCTCTCTCGTACACCTAATCGATGAATTTTTTATGGAAAAGTATCTATTAAATGAATTACTTTATATCTTAAGTGCCAAGAGTCTAATTTCATTCATCCAATAAAATTTTGTCATTTTGGGGCTCATTTTATTGTCTTTATAATTTTATTTTTAACTTAAATTACTAAATTTACGATTTATTGTGGTAACAACATTTTATTCATATTAGCTAAACATAAATGGGACATATTAAATAAATTTTGACCTTATGAAACTAAATTTTGAATCCTTTTTTTAAAATTCCAAACTCATAAGTTTCATAATTTAATTTAAAATAAAACTGGTAAAATGACATGGAAAATAGTTTTTCAAAAAACTGTGCCCTTTTAAAACATAAAATGTTTTTATAATAAATTAGTGTATAAAATCCCTTTAAAAAACCATAATTGGATAAAAATTAACTAATTAAAATTTAAAACTAATCTAATAAATAATTTTACATTGTAAATACTTTAATAGAAAAATACAGTTTTAAATAAAAAACAGTATTTCCACTATTCAATACATGTTTTCATAAAATTATAATAAAATAATTTGAAGATAATTTTGACATTATGGATTCAAAAATTAAATTAATTTTTTCAAATATATTTTATATAACTTATAAAACATAATATTCACTCATAAAATAAACTCATTTTTGGAGAAAATGTATTTCTTAAGAATAAAGTTATTTTACTAAAATTTGTGTGATTATTTTCTAAGAACATACCAATAAATTTATATTGAGTTGGGAATTTATGATTATTTCATAAATTAGTTATTCATATTTATTCCCTCCAATTTACCGACTAGGATATAATATTTATTTTCTAGTAATAGGGTCTCACGGTTCGCTTAAACTCATGATTGCATGCAATACAAACTATTGAAGAAAATTATTTAAAGAGAAATACTTCTTAAAATATTACAGTGTTACATCTTTACTGAGAGTGAGATAATTTTATTTCTAGTATATGTCAATGAAATATTACTTATTGGAAGTAAAATACCATTGTTACAGTATGTTAAATCCTCATTGAATAAATGCTTCTCCATGAAGGACATAAGTGAAGCAACACGTATTCTTGGGATCAATATCCATCATAATAGATCCAAGATGTGGCTCTGTCTAAGTCAAGGTACATATATTGACAAGATACTAAATAGGTTAAATACGGAAAAATCTATGTTGGGATTGTTGTTAATCTCACATGGCATTTATCTTTCTAAGAAAATGTGTCCTTAGACACTTGAGAAAATATAGAGAGTGGAATGGATTCCTTATGCAACTTGATTGGGTTAGTTATGTATGATATGTTATGTATTGGGATAGATGTCAAATGGGCCTTAATTATAGTTGGAAGATTTCAAGCTAACCTAAGTGACCACCATTTGATGGAAGTGAAGACTATCCATAAGTATTTGAGGCATACTAAGAATATGTTCCTGGTCTATGTAGGAGATGAGGTTTTAGCCATCAGAGGATATGTAGATGCTAGTTCCTAAACAAATCAAGATGATCTAAAATTCTAGATGGTATACATATTCACTCTAAATATAGGTGTTGTGACTTAGAAGAGCTTAACAATGTCTATGGTAGCATATTTTATAGTAGATTCTGAGTATATTATGTATTCTAATGTGTCTAAATAAGTGGTATGGATACAAAACTTCATCCAAGAGTTTGACATGGTACCTAGTAGTAAAGATTCCATCATTCTATATTTTGATAATATTTCACCAGTGTCTCTCACAAAGGAGCCAAGGTCACATCAATATATGAATCATATAATTAATAATTACCCTCTCTTGAGATATTTTTATCAGAGAATTGAAGTTGTAGTGAGTATAATATCCATGTATGGACTCATTGACTAAATCCTTGACTTAGTAGAAACATTATAATCATTTGAGGTCTAGTGTAATAAAACTCATAGGTTGTTGACTCTGGTCTAAGTGAGAGGCTATTAGAGTTGGTGTTTTATAACCAACTACTTGTACATTGATCACATTTATATTCAAAGATTTGAACTTTAATAAAAATATCTTATTACATATTGTTAATTGTTCTATATGACTTTTATATAATGATGTCCTAGGATATCTATCGCAATGATAAGGACATATCCTTTTCTTATTATGATGAGAACCTTGAAATTCTATGATAATATTCTTAAATATAGTTATGTGGTTTGATAATGTTCTATGATGGGGAACATAGTATGTTTATTGTTGGGTTCAAGTAATCAAAAGTGGATGAGACTTCTTCCCATGAAGTTCAAAATTGGTAATCTCTATGAAAGTAGATTATGAGAATAAACCCTCTAGTAGTAATTATACATGTTTTTTTCTCATTAGATATTCCTATATAAAAGAATGTGTAATGGTCCTTATAATTTAATATTATCATTAATTCATGTCATGGAACACACGCTTAGATTTGATGACCAAAACCATGATTTCATATGTTCTTGGGAAGTAGGCATATTGGGTGCATCATGAATGACATTGGCACGCGCGTCGCAACGCGTGCAAATTTGCAATATTTATTTACCTACTAACTACTGTAGAAGTGGCGAGCAGGGTCGAACCACAGAGAGAATGTGAGTAGACACTAGAAATGTCCTTTTGGAGGAATGTTCAGGCAAATGAGCTTTAATTGCGTGATTAACAACTAAGTTCTAAAAACTAAATGACTATTTTAAAAATGACTAGTTAAATTAACTAAAACTATCTAAGTGAACTTAGCTATGAAAGAAACTGGCAGAGATGGAAGTGTCAGAGTCGTGACGTCCGTTCAAGTGCATGCAATGTCAATTATTTAGTCCCCACATTTGAATATTTATTTATTCAATTATCACCGATTCCAAATTTAATCAAAATACTATCTGGTCTCATTCTCTGATGTTAGACAATATTTTAATGTTTACACAAATTATCCGTCAATTCGTTCTCTGTCCTGACGAATAATTTGTGCATCATTTAAGCACTGAATCACTTGGTGAAATACAACGACCCGTTTCTCACAAAGTCGAAGTATCTACCTGCGTTGGGTTCGCTCACATGAGATTACTTATTAGGTATCACTCATGCAAGTTTGAAGGAGAGCGCACACAAAATATTAATTTTTCAATTAATATATTTATTTATTCAAAATTCGATCGCGCGCTTGATTGAATTCCAGATAAATAAATTCTTTGATGAACTCCCATTCGTGATTACTTATTAGGTATCACACGAACGGGCATCAAAGCATGTGTGCAGGGCCCAAATGAAAATTTATTTCAACGCAGATATAATTAATTAAATAAACATCCAATTAAAATTAATTTAAAAGGCAATCAAACATGAAGATAAATTAAAGACATGCATTCACCATCACATTTATCACAACTCTGACATCAATGAATTAGCCCGCCATCATGACGACAAAGCAGCACATAAAATAATAAACAGAAATCACCGTGCTCATGTCGTCGTAATTGTCACCATAAGCCGCCTTTGACGATCGCAAAATAATAATCTTTAATCCGCTGATCGTCGCAACGTCGAACCACATCATCGCGCAACTACAAAAATGATTGGATTTGTATTTGATCTTGGTGCACACCGCCGATCTTCGAAAGTGAACCGAACGTCGATGAAGCACTCGAACCACCACTGGTCACACGGAATGAAGGAGGCTGGTCGTCGTGGTCCGCCTTGGGGTTTGCTCGGTGGGGTGCGGATGCAACGAAAGCCCGACGGAGGCGCTGCCGACGAGAGGAGGTGTGGCCGGAGGAGGCGTTGTAGGTGTGGAAGGGGCGTCGGCGAGTCGCGCTGCACAGGGGGGCCGCGCTTCCGGAAGCGGGCCGAAGGAGGAGGGTGCGCCGGGAGTGGGGTCGGCCGGGTGATAGGAGGGCGAGGCTGCGGGCCTGGGCAGGGTGGCGGACGGGATCTCGTGAGGAGAGGGTTGGCTGGGTTCAGGGGAGAGGATCCGGCGGGGTGGCTGTGCGGCGCTGGTTAAGGGAGCGGAGGGCGACGGGGGGCGCGCACACCGGAGAAGGGAGACGGCATGGGGATATATGGGGATTAGGAGGGGCGGCGGGTTCAGAATGGAGAGGGGGGAGGCGGTTCCAGCCGGCGAAAAATGGGGAGCGGCGTGGGGTTGATTGGAGAGAGGGAGAGCGGCGGTTCCCGCGGGTAGAGAGAGAGGGCCCAGCGTGAGGAATGGGTCAAAGAAAAAAAGAAAAGGTGGGAAGGGGAGTGCGGGTAAGGGGGATAGAAAAAAATAAAATAAAAAAATGTTAAATTCAAGATAAAATCTAATTAAGTTAAATAATAATAATAATAAATAAAAATATATTAATTCACATGCAATTAAATATAATACTATTATAATAAAAAAAACCAATAACAAATCTTATTTTATTAATACAACAAAATAATGAAATAAAATAAAAAACAAATTAAAATATACATACTAATAAAAATTAATAAAATAAACTAAACTAAAATTAGAGAAACTAATAATAATAATATAGTGTTAAATATAATATATAAAATTAATATGACTAATAGAAATACTAAATTACTAATATTAGTATATAAATTAACTAAAAATTATCAAAATATCTAAATTACTACAAAACTACAAAAATAAACTAAAAATATAAAAATTGGTTAAACTAATTAATTAAAACTATGCTAGAAAATTATAAAAATACATGCGAAATCCATGTACATCAAATCCCCCACACTTAAACTTTTGCACTCCTGGGCAAAACAATCTGAAATAAAACACAAGTGGACCCGTAGACAAATCCAAAACATCAACATTACAAGTTCAAAATTTGTCAATCTCTTTCCTCATAATATATCATGCTTCATTTAAAACTTTAGTTTCAAAAACAATTTTTCTTTCACTTGCATTTTTTTCAAAACAAGTATGTGCACTCATCAATCATGTGACCTACCTTGCCATTACACTCATCGCTCGAAAAGATTTGATCAAAGTTTTTCTCAATTCTCATGCACATGCATGCTTACCATAGGCTTGCCATGAATTTCACATCTCCACTGGTGGAAATCAAAAGAATGTACCAATCTAAAGGACTTTATATGAGGTTCAAATGTTTCTGAGGCTGCGGGACGGTGGGGAAAAAAAAAATTGACATCTTTTTGGTAAAAAGGAGGGTTGAATCTTGAAATAAATGCATGATAAGTCAATCTAAATGTCTCCCTCAAACTCTTGCTCCCCCACACTTAAAACACTGCTTGTCCCCAAGCATTTGATAATCCAATGTTTCACTCTCTTTTTTTTTTACTCTTTTTTTTTTAAAAACAACTCACTCAAATAATATGGTTAGGAAAAACAAGTGAGTATCAGTTCCAAAACCCCATGAAATAAATGTCAGACAATAATCCCAAAGAAAGGTACACAAGTAGCGTATACGATGTAACATCTCAATGAAGGTAGGTCATATAGAAAACTTTCTAGTTCCTGGAGTAATGGATCATCACTTTAATAGGTATCCCCAAAGTCGAGGGTTACCGCGTAATGACCACCAATGTACTCATTGTTGGAAGTGAAAAGGATTCTATATTCCTATATCAAAATAATATGAAATGAATGTGGCTACTGTGAAAAAGAACTCATATGATCAGGATGGGATAATGTCAATCCATGTACATCAAATGACTCACTGCCCCTCGAAGAACCCTCTCCATGAGTAAGTCTCTCTCCCCCACACTTAGATTGTATTCATCATGCAAAAATCCAAGAAATTGGTAGGGAAGGGTATCGGCTTGGGCTCATCCTAAAAGGCTCCTGCATGGCTTCTAAGGGCTATACGATGGAGAAAATGTTTGGGTGGCTTAGTGGGTCAACGGGGCTAAAATATCAAACAGATGCCTCGATCATTTTAGTACAACTTTCAAAAATTCCTATCGCTTTGATGGAAAAACATGGCAAGTTCTAGAAGACACAACATGGTTGAGATTCCCTCAAGAAATAAGAGAAATAAGAGATGATTGTAAAATAGCTCAGAGTCCTCACGGGTATGGAAATATTATTTTGGACAGCACAGATGATCATGAGTGCGAATAAGTGTAAAAAATATACAAGTTTTTGAAAAACATTTTCGAAGCATGAAATAATATCAGCAATCATCTAAGTCATGAGAGAAAGGATCAGATAATTCCAAAACAAGAATCAGGTGCTCAAACAGCCTAGGGACACAAGTGTTATGTTCCTGACTGTGTTGCAACAAGAATACAATAGCTTTTATGTGGGTTCATCAATGAAAAGAATGTTAGTTTTTTTTTTTCATTTTTCAAAAATTTTCTCTTTTTTTTTTGTTTTTTGTTTTTTTTTACATGGTGTTTTTGGAAGCATAAAATATGGAACAAAAATAGAACACTTCCCTGTGTAAGTGTAGATTGACGCGGAGAGGTTGTTTGTATCTGATGAAGCTCCAGAAATGGTATACCTGTAAAACCTACACATTGACAGCACATACTCGCATCATATCAAAGAAGTCACACCATAATAAAAAAATTGTGGATGATAAAAATATTTATGATGAATTTAAATCCACTACTGTGCCGGGAGAAAACAGATTGTTGTAAATGCATGCCATTTTATTTAAAATAAAACTAAATGAAATGAAATGAAATGCAGTGAAAAGAAAACAAACAAATGATGGGTTGCCTTCCATTGAGCGCTAAGTTTACTTCGTCTTCAGCCAGACGTTATTGAAACTCCACCAGGATCGAATGGAAATGTAAACCATGCATCTGCTTCTTTTTCAGTAGGAGCGCGGAATCCATTCATTGAAGATGAGTTTATCCTGCAAGCTGCACAAAATCTCAATGGAATCTTTTTAGAATAATGGTTGTGTAGAATGAAATGAAAATATGCCAACTCACAAGGGAATGAATATACCTCACCTGAAGAAAGACTCATCGAATTGTTGAATTTTGGGAAAATGTTATCAATGGAAAGATCAAGAAGATTACCTCTTCGAATGATCACAGGTGAAAAAATACCTTTACCAGGCTCCTTCAGTGGTCGGCTTATATCCTTCACATCCTTGAATGCAGTATCTGGGTTGATGATGTATCCTAATTCATTTTCACATCCAACCACCAGCACAGGGAAATCTACTGGTTTCCAACTCAATTCAGGCTTGATGGTTTCATTGATTGTGCCAAGGTCAAAAATATTGTTAGAATATGTGGGTATTTCAAGTGAAGTGTGTTTAACCTCGACGCATGAAGCAAGTGGCGCAGGATCAATTGGAGCAGATGACTCCATTGTGTCAAGAATGACATCTTTTTCAATATTTTCTTCTATACCACCCTTATCATATTTCTCTATTGGTACATGTTTCACCACAAAATCTGGATCCTCCAAGCAATCCCATTCTTCCATTGTTTCTAGAAAATTATGAGTGTTATCTACCACCAATGCTGATTGATTCTTCGACTCCAGAAATGTTTCAGATGTCTCCATTTTAGAAAAAGTTTCAGACTCACATGGATTTTCAGAAAGAGGTGATTCAATGTCATTTGAAGTGATGTCCTCTTGAGTGTGGCAATCTATTGTTTCTTGGTTCGATTCTGAATCTATCATGGTAAAGAATGGTCCTAGTTCAATGTCCTCTTCATCCTCAAAAGGTGCAATTTGATATACATTGAATGTGTCCTTTTTCACTTTGGGATGACTAGGTTGTGAATTCATAGAAGGACATGAAATCACATTTTCTGAGGGACCATTATGTTCAACAGGGCGGAAGACCAAGCTCTCATATTCTTGGAATGTGATTAGATTAGAAGAATTATTTTGTGATGGAGGGGAGTCATCAATTGTATGATAAGAAGGCAGATCAATCCCATTATCAGACTTGGGACATAGATGTTGTTCAAATGGACCCTCTATTGCACTCTCCTCAAAAGAATTGTTTTGAATTAGATCATCAAGGGGGAATGAAGCAGATAGTTCGGAAATATGATTCATTTGATTTACTAAATTATTCAATTGATTTTCTAGATCTTTTGTTGAGGAAAGCAACTTTGCATTGCATTCATCTTGAAGTTCAAACCTCCGATTGGTCTCAGTGATAGCACAATGCAACATGTGTTCAATTATTGAATCATTTGTTTGACATGAATTGTCAGGTTCTAAATTTTCAGGAATGCATTGACTTTGAAAATGATTAACAGATGTATAAGGACTTGTTTCATAGCATGATGAAATGTTCTTATATGGATCATAGCATGGACTTGAATAAAGATCATTGAAATAAACGGGATTACCTGGATAGATCATGGGCGGTGAATCGTTATACGTCATACCTTGAGTCGGGGCTGCATAGGGCGGGTACTGGTTGTAATTGTGTGGTGCGGCCCACGTCATTCCGAGCTTCTGGGTGTCTTGAAAATCCCTGCAATGAAAAATTCCCAGAGTAGTAAACTTTTTTTTTGTTGGTTTTTTTTTTAATTTTTTTTTTAAATTTTTGACCTAAATTACTCTTTTAAAGGAACTCCTAATGCTACTATTCTCCCCGGCAACGGCGCCAGAAATTTGGCACGCGCGTCGCAATGCATGCAAATTTGCAATATTTATTTACCTACTAACTACTGTAGAAGTGGCGAGCAGGGTCGAACCACAGAGAGAATGTGAGTAGACACTAGAAATGTCCTTTTGGAGGAATGTTCAGGCAAATGAGCTTTAATTGCGTGATTAACAACTAAGTTCTAAAAACTAAATGACTATTTTAAAAATGACTAGTTAAATTAACTAAAACTATCTAAGTGAACTTAGCTATGAAAGAAACTGGCAGAGATGGAAGTGTCAGAGTCATGACGTCCGTTCAAGTGCATGCAATGTCAATTATTTAGTCCCCACATTTGAATATTTATTTATTCAATTATCACCGATTCCAAATTTAATCAAAATACTATCTGGTCTCGTTCTCTGATGTTAGACAATATTTTAATGTTTACACAAATTATCCGTCAATTCGTTCTCTGTCCTGACGAATAATTTGTGCATCATTTAAGCACTGAATCACTTGGTGAAATACAACGACCCGTTTCTCACAAAGTCGAAGTATCTACCTGCGTTGGGTTCGCTCACATGAGATTACTTATTAGGTATCACTCATGCAAGTTTGAAGGAGAGCGCACACAAAATATTAATTTTTCAATTAATATATTTATTTATTCAAAATTCGATCGCGCGCTTGATTGAATTCCAGATAAATAAATTCTTTGATGAACTCCCATTCGTGATTACTTATTAGGTATCACACGAACGGGCATCAAAGCATGTGTGCAGGGCCCAAATGAAAATTTATTTCAACGCAGATATAATTAATTAAATAAACATCCAATTAAAATTAATTTAAAAGGCAATCAAACATGAAGATAAATTAAAGACATGCATTCACCATCACATTTATCACAACTCTGACATCAATGAATTAGCCCGCCATCATGACGACAAAGCAGCACATAAAATAATAAACAGAAATCACCGTGCTCATGTCGTCGTAATTGTCACCATAAGCCGCCTTTGACGATCGCAAAATAATAATCTTTAATCCGCTGATCGTCGCAACGTCGAACCACATCATCGCGAAACTACAAAAATGATTGGATTTGTATTTGATCTTGGTGCACACCGCCGATCTTCGAAAGTGAACCGAACGTCGATGAAGCACTCGAACCACCACTGGTCACACGGAATGAAGGAGGCTGGTCGTCGTGGTCCGCCTTGGGGTTTGCTCGGTGGGGTGCGGATGCAACGAAAGCCCGACGGAGGCGCTGCCGACGAGAGGAGGTGTGGCCGGAGGAGGCGTTGTAGGTGTGGAAGGGGGCGTCGGCGAGTCGCGCTGCACAGGGGGGCCGCGCTTCCGGAAGCGGGCCGAAGGAGGAGGGTGCGCCGGGAGTGGGGTCGGCCGGGTGATAGGAGGGCGAGGCTGCGGGCCTGGGCAGGGTGGCGGACGGGATCTCGTGAGGAGAGGGTTGGCTGGGTTCAGGGGAGAGGATCCAGCGGGGTGGCTGTGCGGCGCTGGTTAAGGGAGCGGAGGGCGACGGGGGGCGCGCACACCGGAGAAGGGAGACGACATGGGGATATATGGGGATTAGGAGGGGCGGCGGGTTCGGAATGGAGAGGGGGGAGGCGGTTCCAGCCGGCGAAAAATGGGGAGCGGCGTGGGGTTGATTGGAGAGAGGGAGAGCGGCGGTTCCCGCGGGTAGAGAGAGAGGGCCCAGCGTGAGGAATGGGTCAAAGAAAAAAAGAAAAGGTGGGAAGGGGAGTGCGGGTAAGGGGGATAGAAAAAAATAAAATAAAAAAATGTTAAATTCAAGATAAAATCTAATTAAGTTAAATAATAATAATAATAAATAAAAATATATTAATGCACATGCAATTAAATATAATACTATTATAATAAAAAAACCAATAACAAATCTTATTTTATTAATACAACAAAATAATGAAATAAAATAAAATACAAATTAAAATATACATACTAATAAAAATTAATAAAATAAACTAAACTAAAATTAGAGAAACTAATAATAATAATATAGTGTTAAATATAATATATAAAATTAATATGACTAATAGAAATACTAAATTACTAATATTAGTATATAAATTAACTAAAAATTATCAAAATATCTAAATTACTACAAAACTACAAAAATAAACTAAAAATATAAAAATTGGTTAAACTAATTAATTAAAACTATGCTAGAAAATTATAAAAATACATGCGAAATCCATGTACATCAGACATGTTATTAATGAATAAATTGAGGAAGGATTTATCCCTTCCATATTTATGGAATTTGATATCTCATCCATTTGATTGTAAAAGAACCATCACCTTAAATTTCTTGTTCATGGTGTAATGACATGTTTATTTTAAATAATATATGAAATACATATCAAGAATATAAGTTGATGACACAAATGTACAACATCCTTGATGATATAATGAGATAAAGGAATTATATTACCCAAAAATAATTTTAATATCATTTTAAATGTTGTGACATTAAGTTCTTTCTCTTGGGTGTCTTAACCCATTACTAGATAGTAATCTTGGACTTTAGGAAAGCCTAGCTAATACCAATGAGAACGGATCCTAGTGGGTCAAAGGATAAGTGTTTCTGTTGATATTAATTATATTATATTTTAATTTAATTAATGGAATAAATATTATTCTCAAGATTGAGGAATAATTTTTTGAAGTTTTATCAATTAAAAATATTTATTGAATATTTAATCAACAATAATTTTCTGGTTTGTGGATAAAATATTTCTTTATGAATAAAATATTTATTCAAGCATTTAATAAACACTATGAAGTTAGAGAATACTGAGATCATATCTGGGGATAAATATTAATTTGAAATCCAGTAAAGTTATATTTATCATTGTGTGAGTTAGGTCACATTATAAAATAAAATTATTATTATTATTATTATTATATGGTAATGGGTTTGATAAGGATTATTATATTATTTATGGTTTGGTACAAAATTAAATAATATTTTAATCTAAATGTTAAAACTATAAATAAACAGTTATATCTATTATTTAGGGTTAATCAAGATTTGTGAATCATTTTGCATAATGGACTTCTCTCTCTATTCCTCCATCTCACTTCCCCTCAAGAATGAGAATCATTAGAGAGTCCCTTCAAGCTTTAAAGAACTAGAAGTGATGAAGATAAAAAACACAAGATGATAAATCCAACACACTTACACCTAGTGTTCTATTAGTGTTCCTCAGACATCAAAGGATCACATGTGTATAACTGCTAGAGGAATTCTACACTTGGATCCTACCACAATAGTTAAGGTAATCCAAAAAGGGATTTAGACAATCAACAACATGATAATAGAAAGAGCCTCAGACCAGGTATTATTTCTTCAGATCTAACATAAATTAATTATAAACTCTATGTAAAAAGATCTTATTTAGGTTATGGGGATTCTTTTGTTAATATTCAATTCGCAAAATAATTTTTTTCGGATTTTTACATCATGAAAAATTGGTGAATGATCCATCGAATCTGATAAAAACCTTTATGGTTTTTCTCTCACCAGGTGCTTCCTCTGTGATTGAAACCTTCAGCACCCTATCCTTTGAATTGTTTATGGAAACTCTACAATTTTACTCTCCCTATAACCCTATACCATTAAAATAATACCTTTTTTTAACTCATAGTTATCCTAATACCATTATATTTATAGAGACTTCCAAGAGAAATACACATCCTCGATTTGAGTATTATCAATGACATATTTTTCTTCTTAATTATATTCCTTCAAATTTATTCTAGAAATACTAATATAAGGATATTATTATCATTTATATATGTTACTGTTACTATATTTAGGTCATTTTCATTGTTTATTCATATACCCCATCCATTAATAAAAACCAAATTGTTGTTTATGTGTTGTGTTGACTATCGCCTCCACGATGTAATGAATTTCATTTTCCTTCTCCGCCTTATAAGGTTGGATATAAGGATGGTATTAAAAGATAAATATTATTTTTATGATATAATTAAGGTTATAGTTTGAAAAATTATAGAACCTATTAATGATATGATCAAAAAATGATCATCATTAATTTACTCATTTAAAATAAGCATAATATGAGGATAATCATCTATTCAAATTGAGTAATATTTTTATATCCAATAATTATTCATCTACTTCCTTATAATTATAATTTTTCACAATAATAAATATTAAATAAGATCATTATTCTTTTGATGTAATTATATTACAATAATACCACCTCATAATCATTCATTAAATCCTGGTATGTTCATGTTTGGGTGGGTCTAACCACCTATTTAACAATACTTTGAATTTATATCATGAATGAATATCGAAACATAATTAATATTATAATATGGTATAAATTTTTAAATAGATATATTTTTTTGTTATTTATAGGTTATATAAATATTTAATTCATTTATTAAGAAAACACACTCTAATCATCATGAATCACCAAAGCATGCTGATTATTGATTTCATCTTCAAGGATAAAGACTAAAACACCGATTATTGGGATTTGAAACATTTTAAACTGTTATAATTCATACCTATTAGAAAAATTAATGCCCTATTAATGATAAACTTTTTAATAATAAATAATATAAACACTTCTATTATGAATGTAGTACAAATGGTCAAAATTACCAACACCTGATGTGGAAAATGGGGAGATTTCATATAGAGATTGACTATTTATGAAAAGTTTGAATGAAAATGGATATGAATATGTTTTTCAATTATGTTATTAATATAGTTTGTTTTTGATATAAGAGGTTAAATTTTTCTCTTAGATGTTGGGAATAATAGGTATTGGTTTTCATCTCAAATTCCTCTCATTGAGACACATTTAATATTATAGAGCTATTTTAATTTTTTGGGTGTATATACTACCTATGTGGTATATCATATTATGAATTACATTTTAATAATTTTATTTTAATTTCAATTAAATCCCTATCTTTTATTTGGTTTTTATTAAAGTGTTATTCAATCCATAATATTTTTCATGGTCTCATTTCTGATACTTTGAGACACTTTACATGTTAAGCATAATGTTTTCTTTGTATAGTGTATTCACTACCCATGAATATATTTTTATTATACTCCTTATATTTCATGGGATTTACTAGCCAAAATCAGGTCACCTATTTTAAGTGGCTATTGATAGGATTTTTCCTCAATAGTAAGGATTATGGGTAACTCAAATCCCCTTGTTTGAGTTATAATATTTTGTATTAAACATTGTTCTTCCATTATTGGATTATAAAACCATAATATTTTATTGTATGTTATTTTATAATCCTATTTTTGAAAATAATTTTTAAATGAAAATAAGGTTTTATTACTCTTTTTCAAAATTTGGGTTTTCAACAACGTTAATTTCCTAGATTAAAAACTTCCCTTTCATAATCAAATGTTTTGGATCCATATTTCCCATAGAAACATTATTCCATTTTCAAGTATCCATTATTAGATATTATTTTAAAAGTAAAATTTTTCAATGAGTTTTCACATCACCTTTTGAAAATAAATTTTTTGAGTGACCCATAACTTCTACATTTACATCA
This sequence comes from Viscum album, assembly GCA_963277665.1. Lineage (NCBI taxonomy): Eukaryota > Viridiplantae > Streptophyta > Magnoliopsida > Santalales > Viscaceae > Viscum > Viscum album. Next base: position 863,095,819 of record OY728135.1, on the reverse strand, counting down.
ATGCTAAAAATTATTTATAAAATATCTCTTTAGTTTTCACTTCCATTTCCCTTTCCATTTTCAAAAGGATTTTACCTAATATGGTTTAGTTTTCATGATTTATGATCAAAAATATATATATATATATATATATATATATATATATATATATATATCATTTGGGATAAATGAACTCACAATACCAAAAAATATGATCCATAATCCCTTCTTGGGGGGTATCATTCAATAATTATTTTTCGAGGATGTTTTTCATCAATGCCAATATCATTCTAGGTGTCCTTTGTTAACTTAGGGATATGTCCTTTTGAGACCATCCACCTACATCCCATGGATATATTATGGTCTTGTTTTTCTTTTATTTAATTGGTAATACATTCTTTTATATATACAGTGTAAACATCACATTTTATATAATTTTTATTGGTTGGTGTTCACCTAGAAATAATGCTATTTTATTTACTTGGTGAATTTTTTTGGAATTTTTTATTTAAATATGGATAATTATTGGAAAGTTTAATTTGTATTGTTTTACCATACAAAAATATTTCTATGGATGGGTTATGATAATATTATACCTTTCATTAACATGTGGAAAAGAATTGGAATTCTTGATGATTATTGATTACTAACATGGTTTCTTTATGTATTTGATTTTTATATTTCTCATTATATTGATAACCAAGTCTCATTATATAAGAGGTTACTTAGGAAATAGTATGAATGTTATTTGGGAATATTATAGTGAATTAATTGGGAATAATTAGGTTATTGGTGGGGCTCAGAATCATATATCCCCTCGATGCATTGAGAGGTCTAATGAGAAAAAACAGGTTTGGGTATTTGGTATGACAACTCATATCTTTAATATACCTTAATTCACGATTTATTACATAATTATACACTTGATACAATCACAAAATATAATTAGTCCTAGTTTATTTGTGTAATTAGATACATATCATAATAACTTGAAACATGGGTATAAAAACATTATTTAAAAACTCCAAAACATGACTTTATATTCCATTGATTTTCTAATACTGTATGGGATAACCTGGGGACATGAATAAGAAATCAGTAATCTATAAAGATAGATAAGGGGATAATAGAAGAATAACATGATGAAAGTAATTCATTTTATTCAATATGTATATCAAGGTGACATAAAATGTATGAGAATCATAAACATGAACATCGAATAAAGATATATGATTATAACATCAAGGCAATATAGGAATGTGGAAACAACATAAAACATGACATCAAAAGAATAATTCAAGGATAAATGCTAATAAATCATGACATAATTTACTTAATACAACCTATCATGCACCATAAATGGTATCTCAAGAGATAAAAAATAATACCTAATTCATTAGAGGGATATATAATTTTTGGATCACCCATCGCATTCATATCATGTACATGAATTTGTGTCCCATATTGATCAAAAAATATAAGGATGAATTTAATAAATTTTAATCCCAATATTGAGTAATGTGGGTTAAAAAAATAGTATTCCCCAATAAATAATGTATAGGTAAATATAGGTGAATACCCTTGAGTGTAAATGGGTATGGTTATACACAATGCAAATGTATTATATGGAAAATAATAGGATAATTTCAATAGATTAATGGGTGTACATAAAAGTTTTTAGAAGGGTTTAATGGGAGTAAAAGGTGGCCAATCATTATTTCTGGATCATAAGGATAGTAAAATAATTTTTAAAAAGAAATTCCAATATAAAAAATGGAAAACTAAAAGGTGTAACTCAAATAAAATGATTGAATAAAGGGGAGGTGGAGAGAATCCTCGTACCTTGAGAGGGTGATTATAAAATATTGAGAGGTTCTTCTTAGAGATTGGGGTCACCTTGGGTTGTATTTTCAGAGGGATATGGAGATTAATTTCATGAAAAAATGATTTTTATTGAAGAGTATTCGATTTCAAGGTGGATATTTATAGAAAATGGGAGTGTAATTCTTTATTAATTTCTAAACATAGGTTCTGGACTCTAGATGATAAAATAATAAAAAACACAAACCTACCCCTGGTCTTTTCCTATGATTTTGGTCAAATAGGAGTGATTTTAAATACTTTATAATTATAGGAACCAAAAATAATAAAATAATATCATTTATGATGTGAAAGTGATCCATGTTAATAAAGAATTGATTTTAAAACCTTCAAATATAATATTGGTTTTAGAGGATTCTTTAAAGGTTTATATAATTAATAAAATAACTTAAAAAAATATTATTTTAAAGGGGAAATAAATATTTGGTCTTGTATGAAATTTATATCATTACTTAAATCACTTTTTTTCCATTATTATGTCATGATACAAATTGTATATTTATATCATATTTATTTTTTACCTAAAAATTCGATTGACTCAAGAAATTATGAAAAATTCACCCTTGAAATTTTTTGACATGATGATTTAAAAAATAATATTCATTTTATCAAAATTAATCTCTAAATGTGAGACTTTACACTTTTAATTAAAAATAATCCTTACTTACTAAAAAATAATTGTTTTTATGAAAATAATAATTTTGTAACCCTTATAAAGATTGCATATAATTTCATTAAATTATATTATAATTTATATATAAATAAATATTATTTAATAATAATATTATATGATAGAAATATTTATTTCAAAATTTAAATTACCTGAATATTATGGATATTTCTTTTTTCATTCTGAGGTATCTAGTGGTTTGGGAGAAACATTAAAAATTCTATAAGTTGTTTTAAAATGATTATTTAATTTATGATGTTTTTTATAATGGTTTTAAAATTATAGAAATAATTTCAAAGTATTCACATTTTATTTTTGAAATTAATTGGAATTTTTTAAAGTGGTTAAAATATTTTCGAAGTGTTTTTTTAGTTTTGATAATGATTTTCTTCATTCTGGAAGTGTTTGGTAATTTTTTAAATGATAATAAAACCATTTCATAATTATTTATAAGTTAGTTTAATTGAGAAGTTAATATTTTTAATGAAATATTTATCCTTATGAATGAAATTTGAGTTATGTAAGTGTAATGGTGGTTTTTATAACTTTTGTAAATGTAAGATTGTTTTTATAAGGCTTATGTAAGGGTAACATAGATTTTAAAGAATTCTAGTAAGGGTGAGGGGAGTTTTTTATATGTTATGTAAGGGTAATATATAAATATCATGTGAAGCATAAAGGTATCCTATAGTTACATAAAGGTATCATTTAAATCCTTAAGGTTTCATGAAGGTATTTCAAGCATGTGTGAGGTTACTCCCATGATTTCCTAAGGGTAATCCAAATCCTATGTAAGGGTAATCAATAAATTATAAACCTCATGTAAGGGTAGCTCATGGAATGAATAAGGGTAAAGGCTCACATAATGTTCACCTCTTAAGATGTGTAAGGGTCATCTATGATTTATTCTACTTGAATAAGGGTAGTAGTGAGTTTTTTAAGGCTACGTAATGGTATCTTTCCCACCACATGAAGTTAATCTGAGCTTCCTCAAGTCACCTAAGGGTTATCCCGGATTTCTAACACCCATGTAAGGCTAATCCAAACCATGAATAATGGTAAGACAAAAAATTTAAATGTTGTATAAAGTTCATCAGTGTTTTCTAAATCCTATGTAAAGTTAAAAATCGTTGTAAGGGTAAAACCATATTATCCTTACAAAATGTTTATCTATTATGTATAGGTAATGATTTTTACACAGTTTTGAGGTTTTTATTACTCCTTTAGAATTTAAACCCTCTTTAACTCCTATTCAATTATTTTTGAAGCCTAAAATCATGGAATTAAATTCCTTTGACTCATTCAATGATTTATATATTCCTTTTGATTGATTTGGTTGGAATTGTAATTCAGCATGATCTATAAAATGTTGGGAAAATTAAATGGGGTTCCCAAATTGTATCTTCTAAATACCCATTGCTACTATTATTTCAAAAATAATTGAACTTTATCCCTTATAACTCCATTTAATTATCTAAATTATGAATGATTTAACCCCTTAATTGGAGTCTTTTGAGTATTCTTCATAGATTTTGAGTCCCATTGGTCTTGAATTTCATATCTATGAAGGTTGAGTATCCTTGCCTCTCTCCCCATCCTTTTTGCACTGCACAAGTCTAGTTCCATCACTAGGTAAAATATCATTCATATATTTTCTAGATTTATATATTGGATAGATCATGGTTTTGTTTATCCTTTGGGAATATGATATTCACTAACTTAATGAAGATAAATATTTTTTCAACTAAAATTAATAGTGAGGGGGAGATATCGCATGTGCTTTATTTATTTTCAAGATATTTCTTCTCTATTACTACATGATAGATATTTTTTATTATGAAATGTGTTTTATACTATGAATATATTTTTTTTCTAAAATATAATGTTGGAAATCACCTCACATGAAAAATGGAAAATCTTGTAAAGATAGTAATTGAACTGATTGTGTTTAAATAAGTAATTATTGTATTAACATTATTTTTAGAGTTTATTGATGTGATTTTATGTTTAATTGTTTGAAATATTAGTTTGGATATTTGTTGAGTGTGATATGTGGGGTTTTGGTGGTGATGTGTGATGTGGAAACATGGAGTTTATATGGGAATGGTTGATGGCTTTGTGTGTTGTCTTGGTAGTTGCTCATAAATTATTGAATTCTAGAAAAGTGATGAGTTCTAATTAAATGAAATTAGGTTGGACTAAATGGTTTGGAGATAGAAATAATGAATTATAAATGAGCTGATAATGTTTAATTTTGATATGGAAATATGATAAGAAAATTTGGATTTTGTTGATATGAAATAGATTGTATTTGTGAAATGGAGTTAATAAAAACATGATAACTCTAGAAGTAGCATGAATTGAAATTGAAAGTGGGATTGTGTATGTTACATAGGGTAGTCTATTTCAAATGAGTTATGGACCAATGTTGATAAACTCCACCACATTTGAAATATCTGTCAGACCGTGGAGAAAAATGCCACTGATGGGAGGGGAAATAGAGGTTCCAATTTAGGATTTCCCAACTATAAAGATCAACCATTGAGCTAACCATATGATTAATGGTGAGATGGTGGTGGCTCATTCCCCATACAAATTTCCATAAGCTTCAAGACTCATCAACCATTACCTAGTGTCTAGGTTTGTTCATTGTTATTCCACTTCACTTGATTCTAGTAATCATGCTAACTCTGATTTGGGCCTAAAAAGATGATTTGTGGTTGGTATTCTAAATGATAGGAACCTTATTATTCATATTTCTGAAGAAATAAGACTTTGGGAGGACATGGTACTAAGTCTCTCATGTATTTTGTTTGATTCAATTCATCTTACAGAAATGGTCCTTTTATTTTTTCCTGAATAATGGCCCCCAACATCTGTAGTCTAGGTAAGGTTTCCTTCACTACCTTTACTACTATATAATCATACCATATTGAATCTTCTTGGGAACACCTTTGGGTATTTATTTTGTTCTAATTCTATAATATGAACTTTGAAATTCCCAATCATATCCTAGATCTTCATCGAGGTAAACATCTCTGAGCTACTCCCTGAATATATTTGGATTTTCATTTCAAGGGAAATTTTATATAGAAAATGTATAGTGTATGAATCAAATATTCTCTATTTAAATATGTTCTTTTTCAAGATAAAAACATGAAAAATTACCATAGAAGTATTCTCTTGGGTGATCCTTCAGTGGAGGTCCCTGAAGAAGTAATGGTGGTTTCTCAGACTGAGTTTCACTTGGATGTAGAGAATACAAATGATGAAGGATTAAGGGGAGGTAAAATAGTGGAAACTCAGTAGAAATGGGAAACTAGTTACACTGTATAAATATAAATATTACAAAATGGAACTCATTTCAATAATATTTTGAGTTGTGATCCCATAGGAGTTACATAATGATAGGTCCTTCCATATAGGCATGAGGGGGAATTAGTTGTGATGATTGAAAGGGAAAAGATGTCTTGATCTATTCTAATTTTAAGCCTTCTACTGTTAATACATTTTTAGATGATGAGACACCCACATAGGTGTAATTGGTAGTAATAGGATGTAATACATTAGTTTGGATCTAGTTGATTATGGATCCCAGTAGAATAAGGACAAGCTAGAGAAAGGGATATGGTTATTCAAAAGGAACTTTGAGTACCCATTTATAGAACTAGTTTGATTGTATGATAGATATCATTAGTAATAATGGTGATGAATATGCTTGGAAATCAATAAGATATAGGAAGAATAAATCACTATAAAACACTTTTTATGGAAGAGAAGAAAGAAAAACATTTGTCTTAGAGACCCCATTGCAAGAGGCATTCTCGGACACCTCAATGGACAAGGGCTCAGAAGGTATTTTTTCCACTGTTATAGAGGAGGGGGACTACCTCTGGGATTTATCAACATATAAAGGGGGAAAATATCTAATATTTACTTCATATCATTCTTAGGTAAAGGTAAAAATTAAATTATTTAATCAAGTAATTTTATATTTCCTTCATGGAAGAAGGTTAAACATGAAAGGATTTCTCCTTTATTCATATTAAATGGTGACTAAGTTAGAATATAAGGGTTCAAGACTAATGGAGTTTGGCCTAAATCTTAAAGTACCTAAGATTTCATGAAATCGGGGACTCCTCACTCCAAACAAGGGTTTGGAGCAACTCTACGAACCTAATAATCATTATAATAGAGCTAAGGGAAATGAAATATAATAACAAACTCTTGGGGAATTCTAATTCCTTGGTTGTTTTTATGAAAATATAAAATAAATACATGAAAGGATATATAAGAATTATAAAAAATAACATATTTGAGAATAGATCACTATCATATAGCTATCACCAAAGGATGATCTTAAATTGAAAGGAGAGACTTGTCCTTGTGGTGTCTTTAATGAACTAAATTTATGGATTAACATGAAACTAGATATTATGGTGTTACAATATAAATATTAAAGAATCTATATTTATGATTACCTTAAGTTCATTTTATTCATAACTTTTATGATAAAATAAAATATTTAAATATTATTAAACATAAATTTAATTGATATTTCTTATAAACTCTAAATTTTCCCCATAAATTTATTTTAATAATCCAAAATAAAAGAGTTGAAAAGTTGGATTTTGTAGCTTGTGTGTGGTTGTCATATGATGTGTTTCATTAGTTATGGAAGTGATTTTGACACATGATAATGGTGATATGGAGGTTGTGTTGGTTGGGTTGTTTTGGTTTTATTAACCCATAGTTCAAGCATGTGTGTAACTATTATATATTATATTTTCATTGTGATTTATATACACACCCCATCCATGTCAAGAACCATGTTCTGAAACCCAAACCTCTTGAGGTGTTTTTTCCAATATCAAAATGGTAAGGATGGATGTTTGGATACCCATTATTCCTCAATCTATATTCTAATTGAGGTTATAATAAAGGGATATGATGGATTTTGGGTTGTAGTGAACATGTGATTTTTTTATGAGATGATGATGTGATTCATAGTGGGGGTCATGCATGGTATGAGGAGGGAATGAGGTTAATTTTATTTATGTTCATGATACCCTACTATTATAGTAATGGTATTGGTTTTAATGTGATGTTATGGACTAGGTATTTTAAGGGGATATGTGATGTCGAATCATAGGTTTATTCTAGAGAGATGTGATTTGATGGCCCAGGTTTCCTCTGATGAGATGTGGTGTTATGGCATAAGTGTATTCAGAGAGGATTACTATAAAAAAGAGATGGGATCACTAGGATGTATGATGTTTGGGTGAGAGGGAATCACACTATTGGGAAAGTTGTGTGGGTAACCCTTTCATTGATAAGTTTCTTAAAATGTTTCTATAATTGGATGTGTTATTTGAGGAGTGTGGCTTGGTTAGGATGGGATTGGTTAGTAGACCTGTTTAGGTGTTGTTGGTTTGATTGTTTTCTCATTGGTTCCTTAGTATTCTCTTTTCACATGTACACAGAAGACATTGGGTATAATTCTACTGATTTTAAAGACATCTTCACCATTTATATATAAACTATTTTCATGTTTCTATGAGGACTTTTGGGGATAATCTAGACATTACTAGCTTGGAAGTTGGATTTTTTGTTGAGTTTCTACCATAAAATTGTCTTTATTGTTTACTTTGTGACTTTTTTTGTATCTGTATCACATTTTATGAATTATTTATATTATAGGTCTTACCTTTATTATGTTATGTATTTGTTTGAGGGTTAATATCTAATCTCTCAATCCAACTTTTCATTTTGTTGTGGGTAATTCCTCCTATATGTCTGATCTTTTTTATACCCTCATTCATATTCACCAACCTAGGACCTACTAGATGTGGGATTCAGGGGTCATTATCAAAAATTATCCATTACTTTCCTAGGAGGGGTATCTTTGCATGGAAGAGTTCATTCCAAAGTGATATCAATGTTTTAGGTTGATAGATAGGATGGATTTTTGTTTTAGGTAGTATGAAGATTGCATGGGATAGTAGGGAAATTATTCTAGTTGACCTTGGTACGTGATATATTCTAGATAAAAAATCTAGGAAATGAGATCTAAGGGGCCCCATGATCCTATGTGCAGACTTTGAGCCTATTGAATGACTAATTGAGTTGGTACTTATTATAGGGTAGATACCTAGGAGACGTACATGCATCATTATTGATTGTGTTTGTTATTATACAAGGTGGTTTTTGGAAGTTAAGGAATTTAATTAAATGAATTAAATTTTACATGTATTTCTCTAATTGTTCCCATGTTTTCACTGCTAATTAAATGTAATTATTTACTAAATTAGTCATTTAATCGAAAAGGAAGGATTAAAATGGTTATTAATCAGCCTGATCTTCTTATATGAATCCTTGTTGAAACATTATTGTATCATTCACTTTCCTTTTATAACAAGACTCATCATCACTTGAATTTTTCTCTCATTATTAAAATTCATAACCTACTATCTTGTTTTCCCAATTTTGTAAATTTTTATAGAATATTTCTTAGTGTATTTTTTTGAATTACTGTTAAATTTCCAAAACCCTTATGAATCATGTTACCTTTAGTTGATGTTATACTATCATGCTAAAATGATTTTTTTAAACAATTATTAGGTGTATTCTAATTACCATGAAATTTAATATGGTATGTATTTATTTTCATTTTTAATTTATCATAATAATGTGTTATGGACTTGTTGTAAAATATGGTTTTGGATATTTAGATTTTAAAATTTCTAATGAAAAAAATTAACCATTGTGATTATTGATAATTCATATAAAGATTTAGAAACTTTGATAAGAATAACATTCCCCTTTTTAGTATAATGTTTTTTGTATAGTATTAATATATTCATATGTTATAATAATGTGTTTTGAATTTATTGTAAGGATATATTTTTATTGTTGTTTTAAAATTATCAAAAAAATTATAAGCATACTTTTTGGTAACCTATTGAGACTTGAAACTATTAAAATGATTGGGCTTAATTTTTTAAAACTGATAATTTTTTTTTTACATTGGAATAAGTGTGACTCACATGTTAATCCATGTTGAGTTTTTTATTGAATGAATTTATAAAGTGGAAAACGTTTGTATAGTGATTATGACATTTATAGTATGTGATTATTGAGCATGAAACATGTTTAATATATTTTATTCATGATATTAAAGTATGTTATGTTCTGATCATGAAGTATATAAATATGAAAGTAGAATAATCTTACCCTTATTGATGTGTATAATCATGTTTTCTAGAGTAATGAAATGTATTATTAATGTTCTGTTTAATCATGATAATCATGGCACCAAGTATTACAACATGTGTAGTTTTAATGTTCTAATCTAAGATAATGTTTTATTTTGAGAATTCTGAAATCGTGTTGTATATGTTATGAGGTATTTGAATTAAGGACAATAACTTGACATGTATAAATTTTCAAATAATGTTTTTAGTGTGTTTCTTTTGTAACAATATGAACCTAGAATGACTTGTTTAAGCATGATCCATGATATGATGCATGTGAAATTTTTATATTTAATTTGGACATATGTTATAACTATTTAAATTCAAGGTATGATGTTTTCCTGAAAATGTATTGGAAACATTGAGTATTATTTATAGTTGCATTATTTATTTTTTCATTTATATATTGATATTACATTATAAAATCATGTTCTTGTATTAATAGATGATTTTTTAAAAACTATTTAAGATGAATATTTTTTGTAATGAATCTTAATCCATAAATGATTTATATTTCATAATTGGTAAAACTATGTGATCTTTGAGATGATGTCACTTTCTATTGAGAACATGTATCCATAAAATGATTGTGTATTGTGTTATGGTTGTTTTGATGGAATTTCCCACCAATAAAAAATGGTAAATCACTTAAATTTTTAATAAAATAAAAGGGATATTTAGAAAATCTTGAAATTGATAAAGGTGATCTTTTTCCCCATTGGAATTGTTATAAAGGAAGTGATTGAAGCGTCTGACTATTGTCCGATTAGTTAGATTTTTTATGATTGATCTTATGTTAGTGTCATGTTGTATGTAATCAAGAATATGAATAAGATAAAACACTTTACTAATTAATAAGTTTTATATGAAATGTTTTAAGATCATATGGACGATTCAGTTCCACTTAAAGAGGATAATATCCTGATATAGAAGGTGTATTTCTTGATTTATAATCTTAAAGTGACTTTATTTATGTTAATATAAGTGAATTTTTTGGTTGATAAATTTTATCTAAAACTCTTAGAATAAATTGAATTCACTTGTGTAAAATAGAAATTGGAATGTTATATCCATTTTAGCTTTTGGATGAGTGTGGTCTTCCTAAATAATGTTTTGTTATCAAACATAGAAGAATTTTAAACCTAAATAAGTTAGATTGTTTAAAAATAATTCTTTTTTGGTAATTTCTGTCATATGTTAAATTGGGTTCTCAAATTTTAAAGTTATGTATTAATACTAACTTAATTAAAGATCATTGTATGGTTATGTTAGTTAAAAATATAAATTTTATAGAGGCCTGTAACCTATCCATTTATATAATTTATTTTCAAAATAATATTAAATATGAAAAGTTAAGACATCAATCATGTAATGTTTTAAATTTATTATAATTATCCAAGTGTTTTTTATGAAACATGTTTGAATTTTGAATAGAAATAGTGTTTGGATAGATTAAATCTTATGATGTATGGTCAATTAAATTAGTAAATATTCTGGTCAGCTTAGTTTTTTAGGTAGTAATGAAATGTTTTTGTAAAAGGGTAATTGACTTTAAGTATATCATCCTTTGGAGTTTTCTCTATGATAAATAAAAATATTCAATGAGACCCTCTTGGAGAAATTTATTTTATGACGACTAGTTTTCTTGACTAAACAATTGAAATTATTCCATAAAACGTTTGTTTATTTTAAAAATTAGTATTTAAATTTTATTTAAAGTGTTCTCACAATGAGGATTTAGAAAATACCATGTTATGTTAAGGATTTATAAGGATTTTCATATATGATGGTTTTCTAACCAACCATATTCTCTTAAATGTATGTGACTTAGTGGGAATTTTTTTATCAGAAATCTTTTTAACTTAACATGTTTAAAAAATGGAGTGTTATAATACATTTCTAGAATGTAAAGGAACATTTTAAAGAGATGATTATGTTTTTAAAATCCATGATTAGTAGTATCTAATGAATTTTCATGATTATGATATCTAATATTATCAATAAATTGTTATTCTTTAATGTCAGTCTACTTTTTCATGACCTATTGTGTATGATATGTTTTGAATGTTATATTCTAGCAAGAAAAATGAGGGGAAAGCATATATAGATTTAAATTTTATATCATTCCCTATTAAAATTGTTGAATTCCTAAAAATAATATTGTTTCCTCCTTATTAAATTTATATCCTTTCTATTTAAAACAATATTAAGTGTTTAGTTTTAGAAGTTTTACATCTATGGAGTTGTTTTAATTTAGTGATTGTTTTATTGATATGATTTTTTATTGGGTTTTTTAAGAATTAAATGTGAGGTTATTTTCATTTTATAGGTATATCCCCTGAGTTAATGTCTTTAGAGTTTTTTTTGTGTTACAAATATAGAAGTATCCTTTAGTGGTATCTCACGGGGTGGTTAAATTATCTTCCATTATTTCACTATTATTCTCAATTTTATTTTAATTATTGAGGATGAGAATAGTTTGAGAGGTATCTAATGTAAATATTTGGAATTTTCCCAAGCCTTCCTTTACCATTCCAGGGTTTCTGGTGGTTCAATAGAAATTTCATAAGTTTTAGAAGTTTATTTAAAATGATTTTATAATTTATGAATTAGTTGAAAAAGTTTTTCAAATTATGGAAGTAATTTCAAAGTATTAAATGTTTATTTGAGAAATTAATAGGAATTTTTTAAAGTAATAGAAATATTTTAGAAGTGTTTTTGGATTTTTTTTAAATGATATAATTAATTTTTGAAGTGTTTCGTAATTTTTTTAAATGATAGTAAACCATTTTCATAGTTATTTTTAAGTTAATTTAATTGAAAAGTTAATATTTTTAATGAAATATTTACCCTTACAAATGAAATTAATGTTTCATTAAGGTAATGATGGATTAAATAGCTTATGTAAAGTTCATAGTTTTTATAAGGTTTTTGTAAGGGTAACCAAGCTTTTAAAGAAGCTACATAAGGGTAAGTGGTTTTTTATAGGTTACGTAAGGGTAAACTAGAAATTTCATGCGCAATATAAAGTTAAACCCTAGTTGTATAAAGGTAGAATTGAAATCCTTAAGGTTCTGTAAGGGTATTTGAAACCTACATAAGGTTATCCCCATGCTCGAATAAGGGTAATCCAAATCTTACATGTGAGTAACAAAAAAATTCAAATCCACGCATAAGGGTAGCTCATGGCACGCTTAAGCGTACCAGCTCACATAAGGGTCACCTATTAATATGTGTAAGGAACAATCGATATTTCTTCTAATTTTTATGGTAATTTGTGAGTTTCTTAAGGCCATATAAGGGCATCTTACCCCACTATGTAAATGTATTCCATGTTTCTTCATCTTGTGTAAGGGGCATCCCTAATTTCCAATACCCACATAAGGGTAAGACAAACCTTGAATAAATGTAAGCTAAAGATTCTAAAGGTTGTGTGATGGTCATCAAAATTTTTCCAAACCCTATATAATGGAAGCAAGATATGTAAGGTTAAAACCATGTTATCCTTTCACAACATGTATCTCTTGCATATGGGTAATTACTTTTACCCTATTTTAAGTTTTTTCTTTCTCTTTTTGATTTAAAACCCTCATAAACTTCTTTTTAATAATTTTTGATGCCTAAATCATATAATTAAATTCTTTTGACTCATTTAATAATTTATAACTCTTTTTTTAAAGATTTAGTTCAATACATAATTAATTTTGATCTAAAAATTTATAGGAAAATTAATTGGGGTTCCAATACTGTATCTTATAAATACACATTGTTGTTGTTATTTAAAAAAATCTAAACTTACTTTGAATTCTAAAAATTCTGGATGATTGAACCCTTTCCTGGGAGTCTTTTGAGTCTAATTAATGGATTTTAAGACCCTTTGTTCTTGAATTACAGATCATGGAATGATGAGTATCCTCCTCTCTCTCCTCTATCCTGTATGTGATACGTGAGACCAGTACCATCACCAAGTAGGGGATCCTTCATCTTCATTATATTTGTATATGTGGGAGGGATCATGAATTTTTTATCCATAGGGATGATGGTCTACACCAGATTAATGAAGATAATTAATTATTTAACTAAAATTAATTGGGGAGGGGAGATATTTCATGTGCCGTAATTATTTTAATGATATTTTTTCTCCATGATTTTGTGCTAGATACTATCCACTATCAAATATGTTTTATTATATAAATATGTTTTTGTTTTCGGAATTATAATTCTTGATATCACCTCACATGAAAAATGGTAAAGAACTTACATATGTTAATTGAACAATCTATGTATAAATAAGGGCATGTTGTATTTTCCCTTGTTTTTTGAGTATATTTATGTGATTTTATATGTAATTGTTGGAATTATGGGTTTGGTTATTTTTATTTTTACTTGTGGAGCTGTGATGGTGATGTGTGATGCGAAAACATGGAGTAGATATGGGAATTGTTAATAGATTTATGTTTTGGCTAGAAAGTTTCTCAATAATTATAGAATTATTAGAAAGTGGTGAGTTCTAATTAAATGAACTTGGATTGGAATAAATTGATTGTGTATGTAAATAATAAATGGTAAATGAGATGATGATTTTTAATTTAAATACAGAAAAATGATATGAAAATATGAAAATGGTTGGCAATAAATGTGGATAAATGAGAACTATGAAGTTTATGTTTTCTTTTGGATTTAATTAATTGAAATAAAAATTAATGGGTAGTGTTAATATGAAATGAAATAATGTAGTTAAATGAAGTTAATTAAAACTTGATAAATATACAAATGGAAGGATGTGAAATTGAATGTTTTCTTATATAGATTTTGTGCAGTGGTTGTTTGGTGTGATTCATTAATTATGAAAGAAATGTTGACATGTGATAGTGGTGATATGGATGTTTTAGTAGTTGGGTGGTTTTGGTTGTGTGTGAAGGTATTGGGTCAAGCAGTGGAAGATGGTGGGCCACAAATTTTAAAATTTTTATCACCACAGTAACGTAACTATGTTATCTCTGATGATCTGAGCCCCATTGGAGGTCCAAGGATCTAGTGTGAATTTAATAATCATAAAAAATGAAAAAAATGGTACCCTAATTTGATTCAATAGCTCATTCGACTACATCTCATAATCTATGATTGTTGCTCGAATTATTTAAATATTAACCCCTCTAGATCATCCACACACACTTTAATAATTCGTGTGTATCTCGTTCATCGAATTTCAGGTTCTAGTGTAAGGATTAGATGATAAATTTGACATTGTGATGATCACCATGATCTCATTATTTCAATACAGAAAGTCATTTTTTTATTTTTTTTCTTGGTTAAAATTTTTATCTCTCGAATATGTGGGTGGAGAGAGGTGATCTCAATCCATTGGAATGAACTCACATAGTAAATGTTCTCCTCATTTTCATATAAAGTGGATGTGAAAAATACCTAGTTTAGGTTCCCCAACCCTCATATATTTAACATCCACTAAATAAGTAATAAATAAATAAATATAAAGAACTAAATAAATCATAAATATTATTTATATTTTATCACATATTTGGAAAATATAATAAATATATTATGTGATAAAACATGATTCACTAACTCGACTAGTAATTCCAGCTAATTTTAATTGAAACTTAAATATTAAAATGATATTCATTCTTATAATATTAGGTCATGTATTTACTTAAAAAATTGTAAATACTTTTAATAAATAAATTCTGCCTATTTATTATATAATCAAATAATAATGAATTTATTTATTTTTCGATGATCATTAAAACTTGGACAACACATGGACCCCTTTGTGGGGCCAACCATGTCCTATATACCTATTCACCATAATATGTAATAATCTTTAATGTGCTATTGTGTGTGACCCTTGAAGCCCTTATCTTAATAGCAGTGAATAATATTCACAAACTAATAGTGGAGTCTAGAAACCCATCATGGCCCCTAAAGAGACAAGGAATAGTCATAGCAAAAACAACCATCCTATGAACATATACTATGTAATATAATCTCTTTATAATATGATATCTCATAAAGTGGGATGAAAAAATTATGTCATCATCCATTCTTTCTGTATTGTTTGTTGATATAAATGGATAGATTTACCTTCGACTACCATGGTAAGGGATTTAATGAAGGTACTACCATCTTGGTCCATTAGGCTTGAGATATTACTCCCTCAGTTCTAAAGTGAAAGATTCTATATTGATCATTCAACTAGTGTCATACTAAAAATGGTTCACCCAACAAAACTACCTCATCACAACATTTTTGTTATTTTTTTATCCTTAAAACAAATTATGTGATCAAATGGTAAACATTGATAATGATCTCAAGTCAGGAGACTAATACACATGTTCATATGTAGGAAAAACCAATGACACTCAAAACATGTGGTGTTCCTATTAGCAGGTTTTTCCTAATGATCTCACCTACTATAGATCACCAAGTATGAACTTCATAAGAAGAAGTATCAATGCTTATTATCCCCCAATTCCTAATAGTCTGACATCATCTGTGTCCAATCAATATGATGTATCTAGACCATAGGACATATATTTAAGATTAATTTCATAGTATCTTGAGGTTCTCATTATAGACTAATAAATTCTATAACCTTTTGATGAAATAATTAATCAATGTACATTTACATTTAAATGGTGGTTGTAGAAATATTAACACCATTATGGTAAGTGTACATCAAGTATAACTCACTATATCCATGATATGGTAATTGAAAAGTATTGATCAAGTTGGGTCTATGACCCCCACTATTACAACACTCATAATTTCACTAGATCCAACTTTATAACTAAACTTTTTAGTTATCACATGATAAGATCATGTTTTTTTATTTATGGATTTAGTAATGGGAATTATACATTTATTTAGTGAGATAATTCTGTTATCTTCAACTTTACATTTATGAGTAATACTTTTAAAGAGATGATATCCCTGACTATTTCAACTTTTTCTGATGTTAAAACTTGACATATTGGATAGTACTAGTAATAGAACTATCTTAAGGTATATTATGATAAATCTTTACATACTGGGTGCAATTCCAAGAAGCAAAACAAATAGTTTTTCATTATATATTGATTCTTTAGATCCCACTAAAGTTGCAACGCACTCAGTATTTATAGACATTACTACCACTAGATTAAATGAGTTTATCTTGATCATTATCTTAGAGTGATTGTGATATTTTATCATGTTTATCCAAGGAATACTAGTTTTTTCCCTTAAAAATAATAACTCTTAATCTCCATATACAAGTTATATATATCATTTGTAATTACTCTTTTACAATTGGATAGTCCTGACTACATCCCATTATGTTCTCCTAGATATACCTAATATTTTCCTATGATAAAGTGAATGTTGATAATATTATTTTTTGTACATATCATATAATAAGTTATTGATCCATCATAAAATCACATGGAAGTCAAATTTACAAATTAAAATTATCCTATTTCATACACATGTATTCTTGGAGAGGTTTATTCCATGTGACACTGGTAACAATTCTCTCTTGAATTTTTCCAACTTTAATTTTTAATACATTTTCAGTATATGTACTATTGACTTAATCTAATAAGCCCTTATATATAATTAAGTAGATAAGGTTACCTAAAATTCAGGTTTCTACTTTAAGTCAATCATAGGATAATTACTTTTATTCTGATCCTAACAAACTGTAATACCAATAGTTTTTTTTTCATTTGTTATCAAACATATTTTTGTTAAAAATAGTGGCGCCCCTAATAACCTCTGGTAGACACATGGAAAAGATTAATTCCAAATTAATATTTTGTGATCTTGTTTCTTACTTCAATACTAAACAAAATTTCAGTAACTTGCAACCCATTCTTCACATTCTATGGTGTCAACATCCCTTTCTTGTTGTGTTGCATAGACATCTTCTAAGATTGGTGGTCTTAACATCCAATGCTCAATAAAAATGATCATATAAAGTACCTATTACAATTAGAATTATAATGGATTTTGGTACATCGACTTGGTATAAAAAATCAAGCCTTATTCATACCACTCTTGTACCATCTATGAAATGTTTCACTTGAAAACCCATCATAGTATTCAAAATAATAAACCCATGTATGTTGATATATGGAATCCATAATTGAATTGCAATTGATCACTTCAATATTAGATGATTTCTAACATACTTATTGTAAGGATTATTATTCTCATATAATAATGTATCATCGACCATTCTAAATACAAAACCAATACCATTATTTTTACATTTTTACATAGTATGTGTCTCTAGAACATTACCCTTCCATAAGCTCTTACGGAACTTGTTCCTATGAAAATTACATGTTAATCTTTGGCATTGATGGAATCCAAGTCAGTCTTCCTCCCACTATCTCAAATGGATATATTCATCCTTTTATAGAAATATAGTCTAGAAATTGACTATAACTATTCTATGATAGGGATTTTAAATAATATCCAATAAGAACATTAGGATATTAACTAAGATGCACATTGTGTTTTTCTTAATGAAAGTTTGGTTATATTCTAACAAAATATTATCCATATAAAACATGAAAATAAGACATGATGGATTTATTTTATATTATAACTCATATAATATCCTTTTTCATTATACTTGGAATTTTTTTATGGGATAATTCACTTATTTGTGTTGTATTTCTTGAAAATAATGTAAGTTTATGAAATATATATAAATTGTAGCATTAATACTCCTTTTACTTACATCATCGATCTGATGTGTATAAGTAAATGTGTGTTTAAGAATTTTTACATGCTATATTTTTTTGATCAATGTCAATATGTAAGAATAAATGTCGATCATCCTTAGTAACATCATATCTTTGATGTGGATAAGGTAATTTGAATTTATGAATTTCTTCACATAGAATTGTATTGTTCGATGAATGCTTGGTCAAGATATTCCTCAGCACACCATACCAAAGCATATCATGTCTTTTGACCATACATATACCATAATTCACTTTCACATTACTTAAGAAAACATAAAATGAATATTATGGAGTATATTTACCACTATCTTATCCTTATAATAGTTCATTCTCTCTAGCTAATCTAATTCTAAAATATTTGTGACTTATCTTTTTCTAAAGGAATATTAGTCCAAAACTAATTATATAATTATGTTGATAACACCTAAGGTCATTAACTCTGAATATTCTAGAACCATAATGGGTATATCTTATACAACTAATTAGTTTTTCTTGACAAAGTATTATCATACCACAATTGGTTATATAAGTCTTACAATTTATCTTCATCAGGTATTGACAATGATTCAAGCATTAAGGAAATATGGGTTGAGTATTACCACAAAAAATATTCATTCCAAAACTAAAATAATTTCTCTTTATGTTAAAAGGAAAAGTTAGATAATTTTTTTGGTAATACTTAATAATAATTTAACTATAATCATATACTTGGAAATTAGAAGTTGTTTTCTTCCCATCGATGACTTAGGAACCACCATTTTTCTATTGCTTAGAGAACACAACTTACTTCTTGTAACATTTCTATTCTTAATTGGTTATTATATTTAAATACTCATATGTGATAAACATATTTTATTCAATACCCAAGATGTAAAATATAAACATTACTTTCAATTAATGAATATACACCGAATAAGAAGAGATTATTTTCTTCTATAATTTAGTTTCTTGCATTTAAAATTCCAAAAATTATTTCATGACATGATAATCAAATAGCCTCTTGTATGATAACCAACCTATTTTAATTTAATCACATTAAATACGTGTCTTTGGAGTCAAACTTTTCATTGTAGTGTTTTTCATGTCTTTCAAATTATTCATCATAAGAACTAAATATTATATGTTATTGAAGTTCATATTTACTTATCAAACCTTTACCTAAAAGATAATATATAATTTTTTCATACTGTTCATTTTTTAATATCAAATAGAACTAAATTATGTGGGTGAAAATGATATATTAATGGGATATATTGAAATAACATGATCCATCTTTCAATTTCCATATATCCAGTGCCAAGACCACCCATTCATATCTTACTTCACTTTCTCCTCATAATCTTCTCAGATATGAGACAACATGTGTAATTATTCATGCCATGAAGAATTATCCAAAATTATCATTAGATGATGAAGATATAATTATGTACAGACCTGTTTTTTTCTTTGTAAGACTTTGAAATATATATAAATATTTCTCCAGAGCAAGGTGCTGAGAGGACATGCGATTCTGAGGCCGGGTGTGACCGGAATTAAATTTATAAAAAAATTAAATATATTTTATATTACACGCACATGGTTACCAAAAAACTTGGATAAATCTTAAATAGATGATCGGATAGAAAATATGAGACCACAGTTGGGTCTGGAACGCATTGTTTTCCCTAGGTGTGACATAAAATGAGTTGGTGTAGGATGTTCATATCTCTCGCTTACTATAAGTGCATGTAAACGATTTAATTAAATTATTTCTTAATTAATTAAAATAATTTTTTTACCCTAATAAATTTTTATAAATTCATGATTTAGAGGATTTGGCCTCAAAATCCTATTTTTTCTAATATCCTCTCCTCTCTTCCTCTTCTTACCTATTGATGAATGATGAATGAAGAATGGTGAGGAAACCTTGGATCTATATGGATCTAGATGTGGCGAATGCAATGGATCCTCCTCCTTCACTAGTTAATGTGCTCTTTACCAATGATTGAACCAAATAATAGGTAGGACCCATCATTGGTGTTTTTACACCCTGGATTAAACTCTGAGAATTTTTATAATTATTTCTTCAATTTTCACCCTTTATTTCAAACTTTTCATGAGCCCGAGTACCTAGATTTCATATTTTTTATCCCATGTTCTAACCCCGTTTCCCCAATATCAATAATTTTCCAAGAATGATTTGTTATGAATTTATAAAACTTTGTATTTTGGTTCCTTTGTCCCATATTTCTTTGTGTCTCCACCAAGGAATCCCTTTGAATCTCGGTTCGACAATTTTTGGGCAACCAGAGCTCAATCGGTCACCTAGATTCGGATCAAACTTGTGGAATGAAAAAAGAATTGTGGGTGAGGCATAGATCTAGAATCTATGTGATGAAAGGATGTAGAATTCATAGGTTTCACATAAATATGATGATAAATGAAGACATGGTGGCCTATGGAAGATTTGGACAAACCCTAATCTTTGAATGAGGACAATTCGTGACGAACGGTGAAGAGATTCCTCTTTCTTCAGCTAGATCTGAAGATTTCAGAGTGAAATTAGGCGAATATTACCACGGTTGAAGCAGATTCGAATGTGGTGGCTGAAATCTAAGAAACGCTCGGGTTTTTGGAAAAATCCTGACTACACACCGTTATCAGCGAAGAACACATGACATGTAACCTCCCTCAGCAGTGACTCTAGGGTTTGGGAAGATATAAGGATGGCATGGTGTGTACTCCCCTTGAGATGCCATGTGCCACATTTTAATGTGAGGTGAGTTATGTGAAATAACAAATGGGAAATAATACTCCAAGGGACGAGCAAACAGACATGGGTTGGCCACAAAGGTATAATCTTGTTTAAACTAACATGTCGTGTACCAAAGTACACAAACACAGGGCCCGAGTACACGAATATAGCCAGCCGACAAAGCCCCAGTCTTAGATATCTAGAACATATCATGTATTACACCCACACAGCGTGCTCTTATAAATTAGAGAGGACCCATTTACCAGTATCAGACATAGCCAGGCGATGAAGAGGGGCCACACATTGTGTGGGACCCCTCACATGTCGTGTACTATTTGAGATCATCTGAGAAACCTGCAGTCCTCTGTATCTACTTTGTTTGAACTCAGGTTTCGGCCCTCCAGATTCCTATCCTGAGTGTTTTTTCTCATATACGTGATGGTTCCATCAAAATCATCTATCGATATACAATTTCAATGTTCCAAGTTGGCACGCATATATATGACACTCGATGATGGATGTGATCAGACAGGATTATCAGAATAGTTCTGGGCTGACCCTCCAGCTGGGCTAGGTAGTTTAGTCCCCGATGACCTTCTGGGATGACCCTCTAGTCGAGATATATAGTTTAGTCCCTAACAACCGTTAGGGATAACCCTCCATCTAGACTGGGTAGGAAGTGTAGTCCCCAACAACCTTTCGGTTTGACCCTCCAATTGGGCAAGCACTACAAAAAAATAGTACATTATAGGGGGTTATTTAGAGGGGGTTTTGCACAACCACTTCTAAATTCAGTTTTTGTAACATTAGATGGGGTTCTCAACAACCCCCTCTAATCATCGAATTGAGAGGGGGTTATGAACTCCTCCAAATTCATTTTATATAAAAATTAGATAGGGATTATGTACAACCCTTGTTAATCATCGAATTTAGAGGGGTTATATATGGATCCCCTTAATTTCTTAAAATAGAGGGGGTTATGAACCCCTTATAAATTTTTTAACATTAATTTTTTAATATCTAGTTGGATTTTAAAGGGGGTTCAAAACCCCCTCTAATATCTTAAATTAGATGGGGTTGAAAAACCCCTATAGTGTCTTAAATTAGAGGGGGTTCAACCCCCCTAATTTCTTAAATAAGAGGGTGTTCAAACCGCCTTTAATGACTTTAAATTAAAGGGGTGCAAAACCCCCTCTAATGTCTTTAAATTAGAGGGGGTTCAAAACCCCCTCTAATGTCATTAATTTAGAAGGGGTTCGAAAACCCCCTCTAATTCATTAAATTAGAGGTGGTTCAAAAACCCCCTCTAATGTATTTAATTTATAGGGGGTTCAAAACCCCCTCTGATTTAAGAAATTAAAGGGGTTGTGAACCCCCACTATTTAAAAAAAGAAACTTCAATAATATATATATATATATATATATATATATAATTAAAACACAATATATAAATGTATTCAAATACATTATATGAACAAATTATATAAAATATTTATAGTATTGTATTTAATTATATTTATATGTATACATAAATATAATTGTATAATATTATGTAAATTAATATATATTTATTTGTATAAATTGTATTTTATATAATATTAATTTATTTATAATATAAAAGAACAAACATATTATATAAATATATACATAAATAAAATTTATCTAAAAAATATATCATATAAAAACCCAAGCTTTTAGTTTTTATAAATTATCTTATAATAATAATAAATATATTTTTATATAATATTTTTATGCCTTTATATTATATATAATTAATATTATATGAAATAGAATTTATACAAATAAATTTATATTAATGTATATTTATTGAAATACTAATATATATTAATGTACATAATAATAAATATATGTATTTAAATACATTATATAAATATTTTTATAAATTGTATTTCATATAATATTTATTGTATATAATATAAAATTGTATTTCATATAATATTAGGTATATTTTTCTATAAATTGTATTTCATATAATATTGATTATATATAATATACATATGAACAATATATAATATAAAATTGTATTTTATATAATCTTAATTATATATAATATATATATTAATTATATATAATATAAAATTAATTAATTATATTATAATATTAATTATATATAATATAATATTAATTACATATAATATTAATATTTGTATAAATTGTATTTCATATAATAATAATAGTAATAATATATTAATTTTATATAATATTTTACAGTTCATACAAATAAATATATTTATTAATATAAATAATAATAAATATGTGTATTGAAATACATTATATAAATATATTTTTAAAAACCTTATATAAATATATTAGGTAAATACTTATATATATATAATATAAATATGTATTCAATTATATAAACAATTTACATATATATATATAATACAAATATATTTTATATAATATATATTTGATATAAGTCATAAAATAAATGTATTGTATTTATAAAACCAACATTTAATTTTTATATATTAAAAAACAGATGTAATGAGAATAATAATAATTAATAATAATATTGTTATCTCACACACACACATATAAGTACAATATATACATATATACTTGTGTAATATATTTAGATGATATATAAATATATAATAATATATATATATATAATTACATATACTTATAAATATAGTAAATAATATATATTATTATTTAAATGTATGTAAATATATTTTGCTAATAATATTTCTTTTAATAAACAATGAAATATATATAAATACAATAATGTGTATTTTATATATAAAAATGTGTTTTCCATGGTGGTTGTTGGGTGGGGTTTACGACGCTATTAGTGTTGGGAGGATGCAGGTTCGATTCTCGGGCATTCCATTTTCTTGTGGGCAGGGAATTAATTGGAGGTAGGCAGGGGAGGCAGGAGCTGCGGGAATTAATTGGGAGAGAGGCGCAGGATTATGGGAATTAATTGGGCAGAGAATTAATTATATGCGGGAGCCGGATGCGGGAACCGGAGGGCGATGGGAGCGGAACCGAGGGAAGCACCGGGCGGGATGGAGGGGGAACCGAGGAAGTGCTGGCCGGGACTGGGGGGATGGCGAGGGAACTGGGAACTGGGAACCGGGGGCCAGGGACGTGCTAGGCGGGAACTGGGGGGATGGGGAGGCCTGGGAACTAGAAACTGGGGAAGTGCTGGGCAGGACTGGGTGGGATATGGAGGGAACCAGGAACCTGGAACCGAGAACCCGGAACCTGGGATGGGGGTGGAGGGAGGGAGCAATCCCTAAAAAAAGTTGAAACTCTTTAAGGGCAGTTTTCACAACCACCCCTAAAGTAACACCCTTATTAGGGGCGGTTCAAACCACCCCTAAAGCCTTCCAACTAGGGGCGATTATAGTGTTGGGGAATTTATGCTAACATTAGTGGGGGTTTAAACCCCCTCTAATGTGACCATCTCTAAAGTCACGAGGACTTTAGAAGCTCTTGCTCAAAACCGCCCCTACAGGAAGTAGGCATCCACATTAGAAGCGGTTCATCACAACCGCTGCTAATGTCTTTAGAAGGGTCTATAACCTCTTCTAATGTCAAAAATAACCCCCTTTAACACACCCATTTTTTGTAGTGTAGGTAGTGTAGTCCCCAATGACCTTTGTGTGTGACCCTCCAGCTAGGTTGCGTAGTGTTGTCCCTGACGACCTTCCAGGCTGACCCTCTAGCTAGGCTGGGTAGTTTAGTCCCCAAATACCTTCCAAGGAAGACCCATGACTTTGCGACACAGTGATGAGGTGTGGTTTGACTTACCCTTGGACTCACGAGAAAGAGGGGTGCTTTCCCAACTGAGACACGTCCTTGTGATGTGGCTTAAAATAATGAAGGTGAGTTAGTGCCACCCAAAAAGGATAGTATCAAGGTGTGGTGATTTGAGCCCCTTTGACTTGTGTCTCCTGTGTAGAGGCATGAGGTACTGGGAATTCCGGATGGATTTACCTTGGAACTATTAGCTACCCATCTTCTTGGGTTGAGATTTGAGATTCATATACCCTTACTCTCTCATTTGGGATTCTTTGACTTGGCATATATATATATATATATATCCTATTACAGTTCCCACTCCTTGGGTCTTGGTTACTCTCCTTTAAAAATAGGTGAAGATGTGTGGGGTATGCCACGTGCATTCCGTGTATATCTTTTTGTAGTTTGATGGGTCTACTCCCAAAATATAGGTATAAAAAACTCGATGAGGAGTTTATCTCCTCACCATTTCAAGCTCCTTGTGTTTGGATGGTTATACTTTCCTACTTTATCAGGTTCAGTTGTACTTTTTCCATTCCCCTTTACTGTACCTTTTTCCATATATTGCTTCTCTTCAGTTGAATCTCTTACTGCTCCCCCTTCACAATTTTGGGACATTCTACTGGGTATGTATATACTCACCCCTTCAGAGGATCTTCCTAATATGTGTCGTGTCTTTTGCAGACGGCAGACAGGTCGATCGTGACTACATAAAAGCATAGGGATACAGGATGATTGGACTACGTATGGTGTTCATAGTTGGGACTTAGGAGGAGGGATCTATCAGCTATTACTCTCTTTTAGTTTCCTCTAGTTTGGGATATGTTTCTGGTTTTGGTGTGTGTTTTTTCCCTTTACTTTTTAGTTGACACTACTGTACTCTTATATCATATAGAGATTCATGCATGTTCATTTTACCTTTTATAAGTTTTTCATTTTTTCTACTTTCCTTTGAACTTTTTCATTTAGTGGTTTCTATGTGTGTACAGGTTTTAGTAGAAGGCATCCCTGAGTATAGTTGTGCCTTCAGAGCTTGTCACCACCCCTAGCCTATGGAGGCGGGCTTGGGGTAGTCACTGCTCGAGCCCTGACTTGGGTCGGGTCATGAAAGAGTGGTATCAAAGGTTTTTCGACCATTAGGACGTTGTTTGGATGTTTCCATAAAAAGGTCTTGGTTGGGTTTAGGTAAATAGAGTCAATGTGTCTCGAGAGAGGCTCTCAGACCAGGGAGTCCAGTGATTGTGTGGCAGCCAACATATCCAATCCCTAATACCCTAATTACCCGCTTTTCGACTAGGCACTCTAAGACTTTTTTTACAGGGAATAATGGTAAATTCATCATATAGGATTGAGTCTTATACAGTACTTCTTGAGTTAGCTCCCCATTATTTTTTTGATATATATATATATTTATATATATATATATATTATCATCTGTCCATTATACTCCTTGAAAATTTTCAGGATGCCTCCAAGATGACAATCATCCAGGATACATGCTTTGGTTCGTGATGACAATCCCATGAGCTACAAGACCTCAGTTTAGGGTCTATCTTGCGATCCCCTTCTTCCTGGTGAGTAGGTAGTAGGACCCCCACCTTTTGAGTAGCAGATAGTCCTGGAAAAGCAGGAAGATGATGGGCATAGAATGAGTTCCCTCTACGAGTTCAAACATAAAATACCATTTAGGTTCCATGGTGAGATGGATCCTCATGTAGAAGAGAAATATATGGAGTCTTGGTGCATGTTTTTAGGATTTTTTGGTCACCGAAAGATCAAATTGTGGATCTGGTAGTCATTCCTTTCCATGGAGTAGCTAGGTGCTAGTGTATCTTAGTTACCCAAATGGATGATGAGTGGAAAATATCATGGGATGAATTTCAGCAGCTGTTTCGTGAGGCGTACTACCCCTCTTACTTGTGTTCCATTCGGATTCAATAGATTATGAAGCTTTATCAGGGAGGTATGACAGTGGAGGAGGACACAATGAAGTTTACAGACCTTACACACTACTCCCTTGACATGATCAGAGATCACTACATCTGATCATAGAAGTTCAAGCATAGACACTGTTGAGAGATCCTGGCCAGTGTGGTGCCCTTGTGCATCCCCACCTATTATAGGGTGTTGGAATGGGAGCTTATTACAGAGAACTTTCTAATAGAGAAATGTCAAATATCTAGAGCTGGCAGTAAGCATGATAGAGATGAGATTTCTATAGTAGTAGGAAGATTCCAGAGAACTTGAAATAGGAGTCCCTTTCATGAGTAGACCCAGGGACATGGTCGTGTTGTACCGGAGAAGCATAGAGCACCTGGGAATCCCATATATGGTCAGTTTTATACTTGTGATGGGCATGGTCACATGGAATTGGATTGCCCAACCAGGCGAGCTGATCATCTTAGACTGGAAGTAGACGGACCACCATGGCAGAGGTAGCACCATGATTAGGGATCTCCCATGAGGGGACAAGGTGGTCCCTAGGGAGGTGGAGCTGGTAGAGGTGGAGGAGGAGCTTCAGGTTGGGGATAACTCTGTGAGGTTCCTCCACCACCACCCCTAGGAGCCCCATGTCAGGCTCAAGGATCTGGTGGTTGGGGTCGCAGGAAGCTGCAGGCTTTGGAAATCAATGATCCTACGACACATGAGATGATCTGAGGTATGATATGTTTTTACTCTACTCTTTCCTCAGTACTAGTAGAAAAAATTGCTAACTATTCTTTTATCTCATGACTCTTGGTGCGGGATCTGGAGCTCCCTATGGAGATGCTAGCATAGAAACTATGCCTTGAGGTTCCCATAGAGAAAGCTTCCTCATTATCTTTCATCTGTCAGTAGTGCGAGATATTTATTAGAGGAGAGAGGTTCACATGGGATCTATTGTTCATCACAATGGGACCTTATGATGTCATATTGGTAATGTATTGTATTTCCTTGGTTTGATCCTAGATTTACTGTCATCGCATATTAGTCAGATGCCTACGTACTTATGGGACAAGGTTCTCCTTTTCTGATGAGAGAGGCCTCGTAGTGGGATGATTAGGTGCTGTGAGCAAGAGGTTACAGCTTATCATCCATTATCTATAGATTATAACCCTTTGTGTAGAATACTCTTTGGGTTTCAGTATCAGTTTAGTTGTAGAGTAGTATATGGGAATCTTCCTCGAAGAATTTTTGGGGCTAACTCTTAGGTGGGAGTTGAAGTTTTTCATTGACATACAACCAGTGACTGCCCTGATATCTTTTGTGACATATCGGATGTCTCTCACTGAGCTCTTGGAACTATAGTCTTAGCTAAAGTATCTTCATGAGAAAGGTTTCATCAATCCCAATGTGTCCCCTTAGGTAGCTCCAGTTTTTTTTGTAAAGAAGGAAGATGGGAGATTATGGCTTTGCATGGATTATCATCGCCTAAACCAAGCCGTGATAAAAAAAAGTGCCTCTTATTGAGGATTGAAGGCCTCTTTGATCACTTGCAAGGTGCGATATGGTTCTCTAAAATCAATCTCAGATCTGGATATCACCAGTTTCGGTTTCGTGAGGAAAATATTCAAAATACGGCTTTTTGATGTTTCTATGGACACTATGATTTCTTAGTGATGCCAATTGGTGTGAAAAATTACCCCACCATTTTCATGGATTTGATGAACCAGTTCTTCCTACCTTACTTGGACCAGTTTTTCATTTTCTTCATTGATGAAATACTCATCTACTTTGTTATAGAGGAGGATCATGAAAAGCATTTTAGGAGAGTCCTTGATCTACTTCAAGATCACCATCATTATGTAAGGCTATTGAAATTAAATTTTTGGATACATGAGGTTCACTTTTCAATCATTTCATTTAAAAAATGGTCTAGCCATGGATCCAGAAAAGATCGAGGTCATTATTTCTTGGGATCCACCCAAGAATGTGTCGGAGGTGTAGAGTTTTCTTGGATTGGAAGGGTACTATCAAATAATTTTGGAATACATCTCTAGTATAGAAACCCCTTTGATAGATCTGATGTGAAAGGGATAGGTGTTTACCTAATCCAAGAACTTCCAGAATTTATTTTAGGAGTTGAGGAAGATGCTGATGAGTGCTCCAATTTTGAGGCTACCATAGGAAGGAGTTTAATTCATAGTATATTGTGATGCCTCCGAAGCTGAGCTCATTTTTATATTAATGAAATGATAGGAGGTCATCGTATATGGTTCGAGGTAGTTGAGATCCCATTAGTAAAATTATGTGACTCATGACCTTGATTTGGTAGCGGTGATCTTTTCATTGAGGATGTGGAGGCACTACCTTCTAGGAGAACACTTTTTGGTATACTCAGACCACTAGAGTCTTAGGTATGTCTTTACTCATAGAGACATGTACCTGAGGAAGTGATGCAAGTTTGAGATCCTACAGGACTAAGACATCAAGATAATCTATACTCTATAGAAGTTCAATGTTGTATAAGATTACCTTAGAAGGAATTCTCAATCTTTCCTAGTGTAGGAAGCTTCAGAGTAGTTATCTTCCTAGCAACTGACCCTGATGGAACAATAGAGTGTGGTTTTCCTATAGTAAATGGTGGTGACTCCTTCACTC
This sequence comes from Viscum album, assembly GCA_963277665.1. Taxonomy (NCBI): domain Eukaryota; kingdom Viridiplantae; phylum Streptophyta; class Magnoliopsida; order Santalales; family Viscaceae; genus Viscum; species Viscum album. The sequence goes on along the minus strand of OY728135.1, from coordinate 863,066,194 downwards.
CCTGAGTGTGTGAAAGATTCCCTGCTATGATACATTGACTTTGAGGTTATACATGATAATATATCAACATGAAACTATCCATATGGATATCATAATGGATGGAATCATGAAATCTTGTTCCAAGGGTGAATAGTGGTTCCAATTGCATTGTGGGAGGAAGTGATACGGGAGTTCCACACTTCTCCCCTAGTTGTACATCCCAATGTGGGGAATATGTACATGGATATTCAGTGGAATGTTTGGTGGTCTTACATGAGATGAAGTGTAGCTGAGTTCATCTCATGATGCCTTACATGTTAGTAGTTGAAGGTTGATCACCAGGTTCTAGTGGGTTTGTTGTAGCCTCTTGATATGCTAGGGTGGAAGTGGGATGGAATATCCACGGACTTCATCACAGGGATTCTGTTCATAGCAAAGATTCATGATGCTATCTATGTGATAGTAGACTAACTCCCAAAGTCATAACACTTCCATTATATCAGGGATCAGATTTTGGTGGAGAGTTTGAGGAATATATACATATGAGAGATCGTCAACCTTTATGGGTTACCCTCGACATTTATCATCGATCGTGACACTCAATTTACCTCAATGTTTTGGAGAGTCCTATAGGAGTAATTTGGGATCAAGATATGGATGAGTATTGCCTTTCACCCCCATAATGATGGGCATACTGAGTGCACAATCTATCTATTAGAGGATATGTTGAGGGCTTGCATGTTGGATTTCATCCGGAGCTAGGAGGATCACCTAACTTTAGTGGAGTTCACATACAATAATAGTTACCACTCCACCATCGGTATGGAACCGTTTTAGGCCTTGTATGGGAGACCCTACAAGTCACCCTTATGTTGTACGGAGATGGGAGAGTCCTATCTTATGGGCCCAAAAGTTGTTGTAGGCAACCACGAAGAAAGTATAGATCATCCGTGAATGGATGAAGAAGGCCCATAGAAAATGGAAGTCCTATGTAGATTGTCGTTGTAGGCCCTTGTAGTTCAAGCAGGGAGACCACATCTTCTTGAGATTCACCCGATGACGTGGAATGTGGAGGTTCAACCATGGAGTCAAGTTATCCTCGAGGTTCATTGGGCCATTCAAGATCATGCAGAGGGTTGGTGAGGTTTCATATCACCTCACCTTACCCCCACAGCTGGAGCGAGTGCACAAATTTTTCCACATGTCACAGTTGAGTAGATACGTTCATGACCCCCACACATTTCATTGATGGGGGTGAGTTGGACATAGAGGATGGATCCACCTTTGTAGAGAACCTGGTGGCAATTGAAGATTGATAGGAGCATACCTTGAGAGGATAAACCATCCCTCTGGTTCGAGTGTTGTGGCAACACAGAAACATGCAGGAGAGTTTTAGGGAGTGGGAGAGCCAGGTGAAGGCTTAGTTTCCCGATCTGTTTATTTAGTTTTTCTTTTTTGGGATGAAAATATTGAAGGAGGGAATGATGTAGAGACCAGGTTTTTACCTTGCAAGACTTTGAAATATTTCTAAATATTTCTCTAGAGCTAGGTGCTGAGACGACTTGTGATTTTGAGGTTTGGTCTTTCAATAATTAACTTTATAAAAATATTAAACATATTTTATATTGTATACATGTGGTAACTTAAGGAAACTAGTATGAATCTTAAATGGATGATTGGATTGGAAATTCGAGAACACTGTTGGGTCCAGAACGTGGTGTTTTTCCGAGGAACTGCATAAAATGAGTCATTGTGGGATGTTTGAATCCCTCGCTCATTGCCAGCACATGAAAGTGATTTAATTAATTTATTAATTAATTAGCTAAAATCGTTTTTTAACCTAATAAATGGTTATAAATTAATGGTTTAGAGGATTTTTCCTCATAATCTTTTTTTCCCAATAGCCTCTCCTCTCTTTCTCTCCTTAACCATTGATGAATGAAGAATTAAGAATGATTAGGAAACCTTGGATCAAGATGGATCAAGATATGTCGAACACAATGGATCCTCCTCCTTCATTGCCAAATGAATTATTCATCAACGATCAAAACAAACAAGTGGTAGGACTCTTCTTAGGTGTTTTATGCACTAGATTAAACTTTGAGCATGTTGATAATTAATTATTCAATTTTCACCCTTGATTTCAAACTTTTCATGATCCCAAGTACCTGGATTTCATATTTTTTTAAACCATGTTATAACCGTAGTTCCCAAATCATAATCTATAACCAAGAATGCTTGATCTTTGATGTTTAAATCTTTGTATTTTGGTTCCTTTATCCCATATTTCTTCGAATATTCACTGAGTAATCCCTTTGAATCATGGTTTGACAATTTCTTGGCGACCAGAGCTCGATCAGGCCCCCATATTCGGATCGAACTTGTAGAATGACAATAGAAATGTAGGAGAGGTATAGATCTAGAAACAGTATGATGCATGGATGAATAATCCATAGGTTTCATGTAAATTTTATGAGAAATGAAGTTGTGGTGGAGTACATAAGATCCAACCAAACCCTCGTCTTCAAAATAGGTTGATTTGCAGCGAACGACGAAGATATTTCTCATTATTCAGATAGATCCAAAGATTTCAGAGTGAAATCAAGTGACTTTAACTATGTTTGAAGTAGATTTGGAAGTAGTGACTAGAATCAAAGAAATTCTTGTGTTTTTGAAAAAATCCCAACTATACACCGTGTTCGGCGAAGAACAAATGGAGTGTATCCTCCCTCAGCGGTGACACTAGGGTTTGGAAAGAGATAAGGATGGAATGAAATGTACTCCACTTAACACAATTTGTACCACCTTTCTGTGTGAGGTATTTCATTTTAAGGAACACACGATTATCCACACACTCTATATTGAGCACGCATACATGGGTTTGCCACACGGGAAGAATCATATGTGAACCGGCACATCGTGTACCGAAGTACATAGACACAGGTCCTGAGTACATAGACACAACTAGAGAACATGACATTCATTCCTCATACATGGAGTTCTATAATACATGATATGGGACCCATGTACTGGTCTTAGACACATCTAGGAGATGAAGACAAACCCCACGCTGTGTGGCACCCCTCACACATCGTGTACTATTTGAGATCATCTAAGAAACCTTCAGTCCTATGTATCTCATTAATTTGAACTCAGATTTCAGTCCATAATATTCTTATCCTGAGTGTTTTTTCACATAGAACATGATATTTCCCTCACAATAGGATACTGAGATATGATAGGAATGTTTTGTGTTAGCATGCATAGAGATGACACCTGATGACAGTTGTGATCAGAGAGGCTTATCAGAGAAGTTTCAAGTTGCCCCTCTAATTGTGTTGGGTAGTGTAGTCCATGATGACATTTTGGGTTGACCCTCTAGTTGGTCTAGGTATTGTATTCCTTGATGACCTTTCGGGATAACCCTCCAGGTGGGCTAGGTAGAGTATTCCCCAATGACCTTCTGGGTTGACCCTCCAGCTGGGCTGGGTAGTGCAGTCCTCAAAGACTTTCCGAGCTAACCCTCCAGCTGGGCAGGGAAGTATACATCCCTAAGACCTTCCAGGGAATAACCTTGATTGTGAGACATAGTGGCGAGGCATGGTTTGACATACCCTTGGACTCAAAAAAAGAGGGAAACTTTCTGCACCGAGATGCATCCTTGTGATGCGACTTAAAACTGTGTAGGTGAGCCACTGCTACCCAAAGTGGATAATATCTAGGTGTTGTGATTTGATCCCCTTTGACTTGTCTCTCCTATGCATATGAATGAGGTGTTGGGAATCCTAGAGGGATTTACCATGTAACTGTAGGATACTAATCTTCTTGGGCTGAGCTGTGAGATGGAGATCCCCTTACTCTCTCATTTGGGCTTCTTTGACTATGAATATATATACACACATACAGACATATATATATATATATATATATATATATATATATATATATATATCCTATTATAGGACTCACTCCTTGGGTATTGGTTACTCTCCTTCCAGGAGAGGTGAATACGCACGATCTATGCCATGTGCTTTTGGTGTCTATCTTCTCGTGGTTGGACGGATCAACACACTAGCTATAGGTAGAAAAGACTCGATGAGGATTTCATCTCCTTCCCATTTTGATCTCCTTCTATTTGGATGAGTCTAATTTCCCACATTTTTGAGTTGAACTATACTTTTTTAATTCCCCTTTACTGTACCTTGTTCTATATACTGCTTCTCTTCATTTGTATCTCTTGTTGTTCCCCCTTCAACTTTTTGGGGCGTTCTATTGGGCATGTATATACTTACCCATGCATGGGATCTTCCCAACATGTGAAATGTATTTTGAAGATAGTGGACCAGTCAAACGTGACTATAGAGGAGCATAGGGATACATGCTTCTTGGACCGCGTATGGTGGTCAAAGTTTGGATTCAAGATTGGGTCTCTTTCAGCTATTTCTCTCTTTCAGTTTTCTCTAAGTTGGGACAGGTTTCTAGTTAGTGCATGTGTTTTTTCCCTTTAATTTTCAGTTGACACTACCGTACTCTTGTACCATCTAGAGGTTCATCCATGTTCATTTTACCTTATAGCAGTTTCTCAATTTTCTACTTTCCTATGAACTTTTGCATTGAGTGGGTTGTGTACATGTGTACAGGTTTTAAGAAAAGGGGTCTCTTAGTGTATTTGTACTTTTGGTGCTTGTATCCACCCCTTGCCCTATGGAGGCGGGCTTGGGGTAGTCATGGATCGATCCCCAGCTTGGGTCAGGTTGTGACACATTATGACATAATCATTATAGGCATTATACATGAGTCTCTTGTAAGAATTTTTCTCACCCTCTCTTCCTGTGGTGGCTCAACAGATTTTGGGAATTTTATCACCTTAAATTACTGATATATTAGTACTTTTTTCAAGAACCTGTACTATTTTTTAGAGGTTCATGATGGATAGGGAATTTAATTTTCCCAAAAGATATTTTAGTGTACTTGTGGTATGGATTTCTATTTTCTATAAAAAAATATACCATATTAGTACTTTTATCTTAATTACTCATAAAACATTATTGATCATTAAATGACTCCCACTATTTTATTAAACTCAAGGAACCCTCCATACTAGAATCAAAATACTCTGTTACTTGATTATTTTAGTGGAAATGATCCTTAAACCCTCTCATCATAGTCTGAAAGTTGTGGTTATTCCACAACTCAAAATGTTTAAGGTAGAAATTTGACAGGCCGACCACATTAAATCATGGCTTCTTGATTTGTTGAGTGAAGTCCCTGCATCTAAAATCATAAATATGATTCACTCAATGATTCCCTTTAAATTTTCAACAAGATAGCTATGGATACTCCTTTTTTACAACTTTAGTTAATTCAAATCATCATTCACATAAGAACTCCCTGGTAGTAGGTGCACCCTCAACTATGGATGATCGAACACACCATACACTCGGTTTTTTTCAAATTCAAAAAATGGAAGATGTTTGCAACTTAATATTTCATTGAGTTTTTTGTTATTTATTTTCAATTACTGTAATACTTTTCATTAAATATGTTTATACTATGTTGTCCCAATCACAACTAAACATGTATTTAATAGAGTGTATTCATCACGTCTTTATGATTTTTTCTTGTTTATTATTTTATATTGTCTCCCAAAAAAAATGAACATGCATAAAAGAATAAAAAATTCATAAAAGAAATAATTACCCTATTATATTTGAGAATCTAATAATTCAGGTCTTATTTATACTCAATGGATCAACTGTGGCTTTGGGGTGTCATACCTAAGTCGATCCCTAACTCTTGATGCAGTTCATCCCCATCTAGTGTGTCCACTTCTCATCTAGATCCACACCTCATCTTGGTGGGGCCTATAACTTATAGTGTCCTCATTATATTTAAAATATTCTCACATGAAGGAAAGGGGGTCTCAAGAGTGAAAATATAGATAAATCACTTTTATCTGGGCACAAAAACCCTTTTACATATTAAGTGAGAAAAATGAAGGTGCCCAGATTGTCAAAAATTAACTACTTATTATAAAAATAATACACATGTAATAAATAATTAAATGTAATTAACCAGACATACAAATACCATTAGGTATAAAAACTAAATGCGCAATAAATTTAAATTTCAATAAATTTAAATTCTTGGGATTAAATATAAATTAAATGAATTATAAAATTAAAATAATTTATATTCTTTGGTACAGATATTAATTTTATTTTATTCTATAATTAAATTAATCAATTAATTTAATCTAATAAAAAAATTAAATTAATTATTTAAAATAAAAAAATTATTTTTAATTTTAAAATAATAAAATAATAAATTAATTTTAGGTTTAATAAAAAAATTATTCCTGACCAAAAATTCCTTCCCATGCCCATAACAGGTTGGGTCGAACCCACACTGGCTCATTCTGGGTATAGTATATACTACACAAGGCCTTTACGAGTCAGGTAGACCCCGTGCAGAATAGTTTCAGGTTAGGAAGACCAGTTTTGACCCATTTTGGGTCGGTCAAGACCTATTGTGGGTAGCCTGATCTGAGCCTGGGGAACTATGATCCGGTCAGGGAAGTGGCGAAAGAGCTGACCCAGGGTATTTTACCAGCAATGGTAAGTAACCTGTGGTTTGATACCAGAATATCAGGAGTGAGGTGATCACAAGAGAGCGATGGTGGTTTTGAGGTTTACTAGAAGATTAAATTAGTGTTTATTAACAATGGTCCACATTCGCTACCTGTTAAGCTCGAAGTGGAAGTGATATCAATAGTTGGTATTAGGGATGGTCGATGGAGGCTCCTAGAGGTGGAGATCCCAAGTGACAGCATCCATGGTGTCTTCTGAGGCATCAACAATGTCTGAAATATGGATCGATGATGTGTTATGATCGGCCAAAGGTCAGGATGGAGAGGAAGCACGATAGGATAATCTAGGTAACCAATGTTGCGACGTCAGGCGGTGGTATCAGCCTTAGTGTTCGGAAGATAGTGTAGGTGTGTGACTACAAAGGGGAATGTGTAACACCCCAGGTAAATAAAGAATATGAAATTTTTATATTTATCCATATTTTTGAATAAAATATTAATATTACTTTAAAGGGGACGCTATGATCGATGGCGTGCCCAATACGGAACAACGAGTTTCTTGAGAATCTTACGTTGCACTCTAATAATAAAATAATATTATTTTAAATGGTAGTTAACGCCTAACTGTTGTAATGGTGGAAATGAACGGAACTAACTAAAAAATTATTATATATGTTTGTCACATATTTTTACTTTTATCCAATAAATGTTAGAGGTTTAAAATGTGAATGAATCTAATTTTAAGCGTAAATATTCTAATATTCTTTAAAAGGTTGATTAACCACCTTTTGATGGAGAACGCTTTTTAAATACACTTTTTGAAAATTTCATATGTTATATATGACCAAATAAAATTATTCTTTAGAATCAGGACATCAAAATTTACATTGTGTAAATTTTTGGTATTTTTCCGCTAAAGTTCATTTTTTTAATGAATAGTGAAAAAATGTTGTATTTTAATTCAAAACCTCTTTTTTAATCTAATTTATTTATATGATTAGATTATCGTTTGAATTGGTTTTAAAGTCCAATTATAATATATTTTTACCATTTAATCCAATAGTGGTCATTGGAATTAATTTCACTTTGAAATTGGACTTAAAATAGCGTCAATCTTTTAATAGATATTGTTTCTTAAAAACACGCTATTTGTTTTGACAGCGGGAATTGATTATTAAATTAATTAATGAAACTTATATGTTTAGAATTTTTTAAAATGTACATCATTTTTGAATTCGTAATATCAAATATATCTTAGGGTGAATTTTTGGTAATTTTCTGAAAGACTTCAATTTTTGATGAATAGTGAAACCACTAAGTGGTAGTTAAAGAAACTGATTTTTCGTTTAAATGAAACTTTACCACTTCTGTGATTTGAATTTCAAAAATCCAACATACATGGTTGTCATTAAGAAGTAAAATGTGGTTCAATAGGATTAAAATAATTTTTTTGTGAATAGTAACTTTTAAGTTTATTAATCGCAATTAGAGGTAATTAGTGTAGTTTAAGGTAAAAATAATGTTTTAATGATATTAAATGACCTAGAAAAATGTCCAACCCTTATTTTATGTGTCATGGCCGACCAAGACAATCCATGGGTCAACTTGGGGACCACATGGAGCCACTTTTGTAGGAAAATGACATTAATAACTTTTTATTTAATGTTAAAATAAAGATGTCACAAACATGAGATGTTTTACTAAAAAATTTTTTAAATGGGGTGATACAAGTAATAATTTTGACTATAAATATTCATTGTAAATATAAAAATATTTCCTACATCATTATTTTTTTTATAATTTTTAGACAATAAATAAATTAAATTATTTATGACACCATGATGATGCAGCGATTACCTCATTATTTAACGATTTAAATAAAATGAAATGATAATGTAAAATATAAGACCTAAACTTGTCAAAAACCTATTGGATGGGTGTATTTCGAACCCATATCACCTTATCCTCTAAATATATAATTTTGGGACCTTTTTTATCCGAAAATCATTTTATAATAAAGTATATTTTCTTAACTTTCCATGAGTGCCCCTCTTTTTCTCTTATAAAAGGCCCCCACCTCTACCACCTTACCCACACCTCTCAAGCCTTTGGCTTGGCCAAACCCTGCCATTTCATCTCTCCACATCCCTCTATTAATCATTGAAGCCTCACCTTTGGGCAAAATCCTTTCCAAGGAAGCCTTTGAGCTCAAATCAAGAAGAGTTACCCGATTTTAAGGTAATGTCTTCACTTGTGTTCTTTTGTTTTATTTGGATTCTCCAACCATCTAAACTCTTTTTATTACTTTATTTTGTAACAACAAAAGTATATTAAATATAATAGTATGTTTTTATGTGACTGATTCGAGCTAAACTTACACACACCTTTGTCTACTGGTTTAAGAACATACTGTTTCTGTGGTTGGCGAATTTCTGCCTCACGAAACGATGATTGTTCAATCTTCTTTTAACACCTTTAATGGTGTCCATTATGATTTCACTATATTTTATATATGATATATATGGTATTTATGTTTTCTATATTCTTATGAATTTTATATTTAAAACATGCCTTTATGCTTTTCATGTTGTGCAAATGCGATAATTTCATACGAGGAAGTGTGGACTACCGCCCCCTCAAGTGATGTGACTCGTTCATGCAATACATGGAATGTATAAAGAATGAAATTAATGAACATATGTGACCTATATAACATATATATTATACTGGAATTATAATATATATATCTCAATTATTTTTAATTCCATTAATATGACAAAAAAATGAAAGTAGCGTTCATGTGTACGTACGGCCTACCGTCTCCATGAACGGTGCATTTCATTTATTTTTATCTCCAAATGTTATGGAGTAGTATAAAATGAAAATGTACTGGATATATATGGTATTTAAATAATTAATAATATTATGGATATGATTTACTTATAACTACATGGACAATCAGTTTCAATCAAGTTCATTTTTGACTCATGTACCAAACATCGACAAAAACGTCTGATATGAACTCACATTATTAACCAATTATTATAACATCATAATATGTGATATGAAATGAATAATAATCTTTAAAATAGGTCCTTAATCAATTATAAATTGACCAAAGTTTATTATTCAGGAATATAAATAAACGAACAAGACAAGTCATACTTGAGGTAAGGGATCCGACCCCTCTCTTTCTTTTTAAGTACACTCTTTTATGTCATTCCTTTTAAGCACATCTTTCTTATGATTGGTATGTTCTTTTATATTAATATTACTGTAATTTTTTTATGTTCATATGATGGGATACCCTATTTTCTCTCGTCAATCCATTTTGGATGTTTTGAGTGGCATCGTTAGGCTGCCGAATTTTCGTAAGGGATCCAACCTCTCTCGTTCTTTTTAAGTAATCTATTTTATGTCATTTATTATAAGCTCATCATTCTTATGTTTGGGATGTTATTTTATATTCATCATACTATAATTTTTTGTTCATATTATGAGAGACCCTATTTGATCTCATAAATCTATTTTTGGAAGTATTAAGTGGTGTCGTTAGGCTGTCGAGTTTTCGTAAGGGATTTTCATCTCACTTTTATTCCCGTGAGATTTATGCTACATTTTCCACCATTTCCTTTGAGTGGTGTATGTACTAAAAATTACTCTAATATTTGTGTAATATAATTTTGTTTATGATTATTTACATAAATGTTTTATAGTTCTTCTTTCATGGGTTGTACGTTTCGAAAGTTACCCAAGTCGGTAAGTAAACCTTTCACCCTCCTCATTTTAAAAGACTTCTTTTGTTATGTCTTTTAATTTAAATCTTATTATGTTGGGATATGTTATTCTATATCCTTATCGATGTAAAGTTTATTTCCAAGTGATGAGATACCATTCTCTCTCTCATCGACTAATTTTCTGAATTTTTAAGTGACGCCCTTAGGCTGTCGAATTTTTACAAGGGAACGTCTTAACCCAATTTTGATTTCTTTGGGTTCAACTAGTACTTCTTGAACATGTCATCCTGTGAATATGTGTGAATGACCTCTTATTGTTTCACACTTAATATCCACTTATATTGGGTGTATTTATATTTCTCACACATAATTATGTGATAGATTTATCCTTAATGTAAGGATACCATCTTTATAATGGATTTCATCTCAATTTACATTTCCATTGAGATTTCATTGTTGTTATGCACCAATTCACTCTTATATGGTGTGTATACTGTCCTTTGACATATTATATCATGAATACCTATATTATCATGATATTATAAAGTTATGATTAAAATTTATTCCTCAATTATTTGTATTCAAGATTCTCTCATTTTGTTAAAAACTCTTTAACAAAAATATCATCTTAAATGTTTTAAAGATTTATTATTCTAAATATTTATCTTTAATGTCCATGTTTTCCAAATGGTTTTCAGTATTTATTTATATGGAAATTAATGTTTTAAAATTATAATTCCATTAAAAGCTTCAAAGTGTTATTGGACACTTTGATTCAAAAATCTCTTTTAAATGGTTTTTTAAAATGGATTGATTAATTCAATATCTTGGAATTACTTATTGTGATTGCAAATGAAATGTTGTTTTTGAAATGTTTATATTTTCAATATTTTATGTGTAATGATGGTACTTGGACATTTTACGGGTGGTTATGTGATAAAACATATGATGAGTGGTGCCGTGAATACCAGGACGGGTGGTTACGTTATAACCTCTAATGCATTGGGTATGGAAGTCGGCCGTATGACTATTCCATTAAGTTTGTGTGGAAGTCGACCGTATGGTTATTCCATTTAAGTATGTTTATGTCCCATGATACCTTTTTATGTTATGTGTTTTTTATATGGGTTTTATGGTAATATTTTGGTTACAAAAGGGTAAGTAATGATCTTTTATTCATTGAAGAGTTTTTTTACTACTTCATAAAGGTGAAAAATTATTACTTAGATAAAGTATACATGGTTTACTTATTGTTTTGAAAAAATAACAGTTTTCATTCTTTGTGTATCCCTTACTGAGCTTTTTATGCTCACCCCAAGTTTTTTTTTGAAATGTTTTTCACAGGACTTAATGTGGAATAGGGTCAAGGATGGGATAAAGGGAAATTCATGCTATCTAAAACATGGAACTAAACATGTTTCTTTTTAAGAGTTTTTATTTTATGGAAACTTAGTAGAAGTGTCTACTTTGTAATCTATTAAGATGTAATAGTTATGTCCTAATTATCTGAAACTCTAAACCATGAAAAGATCCTCAATATTAATTATTCATTTAATTCAATATTAAGTAAGGTTTAAGGCTGGGGCCTTATAGTTGGCATCAGAGGTCGGTTTATACAACTTTAGGGATTAGGAGTTTTTGTTAGACACATGGTTAGTCCCTATATCTATTATTTCAGTTAAATCCTTATTTTATAACTTTTTTCAGGTCATGTAAAGTCAGTTACGAATGGAAGGATAAGGATCTCAAATGACATTCCTATCTCTTCTTGTTGACATGCTTGCAATAATTATTGCAAAGTCATGTTCGGATGATTGTGAAACTTTTTCTAGCATACAACTCACTTGAAAGCAGTTGTTTGAGATATCAAACACCTCCACTATACCTCGTTATCATCGTGGATCATGGGTTGTATTTAAGCAAATACATTTTTCACAATATTCTCATATTTTCAAGAAAGGAAAATATTATCAAGGTATTTTCAAATATTTTACCTTATCACAAGAATTTGAAGCATATTATGATTTTAAAAATGGTGCTGAGGAAGGAGACCCTTGCGCAACCTACTTATATTTGCTTTTAAAATATAGTCTCTCAGCACATACTTATGGTATTTTAAAAGGACCAATAATAGAAATTTTCCACTCAAATTCTGTATGACTATTTTATAGAAATCATGTTTTATCATATGTTTTGGAATTATATGTCATACATGATTATTTTCCAAAACTGTTTTTCTGTGAACACCCATATGACCCATGTTGTACAAGGTGTATTTGGATGGAGGAAGAAAATTATTTTTAAGGATCTCTAAATCATTGTTGTAATGCATGGGACTTCTACCTACGTGAACAAGATGACGATGAAACTGAGTGGACTCCATGATCAAGGTATGCTGTTATTCATTTTGGGAATCGTTTTATTTTATCTTATGATGGTGAAATAAGACTTCAAGAATTAATATGTCGAAATCGTAATGAATTTGGATGAAAATGAGAGATATAAGGAAACTTTTGAGGTTAAAACATGTTAGGGTTATTTTTTGAGTTTTATAAAAATGACAACACGCGGACCGTGTGACAACCCGTCGCGTCGGAAAAAGCTGCGAGAATCGAACCCACAACCAAAGTGTGACTGGTATTTATCGCCTACCACTTGACTATGTAAAGTCCCTGGTTAGTTTGACTAATTCTTTTTAGTTATATGATTTTATGAATTAAGAGTAAGTTGATTTTGGGTTATCTATGGAAATTATTAACCTATCATGGAGGATATGTGATTAGTTTTATTAATTTTCAATATGAGACTTTAAGAGAAACTGATGTTATTTGGAGATAAGTGTTATTTTATACCTTAGAAGACTATGTGATTAAATCCTTCAAATATTTGGGTTTCAATATTAGTTTGGTTTACTTTGAATAGTTTTATGGAAAAATTGTTTATCGAATGGTCTTCGTTGAACTTTGGGTTTTGTTGGACAAATTTTGGAGATTAAGAATAGATTTTCTTTTTATAAAGGGTTATCCTTTTCTGGATTATCTGATCTTTTACTAACCTTTTTGGTTTTGGTTTTGGTTAAAGTCTAAAGACATGGGAAGTATATAGTTCTCTTTTGTGGAGTAGGTGATTCTATAGAAGTTGATTATAACTCTCTTAATGTAAACAAGTCATCCTAAATACTCATCTTTTGGAGAAAATATGAGTTCGTGTAAGAAATCTAGTAAAAGTTTAAAGTCAACATGACAAGTAAGTGTGTTTCCTTATGTTTTAGTTAAAATCAAAAATAAATTCCTTAATAAAAAGTAACTAAAAAAATGTTTTCCATTAACTTTTCCTACTAGGGAATCCAATACCGTTTAACCCATCACAAGTTTGTGGTTTTCTGGTGGTTAACTTTCTCTTAAACATGTTTTCTATCACACTCCCTCAGAACATGACCCTTTGTTTTTTCTTCCATATCCATGTTTTCATACAAGTAATCCTTGTATGGGTTAACTCGGTTGACCTTTGTACTTCCCTTTATTTCTTTTAAAGTGATAGTTTAATTTACTCCTTTTCCGATGTGGGGCTTTTAATGAAGTTTTCGAGCCCAATTTTAAAATTGTGAGGAATCAATTCCCAAAAGGGGGGAAGGATGTAACACCCCAGGTAAATAAATAATATGACATTTTTATATTTCTCCATATTTGTGAATAAAATATTAATATTACTTTAAAGGGGACGCTATGCTCGATGGCGTTCCCAATACGCAACAACGAGTTTCTTGGGAATCTTATGATGCACTCTAATAATAAAATAATATTATTTTAAATGGTAGTTAACGCCTAGCCGTTGTAATGGAGGGAATGAACGAAACTAACTACAAAATTATTATATATGTTTGTCACATATTTTTACTTTTATCCAATAAATGTTAGAGGTTTAAAATGTGAATGAATCTAATTTTAAGCGTAAATATTCTAATATTCTTTAAAAGGTCGATTAACCACCTTTTGATGGAAAATGATTTTTAAATCCACTTTTTGACAATTTAATATGTTATATTGGACCAAATAAAAATATTCTTTAGAATCGGGACATCAAAATTTACATTGTGTAAATTTTTGGTATTTTTCCGATAAAGTTCATTTTTTTAGGGGTAATGCTTTGGTCAAAGAACAGAGCACAATTTATTGATAAACAAAAAAGGATTACAAGAGGCGAAAATATGGGATTTTTTTAAAATCTCTATCAAAAAGTTATAGTAAGTCCGAAGGAATAGAGTCCATCCAAGTCATTCTCTGATGAACTCCTTTGTTGGCAAGAGCATTAGCAACAACATTCGCTTCCCGGTAGGCATGAGTAGCTATATAGTCCATCCCATTGAGAAAATTCAGACAATTCATCCAACGTGTGGTAAGTGTCCAGGACAGATGAATGTTTCCATTCTAGATGGCATGAATTATAGTGGTTGAATCACTTTCTATCCAGAGCTTTCTCCAACCTCTTTGAAGTGCAAAATCAACAGCATGAATTACCCCCAGCATTTCCACCTCCAGAGAAGAAGAGTGACCACATCCAACATAGAAGCAGCCCTGACACTGCCCAGCTGAGTCTCTGAAGATGGCACCACAACTGGCAGGTCCTGGGTTTCCTTTGGAGGTGCCATCGACGTTCACTTTAGTCCATCCTGGCATTGGAGATTTCCAGAACACTTAAAATGAGTGTTTGGGCTTTGGGTAGATGCCAGGAACACGAAGCTGTTGAAGAATCACAAAGTCACCAACTGAGTTATTACAACATTCTTTTTGTATTGAGGCAGCTTCATGAACCGCAAGAAGAATCCGAGCTTTCCCTGCATTTATATTGAGAGGTTGATTATTGTGAATGAGAGCATTTCTAACGTACCAGATCTCATGTAGAAGCTCCACCACTGCCGCTAGGAAAAGATTTTTTATCTGCAGAGAAATATCCTATCTAGTACAATTTTTTAATAACAAGGAAATTGAGTCAGTAAAGAACCATCTGTAATTAAATAAATCATAAATATAATTCCATAGAGCAGAGGCCGTCGCTCAAGATAGAAAAATATGATTGGAATCCTCCCTATGATGATTACACAGGAGACACTTAGAACAGAGTTGAAAACCAAAAGTTTGAAGACAAGTTTCTGTTGGTAATCTATTATGGGAAATGCGCCAAATAAGGGTGAGCCTAGAAGGTTTAATCCATGGTTTGTTAAAATGATTCACCCATAGAAAAATAGAGTCATTATCAGAGAAATTATTCTTATAATAATTTTTTAAATCTAGGATTCCATTGGTAGAAGGCTCCCAAACAAGGAAATCACCATCAGGAGAAAAAAGATGATTGTCAATAATTTGCGCAATATTTTCAGGGAGATCATGATGGTGAGATTTTAAGAACTCCTTTATAGTCTGATTAGTATCTTCAGGAGGATTATTAGAGGGTAATAAGGATATCAGAGGGGTACCACACCAATTTTCACACCAAAAATTTATGGAAGAATCAGCACTAACTATCCATCTATAATTTTGCATGATCCTATGATAAGAGTCCCGGATAGAGGGACAGATGGATGAGCTGATGAAATTAAAATTACCTTTTAAAAGCTTAAAGAGGAATCTATGGTTTAGGAATTTAGTAGCCTTAGAAGTGGAATTAATAATGTGCCAAGTGAGGCGGGCCTGAAGAGCATCATTGAACAATTTTAAATTTTTATGCCAATACCACCATTAGCAATGCGTTTACAGCAAGATTTCCATGGTATTGTAACAACCTTCATTTCAAAAATGCTTCCAGACCAAATGATGTTTTTAATATAAGTATTACTTTTTTTAAGATGCTGACGGGCCATTTATAAACCATAAAGGAATAGACCATTTTAGAAACAATGGTTGATTTAACCAAACAAATTCTCCCAGCCATGGAGAGGGTTTTCCCTTTCCAGCTAGCGAGTTGATTTGTGATTTGATCAATGATGTTAGCAAAATAGGTTGCTTTGGGCCGACCCCAAAATATTGGAACACCCAAATAATTGAAAGGTAAAAAACCCTCTTTAATACCCAGATAAGTGGTGATATTAGATTTCCTTCTTACAGGAAAATTTTTTCCAAAAAAGATATACGATTTGTTCTAAGAAATTGCTTTCCCAGAGATTTGTTCATAGTGAGAAATCGCTTGCTTGAGAACATGAATATTTTTTTGATCCCCTTTTATGAATAAAATAATATCATCATCATATAAAAGGTGGGTAGGGACATTTAAATTCCTGGCAACTTGAATAGGTTTAAATATATTTTGATCAACCAGCTTGTTAAGAAGTCTACTTAGGTAATCCTCAGTAATAACAAAAATGATAGCAAAAAGTGGGTCACCCTGCCTGACACCCTTTGAGCAATTGAAGAAACCTCTAGGGGTACCATTAATTAGGATAGAGATATAGGCTGAGCGAAAGAGAGTCTTAATTATACCAATGAAAGAATCATTAAAGCCAAAGTTTTTTAGCACTTTGAAGATTAAATTCCAGTCTATGCTGTCAAAAGCCTTTCTGATATCTAGTTTGATGGCCACATAGCCCCCTCTTGTGCTTCTATTTAAACTGTTGGTACATTCCGAAGCAAGATAGATACAGTCTTGGATAGACCTTCCTTTAATAAAACCAAATTGGTTCCAAGAGATGATTCTATTACAGATAGGAGCAAGTCTATTAGCAGTAATTTTGGAAATTATTTTATAGATAGTGTTAATCAAAGAAATTAGTCTGAATTGATGGATCTCAGAAGCATTCTCAACCTTAGGAATTAAGGTTAGAAATTGATCATTGATTCCATGAGGTAGATATCCATGGGTGAATAAGGTCTTAACAAGGTTACAAACATCATTGTGTATTATATCCCAATGTTTTTGGAAAAAAACATTATTGAATCCGTCCGGACCGGGAGCACTGTCATGATTAAGACCAAAGACTGTGTCTTTGATTTCATGATCAAGAGGGGTGCTTAAAAGAGTCTCATTGTCTTGTTCATCCACCATTAAAGGAATAATATTCGGTTTAGGATCAATATTTATATTAGGGCTATTAAAAATGCTATAAAAGTACGAGGTGACATGGTCCGTAATGGATTCTTCAAAATCAACGATCAAGTCATTTTTAATGAGCATAGTAAGAGGACGATTGACCTTTCTAATTCTTTGAAGATAGTTATAGAATTTGGTATTTAGATCACCATATGTCAGCCATTTAGTCCTGAATTTTTTTACGAATATTGTCCTTAAACGTAAGAAGCGAATTAAGTTTAGAAGAGATATTAGCTTCCAATTGAGGATCCATATTTAAATCTGAATTTGTGTTCTGAGTTTGGATACGATTGAGTTCATCTTCAATATAAGAGATATCAAGATCTATTTGAGTATTTGTATTTTTACACCAACCTTTAAGGGCCTGCTTGAGAATTTTTAATTTGCGTAAACAGGAAAAATAATCATTATGGTGTTTCATGGAGTTCCAGGTGTCATAGATAAAGGTGACACATTCAGGATTCGAGGACCAAGCATTATTATATTTGAAGGGAAAGATAGGCTTTCGATCATTCATAAGAATTCTAACAAGTATAGGATTATGATCAGAGTTGAGTCTCGGAAGGGTTACACTGGATATTTTGTCCCAGTTGTCAAGAGTCTTCATATTGACAAAAGCTCTGTCAAGTTTACTAGTAAAGTTTTTGTTGTGATGCATCCTATACCAAGTGTATTTTTCACCAATGAGAGTGATTTCAAAATGGTTACAGTCATCAATAGTAGAATTAAATTCCTTGGATGATATAGAAAGGTTCGAGGGACCAATTTTTCAGAGGGGGAAAGGATGGCATTGAAGTCACCCAAAACAACCCAGGATTCTTGAATGTGTTTCGCCATATCAAGGAGTTCATGCCATAAAGGTCTCCTATCCTGGTATCTATTATTGGCATAAAACATAGTGAAAAAGATATGCCGACCATTCCACAAGAAGTCATAGGTAAGTTGTTGTTCAGAAATTCTAAAATTTTTGATATTTTTTAAAGAGTTGTGGAAAAAGATCCACAAAGAGTCAAAATGAGGACCACTTTTGCAAGATCCTAAAAAATTGTAATTGAGAGAGCCAAATCTCATATAGTTCATTTTAAAGTTGACTTTAGGTTCAGCAATGGCAAAGATTTGGGGTTTATGAGTGTTTAAAATCCTCCTAAGTGTTGTGGAGGTGTCATTATTGGCTATACCTTGACAGTTCCAATAAAGGATATTCATTACTATTTGCGGATTGGGTTAGAACACTTATTTTTTTATATTTACCAGATCCCTTCTTCTTTTGGGATCTCGTAACCATTGAGGAAGAGGTAGACTCCCGTTGACTCTCATGAGCTTCAGATCTTTGAGAGGAATCAGATTTCAGGTCTGATTTTGGATTAGGGGCAGCAACTGGAGTACTCATAAGATCAGTACAGTTCAGAGTGTGATTTTTGTCCGGTCCATGAATAGTTTCCTGCTCAGATGAGAGCTTTTTATCATCCCTAACCAGAATAATCTCACTATCTAGGGTGAAATGAGGTGGGGTAGTCAGTACCGGAGGGGGAATTTCTGAGGAAGTAGGAGGCAAAGTAGGGCTTGTCTAGACAATCTCTAGAACAGCAACCTGAGAAGAAGGTTGCACATGAAGAGAAAATGTACCAGACTCTGGATGGACAGTTTCAGGTGCATCAGGTATCAAAGAATCCAAAACACAATTAGGAATAGAAACATAGTCCTTCTTTCCAGCAGGAGGACTGGGTACCATGTTGAACATCGAACAGGAGGTAGGATTATGGATTGAGTCAGGGTCTGAAACAGGGACAGGTAGTGTGGTATGTGATATGTTGGGAGCCAAATGAATGACAGGATCACTCCTAGTCACTTGTAAGATAGATTCATTAATAGGACTAGAAGTTTTTTCAACAGAAACCGAAGAAGAGTTGTCAGACTGGTGTTGCAACAGAGCAGAAGTCTGCATGTCAAAAGGAGTATTGGCCACCACCTTGTCGACTGAAACAGGTTCTATAAACAATATGGAAGTAGAATCAAGTGTGTGTGATGAAATGTGGGTAGAAGTAATTCCAGGAGAGGAAGGATTAGCAGTTTGAGTCTCTATAACAGGAGCATTGGAAATAGAAGGAACATGATTATCATTTGAAGTGAAAAGCACAGAGTTACCTAGATCTGCAGTGTTCACAACCTTACCCTGTGTCTTGCTAGGAGCAGCAGAATTCTCTATGAGAACTGAAGGCAAAGTGTCCTCCAGGTCCCTAAAAATATTCTCATTTAAACATGAAGTACCAGAGGCAGGGGAATTATTGGGAGGATTGGAAAGAGTTAAAGGGTAGCTCTTAAATGAACTACCTCTGATGCCCTCAACCACTGGTTTTTCTAGACCATTTGGATTGTCTTTGTATTGTAGGGCCTCTTCTTCCGTAACCAAATCCCCCCAGGATTTTCCTTCTAGGGATAGAAGGTCACCGGATTTTTTAACCCAAATATTTTTCTTTTTTTGTGGGGGTTCAATATTAACTATGACATTCTTCCCTTTTTTAGCATGCTTGACCTCGTGCCAATCATTATTAATATGAGGGTCAATTTTTTTCCTAAAAACCCTACAGTTTTCAAGGTTATGCCCAATCAGTTTGCATACTCCACAGAAGGGTGGCTTCTTTTCATACTCAATGCTGAGCTCTAATCTAAGATCAGGGGCATTAAAACCTATGTTAGAAGGAAGTTCATTAGCTAAGTTTACTTCAACCATAATTCTAGCATAAAGTCCTAGATCCCCATTCAATGTTCTATGATCAATTTTAATAGGGGATCCAATGCAGGACGCAATGTCATTTAAAATCTTCGGGTTCCAATAAAACTAATTAAGCCCATGAATTATAACCCATACTTGTTCCATATATTTTTTGTGTGTTTATGGGTTAAATGCAGGGTCCCAATCCAAAATTATAAGAAATCCAGGCTGCATCCGTAGATTACCGAGCTTCCATACCTGATCGAGTTCATCTTGAGAACTGAAGAGGATGTGATAGTAGCCTTTCCCAAGGGGGACCATCTTCCATTTTGAAGAATTACAGCAGTGTGAAATCCTGCTCTTTAGCTCGGAAAGAGGCCAGGGTCTATCCCCTGTGTTGTATGAGACTCAGCCAAGGACCGAGTACTTGCACAGTTGTTCTCTTTGCTTCAGGTCTTCCGGATCAGCATCGACCAAGAAGCCACTGTCTTCCAGCTTTCTATAGAGTGGTTGCATACAGTCCTTCATGCTACTAAGATCAGTACCTTTTAGCACATCGCGGAAGGAGACGGGAAGAGATCGAAGAGGAATTTGAAATTTTCCTACTTTGATTTTTGAGGCATCAGAATCTTTCGAAGAGAGAACAGGAGGGGAAACCATTTCCCACTCCAGATCGAAGCCGGACATCCGAAAGATCAGGTAGAAACAACGGCGAAAGCTAGGGTTTGAAGTCTCCCATTGGAGAAAGGTTCGAGAGCTCCCATCTTTTCTTTAGGTCACCTTCTGATAAAGTTCATTTTTTTAATGAATAGTGAAAAAAATGTTGTATTTTAATTCAAAACCTCTTTTTTAATCTAATTTATTTATATGATTAGATTATCTTTTTAATTTGTTTTAAAGTCCAATTATAATATATTTTTACCATTTAATCCAATAGTGGTCATTGTAATTAATTTCACTTTGAAATTGGACTTAAACTAGCGTCAATCTTTTAATAGATATTGTTTCTTAAAAACACGCTATTTGTTTTGACAGCGGGAATTGATTATTAAATTAATTAACGCAACTTATATGTTTAGAATTTTGTAAAACGGACATCATTTTGGAATTCGTAATATCAAATATATCTTAGGGTGAATTTATGTTAATTTTCTGAAAAACATCAATTTTTGATGAATAGTGAAACCACTAAGTGGTAGGTAAAAAAACTGATTTTTCGTTTAAATGAAACTTTACCACTTATGTGATTTGAATTTTAAAAATCCGACATACATGGTTGCCATTAAGAAGTAAAATGTGGTTCAATGGGATTAAAATAATTTTTTTGGTGAATATTAACTTTTAAGTTTATTAATCGCGATTAGAGGTAATTAGTGTAGTTTAAGGTAAAAATAATGTTTTAATGATATGAAATGACCAAGACACATGTCCAACCCTTATTGGATGTGTCAGGGCCGACCAAGACAATCCATGGGTGAACTTGGGGACCCCATGGAGCCACTTTGGTAGGAAAATGACATTAATAACTTTTTATTTAATGTTAAAATAAAGATGTCACAAACATGAGATGTTTTACTAAAACAAGTTTTAAATAGGGTTATACAAGTCATAATTTTGACTATAAATATTAATTGGAAAGATAAAAAGCTTTAATAAGTTATTATAATTTTTTTATAATTTTTATACATTAAATAAATTAAATTAATTATGACACCATGATGATGCAGTCATTACCTCATTATTTAACGATTTAAATAAAATGAAACGATAATGTAAAATATAAGACCTACACTTGTAAAAAACCTATTGGATGGGTGTATTTCGAACCCATATCACCTTAATCTCTAAATTTATAATTGTGGGACCTTTTGTATCCGAAAATCATGTTATAATAAAGTATCTTTTCTTAACTTTCCAAGAGTGCCCCTCCTTTTCTCTTAGAAAAGGCCCCCACCTCTACCACCTTACCCACACCTCTCAAGCCTTTGTCTCGGCCAAAACCTGCCTATTCCGTCTCTCCACATCCCTATCTTTATCATTGAAGCCTCACCTTTGGGCAGAAGCCTTTCCAAGGAAGCCTTTGATCTCAAATCAAGAAGAGTTACCCGATTTTAAGGTAATTTCTTCACTTATGTTCTGTTGCTTTATTTGGATTCTACAACCCTCTAAACTCTTTTTATTACTTTATTTTGTAACAAAAACAGTATCTTAAATATACTATGATGTTTTTATGTGAAGGATTCGAGCTACACTTACACAAAACTTTGTCTAATGGTTTAAGAACATACTGTTTCTGTGGTTGGCGAATTTCTGCCTCACGAAACGATGATTATTCAATCTTCTTTTAACACCTTTAATGGTGTCCATTATGATTTCACTATATTTTATATATGATATATATGGTATTTATGTTTTATATATTCTTCTTAATTTTATATTTAAAACATTCCTTTATTCTTTTCATGTTGTGCAAATGCGATAATTTCATACGAGGAAGTGTGGACTACCGCCCCCTCAAGTGATGACTCGTTCATGAAATACATGGAATGTATAAAGAATGAAATTAATGAACATTGTGACCTATATAACATATATATTATACCTTAATTATAATATATATATATCTCAATTATTTTTAATTCCATTAATATGACAATGAAATGAAAGTAGCGTTCATGCGTACGTACGACCTACCGTCTCCATGAACGGTGCATTTCATTTATTTTTATCTCCAAATGTTATGGAGTTGTATAAAATGAAAATGTATTGGATATATATTATATTTAAATCATTAATACTATTCTGGAGATTATTTACTTATAACTACATGGACAATCATTTTCAAACAAGTTCATTTTTGACTCATGTACCAAACATCGACAAAAACGTCTGATATGAACTCACATTATTAACCAATTATTATAACATAATAATATGTTATATGAACTGAATAATAATCTTTAAAAGAGGTCCTTAAGAAATTATAAATTTACCAAAGTTTATTATTCAGGAATATAAAGAAACGAACAAGACAAGTCAGACTTGAGGTAAGGGATCCGACCCCTCTCTTTCTTTTTAAGTACACTCTTTTATGTCATTCCTTTTAAGCTCACATTTCTTATGATTGAGTATGTTATTTTATATTAATATTACTGTAATTTCTTTATTTTCATATGATGGGATACCGTATTTTCTCTCATCAATCCATTTTAGAGGTTTTGAGTGGCGCCGTTAGGCTGCCGAATTTTTGTAAGGGATCCAACCTCTCTCGTTCTTTTTAAGTAATCTCTTTTATGTCATTTCTAATAAGCTCGTCATTATTTTGTTTGGGATGTTCTTTTATATTCATCATACTGTATTTTTTTATTCATATTATGAGAGACCCTATTTGATCTCATAAATCCATTTTTGGAAGTATTAAGTGGCGTCGTTAGGCTTGCGAGTTTTCGTAAGGGATTTTCATCTCACTTTTATTCCCGTGAGATTTATGCTACATTTTCCACAATTTCCTTTGATTGGTGTATGTACTGCCCATTATTCTAATATTTGTGTAATATAATTTCATTTATGAGTATTTACATCAATGTTTTATAGTCTTTCTTTCATGGGTTGTACGTTTTGAAAGTTACCCAAGTCGGTAAGGGAACCTTTCACCCTCCTCTTTTTAAAAGACTTCTTTTGTTATGTCTTTTAATTTACATCTTATTATGTTGGGATATGTTCTTATATATCCTTATCAATGTAAAGTTTATGTACAAGTGATGAGATACCATTCTCTCTCTCATCGACTAATTTTCTGAATTTTGAAGTGACGCCCTTAGGCTGCCGAATTTTTACAAGGGAACGTCTTAACCCAATTTCGATTTCTTTGGGTTCAACCAGTACTTCATGAACATGTCATCCTATGAATATTTGTGAATGACCTCTGATTTTTTTACACCTAATATCCACTTATATTGGGTGTATTTGTATTTCTCACACATAATTATGTGATAGATTTATCCTTAATTTAAGGATACCATCTTTATAATGGATTTCATCTCAATTTACATTTCCATTGAGATTTCATTGTTGTTATGCACCAATTCACTCTTATATGGTGTGTATACTTTCCTTTGACATATTATATCATGAATCCCTTTATTCTCATGATATTATAAAGTTATGATTAAATGTTATTCCTCAATTATTTGTATTCAAGAGTCTCTCATTTTGTTAAAAACTCTTTAACAAAAATATCGTCTTAAATGTTTTAAAGATTTATTATTCTAAATATTTATCTTTAATGTCCATGTTTTCAAAATGGTTTTCAGTATTTATTTATATGGAAATTAATGTTTTAAAATTATAATTCCATTAAAATCTTCAAAGTGGTATGGGACACTTTGAATCAAAAATCTCTTTTAAATGGTTTTTTAAAATGGATTGATTAATTCAATATCTTGGAATTACTTATTGTGATTGTAAATGAAATGTTGTTATTGAAATGTTTTTATTTTCAATATTTTATGTGTAATGATGGTACTTGGACATTTTATGGGTGGTTACATGATAAACCATATGACAGGTGGTGCCGTGAATACCAGGACGGGTGGTTACGTTATAACCTCCAATGCATTGGGTATGGAAGTCAGTCGTATGGCTATTCGATTAATTATGTGTGGAATTCGACCGTATGGTTATTCCATTTAAGTATGTTTATGTCCCAAGTTACCTTTTTTATGTTATGTGTTTTTTATATGGGTTTTATGGTAATCTTTTGGTTACAAAAGGGTAAGTAATTCTATTTTATTCATTGATGATTTTTTTTACTACTTCATAAAGGTGAAAAATTATTACTTAGATAAAGTATACATGGTTTACTTGTTGTTTTGAAAAAATAACAGTTTTCATTCTTTGTTTATCCCTTAATAAGCTTTTTATGCTCACCCCAAGTTTTTTTTTGAAATTTTTTTCACAGGACTTAATGTGGAATAGGGTCAAGGATGGGATCAAGGGAAAGTCATGCTATCTAAAAAATGGAACTAAACATGTTTCTTTTTAAGAGTTTTTATTTTATGGAATCTTAGTAGAAGTGTCTACTTTGTAATCTATTGTGTTGTAATAGTTATGTCCTAATTCTCTAAAACTCTAAACCTTGAAAAGATCCTCAATGTGAATTATTCATTTAATTTAATATTAAGTAAGGTTTAAGGCTGGGGCCTTATAGAATGTCATAAGCAAGTCACTAGAGAATACACAACCTCCGAGTGGAATCTAGTGTAGGACATGGTAGTGGATGGTTGTCTAAGATGGTTTCTAGTATGCGGTGTTTCACTGGGAAAGGAGGTGGCATGCAGAAGGTAGTTGTCAGTATCAATTCACGCAAGTGTGTAGTGGAAAAAACTTCAATAATAAGTTTTACCATCTTTTTTATTTTTTTATTAAAAAAATGTGTTTTGATGAATTCCATCACAATCCTTGCTACTGAGAGGGGTTTTGTTTCTATCTATAGACAGCCAATCCCCCCACCCCACACTATTTTTTAAAAATTATATGTATAGGCTTTATAAAAAGGACTTTATAAATAAATTACAATGATTATATAAGAATAATTCAAATATTTCATAGGAAAAATAGTTCATCCAAGTTTGGGAATGTCCATCGGACACCGATTGGAATTGGGATGGAAATTAGGGGTTCAAAGGAACTCGATTCAAAATGAAACATTAAAAATATATATAAATCAATTTTTTAAAAATTCTTTAAACTACAACAACCACATTTTGGATCCATACTAAAAACTTTGGATTTCCATAACATGGTCATCCAAAATCAGATCGATCTACATAATTTAATATAAATTAATTTTTTCTTGGATTATAAAATTCATATAATCTATCTAATATTAATTTAAGGTACTGGATCACACAAAATAAGTTGGTAGTTTGGGTATTTTAGAAATTTTACCATCGAATCGATGTTACATTATCGTCTCTAATGACCTGAGTCTCAGTAGAGGTATGAGGTTCTCATGTGAATTTAATGAGAATAAATAAATTAAATGAAAGGTTACCTAGATTGATTCAACGTCATGTTCTACTGCAACTCATTGCCAACAATTGTTGCTCAAAGGATCTGAATCCAAACCTCTCTAGATTTTCCATGTTCGTATCAAGAATCCATGTGTATGTTTTTCATTTAATTCCAAGTGCTAGTGTAGAGATCCAATGATCACTTTGACATCATGATGATCACCTCGATCTAGTGCCTTTGATCAGCAAAGGTGTTCTTGGAGTGTTTTCTCAGTTAGAGGCATTCTCTCTCTATGATGGGGAGGAGATACGAGATCTCAATCCATTGAAGTGAACTACCCATAAAAATGTGCTCCTCATTTGATTATATAGTGGATATGAAAAATACCCAGTTTGGGTTCCCCAGCCCCTATATATTTAACATCCACTAAATAAGTAATAAATAAATAAATATGAAAAACTAACTACATCATAAATATTATTTATATTTTGTCACATATTTATATTACATTTTAAATATATTATGTGATAAAACATTTGTTATTAACTCAAATCATAACTCCCACTAATATTAAATAAACCTTGAATATTAAAATAGTATTCATTCATAGAATATTAGTCCATCTATATAATTAAACACTTATAAATACATTTAAAAAATCAGTTCAACCCAATTATTATAGAATCGAATAATAAATAATTTATTTATTTTTCAGTGATCATTAGAACTCGGACAAGACCCGTACCCCATGGTGCGCCCCACTATTTTCTATGTACATATTCACCAAAATATGACAGAATTAGGATTTTTATATTGTGTGTCACCCTCTAATACCTTATCTCAATAGAAGCGAATAATATTAATAGACCAAGAGAAGAGTCTATAAACCCATCAAGACCCCTAAAGAGGCAAGGAATGGTCATATCAATGAAAAACATCTAATGAACACATATTTTGTAATATAATCTCTTTGTCATACGATATCTCATAAACCAAGATTCACAAATTGTTTTATCATCCATTGTTGCTTCATTTTTTGTTGATCTAACTAAAAAGATTTACCTTTGACTATCATGACCATGGATTTAATGAAGGTACTACTATCCTAATCAACTAGGATTAATATATCACATCCTCAATTCAGAAGAGAAAAATCATATCTTTATCATTCAACCAATTTCATACCACCAATGACGCACCCAACACGAACTACCTCGCCATGACTTCATAGTCCTATTTTCTGACGTGCATCAAACTATGGGATCAAATGGTACACATTGAAAATGATCTCAAGTCATGACACGAATACACATATTCTTAGATAGAAACAACCAATGACACTCAAAACATGTGGTATTACTGTTGATGGGTTTGACCTCATAATCTCACCTACTACAAATCACCATGTGAAAACTTTATGAGAAGAAGCCTCATTACTTATGATCCCCCATCACCTAATTGTATGACATCAAATATGTCCATTCGGTATGATGTGTCTAGACCATAGGATATATATTTAAGATTAATAACATAGTATCTCAAGGTTATCATTATAGCCTGGAAACTACTTTAACCTTTATATACAATAATTAATATATTTACATTTCCATTTAACTATTGGATGCAGAAATATTAACACCACTATAGTAAGTGTACATCATGTATAAAACACTATATCCATGATATGGAGATCGAAAATTATTGATCAAGTTGGGTCTAGGGAACCCAATATTATAACAGTTTGAACCCATAGGTTGGGCTTGTGTGTAACTATTATATATTGTATATTCATTGTGATTAATATAAACACCCCACCTATATCAATAACCATGTGCTGACACCCAAATGATTTGGGGTTGTTTTTTCCAACATCCAAATAGTGTGGATGGATTTCTAGATACCCCCTCTCCCCCCTCTATCTCTTCTAGATGAGGTTATTACTCATGGGTTGTGATTTCATATGTATTGTAATACACCTGTGGTTGTGTTTGATTGAAGGATGATGTGGTTCATAGTGGGGGTCATGCATGGTAGGTAGAGGGAATTATGTTGATGTTATTCATGTTCATGATACCCTATTATTCTAGTTATAACAGTGGTCATGATTTTATGTGATGTACTAGGTTTCTTCAAGTGATATTTGATGTGATGGATTGGGTTTATCTAGGAAAGATTTGATATGATAGATCATGTGTCTTCAGGTAGGATTACTATACATAAGAGATGGAAGCTCTATGAAGTATGATATTGGGGTTTCATAGTGGAACACCAGTGTGAAGGTGGTATGAGGTACCCTTTTATTGATATGCATATTATTATTTTACTATACATGGATTCATTATTTGGTGAGAATGACTTAGTGAGGATGGGATTGGTTAGTTAACCTATTTATGTGTTTTGGGTTTTTCTATTTCCTCACGGGTGTATTTTTATGATATTTTTACATTTTCATGAGATAACTTGGGTATAATCATATTGATTGTACATGTATACTCTCACTATGTATATATATAATATTTTTCATGGTTATAGTAGGAATTTATGGACTAATATGGACATTACTAACTTGGGTATTAGAGCTGTTGTTGAGTTGCTTCTGTAGGATTGTCTTGGATGTTTCCTTGGATACATTCATTATATTCTTATTAAATTACATGAATCGTGTATATTTTGTATTTTTTTCCTTCTTATGTTATGGAGTTTTTAATGGCTGATATTATATCTTCTGTTCAAACATTTTATTTTGTTTTGGGAAATTTCTCCCATTTGTGTGATCTTCTTTATACCCTCAATGCTAGTCACTAACATGGGGTCTACTTAATATGGCACTCAAGGGGTCATTATCTCCCTTTCTCCATTTCCAACTCAGAAGGGGTATCATTATAGGGAGGGGTTTATGGGAAAAAAATTCTTGAATTTATTAAAAATAGTGTTAAAAACATATATTTTCCAAAAATAAAATGTTGGTTTCTTTATATCAAAATCTAATTTTTATCAACTCATATTTACTTATATATATAAAGTAATAATGAAAATAGATAAACATACTAATTTTTTTATTAAAAATAATATATATAAATTTATACTGCTAAGGTTAAGATACACAACCCCTTATTACCCCAGTGTATTCCCTGGGGGTAAGGTGTGTGATGGTGGTACTTTCTAAGGGTGGTTTGAAAAACATGTTTTCGTCCATGATCACAATAATATTTAACTTCTCCCTTAAATTGTTTTGTTCATGTTTCAGTTTTTGAAATTCAACTTGGTATTAGTCAAGGGAAAATCCTAGTGATACTAACTCCCTTATAAGATTTGATAATTGGGCCTCACAGGGTACAATCCTACTGGTCTAGGATATCACTTCTTATATATATTCCAATTAGAATTTATCATAACCCTTAATACATACTAGTATTAATGGTAACTATAAAATGGATATATTATCAATGGTTAAGATGCATTATTGTCTTTTAAATATGGATATTTATATTTTATAATGGTCTTAAATAACCAAAGTAGTGCATGCGTTTTCTAAAACTTCATTACTTAATGGGGAATTTATCCATTCAAAAAGGGAATTTCATTTAGAAAAGTCATTTCATTATATACTTCCCCCTTTGGAAATTTTCCCTCTAAATTTCATTTCATACAATAACATAGATGAGGGTTCTTCTATTTCATCTCTCTTCCCATTCTCAAGCTGCTTCCTCACAATTTTGGTTCCACTATATCACTTTGACCAAGTGAGTTATCTTGTTTCATAAAACTTTGTCTCCTTAATCTAGGATCTTCACCAACTACTCCTCGTATGAAATATCGTTCTCCAAGGGTACTACCTTTGGATTCGGTACATGTGAGGGGTCTGGTATATACTTCTTTAAGAGAGATATATGGAGCACATCATGTTCTTGGGATAGGATAGGTGGGAGTGCTAATTGATAATTCATATCTTTAATATGATCAAGAATATCAATGGGGTTGACATATCTTGGAATAAGATTTCCCTTCTTCCCAAACCTCATGAATTTCTTCCATGGGATATATGAAGGAATACTTTATCTCTAATCTAAAACTATAGGCATCATAGATGATTTTGTACATATATTTTTTGTCAACTTTTTGAAGATTTCATATGACATTGAATGGTTTGAAGCTTCTCTATCATCTATTCAATAAGATCAGGTCCCATAATCTTTATGTCTCCAATTTCATCCCAGTATGTTGTATTTTGACACCTCTTCCCATACATATCCTTAAAAGATTCCATTTGAATGCTAGAATGGAAACTATTGTTATATGATAACTCCTCTTGGGAAATATGTTGATACCAATATCCTTGTAAATCCATTGAACATGATCTCAACATATCCTCTATATTATGAATGTTTGTCTCAAACCGAACATCTATCTGAGGGTGATAAGTAATGTTGAAACTTAAAATTGTATTCATCACTTACTAAAGGCTTCTCTATAGCCTCAGTATAAACCTTATAACTCAATCAAATAAAATGGAGATTGGAACTCCATGTAGTCTTACCACTTCACTTATGTATATCTTAGCAAGTTGTCCAAGATAAAAAACTTACTTGATAGCAATGAAATACGCTGACTTTTTAAGGTGATTGATTTCCACCCAGATGGTGTTATTTACTTTAGATGTACTGAAGAGACCTATCTCAAAATCCTTGGTTATATTTTCCCATTTCCAAATAGGTATGGTAAATGGTTTCATCATACCCTTATAATTTTTTCATTCATACTTGAATTTTTGGAATACCAAGCATCGAGATAAAAATTATGTAATCTCCCACTTTATCATATCCCACCATGAGTTTTTCCTTATATCACTTCACATATTAGTGACATAGAGATGAATAGGGAAGTTAGAACTTTTCAAATCATCCATATGTTCCATTTTTAGTTTTGGTTTTAATGGGACACATATCTAGGTTTCAAACCTTATAAATTCATCATTAGAAAATTTGAAATCGATAATACTTTCTACCATTCTCTATAACTCCACATCATATTTTTTAGCCTCCTTGATCCTCTCAAGAATAGATGGTTGAGCAGTTATTTGATTAAGTTAGGATAAATATCCTTTTATTTTCCCCATGTCCATCCTTTTTATTTCCAAGAAGATTGGATCCCTCTCAATCCTCATCATGGATAGGGTTGTAGGATCATTTCTAATCAAAGCATATTCCACTTTGTTCCCCTTCCCAAGATGATAATGGATTGAACAATCATAATCCTTGATCAACTCAAACCACATTTATTAAAAAATATTGATCTCATATTGTGTGAATATATACTTGAGTTTTTTATTATCCATATATATGTCACACATATCCTCATATATATAATGTTTAAAAATATTTAATGAAAAGATTACTACATCCAATTCTATATCATGTGTTGGGTAGTTCTTCTCATATACCATTAATTGAAGGGAGTAATAGGAAATCATGTTTTCATATTTCATGATTACACAACCTAATCCCTTTTTTACATATAATTTTATATTACAAACCCCTCCCCCCTAGTGGGTAATTTGATCACTCATGTAGAGGGTAGCCTCTTATTTAGCACTATAAATATCTCCTCACATTCATTAGCCTTGAAAATATTCACTTGATTTCAAGTTATCTTAATTACTGGGATTGAAAATCATGGGAATTTTCTCAAAAATCAATGATAGTACCCAATAAATCCTTGGAAAAAATGGATCCCCATCATAGATTTTGATCTAGATCATTATTTAATTGCCACTATCTTTGAAGGATCCATAGATATTTATTTTTTGGTGATAAAATTGCCTATAAATATTACTTACATAATATAAATCTTGCATTTACTATACCTCTCATATAAATTTTCATTTTTAAGGTATTTAGTAAAGCATTCAAATTATCCTTATCTTCCTCCTTGATTTTATTGTAGATAATAATATCATCTATAAAGAATACCAGAATTTTTTTTAGGTAATCCCTAAAGACTCTATTCATTATGTTTATAAATATATCTAGAGAATTAGTAAATCTAGATATAATCACTTTCAAATAATTGAGCCCATACCTTGTATGAAAAGAAGTATTGGGGATATCCCCCTTCTTTACCTTTAATTGAAAATATCCTGACCAAAGATCCACCTTAAAGAAGTAATGGACTCATTGTAGTTGATCAAAAAAAGTCATCAATCTATAGTAGAGTATAATTGTTCTCTATCTTTATCTTATTATTCTCACAATAATAAATATAGGGGAACATTTAACCATCCTTCTTCTAGATTAATAAGACCTTT
The DNA here is from genome assembly GCA_963277665.1 of Viscum album. Taxonomy (NCBI): domain Eukaryota; kingdom Viridiplantae; phylum Streptophyta; class Magnoliopsida; order Santalales; family Viscaceae; genus Viscum; species Viscum album. The sequence continues at coordinate 863,033,777 of OY728135.1, read as the reverse complement.
ACACCCCATGGTGAATCACTTGGGCGTATAAAAAAATTATCTAGATTCTTTTATATTTTCTTATTTATCTCCTCAATTTAAATAATGTCCATTCCATATGGATTTGTGTATATTCACAAATCTCAAGAAATAATATCTATTGATAGCTCAGCCTCATGGCTTGGAGGAATACCAATAAATTATTTGGGAAACTCATCAGCATATTCCCTTATAATGGGAATTTCATCAAATATGATCTTTTCCTTAGTCTCAATCATTTGGTCTAGATACACTTTTTCATAAGTTAATAGTATACATTCTTGATATGGTGATTCTAAAGCTGATTCATCCTCCTCCTTTCAATTTTATAGAATCAAATGGTGATTTATGATACAAATGTTGATTTACTTCTCTCATAAATTTATTTAGGCTCTATATAAGGAAAGACAATATATACCCAAGATTTCATTGAATTCAACTTAAGGGAGTATCACAAGGTTTAATGATAATTTAAACACACAAATATGGAAAAGTGGAGAATTATATACTTAGGATTAAATAATTTTCCCATTTTATATTTTCACTTATATATCCACTTATATATTTTGATTTGGTGTCTTAATAGTTTTACTAAACATTCATTATATGGAAGAATGCATAGAATCATAATAAAATAGTATGTTTAATATTATTTAATTAATAACTAGTATACTTGTCACCACATCATTTTCAAGATCTATCTTAGAATTTGTCATGGAATAATTTTACCCTTTATCTCTAGGCCTTAGAAGTTATTTTCATAAAATATCATCGACAACCCTTTTCTTACTTCATTGATACACATAGTGACCTTATTCCTTCCCATTGAAACATTGGAAAGAAGTTTGAGTCTTTATTAAACAATCCCTTTATTCTATAATATTTTTGGGTTAATCCTATTTAAATTCTTTAGCTAGGTTCACTTCCTTACCAAACCTAAAGCATTTCCTTGTCCCCTTCAGTAAATTACTAGAATGCTTCTTGTTGTGATGATGGACTTTTTTCACCATGAGATTTATCCATAACTCCTCCATAATTAAACTCCAATATTATCTTCATATCTAAAAACCCATGAGACCCTAAATATTTAATTATATTTATGTTGACATTGAGGGAATAGTGGACAATCTTCTCATAGGTTTCAAATTCTCAAATTACCAAATATTTTTTAGACTCGACTTTATTCCACCAAATAAGTTCTCAATTTTACTTTTGAGGTCAATGATAAAGGAAAAAGGTTGTTATTTAAGAATTTTCAAGTTCAGCTCATAAATTATAATGGATTAATCATCCTTTTTCATGAATACAAGGAAACCCATCTCCATTTTAATACATAGAGTTCGAGTAAAATATTTATCAAAAAATATTTTCTAGAATTATTTCCACTCTATATCTTTGATCTTCTCTTCAGGATTCATATTTTTTATCACCATCCATCATTGATCAGATTCTCCCTCCATACGATAAAAAATCATCATGAAATTCTATTATTTAGAGAATTGAAGGATAAAGAAGATATTTTCAATATATTTGATCCATTGTTCCATTATTAAACGATCAGAAAATCCACTGAAAGTATGAGGCCTTTATCGAATAAAGGTGTGAATTACAAATTTCTCTTTCATAGTGGGATGTGGTTTTTCCTCCAGATTTAATTTTTTGCTCAAAACATGAGTTAATTGAGAAATAATTCTCATGAATTTCCGGGATCCAACTCTCATCAAGTTGATCATCTCTTTTGGAAGTCAATACATTTCCCATAACATTGGTTGTGGAATCTATTCATATAGTGAAACATGCTTTTCATACATAGATATTAAATATTTTTAGATGATTATTCATTAAATTACAAAAACACATGCCTAAGGATGATAAAGGTATAGTGACTTTGGAAACTTGGAAACATAAAAAATTGATTCATAAGAGTTATACATTGTCTCCCACTTAGTTCATCATCACTACCACCTTTCTTATACATATCACACATAATACTGATCATCATAACTTGGGGAAAATAAACATGAGAAAGGGTGAGTTCGGGTTCTTAGTAAGGGTAAACAAGTGAAATATATAAATATGGCATGATAATAATTGTGTGAGAACGTGATTATAACATATAAAAACTATACCATGTATATCAAAGAATGAAATCTTGAGTCATGACATAAAGATTGGAAATTCATAAGATAAAAATCATAAGGATGTCAAAGAACATAATCCATGAGAGCATAAAATTGGCTTAAGACATGGAGTTTGGGCATACACATGATCATATAAAACCTTATGTCCAGGATACCCACCAAGACATTCATAACATGTTAGGCTTGGGATAACCACCCATGTACCCGCATCACGATTGGGGTAACCTCCAACGTATCCTCTTGTAAGGCTTGAGATGACCTCACATGTACCCTCTTGGATAAAATAATATTAATCATTATCCAATTCAATGGAGTGAGATATAGGTCCCACCCATAAAAAATCTATAAATTTTTGTGCCAAAATATCATAAAGCATTCATCATATCAGAACCCATGAAATGAAATAGGTTTCATAAATATTTCATCATATCATAGCCCGTGATGAAAAAATGGTTTCATAAAATAATGATCATAAACATTAATCATATAGATAAATACTAATAATGGTATCATGGATATTTCTCCCATTAATACATAATTAATATCAAAGTATTTCATCTTAGATTTAAAATGATTTTGAAAAGATGCAAGGAACATTTTTTGATAAAAATAACATTTCTTTGAAAATCACATTTTATACTAAAAGTTCAAAAAACATTTTAGAAGCCATATTATTTGAAAATAAACTTTGAAACTTATAAATTAATCTTTTAAACATTGAGTGTTCATGATGGCAGTAAATATTGTACACGTTAAAACAAAGATTCCTTTAATATTTTTGGTAAAAGTAAAATTGATCTTATTTTGAAGATGATATGAAGATTCCAGTTGATTTTTTATATAAAAAGTCAAACATGGGTAAAAAATTATTTAATTAATCAATTATTTAATATTAAAACATATTTTAACACAAATTTACAAAAATATATATATTTAAGAAAAAGGGTTTTTGACTGAAATGATAAATAATGTCAGTTTTCTTTAAAAACATTATTTTGGAACCTAGAGTACATAAAGAGAGAAAAATGAAGGGAAAACATGTATTCTCAAGAAATAACTATATTAAAATAATATTAAATAATTACTTTATAAATAGAGTGTAATATTTTATCATATAAACTATAATCATAAACAATCTTGATAAATAATTAGATTGTAACAGCAAACCCTTACCACTTTGGTAACTTCTAAATCCTAAGCCCCATGAAAGAATAAAATTACATGAAACATAAAATATCATGAGAATAAGTAAATTCATTATATTAAATATAAAATGGACTATATATAAACTTCATAAAAGAAGATTGGTGTATAACAAAATGTATGTCACAAAGAAGACAAATTGAGACAAAAATCTCTTACCGCTTTGGTAAATTTTGAACCATAGATCATAAAAAATTATAGATCCTAAAATATATATTTAAATCCCTATAATTTTAAGTAGAATTATACTAAAATTTATTCATGGGTATTATATATAATATTTTAAAGAAACATGTGGTGAATATGACATGTGTCTCATAGAAAATAAAAGTGAGATGGAAATCCCTTTTCTTAAGTTTCGACTTCCTTCGTACATGTTTGAACCTCATGTATAATAAATATAATTTTATTATAAATATATTATAGAACCAAAAATATATATATCATGCCATATATTATTTACTTATTACCTTTTATTACTCGTTTATTAACAATTCTATGTTAAAATCACGTTTTGGGTAATAACTACTTTGTTTTTCATGTATGTTTTGATTTTTTATTCTCAATACTCTTAAATTGATCATGATTCCATCATAAAAATAATTTTTACCATGATATATATATCTTATATATTCATTATATTTTGATTTTTAGTAATTCATAAACTTTATAGATATAAAATTAATTACATCATTCATAGAGACAATAGGTCATGTGTACGCATGGACGTTGTTTCAATTTTATCAACGGATCAAATGAAAGAAAGTTAATTAATATATCAAAATTATAGAATAATTTATATATCATATATATAATATATATTACTTAAATTTACCCAAATTATATTTCATGAAAATCATTTGATAAAAATGAATCACATTGCTTCTTGAGGTGGTAGTTAGTCATACACACGAACAATGTTATCATATCCCCCAAAGAATACAAAGTAAGAAGGTATATGTGATAAAATAATTACACATGTATAATTATGTTAAAATTTTCATATTTATTAATCTAATATATCCTTATTAACATTCATGTAAAACATAACTAAAAACACATCACATCAGTTCAGGAGGCGGTGGTTCACCGTACACACGAGCGACGTTATAGTTTTTCAACGGGTTAGGATGTAATAATTTCAATTTGGTATTATAATTAAATAGGTATAATGGTATCATAAATATAATATATAAAAATTAAATCAATAATTATAACTTTTTGTTATATTTGGTGATGGAAAATGAATAAATCGGTTAATGAGGCGGTAGTCCACCATACACATGGGCGACAATTTCGTTTCTCATTTGATGAAATATGATTTGGATATAAGTTATTAGATTAACATAATAAAATATTAGTATATTATAGGTTCTATTTTTATTATATCATCATAATTGAATAATATTTTAGTGGTTTATAAGAATAAGTAAAACAAAAATGCATAGTTTAAAACTTTACTTCTTCTTCTTCTTCAGAAAACCACTTTCTGTTTAACCTATAGCCTTTCTAGACTGGATTTATGATCTCAAAGATGCCACTATAATGTGGGTATTTATGTAATAAATAAATTTTTTCTAGTATTTTTTTTATCCAATTTTTTTTACTATGAATATGATAGGATATGGGGTGGCCTTTATATGTGGGGGAGAGGACACACATGAGAATTTTGAAAAGAATAAAGTTTAATCACATTTTTTACCATATAAAAGGTTCCAAATAAGTCATTATAAAACATTTTAGGTTATTAGAAAAAAATATGGCCATAAAATGGGTTTTTCAAAAGTTTCTAGGCCATTTTATCCCTTATCTTTTCAGTTTAACCCCTATAAACCCATTTTAATCACAACTACGATAATTAATTTTTAATATTTTTAGTATTAATTTTTAGAAAAAAATAAGTTAAACTTATTATATATTATAAATTATTCTAATTCAAAATATAGAATCTATTTTTCCAAATTCCATTCACATAAGTGAAAGAATCTAATTTAAAATTAAACAGTTGACGCGATGAAAAATCATTTTTACAAAGAGAAATATTTTAAATGTTTCAAAAGTTTTAATATCAAAATTTAATATAAATCTGATTAAAATTACATAAATTATATTAATAAATATATAATTTAACTACTTTTACTTTTAAACCCATATAAAAATAAAATTTATCTTGTAATTTCTTTGAAAGAAAAAGTGGAATTTAATAAAAACAAGTATTTTTCACTATTAACTAAAAAAATAATATTTTCAAAAAATTATAAAAAAATAATTCATGATAAATTTTACATTATTATTTAAAAATATAATTTTATTTATTTCAAATAGATTTTATAAATGTTTCAAAAATTGTTTTTTAAATAAGTGTACAAAATGTGACAAAGCTTTTTTTTAGAAAAATACAGTTTTTAAGCTTAAAATTTTATTTATTTTTATCTGATGTCTAGAAACATATAAAATGAATGATTAAATTCTTATTGGATATATAATATATAAATTTAATTAAAATTATTCACCAATTTTTTTTAATTTATTAATATAAAACACATTTATGCATAGAAAAATGGTTTTTCATAAAAAGATTTACATTATTTTCAAAGAGTTCTATTTTTCATTTATAATTAATTAGTCACTAAAGAATTCATTTTATATAAATGTGTAAACCATATATTTTCATAATATAGTTAATCATACTCATACCCATCATTACAATGGAAAATATATAACTATAAAATTAAATAATAATATTTTACTTGTATGTCATGTTTTGATAAAACTCGATGTTTTGTGTATTGCAAGCAATCAAAGAAATTAAATTTATTTTAAAAAATATTTCATTAAATCTCAAGGTGTTAAATCCTCCTCTTACCAGGAATTGACTAACATAATTGGAAACTTAGGGATTATAATTTTCAAATTATTTATCATATAAAAGTGAAGATAGAAACATTAAAGGGATAACTTATAAATAATATATATTCCTTAAACTATGAATTTATAGGTTTCAATCTAAGTTATCTATGGAATATTTCCTAAAATAATTTTTTATAATCATTTTTGTTTCCTTCATGATGGTTCGCTATGTGATTGTGAATTTACTAAATAATATCCCCTAGGTGTGTTAAAACAAGTGTTTAGTAAGGCCTCTTTGTCATACACCAGGTGGAAATCAAGTTATTACCCAATTCATGTTTTTTGGGGTTATTACCCCTACCTACAAATATGGAAAATCCATATCCACTTGTATTATCTAGATACGGATTTTATTTCCTAAAAACCACTTAATATATAATTTATCATAATTTAGATATGTTTTCTTATATTAAGTCTTATCCCTAAATCTTTTACTAAAATTTTATAATCCTAATCCCCAAAAATAATTGGACTTTTCCCAAATACCAACATTTACAACCCATATATTTCATTATCCTTAATTCATGATTCATTACTTAAAGATGCACTTAATACACCCCTAAAAACATTTATAGGCCTAATTTATTTTGGCAACTAGATACATAGATCAATAACATGAAACATGGGTATAAAAAAATTATTTAAAAACTCCAAAACATGCCCTTAAATTACAAAGATCTTCTAATACTATACAGGATAACCTCGGTATGTATATAAGAAAGGGGTGATCTATAAAGCTCAGTTTTTTAATAATAAAAGAATAAAATTATGAAAGTAATACATGTGAGTCAATAGGTATCAAGGTGACATAATAGGGGTGAGAATCATAAAATTTAAAATCATTGCATGATAAAGAAGATAACATCAAGGAAACATAGGAATGTAGTAACAACATAAAACATGACATCATAAGCATAATTCAAGGATAAACACAGAGACATCATAACATAGTTTACTTAGGATAACCTCATATTCACCATACATGGTATTTCATGAGATAAAAAAACATTACTAAATGCATTTGAGGGCTATATAATTTTTGTCCTACCCATTATATTCATTTCATATACAAACATTTGTGTGCAACATAGATCATATATTATAAAGATTCCTTTTATAAATTTTAATCCCATGATTATGGAGTGTGGTTTCAATAAATTATAGTCCCAAATTAATTAAGTATAGTTATATATAGATGAATAACCTTGAGTGGAAATGGGGATGTTTACACAAAACACAAATGATTAGCATGGAAAATCACAGGATACTTTCGGTATTATAATAGGTGTGCAAAAAAGTTTATAGAAGGGTTTAATGAAAAAACAACGTGGTATATCATTACTTTTTAATCATAAGGATGGTAAATAGATGTGTAAAAACATGTTCTAACATGAAAAAATAGATATCAGAAATTCATAACTCAAATAAATTGATTGAATAAAGAGGGGGAGAGAATCCCCTTACCTGGATAAGGTGATTCTAAAAGCTTTTAAGGATCTTATTAATATATGTTTACCACGTTTTAATGTATTTAGATAGGTATAGGGAGTGTAAAACACTAACTAATAGGTTTTTAGTGAAGAGTAGTGGGAGTTTGGGTGGTTATTTATAGTAAAAGAGAAAATATTATTTATCAATTTACAAACATAGGTTTTGGAATCTATATGATAAAATAATCAAAACCACAAACATTACTATGGTTTTTGTAATGACCCATTCCTTTCATAAATATTCACTACATCCAAATAGATTAATATTCATTAAATAACATAAAAAACCATGCCAAAACCACATGGGTTTAATGTCTTTGGAGGCTTGGAAACATAAACCACTAGTTAGTAAAATATCTACATCGTCTCCTGCTTGTTCCTTCATAACTTGAACCCTTTTGACATATAATACTTAATACCTTTATTAATATCCTAGGTAAATGAAAAATAATAAAATGGTGATCTCAAATACTCAATAAGGGTAAAAAAAGGGATATATCATTCATTAAATAATCATAAGGTCATATGAACATGAACATAACATTTAAAAATTATACCTTGCATATCAATATCACAATCTTGAGTCATGCAATAAATAATATAAGTTTATAATATATGAATAATAAAATAACATGATCCATGATAGAATAGAATTTTCATTAGAAATTGAATTGTGTCGTACACATAAGAATAGAGAATCATTCAATTAGTAGTCAAGTTTTATTGCCAAAACATATAAGGGAACTTTATGGGCTGGTATACATCCTAATCGGGACACACCATGATCCTCAGTGGAATATCTTTCCTCATATTGGAATATTTTTACTCCGAAAACAGTCATAGTAGTCAAGGTTTACTCCCAAGACCATCATGGAGGACAAATTACCTTACTGAACTAAGTTCACTTCCCATTTTAGTCTTGTATTACTGAATCGAGTTCACTTCCCATTTTAGTCATGTCTTATTGAACTGAGTCCACTTCCTATTTCAATCCTATCTATCTAATGTGATATAAATAATTACCCAATGAATTTTAGGTAGATTTTTTTCCACCCTTCACATAATGAAACCTAACATATTTGTTCCATATGAACATAATTCATTTTATAACCCATGAAAATAAATTGGGTTTCATAAACATTTAATCATAACATAACCCATAGAAAAGAAACATGTTTTATAAATATCATACCATCATAAACATAAACCATCCATAAAAATAATAATGATAGTATAATTTATAATATCCTCAATAAATCATATGTAACATCAAATAAGGTTATCTTAGATGGAAAATAATTTTGAAAGATCACTAGAGATAATTCTAGAAAAAATAACATTCTATTTTTAAATAATTTCTTTTTAAAGAGACACACAATTATAAAGGAAACACTTTATTTGAAAATAAACTTGTATAATTTAAAAGTAATTATCAAATAATTAAGGCATCATGATGGCAGGAAAATCCACTCAAGCCTTATAAGTTAAAAAGACATTCCTTTATTATTATTTTTGAAAAAAGTCACAAAAAATGCATTTAGAAAATGAAAAGGATAATCGTTTCAAACTATTTCTTAAAAAGTCATATTGTTGTAAAAATGACTTTAAAAAATCATAATATAATAATAAAAAAATTATAAAAAATTTTATAAAACAAAAACATGGAAGAAAAAGTGAATTTTAATAGAAACTTTAAAAAGATAATTTTTAAAATATGGTCCCTTATAAATATCATATCATTGTAGTGAGAATTAATCAAATGAATCAATTGGTTGTATAAGTTATAAATACACATAAAAATTGTAAATAAATTATAATATAATAAAAACTCTTATCACACATAATCTTGACATGACATAATATAATAAGTATAAGTTTAACCCAATGAATGGAAACTGAGTTAAGAAATCCCTTGCCACTTTGTAATCAGTCGAATCATATGCCTCATGAAAGTAATAATTATAAAATGAAACATTGAATTTCATTAAGATAATTATATTCATTATATAAAATATAAAAGTTCAATATATACCCCAAAAAAAATAAATAAATGGTAAATAAGACATATATCTCACAGAAGTAAAAGTGAGATGATGAACCCTTACCTCACATTTACCATTATTTTTTCCTACATTAACCTTCAGTATAAAGGTTTATTTTATTTTATTAATTTATTACATAACTATAATAATATTTTTAATAATTTATATGACCCTTTAATAAAATATTACCACTAATTCTTTAATAATATTTTATTATTCTCATTATTTTGAGTGTGGTCATTTCATGGTTTCATGATCGGTTCATTTGTGTATAATTATGGATTTTCCTATCAAATGGGAATAAAGATTCAGAATTGAAATGAAATTGTATTAATAAAATTCCCAAATTTTATATGTTCCAATATATCATTTTTATTTTTGACATGATAATGATTAATTTGAAAAAATGTTAATGATAAATGCTTAGATTATTTTGGTGGTTTTTTCGACCATCACAAACTAGTTTTGTTTTATTTAATATTATGCCTATATATTAGTTATATAACATTAAATAGGTTATAATATGACTAGTAAAATCTGATTTAACCATGATAATAATTTTATGACCATATTTAAAGGCAATAATGGAAAACGAAAAATCATTATCCACGGAGACAGTTAAGTGGCATAATTTGGACAATGGTTTCATTTCTTTGAATAGGAGGAGATAAGAAAAAGGGTAGATATAAGATATTAAATTAGAAATATAAAATTCCAGTATTTAAATGATAATATATTTATTATTATTTGATAGATAAATAAGGTAAAGAAAATGTAGAAATAGAATAGAAAATAAGAGAGGTTGTTTGAGAAAGTTACCTCTTTAATATCACCTCCTTGAAAGAACACTTAAGGAACATGGAATTGGTATTTGGGTGAGACGATCAGAACATGTGAATTGGGAGAGTGGGTAAGATAGTTTTTGGAATATATTTGAAAATATGAATGGATTGTGAGGATAAAGGGTGTGGTGAGCAGTGGTATTCATACTTGAGGAGAAGTGGATTTAAGTGATTAAATAATGAATATCTTATATATAAAGCCAGTCAAATTTGGGTGGAATTAATTAAAAAATATTGAGATGATAATTAATGTTTTTAGAGATATTTAAGGTTAATAAAAACATAAAACACCCATTTAATGTTTTATTTTTTATCTATTTTAATCTTTTACCTTTTAACTTTAACTCGCTACATTATTTTACATATACTTCGGTAAATCCTTTTTTACAATGGTAATTTTTTTATGAATAAAAATGAAAATAACCTTAGAATAAAAGTTTTAACTCATGATTCCAAATTTTAAATAAATTTTTACAAATTCATAACATATATTTTCAATATTGCATTTAAAATTAAATAGTCAAAATGAAATGAAAAACTTTTTTTTGGAAAATGTGTTTTTAAGCCCAAAAATATTCTTATGCCAAAATAAGGTATAATGACTATTTAAATGTAATTAATTAGATTAAATATAACTAAATTACTGAATTTACATTGAGAGAAATTTAAAATAATTAATTTACTTCTAAATATAAAGAAAATAAGGGTTTTATAAACATCAGTATTTTTTACCATTCCCTAAAAAATTAAAATTCTAAAAATATTATAAAAAAATATCCTCAAGATAATTTTGAAATTATTAATCCAAAATTATTGTTAATTTTATCAAAAAAAATTGAAAGTTTCAAAAATTAATAGTATTTGTTTCTCATATAAATAAATAAAAATATCTTTTTGAAGAAAACAAATATTTGAACAAAAAAATGAATTTACTAAAAATTATGTATTTATTTCATAATCATAAAAAAATTTGTAGTAAACATAAAATTAATATTTATTTCATAATATAGTTTTTAATATTCACACATGCCAATTTAATTGATATTTTAAAATGGTCGTGTTAAAATAATAATATTTTGGAGTTTTTTTAAGCTCGATGTTCTGTGAAACATAATCTATCAAAGAGATTAAATTTATTTAAAAAGATATATATAATAAAATCTTGGGTAGTTAAATTTTAAACTCCTTAAAATTTATTTTCCCCTTGAAATTTTCCACTGAGATATAAATAGATGAGGATACCTCTATATCATCACATCCTCAGGCTCTCACATAGCTTATTCAAATTGGTGGTTTCGCCAAAATACTTTTTAATGTCTCAGAAATTCTATGTAATATTTTTTAATTATATGGAATTATTTTGAGACCACGCACTCTTACAAAACGTGATTCTAAGGCCCGGAGATCCCTAAATGGAATTTTGAACTTCTTTTAATGTACATTTAGTAAACTCGTGAGTAGGTTTTTATAACTTTTTAATTGGTTCTCAGATCAAAAGTTCAAAGACAATGTTGAATTCAGGATGCCAGTATTTTCCTAGAATGGACTTATCTTTGGCCATAAAAGGCATAACAGTAAAGTTAATTTTCTAATTTTTAGAAAAAAATAATAAAATAACTTAAAAATTTATTTTATATTCTTTCTCATTCATTGAGCAGTGGACAGTGAAACTGTAGTGCGGATACGAGGTAGTGATGGGGCACATTAATGAGGCTCATTAATGGCCCATATCATGAAGTGTAACGATGTAATAAAGGAAGCGTAACAATGACACTGTTTCATTAATGAAACGGTGTAACAACGCGATGTCCCATCGTAACTAAAACGTTACGACGTGATTTCCTATTTATTGTCTAACACATTGGGGGATAGAGAATTAAAACTTGGAGGATTATCTGAAGAAACTCCATAGAATCTCTTTTCCAATGAAGAATGAAAAACACTGGTAGATCTTCACCGACTTTGACGAACCTCGAAGAACGGAGCCGAAAGTGATGACGTCGACGCCTTAAACTCTCAAGGAAGAATGCTATAGCATCAAATGTTAGCAAGGTAGGGGTTTGATTTTTATTTCAAAGTTCTTCACCGATATTATTTTTTTATAAATTAAAAACACATATCAACCCACAAACAAGTTGATTTTTTATTCATTAATTTATGTGGGAGGGTTACATTTCTTGAGGATTTATTATTCTGGATTCAAATCTTGCACGAAATGATTGAACTTTAATCCCTAAACCACACCCTATAGATTTAAACATTAGCGTGGAGGGTACGGGCTGACATGAATAATGCCCAAGTGCCTCCGCTCATGCGTTATTAGTGGATGCATTCTCACAGTGGTGGAAATTCAATTCTAGATCCTGAGCAGGGATGGAGGCGACCTGAGAGGCCCGTAGGCATAGATGGATTGAAAAAAGGACAACCAGAGCAACTCTGGTGACCCACAAAAGGGGTCACTGGCGCGACACCAACGACATGGCGGTGATAGTAACCAGTAGAAGTGGTCGGCCCATGCCGGTGGTGGCAGTTGGCCCACGCCAGCCGCATGAAGGGGGTGGTGCCAACCGGCACCACGGCAGCAGCGGAGGTGGCAGGTTGTCATCGGCCGCACTGGAGGATGGTGGCGCGCCCGTCAGCACGCCGTAGTAGCAGGAGGCCATGGGAAACTAGCCACGATGACAGGAGTCATGGAGCCATATGGGCGCTGTGTGAAGAAGGTGGCCTGAGTCTGGGTCGCCCGATTCTACTGGACGTGTTGCGGCCCACCAACCGCGGCTAGAAGAGGAGGCCTCATGGCATCCTGCGGGGCAGAAGAAACCATATGTGGCTAGTTTCTGCATCTTGGTTGGGCAGCGCACCACCGTTCCACCCCTGGATGACTAGGATAGGGCTGGTGGGTTGAGCCCCCATCCCATTAGGCCGAACCTTCAGCCCAACGGGCTAGACCCACAGCCCAGCGAATTGAACTAGACCGGGTCGTTGGGCGACCCGACGGGATGGACCCCCGGTTAAACCAGTCCGGGCCCAGAGAGACCCAATGGGCCTCCCCCATTGGCCAGGCTGGACCAGACCGACCCTGACCCAAACCAGGTCAGATCAAGTCTGTATAATTAAATCGGGGTATGTGGGACCCTCGAGTCAATCCGATCAGGTCAGACTGGTCCCCATCACAACTGGACCCCTCGTTACTAAAACACATGTATATTGAAAACTGTGCATCTGATTGATGAGTCGTTTATTTAATTGGGACCCTCTTAATGATTCAGATCTTTTAAAATTATTTATGTTGACTTTCATGAACGTTGATATGTGATGAATGGCTCGAGGATCGATTCTCCTAATCATGCTACGTATGGAACCCTATGGTTGGATGAGACATGGAAACTTCTCAACGATGGACCAATGGGAAATGACTCTGTGTGACCTAGTAGGACCATGGTGGGGAGTAGCTCTGTGTGACCTGGAAGAACCAGAGTACTCGACAGGAGGAGTAACTTAGTTCAGCCAAGGTGGGAAGCGGCTCTGTGTGACCCAGTAGGCCCACGATGGGGAGCCGCTCTGTGTGAACCAGCATACCCATGGTACCCATCAGGGATGAGTACCATAATAGTCCAAGGTTAGTGGGAAGCGACTCTGTGTGACCCAGAAGGCCAAATGTACTCAATAGAGGATGAGTTCTCCTGCAACCGAGGAGTTCAATGATATGACCTATGATGCTACTATCACTACCCTAGAATATATATGGTGTGAGTTGTCTTGTGATTCGTGATTTACATTGTGGACTGATATGTGGTCTTCCATTTTGTATTTGGGGATCTCTACTAATTTTCTTATTACTCACACCTGCATGGGCCCCACCCATGCGTGTTGTGTCCTGTGCAGACGATCGATGCTTCGATAGAGTCCTTGGTGGACCGGAACCTCATGGAACTCAGTGAGACAAGACCGATCGACGCTTTGATAGTGAACTTGGTGGCCTAGAACTAGGTGGGTCCCAGTAAGACCCGGTGGATAGTACATAATACTTTTTCTTCTAGTAGCTTCACTACTATTATGATCATCTAGGGTTTTCTGTGGATGGCCATCAGACCTCCTTTTTGTACTTTTTTGTTTTTGTTCCTTTTGTTGGGTTTGTATTCTGACCCACTTTCTTCCAGCAGTACTTTGTACTCAGTCTTGTTTTAGTATACTTTTTTTCACTTTAAATGTAATGGGACGTGGTTGGAGTGTGTGGGTGTATAGGTACTCAGGAAAATGCCTCCCACTTTCCGGTTGATGCCTTTGGCGCTAGTCGACATCCCCTGGCCTTCGGGAGGCGGGCTTGGAGTAGTCACGACACGGGCCCTGAGGGATGGGTCATGAAAAAGTGGTATCAGAGGGTGTTCAATCCTACTCCAAAGATTAGGAGTCTGTGTTTTGTTTTTGGGAAACAGTGTTAAGTGTTGCGAGTCCGACTTTTAGATTTGGAGAGTCCAGTGTTGGTCTGGCGGCTGATGTATCCATACACCAGGACATTGAATTATGTTTTTCGACTCAATAAATGAAAACACTGGTTGCATAAGTGTCTCCTTATGTTCTTTTAAATAAAATTCATCTCACCATGTATAACCTTCAGACCATGGTACATGTTGATCAGTTTTAGGATGCCTCCATGAGGATGACCAGTCAGGATCTCGATACGAGGTCATGAGGATAGCTCACCTAATGATGTGGCGTTCGTTCAAGGACCAGTTCTTGAGATGGCCCCATCGGGTGAAGCACCAGTGCTACCACCACCCATTGGTCAACATCTAGTGTTTGCAGTTCTAGTAGAGGATGTTCACAGGCTCAGTGCCCTACATGAGTTTCAGAGAGGGAGACCTCCCAGGTTCAGGGGAGAGATGGATCCTCATGTCACTGAGGACTGGCTAGAGGCTGTGACGCGGGTCTTCTTCTTAGTAAGGACACCACAAGACCAGATGGAAATCTTGGTAGAAAACCTTCTACAGAGATTGATAGGGAGATGTTAGATCTTGACCACCCAAACACACGATGAGGTGACCCTCACCTGGTCAGAATTCGAGAGGCTTTTTCAGGAGGAGTTTTTTCCCACATCCTTTCACTCTGTGTGCATTCAGGAGTTGTTTCACCTTCAGTAGAGCATCATGATGGTGGATTAGTACTCTATGAGGTTCAGGGATCATTCGTGAAACTCCACATATATGGTGTGAGACCCTTTCTTCAGGGCTCAATCCTTTGATCAAGGACTCAGGTGGGAGATCAGGGTATCAGTGTTGTCTCCCAGCATCCCTACCTAGGTCAGGATGCTAGAGTGAGCCTTTCTTGTGGATAGTTTCTTAGAGGAGTAGGCACTGATGGCTAGAGATGTAAGTAGACCCTAGGTGGAAAAGTCCTCGGCAGGCAGTAGACAAGAGACACGTGGGCCCAAGAAGGCCGAGTCATTCATAGGCCAACCCCTAGACTTAGGGTCAGAAGTGCAGGGCTCCAAGTCCAGGGGCAGTTAACAAGAAGCCAGACAATGTTTCTCGTGTGGCGGGTAGGGACACAAGGCATGTGACTGCCCAACCCACCATATGGATGACTAGTCGACGGTCAAGGGACCGTCGAGGTAGCAACACGGTTTGACCGAGGAGGTTCTTAGGGCGATGGACATGGCAGGGGAGCTATCCGAGCATTAGGTGGTGGGTGACAGTTTGAGGTGTTACCGCGACCACTCTCAGGTGGTCCACCCCGACCTCTGGGAGCAGGAGGACTGGGGAGAGATCATCTCTAGGCAGTAGAGTTTTATGACCATGGAACTCTAGAGATTATATAAGGAATGATCTGTGTCTTATCCACCCTAATTACAGTTCTTATAGACATGGGTTCTAGTCACTCTTTCTTTTCCACGACTCTCGTTCAGAGCTCAGAGATTCCAGTGGAGCCATTAGCTTGATCTTTATTCCTAGATACTCTTACGGGAGATGACTCGATGATTACACACTGGTGCCGATAGTGTGAGATCACTCTAGGAGATGATTGATTTGGATCAGATCACCTAGTAGTGGTGTCGAGGACTTACGATGTCATCGGGGTATGGACTATTTATCCACTTTCCATGCTCAGATCAACTATTTTAGGTGTACAGTGGGGTGTTTCTGTTGATATGGGACCATGTTTTCCTTCACTGGTGAGAAGGAAACCCTCACATCACAAAATAGACCCTCTTGGAGGAGGGGGAAGCTGATCACTCACCAGTTGGATAACCTCACCCTTAGTGCGGTGGATGAAAGGAGTTCAAGATTTCCTATCATGGTGTAAGAGTACAATGATGTTTTTCTTAAGGATGTTCTGGGACTACCTCCTCATAGAGAGGTAGAATTTTTCTTTGACATGAACCCCGGGATGACACCGATATCCACACTGACATATCGGATGGCTCCTGCGGAGCTTTGTGAAATAAGGGTATAGCTAAAGGACTTGTAGGAGAAGGGTTTTTTAAGGCCCATAATTTCACCATGGTCAACCCCAGTGCTTTTTTCCAAGAAGGAATATGGGATTTTGAGGTTTTGCGTGGACTTTCGGCACCTAAACCAGGTGACCATGAAGAACAAGTATCCACTACCAATAATTTATGACCTATTCGACTAGCTGAAGGGAGCAAAGTGGTTCTCAAAGGTAGACCTCATATTAGCCTATCACCAGCTTTGGGTACGAGATGAGGATGTACCGAAGACATCCTTTAGGTGCCAGTATGGCCACTATGAGTTCCCGGTGATTCCTTTAGTCATTACCAATTCCCTAGCAGTGTTCATGGGCCTCAGGAATAGTATCTTCCATCCTTACCATGACCAGTTAATCGTGGTCTTCATTAATGACATCTTGGTGTACTCAACGTTGGAGAAGGAGCACACTACACACTTGTGGATAGTCCTAGATACACTCTGAGAGCACCAAATTTATGGTATGATCTTGAAGTTCTAGTTCTGGATTTGGGAGGTCCACTTTCTAGGACACATCATCTCAGAGGCTGGAGTTGTGGTAGATCCATTGAAGATAGAGGTAGTGCTTACTTGGGAACCACCCAAGAGTGTGACTGAGGTGAGGAGTTTCTTGAGTTTGGTTGGTTACAATCGAGGATTCATGCTAGACTTATCTAGAGTAGCAACACCCTTATCAGCCTTGACATGGAAGGGACAACCCTTCTCGTGGATAGAAAAATGCCAGCAGAGTTTCTAGGAGCTGAGGCGGAGACTGACTAGTGCCCCCATCTTGAGACTATCAAAAGAGGGATTTGGGTATGTAGTTTACTGCGACGCATTAGGGACTGAAATGGGTTGTTCCCTAATGCAGGAGTAAGTAGTGATTTCCTACGCATCATCCCAATTGAAGCAGCATGAGAAGAACTACTCAACCCATGACCTGGAGTTAGTAGGAGTGGTATTTTCTTTGAAGATGTGGCAACATTAATTTATGGGTTAATCATTTATGGTTTAATCTGACCACAAGAGTCTTAGGTATATCTTCTCTGAGAAGGACCTAAACCTGAGACAGTGGTGATGGCTATAGTTACTCTAGGACTATGACTTTTAGATAGTCTATACTCTTATAAAGGGGAACGTGGTGGCAGACGCACTCAGTAGGAGGACCGGTTTTTTTCTGCTGAGTGAGGTGATGTAGTAGTTAGGTGTGACGCAGATATCATTTTTGGATGATGATGGAGGAGATTATCTTCATTTGATGATTGTTACTCCTCCAATCTTACAGCGATTCATGGAGGCACAACTAGCGGATGATGACTGCAAGACCCGATGTTCTCAGTTATCCTCAGGACAGGCTCCTGATGGATTTTTGATAGGTGGGGAGCATGCTGTCCTTTTCATAGGGCGCACCTTAGTACCGGTGACGTTGTGGGAGGAGTTATTGGGGGAGTTCCATATGTCCTCTTTGGCAGTACATCCCAGAGTGGCGAAGATGTACCAAGACCTATGACGTTAGTACTGGTGGCCGGGGATGAAGAGACCATTAGATGAGTTCATTTCACGATTCCTCACTTGTTAGCAATTGAAGGATGATCATTGGGTTCCAATAGGCTTGAACCAACCACTTGAGGTACCAGAGTGTAAATGGTATGGTATCTCGATGGAATTCATAAAGTGGTGACCACGTACGTCCAGATTCCATGATTCTATTTGGGTGATCATTGACCAACTCACCAAGTCGTCTCACTTCCTACCCATCTGGGAGTAGGGACCGGTAGAGGGATTCATACACCTCTACGTCCAGAAGATAGTGCAGCTCCACGGGGTGACTTCGACGGTCGTCTCAGACCATGACGCATGCTTTATATATTGGCTGTGGAAGGGATTACAAGAGGCATTCGGGACTGAGCTACACTAGAGCACAACTTTTCATTCTCATATGGATGTTCAGACATATTGGACCATACAGACCTTGGAGGACACACTTCCTTCTTTCATTCTTGACTTTTGTCTCAATTATGAGGACCACCTGCCTTTGGTTGATTTCATGTACAACAATATTTATCACTCCACCATTGGCATGGAACCGTTTGAGGCCTTGTACGAGCAGCCTTTCAAATCACCCATATGCTGGACAGACCTAGGGGAGTTGGCACTCATGGGTCTGGAGTTGGTACGGGATACCACCGATAAGGTATAGATCATCCAGGAGTGGATGAGGACTGCACAGAACAGGCAGAAGTCTTATGATGACAAGAGACAAATACCCTTAGAGTTTGAGGAGGGGGACCATGTGTTCTACCAGGTCTCAACTCAATGAGGATTGCAGAGATTTGGATGGGGTGGCAAGAAATCTCCAAGGTTCATCAAAACTTTTCATATCTTGAGGAGAGTTGGAGAGGTGGTGTACAGCCTAGGCCTTCCCCCATAGATGCACTGAGTGCATGATGTTTTCCACATGTCGCATCTGAGGAGGTACATGCATGACCCATCATATGCCATCGACTGGGGTGAGCTATATATTGATGATTGTTGATGCTCCTTTTCATCGCAGAGTCCAAAGGAATGTAAATGGAAATACCTTGAAACCAAATTGATTCATCCATTAAAGAAAACACCAAAAATTGACAAAGGAATGAAAAATGAGTCAAAGGACCTTGGGCCACGCAAGTTCCCTCATAGTCGCGCAAGTACACTTGCGCGCCGCCTAATGGTCGCGCAAATGACTTGAACGCCCTCTTTAAAACCACCCATGGTCTTCTCCAGTCTATAAATACCCCCAGTGGGCCCCCCATTTAAGGAGGAATCTTTCCAGAATTCAGATATAGAGCTCTGAACGCCCAAGTCTCTTCTTCAGGTCTTTCAAACACTTCTAAGGTAATTATTTGCCTAGAATGGAAGGTATAAACAAGATGAGTAAGGTCTAAGTGTTATAATTCACTAACACTTGCGTGCCTAAGGTGTTTTACCCATAAGGGAAATGAACATACTTGCGCACCTCCCTAATTCTTCACCAAAACATGCATGCCTCTCTTCTGAAAGTACCTTAGGATAATTCTAAAGGCTTTGGTCAAGGATCGCCCAAGTGTTTCCCTACTGGTTAACAATAGCGCAAGTACCCATGTGTCGCGCAAGTATACCTACGTGACCAGGACTTGCGCGCCCACGCACTACCTGCGCGCCTGCCAGGACTTGCGCGCCCCTGCCTTTTTGGGTGCCCTTCTTGCACATTTAACCCCTCTTATACCATTCCACCTCTCCTATTCAAGATTCAGTCTTTAGGACATTCTTCAAATCCATTTATGGCATTTTTTCTTGATTAACTTCCTTATCCGAAAAGAATTCTGTGGAATATCTCTCAAAACCTAGTGATTTACACATCTTTATGTCACTAAATATTGAGATTTCACTCATTCAACCACATCCTTTATGATGAGAGAACCCCTTAATCTGGGCCTCCTTTTCAGGAATAAGCCCCAGTCATAATTCTCAAATCTGGGAATCCTCCTTAGGAGTAAGCCCCAAGTTCTCTTTAACCTGGGCTTCCTTTTCAGGAGTAATCCCCAGTCCCAAAGTTCACAAGTATGGAAATTCTCCTTAGGAGTAAGCCTCAAATCCTCATTAACCTGGGCCTCCTTTTCAGGAATATGCCCTATTCATAATTCTCAAATCTGGGCATCCTCCTTAGGAGTAAGCCCCAATTCCTCTTTAACCTGGGCTTCCTTTTCAGGAGTAATACCCAGTCTCAAAGTTAAAAAGTATGGGTATCCTCTATAGGAGTAATCCCCAAGTCCTCTTTAACATGGGATTCCTTTTTAAGAGTAATCCCCAAGTCTTATTTAGCCTGGGATTCCTTTTTAGGAGTAAGCCCCAGTCTCAAAGTTCACAAGTATGGGCATCCTTCTTATAAGTAAGCCCCAAATCCTCATTAACCTGGGCCTCCTTTTTAGGAATAATCCCCAGTCATAATTCTCAAGTCTGGGAATCCTCCTTAGGATTAAGCCCCAAGTCCTCTTTAACCTGGGCTTCCTTTTCAGGAGTAAGCCCCAGCCTCAAAGGTCATAAGTATGGGCATCCTCCTTAGGAGTAAGCCCCAATCTTAAAATTCCCAAATATGGGCCTCCTTTTTAGGAGTAAGCCACAATCATATTTCTCTTAACCTGGGCTTTTTTTAGGAGTAATACTGAGTCTCAAATATGGGCATCCTCTTTAGGAGTAATCCCTAAGTCCCTTAAATACTCAAAATCTCATATCCTGGGCCTCCTTCTCATGAGTAAGCCCCAGTCTTAATTTCTCTTAACCAGTCCTAATTTACTTTTTGATCTGGGTCTCCTTCTCAGGTGTAAAACCCAATCATAATTACCCTCATAATTTGGGCCTCCTTTTCAAGAGTAAGCCCCAAATTAGAGTATCCAAATCTCCATAAAGTATATATACCTTTATGGACCCTGTTTCTGGATTTCTTCCCTGAAGTAAATCCTAATCTTCATCTATTTGGGTAGTCATACATACATAATCCCCACATCATTTCTTATGATTTCATCTTTCATGGCACAATTAAGAGATCAAGAGCCAATATGTAACAAGTCTTTGCTCGATGATGGAGTTCTTGAAGCCATTAGATAGTTATCTGTTGGAATTCAAGATTATACTCCCTCATTTCCCAATACTGGGAACATTAATTATGAAGGTCTTCAATAGACACTTCCCCCTGAAGGCTTGCTTCATGACAATTTAATTGATCTCGAAGTTTCATCCTCATATGAGAGCCATAGGAACCCTCTGTGTGGTCAGAAGACCAAGGAGCAAGAGATCTCATCTTTTTTTGTAACCCACCATGGTGTTCCTCCCCATGATGATGAATTTCTCTACGAAAGTCCTCTCCGCAGTAATGATACACATTACCCGGAAAATGCTTCAGTGGACTATGTAGTGCCGAGAAATAACTCTTATCTTGAGGAACTTGCAAATGCGAAACCAGTCATGTTTGATGCTTCATCGCTAGTAGGTGAAATAATTTCTAAATCAGAAGATAGCTCAGGGTGTAGGTCATTCTCTGAACCACCCCTAAGTCATGCATCTTCTAGTTTGATCAGTGATTTCTCT
This sequence comes from Viscum album, assembly GCA_963277665.1. NCBI lineage: Eukaryota > Viridiplantae > Streptophyta > Magnoliopsida > Santalales > Viscaceae > Viscum > Viscum album. The sequence continues at coordinate 863,011,561 of OY728135.1, read as the reverse complement.
ACCAATCTTGTTGAATCTGATGAAGCAACAAGGAAGCACCAGCTCTGGTCAAATCAGGTAGAAGAATCTTCATTTAATGATAAAGAGGAAATGCTAAACATGAGAAAAAAACTAGCAAAAGGTGAAGTGCCAGTCATGTTTTGGCCTATGGATGACTCTCAGTATGACATTCCAGAGATGTTGAAGGATGATGGAATTCATGATATTTGTCTCAACATATGGAAAACTCTTTTTCAGCTGAAAAAGAAAGTATTATCTTATGATGAATATGAAAATCATTTTAAGATAATAGAAGGGTTACAACGTCAAATGGACATGGCATCTCTATCAGTCTCTTGATATCCGAAGGCTGAAAAGCAGTAGAGATCCCTTCAGCATTCATGCCTTGGCACACTAAGAAGAATACGCTAGTTAATTGCCAATTCCCCATCTGGTATTCATGTCAGAGGATGGGGTGTTCATGGAGAACTGCATTTCACGGTGCTCTCTAGTCAGCAAAGGCCACCGAAAATTGTCTCATGCAATGTTATTTCCCATGGCCGGCCACAAATACCTGGCTTTGTTTGTAATCATAAGCTTTCCCAAGAACAGGTTTCAACTAGTTCCTCTCAAAATCAAGAATACAGAGAACAAGTTGTTGAATTACTCCTCCATCAAGCAAACAAGAATACTAAACATGCCTCTCGTTTGGAGAAAGCACATCACCAAGTGATAGAAGTGTCAGAAATCATCCAATGGTCTTTTGAACCGGGTGATAAAAGTGGATGCAGGTTGATGCATCCCGCTAATTTCAAGAATAATGTCTGTAACATCATGAGAGATTTTAAGAAAGCATAAGACATAGAATGTCAAGAGCCACCCTAGCTTTCCAGATTTGGGACTCTTTTAAACCAACCCTTAGAATAAACAAATAGGATTCGAGGAGTTGATCAAAGGCAGTAGGAACAGCCCCAGTCCACCGGACTAGGGACTTTTTCAAATCATCAACCCCCTCCTCAGATAAATTCAGTCTTTTCTCGATTGGGGAAGAAGACACAAGAGGAATGAAGAGCCAAATTATCAGGAGATTCTCTCCAAATTACGGCTCGTCAAGAAGTTTCTGAGGGATCGAATCAAAAAAAGGCAATGTCTCATCAAAGACATGGTAGAAGACAATATCACAGAAATGCAGATAGAAGGGATGTGATGCATTATGCATCAATCAATGTCATCAATGTCGTTGTTACTGATCCACCAGATGAAGCTCACTCAGGGGATTCAGATGAAGAGGTTCCTACTCAAGAATATGTATGCACAGACACAAATGAAGAAGGTGTGCATACACGAAATCAAAGGATTACTCAGAACCTAGGTAATCCTTCAAGTAACCCACTTCCCCCTCTCCAAAAGGGATCAAACAAGGGAAGGGAAAGAATTAGGTTACATATCCTTCCTCTGGAGAAGGCCAATCGCTCTCACTAGAGAAAAGGTTTGCACAACAGGAGGAAGAGATGAAGGAATTGAGGAGGTTGAATGCAAAACTACTTCAGGGAAGTCTTATTCCTAAGCATGCTGGAGTCAGTCAGCCAAGGGAACTTGTTGCAGCTACTGATATGGATCAAGAATATCCTCCTCTATCAGTACACCCTCACAGGTCTAATCCTACGGGTCAAGTGCAACAATAGTTGGCAGTGCTGCCATCAGTTGTAGTACCAGCTGCCATACCTGTTCAAACTCCAATCATTGCACCTGCCCAAGTCCAAGTTAAACCAGATTTTTCTCAAAAGTTAATAACTACCATTGAGTCATTAACAGCTCGGTTAGAGACTGGGTAAGGGAAGTGTGTGTAGGTTCAACCAAAAAATAAATCTTACCCTGAATGGGTAGATTCAGTCTCTCCCCCATCAAGTTTTGGGAACCCTGTATTCCCTATTTTCAATGGATCATGCGATCCTGAATAGAATTTGACGCATTATGTGTCTTGTTGAGATCCTATGATGGGAACTCCGAAGAAGCAAGAAGCAGTGAAACTCAGATGCTTTGTGTAAACCTTGCAAGGACCAGCCTTTGTCTGGTACACAAGCTTGCAATCCCAGTCAATTACCGGATGGGAAGATCTCCGTCGACGATTTCTTCTTCAATTCAACTCAACTTTTCCAAAGACAACAGTTTTAAATCTTACAAACTGTAAGCAAAGGGAGAATGAAAGGGTCTCTGATTTCATTTCTCGCTGGAAGGGATTAACATATTCCCTGAGCTTAGCACTCTCTCAAGAGGAACTGTTGATAATCTGTGTGGCAAATCTGCATGACGAATAATGAACACCACTGATCCCTATGAAATACACAGGAGGGTTTCAAGACCTTACTTAAATCACTAAAAATATTGAAGATTCTATTATACAGACTAAGGATAAATCTCATGTAATTCCATGAGATTCAAGAAGGAGAATGGGTAAAGGAGAGACTGCTGCAATTATGCTTAAACAAGCACCTGTACCAGCTTCTACCTCAAAACCTTCATCTTCTCGAAGGGCTCCACCTCCTGAGTGCCAACAAAAAAGGCCGTTTCTTCAAGAAGATCAAAGAGATCAAAGACGAAAACAATTTGAGGATCTAAAGTGCAAATTTTACTCTTTTCGAAATGAACATTTTCCTGGCTACTTCATTTCAGCTCTGGAAAATAATCTAGTTCAATTACCAAGGCCCAAGAGACCAAATAAGGAAGGAGATGAAGACCGTCCCAATTATTTCCCCTTTCATCAAATGTTGGGGCATCCCATCCAGGAGTGTTTTGTCTTCAAAGACCTTCTGAAAAAGATGGTCGACTCGGGACAAGTCAAACTGAAAGGTTCTTCAGCTCAGGTAGAATGTGTTATTGCTACAGTTCTAGAGGAGGAAGGCTAGTGGAAAGAATTCAAAAGCAAAAATGTGAAGAAATATGATGATTGGGTGGTCAGAAAGACGATCAACCAAACTCATGCTATTTTGTGAACACAATTGAAGAAACCAATTGTGCCTTATGCCATGAATGCAGCAAAAAAATCCTCTTCAGAGGGAAAATCCTCAAAAGGGCGGCATAATTTCAAGAAAAAGGAACAATCAGAAGAAGATGAGTATGTGTCAAAGCCTAAGGTGTCTTTGACTCTAGAAGATTTCATGCCATCTTCTTCGAAGCCATAGGCACCATCCCAACAAATGGAACAGCCTAAATTGGCTAGTCAGGCGGAGTCTCCATCGGATAAAAAATTGATTTTCGGTTCTGTTAATATGATTCAATTAACAGATCCGTACGCCAGTCGCAGTTTCTATTTTGATGAACCTGAATTCCCTGTATCAAATAGAGGAATCAGAGGAAGTTCCAGAGACTCAGGATACAGGGGAAGACATGGATCTTTCAGAGGCCACTATTCCAATTCTACTCCTTCTAGAACTGTGTACGCAGTAGAAACTCATGGCAGAGCCCTTCAACAAGCTCAACAAGAACAATCAAGTTCTTCCACCAATAGAAAATTCAATCCTGGCACATTTATTCTAGAGGATCGGTTGGGGGTTCCACCTTCATCCTCTCAACAAATAAATGGATCTAATCGGTCTGATCTTCCAAAACTAGGAATATTTCCAACTCCTATCCCGATACAAGATGCATCAAATTCCAAAGCATCAACTTCCAAGGCACCTACTAAACCACATGTTCCTATTGGGAAACGCAGACCTCTGGATCAAAAGTATGATTTATTGAAACACCTGGCCCAAGTACCGGCCATGTTATCAATTATGGATGCTTTGAATCTGTCAAAGGATCTTTGGGAGGAACTCATTGAGGGTTTGTCAAGTCCTCATGAGTTTGAAACTGAAATTGCTGCAGCTGAAGTCTATCACATAGAGAATAATCCTGCGGAATTTCATGCATTGATATATTTCACTAATGAAGATGAATATGATGTCGTTCATGGACATATTATACCTTTGTATTTATCTAGAAAGGTCAGTGGAATAGACGTCCAAAGAGCTTTCATTGATAATGGTTCAGGAGTCAACCTCATGCCCATTCGTACACTTCAGCAATTGGGCCTCATGGAATCTGATTTATCTCCTTCTACCATGATGTTACAAGGATATGATAAAAATGAACAAGAACCACTGGGTGAAGTTACACTCAGAACTCAGTTTGTAGATCATGTATCCAATTCATATTTCATGGTTTTTGATCGAGACTCAGCCTTCAACATCTTTCTTGGAAGACCCTGGATACATCAACATGCAGTTATCCCTTCATCATACAATCAATGTCTCAAGTATTGTTTCAATGGTCAAGTTGGACATTGTATGGTGATAAGGCCCCGTTCAAGACATGTGAGTCTCAATACATTGAGTTGGAATTCTATCACGTGAAGGGAAAGGATAAATCCACAACAAGGGAGCTTACCAAAGTTAATGCTCCATATGGTTTGGATAAGATTCCAGTAAATCCATTTGCGCATGTGAGTACAGATTATGTGTTGCCTATCAGTCAAATTGATAGGATAGACCCAAATAAAAATACTCTTATGGAAATATCCATAATTTCAATTACGGAAATCGAGCCAGACAACATGGGAGAAATTGGTGAGCCACCAAGCAGTGATTAAAGCCCAAATGGAGATGTCTTCATTTCATCTGCTAAAATCCAACAAGTCTATACTTCACCAATCAGGACATAAGAAGTCATAGCAACATCAGAGGTGAACAGTGATGTTGATTCTAAATCCATCATCTCTTCTTTATTACCCAAGGAAGACCCTTCATCATCAATCGAGTTAGAAATGGAATATTCTTCTTCAAGATGTTCAAATTTTAACATCTCTTCTGATCATGGAAATTATGATTTATCATCTACTATGCAAGTAGAAACGAAAGAAATAACACATGAAGAAGAAAAAGAGGAAGATCTCAGAGATACTCCTCCATCATTTGAAGAGGGTATCTCTAACACCATGGATGAACTCAGAGAAATAAATCTGGGTACAAAAGAAGATTCATGCCCCACTTTAATTAGTGCGGCCATGACTCTTGAAGAACAAGATATGTATATTTACTTTTTAAATCAAAATTGAGATATATTTGCTTGGAACTATACAGAGATGCCCGGGCTTGATCCTGATGTTACTACTCATCATTTGGGTTTACCAGAAGAGCATCAAGGATTTAAGAAAGCCACGAGAAGAACACACCCAACTTATGCTTCCAAAATTGAAGCTAAAGTGGATAATCTTATCAAAGATAACTTCGTCATAGAAGTTCAATATTCCCAGTGGTTGGCTAATATTTTCCCTGTGAAGAAGAAGAACAGAAAGATTAGAGTTTTCATCGATTTCAGAGATCTTAATCGGCATTGTCCTAATGATGATTTACCAATTCCGATTACAGAACTTTTAATTGATGCAACAGCTAGCTATGAAGAACTTTCCTTCATGGATGGATATTCCAGATATAATCAAATCTGAATGGCTCCAAAAGATGAGGAATCCACGGCCTTTAGAGCCCCTCAGGGTGTTTTTTTCTACCGGGTAATGCCCTTTGGCTTAAAGAATGCAGGCGCAACTTATCAGTGTCCCATGCATCATATCTTCAAACCCTTTTTAGGGAAGTTTGTTGAATGCTATGTAAGATGATTTGGTGGTCAAATCCAAACAATGTTCTAATCACTTGGCTGATTTGAAATTCAAATTCCTCAAGCTTCGACAAGATAATTTGATGATGAACCCCTTAAAATGTTCTTTTGGGGTAACCTCAAGAAAATTTCTCGGCTTTGTTGTATGCCATTTTGGTATTGAAGTCGATCCTGAGAATACCAAGTCAATCCTTGGTATGTCACCTCCTCGAAATTTTAAAGAATTAAGAGGACTTCAAGGACACTTAGCCTATATTTGGCGTTTCTTCGCCAATTTGGCAGGCAAAAGTTTACCCTTCACCAAATTTATGAATAAGGGAGTCACTTACCAGTGGACTGAATAATGTCAAGAAGCATTCGATATTCTCAAGAAATACCTCTTGAGTCCACTGGTACTTATGCCGCCTGTTGAAGGAAGGCCACTTATCCTTTACGTGACAGCCTTAGAGCGATCATTGGGTGCCTTTCTTGCTCAGAAGAATGATGCTGGGAATTAAAACAACCTCTACTACCTCAGTCAGACTATGCTTGAAGCAGAAACTCGGTATTAAAGTATTGAGAAGTGCTGCCTGGCATTAATCTTTGCAGTTCAGAAGTTGAGACACTACCTACAACATCATGAGGTCCAATTGGTATCTCTCAATAACCCGCTCAAATTTATCCTTAGTCGTCCAATGCTTACATGACATCTGGCAAGGTGGGCAGTTATTTTGCAGCAATTCGACATTCAGTATGTGTCTCAAAAGGCAATAAAGTGCCAAGATCTGGCTAATTTCCTGGCTGAACATCCTTCAGTAGAAGACAAATCTTCAGATATTGAACTCCCTGATGAGGAAGTCTTCTCTATTCAATAAAGTCCTCAGGCATGGGAAATGTATTTTGATGGTGCTTCCAGAAGTCCAACAGGGAGGAAAATGGAAAATCCTAAATTGAAAAAAGTTGGCTTAGGAATTGTTCTCATTTCTCCAAAAAAAGGCAGTATTACCTTATTCCTTCTTACTATGGGAAGGTGGTACCAATAATGAAGCAGAATACCAAGCTCGCATTGCAGGCTTGGAATTGGCGCTTCAAGCACAAGTGAATCACTTAAAGGTGAAAGGTGATTCAGACCTGGTAATCAAACAAGTCAATGGGGATTATGCCATCAGAAAAGAAGAACTAATCCCTTTGTATGATTATGTCAGAGAGTTGATGGCGGAATTCCCTTTGGAACTGACATTTTCTTATGTCCCAAGATCACAAAATGCTCAAGCTGATGCACTAGCTAATATAGCCACAGCTCTGGCAGATCCAAATCGGGACGAGACAACCATCAGTATTGCCCACCATCATGCAATTTCACCTTATGTTCAAATCAGAACAGAGGAAATTAATGAAATTAGTCCCATTACTGAACTGTATGGTCATACTACATGATGGATTTCACCTATCAGGGAAGACCTTCAAAATGGAAGACTTCCACCTGATAGAGCTGAGAAAGAACAAATCCGGCGACATGTGGTCAATTTTACTCTTTATGATAGCACAGATTACCTAGAGAAAATTATCTACAAATTTGGTTTTGATGGAGTTCTCTTGAGATGCATTGATGGTGAAGAGAAAATGGCTGTCATGAATGAAGTGAATGCAGGAGTCTATGATGCCCACCAGTCTAGACATAGATTGTCTGATCAGATTCGAAGGCTTGGATACTTTTGGCCTTCAATGATACAAGATTGTGTTGATTTCACAAATAAGTGTCATTCATGCCATGTACAGGACAATTTCATTCACCAACCTCCAGAGTTGCTTCATACAGCTAAATACTCGTGGCCATTTGCCACATGGGGAATGGATGTAGTGGGACCTTACCCTTCAGCTACGGCCAAGCAGTTTAAGTATATTCTTACTGCTACTGATTTATTTTCCAAATGGGCAGAGGCAATACCTCTTAAGGAAGTCAGTTCTAAATGCATTGTTAGCTTCATCAAGTCTAACATCATGACCATATTTAGTGTCCCTTATACCATATTGATGGACAATGGCACCAACTTCTGTTCATATGAGGTGAAGAAGTTGTACCGAGAATACAACATCAAATCCAACCATTCATCTCAGTGTCATGCAGTGGCTAATGGCCAGATAGAAGCCTTCAACAAGACTCTTTTGAATATACTGCAAAAGATGGTGAATAAAGATAAGAATTCATGGCCTGATAAACTCTTTCATGCTTTATGGGCTTATCGGACCACCACCCACACTGCAATGCGGTCAACTCCATATTCACTAGTATATGGAACAGAAGCCGTCTTTCCCATTGAAGTTCAATTACCCTCGCTCAGAGTAGCCATTTGTGATAAGTCATCTACAAATGAGCAATCTCAAAAGTGATTGAATGAATTTTAATGGTTAGATGAGAAACGATTGTGCACTCTGCACCACTTGGAAGTCTATCAGAATCGAATAGCACGAGCTTTTAACAAAAAAGTTCGTATTCGTTCATTCACTCAGGGAGAATTGGTATTAGTTCTCAGAACTCCAATGATACCAGGAGAGAAACCTCCCAATCTTGACCCAAAATGGGAAGGACCTTACTTAATACATAAGGTATACTCCAATGGAACATATTCATTAATCTCGATGGATGGAGAACTCATCACTACTCCAACCAATGCCAGATTTTTGAAGAAGTATTTTGTATAAACACAAAATATATCATCATGGTCCGGTATGACCTTAAACCACACCATGGTCTGGTATGACCTTAAACTACACCACCGTCCAACAAGATGTTAAACTGCATAATCAATGGTCCATGCATATGACCTTAAACTATTCACATTTTTTTTCATCCAACATGATGTTAAACTATGTCCCCCTTCGTCATCCTTGCTATATGACGTTAAAATATATAGAAGTCCCTTATGTCTAGCAAGAAGATAAACTGCATAACCAATGGTCCATGCATATGACCTTAAACTATTTGTACTTACATCCAACATGACGCTAAACTGTATCGTCTCTTTTTCATCCAACATGACGTTAAACTGTGAAAAAATCCCTAATACGTCCAACGTGATGTTAAATGGTGTACTATTTTGTCCTCGCTACATGACATTAAACTGCACAGTTCCCCTTTTTTCCAACATGACATTAAACTGTATTGTCCCCATCGTCCTAACTACATGATTCTAAAATGTACAGAAAGTCCTTTAATACGTCCTACATGACATTAAACTGTGCTTTGTCCCTGCTACATGACATTAAACTATGCAGCACCAATAGTCCTAATTGCAAGACTTTAAACTGCATAATCCCTTTTTATGTCTTACGTGACATTAAACTGTGCATCGTTAGGGTTGTGCTACCTCTTTTTTCTCACACCGAGTATGACTCACTTGAGCTTAGAGAAAATTTCAACCATAACACTCTTTCTGGGATACTAAACATGTATAAGTCCCAACAAAAATTTTTTAGGTCGTTGTCCCTAAGGACAACTTGATCACTAATTCATTCTTTAATTGAACTATGCAGACTTTGATCCTTGCCTTCTAGGTTGGGTACGTAGGCAACCTCCCAAGGTTCAATCCCAAAACCAATCTCTTCACATCAGTTCCCCTCTATCTCATACGATTTTTATTCGTGAAACCACCCCCAGAATCTATATCTTTACATTGGTTCACTTTCATCCTTGCTATACGACGTTAAAATGTACAATACTTTTGTCCTGTACGACAATAAACTATAACATTCTTTGATACCCTCACCTGAGATGGATTAATTATTTACATTGATTTTCAATCATGTTATATTCCAAATACTATGTGCATACATGGCAATGCCCGAATCTTTTATCTTGGGTCAACCATCATTACACTAAGGTCCCCTTTCACCTTTCACATGTATGAACCAAATTTGTACAGAGGGTATTTCTAGAACTACGTGGGCTTGATTCCCATCCTTATGGGATACGTAGGAATGTTCGAGTGTCCCTCGAATCCAGCCCCAATTCTTTGGGCCTAACCCCAAATTCCACTTTCAGTCCCTTGGCTGAAAATTCCCCATGAAAACACACACTGTGTATTTCTTATAATGGTCAAAGCTCTATGACCCTAAACTAAGATCTCCAATCCTTTTGTCCCACATGACATTAAAATGTAGTTCATGAACTATGTATGGCTTGATTCCCATCCTTATGGGATACGTAGTGAAGTCCAACATTTCCATTTAAGACCCAGTCACAACATGATTATGGTTAGCATTGATCTGTGTATCTCTATATACATTGGACAATACCCATATTTATGTGTCATAATCCTAACCATAAATATTTTCAGATCTTCATAACCCTTTTCTTGACTTCTAGTTACAAAAATGTCAAACTTCTGAGAGTTCTTTTTCCTGACTATGTAGTATGTACCCTTAGGCGGCCTTTCATAAACAGTCTCCATTACAGATTTTTCAGTCAAAAGATGCTATTATTTGACTATGCAGCCAATGCCCTTAGGTGGCCCTGTATAATCCAACCCCCTAAAGGGTTTGTCGGATACTGGTAACTTCATTCCTGGGAAGAAAGCCTCTTTTGTCCTTATTTGTCTTAAATGACAATATGTAGGGATCCGTAAAAATAGCCATCCTTAACATACTTGTTCCATATCCTTTTTCATGATCTTAAAGTATTCAAGTCTATGGTTTATATTCTCCTTCCCTATGTTTGGGTCAGACCTTTGTAGGAGTGATATCCATCCAGTTCTTCGATAATCTTTTTTGGAAATATCTTCTCCATATTCAATTACCTCTTTTTATATAGAAAACTCTATACTTTGGAAAATTTTAAACTCCATATACTTTCACTGGCTTTTTAGCACTAGGAATGTAAATTTCTGAGAGTTTTTTTGTCTGACTATGCAACATGTGCCCTTAGGTGGCCTTGCATAAGTAGTCTACATAACAGACCTGTCAGCCAAAAGATGCTATTTATTTGACTATGCAGCCAATGCCCATAGGTGGCCCTGCATAATTCAACTACCTAACGGGTTTGTTAAATAATGGTAACTTCATTCTTGGGAAATACTTCTTATAATTCCTTTTAGATCTTTTTCATATCATTCCTCAGATTCAAATATTCTTAAGTCATAGTTTATATATTTTCCTTCATACATGAGTATGGTAATATTTTTTCAGATGAATTTTCAAGGAATTGAGTCAATTATAATTCATTCGGTCAAAGTTATTTCGACCTTAAACATTAGCCTCTTTATGTTTGATGTGCATGACTTTAAACTGCCCACAAAAGACAAAGGAACTATGAGTAAAAGTCAAGTTCCAGCTCACTAAACATACATTTTGTATGATTTAGGTAATATTAAGAAATTAAAAGATTCAAAGTTTTTAGGATTATTTATAATAATCCTAGTAAAAATTAAACTATGATTATTAGGCCCATTGGCTTAGGTAAATTTAAAGAAGATAGCAAAAGAGAATGCAGGTACAAATTATTGAAGGTGAAAGTGTTTTTCATTGATGCACAAGAGTTAGATGGACATTCATAGACTGAAGTCTCTTATCTTTTTCAGGAATTTCAAAAGACTTTCAACATAACTCTTCATTTGATTTACGGCATCCCGAGCCTCATCAGCATCCACCTACAATTCATTCATTCAACTGGATACCATAAGAGATGCAGTGATACCAGCTCTTCTTGGAGCAATTGTATAAGAATGTTCTTGAGTGCGGTTTGAGAAAATTTTCTGCTGATCAAACAGTGACTCTGTTTCTGTCCATGAGACTTGGAAGATGGATACATGGATTTGAGAATGAATCATTAGAAGTAAAGAGCCATTTGGAGAGAGTACTCTTTTCAGATATTGTTCTAATACCATATTTGTCTTCTCTCCACCAACCGGCAGTGGAAAACATTTCAGCCCATGGGTTTTCCATTTTCATATCTGCAAGGAAATGGCATGCAAGAAAAATTTGAAATTTCATGCCAATTTTGTTGCTCTTAATGCACAGAATAACCGAAATAGAGGAGTATGAGTGTAGTTGCATCTTAGGAATATAGTTCTTTGCATCTGTAACATTGACTCCTTGCAGATGACCATGACCATACAGGGGTAGATATATGCTCTGTGGGAAGTTAAGATGATATTTCTTTAAGTACTTAGCCAAATTGGAAGAGTGTTATCACAGATATCATAGTAATCATGGCCAATAATATTCATTATGTCATCTATCCACTTACTATCCAATTCATCATCCATTCCAATTCTCTTGTGATCCATTGGATCTGCACAAAAGTTGAGTAATTAACTCTTAAAGTAAGTTAAATTTTCATAAAATTTGTGAAGGAATTTGAGAAAAATGGCTAAGGCATTAAGGCACGCAAGTCTAATTTTGACGCGCGAGTATGGATGTGCCGCGCAGGTTTTTGGCGGGTAAGTGTCGCAGCGCAAGTCCAAATACCTATACCGCATCATAACAGCAAAGAAAAATCAGAAAATAGAGATACTTGTGCGGCGAAGGCAACTCGTGCGGTGAGAGCTCGAAAGTTTGAAATCTGGATGCTTTGTACGGAAATGGGGCTGCATATTTATAGGCCAGGCCACACCCTTGCGCACCGATGCCTGTGCACTCAACACTTGTGTGCCGCCCTCTGTTCCATCAATACTTGTGCGCCACCTTTCCTTTGGTTTTCTTCTTTTCCTCAGAGTCACATCCTCTTTTCTTTCAGATCCAACTCTGAGGGGGGACTTTTGTTGACGCTCCTTTTCTCCACAGAGTCCAAAGGAATGTAAATGGAAATACCTTGAAACCAAATTGATTCATCCTTTAAATAAAACACCAAAAATTGACAAAGGAATGAAAAAGGAGTCAAAGGACCTTGGGTCATGCAAGTTCCCTCATGGTCGCGCAAGTACACTTGCGTGCCGCCTAATGGTAGGGAAAGTGACTTGCACGCCCTCTTTGAAACCCATCCGGGGTCTTCTCCAGCCTATAAATACCCCCGGTGGGCCCCCCATTTAAGGAGGAATTTTTTCAAAATTCAGATATAGAGCTATGAACGTCCAAGTCTCTTCTTCAGGTCTTCCGAACACTTCTAAGGTAATTCATTACCTATAATTGAAGGTCTAAATAAGAGGAGTAAGGTCTAAGTGTTAGAATTCACTAACACTTGCACGCCTAAGGTGTTTTACCCTTAAGGTAAATGAACATACTTGCGTGCCTCCCTACTTCTTCACCAAAACTTGCGCGCCTCTCTTCTGGAGGTACCTCAGGATAATTCTAAAGGCATTGGTCAAGGATCGCCCCAGTGTTACCCTACTGGTTAACAATCGCGCAAGTACCCATGTGTCGCGCAGGTATACCTGTGCGACCAGGACTTGCGCGCCCACGTAGTACCTGCGCGCCTGCCAGGACTTGTGCACCCCTGCCTTTTTGGGTGCCCTTCTTGCCCATTTAACCCCTCTTATACCATTACACCTCTCCTATTCAAGATTCAGTCTTCAAGACATTATTCAAATCCATTTATGGCATGTTTTATTGATTAACTTCCTTATCTGAAAGGAATTATGTGGAATATCTCTCAAAACCTAGTGACTTACACATATTTATGTCACTAAATATTGAGATTTAATTCATTCAACCACATCCTTTAAGATGAGAGAACCCCTTAATCTGGGCCTCCTTTTCAGGAATAAGCCCCAATCATAATTCTCAAATCTGGGCATCCTCCTTAGGAGTAAGCCCCAAGTCCTCTTTAACCTGGGCTTCCTTTTCAGGAGTAATCCCCTGTCTCAAAGTTCACAAGTATGGGCATCCTACTTAGGAGTAAGCCCCAAATCCTCATTAACCTGGGCCTACTTTTCAGGAATAAGCCCGAGTCATAATTCTCAAAATCTGGGCATCCTCCTTAGAAGTAAGCCCCAAGTCCTCTTTAACCTGGGCTTCCTTTTCAGAAGTAATCCCCAGTCTCAAAGTTCACAAGTATGGGCATCCTCCTTAGGAGTAAGCCCCAAGTCCTCTTTAACCTGGGCTTCCTTTTTAAGAGTAATCCCCAAGTCCTCTTTATCCTGGGATTCCTTTTAAGGAGTAATCCCCAGTCTCAAAGTTCACAAGTATGGGCATCATCCTTAGGAGTAAGCCCCAAATCCTCATTAACCTAGGCCCCCTTTCCAGGAATAATCCCCAGTCATAATTCTCAAGTCTAGGAATCCTCCTTAGGAGTAAGCCCCAAGTCCCCTTTAACCTGGCCTTCCTTTTCAGGAGTAAGCCCCAGTCTCAAAGTTCACAAGTCTGGGCATCCTCCTTAGGAGTAAGCCCCAATCTTAAAATTCCCAAATATGGGAATCCTTTTTAGGAGTAAGCCCCAATCATATTTCTCTTAACCTGGCCTTCCTTTTCAGGAGTAAGCCTCGGGCCCAAATATGGGCATCCTCCTTAAGAATAAGCTCTAAGTCCCTTAAATTCTCAAAATCCCATAACCTGGGCCTCCTTCTCAGGAGTAAACCCCAGTCTTAATTTCTCTTAACCAGTCTTAATTTACTTTTTGATCTGGGTATCTTTCTCAGGAGTAAAACGCAATCATAATTCCCCTCCCAATTTGGGCCTCCTTTTCAGGAGTAAGCCCCAAATTAGAGTATCCAAATCTCTATAAAGTATATATACCTTTATTGACCCTGTTCCTGGATTTCTTCCCTAAAGTGAATCCTAATCTTCATCTATTTGGGCAGTCATACATACCTAAGCCCCACATCATTTCTTATGATTGCATTTTTCGTGGCACAATTGTCTGGTTTCACCAATACCTATTGTTTCTCACACCGAGCATGACTCACGTGAGCTTAGAGTGTAAAAGTAATAATGAAATCTTTCTTTGAGCCATCAATCATGCATAAAAATCATAACCCCTTACTCAAACTATGTGGGATCTGATTCCTTTTCCAAAACAAAGGATACGTAGGTAGCCCATCTGCGGGTATGATCCTAACTTTGAAATAATTCATGTCCTTCTGAATGACAATAAACTTCAAGCGCCCCACTGAGTGGATTTAAAACTAGTATGGTCATCATAATGACCAAGAGAATTTTAGTATCAAAGGATACCATTGACTAATAATATCTAACAAATATAGATGATTCTATATCGATGAAGAACCTCGAATACATATAAAAGATTCTCTAAATTTCCTACATATCAATCATTGATTGTCAGATCTAAAGGAAAAATCCTTTTTTATACTTGGTAATGTAATAAGGATTCATGAACATAACTTAAATCTATAAAGAGAGTCTTGGAGTAGACAATAATTCCACTAAAAAAGGTGTGATGAGTCCGATCTCACATCCTCTCGACCAATGCAAATTCCTAAGCCTCATCAGTCCACAACTAATGAGAGCCTACTTTTAGAAAGTAGGTTCAAATGGATATGGAATCATTGGATGTTTCCGGTTCTACGAACAAACCCATTAGAAACCACTTGGAATGTTTGAATCTTAAATCAATGAGATCATCCCCAATTATAGAGGGAAACAACAATGGGGCATCATTTTTAGAGTTCCGGATGGAGATAGAGGATCAAAAAGAGTGGGTTCTATGTGGGAGGTCAATTCTTCTAGTGCGAGTTGGATGGAAATATGGGAATCCCCAAGAGAACACATGGGAGCAGTATGCTCAAATTAATGCTTAGTACCCCCCATCTGTTTGATTAGATTTTGTTTTGGATTATGGGAATGTAAATTCCAAAGTTTGAGAGAATGTAATGTCTCAAAAATTTTGTGAATTTTTTTTTCCAAAATTAGAGGGAATTATTTTGAGACTGTGCACTCTGACGATACATGATTCTGAGGCTCAGAGAGCCCGGAATAAAAGTTTGAATTTTTTTTAAGGTATGTTCCATAAACGCATGAGTGAGTTTTTATAACTTTTGAACCTGTGCTCATATCGAAAATCTGAGGAAACCGCTGAATTTAGGATGCCTAGATTTTCCTAGAATGGACTTAACTTCGGTCGACAAAGGTCAAATGGGAAATTTTATTTTTGGACTTTTATAGAAAAATAATATAATAACTTAAAATTTTATTTTATTTTAATTTTCATCCATTGAGCTGTGGATAGCGACATTGTGGTATGGCGATGAGAAAGTGACAAGATGCATTAATGACACTCATTAATGGCCTATATCATATATCATAACTATGAAATAAAGTAAGTGTAACAATGATGCAGTTTCATAAATGAAACAACGTAAATACGCGACATCGTAGTGTAACTGAAATGCTATGACGTGATTTCCTTTTTATTTTCTAACGCGTTAGTGGATGGAGAATTAAAACGTGGAGGATTCTCTGAAGAAACTTCGACGAATCTCCTCTCCAATGAAGAATTATGAACATTGGTGGATCTTCACTAACTTCAAATAACCTCAAAGAATGGATCCATAAGTGACGATGTCGACGCCTTATAATCTCGACGACAAACACTACGACATCGAACGTCAGCAAGGTAAAGGTTTGATTTATATTTCAAAGTTCTTCCCCACTCTTCTTTTTTTAGAATTGAAAAACACAGATAAACCTAGGAACAAGTTGATCCGTGATTCGTGAGTTTATGCAGGAGGGTGACTTTTCTTGGGAATTTATTATTCAAGATTCAAATATTTCACGAAATGATTGAACTTCAATATCCAAACCTCCCCTTATTGATTTAAACCTTTAATGTGAAGGGCCTGGGATGACACGAACAAGGCCCGAGAACCTCCTTTTATGCGTTCTTGGTGTCCACATTCTCGAAGTTGCGGAAATTTGATTTTGGGGCTTGATTAGGGACGGCGGTGACTCGAGAAGCCTGTATGTGATGATGGATCCGAAAATAGACCACCAGATCAACTCTGGTGGCCCGCGGAAGGTGTCGTTGGTGCAGCGTCTAGCCCACACCAATAGTGTGAAGGGGGCGGTGCCAATCAGTGTCGTGGCAGTAGGAGGCCACGACCAACCGGCCATGGCAGCAGGAGTCACGTCGCCATGAGGGCACCTCATGAAGGGGGTGGCCCACGTCTAGGCCACCCTATTTGGATAGATGAGCTATATCCCATCAATCGTAGCTAGAGTAGGAGACCTCACGACATCCCATGGGGCAAAAGAGGCCGAACACGACCAGTTTCTGCGTCCTGGTCCGGCGACTCACAACCGGTCCACTCCCGGGTAGACCAAGCAAGGGATGGTGGGGCGCACCCCCAGCCCAGAAAGTCAGACCCTCAGCCTCGCGACCCAGTCTCATGTCAGTGGGCTGGACCCGCACCCAATAGGCTGAGATGGACTAGACCGGGTCACTGGGTGACCTAGTGGGCTGGACCCCCAACTAAATTGGGTCAGGCCTAGTGAGACCCATTAGGTCTGGCCCATTGGTCAGGCCAGACCAGACCATCCTTGACTCAAACAAGGTCAGGTCGATTCCATCTAATTAAATCAAGGTATGTGGGACCCTCGAGCTGGGTAGGTCAGGTTGGTCTAACCAGGTCAGACCGGACTATGTCGCAATCAGTCCCCTAGTTACTAAAATGCATGTATCTAGAAATTCGTGTGTCCGATTGATGAGTTGTTTGTGGCGTTGGGACCATCTTGATGTGGCGGATCTTTTGGAATGATTTTTGGTGAATTTAATGGACGTTTAGATGTGAAAAATGGCTTGAGGATGGGTTCTACCAATCACTCTATATACGGAACACTATGGTTGGCTGAGACCTGAAGACTGTTGGATGAAGTCCTAGTGGGAAGAGGATCTATGTGACTCAGTAGGACCATAGTGGGGAGCGGCTCTGTGTGACCCGAAATACCCACAGTACTTGATAGGAGGAATACCTCAGTTCATCCAAGTTGGGTAGTGGGTCTGTGTGACCCTGTAGGCCCACGGTTGGGAGCAGCTCGGTGTGACCCAACGTACCCATTGTACCCATCAGGGATGTGTACCATAGAAGTCCAAGGTTAGTGGGAAGCATATCTATGTGACCTAGAAGGCCCATTGTACTCTATAGAGGAGGAGTTCTCCAATAGCCGAGGAGTTCTATGATATGAGTGATGATGCTACTATCACTAACCTAGAATATACCTAGAATGAGTTGTCTTGTGCTTTGTTCTTTACTTTGAGGACTTTTGTGTGCTATTTCCTTTTTTGGGGGGTCCCTAATGAGTTTCGTGTTACTCACCCCTACACGGGCCCTGCCCATGTGTGTTGTGTCCCGTGAAAACAATCGATGCTTTGATAGAGACCTTGGTGGACCAGGACCGAGTGGATCCAAATGAGAAAGGATTGATCGACGCTTCGATGGTGGACTTGGTGTACTCAGACCAGGTGGGGCCTAGTAGGACCAGGTGAATATGACATACTATTTTGGCTTCTAGTAGCTTCACTACTCTTACAATCAGGTGGGGTTTTCTGTTGATGTCCATTAGTGCTCCTTTTTGTACTCTGTTGTTTCAGTTCCTTTTTTCGGGTTTGTATTATGGCCCACTTGCTTCCAGTGGTACTTTTTACTCAGTCTTGTTTTAGTATACTTGTTTTCCCTTATAGTGTGTTGGGACGTGGTTGGCATGTGTGTGCATATAGGTACTCAGTTAAATACATCCCACTTGCAGGTTGACACCTTCGGCGGTAGTCGCCAGCCCTAGCCATCGGGATGCGGGCTTGGGGTAGTCACAGAATGGGCCCCAGGGGATGGGTTGTGACAAACTTTAACCAATTGAGTGGTCTTGTTTCATAGAACTTGATATCTATGATCCATAATCTCTACCGATTGTTATTAATAATAAATATATTTCTCCAATGGTATGACCCATGAGTTTAATACATGGGAAGTATCATGTATGTACTTTCTCAGGAGAGATACATGGAACACATCATGAAATTCAGAGAGGTTTGGTGGAAGTTCAAATTGATAAGATACCATCATGATACGATCAAGAATTTTAAAAGGACAATTATACCTAGGGCTTAGATTTCCCTTATTTCTAAATTTGATCACCCTATTCTAGGGAGATATACATAGAAATAACATTTCACCCACTTTAATATATAGAACCCTCTAATGATTATCAGCATAACCTTTTTTTTGACTCTGAGTTACTCTTATGTGTTATTGACTCAATATAACATTCTCTTCCATATTTTAAGCTAGATGAGGTCCTGATATATTTCTTTCCCCGACTTCATTATAACATGTTGGTGTTTTACACTTCTTACCATATAGAGCTTCATAAGGATCCATGAGAATGATAGAAATAAATCTATTATTGTAATAAAATTCTACCAATGGATGGTGTTGATCCCAAACACCTTTGAAGTACATAGATAAATCTCTCAACATTTCTTCTAGAGTTTTAATGGTCCTCTCTAGAACTTCAAGGTAAATCTTAGATCACAATAAAATGCAATGGAAAGTGGTATTCTATAAAATCTTTGCACTTACTTAATATATATTTTTTAAATCTTATCAATACATAAATCTTCTCTGATAGTAAAAAAGTTTTCTGAATTTACAAGGTGATCGATTATAACCCATATATAATTATGGCATTCAGATGTTTTGGGGAGTCTGATGACACAATCCATTGTGATGTTTTCCCATTTTCATTCATTTATGGTTAATAGTTGTAACATCCCCTTTTAATTATGTCTCCCAAACTTAACTTTCTGACAAACCAAGAACCACGAAACATACTCTCCAATATCCATCTACATGAAATCTCACCAAAAATATTCTTTTTGGTCTCTATACATATTTTGACCTCATGGATGAATAGATAATGATAAACTATGAGCCTTCTCCAATAGATCCTTATTTAAATATGGTATGTTCGGAACACAAACAAGGTTCATGAACCTTATTATTCCATTATAATAAAGGTTGAACTTAGGAACATTTCTTACGTTATTTTGTAGATCTATATCATCCTTATGTGAATCTTAAATCTTCACTTGGATAAATGGTTGAATAGTAATTTGATCCAGATAAAAGTTATCCCATTCCTTTTAGATTTCCAGTTTCATCCCTTATAAATACATAAATGTTGGATCTTTTGTGATCAACATCGTAGATAAGATTGCATGATCCTTTCGACTCAAAGCATCAACCACCTTGTTCACTTTCCCTGGTTGGTAATGTATAGATCACTCTTAATCTATAATCAGCTCCATCTATCATTTTTTGTGCATGTTCCACTATTTTTTAGTGAAAATATAGTTTAATTTTTTTTGATCGTTATATCTTTCACATATTTCTCTATATAGAAAATGCTTCCATATCTTTAATGAAAAAATTTACAATGCTAACTCCAAAATCATGATTTTTATAATTTTGATCATGGGCCTTAAATTTTCATGTGGCATTATCTTTCACAATATAATTTTTCATGAGAACACACCCCAACCCCTTCTTTAATGCATCAATATAGATCAGAAACCTTTCTCCATTATAGGGTAGTGTGAGCATAGGGGCACATACCGACCTTCTTTTTAGCTCCTTTAAATTCAATTCACATTCCTCCATCCATATGAACTTAAAACCATTACAAGTCAACTTGGTCAGTGGATTATATAATCATGAGAAATATTTCACAAAACGTCGATAATATCCATCCAACCTTATAAAACTATGGATTTAAGTCACCGTGCTTGATCTAGGCCATTTATTGATATCTTTAGTCATTGAGGGATTTAATGATATGCCTTCACTTGAGATTATATGAACCAAAAAATAAAACATTCTAAATCTAAAAAGTCATACATGGTAAATTTTTCATAGATATTCTCCTTCCTCAGGGTCTTCATCACAATCCTCAAGTGATCTTCGTGTTCTTCCTTACTCTTTGGATATAAAAGAATATCATATATAAATAATACCAAAAACTGATCTAGATATTCTATAAAAAGTGTATTCATTAAATCCATGAAGATATTAGGGGAATTAGTAAGACCGAAAGGCATCATTATAAATTTATAGTGTCCATAACTTATACAGAATGTCATCTTGGATATATCCTCCTTATTGACTCTTAATTAAAGGTATCTAGAATGAAGTTTAATCTTGAAAAATTATTAATCTCCACATAGTTGACCAAATAAGTCATCAATACAAGTAAGATGATACTTGTTCTTGATAGTGGTCCTGTTATGTTTTTTATAATAAATGAAAATTAGAATTGATCCATATTTATTCTTAAAAATAGAATAGGTCCAACACATGGTGATGCACTAGGGAGTATGAATCACTTATAAATATTCTCTTGGAGTTGCTTCTTCAATTCATGAAACTAAATTGGGGCCATTCTATAAGGAGTCTTTGAAATAGACATAGAAGCAGGTATGAGTTCTATTGAAAACTCAACTTCATAATTCTATGGAAGACTTGAAAATTCTTTTATAAATACATCAAAAAAGTCATGTATAATAGGTGTGTCCTTAATTTTGAGTTTATTCCCATCTATTTGATATGGATAACGTTAATTTATATGAATTAATACCCACAAGATGGATCAATTTCCATTGTAAGTCTATATCATCCTTACATTGATAAATGATTATCGATTCACTCGGAATATGAAATGTACCTTTCCTTACTCAAAAATTAATATGATTCCCATATAGAGAAATCCATTTCATTATAATAATCACATAGAATTAAACTAAAGTGATAATCACAAGATCTGTAAGAATAACTTTTCAACAATATTCAATCAATGAATAACTATAAGCTTGAGGTATTCTGAAACCTTAAGACTAATCATGGTTATTCATGATCATTACCAAAACATCAAGATTATAACCTACACTTAGACTTACCCTTAGTGTTCTTACTATGTTGGTCTCATCCTAGTTTCCAAATGTTAACTAAACCTTGATCATATACCAACTGTAATGACCCATTATTTTTATAAATAGTTATTACATCT
Organism: Viscum album; assembly: GCA_963277665.1. Classification (NCBI taxonomy): domain Eukaryota; kingdom Viridiplantae; phylum Streptophyta; class Magnoliopsida; order Santalales; family Viscaceae; genus Viscum; species Viscum album. Next base: position 862,990,006 of record OY728135.1, on the reverse strand, counting down.
AAATACATTAATATTCATTACATAACATAACAAAACAATTCTAGAACTGTATGATTATAGTGTCTTTGAAAACTTGGAAACATAAAAAACCGGTTCATAAAACATATATATCGTCTCCCTCTTATTGCTTTATAACTAGAACCCATTTTGACATGTCATACTTAATACCCTTTTTCATATATTGGGGGAAATAACCCTAGGAAAAGGGTGAGATTAGATGCTCATTAAGGGTAAACAAGGGAAATATAAATCATAGATAATCATAAGGTCATAAGAACATGAACTTAAAATTAGAAAATTATACCATTCATATCAAAGATCATAATCTCATGTCATTTGATGAATCATATAATTTGATAATACTAGAAACATAAAATAACATGATCCATGAGAAAATAAAATTGGCATAATAAATGAAGTTTTGTCATAAACATAATCATAGAAAATCATTCCCTTAGTAGTTAAGGCTCATTTCCAAAACATATAAGGGAACTTTATGGGAGGATACACCTCCTGGGAAGGACACACCACCAACCCCAGTGGAATACCATTCTTCATAGTAGAATGGGTTCACTCCCCAAACCACTATGGTAGTAAAGGTTTTATCCCAACACCATCATGGAGGAAAAAGTAACTTACTAAACTAAGTTCACTTCCCATTTCTGTCATGTCTTACTGAATCGAGTTCACTTCCTATTTCAGCCTTTTCTTACTCAATCAAGTTCACTTCCCATTTTTGTCCTATCTATATCATGAGATATAAATCATTGCCCAATGGATTGGGGGGATATAGGTCCCACCCACCACTTAATGAAACCTTAAATATGTGTTCTAGAATAACATAAATCATATAAGAACCCATGAAAATAAATTCGGATTTATAAATGTTTCACCATAGCATAACCTGTGGAAAAGAAACACATTTCATAAATATCATGACATCATAAACATAAACAAACCATAAAAATTATAAAGATAGTATACCTAAATAATATTCCTAATAAATCATAAGTGACATCAAATAATATTATCTTAGATGGAAAATAATTTTTAAAGATCTCATGATATAATTATTGAAAAAAAAAATCCATTTTTAAATATTTTCTTTTTAAAGAGACACATAATTATAAAGGAAAAAAAATTCTTTTAAAATAACCTTGTAATATTATAAGAGAAACATAAAATAATTAAGTCATCATGGTGGTAGGAAAATCCGGTCATTCCATATAATTCATCTCACACATAATCTTAACATAGAATAACCAATTAAGAATAAGTTTAACCCAATGAATGGAAATTGGGTTAAGAAATCCCACACCACTTTTTAATAAGTTGAATTATATTACACATAAAAGTAATAATTTTAAAATGAAATATTTAATATCATTAAGTTAATGAGATTAGTGATTTTATTTATCAAATGGAATTATATAGATCATATAAAAGAAATAAGTGGTGAATAAGGTATATATCTCAAAGAAGTAAAAGTTTGATGAGGAACCCTTACCTCACGCTTCCCTTTACTTTCCCATACTTTAACCCCCTAAATAAAAGTTTAATTATTATTATTATTTCATTAAATGACTATAATAAAATTTATTATACCATATATGATCCTTTTATAAAATCTTACCACCCCCTCATTAATAATATTTTATTATTTTTATTATTTCAGGTGTGTTCATTTCATGGTTTCATGGTCGGTTCATTTGTGTATAATTATGGATTTTATTTTCAAATGGAAATAAAAATACATTATTGAAATGAAGTGTTATTAATGAAAATAAATAATTTTAAATGGTCCCATATATCATTTTTATTTCTGACATGAGGTTGATTCATTTGATAAAATGTGAAAGATAAATGTTTATTTTATTTTGGTAGTTTTTCAGACCATCACGAACTAGTTTCCTTTTATTTAATATTATGTCTATATAAAATTTATGGAACATGAAATAGGTTATAATATACCTATGAAAAAATTGTTTAATTAGAATAATAATTTTACTAACATACTTGAAGGTGATAATGGAAAACAAAAAATCATTATCTATAAAGACAGTTGACCTCCACAATTTAGACAAGGGTTTCGTTTCTTTGAATAAAATGAGATAATAAAATGGGTGGATAAAAGTTATTTCATTATATAAATAAAATTATAGTATATAAATGATACTAGAGTTATTATTATTTGATGTATTAAGGATTTGGAGAGAATTTAGAAAATGAAAATAATATAAGAGAGGTTGTTTTGCCTCTGGAATATCACCTCATTGAATGACCCCTTAAGGAACCTGTAATTTTTATATGGGTGAGAAAAATAGAAATTGGGAATTGGAAGAGTGAGGAAGAGATATTTTTTCATATATTTAAAAATATTTAAGGATTTTTAGGAGAAAGGGGTGGTTATGGGTGGTGTTTATACTTGATGAGGGGTGGTTTTGAGTGATTAAATAATGATTATTTTATATTTAAAGTCAACCACATTTGGGTGGCATTAATTCCGATGAATTTGGATGATAATTAATATTTTAAAGGATTTATAATTTCAATTAACACATAAAAAATCAAGTAAATTTTATAGTTTATTGGTATTTTATGCTTTTACCTTTTAACATCAACACACTACATTATTTTATCTATACTGTGATCAATATGTTTTTACCATGGTAACTTTTTTATGCCTAAAAATAAAAATGACCTTATAACCTAATTTGGAATTATTGATTCCAAATAATGAATCCATTTTTAACAATTAAAATCATATATTTTTTAAATTTACATTTAAATTTCAACAGGAACAATGCAACGAAAAATATGTTTTTGGAAAAATGCGTTTCTAAGCCCAAAAATGTACTTATTCTAAAATATGGTATAAATATTGCTTAAATGGAATTAATTAGATTATATATAACTAAAAAGTACTAAATTTAATTTTATATAAATTTATAATCATAAAATTACTTAAAAAGTTAAATAAATTATTGTTTTATAAAAATTAGTATTTTTGTTATTCACTAAAAAATTAAACTTTTCAGAAAATTATAAAAAAATAATTCTAAGATAATTTTGGAATGATAAATCCAGAAATGGTGTTCATTTTATCAAATAAATTTTATAAAAGTGAAAAAATAATAATTATATTTATTTTATCATTGAAATAAATAAAAATATCTTTTTAAAGACAACATATATTTTAAGAAAAAAATGAATTTACTAAAAATTATGTGCTTATTTATTAAGGATAAATAAATTTTTATTGAACATAAAATGAATATATATTTCATAATATAGTTAATTATATTCACACTCACCAATTTAATTGCTATTTTATAACAGTTGTGTTAAAATAATAATATTTTGAAGTTCTTTTAAGCTCGGTGTTTCCTGCAATGTAAGCTATCGAAGAGATTAAATTTATTTAAAAAGAGGTATACACTAAAATCTTAGGGTGTTATAATTTTATAACTTGGTTTTAACTAAAATAGAACATATTTAAATTTTTTATAAGTCCATGAAATGAACAAAATAAAATAATACCATTGATGATGTGGAAGTGAGTCATGTTCATAAAGAAATGATTTTAAAAACATAAAATAAAAAATAAGTTTTAGAGGATTCATTAATGGTTTTTAAAATTAAAAAAATAACTTAAAAACATATTATTTTATATTTAAAATATATATTTGATCATTTATGCTTTTTATAGAATTCATTAAATCACTTTTGGGCTATTATGATGTCATAATACAAACTGTATATTTATACCAAATTTAATTTTTACCCAAAAATTACACTATCTCAAAAAATTATGAAAAATTCACTATTGGTTAATTTGGATGTGATTATTTCAAAATAATATTTATTTTACTAAAATGATTCTCAAAATTTGAAAATTTACACTTTCAAATAAAAAACCTTATTTATTATAAAATACTTTTTTATGACAATAACAATTTTCTAACCCTTATGAATATTTCACTGGACTTAATTAAATTATTTCATCATTTATATATAAATAAATAATATTTAATAATAATATCATATGAAATTAATATATTTTTTAAAATTTTCAAATTTATCAAAAAGAGTGTGAAACCCTTGTATTTTTAAAAAATACGATTTTGGTTTCTTTATATCAATATATAATTTTCATCAACTCATATATAATTTTATATGTAAATTAATAATGAAAAGTGATAAACATAATTAAAAATAAAATATACCAATTCCTTCTAATAGGGTCTAGATACATAACCACTTATTACATCGGCGTATGCCCAAAGGGTAAGGTTTGTGATGGTGGTGCTTTTTTTGGCTGGTTTGGTAAACATGGTTTGGGTTTTGATCTTGATAATAATGAAATTATACCATAAATGGTTTCATTTGTGTTTCAGTTGTTGAATTTCAGCGTGGTCTTCTTCAAGGGAAAATCCTAGTGATATTACCTCCCTTGAAGGATATGATAATTGGGCTTCATAGGGTATGATCCAACTATTTGAGATCATCACTTGTGTTTTCTATATAAATTATACTTTATCATCACCATTAATATATATTAGTCTTAATGGTCACTTTACAATTTCTATATTATGAACAGTTAATATTCTTAACATATTTTATGTCTGACCAGCTATATTTTATAACATACCAAAATAAAAAAAAACTAGTTCATATGTTTTCTATAACTATATTACTTAATAAGTAATTTATTCATTGAAAAAGTGAATTTCATTTATAAAAATTTGGTTCATTAAATTTAGTGTATGCCTACCCAATTTATTAATATTTCTTGACCGTTGTGTTAATAATAAGTAAAGTGTATTAGCACAAGGACTTGACATCAGGTTTTGATGTCTGACAATATGCATTCCAGTAGTATGGGGTTATTATTATTGATATCCATGTTTTCATTTATTGGTATGGATATATCATGATTTTAGTTTTTAGTTAATTATGATTTCATGTTTTTCACCCTTTCCTTCCACAATGTTTATGCCATGTTTACTCCATGATTGCTTTTGTTTTATGTTTTTCATACTATTTTTTTGATATTACCCCTTACTATGTTTCCATTCAACTGTGTTATAGAGAAAATTAGTAAATGTGACATGTTTATAAAGATAACACATGTGAAATAATTTGGTAGAGATATTGATGACTTTTCATGAATTAAGTGGTTTCATAAATAATGGGAAAATTGTTCATTAGATACAAATAACATGGGATTTAAAATTTTATTTATTATATAATTCAATAAAGATCTAAACCTGAAAAGATACTTCATATGTAAGAGTTCAAATAATCACTTTTGGTTTTGTAATTTAGGTTGGTTTTATCTAATATTTTATAGCTAGTAGAGAAGTATTTAAATTATGAGTTTATGACACCAGATTTGAGGGAGAGGGTATGGAGAATCATAAATAAAATTTATGGAAATAAAAACCTAAATTAAAAAATAACAGGAGGGATTAATTTTATTTTAAAAAGGAGCCCTACATTCAGAGGAGAAACACTACTACTCAATTTATATTCCCTAAAATATACAAGTGATTACAGACATATTACTAAGTACAAGTAACCTACATAAGATTTTGTATTCACAATAAATGAACCTCTTGATATTCACACCTTAATATATTCCTCAATTAAAACATATTCTTAATGTTATATACATTTATATATTAAGTTATATCTATTCTACAAGTTAACCCACTCCCCTAAAATTACAGACAACATAGCATGATCTCCTTAGATAGTATACCAAACTGGTGACCACATAAATTTATTACAATTTTAGACTTTTAGTTCTCCATAATAAATTCATTATAATATGTGAACTTATGATAGTATTATTTCCCCCCTGAAGAGTTCATGTTTCTACTATCAACACACTACACCCAGAAATCATCTTATATATAAAATTTTAGTGAACATAATTCCAATGAATGAAATTATGATGAATTAAAACAAACTTTACATTTCAACATATTATTATTCCACCTCAAAGGTAGTATTACTCATCCATATCCTTACATTAACCAAAGTCCCACTAAGTCATGATGTTTCCTCATATGTTCTTGAACTATTTGCTTAGAAATCATGTCCACTAAATTTTAGCTTCCTAGTATCTTTTATAGCTCCAAAAATTTATCCTTTGCTAAGTTCTTGATAAAATGGTACTTTAGTTCAATATGATTTTTCCTTTCATGTAAAATAAAGTTTTATGCTGAGTGGATCACAGTCTAATTATTATAGAATAGAACTCTGCCTTCTTGAATTCTTCTGAGCATATCCAACAAACACATCATTCAAACTATTTTTTACTTCCATTTCAGCTATATACTCTGCTTCCATTGTATATAAAGTAACAATCCTCTACAATCATGACATGTAATAGTTCATTATTCTTCTATAGTTAAACACAAATCCTACTGTGCTATTATAGGTATCCACCAATAAAATTCACTATCAATATATCCATATAAAGGTTCATCAATCCCAAAGCACAATTTTGTATCTTTAATCCCATTAAATTCCAAAAGGATATATTTAACTTCCTCTCAGTGTTCCTTTCATAGATTCAAAAATAATAAACTTACAACACACAGTGTAAAAACAATATCTAACCATGTACAAATAATTTCATACATTAAGCATTCAAAATGATAAATTAAATAGAACTTCCTCCACATGATAGATATTTTTTCATTGTTAGTTCCTTCACCTTGGAAAATATGAAGTGTTTGGAAAGAGGGATTGATATAGGATTTCAATTATTTATTCTAAATCATTTAATAAACTTGCAGATATATTCCTTCTGAGATAAAACTAAGGTTTCAAATCTTCTATATCTCTTAATATTCATCCCCAAAATATTTTTGGTCTATCTGAGATCTTTTATCTCAAATATTCTAGAAAAATATTCCTTCAAATTTAAGATCCTTCCACTATCTAGTATATCTAGAAACATGTCTTTGATTGAACAAGAAGTATGATGAAGTTTCCATCATCCCACACATTTTGGAAACTTTAATTATCTCAATTGAAATTTATAAATAATTCTTTCAAAATAAATACATCAATATTCTAATTTCATTGTCTTGAAACATTCACTGGTCCATAAATAATTTCTTCAGTTTACAAATAAAAATTTGGTTTCAAACTTCCATGAAACCTATGGGGTAATTCATGCAAATTTATTCCACCAAATCACCATGAAGGTGGGTTATCGTTACATCCATCTATTATACATATAAACCTAATAATGATTCCATTCTTAGAACTATTAAAATAGTTTCATTTTTAACTATTAGTGATAACATCTCTAAAAATCAAATCATTCCTTCTACTGAAATCCCTTACCACTTACCATGATTTGAAATGATTCATGCTATTAGCCTATTTTTTAACTAATAAACCCATTTATTAACTATTGTTTATTTACCTTATGGTAAATTAGTCAACTCTAATGTTTTTTTAGAATTTAATTAAAAAATAACTTCATTAATTACTAACTTCCATTATTTTTATTTATTAAGTGTCACTACATCTTCCGAGATTTTGGGTTTTCCTATATCCATTAAAATAATAATGTTTATATTATCCCCAAACCTCTCAAACAATATTATAATTCAAGTAATTGCCTTAATTTATATAGATTTCCAAAATTACTAAACCCTTATATATCTTTTAGAGCGTTAATTTTTTGTAATCCCGCTTGAGCTTCAACTATTCTTGAATTTTCTAACATCTCTTCTGATGGTATTACTCTTGTACTTATGGTGTTTTCAGCACTCTCATCTAAGTTATTTGAAATTTGAGATCTTTAATTGTTATAAATATAATCAAATTATACTTTTATAATTTATTTATCCTTTTTAAATTCCTTCTTTACTAAGATTTGGTTCCTCTATAGAACCCCTTCATTGAAGTGAACATCTCAGATCTGGGAGACTTATCACATGTATCCCGCAAACAAAAACCAGATTTCTCATCACCATACCCAATGAAAAAACACACTTTTGACTTTTCCTCAAGATTTTACCTACCCTTAGTGTCAACATATATATATTACAAGATTCTGTAGTCTTTATGGTGGATAAATTATAGTCATTTATGAGAAAAAAACTCTTCTATAAGTTCCTTCCTTTCCACCGATATTGGATTTTGATTCACAAGGTATGCCTCAATATTAAATACCTTCACCCAAATTCTATTAATAATTTTATAGTGAAACCACATTATTTAAAAATTATTTTTTAAATTATGATTTATCATTTTAGATATTACATTTTTGTGGTGTTCAAAGAACTTCCTTCTCATTTATTATTCTCTTCTTCTTGAAGAAGTTCTAGAAATTATATCTACTATATTCACAACCATTTCTAGAATGTGGGATTTTAAAATTTTGTGAAATTTATATTTCTATTATTTATTTCCATTGAATAAAATATTTACAAACATCATAATTATTTTATAAAATATAAACTCAAACATTCCAAGTAGCATTGTTAATAAAAGTTAGAAAGTAAATAGAACCGTCGAGGGATTGAACAAGGGAAGGTTCCCAAATATCCATGTGAACCATATAACATTCATGTTCTTGGTTTTTTTCATCCAAGTTGAGGGACACCATACAATATTTAATTAGCTTATAAATTTTTCAACTTTCAATTTCTGTGCGATCAAACTTCAGTATTCCTTTAGATGTTAAAACCTTCATGTTTTTCTCATTGAGATAACAGAATCTGTAATTCCAAAACATCAGATTTTATGATGATGTAGTTATGTCAACTGAAATACCATTTATGATTTTGATCAAGTACATTATCTTGTATTTTACTCCTTTTCTAACCTCCATAGATTCTAGAATAATATTCCATACTCTAGCTTAAAATTATATCCCATAGACAACTTCATCAAGTTATACTATAGAAATTATGTTCATCCACAACCATAGGATATTTATAACTTATTTCAACTTTAAGAAACCCACATTCCTAATATAGATAATGAAAAATCCTTTTATAACTATCTCCATAGATTCATCTTCTACCAAATGTACTTTTACAAAATTAAATTTACATAATTCATGGTGCATATTTTCTCTCTCGTTGAGTGCAATGATGCACATAAGTCAACCACTATTGACTCCACTAGAATATTCATGTTCAGTGAAAATCGGATAATTCCTTTTGTTACACTCATGGAATTTTATCTTTTGAAAATTTAAGTTCATCTAAACTCTCGTTATATCTTTTTAAATCCCTATTAATGTTTATATTCCTTCCAAATTTCATTCATTTTTTACCAGGACCAATCTACTCTCTTTAAGTATTCTCTTATGCTTAAATTTTTATTATTTCTAATAATCAATATTCCATTGAGGTAATAATCATTTTTCTTCAGTATTAATCATACTTTTAGATGAAACTTGGACTTATATACACTTGGTATCCTCATTTAGGATCAGGTTCGACATATCCTCAAACACTAAATTGGTCTTTCTTCTATAATTATTGATAGTATTCACCATTTCATCCTAGATATCTTAGAGTGATGATAAAAAAATCAATACCAATATATCATCAATGAATCTTACCTTCACTGATTCAATTTACCCACATATGAAGTTGAATTCATTCATATGATCTATCACTAATCTTTCTTCTGATAACCATAAATTAAACAACTTCCGCATCATGAATGATTTTTTTAACATCATGGGATTCTATTATATATCAATTAGGTAATTCATTAAATCTATTGTATTTTTATTTTCCTAGATGTGTAAGGTCATGTTTTGTTCTAATGATACCCTCACCAGTTCCAGTTCATTTCTATATAGTCATTTTCATTCTATTTTCTCCATTTTCAACATGAAAAAACTGGTGATTGGAAGATCTATATCACTTTGAATCATATGATCATCCATACACATTTTCTAGAATCAAAAATCTCTTCCATATAATTTACTACCAAGATTATTCATTCATCCAACACCATAACTTTATATGATGGTGAACTCCCACTATAAATTAAATTCCAATAATGTAATAAAAAACCACATAATCATGAACTATGATGCTTTGATTAAACATTTTTTAATACCTGTGTATCGAATTTAAAACAATCCATCAAAATTTTCCCACTTTAACCAATGGAATTACCCTACCCGAAGAAGATCACAAGATGATGCACAACAAAACAATGTCACTAAAAATTATTATATAGTGAACCAAACCTTTCATATATAAATATAACATCTTATTATATTAATATTCCTTACATAACATTACAATCCATTCCATAATCATATAGTTATAGTGAATTTTGAAAATTGGATACATAAAAAACTAGTTTATAACAGATCTATTTCATCTCCCACTTAGTTCTTCATAACCTGCACACTTATTATACATATCATACTTAAAATAATCTTTCATATCCTCATGAAGGGAAATATATTAAAGGGTGATCTTAGATACTTGGTAAGTGTAAATATGGAAGATAACAATGATCACATAAGAACAACATATGCAAGGGTATGAGAACATGAGTTTAACATTTGAAAACCATGCCTAGAATGTCATAGATTATAATCATGAATCTTGTCATAAATCTTGGAAATTATTCAGACATTAATCATGAAGGAATAAAATAATATGTTCCTTGAGAGTATAATATTAGAATAAGATATAACTTTGTGATATACACATAATAATAGAAAATAATTTCCTAAATAGAAAATCCTCAATTAGAAGACAATCATAGTGGTTTGTTTTTACTCCTCATTCCATCATATTAGTCAAGGTTAACTCTCAAGAATATCATAGAGGAAAAATTCCCTTACTGGACTGGATTAACACCCCATTATATTCTTAATTATCTCATGAGATATCCATATTTACCCTATTCATTGGAGGGATATATAATTATAGTACCACCCATCATATAATCATAGTATATTCAAATGTTTTCCATAATATCATAAACCATTAATCAAATTATAACCCATAAAAATGAAAAGGTTTTCATATACATTTCAACAATTTATCATTAAATAATCCATGGAAAATAAACTGGTATCATAAACATTTTATCATCATAATCATAAACCATCGAGATAAAGAATAAAGATCTTATCATCAGATTGTATCCTTGGTAAAGCATATGTAACATAAATTATTACATCTTAAATTTAAATTCCTTTATCGTATCACTTGGAATATTTCTTTCAGAAAATTCCCTTTTCAATTTGAAATTAGTTCGTTAAAATATAAATTCTTTGAAAATATTATGGAAAAAAATTCCTTTTAAAAGAATCTTGGAAAATTGTAAACGATTCTTCAAAACATTGAGTGGTCATAACAATGGAAAATTACTTTTATTTTTTATATGTTAAATCAAATATTGTTTTCACAATTTAGGTAAAAAGTCCAAAAGTTCCTCATTAGTAAAATGAAAAGAAAATTCTATTTAAATTGTTTTGTAAAAATTAAAAAATGTGTGAAAATACTTTAAATAATCATTGGATAATAGTAAGAACATTCTTGAAAACATTTTTTTAAAGCATGGACATGAAAGAATAATGGGTTTTGATTGAATAGAGAAATAAATTTGAATTTAACTAAAAATATTCTTTTGGACACTTGAGTACGTATAAAGAGTAAAATGAAAGGAAAACATGTAATATCCATAAATAAATAGAGGATAGTAAAATTAATTATAATTATTTATAGGTATATCATGAAATTTCATCATCAAAAACTTAATCATAAATAATCCTAGTAAATAATGAGATTATAAAATAAAATGCCTACCTCAAGTTCAACTTTCTTTAAATGCGCTATACCGCTAGTATAATAAATTTACATTTATTATAATCATATAAAAAATGATTTAAATATTTATAATATCATATATGATCCAATTATAAAATTTTAATAACCATTTATTTATAATTCATTGTTAAAATCATTATTTCCATCTTTTAAAAGTTTTGTTTTATATAACAATTTATGTTTGGTAGTTCAAGTCCTTTTACATTGATCATGGTTCCATCATCTCAAAAATATTAATAATAATATAAATATCATATATGTTTATTATATATAGAAAGATATATAGATATATATATATATATATTCATCCAATAATTAAATATATATAAAAATTAATTACACCATTCATGGATACGGTAGGTCATATGTATTCATGAATATTATTTTCAATTTTCAAAGGATGGGAAAAAACAAAGGTAAATAATAATTCAACTTTATAGTATTATTTTTATATCACATATATCTTATATATTCATTAAATCTATCTTTATTACCATCCATGTAAATCATAAATGAAAAAAATAATCACATCGCTTCGTGGAGGTGGTATTCCACACATACACATGAGCGGCGTTATCATTTTCTAATAGATGGGAAGAAAGTGGATAATTTCTCTTTCATAAAAATAATAAAAATTAAGTATATTTAATATAATTAATTTATTGTTCTAAAATGGATATCAAGGATTTAAAATATGTAGAATAATAAATAAAAATGAAAACTCCCAATTAAGAGTTATACCTCTTCGTTTAGAAACCTTCTTTGGATTAAACCTTAAGTCTTGAAAGGTTGGACATTGTGAAATTATAGAATCTTTAAGATGGGGTGAAGGTTTCTGGAAAGTTATTATGGTAGATCTTAGGCAATCTAGAAGGCTCAAAGTGGTGCAGAAAAGAGATAAGGGGTGCCCATTTATAAGGGAGGGAAATGACACACTTTGAATTTAAAAAAAGATTAAAATTTAATTAAGTCATTCTCAAGAAAAATTATTCCAAATGTCCATAGATTCAAATAATAATAAGATAAGGTCACAATATTCTCAAATAATGAAATATAAATAGGTTTTTGTGTCACTTAAAACATTGTCTTTTCGTTTAACCCCTAGGTTAATCAATTTTAATCAGAACCATGGTAGTGAAATTTTTTTAATATTGAAGGGTTATAAGTTTACTTATAAGTTAAAAATTAGATCAAAAATGCAAAAAGTATGATATTTTCAACCATTTCTCAACATACTTAATCTCTTTAAAATTTTGTATTATTTTTAAATAATTGGATAAAATATTATTTAACATAAAATATCATTAATTTAATTTTTGAAAATATAATTATAAGTTGACTTTAAAGACAACATGATATTAAAGGAAGTATAATATAAACCTTTCACACATTCCTAATATGTTATATTTATCTATGAAATTTTTGTAACATAATAATTCTTCCAAATTTTATTTATTTTAATATTTAAAAAATCATTTATTTTATGTTTCTATAAATTGAATAAATATTTTTTTAGTGTTGTGTAGGAAATTAAAGTAATTACTCAATAAAAAAATAAATAAATTAATCTGATAAAAAAATAATTTGTTTTTCAAATAAATATTTCTTGCCAAAATTATCCTCTTTATATCCTTATATAAAAATTTCATAGATATCAAAGTTAAGAGAGTGAAATTTTGTAATTATTTATTTCTTAAATTAATATAAAGGTCATAATCATAGGAAAATAAAACAAAGTGGCCATATATTCTAGAATTTAGTTTAAATAGATGAAATACAATCATACAATATGATAAAGGCAAGTGTTAAAAAAAATTTAAAGCCTTATCCCAAAGTTATAACCTTATTTTACTTCTTTTACCCTTATCGAAGTGAAATTTTTTTTCCAAGGTTACTATTCATGATGACCAAAAATAAAAGGGGCCTATTTACCAAATTTGAATCTCTAAATTCCAAATAATGGATCCATTTATCAAGATTAAACTTCTATAAGTGGTATAAATTTATTGTAAAATAATTTTTCAAAATATGACAAAACCCATTTTTTAGAAAAATACATTTTTAAGCATAAAAATGGATTCATTCATATTCCATGAATAGAAGAAAATATTAGATGAATGTTAAAAAAATTATTGAACATGTAATATATAAATTTAATTAAAATCATTAATAAATAATTTTTAATTTAATTTATTAAGATAAAATCAAATTGTTCATATAAAAAACGTTTTTCATCTCTTTCATTTTCAAATGATTTTTACTTTAATTTATAATAAACTAATAACCAGTGAATTGATTTTATACATGTGTATAACATAAATGTTATATAATTTATTTTTTCCTATTAATACCTTCCAATCCAATGTCCTGGGTATAGTTTCCACATTAAATAATAATATTTCAATAGTATATCATGGTTTGTTTAAACTCGGTGTTGCCTATAAAGAAAGCTATCAAAGAAATCCAATTTATTTATAGAGAATTATATCATAAAATACCATGGTTTTATATTCTACCCCACCCCCACCCTTGAAATTAATTTCACCCTCAAAATTTAGTCACACTGATACAAACAAGTGATTATATCTCTATTTCAATTACATGCTTAGGTTCCCAAGTAGTTTATTCAAGTTTCTGATTCCTAAAGATAATTTTAACTAGGTTAATATTCTTATTCTGTATCATATTATCTCTATGAACCATTATTTTTACTAGTTTTTATTAACAATAAAGATCAGGATCTGGTTGTATGAACTCCGAGTTTAGTTTATGTATATACTTCCTTGGGAGAGATACATGGAACACATTGTGAACTACAGAGAGGTTTTGGTGGAACAACCAAGTGATAAGTTGTCATCCCTACTCGATCAAGAATCTATAAGGGTCCAATATACCTATGGATCGGCTTTCTCTTCTTCCTAAATTTTCTAATCTTATTATATAGATAAATTCATAGAAATACCTTCTCACCAACTTCAAATTTCATATTTCACAAATGATTTTCATCATAACTTTCTATGGACTCTAAGCTACCTTGATATACTGCTGATTGGATCTGATTTTATTTTCCATTTCCTCATCTATCTTGGGTCTCAATAACTTTATTTCTATAACTTTATCCCATTATATTTGAGTTCTATAATTATTTTCATAGATGTATTAATAAGGATCCATCTGAATATAGGAGTGAAAGATATTGTAATAAGAAATATCAACTAGAGAAAGGTATTGATTCATAATACCTTTAAAATCCATAGAACATGATCCCAACATATCCTTTAGAGTTTGAATGGTTCTCTCAGTATGACCATATATCTGAGGATGATAAGAATTACTGAAACTCAACTTTGTATCTAGATCCTACTAAATAAATTACCAAAACATTGAGGTAAACCTCGAATCCTGATCAAATATAATAGAATGTAGTACTCTATGAAACATTTATACTTCCTTAATCTATATCCTGGAAATTTGATATAGATATAAATCCTCTCTAATGGAAATTAATTTTGATGACTTTGTAAGGAAATTGACTACATCCCAAATGGAATTATGGACTTTAGATGTTCTGTAGAGTCTATAAACAAAATCCATGGTAATGTTTTCCAATTTCAATTCTAGAATAGGTAATTGTTATAACATTCCCTTAGAATTATATCTTTAGGACTTAACTTGAATGCATACCAATCACCAAGAGTCATACTCTACAATATCTCTCTTCATATTATCCCATCATAAATTATCTTTTAGGTCTCTATACATCTTCATACTCCCATGATAAATAGATAATGATGAACTATGAGACTCATCCAATAGATCCTTATTTAGATATGGTATGTATGAAACACATACAAGGTTATTTAACACTATCATTCCATCATAATAAAGGTTGAATTTAGGAACATTTCTAACCTTCTTCTCAAGTTCCAAATCTTCTTACTAAGCCTCTTTAATCCATTAATTGATAGATGTTTGAACACTCATTTGAGAAACCTAATATTTTTACCCTTAGTTCTATATTTCTAGATATATCATTTTTAATTCCATAAATATTATATCCTTTATAATCCTCATCATATATAATCTAGTATGATCTTTTTGACATAGAGTATCATCCACCTTATTTTATTTCCTAGGGTGGTGTAAGAACAAGATTCTTCTTTGAGGTATAGATCCTTTTACTTACATATTTTATTAGTTTAAATGTTTAATTATGGAATTTTATAAATCAACTTATAATTCATTGAGTTTTCAGGGGTTTATATGGCTATTTCGGAGTTGGGAACTCAACTCTTGGGGTGAAGAATACCTTACTCATGATTATTGGAAACCATGTGGGGAAGGCCACATGATTTGATAAAACTGTGTGGGGATAGAAAGTGGTGAGCTATAGGCTACAAGGTTAGAGAAAACTATTAAATTTTGGGTGTAAGGTTGTCTGAACATGTTTGAAATTTTTGATAGAGGAGTTTTTTGTGGTTTTTTCATGGTTAGACAAACCATGCAAGAAAACATTTCGATGTTCCCTTCCCTATAGCTAAGCGTGCATGGTTGGTGCATGGTTTTGAAAACTGTGCAACCAAAACATGTGATGCTAAATTTTGGGTGATTTTACCATTTAACCCCTAATTAAATCTTTATATCAAACTTAATTTCTATTCCTCTCCTAGATATTAAACTTTCCTCTCAAGATCCTTCTTTGGAAACTAGCATAGGAATTAAAGGATATCTTCCATCCAAGATAAGAATCGAGATCCCTTTATCCCATTAGGTCCATCTTGATAATATATTGACTCCTTTTATGTAATTCCTTGTTTAGTTTGGTATTGTATGTTCCATTTAAGTGAAATCTAATTTTCCCAATTATTAGGTTCTTTGTCTGTTCTTCGATTTTCTCCCAGTATGTGTCAAATCAAAATCTGATACTGGATAATCTATCCACTAAAAAACTAATGTAGGTAGTCCCATTCCTTTCATTAAAATATGACATATTTATATATATGAAATTGTGCCACATGAAAAATTATTGGGAAGCGCCTTGAAATGAATTGAAATACCTAAATTAAAATTTTATTCATGGCCTATATAATTAAAGAGGTCCATCGATGAATGATTATAGGTTGTGGACCTTGAAATTGGAACCACCCATTGGGTGTATCGTTTAATTAAATGGTCTATTATGATGGTGGATGATATTGGATACCTTTGAGGTGTTCCATTTTACCCCTTTTCATGGGATGTTTAATATTGAATTTACCATGGTAATTAAAGTGAATTATAATTGGAATTGGAATATCAATTGTGAATTTAATTGATATATAAAAGGGAATGGAAGTCATGTCCATAGACAATTTCCATGTATTTAGTTAATTCAGCATCATATTCTTGTTATAATGAATTTCCCAAGTGAGTTTAATTAAACACTAATCCTTATAAGGTGAGTTATTCCTTAAGCCACTTTATGAGGTGAGTTTGAGTTGAAATGTTCTTAGTGACGAACTTGACATATTTAAATGAAATTGATTAAATGAAGTTGATTAAATGGTATTTATTTGATTAAATGCTTATATGACTTGGGTGACACATGGATTCATATATGAATTTCATGGATGGACTCAATTGGATTTTACCATGCTTATTCTCGAGTAACACTTGGACACCTTATATGGACTGCCAAGGATGGACTCATAGGGGATGACTATTATATGTTGAGTGATACTAGGAATTCCATGTGGATTTCCAAGGATGGACTCAAAGGGAATTTTATCATATATTCCATGGGTGATACTTGATCTCCCTTAGTGGGTCACCAAGGACATGCTCAAGTGGAATAGATTTTATAACACACCTAGTGTGATACCAAGGTTCTTGTGAGGATTGCTATGTACATGCTTATAGCATGTCAGTTTATATTATACCTGAAGCGATACCTAGAATCCAAATTAGGAATTCCATGGATGGGATCAAGTTTATAAATGAATAATGAATGAAATTTGTTATATGATGCATCTTCCTGGACAAATAAAAAAGATTGGATTCAGTCTTTTTTATACTTTATGGATAGTCTATTTAAGAATCCTTTGGTTGACTATTTTAATGTGGGATGTCAGGCTATGTGCTAGGTCTTAAGACTTTTTAATTAAATAATTTTGAATGATTAAATGAACATACTTTAAAATGAGAACCTATACTATATTGGATATTTACTTTTCATACTTCGTTTCTTATTACATTACCATTCACACATTACTGTTATATATATTCATTGACTAGATGGTACTAAACCTTGGGTGGTCGCCTACTAGGATTATATCTCACACCCTGTTCAGTCTACCTTGGGTTCCCAAATAGATTATTTGATTTCAGGTATGGATAAGGGAAAGTTTCTTCTTACAAGTTCTTGATTTTGGCATGGGAACAAGGGATTATGGGACCGAGATGAGGATTCTGATGCTAGTTGGGATACTTTTGTCTTTTTTTATACTTTTTTTCCATGTATTGTAAACCTGGCTAGTTTACATGTTTTGGATTTTTTTTACTATAAACTTGACATGTATCTTCATCATCTATATATGAGCTTCCTTTTTGGGTATTGTTATCTAATATTATTGTTGATATATTGTTTTATTATATTAATCCTTATTCTATTTATTTACTATTGTATTTTCACTATGCTATAATCTATTGATGAAGGCATAGTCTCCCCACAGACACACCTAGGACCTCGCTTCAAGTCGGTAGCCTATAATGTTTAGGGATATGCACTTGAGTCCATGTGTCCAATCGAGATCGAGGAACTGTTGAGTGGAATTCAGGTTTGGGATGTTACAAATTGGTATCAAATTTTATTTTCTAGTTTGTTTTACTATTTGGTGATAATAGAAAGGGATAAAAAGAAATTGGGATTTGCTAATGAACTATGCACGGGCATAGCTAACCTGTGTACTAGAAAAATCCCAATCTCCTTGAATGGAAATTTTATTTTCAAGATTTTGACTATTACAGTTGATTTGATTCTTCTATTGGGTGATGAAATTGAATTTTGATGTTATTATTGATATTATTATGGATTATATTATGTTGCAACCTAATAAGATGAGGGTATTCCATCTCAGGAATCATGTTATGATCTTTATTGGAATCACATGACATGCTTTATGTTATGCCATATAGGATTCATTACTTATTGCATGTTGTTTTGATAGGTGTCGTGATAGTTATATCTGCTATTATGATTGAATTTATAGAGAGTTTTATGGTGTGAATCAAGTGGACACCATACTTTGGTTACTAAGGATTATGGCCCCACATTGATCAGAATTTTTTTAACCATTGGTTCAATTTTTTTAAGGAACTATGATATGAATTTGAAATGAATATGAATTCAAATGAATGTGAATATGTGAATTCATTGAAAAAAATTAAAATTAATTGAAAACTAAAAGGGTTTGTAGTAGAGAACATAATCTATACCCAACCTTAGTAATGGGAAGTGGGTAGTTTGTCTTTCTTATATGTTAGTTTTAAGTCACCCATACCTAACTCTAGGAGAAGAAAGAAAACTGTGCTATTATATAGCAAGTCTTGTACCTATCTTATTTTAGTTTTTTCACTTTTCAGTTGTGAACTCTGATAATAATATTAATTTGAGGAATGAGCTTGGTATTTGTAAAGGTATGCCACCGCAACATCTTCTGGTCGTACACTAGGAGGGTGGGGACAACCTTTCTCCGAAGGTGGTGGTCCATGGGCTACTAGTGGATCCTCCAGTAGGGACATTTACTGAAATAGTAGTAATACCAGACATAGGTACTGAGGCCCAGTTCCACGGGAGCTTTATTTGCTTCATGAAGACCATTCATGGAGCACCACGACCTACCCAAACTATGGTAGAGTTGACGCATGAGTTCCAATAGTAGCATATGACCATATTTTTGGGACATAGTGGATCACATACTGTGAAGTCACGACTAGAGTTCATGCTATCTATCTTCATAAATTTAGAGCTACCTCCCAAGAGGAGGCTATAGATTGCTACATACATATTGTGTGATTCTACCAAGATATGGTGAGATGTAATTACTCAGATGGGTAATCATTAGAGATGTCTTGGAGGTATTTTCTTATTCCCTTATATGAATATTTATATCCTGATATGTTGAGGGCTGATAGAGTCTGATATTATATACACCTGGAGCAGGGTGTGTTATCAGTGATGGAATATTTGGCCTATTTTAATGATCTTCAGGCATCACACCTATTTTTATGGGTGAAGAGTTGTCAAAATCCAGGAAATTTGAGGGTGGTCTCAGGTATAATATATGATTATAGGTGAATGTCTTTAAGATGACTATTGTTTCTAGAATAGTGAATCAGGTGCTTATTACAGAGTATAACCTAAGAGAGGTTGGAGGTGTGATCTAGGGTGGTTCAGAATCTAGATATGGTACTTCATTGACCAGAAGTAGGAATCATTATCTGGAGATTCCATGTGGTGATATTAGTATCCATAGCACATAAATAGGTAGCCAGTAGGTTGGGGTATATAAGGCCACAATGTGTGAGGGACTCAGTCGAGTGTCAATACTATGGTAAGATGGACCATATACAGTGATTTTGCAGAACTTTTCCTCCATCATCCAATATGAGTGGGTATGAACTGACTCCATGTTCAGGAGTGAGGTCAGTAGCTTCTCATCAGGTAGGGATTTGGAGTACAGTTGTCTGATCAGTCCAAGGTGGTGGTCGTGGCCATGGTAGTGAGAGCCCAATTTTACAATGATAGTGGAGTGGATTTGCCCAGTGTAGCCATCCAGTATCACAAGGCCATGGTTCAGGACAGATATATGTAGTGAAATAGACCCTTTAGGAATAGGATCCCAAACCTTCTACTATCATGCGTACTATTCTAGTATACTCTAATTTATCTTTACACTTTCTGATATAGGGGCTTCACATAGCTTTATATTGGTGCCCATTATAGAGATCCTTGGGATCAGTGTTTATACTTATTATGGATTTATCATGCCGAACACTCCATTGGGGATTAGAACAGAGGATTTATGTCAGTTTAGTGAGTTCCCCCATGATATAGGTGGGTTTCACTTCATATGGGACCTCTTTTTACTTGATATGATAGGTTTTGACAACATTATCAGGATAGACTAATTTGTTTCCTATAATAATTTCATTGATTGTTTTCATCATAGGGTAACCTTCACATCACCAAAGGGCATAGATTTTATCCACAAGGGTAAATGGTATGTCCATGTGAGTTGAGTTGGACTCGATCATCATGGTTTGGGTAGTATGATAGCTCATATTGTGATTTTATATCAAGATGATCATAGAAATTTTTAAGAATATTTCCCTCCAATAGTTGATTATTTTACGAATGTTCTCCTATAAAACATTTCAGGATTACCTCCTGTGATATAGGTAGAGTTCTATATTGATATAGTTCTAGTAATTTCATTGGTATCTATTCCTTTTAACATGATGGATACTAATAATATTTAGGATCTTAAGAGGCAATTAGAGGATTTATAAGAAAAGGGCTTTATTTGACCCAGTAATTTTCTATAGGGTCCAATGGTTCTTTTTGAGAAAAAGGTAGATGGAACGCTCAGGATATGTGTGGATTTCCAAAATTTGAACCATTTTATGGTAAAGAACTAGTATCATTTGTTGTAGATAGATGATCTCTTCAACCAGCTACGAGGAACTTGGGTGTTCTCGAATATTGATATGAGATCTGGTTATAATCAGGTGCATGTTAGACCATCAAATGTACCTCACATATACTTTCGTAGTAGGTATGGTCTATATGAGTATTTTGTTATGTAGTTTGGTCTCATGAACGTGCCAACGGTCTTCATGGAACTAATTAACTGATTTTTCCATAATTTTCTAGATTCATTATTTCATGGTATTCATGGATGATATCTTGGTGTATTCTCACAATTGACATGACCAATCCAAACACCTTGAGATCATATTTAATACACTAAGATAGAATTACTTATATGCTAAGATCACAAATTGATACTTATAGATGGATCATATTCACATCCTGGGTCACATCATATCAAAGGAAAGAGTATCAATTAACCCATATAAGGTGAGAGATATAGTTTCCTAGGAGTATCCCAAGAACATATTTAAGGTACGGAGTTTCTTGGGGATATAAGGATAGAAACAATGTTTCATAAAGGACTTATCATGCCTAGAAGTGCCACTTATGGGATTGACTAAGAAGTGTGTGAAGTTTTTAAGGTTAGATTCTTATGATATGGCCTTTTTTTAGCTGAAAGGGAGATGGAATTCAGTGTTGATACTGACTTTTCTAGAGCAAGGAAGGAGTTCCACTTTTTACTGTGATGCATCGGGCATTAGGAAAAGAGTATTTATTGTGTTGGGAGATAGATTCATGGCATATGGGTCTTGGTAGTTGAGCACACACAAGAGGAATTACCCGATTAAAGATCTCGAGTTTTCTATCATTGTTCACACATTATACTATTAGATACAATACTTACTTGGAGAGCATTTTATGGAGTACACATACCAAAAAATCCTCAAGTACATATTTACACAGCATAATATAAATCTAAGGTAGCAAAATCTAGTTGAATACCTACATTTTTTTGAATTTTATCTTTACTACGTGCCTATAAGAGGAAATGTAGTGGTTGATACACTGAGCATGAGGACTCAAATATAGGCAGTTCAGTAGGCCAATAGCGAGTGTAATCTCCTGAATTTGTTCTCTGAGATGTACTTGGAGGTGAAATAAAGTCAAGGGAATACCTTTATATAATCCTTCATTATGACCTATACCTTACTGAATAGAGTGAGGATGAGGCATCTATCAAATTCCAAGGGCCTAGTCCTGTAGGAGAGTGTAGAAGGTGAGGAACCTCCTCCAATTTGGACCATAGATGAGGATGAAATATTTCACATACATGGTTGTGTATGGGTTTCTTCATATATGCATGAGGATCTGATTCAAATATTTTATGCTTCATCTTGGGTAGTGCATACTTGTGTCACCAAGATGTATCAGGATTTACATCGCCAATAATAGTGGTCAGGTATGAAAAGATATGTAGTTTTTTTCATGAGGTATTCCACTTGTCAGTAGGTGAAGGTAGAACACCAGCAACTATCTGAGATTTTACAACAGTTACCTATCCCTGAGTGGAATTAGGTTATCATCTCAATGGATTTTTCAATAGGTTTACCGAGTTCACATTTTGTTAATGATGTTGTATGGGTTGTTTTTGATAAGCTCACGAAGGTTGCACATTTCCTGTTGATCAAGGAGACCTTAAATGTTGATGAGATTGAGATGTTTTTCATTTATGAGATAGTAAAACTTCATGGGGTCCCATATACTATCATTTCAAATAGGGATGCTCATTTTATCTCATAGTTCTAGAAAGGGATACGAAGTCCATTGGGTACATAGGTGCTTCTGAGAATAGCATACCACCCCCAGATAGATGGTCAGTTAGAGTGCACAATTCAGGTTCTTGAGGACATGTTGCAAGCATTCATCCTGTATTTTAGGGCCTCTTGGGAGAGGCATATACCCCTGGTTGAATTCACCTATAATAATAGCTTTCAGAATACTATTTAGATGGTTCCACTAGTGCAGAAAACGTTTTTTACGTCACCATTTTTTACGTCGGTTATATAAAACCGACGTCATAATATGTAAAACGAGGTTTTTTACGTCGGTTATTTAATAACCGACGTAAAAACCTGTGTTTAGTACACCT
Source organism: Viscum album (assembly GCA_963277665.1). Classification (NCBI taxonomy): domain Eukaryota; kingdom Viridiplantae; phylum Streptophyta; class Magnoliopsida; order Santalales; family Viscaceae; genus Viscum; species Viscum album. The sequence goes on along the minus strand of OY728135.1, from coordinate 862,966,377 downwards.
TTAACGTCGGTTATTTTTATAACCGACGTTATTAATCACGCGGCTTCGTTTTTTACGTCGGTTATACATTAACCGCCGTAAAAAACAGAAGCGGGGGGCCTTTTTTACGTCGGTTATTCAATAACCGACATAAAAAAGGCGGTTTTTGAAGGCCTTTTTACGTCGGTTATAAAATAACCGACGTAGAAAAAGAATCCGCAGATGTTTTTGACGTCGGTTATGGAATAACCGACGTAATAAAACGCGGATTTTGAGCCCTTTATAACGTTGGTTATAAAATAACCGACGTAAAAAAAGAATCGGAGGAAGGTTTTTACGTCGGTTATTGAAATAACCGACGTTATAAATGTTTTTAAAAAAATTATCACGTCGGTTATTGAATAACCGACGTGATAACTCATTTAAAAATTTACCCAGACCCGTGGATTGTCATTCGCGAGTTTACCTTCGACAGTCGCGACTCGTCTCTCTCGCGCGTAAACCCGAATCGGCTCGTCCATTTCATGGGTTTAGATTCGTTTTGCGATCATCGTTTCTCATATTTAATCTCCTCGGATCAATCATCTAAACTCGCAGCACTCAGGTAATCCTCCCACTCGTTCGTTTTTTTTCGCGGATAGTATATATATATGTGTTGTGATTTTTTTGTTGAAACTAGCTAAGATTCTTCGATTGCGAACCCTTTTAACTTGTTTTGGCACCATAATCTTATTTATCATCCCTAGATCTATTAGTTCGACTTGCAATATTGACTAATTTTATGATTTCACTAATTTTTCATCGTTTTCTATAAATCCCCGAGAGGGTTGGGGCGTGTCCAGGGGGGTTTACAAGGGGGTGGGAGGGTGTGGGGGCTGTCCAAGGGTGTGGGTGGGTGTTAGGGGGTGTCCAGGGGGGTGTCCAAGGGGGGTAGGGGGTGGGGGTGGTGTTTAGGAGGGGTGGGGGGGCTGTCCAGAGGGTTGGGGGTGTCCAGGGGGGTGTCCAAGCAGGTCGAGGGTGGGGGGTTGTGTCCAGGAGGGGTGGGGGTGCTTTCTAGAGGGGTCGGGGGCTGTCTAGAGGGGTCGGGGGGTGTCCAGGATGGTGTCCAAGGGGATGGGTGGGTGTGGGGGGCTGTCCAAGGCGGTGGTGGCCTGTCCAGAGGGGTCGGTGGGGTGTCCAGGGGGTGTCCAAGGGGTTGGATGGGTGTGGGGGGCTGTCCAAGTGGGTGGCGGCCTCTCCAGAGGGTATTTGGGGTTGTCCGGGTGGGTGGGGGGCTGTCCAGAGGGTTGGGGGATGTCCAGGGGGGTGTCCAAGGGGGTAGGGGGTGGGGGGTGGTGTCCAGGAGGGGCAGGGGGCTGTCCAGAGGGGTCGGGGGGTGTCCAGGGGGGTTTACAAGGGGGTGGGTGGGTGTGGGGGGCTGTCCAAGGGTGTGGGTGGGTGTTGGGGGGTGTCCAGGGGGGTGTCCAAGGGGGTAGGGGGTGGGGGTGGTGTTTAGGAGGGGTGGGGGGGGGGGGGGGGGGCTGTCCAGAGGGTTGGGTGGTGTCCATGGGGGTGTCCAAGCAGGTCGGGGGTGGGGGTTGTGTCCAGGAGGGGTGGGGGTGCTTTCTAGAGGGGTCGGGGGGGTGTCCAGAGGGGTCGGGGGGTGTCCAGGGTGGTGTCCAAGGGGATGGGTGGGTGTGGGGGGGCTGTCCAAGGGGGTGGCAGCCTCTCCAGAGGGGTCGGTGGGGTGTCCAGGGGGGTGTCCAAGGGTGTGGGTGGGTGTGGGGGGCTGTCCAAGTGGGTGGCGGCCTCTCCAGAGGGTATTTGGGGTTGTCCGGGTGGGTGGGTGTTGGGGGGTGTTGGGGGGTGTCTAGGGGGGTGTCCAAGGGGGGTAGGGGGTGGGGGTGGTGTTTAGGAGGGGTGGGGGATGTCCAGAGGGTTGGGGGGTGTTCCGGGGGGTGTCCAAGCAGGTCGGGGGTGGGGGGTTGTGTCCAGGAGGGGTGGGGGTGCTTTCTAGAGGGGTCGGGGGCTGTTCAGAGGGGTCGGGGGGTGTCCAGGGTGGTGTCCAAGGGGATGGGTGGGTGTGGGGGGCTGTCCAAGGGGGTGGCGGCCTGTCCAGAGGGGTCGGTGGGGTGTCCAGGGGGGTGTCCAAGGGGTTGGATGGGTGTGGGGGGCTGTCCAAGTGGGTGGCGGCCTCTCCAGAGGGTATTTGGGGTTGTCCGGGTGGGTGGGGGGGCTGTCCAGAGGGTTGGGGGATGTCCAGGGGGTGTCCAAGGGGGTAGGGGGTGGGGGGTGGTGTCCAGGAGGGGCGGGGGGCTGTCCAGAGGGGTCGGGGGGTGTCCAGGGGGGGTTTACAAGGGGGTGGGTGGGTGTGGGGGGCTGTCCAAGGGTGTGGGTGGGTGTTGGGGGGTGTCCAGGGGGGTGTCCAAGGGGATAGGGGGTGGGGGTGGTGTCCAGGGGGGGTGTTATATCTTACTATATTTTGTTTAAAAAATAATATTCAAGCATATTTTTTTAAATACACATCGATTTGTTTTATATTTCAAAATTGTTTACATTCAAATTATGATTTTTTTCATATAAACATATATTTGTCTTATCTAAAAAATATATATATTTTTGCTATTTGTTATAGGTAATAATGAGTCGAAGTTGGATTACGGCACATCGAATGAGCAATGAATATGAGGAAGGTGTTGATGCCTTTTTGGAATTTGCTAAACGAAATGTTCCAAGTAGTGACATTTTTTTTCTGTCCATGCCTGAAATGTCTGAATATGAAGAAGTTGATAAGTAGAGAGATAAAAGATCATCTGATTTGTCATGGTTTCAATCCGAGTTACAACCCTTGGATTTGGCATGGCGAAACTGGACAGAATGTCACTGATGATAATGAATCGCAAGATGGTAACTCCGATGGAATTGAAGAAATGATTCGCGATATTGTAGCAGAAAAAATTGAGATAGAACCGACAGTTGCACGTCTATATGGTGATGCCGAAAAACCATTATATCCTGGTTGTACAGATTTTACGGTTTTGTCGGCGGTGTTAAGATTGATTAACCTGAAGGCAAAACATGGATGGAGTGACAGAAGTTTTACAGAGCTGCTACAATTGATGAAATACATTCTTCCAAAAGATAATGATCTTCCAGATTCACATTATAAGGCCAAAAAAATATTATGCCCGATGGGATTGGGATACAGGAAAATACATTCCTGTCCGAATGACTGCATTATATATAGGAAGGAATATGAATTTCTGAAAGAGTGTCCTAAATGTGGGACATCACAGTATAAGGTGAAAGAAAAATCACAAGCTGATGTAGAGATTACAAATCTCCCTTCAAAGGTATTTTGGTATCTTTCTATAATTCCTCGTTTCAAACGTTTATTTGCTAATTCACATGATGCAAAAAGGTTAAGATGGCATGCTGATGAGCGGGTATGTGATGGAAAAATACGTCATCCAGCTGATTGTCCACAATGGAAGAAAATTGATGCCCAGTACCCTACATTTGGAAATGAAATTAGAAATCTGAGACTAGGCTTGTGCACAGATGGAATGAATCCATACCGAACCCTCAGTAGCACACATAGTTCATGGCCTGTTTTATTGGTAATTTACAACCTCTCTCCTGAAGTTTGAATGAAGCGCAAATATGTCATGTTGAGTATCATGATCTCTGGTCCAAAGCAACCCGGCAATGATATTGATGTATACTTGTCACCGCTGATTGATGATTTGAAACTGTTATGGGCTGATGGTATTAGGGTGTATGATTCTTATAAAATGGAATATTTTCAATTGCATGCAGTGCTTCTATTCACTATAAATGACTTCCCAGCATATGGAAATTTGTCTGGATACAGTGTTAAAGGGCATAAAGCATGTCCAATTTGCGAACAACAGACTTCATATTGTCAATTGCATCATGGGAGGAAAACAGTGTACATGGGTCATCGAAAGTTTTTGCCTATGGATCACCCTTATAGAAGACTAAAAAAGGCATTCAATGGCTCACAAGAATTTTATACTGCTCCAAAACCTTTATCCCCAGATTTGTATTTTGAGAGGGTGAAAAACCTTGATGTGACATTGGGAAAGACACAAAAATCTGGTAATGATAGACATATTTGGAAGAAAAGGTCAATATTTTTTGAGCTACCATATTGGAGGTATCATGAAGTCAAACATAATATTGATGTCATGCACGTGGAGAAGAATATCTGTGATTCTTTGATCGGAACATTGATAGATATTAAAGGAAAGACAAAAGATGGGTTGAATGCAAGGTTAGACCTACTATCAATGGGAATACGTTTGGAGTTAGCTCCCACTCCTAAAGGAAGACGAACATTTCTTCCCCCGACTTGTCATACATTATCGAAGAGGGAGAAAAGTAGCTTCTGTCAGTGTCTTCATGATATCACAGTGCCTCAAGGTTATTCTTCAAATGTAAAAAATTTTGTCTCATTGAAAGACTTGAAGTTGATAGGTATGAAATCACATGATTGTCACGTCATGATGCAACAAATTCTACCAGTTGCACTGCGTGGAATATTTCCCATCCGTGTCAGAAAGACTATAATGAGGTTGTGTTATTTTTTCAATTCAATTTGTAACAAGGTGATTGATGTGAATGCTTTGAACATTTTGGAAAAGGATGCAATTTTTATACTTTGTCATTTGGAAATGTATTTTCCTCCAACTTTTTTTGATATGATGGTGCATTTAATGATTCATCTGGTTCGAGAAATAAAGCTTTGTGGACCTGTATATCTTCGTTGGATGTATCCTTTTGAAAGGTATATGAAAATATTAAAGGGATATGTTAAAAATCCATATCAACCTGAAGCCTCCATTATTGAAAAGTATATTTCTGAGGAGGTAGCAGAGTTTTGTACGAGCTACTTGGCTACGACGCAACACATAGGTTTGCCTCCATCTCGCCATGAACGGGTTAATAATGAGGGAAAGGGGATTCGTGGCTTGAAAGTCAAATCACTGTCAGCTGAACATATGAAGAAGTTAGAATCATACATCTTTAATAACATAGCTGATGTTCAACCGTATATCACATTGCATATTAATGAGTTGAAACAATGTCATCCAAAGAAGAAAGAAATGTGGATTTTGAATGAGCACAAAAAAACTTTTTTGCCATGGTTTAAAAAGACCTTGCTTGGTAGATCAGATGTATCAGAGACATTAAAATGGATAGTGGGTGGTCCATCTTTAAATGTGATAACATGGTCCGCTTATGACATTAATGGCTATACATTTCATACGAAAGCTCAGGACAACAGAAGTGCAGTTTAGAATAGTGGTGTATTGGTGTTTGCAGAAGCAATGCATTTTTCGAGTGCTAAGGACAGAAACCCAATTTCGGCATCAAGTGCATATTATGGAGTGATTGAAGACATATGGGAGGCTGATTACTTTAAAATTAAAGTTCTTGTTTTTAACTGTAAATGGTTTATCGGTAACAACAGTGTCAGACACGATGAATTTGGAATGACACTTGTTAATCTGAATAGATTGGAAGACACAGCTGATTCTTTTATAATGGCAACACATGCCAAACAAATTTTCTATGTAGTAGATCAATCAGATATGCAGTGGGCTGTTGTTTTACAAGGGAAAAAACAATATGTTGGTGAGGATGAATTTGATGAAGATGCTGATTTATGTGAGATCCCTACTTCCATGGAAATATTAACAGAACATAATGATGAGTATGTTGAAGACATGGTTTGTGCCATAAGGAACGATCACGACGAAGGAATTTGGGAAAACAATCCAACTGTACATTCCTAAAATTACAGGTAACACATGTTTATTTCTTGTTTACATTTAGTTTTTTCATATAATGTTAGATATTGTAAATTTTTTACTTATTAAAACATGTATCAAACCAAAACGATAAAACAATAAAAACCGTAAAGAGGAGAAGTCCTGGGCGCACCGGCTGGCCGGTGGTGGATCACCGGTTGGCCGGTGGTCCAGAGAAAAGCTCTGTCTGGCCCACCGGCCGGCCGGTGGTGAGCCAGCGGCCGGTCGGTGGTCCAGACAGAGAGGAAGGCTCTCTGTCTGGTCCACCAGCCGGCCGGTGGTGATCTAGCGGCCGGCCGGTGGGCCAGACAGGAAGGCTCTGTCTGGTCCACCGGCCGGCCGGTGGTGAGCCAGCGGCCGGCCAGTGGCACCAGGCAGTGGGCAAGTCTACTGCCTGGTTCCTCCGGCTGGCCGGTGAGCTCACACCGGCTGACCGGTGGACTCAGTGAGTCCACTTTTCAGCTTTCTTGGGCCAACTCCTTGGCAACCTTTTGCCTGTGTTTACCATGTTTATCATTGTTTAACATGCTTACCATATTAGCAATGTTTACTATTATTTAATTTAGTACACTTTTCTATTTTCTGATTAAGTAGTATTACAATATTTGAATTTGTATATTTGTGAACTAATGTTTGTTTTTTTGATTTGAAGGAAAATGACAGATCAATCAGTTGATCAGCCACATGATTCTGGAGATGAGCATATTGGTCATACATCTGGGGAGGAACATTCACATGCTCCTATTACGAAAAAGAGTTCAAAGGTTGGTAAGCGTGGGTGCACACGTTTACCAAAATTATCACTTGCCCGTACGAAGGAGGAGAGGATAGTCGTGGAGTTTGATGATGATGATCTTCCTAGAGGTCCAAATGCTAAAGCTTTTAAGGGTTTTGTAGCAACTCAGGCTAAGATCAAAGTAAGCATTCTCTATGATGATTGGAGAAGTGTGGATAAGGCGATAATTTCTCAGCTGTGGGAGACCATTTTGGTAAGATATTTTGCTATTGTTTGACTGTTCTTTAAATGTTTCTAGTATATATAATATTTTTAACCTCTTTTTTATCAGATGACATTTGATATTCCTGACACTGGAGGAGTCAGGAAGAAATGCTTATCGTTGGCTGCTAGGAGATGGAGGGATTTCAAATCAACCCTCTCATCGGATTTCATTTATGGTCATAGGAGTCGTGAGAATCCATGTCATATATATCCTTTTATAGATGAAGACACATGGAGACAATTTTTTGAAAGTAGAAGAAAAGAATCATTTTTGGTAAGGGCAATGTAAACTTTTATAAGCTTTCTTATATAAATGATCTTATTATTGTTTTTTTAATGATTACTTATTCTTAATTTACAGCAAACAAGGAAAGCTCATCAAGAGATCCAATCTAAAAATGTATACCCTCATAGTTTATCTCGGGGAGGGTATGCATTATTGGAAGAACAAATGATGGCAGAAAAATTTCAACAACTAAGAGCTGAGTCTTCAAGCTCTGGAGAGGTGGCCCCTCCATCCCCTCCATCTAGACATGAGAAATGGAAAAGAGCTCGGAAGGGCAAAAAAGGACAATATCTTTCGGAAGAATCGAGACTCGTAGTTGAGAGGATTGTAAGATATCTATTTTATTTATTTAAGTTTACTATTTTCGTCATATATTTCCAATCATTATAGAAATGTTCAATTAATTATTACAGGACTCTCTTGAGGAGCAGAGTTCACAGGGGACATTTACACCATCTGGGAGGGAAGATATTTTATCTGTGGCATTGGGAAAGCCCGAACATCCTGGCCGTGTAAGGGGATATCCGGCAGGTGTATCGGTAAGAAAAGTGTTGCCATGTTCCTCAACTTCTAACGTTGAGGGAGTTTATAAAAAAAATAGAATCCTTGGAGGCTGAAGTCTATAATATTAATGCGACAATGGAGGACAAGATTATAGCATCGGTGCAGATTATGTTTGCAGACTTGCAAAGACAATTTCAGGGTGCAGCTCCCACTCCACCTCTCCCAGTAGCTCCCACTCCCCCACCTCAGCCTGCGGACCCCATTTTTGATCCTCCTCCTCCGCCGCAGCTACCTACTTATTGTGAGTTGTATGTTGATGATCCTCAACATCATATAGTTGCATATGGGATGGTATATTTTATAGGAGATACAGTTCATCATCAACAGTTAGAGGTAGAGAATCAGAGGGTCACTGTACAGGATATTATAGATAGATCAGCTCGGATACCATTACCTACAGATGAGGTGACGACAGTTGGACATAGTATCAGCCATTTTTTACTTTGGCCATCCAGACTTCTTCGACTCATTACCATAGAGGTATGGATGTTATATCTTTTATTTTATATTTTTATTAATGTTTTATCATTTGAAAACTAATATATTTTTCAATTTATTTTTACAGGAATACTTCAAAGGTAAAGAAATACTGTATAGACAACAACAAAGACAGATAGCTATGACATCAGATGCAGATACTAGCAGTCTTGACAAATTGTCAAGATATTCAAATTTGTTGGCGGATCATTATGACTTTACAATGGAAGCTCATGTCTGTGGACGTGAACTAAGTGTGGGGATTATGAAAACTGATATCATGGAGTTTTTCACTGGAGATAAGTTGGGCATCAACGTGGTGAAAATTTTTATCATGTAAGTCTTAACACCTTTTCCTTGCGTTATATTTATTAAAAATGTATACTTATGTCTGCTTTGTATTAGGTATCTGTATAAAATTTGTGAGAGGAATGAGATGACAGATGTATATGGATTTGTGGACCCACAATTGATTTCCCCTGAAGCATGTGCATTGGATGAGGAACAAAGAATGCTTTATATTGCTGATAGATTTGAAAAGAATGTAATCACACAGTGTTGGATGATGCCTTTTTGTGAGAGGTATGAAACACATCCCTCTCAAAGAGTTAATTATCTTATAACATAAAAAACCACTAACGTTAAATTTCCTTTTATCAGGGATCATTGGATGTTAGGGGTTTTTTTCCCTAGGGAGAAAACACTTTATTGGATATGCTCTCTCCATGATGATGTGCGAGAAAGTTTTAAGAATATATTGGAAACGTAAGTTTCAATTTCACAATAGTTTTATATATTATAATGAATTTTAAATTTACCCCATTCGTATTATTTTCTAACAGGGCATGGGTCCACTTTCAAAAAAGCGCAAAGAAAAGGAATTTCAAGATCAAATATGTACATGCGAAGGTAAATATCCATTTATAATTTGTACATTTTGATTTATTACATAAAAATAATATATTGAATTTACACTCATTCAAACAGAAATGTCATGAGCAACAAGGCATCATCGAATGCGAATATTACATGTTAAGATTTATGTATGAAATAATAACAACTGGGACAGTTCTGAGTTTTGACCTGGTAAGATTTCCTCTTTCTCATAATATTTCAATTTGATTTAGTCATTATACACGTTGACTACTATCCTTTTCCTTTGTAGCTTTTTGATGACCCTCAACCCTTTACTGCTGAAGATATCAAACACTTACAAGTGGAGTGGTCAAATTATTTTACAGGTTTGATTGACTTTTAGTTGTTTGTAATGTAAAATGTAATTTTGAATATTGTCAATGTAATTGTGTATTTCGTAGTCGTTTAGGTTGGATTTAGTTTTTTTTGAAGTTGACAGTGTAAGTTTTGAATGTTATAGAAGTGAATGTTTAATTTTTCTCTACTTCTTGTTTTGGTCTACTGTTGATGGTTTTTCTGGTCTGGATTTTGGTATGGGGGGAGAGGTTCCAAGGGGGTGGGTGGGTGGGTGTTTGGGGGGTGTCCAAGGGATATGGGAGGGGTGTCCAAGGTGTGTTTGGGGCTGTCCAAGGAGTCGGTTGGGTGTAAATAAGGGTGGGGGGGGGGGCTGTCCAAGGGGTTGGGGGGTGTCCAAGTGGTGGGGGGGGTGTCCAAGGGATATAGGAGGAGTGTCCAAGGGGTGTTTGGGGCTGTCCAAGGGGATGAGGGGTGTTTCCAAGGAGTAGGGGGGTTTCCAAGGGGTCGGGGGGGTGTCCAGGGGGTGGGGGGGCTGTCCAAGTGGTGGGGGTGTCCAAGGGGTGGGGGGTGTCCAAGGGATATGGGAGGGGTGTCCAAGGGGTGTTTGGGGTTGTCCTAGTGTTCGGGGGGTGTAAATGAGGGTGGGGGGCTGTCGAAGGGGTGGGGGGGTGTCCAAGGGGTGGGGGGTGTCCAAGGGATATGGGAGTGGTGTCCAAGGTGTCTGGGAGTTCTGTCCAAGGGGCCGGTTGGGTGTAAATGAGGGTGGGGGGGCTGTCCAAGGGGTGGGGGGTGTCCAAGGGGTGGGGGGGTGTCCAAGGGATATGGGAGGGGTGTCCAAGGGGTGTTTGGGGCTGTCCAAGGGCTCGGGGGGGTGTCCAGGGGTCGGGGGGGTGTCCAAGGGGTCTAGGAGGGCTGTCAAGGTGTGGGGGGGTGTCCAATGGGTGTTTGAGGCTGTACTAGGGGTCTTGGGGGTGTAAATGAGGGTGGTGGGGGGGGTGTCCAAGGGGTGGGGGTGTCCAAGGGATATGGGAGGGGTGTCCAATGGGTGTTTGAGGCTGTACTAGGGGTCGTGGGGGTGTAAATGAGGGTGGGGGGGCTGTCCAAGGGGTGGGGGTGTCCAAGGGTTGTGGTGGGGCTCCAATGTGGTGGGGGAGGGCTGTCCAGGTTGTTAGGTGGGTATAGATGAGGGTGGGGTTCAGTTGGGGCTTGGGGGAGGGCTGGCATGGTTATTTTTGTTTGGTTTCTGGTTGCTTTTTGGTGAGAGCAGTGCAATTATTTAAAAAAAAATATCACTTTCACGTCGGTTATTTTATAACCGACGTGGTAAATAAATCGGTAGGGGTTTATCACGTCGGTTTTTCCGTGAACCAACGTGATAAACCGTTCCCGGGCCTTTTATCACGTCGGTTCTTAATATAACCGACGTGATAAAAGGCCTGGGAATCGATTTACCACGTCGGTTATTGGATAACCGACATGCTAAAACATTTCCCAGGCCTTTTTATCACATCGGTTATTTAAGAAACCGACGTGATAATAGGCCCGAGGAAGGGTTAATCACGTCGGTTATGTCATAACCGACGTGATAAACGATATCCCAGGCGTTTTATCACGTCGGTTTAGAAAATAACCGACGTGATAAACCCCCCCCCCCCCCACGCATATTTATCACGTCGGTTATTAATGAACCGACGTGATAAAAACCGTGATGTTAGGGTTGTTACGTCGGGTTTTAAATAACCGACGTAAAAAACGTTATTTATAACATCGTCCGTATTAACGTCGCCTAAAAACCGACGTAAATAATGAAAAATAACCGACGTAAAAACTGTTTTCTGCACTAGTGTTCCTTATGAGGCTTTGTAAGAAATTCCATGACGATCACCCATGTTTTAGTTATAGAACTACTACAAAACTGGCCTCTAATAGTGCTAAAAATGTTCTTTATCAGTGCTAGAAAAGCACTCACAATTTGAGCGATGTTGAAAGCCCATGACTGTTATCAGTGCTGAAAAAGCGCTGATGAAGGTGACATTAATCGGCACAAAAAAATTGATGATAAATGGGAACATTATCAACACTTTTAAAATCAGTGATAAAGGTCCCATTTATCAGCACTTATATTTATCACTGCCAAAGGAATCCTTTATCAGTGCTTTTAAAAGAGATGATAAAGACTGTAGTGTGCTATAACAATGCACTAAAGCACCAGAAACACACCAGATATCAACAAAAACAAGTCCCAATATATAGTTTAAATGAAATGACATTTACAACACAAATACCAGAAAAATATATTATATTATAAACATTTAAAACATTGGTTTATACAATTACATAAATACAAATTATTTCACACATTCAAAAACAATCCTAACAATCAATGTTCCCAAGATTTCCATTGAATTTCCTTGTCAAATTTCCAAAACTACATGAGTAGATTCAAACAAACCACATCAACTTGAAAAAAATAATCCAGCTTTATAAGAAAAAAATTAGTATGTGTAATACTAAAAATAAATAAATTAATCATAAATATGAAATAATACATTAATTCTATGGAAAATGATTTTACTATTAAAATATCAAGATTACCTTTATAATTGAGTATAGGCAATGATGTTTCTATTCCTACAAAGTCCATGGAGAAAACATGAAAGAAAGTGATAAATGAAACACTACAGGGATGAAAAGGTTATAAGGGAGCAGAAGCATGAAATTTGGACATAGCACCCCAACTCGAACAAAATATTACAGCTGTATAAGAAAACAATTATTAAGTGAGTAATACTAAAAAAATAAATTTAACATAAATATGAAAAAATGAATTAATTCTATGGACAATGATTTTAATGGGAAAACATTAAGATTTCATCTATGATTGAGAATAGATAGCATTGTTTCTCTTTCTGAAAAGGCATGACACATGGATAGAAAAATTCTAAAATAAACAAACTCTGAAAGGAATAATGAAAATTAAATCAACATTTCATTATATAATTTATCAGGAAAATATAGAAATTATATCATAGCATTACCTTTACATCTTTCCAAAGGGTTTATTTGGTCCAGATATAAGCTAATAAAAAAACTAAGGACTCTCTATGAATTTCACTACTATTGGTTAACTACCACTTAGCATAGCATCTGACTTTAACTTCCTACTCAGCGTCCCCATGATATTACCATCCCACACACACTCTCCATCATCTCTATCATAGCACCATTCAATACTCACTTTTCCTTATCTTCTTGGACCCATTTACTACTTGTAAAGATTCATGATGCATATAGTTTCATACATATAGTAAATGGGTATAGGAAGATAAGGAAAAGTGAATGATAAATGGTGATATGATATAGATGGTGGTGAGTGTGTGTTGGATGACATCATCATGGGGATTCTAGGCAGGAAGTCCAGGTTAGATGATATTCTAAGCAGTAGTTAACCAACAGTAGTAAAGTGCATATAGAATCCTTCATTTTGTTATTAAATTTGTGAGTGATTCACAACCAATACGTGTTTTAGATTCATTGATCAATGGATCCAAATAGACATCAATATTCTTCCAACACACTACATCAATAGAAATAGTAGTATAAATGATTAAAATACAAAATATAAATGAACTTTCACATAAGGCAAAAAGAGTGATTTCCACAAAATTAAAAAACTCCAAACAAGTATGATAGAAAGAGGGGAACTAATTCATGAAAGGTTAACCATTTAAAGGTTCACATTAAAAAAAATACATTTTAACCATGAAAGGATAATTTTATCAGAATTTCATAACAAAAGATGAACTTAAAATAGCCACAAAACAAAAATGAGTAAACTTCAAATATCTTCACCCCAACACGGGAGAAAAAAATTGTGCCAATGTGTCTATTCTTCTTTCACAATAACCCATCCAAAAAATTCTTCCTCCACTAAAATCTCAAAATGGAGATCCTTGTAGAAGAGGACTTGATCCTTAATCTCTAGATGAATACCCTCAATGAAAAGAGAAGCTTTCAAAAGATCATACGACACCCCCTCTAGAGAAAAGGAAACCAACTCTTTGAAGTGATCAACATAATCCTTCACCGTCCGCTGACCTTACAGAAAACTCATGAGATCTTCCCTTTTCTTCATCTTCACCTCCTCGGGAAAAAACATCGGACAAATAGGGACATAAAATCTTCCCACATCATCCTAACTTACATCATTGGTGGGGAACACAACTCCCATTATTACTAATCTGGACCCCCAAGGAGACCCAAAACAGCCCAAACTCTAACAGATTTGGGAGTTCTAACCACTCTAATGACATAATCAACTTCCTCAATCCACTTCACTGCCACTAACGAACCTCTATTTCCACAGAAGATGGGCAGCAATTGAGGAGAACTAAAAATAGGGTGAGACCCACTAGAAACATTTGGGACCTTTCTAGGAGGCACATTCTGAATAACAAAAAAACCATAAAATTAGGTTCAGAATCAATATGAAACACAATTGAAAGGAATATCTCATGCTAAAACAATTGGCACTTGAGTCAAATTTCATAACAAAACAAGAATTTTCTCTTTGAAAACCACTATTTAATTTTCAATTTAAAACCACATTCTTCAAAGGGAACTTTTGACTACATAATAACCCACATTTTTAAGGCAAAGACAATTCTAGAAATCATTTTTCCCCTTTCTAAAAACCATTTCAGAAAACCAAGCCAAGATTATCCACAAAACAGACCATGCATATTGGCCAAAATGGATAAGGAATGAGTCAAACCCCATACTAATACAATATTTCTCATTAAATAATTCTCATAATGGTCACCAATCATCTCTCCTCATGCTTCCATGATGTTAAACTACACAAATTCATCCTAGAAGAAAGGTGTTAAACTGCATAGTGTCTCTTGTCCTATTTCCATGATGTTAAATTGATAAAATTGATCCTGGTAGCAAGGAATTAAACTACAAATTGTATCTCATCCCAGTTATAGGATGTTAAACTACACAAATTCATTCTAGAAAAAAGATGTTAAACTTCACACTATCTCTCGTCTTGGTTGCATGATATTAAACTACACAAATTCATCTTGGCAGTAGAAAGCTAAATTGCACAACATCTCTCATCCTAGTTGCATGAAGTTAACTACAAATATTTGTCTTGTCAGCGATCTATTAAAATACATAGAGGATCTGTGCCTATAACGAAGAGGAGATGAGATGTTGGGTTTTTCAAGGTTAAGAATAGCGCAAAAACGTAAAATGTGGAACCAAAAAGATCAAAAAAAATATAGAAAGTAGAAACGAACATACATTGGATTCTATCCATGATTTTTATGATGGATCATAGTGGTGTTATGCCGGTAGTAGAGGAGTTATTCTAGTGATTCAGAATCACGATGAGTGGGTACTAGTTAGGGTTTTTTAAACAGATCGGGTAAAATTTTAACAACGCTTTTAAAAAAGTGCTAATAATGATCCCTTTTATCAGTGCTAAATTGATACGTGCTGATAACAGAGATCTTTATCAATGCTAAAAAAAGCATTGTTAAATCTCGAGATTTATCAGTTCTCAAAAAGCACTGATAAAAATACTTTTTAACGTCACTTTTTATCACTGATAAGTATTGATCTTTATTAGCACTAAAATTTTAGCGCTGATAAATTATTTATTTAAATAAATTTATTATAATAATATAATTATTAAATATATATATTAATTTATTTATAATTATATAAATACTTATTTAAAAAATAATTATTATTTATTTATAATAATTCTAAATATATAAATTTATAAATATATTAAATATACATTTATAAATGTATTTATTTATAAATATTTATTTACAATTATATTTTTAACAATATTAGTGGATATATAATCTTAAATACATGCATTTTAAAAATGAGTGAAATTTAATAATTCAAAATGAGTTCACTTTAAAAATGCTGAAAAAATGGATAAGTTTTATTAATTAAATATTAATTTTTAAAAAAATATGGATATATATATATGTAAGTAAAGATTAATACATATTAAAAATACTAAAATATAGTAAATAAATATATATTAATAAATAATAGAAAATAACCAAATTCAAAAATAAAAAAAATAAAAAATATTAAAAATGAATTCCCTAACTGTAATAGTATTATAAATAAATAAATCAAATTGACCATTTAAAAACATAATATATTAACAATGAAATTCTAAAATACACTGAAATTTAAATAAATTACATAAATATTAGGTTTATGTGTTTCTATATATTGGGTAAATATATTTGTCTGTTCATTTGCATATAAACTACATTAATTACATATATATATATATATATACATACATGAAATCAATGTAACACACGACGTTTGATTTAAGTTAAATTGAAAAATCAACCAACATTAAAAATGAATAAAATGTAAATATGTTTTTAATTAACATTTTATTCGTTATATAGATATATATATATATATATTTCATATATATCATTTATTAATATTTATAATTAATATATATATATAAATAAATTATACTTTCTCGTTTTTGTTAATAATTGTTTCATTAATAAATTCTTAAATTATTCATTTTTAATTTTTTTTGATTATATATTCATTTATATATCCACATTTAATATATACTGTTTAAAAATATTTATAATATATATATTAAATTTATTTATTTTTGTCAATAATTATTTAATTAATAAAATGATTAATATTTTTCTTAATTTACTCATTTTATTTTTTTATATGTTTAATTATTTTAATTTTATTCATTTTTAACAATAATTATTTAATTAATGAAATTTTTAAATTTTTAAAAAATTTATTTTCAAAACCTTTATCTGGGTTAATAAAGTGTTGATAAAGGTTACCATTTATTAGCACTTTATTATTAGTGCTCATAAAGGGTAACTTTTATCAGCGCTAAAAATAAACCACTAATAAAGGGTAACTATTATCAACACTAAAAAATAACCGATTAAGGTGAACTTTTATCAGTGCTAAACAAAATGTGTTGATAAAGGGTACCCTTTATCAGCGTTTTTTTAGCACTGGTAAAGGTCCCCATTCATCAGTACTTATTTCATAACTGATAAAGATTGACTTTCTCATTGCATTTTTCTTGCGCTAATAAATGTCAACACTATTAAATGCTAGTTTTATAATAGTGTTGGTAAGAGACGCATTTATGATTGGACAACATCTTGTTCAAGCGACCAAGGAGTAGGTTCAGTTGATTTGGAAGAGGATGGCTACTTTATAGTCTCATCAAAACTCATACACTGATTTCTGTAGATGTCTTATAGAGTCTGAAGTCAGGGATCAAGTTTTCTTACATGTTTCACCAAGGCTAGGACATAAGAGGATCAGAATATAGGATAATAATTCACCATGGTATGTCAATATGTTTGAAAATTTGGAGAGAGTTAGTCTGGTAGCCTATCAGTTATAGTTACCTCAGAGGTACCAAGTCATGCACGACATCTTCCATGTATCTCAGCTATGACATTACTATTCAGACCTATATCATGACTTTCATCATGAGGATGTTGAGCTATAAGTAGATGCATCATATGAATAGCATATGATATGTATTTTGGATCGTAGCACGAAGGTTCTCTGAGGTCGGTCAGTTCCTCTAGTACAAGTGCTATGGAAGTACAGTGCTATACAGGATGATACCCAGGATTAGGAGATCGATGTACAAGCATAGTGGCCATATTTATTCTCGTATTATGATTTACCACACTTGAAAGGCAAATTTAGGGACGAATTTCTTTAAGGGGGAATTTTTTAAGAACTCATTTCTTATTTGATGTATAGATTATTTTATTTCCATCAATTCTCAGTCTAAATGTTTAATTATGGCCTTTTATAAATTCCCTTTAATGTCATGGAGGTATCAGGGGTGTTCATGGATGGTTCGGCACCTGGAACATAGCTCTTGGCGTGAAAACTTATTATCACTTCGTTAATGGAAACTGTGTGGGGTAGATCACATGGTTAGATAAAACCATGCAGGGATGGACAATAGGGAGCTATAGGCAGCACTATTAGAGAAAACCATGAAATTTGGGGAGCACGGTTGTGCGACCATATATAAAATTTTGATAGTGTAGTTTTTTAGATTTTTCACAAGGTTAGACAAACTATGTGAAAAAACCATGTGATGTGCCATTCCCTACAGCTAAGAGTGCATGGTCGGTGCATAGTTTGGAAAACTATACTACCAAATAGTGTGATGCTCAGTTTTCAGTGATTTTACCTTTTTTCACCTAATTAATTCATTATATCAAACCTAATTTATATTCCACTCCCCGCACAGAAAAATCTACTATTGAGAGCCTTATTTGGAGACTAACCTAGGAACTGAAGGATATTTTCCATCTGAGCTCGGAATCAAGTGTTGTTCATCTCATTTAATCCATCTCGATAAGATCTTTTTTCCTTTTATGTCGTTCCTTGTTTAGTTTGGTATTGGTTGTGATATTTAGGTGCAAGATAATTTTCCCTATTATTTGATTCTTTGTTTGTTCTTTGATTTTCTCCTGATCCGAGTCACATCAAGAACTTATATAGGATGATCTATCCACTACAGACCTACGGTATGTGGTCTCATGCCTTTTGTTAAAATATGACGTGTTTATATATATGTTATTGGGTGGTGCACCCAATTCTAAAGTGGTTCCTTGAAATGAATTGAAATCCTTGAATTAAATTATTAGGCATGGCCTATGAAATTAAAGAGGACCATCAATGAATGATTATAGGTTGTGGACCTTGAAATTAGAACCACCCTTAGGGTGTTTTGTATAATTAAATAGACCATTATGATAGTGTATGATATTGGATACCTTTGAGGTGTTCCCTTTTACCCCTTTTCATGGGATGTTTAATATTGAATTTACCATTGTAATTGAAGTGAATTATAATTTAACTTGAAATATCTATTATGAATTGAATTGATAGAGAAAAGGGAATGGAAGTTGTGTCACTAGAAATGTGCATATATTTGGTTAATTAAACATTATATTCTTGTTATAATGAATTTCTCAAGTGAGTTGAATTAATGGCCAAGCCTTCTAAGATGAGTTATTCATTGAGTCACCTTTTGAGGTGAGTTTGAGTTGAAATGTTCTTGGTGGTGTCCTTAAAAAAATAAATTAAATTGATTAAATGATATTGATTAAATGAAGTTGATTAAATGGTATTGATTTGATTAAATGATTATATTCCTTAGGTGACACATGGATTCATATATAAATTCCATGGATGGACTCAATTAGATTTTACCATACTTATGCCTGAGTAACACTTGGACTCATTATATAGATTGTTGATGATGGACTCATAGAGGCTGACTATTATATTTCAAGTGATACTTGGAATTCCATGTGGATTTACAAGGATGGACTCAAAGAGAATTTGAACATATATTCCATGGTTGATACTTGGGATCCCTTAATGGACCACCAGGGACATGATCAAATGGAAGAGATATTATAAAATACCTATATTGATACATGGGTTCTTGTGAGGATCACAATGGATGGGCTTGTAGGGTATTGGTTTATATTATACCTAGAGCGATACCTAGATTCCAAATTAGGAATACCATGTATGGGATCAGGTTTATAAATGAATGATGAATGAAATTATTTATATGATGTGTCTTTCAATCCAAAGAACAAGCTTGGATTCAATCTTCTTTATACATTATAGATGGTATATTTAGGCATCCTTTGGTTGACTATTTCCATGCGGAATGTTAGGCTCTGCACTGGGTCTTGAGACTTATTAAATAAATGAGTTTGAATGGTTAAATTAAATTGTTTTAAAATGAGAATATGGACATTATAGGATATTTAGTTTCAAAACTTCCTTACTTATTACATTACTACCTACACATTGCTATTATATATATTCACTGACTGGATGGCACTAAACCGTGGGTAGTTTCCTACTGGGATTATATCTCACACCTTATTTGTCACGAACCCCTCCCACCAAAGATGCCCCTCTTGAGCTGGCAATGGTGAAAGGGAGATAATGACCCCCGAGTCCCACCTCCAGTAGGCCCCGGGTTGGCGACTAGCACCAAGGGTATGAGTTTTCACAAATATGGGAGGCATTACCGTTTTTATTTTTAAGGATCGGGAAATAGGACAAGTCAACCACCAAAAGGTAAAAGAGAAAGTGTATAGAAATAAACCCAAACCAAGCCCACATGCATGTTTAAACAATTTTATAACAAGGTACAAGTAGAAGAAATCTCAAAAGTAAAATACCAAAAGAAAACAAGAGAAAAGCAACTACAACAACTCTAACTGCCTGACTAGTAGGGTCCCGCACGACCCTGGTAGTCCTCCTGGAAACCTGAAAGTAAACGTAGGGTGATCATACAAGTATACTCAGTAGAGAAACCTAAAGCTCTTGTGCACAAGTGGGAAGACATCCTAATGGCCCGTGAGAACAACAGAAGAAACCTAACAAGGAAATCTATCGACCCAACCTTGCCAGCCACACTCACCAAAACCCAATCACAACAGGTAGTAGTAGTATAAGAACAACAGTATTGGGTACCCCACACCATTTCCCATTAGTTAATTGAATGTACTGATGCTGTCACACTCTCCCCGCCCGCAGACACCTGGGCCTCACTACCACAACCACATCCCTGCCCGAAGACACCTAGGCCTCATCCCGAAGACTCTTGGGAACAATAATAGTAACATAACTCTCGCCCGAAGACACCTGGGCCTGAAATCGAAACCTACCTGAAGAGTCTTAGGTGTAAGGTCACCTCAAGACATTATAGCCTATAAGCTTGCCTGAAGAGTCTTGGGCTTAATCACCCCAATCGAAACCTACCCGAATAGTCTTGGGTGTAAGGTCGCCTCAAGCCATCACAGCCTAGGGGAGAAGAAGCATAAAGGAGCTAGTAACTATGGGAAAACACCCTCTCCCATGAAATGGGAGTGTTCGGCACTATGTTCTCAACATGGGTGCAGTGCGATAAAACACAAAAGATATAGATATATATATATATAGCAACCACTCAGCCCAACCTATGGCTTCTAAAAAGAGAAACTGAGCATGTGCCTCGGCACTGCTACCACGAAGAATGCCTACAACAAACAACCCCAACCCCATTAAGGTTTTCACGTTTCAGCAGAAATTATCTTATTTAGTTCCTTGACTACTGGGCAACTATCCACAACCAACCACTTCAATCATTCGTAAAACATATCCCTGCCATCCACAAAGCAAGTTAGGAAAACACAGCAACACGTCAAGTCCCTTCTTATTAACCTACCAACCCATTTATTATTATTCCCGTTTTATTACCAAGCCCCATCATTCATTAACTCTTCCACATTTATTATTTATTAAACACAACCCATAACCCGTTCACATTAAAACCCAACCCTGCGGCCCCGTTGCCAACCGACATTACCACAACCGCACCGAAACCACACATCATCATCCCTTTAATACCATTTATTGTAGCCTCGCTGCCCATCACCATTAAACATTCACACCTTCCCACAACCAAGTCAACTGTAGCCCCGCTGCTCACTCAAACCACAACAACCCACAAAACACCCCCAACACAAAGCCACGTAACTAAGCCAACATCCACATGTTCATTATTCCATTTTGTTTAACTGGGGTGACCACACAAGGGTTCCAGATTTTCATTTAAACAGTCAACTTTATGTGATTATCCAATTTCTACATTCAACAAAGTTCCACTCACAAAAACGGTCTAGAAAGATAGGGCAACATTTAATTGACCAAGCAAAGGCCCCCAACGACCGTGATTTTCAGTAGGCATAAGCCTATTCATTTCACAACATAATATCATAGGATATAAAAGGTAAAGTAACAGAAATCACAAACTTCCCATCCCCTGTTAAATAAGCCAGTTATTATCTTTATTAAACCGGTTCAAAAGTGTTTCACATAAACAAGAGAACACCTGCCCTGCATGATGCACAAATTAGAGAGACAAAGGTAAAATCCCTACCTCAACAGGTTCTGGTCACAACGCTCCCCCGGATCAACTTTAGAAGACGTCTGTCGGCGTCCGTCACTTCTGTCGGGTCCCAGCAGAACCTCCTCGGGTGGAAGTCGGAAAGAAAAGTCCTAAGGAAAAACAACGGACCCAGGCTCGGAAGTTCCGCCTCATCGTTACAATCCCGTGGCCGCTGACGGATCATAAATCGGAGCTCGGACGGAAAAGTTATGGAAGAAAGAGCCTTCGAGTCTCTTAAGAGAGCTCTGCTCAGAGGAGAGGGGAGGAGAGGTGTGAGTTGAAAGGAGGAGGGGACCCCTCCTTTTATAGTCGTGAAAAGCAAAAGTACACGGCATGTACTTATGGTACACGGCGTGTACTTGGCCATTTTCACACGGTCTCCATGCGGCCTCCAATGCGGCTCCGCGGCCGTTGACTGGTCAACACAAGGTTTGAGGGTAACGCATACGCGGGGAGTGAATACATGGCGTGTAGTTTAGACACACGACATGTACTCATTTATTGCACACGGCAAGGACACAGCTCCAACATGGTACATGGACATTGACCGGTAACGCGTATGCGGGGAAGGTCTACACGGCGTGTAGAACTGGTCACACGGCGTGCACCCATTTATTGCACATGGCAAGGACACAGTCTACAACACGGGGTATACCCGGCAAGGGGGTACACGGCGTGTACTCAAACTACACGGCGTGTAGTGTCAAAATTCTAGAAAGTGTGGAAAAAGTCCATTTTACCCTCCAGAACACTTCTTGACCTTTTTGACAAAGGAAAGGGCCGGAGAGGTCCGGGCCATTACATCAGATACCTCTTAAAACATTATCGTCCCCGAGAATTCAAAAACCAAAATAGAGGAACCCAACAAGATACCTCTTAGGGTTCTCGTTATAACATGAACCCAACCAAAAACCCTAATCATATGTGCTAGGAATTCCTTCTCCTATGTCGAGATATTATCCTCTTTAGGCAGCACTGACTCACCTGCACAGGTTTAATCACATCCTCATTAATGCGTCTCGATTAAGAATTGGGTCTTCCAACTTTCACACATTATGATTTTTCAACTCACACTAACCCCAACACAACACAACCAACACACTGCCCGAACACATGGGTTTGGGAAATTCTTTCACCTATGTCGAGATATTATCCGCTTTAGGCGGCACTGACTCGCCTGCACGGGTTCAATCGCATCCACATTAATGTGTCTCGATTAAGGGTCAGGTTTTTCCCTTTCCCACACATCCGGACATGTTACACATTAACAGGTAACAAAGAAACAAAAGGTCTCAGAACTGACAAGCCAAGAATTCCATATAACAAGGGCACAGAGTACAACACCAACACAAAGCTCAGAAGAACAAGGGAAAAACACAAGTCAAAACAACTCTGGGTACTGAGCGTGCATCTGGGTCTCCCGCTCCAAAGTGCTCTCCTCGAGACCTCCATGATTCCATAACACATGAACCAAGGGAATGGTTCGTCCACGGAGCACCTTATCTTTGTGATCCTCGATTCTAACTGGTCGCTCCTTGAAGGTCGCGTCATCTCCAATATCTAACTCTCCCCAGTAGATAATGTGAGAGTCGTCGTGTAAGTACCGACGAAGCTGGGAGACGTGGAAGACGTCATGTACTTTCTCCATCTGAGGTGGCAGGGCCAGCTGATATGCCACCTCGCCAACTCGCCTCAACACCTCAAAAGGTTCGATGAACCTGGGTGAGATCTTTCTCCCTTTCCCAAACCTCCACTGCCCCCATCCAGGGGAAACCATCAAGAACACATGGTCTCCCACATCGAACTCCAAGGGCCTCCTCTGACGATCATCATAAGACTTCTTTCGGTCCTGAGCCACCTTCATCCTCTCACGCACAAGCTGGACTTTCTCTGTGGTGCTCTGCACTACCTTTGGCCCAAGAGCACCTGTCTCACCAACCTTTGCCTAGAAAATGGGTGAATGAAATGGCCTTCCATACAAAGCCTCAAACGATGCCATGCCAATAGTAGAGTGGAAGATGTTGTTGTAGGAAAACTCTACTAAAGGCAAGTGTCATACCCACGATCCTCCTAAATCCATAACGCATGCTCGCAGCATGTCCTCCAACGTTTGGATAGTCCGCTCTGTCTGCTCGTCGGTCTGGGGGTGGAAAGTAGTGCTAAGGCGTAGCTGGGTGCCAAAAGCATGCTGTAACCCCCTCCAGAGACATGAGGTAAACTGAGTATCCCAATATGAGACGATAGTCCTCAGAACTCCATGAAAATGCACCACCTCGTCTATGTACCTCTGTGCTAAGGTACTCGCTGGGCTCGACTCCTAGATTGCTAAGAAGTGAGCTGATTTAATCAGACGATCCACCACTACCCAGATAGCATCATAACCACCTTGAGCTCTGTGTAGTCCTATGAAGAAGTCCATTGAGATGTCATCCCACTTCCACTCGGGGACATCTAAAGGATGCAAAAAACCATCGGGAACACGGTGTTCATCCTTCACCTGCTGACACACTAGGCACTTAGCCACAAACTCCGCCACTGGCCATTTCACCCCGGGCCACCAAAACTGATCCCTCAGGCCTCGGTACATTTTTGAAACTCCTGTATGTACCTCCAAGGCTGAGCTATGGAACTCACGGATAACTCCCTCACGCATTGCCTCTAGAACAAACAACCTTCCCTAGAAAAGCATCTGATGTCCGCTGTCCTCTGACCATACCTCTGAAGCATTCCCCTGATCGACACGATCCCGCATCACCTCTGCCTCGAAGTCCCCCCACTGATACTCTTCCACCTGCTGTGACAAGGAGGATTGCACCATCATCTGGAACAAACAACCTCTAACACCTTCTTCCCTTGCATCTAAGTGCAAGGCAACCAATTCTCCCATCGCCTTCCAAGCATCAGCGGATTCCCGAACCACTTCCTTATGTGACTTCCTGCTCAGGGAATCAGCCACAATGTTGCCCTTACCTTCAGTGTAAGAGATCTCAAAGTCATAGTCTTGGAGAAACTCGACCCATCTCCGCTGACGTAAGTTCAGGTCATGCTGGGAGAAGATATAACGTAGGCTCTTGTGATCTGAGAAGACCAGAAAGCACTCCCCAAAGAGGTAATGTCGCCACAACTTCAATGCGAACACTACTACTGCAAGATCCAGGTCATGGGTGGCATAGTTACGCTCGTGATGGCACAATTGCCTAGACCCATAACAAATCACGCCCTTCTTCTGCATTAGCACGCACCCTAGACCAAGGCCAGAAGCATCACAAAACACTTCATACAACAACCCCTCCTCTGGCAACCTGATCATGGGAGCACTAACCAGCTTCTCCTTCAGGTAGTCAAAATCTTTCTGGCACTGATCGCTCCATAAGAAGACCTGATTCTTCCTAGTCAAAATCTGTCAAAGGAGTAGCAACTCAAGAGAAGTCTGAAACGAACCTCCGATAGTAACCTGCTAACCCCAGGAAACTACGAACTTCTTCCACGCTCTTGGGTGCTTCCCAAGAAACAACTGCATCCACCTTCGACGGGTCCACTGACACTCCATGCTGAGACACCACGTGCCCAAGGAAGTGTACTTCTTGTGTCAAGAACTTACACTTCGACAATTTCCCATAAAGCTGGTGGTGTCGAAGGACTTCCAAGAATGCCATGAGATGCTCAACGTGCTCCTCCTCTAATCTTGAGTAGATTAGGATGTCATCGACAAACACAACGATGAACTGGTCCAGAAACTCTCGGAAGAAAAATTTCATAAGTCCAATGAACACAGCTGGTGCATTCGTAACTCCAAACGGCATCACTACAAACTCGAAGTGCCCATACCCGCACCTGAAAGCTGTCTTTGATATGTCACTGTCCTTCACCCTCAGCTAATGATATCCTGATCGTAGATCAATCTTAGAAAACCAACCTTCTCCCCTCAGCTGGTCGAAGAGATCATCTATCCTTGGAAGGGGGTAATGGTTCTTGACCATTACCTGGTTCATCCTTCGGTAGTCTATGCATAGCCTAAGACCACCATCTGCCTTCTTCACGAACAAAACTGGAGCACCCCATGGCGACACACTGGGTTGAACAAAACCCTTCTCCATCAGATCGTCAATCTGAATCTACAACTCCCGCAACTCTAAAGGTGACATTCGATAAGGGGTCATCGAAATCGGACGGGCACCAGGCTGTAAGTCTATCCCAAACTCAACGTCACATCGGGGGGGGGGGGTATAGTCACAACCTCCTCTGGAAAAACATCAAGGAACTCCCCAAAAACTTCTGGGACATCCATCGTCTCTGTATTATATGGAACCACCGATAACCCACTCAAAAAAGAAAGGAGAGGCTCCAAATGATGGCTTCCTGCCTCATAGCTCCTCTTGCCAACAAAAGATACGCGATGCCCATCCACGTTGGAGAACACGACTCTTCTCCTAAAGCAGTTGATAACGGAACTAACAGAAAACAACCAGTCGATTCCTAGGATGACATCATATGGCTGCATCTGTAACAGAAGAAGGTCTCCAAAAGATCGATGTGGTCCCAACATCAGCCCAATTCCCTGGAAAACACAAGATACGCTGGTCTGGCCCCCAACTGGTGTACTCAGTACCAGTGGAACAGAAAGTATCTCTACGTCTAATCCCAAATCACGGGCTAGACTAGGTGCAACAAAAGAGTTTGAGGATCCCGAATCGAACAAAGCAGAAACTAGAGTGCTGAACAAACAAATCATACCTCGTACCACCTCTAGTCCCGCTGGAGCTGCCAACTCTGCTGCGTGCAACTGTCCATGCCCAGATCCTCTTCCTCTCTGATGTCGTCCACTTCCCTGACCATGCCCTGGTCGAGGTCCCTAAGGAGCACCCTGAGGTTGGTCTCCTCCCTCAAAGTCTTCCCTCAGAGGAGCATGGTCCTGCTGCAACTGTAAGGGCCTCGCCGGAAACTGGTGCTGCTGCGGTGGGTGCTGAACCTGCCCACCTCCACTGTACGGAGCTCGGGTCGGGCACCGACTCTGAATGTGCCCGAAACCACCACAAGAAAAACACCTCGGTCCTGGGCTCGTAGAAAAGGGACGAGGACCCGAAGATTTGAACTGGAACTACTGGGGCCTGCTCCCCACTGGCCGGAACCTGGAAGGTCCTGTCGCAGGAGACCTGCGGCTGACTGTCTTCCCCTTCGACGAAGCTGGCTGAAACACCTCACGCGGTGCACCTCCCAGTGAGTGCATCCTCTCTACGACCTCTGCCTTCTTCTGCACCTCCAAGTACGTTGGAAGTGTGAAGGGGGTGACAACATACTGGAGCGAAGGATGAAGCTCCTCCTCCAAACGTCTCATCCGAGACTCCTCATCCGGAAAGAGATCTGAAGCAAAGCGTAGGAGATCCTTGAACTTGATCCCCATCTCTCGTACCGACATACTCTCCTGCTGAAGGGAGAGTAACACTTGCTGCTTCTATACCTTGATCATGGAAGAAAGGAATTCCTCTCAGAATTCCTTCTCAAAGTCAGCCCATGGAACCTCTGCCTCTATGCTCTCTTCGAGGTAGAGCGTCCACCACTGTCGTGCCGCACCTCTCAGCTGACTGACTGCTAGGGGAACCCAATACTCCCTCGGAGCACGGATCAAGGTGAAAGCGATCCCTAGCTTCTCAAGCCACCCCTCTGTCTCCGTATCCGAAGTACCACCCTCGTACTTCTTGAGGGTCTGCCGCTGGAAAGAACAGAGAGTCTTCTGTCACTGGCTATCTTCCTCCTCTCCTTCAATCCTCAACTGATCGACCGCCTGAATCTGCTGGGCCTCGGCCGTCTGAGCCACCTGGGGACGACGTCCAGGTGCCATAGCTGTATGGTAAACAAGGATCGCCTAAGCCCAAGTAGTAAGGAAAAACTCAAGGTTTTATTTATCATTTTATTTCAACTTCTTTCCCAGAACACCCAAATCACGTAAAACACAATCATGATGATGTATGTACCTTCCCTAGGGTCCCTACCCTGCAATCAATGTAGTCTCACTTGGTCGTTCGGTAAGCTTAGAGTCCTTGCATCGGATCACGGGGGGCCCTAAAATCCTGTGTCCTAGTCGGTCTTCCCAAGCCTATGTCACGCACCAAGATTGACTAACACTGTTTCCCTACCATCCCATGCAATCCTCACTATGCCTAACTCCATACTCCATCCTATCTCTCAACCACCACCTCTGATATCATTCTGTCACGACCCCCTCCCACCAAAGATGCCCCTCCTGAGCTGGCAATGGTGAAAGGGAGATAATGACCCCCGAGTCCCGCCTCCAGTAGGCCCCGAGTTGGCGACTAGCACCAAGGGTATGAGTTTTCACAAATATGGGAGGCATTACCCTTTTTATTTTTAAGGATTGGGAAATAGGACAAGTCAACCACCAAAAGGAAAAAGAGCAAGTGTATAGAAATAAACCCAAACCAATCCCACATGCATGTTTAAACAATTTTATAACAAGTTACAAGTACAAGAAAGCTAAAAAGTACAATACCAAAAGTAAACAAGAGAACAAAAACTGCAACAACTCCAACTGCCTGACTAGTAGGGTCCCGCATGGCCCTGGTAGTCCTCCTGGAAACCTGAAAGTAAACGTAGGGTGAGAATACAAGGATACTCAGTAGGGAAACCTAAAGCTCTAGTGCACAAGTGGGAATACATCCTAATGTCCCGTGAGAACAACAGAAGAAACCTAACAAGGAAATATATCCGCCCAACCTTGCCAGCCACACTCACCAAAACACAATCACAACAGGTAGTAGTAGTATAATAACAAGAGTATTGGGTACCCCGCACCATTTCCCATTAGTTAACTGAACGTCCTGACGCTGTCACACTCTCCCCACCCGCACACACCTGGTCCTCACAACCACATATCCTGCCCGCACACACCTGGGCCTCACTACCACAACCACATCCCCACCCAAAGACACCTGGGCCTCATCCCGAAGATTCTTGGGAATAGTAATAGTAACAGAACTCTCGCCCGAAGACACCTGGGCCTGAAATAGAAACCTACCTGAAGAGTCTTAGGTGTAAGGTCGCCTCAAGCCATTATAGCCTATAAGCCTGCCCGAAGAGTCTTGGGCCTAATCACCCCAATCGAAACCTACTTGAAGAGTCTTGGGTGTAAGGTCACCTCAAGCCATCACAGCGTAGGGGAGAAGGAGCATGAAGGAGCTAGTAACTATGGGAAAACACCCTCTCCCATGAAATGGGAGTGTTCGGCACTATGTGCTCAACATGGATGTGGTGCGATAAAACACAAAAGATACAGATATATATATAGAAACCACTTAGCCCAACCTATGGATTCTAAAAAGAGAAACTAAGCACGTGCCTCGGCACTGCTACCACGAAGCATGCCTACAACAAACAACCCCAACCCCAACCCCATTAAGGTTTTCATGTTTCAGCAGAAATTAGCTTATTTAGTTCCTTAACTACTGGGAAACTATCCACAACCAACCACTTCAAACGTTCGCAAAACATATCCCTGCCATCCAAAAAGCAAGTTAGGAAAACATAGCAGCACGACAAGTCCTTTCTTATTAACTAACCAACCCATTGATTATTATTCTCGTTTCATTACCAAGCCCCATCATTCATTAACTCTTCCACATTTATTATTTATTAAACACAATCCATAACCCGTTCACATTAAAACCCAACCCTGCGGCCCCACTGCCAACCGCCATAACCACAACCGCACCGTAACCACACATCATCATCCCTTTAATACCATTTATTGCAGCCCCACTGCCCATCACCATTAAACTTTCAAACCTTCCCACAACCAATTCAAACGCAGCCCCACTGCTCACCCAAACCACAACAGCCCACAAAACACCCCCAACACAAAGCCACGTAACCAAGCCAACATCCACATATTCATTATTCCATTTTTTTAACCGGGGTGACCACACAAGGGTTCCATATTTTCATTTAAATAGTCAACTTTACGTGATTATCCAATTTCTACATTCAACAAAGTTCCACTCACAAAAACGTTCTAGAAAGATAGGGCAACATTTAATTGCGCAAGCAAAGGCCCCCAATGACCGTGATTTTCAGTTGGCATAAGCCTATTCATTTCACAATATAATATCATAAGATATAAAAGGTAAAGTAAAAGCAATCACAAACTTCCCATCCCCCGTTAAATAAGCCAGTTATTATCTTCATTAAACTGGTTCAAAAGTGTTTCACGTAAACAAGAGAACAACCACCCCGCATGATGCACAAATTATAGAGACGAAGGTAAAATCCCTACCTCAACAGGTTCTGGTCACAACGCTCCCCTGTATCAACTTTAGAAGACGTCCATCGGCATCCTTCACTTCTGTCGGGTCCCAGCAGAACCTCCTCGGGTGGAAATCAGAAAGAAAAGGCCAAAGGAAAAACAACGGAACCAGGGTCGGAAGTTCTGCCTTGTCATTACGATCTCGTGGCCGCTGACGGATCGTAAATCAGAGCTCGGACGGAAAAGTTTTGGAAGAAAGAGCCTTCAAGTCTCTTAAGAGAGCTCTACTCAGAGGAGAGGGGAGGAGAGGTGTGAGTTGAAAGGAGGATGGGACCCCTCCTTTTATAGGCGTGGAAAGAAAAAGTACACGGAATGTACTTATGGTACACGGCATGTACTTGGCCATTTTCACACGGTCTCCACGCGGCCTCCAACGCGGCTTTGCGGCCGTTGACTGGTCAATACACGGTTTTAGGGTAATGCATACACGGGGAGGGACTACACGGCGTGTAGTTTAGACACACGGTGTGTACTCATTTATTGCACACGGAAATGACACGGCTCCAACACGGTACACGGCCAGTGACTGGTAACGCGTACGCAGGGAAGGTCTACACGGTGTGTAGAACTGGTCACATGGTGTGCACCCATTTATTGCACACGGCAAGGACACAGTCTACAACACAGGGTATACCCGGCAAGGTAGTACACGGTGTGTACTCAAAATACACGGCGTGTAGTTTCAAAATTCTGGAAAGCATGGAAAAAGTCCATTTTACCCTCTAGAACACTTCTTGTCATTATTTTTGACAAAGGAAAGGGCCGGAGAGGTCCGGGACATTACATTATTCGGGTCACCTTGGGAACCCAAACAGATTATATGATTTCAGATATGGATAAGGAAAAGTGCCTTGATACAGGTTCTTGATTATTTTGTTGGAGCAGGGGAGCATGGGCTGATCTGGGGCTCATGATTCTAGCTAGGATACTTTTGTACTTTTTTTACTTTTCTTCCATGTATTGTACACCTAAATTGTATGAATTTTTTTGATGTTTTATTGGACACATTACATGTATCATAATCATCTGTATATGAGCTCCCTTTTTTGTATTGTTATATATTCCTGTTATTGATCTATTTTCGGATTTTATTATTTCTTCTTCTACTTATTTACTATTGTATTTCAACTATTATACGCTCTGGTGATGAGGGCATACTCTCCCCATATACACACCTAGGAAATCACTACTAGTTGGAATCATCTAGTGTTTGGGGAGATGTGCTTGAGGCCATGTGGCCAATCGGGCTCGGGGCCCTATTGAGTGGTATCCGGATCCTAGATGTTACATGTGGTAATTTATTGAGAAATAATGATATTTAATCAACTCCAACCATCTTATATGATTAAAATTTATCTATTTTTGAGTGAATGTATTATTAAAATTTTATGGTCAGTATATATATCACATATTTATCCATAATTATAATTCCTCCATATCTCTAATGAAAAATAACCATGGTTAACTCTAAATCTATATTTGAGTAATTTTTTCATGGACCTTCAATTAGAGTGAGGAATAAGCTATCACAAAATCATTCTGCATGAGGACAAATCATAGTACCTTTTTATATGCAACACTATAGATCACAAACCCTTGTCCACTATAGGGTAAGGTATAAACAAGTGCACTGGATAAACTTATCTTCAGTTCCTTGAAATTTTATTCAAATTCATCTATCCAAAGGAACTTGGATCCCTTAAAAGTTAACCTTGAAAGTGGACTATATATCCATAATAAATTATCCACAAAATTTTGATAATATCCAACCAAACAAAGAAAACTATGGATCTCAGTCACTATGGTTAATCTAGGTCACCATTTAATTACTTCTGTCTTTGATTAATCCAACGATATACCCTATCTTGTGATTATATGACCTAAGAATGAAACTTTTTAAATTTAAATTCACACTTGCTAAATTTTTCATATAGATTATCCTTCCTTAGGGACTTCATTAAAATTATCAAGTTATATTCATGCTCTTCCTTTCTCTTTGAATATATAAGAATTCCATCTATAGAGACTACTATAAACTGATCAAGGTAATCTCTAAAGACTTTATTAATTAAATCCATGGAGATAGTTGGGGATTAGTATGACCAAATTGAATCACTATAAATTCATAGTTTTTATACCTTGTACAGAATGTTTTATTAGTTATATCCTCCTTCTTTTCCCTCACTTGATGATATCCTAAATGAAGGTAAATGTTGGAAAAGTATTGAGCTCTGTACAGTTGATCAAACAAGTCATAAATATAAGGTAGAGAATAACTTTTCTTAATAGTGATCTTGTTAAGTTCTCTATAATCAATTTAGAGTTGCATTTATCCATATTTATTTTTAAAAAAAGAACAAGTTCACCCAAAAGTGGTGTACTTGGATAAATGAATCCCTTATCAAGATTCCCCTTGAGTTCCTTCTTCAATTATTATAACTCAATCGAGTCCATTCCTTATAGAGTCTTAAAATAGGTGTAGCACCTAGTATGAGTTTTATTGAAAACTCAACTTCATGAATTAGTTTAATACTAGGAATGTCTTTTAAAAAGACTTTAACAAACTCTCCCAAAAATGAAATATCTTTGATGTTGAGTTTATCTCCAATCATATATGATAAACACCCCTTTTAAACATAATTAAGACACATATAATGGATTTAATTTCCAACAGAAGTTCATATTTATGATCACATAAAAAGATGATAATAGGTTGATTAAAAATATCAAACGTGACTTCCCTTACATGGAAAATGATGTGGGATTTATGTAAAGAAATCCAATCCATGGCTATGATAACATCAAATTTAACAAGTGGGAGGGTAACAATATTTTTAGGAATCACATTCCCAAAAACTTCTACTAGAAAATAATCATAGACTTGGGATTTGATGATCATACCATTAGGGGTTTTCACTACTAATTAAACATCTAATCATTGAGGTGGTACTGCGATAACCTTATAAAATTATTCATATATAAAAGTGTGGGTAGATCCAGAATCAAATAAGATATTAGCAGTTCTAGAGTGGATGGTAAGTGTGCCTTTCACCACTTTATTATCATATCCATCATCAACAATAGTGATCACATGAGATTTCCATTTGTCCCTAGGATTAATAATTTTATGGTGTTAATAATCATAATTAATATTTATATTTGAGTGTTAGTTAGAATAATTCCTATAATCCTTTCATTTGGAACACTGGAGTGTGGTTGGTGCACTTTGTAGTGATTTTTCTCCATCATTAGATAACTTCTTCTTCTCATGACTTTATAATTTGATTTCATAATGACCTCCCTTTCCAAACTTAAAACATTTACTAGTACCCTTCAGATAATTTCCACTATGTTTCCTTACACACTTAGAGTATAAAGAAAAAATCTTCTTCTTCTCTCCATCGTATTTAGAATTTCATTTTAATTCCATCTTTATTTTCTCATCAAATCCATGAGATTAATGGGTGACCCAAATCTCCATTTCCACCCTAAGATAAAATAAAACAATTTCTTTATATCTATTGAAGTATCTTATTGATAAAACTCTATAGATGCTTAGTTTTAAGCCACTGAATATTTGATCAACCTTACTTTTAGATTTTATGATAATACCATAATCGTACCTCATAAGTTATGAAAGAATTTACACATGGGATCTATTTGATTCATCTTCCTTTTACTTTATCTTAAGTAATTAATTCTCCATTCATATATGAATAATAAGAGGAAAGTATTTATTAAAAAATGAGCTCTTAAACTCCTCCCACCCCATGGATACATTTTATTCATGTTTCCTTATGTTCTTGATAAGTGTCCACCATTGATCTGATTCACCTTCCAAATAATAAAATAAAATATACTTTTCAAGTTCCAAAAATTAGAGAACATAAAATATATTTTTAGTGGTGTAGATATATTACTTAGTAACTAGTGGATAAACAGGACAATTTTTTTATGTTTCCACATAAAGGACTAAGTGGAATGTTGTTCCCACCTTAGGTCATTTGGAAGCTTAGTATGATTCATAGATTGAGAAAGTTTCATAATCATAGAATATTTTTTCATTCGAGATCCCATAACATTTTATTTCTTTTGAGTATAATAATTACATTTTCCCTCAGATTCAGTATTAACATGATTCATTTAGGTTTCATCAATTGACTAAAAACAAAAAAAATAGTGTGAGAAACAATAATCATATTGTAAAACCATATAATAATAAAAATTCATTTATAGGATTTTTAAATCATGAAACCTTCTTATACAACACCTTATGTTTAACCTATGTTATTCCTGATCATCATCTATTCAAATCCCTCAAGATGGTTCATAAAAAAATGAGAATTAATCCTAGAATGTCCCCTAGGAGTGTCAAACTAGGTGCACAGTAATGGAACACTCTAAATGCACCAGAATGATGGTCAAGATATACTTGAACAACTTTTTTGAGGGTTATTACCCCTAAATACATTTGTGGAAAACCATGTCCACTTTTGGTATACATACAAGGATGTTTTTCTAGGAAAACCACACTCCATTCTTCACTACAACTTAAGAAATTCTATTATACTTATGATTATTTTAAGGGTTAACACTAAATTTTTATCATCCTAGTTTCCATAGTAAAATAAACCTTTATTTAATAACAATAATACTGAAACTACTACAAAAATAGGCCATTAACAATGCTAAAAATGGCCTTTAATGGTGTTAGAAAATCACTGACTA
Organism: Viscum album; assembly: GCA_963277665.1. Classification (NCBI taxonomy): domain Eukaryota; kingdom Viridiplantae; phylum Streptophyta; class Magnoliopsida; order Santalales; family Viscaceae; genus Viscum; species Viscum album. Next base: position 862,931,955 of record OY728135.1, on the reverse strand, counting down.
CTAAAGAGATATTAAAAGCCCATGTCTTTTATCCGCACTTAAAAGAACTAATAAAGGGGTACTTTATACATGATTTTAGAATCACTAATAAAGGAGTCATTTATCAGTGCTTTTAGAAGCACCAATAATGGGGATTATTATATTATGTTGTAACAGCACACTATAGCACCAGTGCAATCTGTTGGAATAGTACACCGAAGCACCAAAAACACCACAAAATTCGAAAAATCAATTACGAATATAGAATTTTAAGGAAATAAAATTTAAAACACAAATACAAGAAAAAAAACTATATTATAAAAATTTCAAACATTGGTTTATACAATTAAATAAGTAAAAATTATTACATACATTAAAAAACAACAATATTCATTTTTATTTTAATTCTAACCTATACTCATGAAAAAAATGCACCTTTATAAGAAAAAAATGTTATTTTAGTAATAATATAAACAATTAAATTAAAAAAAAGGTGTTAATTTTAAACTAATATTTGAGTCACATCAAGAACACTGTGTATCAGATTGGGTTGTGGTTGATTCTTACATGTCAAACCATTTCTTGTTCATCTTTAAGCATTATCTCTATGAAATTGATTAAATAATTGTAATATAAAAATGATAAGGAAATTAAATAATTAATACTAAATAGAATTATGAGAATAATCAAGTCTTTTTTTCTCAATTTTGGCTATGTGATGCATGTTTTAAAATAAAATGACTCTCATATATTGAAAAGATTAACTTGGAGTCATACTAGTCACATAGTGAACTGGATTGAGGTGTGGATGATTCCTACATTTCTCAAATGAATTATGGATCCTTTTCATAAAGTATAAAAAAATATGATGTATTTTCTCAATTTTGAGTATGTCACTTGTTTTTTTACTAAAATGTCATTTTACACTGGAAATTGTACTTTGAATCATATTGATCAAATCATATATTGGTTTGATATGAGATTTATTCCTACACATCACAAATGAGTTATGAATCTATTTCCTCAATTATCATGAAAATATCAGCGTGTTTTCTCTGTTTTTAGTGAGTGAAGCTTTTTGAACTAAAGTTTTGATATAAAAATGATAACAGACACATTGAGTCATACCCGAAACATTGCGAATTATATTTAGGTTCATCTAATTCGTACATGTCACAAATGAATTATGAATCACTGAATTAAAATATCAAAACAATATGAAATTTTTTTTCTCGGTTTTGGGTAGGTTAGTTATCCTTTTTTAAAAATTGATGTTAATTTCAAATAAAAAGACACACTTAGAGTCATACCAATCACATGATGCATCGTATTGAGGTTTGAATGATTTCTACACATCAAAAATAAATTATGGATTATTTCCCTAAAATATCAAAATAATATGAATGTGGTTTCTTGGTTTTGATTAGCTTAGTTGTTCTTTTTACTAAAATTAATATCAATTTTAAATAAAAAAGATGCACTTGAAGTCATTTGGGTCACACCATGAGTCAGACTGAGGTTCGGTTGATTCCTAATCATCAAAAACAACTTATAGTTAATTTACCTAAAATATAAAAACTATATGAACATGTTTTCCTGGTTTTGAGTAGGTTATTTTCCTTTTTTACTAAAATTGAAGTCGATTTTAAATAAAATGATTTACTTGGAGTCGTACCGGTCACAAGGTGTGTTAGATTGAGGTGAGTCTAATTCATACCTTCTCCAAATGGATTGTGTATCATTTTCCTAAGGTATAAAAGAAATAAAAATGTGTTTTCTTAGTTTTGAGTATATCACTTTCCTTTTGTACTAAAATCCCATTTTAAACTGGAAACAAAAACTTTGACTCATACTGATAACATCATGTATTGGTTTGATGTGAGACTAACTCCTACACATAAAAAATGACTTATGAATCTATTTTATAAATTATCATGAAAATCCAATCATGTTTTCTCGGTTTTCAGTGAGTTATATTTTTTGTACTAAACTATCAATTTTAAACTGATAACAAACATATTGAGTCTTACCGGGCACATCATGTATCGGGTTGAGGTGGTGTTGATTCCTACACATCAAAAAAAACTTATATATCATTTAACTAAAGTATAAAAACAATTTGAATGTGTTTTCTTGGTTTTTAGTAGGTCAGTTGTCCTTTTTACTAAAATTGATGTCAATTTTAAATAAAAAGATGCACATTGAGTCATACCAGTCACACCATTCATCGGATAGAGGTAAGGGTGACTCTTAAAAATCTAAAATGACATTTTGATCATTTTTCTAAAGTATCAAAATAATACGAATATGTTTCCTTGGTTTTGATTATGTCACTTTTTTTACTAAAATGTCATTTTAAACTGGAAACATGCACTTTGAATCATACCGATCACATCATGTTTTAGTTTGAAATGAGAATAATTCCTAAACATTAAAAATGAATTATTTATAAATGTCATAAATTATAAATAAAATACAAGCATGTTTTCTCTTTTTTCAGTGAGTGAAATTTTTTTAACTAAACTGTTTATTTCCAACTGATAATGGAAACATTGAGTCCTAGAGATAACACCATACATCTAATTGAGGTGAGACTAATTCCTACACACCCAAAATGGTTTATATATTATTTCTCTAATGTATAAAAACAATTGGGATATTTTTTCTAAGTTTTGAGTTTAACAATTTTTCTTTTTTAATAAAATTAATGTCAATTTTAAATAAAAAGAAACCCTTGGAGTCATATAGGTCACACCATTTGTCAGATTGAGGTGAGGATAATTCCAACACATCCCAAAGTCTTAAGAAAATTCCAACTACCAATGTTACCACATTTACATTTTCCTCCTATTTAAAACTTCCAACATTTCATATATATTAAATCAATATTCTTAGCTAAAAAACCATTATCGTTGTTGAAATCCAGAAGAGAAAAGGAAGATCATGTGCCCATTATATCATGAGAAGTCACCACAAAAGGAAAATGAGTTTCCTCTACTCTTATGGAATTCAAAAATAAAAAGTTTTTTTTGGATAAGAATATAGAATCAATATGTATCATTATAGGTTCAACAAAGGCAATGAAAATAGAAAACATGGTAACATTGGCACAAAGAAACATTTTATCACTTTTGTGTCATGTTACAAATAAATGAAAGAAATATATGACATCCCAAAAGATCTGTAAAAAACTAAATAAGTATTATATAAATATGATAATGAAATTAAATTACCAATAATAGATAAAATGAAGGAAATTTTAATTAAATAAGTAGTATAAATTCACCTTTTCCTAATGGTTGTATGAATTCTTGATGCATTTCCATGTTGTCATTGTCTCAGTTGTAGGATCGAAGTCTAATCCCTCACAAGCATGAGAAGAATCGAACAAACCACACCAACTCAAATAAAAGACTCCACCTATATAAGAAAATAATTATTATATGATTAATACTAAAAAAATAAATTGAAAATAAATATGAAACAATAAATTAATTCTATGGATAATTATTTTACTATGAAAGCATTGCTGACTATAAGGATATGGAGATTGTAAAGAAATAATTGTGGTAAGAAAAGAAAATATATATCACCAAACAATAAATCCATGAGTGAGGAGGATGATGAGAAAATAAGATATCTTGGATTGAAACTTTGAATAATCTTATAGAAAGTAGAGGTATCCTATTAGGTTTATAAAATTTTCATTTTTTTACTATAAAGAAATATATACGCATAATATATTCATTTTCAAAGGTGAAATTTATAGAAAATTATAATAATGGAAACTCAACATTTGATTGTTTCAAATAATTTTAGTATGCTTTGAATAAAATGGGTAATTGAATTTTAGAAAATAATTTCTCTACTGTGGTAGGTGTTATCTGATGAACTCATACAAAGGTGAAAGTTATAGGAGATTTTCATCCTCATTATCTCATCTTCTAAATAGTTATCATTTCCTTTTGTTGTTTCGCCCTCATCCTTCATATATTGTGGACATTCATCTATGATTCTTGAAATACTCAAAGTAGTAGTAATCCATATGATGACTACTACTTATTTTATTAAAAGTTTTATAAAAGAGATGGGGGATGAGAGTGAAACAAAAATTGTAATAATAACTTTTCTAGAGATGAAAATGATGAGGATGAAAATTGTACTCCATTTTATTCTCTAAAATGGGTAATGCGTCCCATTTGTGAGAATTACATGGACGTTAATTTGATACTCCTAAGGGTGGAACCAAAAGGCAATGTCAAAGAATAATCTATTTTCAAATAGATTAAAGTAAAACATACATAGTGTTTATTAGATGTGTGATGAAAGAAATGAAATTATTTTTAATAAGTATTAATGAGTGGTTTATCATTTCAAATATGGCTATATTTTTACAAAGGTATAGAAAAATAGTTGAACCATTTTTTGATATGGGTTTGGTAAAACTTAATGGTAACTATGTTTAAAATAGGAAATTGATTTTTAGTAGTAAAAAATTGATCATATTAGATAATGATACAAGTAAATACAAACTTAAAAAGGGTGGGTTGAGATGTTTTTATGATGAAAAGATAAAATTTATAGATATTTTTACTAATTATAATGGTGAGATTGTTAACAATTAAAATAATGATAAAACATCATAGGATATTAATGTTGAATTGAGTAGCATAAGGGGGAGCACACGAGGTTGAGATAGACTCAAAATAATACAATTATGGTGAGTAAAATGAAGAGGGATTATCAACTATAATAAATACAAGCAAGGATTAAATAAATGAATAAAATTTCATTGGTGATTGGGCAGTTTTGGAGAAAACTCAAAGGAGTAAGACATAATATTTGAGGATTGGACAAAGCACAATGAAATTTTTTTCTGAATCATATGAGGTAAAATATCGAGTTGTCTATTATTGGTGAAACATTTTCCTTGGTTTATAGAAAAATCAAGGAAATCATAGCACATTAATTTCTCAATCAAAATATGAAAAATTAGTTCCCAAGTGATTTGTAATGGAATATTACAAAACAATAACAACACCGACCACTATATAGAAGAATTTTTTAAAAGCAGAGAATTACTAAGAGGTAAATTTCATGGAATTTAGGTATTGGGAGCCAATTATACCTCACAACAACATGACCCAACATTGGGTCTGATATATTTGAATTCGTATATTACCAATTTTTTCCCAAGTAGTACCACATGCCCTTGGGGAAGATGATACGTCAATATATCTAAAAAATTAATTATGGGTTGTTTTATTATATAATAGTTTAAATAGAGTTTTTAGGATACATAAATATGTGATGAGAAGGTTCAGTGGATAACCAAGTGAAATTAAAGATATCAAAAAACCTATATTTCATTCGATCACTAGTTTCAATCGACCTGTGAATATCTAGAGCTTTGGATTAGATCCCAGTAATAGTTGGAGCCTTCATTCTAGCCTTGATTAGAGCTTGGATTCGAAAACAAGGAGCATCAATAGTAGGAGGCTTCCACAAAGAACTTTGGATATAAAGATCTAGTACACAATGGTTAGGGTTCTTAAAATAGATCGAGATACTTTTTATCATAGCTTCCAAAAAAGTGATGATAAAGATACCTTTTATCAGTGCTAAGTTATTAAGTGTTGATAAAAGAAATATTTATCAATGTTTTATTAGAACTGATAAAGATAGATATTTATCAGTGCTAAAAAATCACTTATAAAATCCATCTTTATCAGTGCCAAAACATTAACGCGGATAAATATTTATTTTATCAGTGTTTTTTTAGCACTGATAAATACTTATAATATTTTTTAAAAAATAATAATTTTTTTTTAAAAATAATTATTATATATAATTATAATACTTATAATAATACTTTTTATAAAATAATAATTTAATAATTATTTTAATATATAATTATTTATTTTTAATTATATAAATACTTTTCAAAAAAATAATATTTATATCATTATATCATTATATAATTATATGTATATATTTATATCTATTAAATATAAATATAAATATACATATCGTTGATATATTTATTATTTAAACAAATATATATTTATTTATTTATAATTATATAAATACTTTTTTAAAAAATATTTTTATTTATTTATAATTATAAATGTATAAAAATAGTAAATATATATTTATAAATATGTTTATTTATAAATATGTTTTTACAAATATATTTTTATCATTATTATTGGATATTTAATCTTAAGTTTATGCATGTTAAAAATGAGTAAAATTGAATAATTAAAAATGAGTATACTTTAATTAACAATATTTAAAAATTTGATAAGTTTGATTAATTAAATATAAATCATTAAAGAATGGATATATATTGAAATAAATATGAATACATATTAAAAATATTAAAACATAGTAAATAAATATATATATATATATATATAAAATAATAGAAACTGATTAAATTCCTAGAAAAATATTTGTGTGTGTGCATTGTATATAAAAATGCATTATAATTACATATATGTTAAATAAATATAACACACATTTTATTTATGTTAAATTGAAAAATCAAACGACATTCAATTATGTACATTACTCGATGTAATTAGTCATTATTTTTAATTCATATGAATTTTTAATTATAAACCATTATTCACTAAACATATTAGTATTTAATATAAAGAATAAATATTTTTTATTATCTAAATCATATTTATATACATTCAAATATATATATATATATAATATACAATTTATTAACATTATCAATAATTATTTAATTAATAAAAAATTTAAAAAAAATATCAATTTAATTATTTTTAATTTTAATTTTTTAAATTTTCTTTTTACATATATCTATATATTTAAAATATACTATTTATTGGTATTTATAGTTTACATATAGTACAATAAGTTTATTCATTTTTATCAATAATAATTTAATTAATATTTTCTTAATACTTTTTTAATAAAATCATTTATATTTTTTATTTATTTAATTATTTCATTTAATTGTGACTTTTATTAGTGCTAAAAAAATTTATAAAGGATTCCTTTATGGGTACTAAAAATAAAGCACTTCTAAAGGGAACCCTCTATCAGTGCTAAAAAATGTGCTAACAAAGGGTGACTTTTATCATTGATAATAAATGGAACCCTTTCTCAATTCTTATTTTAGCACAGATAAATGGAAACTTTATCGGTCCTTTTTTCTAGAACTGATAAAAGCAAGCGTTATTAAAGACATTTTTTTGGTAGTGTGGCCCCTATTTTCATACATAAATATTGCATCTTATTAAATGAATATTCATTATAAAACATTACAATCCATTTTGGAATCACATAGGTCTAGTGCCTTTGGAAACTTGGAAAGATAAACAAATTTTTAAAAAAAGATATAATTTATCTCCCATTAATTTATTCATAACTTTCACCCTTTTTATACATATCATAATTAAAAACATTCATTATATCCTGGGGAAGGGTAATATAAGAAAGGGTGAGATCAGATGCTTAGTAAGGGTAAATAAGAAGATATCAAAGATTATATAATCACTGCATGAGAATATGGGTATGATAATGTGATCTTACAATTTAAAAAACATGCTCATCATATCATAGATCATAATATTGAATTATGACATAAACTTTGGATGTTCATAATACATGAGTCATAAAGGAATAAAATAACTTGATCCTTGATAACATAACATCAGCATATGACATAATTTTGTGTCATACCCATAAGCATATAAAATAATTTCCTTAGCAGACAAGTCTCACTTCCAAGACTATAATAGTTTATTGGGATCACTCTCTATTTCATCATATTAGTTCATGCTTACTCCAAATACTATCATAGTTGAAAAAATCCATTACTAAATTGGGTTCACTTCCCATTCTAGTCTTGATTATCTCATAAGATATCCATATTTACCCAATACATTCATGGGATATATAATTCTAGACCCACCCATCACGTAATCATAATTTATTCATATGTGTGACACAATATCATAGAAAATTCATTATATCAAAACCTGTGAAAATAAAATGGGTTTCATAAACATTTAAAAAATGATCATAGAAAAACCCATAGAAAATTAATAGGTTTCAAAAACATTTCAACATTATAATAATAAACCACCCATAGAAAAAATAATTATTGCATCATTATATCATATCCCTAGTAAATTATAAGTAACACAAAAATATATCACCATAAATGAAAATTCAATTATAAGATCACTTGGGATATTTATTAAGGAAAATACCCTTTTCATTTTGAAATGAATTCTTTAAAATATAAAAATTCCCAAAATATTATGGAAAACATTTTCTTTTAAAATATCCATAGATCTAATTAAATTATTATTCAAAAAATTATTATTCATGAAGGTAAGAAATATTTTTCATGTTGTATATATAAAAATAAATATTATTTTCACATTTTTAGTAAAAAGTCAAAAGTACCTCATTTGAAGAATGAAAAAAATATTCCTTTTAAAAGATTTTCTAAAAATTAAAACATGGGTTAAAAGTATTTTAAACCATAATTTTAGAATACTAAAAACATTCTTGAAAATAATTTTTAGAAAACATGGACATAGAAGAAAAAGGGGTTTCAATCTAAGAGAGAAATAAAGTCAAATTTTCTTAATAATATTATTTTAGTCTATTGAGTACTTAAAGAGGAAAAATAAAGAAAAAAATATAATATTGATAAATAAGTAGAGGATAGTAAAATTAATTAGAATTATTTGGATTTTGATCATGAAATTTCATCATCAGAAACTTAATCATAAATAATCATATTAAACATAGAGGTTCTAACATAAAACTCTTACCTAAAGTTTGAATTGCTTTGCAAGTACTATAGCCTCATGTATATAAATTTAAATTTATTATAATCCTATAATTTAAACAAATATATAATTATAATATCATATATTTCCCACTTATAAAATTTTAACACCCATTTACAAATAATTCCTTGTTAAACTCAATGATTTCATGTGTTAACTTTATCATTTTTCATGAGAAATGTTTTCATTAGTTCCAATCCTTATACTTTAATATAAGTTAAATCATATCAAAAATGTAAATAATTATATAAATATTATACATTTTCATTATAAAAATATTTATATTCATCCATAAAGGATATATATTGAATAATTAATTACACTGTTCTTGGAGACTATAGGTCGTATGTATGCATGAATGTTGTTTTCAGTTTTTGATGGATGGAATGAAAAAAAGGTATAATAATTCACTTTTACATTACTATTTTTATAATATATATATATATATTCATTAAATATTTCCTTATTACTATCCATGTAAATCATAAATGAAAAAAGAATCACAACGCTTCGTGGAGGTGGTGCTCCACACGTACACATGAGCGACATTATCATTTTTAATGGATGAGAAGAAGATGGATAATGATTGTTATATAATAATAATAACAATTAATTATATTTAATATAATTAAATAATTATTTTATAATGTATATCATGGATTTACAATAGGTATAAAAATAAATAAAATGAAAATAACTCAGTTAAGAGTTATACCTCTTCGTTGAGAAACCTTTTTTGGCTTACACCTTAATCCTCAAAAGGATTGTATTTTGGAAAGAATAGAATCTATATGATGTGATAATGGAATATATTATTGTATTATGGAAGATCTATTCCTATATATAAGTCTCAAATTAGAGTAAAGAAAATAGAGAATGTGTGTCCTTTTATAACATAGGGAAAGGAAACACTTGGATTTACTAGAAAGATTAAAATAAAATTAAGTCATTTTCAAGAAAAATGATTCAAAATGGTCACATATTCAAATAAAAAGAGTCCAAGGTCAAAATATCATTATAAAATTAAATTAATATAGGTTTTTGTGTCACGTTAAACCTTATATTTTCCTTTAACCCCTTGGTTAACCAATTTTAATCTTAAACATGGTAATGACATTTTTTTATATTAATAGGTTATAAATTTATTTACAAGGTAAAAATTAGATCATGAATGGGTAAATTATAAAATTTGAGACCATTTATAATAATAATTATTCTCATGAAATATTTTTATGATTTTCAAATAATTTAATAAAATACTATTTAAGATAAAATATCATTAATTTCATTTTTACACTGTTCATTTAATTTGAATTTAAAGAAAACATGAAAAAAAATCAAAAATAAACCTTTAAGATTTTCATAATATGTTATATTTATCTTATAACTTAATGTAACTTAATAATTCACCCAAATTTTATTACTTTTAATATTTTAAAATCATTATTTTATTTTTCTATTAATTCAATTATTACTGTGTCGGCATTGAGTAAGTGTTTAACATAATTATTCAATCACAAAAAATTACCATTAAGTTTATCCGATAAAAAATTAATTAATATTTCAAATAAACATTTAAAACTAAACTTATCATATTTTATCCTTATGTAACAATTTTAGAGATATCAAATTCAAGATAATGATATTTTGTATTTATTCCTTTCATAAATTAATATAAAGGTCATTATCTGAGAAAAATGTGACCAGGTGGATATATTTTTGAGAATTTGATGGAAAGTATCAAAATACACTAATTAAATCAGATAAATTAATGTTTTTGAGAAATTTCAAAGCCTTATCCCAATGTTTTATCCTTATTTTACCCATTTTACACTTATAAAGGTGACAAAAATTTACCAATATTACTATTCATAGTGACCCAAAAAATAGGTATTATTTTCCAAATTAAAATCTCATTATTATAAATATGGGATCAATTTTTTAATATTATATTTATATAATTGGAATAAATTCATTTCAAATTATGTGCACAAAACATGACGAAAACTGTTTTTTAGAAAAAGTACAATTTTATGCCTAAAACTAGATTTATTCTTATCTAATGCCAAGAAAAAAATTAAATGAATGTTAAATAATTTGACTGAATATATAATATAAACATTTAATTAAAATCATTCATTAATAGTGATTAATTTAATTTAATAATATAATAAATCATGAACATAAAAATATGTTTTTCATGAAAAAAACATCTCTTTCATTTTCAAATGATTTTTATCTTAATTTTTAATCATTTTATAACCAATTAATTTATTTATACATGTGTAGACCATATATTTTTCATAATTTAGTTATTACTTTTCATAACCTCTAATCTAATTGTTTGGAAATAACTGTTACATTAAATAATAATATTTCAACATTGTATCAAGGCTCATTTAAACTTGGGGTTTCATATAAAGAAATATATCCAAGAAATAAATTTTATTTATTGAGAACTATATCATAAAATATCATGTTATTGAACATTACCTTTACTGAGTGTAATAAAATTAGGAAGACCATACACCCTACACTCCACAAAAATTTGACCTTCACATACCTTTGAGTAAACTCAGAGGAATACACTAAAAATAGTAGAAATACAATCAATGATATAACATAAATCAAAGAAAGAACACAAGGTATTAATTTTCCTTGTATAATGAATCCTACATGAATTGTATAAACACTATTTTTATTTTTCAATTATAACTAGAAGTACCATTATTACAAAGTATAAGTAATATTTATAACTTTTCATATTCTCACAAATAATACACCTTACTAACATGCATAACACTAACATCCCAATTCGTTATACTGTAGTTTTTATCTAGTTAATAAGTTTAACATCCTCTCTTGAAATCATAGTTAAATTAACATTATTTATTCTACTTGGATACCAAAATTATGACCCATAAACATTAATAAACTTCTAAACCTCTATCGTTTCATCATACGTTCATCTGAAGATATGAATTTTTAACAGAACTATTTCCCCTAGAGATGTTCAGTTACCACTGTATGCACACTATGCAGCTCCATCTTCCTTTCAACTAAATCTGATGAATGGACATCTAATGAACTGAAACTAGGATTCACATCCAAATAATTATTCTATTACTATGAATTTTTATCCTAAATTCAAAATTACATATTATTATATGATAAAACTAGTTTTACTTTACCCATTTCTAATTAAAACCCCTATAAATTTTAAACCAAAATAAAACAAAAATTCGTATACTTTGGGTTCTTTAGGTGTAATGTTTTCATTTATAATACTAAATATAATATTAAAAAAATATCCCAAGGTTCATGAAGGCATTTTTATAGTTTATTCTACAACTAGTAAGATCTATTATGTTTTGAACATACTAACTAATGTTGTTAAGGAAATAGTTCATGTGAAATTTTTCGAAAATAATCTTTTTGTTTTTGTAAAATTACAAGAAGTTTATCCTCTAAATAGTGATTTTTAATTTTAATACATTAATTTATCGGAAGTTGAACTAAAAAACTAGTAGTAAATCCTATATATTTTATCCAAACTGAATATTAAATTTAATAAGTTAGTTAAATGGATGAAGTAAAACCTATAGTTGAGGAGTAGTAGTCATTTTTACCAAGAAACCAGTCGATCTTAAGGAATAATATCATTAATAATATAATTGGAGATATAGATCAACTATTCAAATATAAAAGTTATTTGAGGAATGAATGTGACAATCATTATCTCAATTTAAATCTAAAGTGGAAGAAAATGACTTGGGTAATGAAAGTTTGATAAGGTTCGTATAACAAGAGTTTAATTAATTTTAACAAAATAGAGTTTGGACTTTAATTGAATATCCTAAAGAACTTATAATAATATTATTCAAATGTGTTTTTTAAAATAAATGTGATAAAAATGGAACAATTGTAAGGAATAAAGCAAGGATTATTGCTAAGGGTTGTTTTTATGAAGATGACATAGATTATGGATAGGTTTTTCACCAGTGGATATGATTAAGTATATACAAATCCTATTATATTTCATAGCATAACTGAAATTTAATTTATTCCAAATGGAAGTTAAAAGTAATTTATTTAATGGATATGTTCATAAGGAAGATTATATTGAACACCCCCAAGTTTTTAAGTGGTTAAATTTCTATAAAACATATATAAACATACTTAAGCTCTCCATAGACTTAAAAAAAGATCTAAGAGCCTGGTATGGTAGATTAACTTGATTTTTACTCCAAAATAATTTATAAAGGTAATGCAAAATATAAAGCTAATTATCAAGAAAGTTTTCAAAGACACCATCACTATTAAAATTTAGTTATATAAATTATTTTTTGATAAATTCGGAATTACATTTTTTATGGTCTATTATAACTTATGAAGAGTGATTTTGAGATGAGCATGATAGGTGAGATTAACTTTTTTAAATGGTTTTAAAATTTACCAAAAACTAGAAAGAAATATTTTAACTTGACATAAATAAAATAGTGGTTTATTAAAACATTTTATTTTTAAAAATGATTTCAGTATAAGTTGTAAGGACCCATACTTAATAATTAAATATTATACTATTTTTGAACTAGAATTCCCTTTATTAAAATTTGAATGATCTTTTTTAGAGTTTTAGAGAATTAGGATAAACCCTTGCAAAGTAAATCCATACATTACAAGTGAAAACATATACTTAATATCCATTTTTCACCCAAAAAACATTTTTAAAATAAAACATGGTTTATTTTCATGATAAATCTTCAAAATCCTCATCTTGAACTCATCCTTATCCCTAATCATCCATAAAATCTACAAAAAACATTTTAAAAATATATGATGAGAATAAAAAGTCGAGTTAGTGATATAAAAATAAGAAAACCATTAGTCCAGTGAAAACATGAAAATACATAATATACTTTAAAGTATTACATTATTATTTTATATTATTAAATTAATAATTTATATAATAAAAACATATACATTTATCTCAAATAAAACTTTTAAAACCCATTGAAAACATAGATAAAACAAGTTTGTAACTTGTGCGTAAATAGAGTAACCACTACAGCTACTCATGGAATACCTTCATGGTTAACATAAGATCATTAACTTAGTGTAAAAATCATAGCTACTCATGATTAATCATCACATTTAATCTTGGAATAACCATCATAGTATATTCCCATTATTTATTATGAGAAACCTAATCGGTTAACTCTGCCTCATATATAGAATAACCATACGATCGACTTCTATATTCTGAGTACCAAATACATTATAGGTTATAATGTAACCACCAATACATGGTTTATAACAGAACCACCCCTAATTATAAAAATTTACTAAGAACTATAAAATAATCATAAATCATTAAATCTTGCATTATAAAATCATTATCAAGGATAATAACATTTTCATTTTTAAATAACTTATTTTTTTAAAAAATCACACTTATAAACTAAGTAATTTTATTTGAAAATAACCATATAAAATTTTAAAGGAAACATAAAATCATTAAACCTTCATGATGGTAGTAAAATATTCTCATATATTATATGTTAAAAAGTATTCCTTTTGACTTTGGTAAAAAGAGATGGAAGAGGATCTTTAAAAGATTGTTTTTAAAAGAAAATACCTTACCTAGAGTATGACATGTCAAGTATGTGATTTTTTTCCTAAATAATAAGATTGTATTAATTTTATACTTATATAATAACTTTTTTCAAGTTTATTATTCATTTTTTTCATGCTATATACAATTACATAATAACTTACGTTCACGTCTAACTTTTTAATGATATTGGGTACCTAAATCCAAAATGAATTCGATTAGTTGATGATGGCCAAAGAGACCATTATTTTATCATATATATATATAATAATAATTTCAAAATTATAATTTTTATACATCAATTATACATTTAAATTCAACCATACATGTTGTTATAAAAAATGAACTATGTTACAATCATGGAGATAGTAAGTCGTACTATGCATGAATAACGTTTCCATTTTTTAACAATCATTATGGGAAGAAGGTAGGTACTATTTTATATTTCTATAATGATAATAATATCAAATATATAATATTAATTATTGAAATATTCTTATATATATCATCCATGGGATGAGGTGATGAAGAATGAATCACATCTCTTTGTATAGGTGGTAGTCCATACGTATGCATGAACAATGTTATCATTTTTATATATAGAAAGGTGAGAATTTCAGTGATATATTATCTTTTAATAATGTTAAATTTTTAATTATTATATATAAACAATAATTTCATCATTATAACTACTCTTGAGATTAATTTATGGAAAATGAATTACATCGGTTCGCGAGGTGGTAGTCCTCCGTACACACAAACAATGAATTCTTTTCCCATTTGATATAAGAGGGTATTGATATGGTTGATGCCAAAATAATAATAAAATATAATTAAAATATGTAATTGGGTATTTAATTTCCAAAAAATGGTTTTTAAGTGCTAAAAATGAGAAGAAAAGTTCCCCTTTTATAAGAGTGGTGAGGTCACTCTTAGAACTTGTCAATATAATAAATTAATATAAAATAAAATTTATTATCAAATAGATCCTAACTTATTCATTTCTAATATAATAAGAGTATGGGTCAAAATAACCTCATAAAATAAAAGTAATATAATTTTTTACTATATTTCTACCCTTATATTTCGTTTTTAACCCTTATTTAACCCTGATAACTCTTACTATGATAACATGGATTTTTAAAATTTGAGGGTTAATTTATGTACTATAAAGTTCCTAAAAGACCCATAAATAGACCATGGTTGATATTTTCAACCTTAAACTAAATACTTGTCTGAATTTAAAATTTTTAAGAATTTTATCATTTAATAAAATAATTTTTACTATAAAATATCTATGATGTCAATTTCAAGAAGTATTCATTACATTGATGTTGGGTCGAGATTATATCAAATATACACAAGAGGTGGTGAATTGTGTATTTTCAAAAATCTTCGTGAGATCATGTTTTGTCCTTTATCTTTAATCAGATAGATTAATGCATCAGAAATATGAAATGCAGGGACACACGATATATGGTGGTTCGGTGAACAGAAGGTCCCTAGTCCACTCCACCAACTCTCTACTCCACGAGCTTGGTGATTTTCATTATCTGATCCTCATCTCAATAGACCTTTCAACAACTGAGTATAGGCAGTTGACACCTTTACAATCTAAGACAAAACACAGCCTTCTAGTTCAATCATAGAACTTACACAGCTTAGAACTAGAAGCTGTTCACTCAAGATAAAAAGTATTTGTTCTTTGAAAACACTCTCTAGATTGTCCTTCACAATTTCAATAGAATGCAATTAACAGTAAATGGATCTTTGTCTTAAAAAAGAATGATCTTTAAGAAAGAGTCATTCTGAGTCGATCCCGTTGTAGTAGATATAGAAATATAAATCACAAATTCAATAGCAGCAGATTCACAATTGATCTTCAATTTCGAATAAGTGAATATTCTATCATGTATCTTCTTCTTTAACAAACATATCTTTTATCGCTCTTCCTAATCAAAAGAAATGTATATCGTGATTGACTCTTTTTTTCTCTTTTGAATGTCATACATAAAATCTCGTATTTTGATAGATGTATCTACTCTTGTGTTCTCGATCACTATATGTAGTTTGTACTTACACACACCTTAAAAACAGATATAATGAATACTTTCTCTGCAAAAATCAGATCCACAATCTTCACCTTTTTACTCTCGTAATTCAAACATTTGAATTTACAGAGTAGTCGTAACTCTCCTTGTAATTCTCCATGAAAATCTTCTTTTAATTCGATCCTTAAACGGATCTGAACTCGTCTAAGACACGCTTTAAAATCAGCTTTTAATCTGGCATAAAATCATCCGGATAATTCGCTTGCATATCATTGAATAATAATATCAACTTTAAACTCTCTAATTCCAAACGTAAGGTTGATTTGTACATTATGCATCCTCTGAACATAACGTAGATCATAAACATAAGGTTGATGACGTAGCCTTAAAACTTAAGGTTTTCAACGTATGGTTGATCACAAATGTAGGGTTAACCATTAATACTTTTCTCTTAATCTTTCAAAAATATAATAAATGAGCCATACTTTTTTAATCTTCCAAATAAAAGGTACATGATCCATACTTTTCTAAGAAACGTAAGGTTGTTTACAAAAGTAAGGTTGATGAATCATACTTTTGAGAAACAAATGTAATGTTTAACACTTATTTATGGTTCTCCTTCCATACTTTTCTAAGATCCCAAATGTAGGGTTCTTTCCTAATGTAGGGTTCTTTTTCATACTTTACTGATAATGTATGGTTGATTAACCATACTATTCTGATAACTTGTAAAGTAAACAGTGGGTTCCTTTCATTACTCAACGTTTCCACGCATAGGGTATGAACAGTATTTCCAAAATACTTTGAATAAAATTCCCGAACTCTTTAACACTTGTTCCATGCTATACAAAAAATCTTGAATACTCTTCCAAAAATAAGAATATATAAAATATATAAATTCTGAAATATACTTAATGTTAAATCATTAAAAAATGATTAAGGTTATTTGTGAGCATCAAAATCATCATAAAGAGATGGAGTATTTTTCTCAAAAATCTCCCCCTTTAAATAAAAACATTATGTATTGTTGAAAACAACACTTGCTCAATAATATCCACCTTTTTAATGATCACAAAACCCATAAAATAATAAATGAAATTAATTTTCAAAATTAATTACATATAGTTTATAATTTTTATTAGATAAATCAATATTTTATTTTAACAAGATTATTTCAAAAATAAATAAACATTATGTCATCTATATTCATAAAAATAAAGTTCTTCCCCTTTTTCAAAAGTGAAAAATAAAATTAAAGAAAAATATATCCCCTTAAATAAAAATAAAAAAAATATTTTTGTAAATAGAAAAATATTTATCCAAACTTCTCCCTCTTAAAATATTTTGAAGTAAAAAAATTTATTTCTCCTTCCATAAAAAGAGTTTTGTTTTTAAAAAAACTTTTCATCAAATTTCTCCCTAAAATAACATTTAAAAAAAATTAAATGAGTTAAAATAAAATGTTGTGTTTATCCAAATTTCTCCCCCTTTTTGTGATATCAAAAAGAATGACAAAATATGAAATATAACACACAATAATTTAGCACTGAACTTAAGTAAATGCTATATCTAACTGTTTATCAATTAGTGAATTTGTATTACTTGCATATCTAATTAAAGACAGGAAACCAAACAAACACAAAAATATATAATGAAACATATTTTCATTGAAAACATTTAATAGTAAAAAATTGATAAATATATGAATCAAGGGTTGGTCAGGGTTTAGATAGTTTTTATCTTGTTTGAAATACTTCCTTGATTTCTGATAGCTGTTCCCTTAGTCTCCTCATCATTCAATCACCAAGCATAACAATAAGATCCCTATTCTCTTGAGTCATATTAATGTATTCAATTAAGTTGAATTTGAAAAACTCATGTAGTCTTTCTTCCTTATCCAAAAACAAAGACAACTTATCTGTTAACTTATCCAAGACAGATCTGATTCCAGGTTCATTTGAGGTCAATTATTCAACTAAAAACTTTTGATTGTCCAGCAGCACTAAAAGAGGATCACTATTGCATTGAACATCATGTAATCTCTCATTTATATCAACTAAGATAGTGGTTATTGAATTAAACCTTATGATCAAATCAGGTGAAGTACCTGAACCACTGGCCTCATCGATTATGAAAGATGCCAACTTTAACTCCATAAATGATTTGAGATCTGAAAAATCTGACTTCATAACCATTTCAGACATTAATTTTGCAACCTCATTCAGCATATCCTTCTTAAAAATTTCAACTTCTTTCTTTGAAACTATACTATTCTTTAGCCTCTAGAATTTTAATTTTAATTTTTCCAATGCTCTCCTCAGACCAGTATTCTCTTGCTCAACTCTATGCAACTCCCTGTATATTTCTTCAACTTCCTCATTTTCTGATTCAGAGGTACTTTGTGCTTGATTATCCTTTTCAGCATAAAAGTGATGTAATAACACTAGGGGTAAGGATTCAGTATCTTCTTTCTCCTTATCTTATCTAAATGGTTGGTCCACAGATTTTTCCTCTGATACTTTTCCAGATTCCTCCATAAAAAAATCCTATTGAAGAACTTATGTTTGTACATCTGAAGGGTTTTCATCATGTACATCAGCAATCACTTCTTCTATTTGATTCTCTTGAATAATTTCATCTTCAGCTAATTGAGGACTGGCCACATCTACTCCAGGCACTACCTCTTTTTCAATTTCAATTTCAGGTTCAGGTTATGTTCTTTCAACTTCAATTCTTTCAGGATAAACTTTTTTAAAAGCCACATCTTGTTCCTGAGTCTCTCCTTCAGCTTCTACTTGAATTCCAATTTGAATATGAGGTTCTTCCACTAGTTTTGACATCTCAATAACAACTTCCATTGGTTGTTCAACAACATATTCTCTTAAAAATATGTAACTAAGTAAATCTTGTGAGGTTAAAACATTTGAAACTTTCTCTTCATGAGAAGTAGCATCTCTTCTTCTTTTTTACTTGATGTCCTTCTTGACTTTCTTCCTCTGGCATAGTCTCAACTTCAAAACTTATTCTTCTGGAAACAGAGCTAACTCTAGGTGTAGCTTGATTTTACTTTAACTTTTTAGGATGAGCCTGATCTCTCTCTTCTACTTCTTCATCAGATCCTACTAGAAATATTTTTCCTTTTTCTATACTCTAGAAATAACTAATTTTTCTTAATGTACCAGCATTAAAAACATTACTGTGGTGGAAATGAGTTTAGAATCAACCAGTCTTACCATGTATTTCTTGAATAAGAGTTTTGAGATGAATCAACCAAAAGGGTAGAAATTAATTCTATCTTAACATTGACAGCAGTAACTCCAGTACCTCACCATGTACCTAGGAAAATTTAATTTTACATCACTGAGTAGAAGATACATTATGTACATGTCTGGATATAAGATTTTCTCCAACTCAGACATCCTCGGTGCAATCCCTGTTTGCACAAATTTTACAAGGATCTTCTGATCTGGTTCCAAATCTTTAAATAAAATTTTCTTTTTGTTTGTAGATCCAAACATAAAGAACATAATATCTTCAGATTGATGTACATAATATTCTATACTTTTCAAATCAAAATGAAACACTCCCTTATGAGGGCAGTTCAGTATCTGACTAATTTCAACTAAAGTGATTGAAAAATCTCTATCCTCTATCTTAGCCATCATGGGGTTATAATCATATCCCAAATAAAATTGAACATATTTTAAAAAATATCGAAGCTCTACTTCATATAAGAATTTTATATTCTCACTATTGAAGGTTTGTTCGAGATTCTGAAATGACAAGGCTTATTTTAACAACAAATTCATCTGAAATAGCCATTCTAAATCAATCACCTTTCCCTGTAGGATTTTCCCTCTAGTTGAGCGTTGTTTCTTAGCATTGTTGGTCTCAGCCTCATCATCTCTCTTAGTCTCTACCATTTCTACAAAAATCTCTAAATGTTTGAAGGTTAGAGTTTCAGAGGTTCGAAGATTAGGGTTGACAAGAAGTGGTGTGGTTTCACGGGTTCGAAAAGGTTTTAGTGGAAATGAAATGGTTCGGAATTCGAAAGGTTATGACAGCCTTGATTCCCGTGTTATCAATAATCATTATGTAGATTTTAAAAACAAATAAAAAATGTCTACGGCGTATATAAAAATAATTTTTAATAAAAAAATTATTCTGTTTGTAAAAAAAATTACAAATTTATATTTAAATAGTAAAAAAACATAATTAAATGAATAAAATTAAAATTTTATTTAAAATTAAATAAACCAAGATCCCCCTTAATAAAATAAAACCTTGCAGTGGGAAGTAGTTTAGTAAAAATATCTGCTAATTGAATTTCAGTAATTAAAAATTCCAAAGATATATCCTTTTTCAGAACCTGATCTCTTAGAAAATGATGTCTGATATCAATATGCTTAGTCCTAGAATGATTAATAGGATTTTTTGAAATATTTATAGTACTAGTATTATCACATAAAATAGGTTTACTAATGAAATTTAGTTCAAAATCCATAAGAGTGTTTTTCATCTACAACACTTGTGCACAACAACTGCCAGCAGAAACATATTCTCCCTCAGCTGTTGACAGGGCAACTGAATGTTGTTTCTTACTTGACCATGACAATATGGATTTCCCTAAAAAGTGACAAGCACCCGAAGTGTTTTTCCTATCTAATTTATAACTCCCAAAGTCTGTATCTGAATATGAAATTAATTTAAAGTCAGATTTTTTGGGATAAAGTAGAGATTGAAAAACATTTCCTTTTAAATATCTAAAAATTCTTTTAACGGTTGTTAAATGGGGTTCTTTTGGATTTTATTGAAATCTAGCACAAAGACATACTAAATACATTATATCTGGCCTGCTAGAAGTAAGATATAATAAACTACCAATCATACCTCTATATAACTTGTTGTCAACTGACATTTCAGTTTCATCCAAATCAATTTTTAAATATAGGACACATAGTAGTTGTATATGTCTTGATTTTTTCAAGTCCAAATTTATTTAGTAAATCAGTAATGTATTTTCTTTGATTTAAAACATTTCCAAAATATTTTTGATAAATTTCAAGTCCTAAAAAGTTATTTAATTCTCCCATCATACTCATTTCAAATTCCTTTTGCATTAGATTTGAAAACTCATGAAAAAGGGATGTATTAGTTGATCCAAAAATTACATCATCAACATAAATTTGAACCAATATAATATTAGAATTTACAGCTTTCTTAAATAGTGTTGGATCTTTCATTCTAACAGTAAAATCATTTTTCAAAATAAAAGATCTTAATATTTCATACCAAACTCTAGGTGCTTGTTTAAAACCATAAAGAGCTTTATTATGTTTAAAAACAAAATCTGGTTTTTTTGAATTTTCAAAACCAGGAGGTTGCTCAACATAAACTTCCTCCGTTAAATAACCATTTAAAAAGGCAAACATAACATCCATCTGAAATAATTTAAAATTCATATGATATGTATAGGCTAAAATGATTCTAATAGCTTCTAACCTAGCTAGAGGTGAAAAGGTTTCATCATATTCTATACCTTCTTTCTAGTTATATCCTTTTGCTATAAGTCTTGATTTATTTCTAGTTATTATTCCTTGTTCATCTTGTTTATTCCTAAAGACCCATTTTGTTCCTATCACTGGATAATTATGTGGTCTTTCAACTAATTCCCAAACTTCATTTCTCTTGTACTGGTTTAATTCTTCTTGCATTGCTATCATCCAGCTTTCATCATCTAAAGCTTCTTCTATAGTCTTAGGTTCTAGTTGGGATAGAAAGGCAGAGAACTCAATAAGATTTCCTATGTTCATTCTAGTTTTTATTTTTGTGTCTATGTCATCTATTATAGTTTCTAAAGGGTGATTCTTTAGGGTTCTAGTCTATCTAGCTAGTATACTTATAGGTTCTTCAGTATCATGTTCTTCTGAACTGGATTGAATTTCATTTATAACTTTTTCAAAATCATTTTTCAAGTTCTCAAGTCTCATGTTATCATTAGAGTTAGATTCATCCATTTGATTTTTCCTTTTCTCAAAGGGATCAGATTCATCAAATTTCACATGAACTGATTATTCAACAATCATTGACTTCTTATTATAGACTCTATAAGCTTTGGAGGTAGCTGAATATTCTAAGAAAATTCCTTTATTGGATTTTGGATTAAACTTACCAAGACTGTCCTTGGTGTTCAAGGTGTAAACCTTACATCCAAAAATTTAAAGTAATTTACTTTAGGTTTTCTGTTATTCCAAAGTTCATAGGGTTTCTTTTTCAGAATTGGTCTAATTAAAACTCTATTAATTATATAGTAGGTTGTGCTTACAGCTTCTGCCCAAAAATATATAGGAAGACTATATTCATTTAGCATCGTCCCAGCCATTTTTTGAATAGGCTTATTTCTTCTTTCAAAAATTCCATTCTGTTGAGGTGTTCTTGGTGCAGAGAAAGTATTTTTAATACCCATGTTTGAGCAAAAGGATTTAAATTCCTGATTCTCAAATTCTCCACCATGATCACTTCTTAATGAAATTATATTAAAACCCTTTTAATTTTGAGTAGATTTACAAAAACTTTTAAATAAAGTAAAAGCTTCATTTTTAAATTTCAAAAAGAAAATCAATGTAAATATAGAATAATAATCAACTAAAACAAATACATATAATTTTCCATCCAATCTTGCTACCCTTGAAGGTCCAAACAAATCCATAGGGATAAGTTCTAGAGGTTTATTTGTACCAACTTTGTTAATAGATTTGAAGGATGATTTGTGTTTCCTTCCAAGTTGACATGTATCACTGAATCTGTCACTTTCAAACTTGAGACTAGGCAAATCAGAAACTAATTGTTTCTTAGATAATTTATGTAAAACATATACATTACAATGTCCAAGTCTTCTATTCCAGATCCAAGATTCATTCACTTTAGCAGTTAAGCAATTTACTTGTTGTTTATACAAGGAATTTAAATCCAAGGTGTATACATTATCAGTTCTTGGTGCTCTAAATTTAAGCAATTT
The DNA here is from genome assembly GCA_963277665.1 of Viscum album. Taxonomy (NCBI): domain Eukaryota; kingdom Viridiplantae; phylum Streptophyta; class Magnoliopsida; order Santalales; family Viscaceae; genus Viscum; species Viscum album. Next base: position 862,908,450 of record OY728135.1, on the reverse strand, counting down.
ATTTTTAAAAATAGTACAACAGTTATTAGAAAAATCAACTGTATAACCATCATTATAGAGTTGAGAGATAATTATTAGATTGTGTTTCAATCCTTTTACATAAAGTAATTTGTTTATTGAGATAGCTTCCGGATCTCCAATTGTTCCAATACCAATGATTTTCCCTTTGGCATTGTCACCAAAAGTTATAATTCCACCATCGTTTTGAGTGAATTTAGAGAAATTCGATGATTTTCCACTCATATGCCTTGAGTATCCACTGCCCATATACTATATGTCCTTTTTTCTTCTGTGACCTACTTCCTACAAAGGCATTTAAACAAGTTTCTTTGGTACCCATATTCTATTGGGTCTAGTTCTGTTATCCAGCAAAGATTTGGGAATCCAAACTTGCTTTGTTTTTTCTAAAATCAATAGAATCAAATAAATTATTTGAAAAAAAATCTTTCTTAATACTAATAATTTGAGGTTGTCTTAAGAAACAGTTTTTAGAAATATGTCCCTTTTTTCCACAGTAATTACAATTTAATCTTTTTGAGATTGGAACAAAATAATTCTTATACAGCTTAGGTTTTTCAACTTTACTACCAATTATAAATATTTCATTCTTAATAAGAGTTTTTCCAAGAATTTAATTCAAGAATTTTTCTCCTTTGGTAAAAATAAGGGTTTCACTTTTATATGTTTCTACTTCTGTTTACAGTGTTTTTATTTTAGCTTCATGATCTGTATAGTCAATGTTAATTGAATTATACTTATCAGTTAAATCCTTAGATTTATTTAGAATTGTATCTCTTTCATCTAAAACATCCTTGTGAATGTTCTTTAATGACTTATGTTTCTTAAAAAGGGATTCATATTTTTCTTCAAGCATGTTGCAGTAGGTTGCAAGTTTTTCATTAGAATAACTTGTTTCAGAACTAGAGTCAGAAGAGTAGTAAGATTGTACCTCATCTGTTTCTACCATAAAACACATGTTGGATTTCAGATTTAGTTCTTCCTTCTCTGAGTCTAATTTAGAAGTGCTACTGGAGTCTTCAGATGCACTCCATGTAGCTATCATTTCATTCTTTTCCTTATTCTCATAATCATTCCTTTTGAAGAATTTTTTTTTGTTCTTTTAGCTGAGAACAGTCAGGTCTGATGTGCCCCATTTTCTTTCACTCATAACATCTAACTTCTTTGTCATCCTTTTTGAAGGATTTTTTGAATCCCTTCTTATTTATATATAATTTAGTGAATTTTCTGGCTAGCTGAGCCAGTTCCACATTAGAATTTGATAAATCGGAACTTTCTGATTCCACTTTTACACTTTTCTTCATCGTTCTGTTTTTTACCTATGATGACACTTTCAAGGAAGTGTCATCTCTCTTGATAAACACTTTATACTCATTTTATTCATCTTGCATCTCAAATTCATACATCATTAGTGTTCCAATCAGTTCTCTCATGGTTATGTCTTTGATAGGTGTCGACTGTCTGATTGCAGTAGAGATTTCATTCCATCTTGTAGGCAGTACTCTCAATACTTTTAAAGCTTGAACATCTTGTTTAATGGGATCTCCCAAGGCGGTTATATTATAGAAAATCTCTATCAACCTTCCATTCATTTGAGTAATTCTATCACCTTCAACCATTCTAAATGTATCAAATTTAATCTTAGCAGTAGCATGTCTCATTTCCCTGTTATTGTTAGTTCCTTCATAAGCAACAACAATAGTTTGCCACATCTCATATGCTTTCAAGCATTGAGATACTTTGTTAAATTCATCTGGTCCTAGACCACATATAATTGCATTCATTTCATTTGATTTCATATCATATTTAGCTTCCGTAGTTGTACTCCATGTCTTAGTTTTTTCAGGTATTTCATATGGAGTCAGTATCTTAAAATATACTTCGTATCCAAGTTTTTTCAGATAGATAATCATTCACGACTTCCAGCATCCATATTTTTCTCCATTGAAGTACGGTTCTCTTACCATAGACATTTTATCCCTTGTATCAGTCATCTTTCTCTGCATATAATCCTAAATCTCTTTTATCTTATTAGAGCTTTATCAAAATCCCATCCTTTGATACCAATAGTTGGATTGAGATTATATCAAATATACACAAGAGGTGGGTGAATTGTTCCTTTTCAAAAATCTTCACGAGATCATGTTCTGTCCTTTATCTTTAATCAGACAGATTAATGTAGCGGAAATATGAAATGCAGGGACACATGATATATAGTGGTTCGGGGAACAAAAGGCCCCTAGTCCACTCCACCAATGCTCTACTCCACGAGCTTGTAAATTTTCACTATCTGGTCCTCATCTCAACAGACCTTTCAACAACTGAGTGTAGGAAGTTGGAACCTTTACAGTCTAAGGAAAAACACAGCCTTCTGGTTCAATCACATAACCTACACAACTTAGAACTAGAAACTGGTCACTCAAGATAAAAATTATTTGTTCTTTGAAAATACTCTCCTGATTTTCCTTCACAATTGCAACAGAATGCAATTGACATTAAATGGATCGTCATCTTCAGAAAGAATGATCTTCAAGAAAGAGTCGTTCTGAGTCGATCCCATTGCAGTAGATATAGAAATATAAATCGCAACTTCAGCAGCAGTAGATTCACAATTGATTTTAAATATCGAATAAGTGAATCTTCTGTCATGTATCTTCTTCTTTAACAAACAGAGATTTTATCACTCTTCATAATCAACATAAATATAGATAATGATTGAATCTGTTTTTTTCTCTTCTGAATGTTGTACAGTAGATCTCGTATTTTGATAGATGTATTTTCTATTGTGTTCTTGATCACTATATGCAGTTCGTACTTACACACACCTTAGAAAACAGATATAATGAATACTTCCTCTGCAAAAATCAGATCCACAATCTTCGCCTTTTTACTCACGTAATTCAAACATTTGAATTTATATAGTAGTCATAACTCTCTTTATAATTCACTATGAAAAGATCCTTTTAATTAAATCCTTAAACAGCTCTGAACTTCTTAAAGATGCACTTTAAAATCATCTTTTAATCTGGCTTAAAATCAGCCTGATAATTTGCTTGCAGATCGTTGAATAATAATATCAACTTTAAACTCTCTGACACCAAACATAAGGTTGAGTTGTACAGTAAGCATCCTATGAACATAAAGTAGATCATAAACGTAAGTTTGATGATTTATCCTTCAAACGTAAGGTTGTCAACGTATGGTTGATCACAAACGTAGGTTCAGTATTCCATACTTTTCTCTTCAAATTTCAAACATATAATAAATGATGCATACCTTTATAAGCTTCCAAACAAAAGGTACATGATCTATTCTTTTCTAAGAAACGTAAGGTTCTTTACAAAAGTAAGGTTGATGAACAATACTTTTGAGAAACAAACATAACGTTTAACACTTATCTATGGTTCTCCTTCCATACTTTTCTAATATCCCAAACGTAGGGTTCTTTCCTAACATAGGGTTCTTTTTCATACTTTGTCGATAACGTATGGTTGATTAACCATACTTTTCTGATAACTTGTAAAGTAAAAAAAGCGGGTTCCTTTCTTTACGCTACATTTCCACACGTAGGGTATGAAAAGTATTTCCAGAATACTTTGAATAAAATTCCAGAACTCTTTAACACTTGTTCCACAATGTACAAAAAATCTTGAATACTCTTCCAAAAATAAGAATATATAAAAAATATAAATCTCAAAATATACATAAAGTAAAATCATTAAAAAATAATTAAGGGTATTTGTGAGAATCAAAGTCATCATAAAGATATAGAGTATTGTTCTCAACAATCTCCCCCTTTAAATAAAAACATTATGTATTTTTGAAAACAACACTTGCTCAACAATTGACATTAATAATAATAAGATAACACTTAAATTAAAAAAATATTTTATAATATCCCTAAAATGTAAAATAAATCTTTAAAAAAATCACATTAATTATAAAAAAATTATATTTATTTTAATATTTTTAATATCATTTATTTGATTTTTCCATTAATTAAATAATTACTCCATCAGCATTGTGCAAGAATTTAAGGTAATTATTATTTTACTAAAAATTAAAAATAAATTACCTTAATGAATATAAATCTATTATATTTCATAATAATATATGTATTTCATCATAACCTCTAGATAACACCTTATTAAAAAATATTACACTTACTAAAATAAGAGTTAATGTGTTTGACATTTCATTGAATAAAATACTATAAATATCACAATCTTATCCTAGTGGCTTCAAAAGGTCATAAATTATACCCATGGATTATTATAGTTCATATATACTTATAAAATAATATTTGGGTGAGTTTTTGGGTCATTTAATACTTTTTATCATTTTTTAACATAAATTACCTAATTTACCCTTTACTGTGGTAACAAAAAATACAATCTTAGCTATTCATATTGGCCAAAAATAAAAGGTAAATATTTACTAAATTCATACCCTATAATTATAAATATTTAATTTATTTTTAGAAATTAAAAACACATAATTTTTAAAATTAAATTTAAAATTAAACCGTAAAAACACAATGAAAAACAGTTTTTTTTGAAAAATACCATTTTTAATATAAAATGTTTTTATACTAAATTCAGGGTTACAAAAAATTAAAAAACCATAATTGGATTATTTCAAATAAAAATAAAATAATAAAATTTAAAACTAATTCCAAACATAATTTTACTATATAATAACTTTAAAATAAAATACATTTTTCATTAAAAATCGGTATTTTTCATTATTCCTTGAAAAATCAATATTCTTGTAAAATTATGAAAAATTAATTTTAATATAATATTTACATTATTAATTTAAAATTTAAAATTATTTTTTCAAATAAATTTTCTATAATTTCTGTAAATTATAATATTCACTCATGAAAAGAAGAAAAACTCATTTTTGAAGAAAATGTATATTTGAAGAATAAAATGAATTTTCTAAACAAATTACTTCTTAAAAATATTTAATTAATAAATATGAAATTATAGGACCATTATATATTTTATAATGTGGTTAATAATATTTATTCCCTCCAATTTAATGGCTAGGTTATAATAGTCACATTTAAATAATAATATTTCGTTTTTCGTTTAAACTCAATGTTTAATATCTTGCACACTATCGAACATTGTGTTTCTTTTAAAATATCAGGGTGTTACATTATCCCCCACCCATTTAGGAAATTTCATCCTTGAAATTTTAACTAGGTTTTGGTAACCAAGGTTTGACTTTTCAAAATATATTTGTTGAAATCCCACATTGTAAAAAGTATTAATGAATTTTTTCACTTGATATAAGAGAAATAGAAGTATGATGGTTATCTAGAATAACACATACTAGGTTTCCATTTAGTTTATCATGGAAATGTTTGTGAAAATATAATTCCCAAGGAATGATATAGATTAATAGAGAGTATAGTCATGAGAAAATTAACTTCCACAAAACTGTAAATCTTTGATAGGTTAAGAGGCCATTGATTTCTTGATAAGAAAAGTAAAAGAATGTCATTTTTATTTCAAAACACTATTCCTAAATTTGGGGATTTCATTCACTACCTAGAATAATAAAATTAGGAAATATAATTACTTGAAAAGTATAATTTTATCCTTTAATCAATTTCCACCACAAAATCATCTTTTTCTCCAAGCGATGAGAATTCAAGATGAATTTTTCTTACCTAAAGCACTAGAATCAACTTATATAGATCAAAAATTCAACAATAGAAAAATAATATATTCCTCATTTCAATATAAATTAACCAAAACCAAAATGTTTAGCATGAACTAAGAGAATTGGAAACAATAAAAAACCTTTAAATGATGAAAAACTTCTTTAACCTCTAAAATTATACTAATAATTATCCTTAAAATTACTCAAAAAAATTTATAATAATATTGAAACCTAAAAATAAAAAGTATTTAATCATATAATCTTCCAATATAATTTTAATAACTATCTCCAAATCTCAAAAATTACTCTTAAAGTCTTATACTAAAATGTAATTTTCAAAATTAGATAATCTCCAAGATATACATATTATTTTTATAAATAACTAGAATCACCATAAATCCTCAATAAAATCAAATATTATTCTAAAATATAAGTCAAAATTTATTCCTAAAATAAAATCCCATGGTGTTCATTTTACCTTAATCATATAGGGTTCCAAAAATATTGAACATCTTCCAAAATAATATTAATCATTAAATCATCAAATCGTTTTACAATCTCATGGTTATCAATTAAATAAAACACATGTTCTAAAAATTAACATAACTTCTATCCTTCATATAATTTTAATAAAAAATCATATTAACCAGGACATCATGTAGGCCAATGGTAGGCGCTTCACCTTTTTCTCCCTTTAGTTTTGGATTCAATCCATGAAGCCTTGTTGGATATGAATGGTTGTCACCCATCCTATGGGTTGTTCTTTTTCTAAAACTATATTAATATAATCCTTATAAAATTATAGAAATGTGAAAAAAATCCTAAAGAATAACCTTAATATATTAAATATTAAAAAAAATTAACATAAAAGGTTATCTCATGCCTTTCATTTTTCATACCAAAATGTAATAACCCATAATTAACTAAAAAATAAATGATCTTATAGAACTTAAAGGCTACCAATACCTTTAAACATATTTCCACCAAAACTAAATGAATTTTTCCTCAAATAATTTTTTTGTATCTTAAATATAAGGGATACATGTACCTCAAACATTTATCAAAACATGATAAAAAGATACCAAGGTATCTCCACTAATTAAAAAATTAAAAGTGGGGTGTCTGAGACTTTAAACATAAGATCAACCTTAAAATTGTTAACCCATGATTGTGTCAATAACTCTTAAGACAACATCACATGAAAACATCCTAAACTCAAATGTTATCTAAACCCTCCTCTAATACCATTTGTAAGGACCGAGATATAAGTATTACATATTATGGTGTTTTTGAAATTGAATTAAATTCTAAAAATTTCTAGGAACTTTTCATTTTAGTGTTTTAGAGAATTAGTAAAAACTTTTACAAACTAAACCCATACATTACAAGTAGACACTTATACTTATAATAAATTTATCCACCAAAAAAATTTAAAATAAAACTTGGTTTATTTTCAGGATAAATCTTCACAATTTTCATCTTTACCTCATCATTTTCTCTGCTCATCCTTAAACCCTATGAAAAACATTTTAAAAACATGGTTTGATCAAAAAAAACTTAGTAAGTGATATAAAAGGAAAGAAACCCATTAGTCTAATGAAAACATTAAAATCCATGATATACTTAACATTATAACATTATTCTTTGAGATTATGGAATTAATCATTTCTATAAAAAAAACATATACTTTCTCAAAGAAAACTTTTAAGACCCATAGAAAACATAGATAAAAAATTTCAAAACTTGGGTCATCATTAGAATAACCACCACATATAATACTGGAAGACCTTTATGGTTAAATTATGATCATTACCTTATATTATACATCACATTTAATAATCATTAACCATATCACTTAATCTTGGAAGAACCATCATGGTATACTCCCATTATCTCTTATAAGAAACCTAATATGTTAACTCCATCTCATATATAGAATAATCATACAGCTGACTTCCATCTTTAGTGTACCCAATGCATTTGAGGTTATAAAATAATTACCCATAATTTATTTATAATGTAACCACCCATAATTATAATAGTGACCAATGACTATAACATAATCATAAATCATGAAATCTAGCATCATCAAAAAATTATTAAGGAAAATAACCTTTTTGTTTTAAAATCTATTATTTTTAGAAAAATTGCACACATACAAAGGAAAAACATTATTCAAAAATAACCATGTAAACTTGTAATGGAATATTTAAATAATTAATTTTTCATGATGTTAGTAAAATCCACTCATGTCATATAAGTTAAAAAACATTCCTTTTTTACTTTCGTAGAAAGATCTAAAAGATGGACTTTAAAAAAATATTTTAAAAAGAAAATCTATTAACTTGAGTCTGAAACATTATGTATGTGCATTATCTTCATGAATAATAAACTTATGTTAATTTTATACTTATTTAATAACTTTTTTCAAGTTTATTATTCATTTTATATTACTTATTACTATGTTATATATAATTTCTTAATCGCTTAAGTTCACATGAGACGTTTGATGATATTCGATACTTAAATCCAAAATTACTTCAATCGGTCAACTATGTTCAAAGAGGACATTATTACATAATAAATAGAATAATAATAATGAAATAATTATAATTTTTATAAATCAGTTATACTTTTAAATTCAACTATTACATATGGTTATGAAAAATTAACTATGTTACAATCATGGTGATGGTAGGTCGTACGTACACATGAGTAACATTTAAATTTTTCAATGATCATTATGGAAAGAAGGTAAGTATTATTTTATCTTAATATAATGATAATATATATATATTAATTCTTTAAATATAATTATATATAGCTTCCATGTGATGTGGTGATGAAAAAAATCACATCGATTCGTGGAGGTGGTAATCCATGCGTATGCATGAACAATGTTATATTTTTTTGAATGGAAAGGTAAGAATGTAAGTGATATTTTATCTTTTAATAATGATAAATATTTTGTGATTATAATATATAAAAAATAATTCCATCATTATAACTAGTCTTGAGAGGCAGTGATGGAAAACCAATTACATCGATCTACGAGGCAGTAGTCCTCCATACACACAGATGATGAATTGTTTTCCCATTTAATAGAAGATGATATGGATATAGGTCATGAAACAAAAATAATAATATCTCATCATATTTATAATAAAATAGTTATTATTTTATCATTTTTGAATATTATTTGAAGGATTTGGAAGAATAAACAAAACTAAAATGTCCAGTTGAAATCTATACATCTTATTTAGAAAACCTCTTTTTTAACACCTTAAACCCCATATGTTTAGCCTTCCTCCTAAACAAAGACCTATAGAATGTGTTTAGGTATTATATAAATGTATTTAGGTAGGTATTTGATGAACCAAAATGGTTTTTAAGTTTGAAAAATGAGAAGAATAGGTGTCCTTTTATAAGAGAGGGGAGGGTCACTCTTAGAACTTATCAAAATAATAAATTAATATAAAATAAGAATTAATAAAAGTGGTTCAAGACTTATCAATTTATAATATAATATGTGGATTTTTCTAAATCCCATGATAAAATAAAAATAAGTTAAGTTTTTTCTATATTTATACCCTTATATTTTGGTTTTAACCCTTATTTAACCCCATCAACTCTTACCATGATAATATGGATTTTTACAATATGAGGGTTAATTTAGTTACTATAAAATAAAAAACTATAAATGGACCATTTTTTATATTTTAAGCCTTATCATAACCAATTTTATGAATTTAATATTTTTAGGAATTTTATATCATTTAATAAAATATTGTTTGCTATAAAATATCCATAATGTCAATTTTAAGAACTATACATTGCATTGGATTTAATAATATCAAGATAACAATAAAAATTCAAGAAAAAATATTTTAAAATATCCCTAAAATGTAAAATTAATATATAAAATTATTTTATCACATCAATTGTCTCAAATTGTATTTATTTTAATATTTTTTATATAATTTATTTGATTTTTTCATTAAGTAAATAATTATCGCATCATTATTATGAAATCATTTAAGTTAATTATTTCTTTAATAAAAATTAAAAATAAATTACCATGATTAAATAGATATATTATATCTAAAAATAATATATATTGTATAAAATAACCTCTAGATAACACCTTATTAAAAATATTACTCTTATTAAAAACAAGAGTGTAACATGTTTAACATTTCTTTAAATAAAATACTATAAAGGTTATAATCTCATAAAAGTGGCCCAAAAAGGATATAAATTAGACCATTTTATGATTATGGTAGATATATACTCATATAATAATATTTAGGTAAGTTTTTAGGCTATTTAATAGTTCTTATCATTTTATTTTTTATATTAATTACCTGATTTACCTTTAACCATGATAACAAAAATTATTATGATTGTTATTAATATTAAACAAAAAATAAAATGGTAATATTTAATAAATTTTGAATCTATGATTATAAATATATAATCCATTTTTAAAAATTAAAAACACATAATTTTAAGAATTTAATTTAAAATTAAAAAGGAAAAAATGCAACAAATAATAGTTTTTTAAAAAAATGAAAATTTTAAATAAAAAATGTTTTATACTAAATTAAAGTATAAAATCTATTTAAACCCCATAATTATATTATTTTAAATAAAAATTAACTATTAAGAATTTAAAACTAATCCAAGCCATATTTTTACCATTTAAACACTTTAAAATAAAATACATTTTTCAATAAAAATCATTATTTTTACTATTCCTTGATAAATCAATATTCTCATAAAATTATCAAGAATTAATTTTAAGATTATCTTGACATGATAAATTCAAAAAATGAATTATTTTTTTCAAATAAATTTTTTATAACTTATGTAAATTATAGTATTCACTCATAAAAAGTAGAAAAATGTATTTTTGAAGAAAACATATTTTTAACGAATTAAATGACTTTACAAAAAATTATAACTTATATAAAAATAAATAAATAATTAATTATAAATGAGTTGGGGGATTATATATATCATAATGTGGTTGATACTATTCATCCTCGCTAATTTAATAGCTATTTTATAATGGTCACATTTAAATAATAAGATTTTATTATTCGTTTAAGCTCAGTATTACATTCTTGTACAACATCAAACATAGTGTTTCCTTTTAAAATATCAAAATATTACATGAGTACTATAGAATTAAATTATATTAAACTTGATCTTAATGAAACTACGAAACTGGTTGATCAAAAAAAGTATGGAGGTATGATTGGAAGCTTACTATATCTAATAGCTCATCAATTGGATATTATTTTTCTATGTGTTTCTGTGTGAGATTTCAAGAAAATCCAAAGGAATAACATTTAAAACAAATTAAGAATATTTTACTTTATTTAAAAGGTTTTTTTGAATTTGGAATGTTTTATTCTTTTGGAAATTATTTTATATTTTTTTTATACCTCTCTCTCATAGAAGTGCTTTAATAATCATAAACACATATTATTGATCCAACCATCCCATTTCATGATATTTCTGTATTTAGGTTTGATCATGAATATTGGTTGTCAATGGATCAAAAAAATACATCAAAACAAGTGTGTAGGGGAAATTTTAATATCTTTACTAGGTAACAGCATCAGCTACTTGGTAGAATATCGTCAGCCAACTGGTAAAACAAGACAGAACCTCCCCTATTACTAGAATCTCATCAATTAACTGGTAGAGTATCACCATCCAACTAGGGGATATTTATATAACTAAAAACTTCTAGGTACCCCATCGAGTACCTTGTGGAAGGTAGTGGCCACCTAGTGGAGTCTGTTGTAACCTATAAATCTATAGGTAGACCCCTGGCTACTCTGTGGAATTCAGAAGCTACTCGGTGTCATCGAGATGGTTGGTTAAAGTCTACATTGATTAGGGTCCTTATTTCCTTGATTCAACTTCCAATATATCCTAAAATTCAATTATGACTTGAGGACCATTAAGGTACATATTAAGGGTATAAATAGACCCTTGGTTAGACTTGTAAACATATGGTGATGTGAAAATTCTCTAAGAAATCTACCATGATCATTCTCCAGGACCAATTTTTCCAATATTATGTCTTTCTCTAGAGAAATCCATTGGGATTAATTGTAAAACCTCACTTTTCTGGCATATATTCCTCTAATTATCTCTCATGTATTCTTTTTTATTTTAATAATTTAAAGGGTATACTTTAATGGGTTTGTTCCTAAAAAAATTTATTCTTCCTATTTTCTTTTGGGTTCTTGATAATCATTGAAACCAAGGGCCTTTCAATTTATTTATTTACTCCAATCAAAAGAAAGGTTAATTTATTTTCTTTCCTTATTCCAAGAAAAATAAAGTGTATACCTTTTTATTGGATTATTAAATGCTACTTAATTCAAGGTAAATTAAATCGTAAACTAATTTAGTTGGGAGACATAGGGGCTCATAATTGAGCTATTACCAAACTCATGTATCAAATTATGTGCCTTTTATTTTATTTAAATACCACATATTTTATATATTAATTGATTTCATTCAATTAATCGATTAATAATTCATCATATCAATCAATTAATCTATTAATTTATATAAATCAATCTCTCACTTGATTAAAAAATTTCCATTACGCTTATTATTATTTTTTCAAATATAATTTTGAATATTATTGCGCTTAATTTTATATTTTATTTTTTTTCACTCTCTTTAATAATTAAATTGTTTCATTTTCATTTAAATTTTTTAAGAGTCTATTCATCCCCCATATTTCCATCTTAATATTTCTAAAAAATAGTATCAAAGGAGCATTTGTTTTCAAAAAAATAGTTCTTTTTTCAATATTTTGTTTTAAAAATCTTAATTGATTTCAAGGAATGACCTTTAAAAATATATTCTTCCTTTCACACCCAATGAGCTTCCAAAGGAAACTCAATGGGTCCATCCCCTTTCTTTGATAGAATAGACTATAATTATTAGAAAATTCAAATGTCTAATTTTCTTAGAAGCATTGGTTATCCTGGTTAGAAAATTATTTTCATGGTTATACACTTAATAAATAATTATAAGAAAAATGTCTCCTAGTGATATTATTTATTTTGAGATTAATGTAAAATCCATGAATTATCTTCCTTGTGTTTTAGATATAAATGGATTTAATCATATTTCTACTTGAAAATATTATCTAAAAATGTAGAAATCACTTAAAGTTACTCATAAAGGCACTAATAAAGTTAAATATAATATACTTGATATATATAAACAATATTTTGAATGTTTTATTATACATCCAAATGAATTAATTACTAAAAAATTTACTCTCTTTAATAATATTTTAAATGGAATAAAATAACTTGGTGATACTCTTACTATAGAAACTATTATGTAGAAAATACTGTGGATATTTCCAAGTACTTGGTCACTCAAGGTAATGGAAATCCATGAAAGAAAGGATATCAAGAACATGGAGGTAGAAAAACTTATTTGATCCCTCATATCCCATGAGATCACCATGAAATAAAAAGCTAAAAAACTAATGAGGTCAAGGATGTTAAAAAAAATTGCCTTTAAATCAATCAATGATGACTTGTTTATAAGTGACACCAAAATTGTTCACCATGATAAGAAATTTAACAAATACATGAAGCGGTATAAATCCTTCCAAAATGAAAAAAAAATGAGAATGAATGAATGGAAAATAATGTAACATGTTATCATTTCAAAAAAAAATGGTCACATCAAACTGGAGTGTCCCATATAAAAAATAAGAAGAAAGAAAATAATAAAGTTAGTAAATCTCTCAATGTTTCTCCATAAAGTGTAAGTGATGATTCCCTCCCATATTATGAATCAAGTGACATAAGTGTTAAATGTCTCATGGACAAAACTGATATAAGTGAAGATTTTAGTTCTTCTAATTCTAATTCTAAAAACTATTTATGTTATTATATCTATTTAAACTATGAAGATCAAAAATATTCTAGATATTAACTCTCATGTGGTTTAACTGAACATACCAATATTTTCAAAAATCATAAAAAGAAATATATTCATGTTTGTTTTAGAAGAATCAAATTTCTAAAAAAATGAAGAGTTTAATTTGAAATTAAAAGATAAAACTAGTGTTGAAGATCAGAATCAAAAAATAATAATCTCAAAAATTCTCTTTTTAATTCACTCATGGTGAAAAAAATATAAATAAAATTTTTCAATCTCAACATCGTGTACAGTATCATTTTGGTTTTAGTTTTTTAAATCAAGCTAACACCTCAGAAAATACTACCACTTTTGTAATAAGATACTCTGAAGATAAATTTTTAAATTATTATAGAAAAATAAGGCATCTTATTTATGAATGTAATTGTAAAAATGCTCCTTATGTTAGGAATAAATTTACATACCTCTATTATAATTATTTTTTTAGGAATTATAATGGAAAATATTATGGTAAAAAAGTATAGATTCCAAAATATCTTTTAGAAAACATATGTGTTGACCTCCATATTTTAATGATCAAAAAATCATGATTCTGATGATATTAATAAATTTAATGTTTTCTATAAGTATTCTATTAATTTAAGATAGGTTATGAAATTGTCTAAGTATGAGTCACCACTAGTTATTATTAAGGATGACACAATATTGAGACTGACACCACTAACTCGAGTCATCGTTGTCCATGAGACACTACCAGTGTGAAAATATGACTAAGTCTGAGACACCGTTAAATGACACACCATCAAATGAGATACCGCCAACAAAGGCATTGTTATCCATGCTTCCAGAACATAAATTTGGATAAGTATGAGACACTTCTAGATGATTCACCTCTAGATGAGGCACGGAAAATGTCATACCACCAAAATTTTTTGGCTAAGTACGAGACACCACTAGAAAAACATACCGCCAGACTTCAAGACACCTCCAGACTAAGCCACTGCCACTATTTTTCTTATAATTTTTTTAGATAAATTAATTCAAACAGCTACATTATAGAATTTAATCCCATTAATATTTTAATGATTACCTCTGAAATTCTCAATAGAGTGTAATGGTGTGAGTGTCAAATGTGTAGTACGAGGAAGTAGAGACCATCAAGATATTCCTATTGTTGCTGATAAAAATAGAAGTAGACTCAATTGTGCATGTAGTGAGAGAGAGATGCAATAGTGGATGAATTATACTGATAGAAAGACGATATCTGAAACTTACTAAAAAACATAGAGGTGAGCCTGTTTACAAACAAGAAGAGATCACCTACTACAAACACTCTACTGGGAATCCTAACTACATCATCACATCCATTTCCTTCCTCCAAACAAGAACAAGAGTCTACGATACATTGTTCTTCTAGATTTTTGAAGAGAACATGACTTAATATTCACTGTAAATAAAATCAATATTCATAAGTTTCATTGCAACATACTAATCATTTCTAAAATCAACACTTTTATATTGCTCTGTTCTACTTATCTTTATTACATATTGAGAAGTATGTGTTATAATCTATTTTATATATGCACAATGTCTCATATACTAAATTAGAAGATATATAGATATATTCTCATCTTTTCCTACACCTATACTCACACGGATAATAGTGGTAAAATTCATTGTGTGGCCTGTTTATTTTTACTCCTATGTATAATTGTGGAAGAGACTATGTGTCACCTAGACAGTTTATAAATTTTTGTAAAACCTGATCTATGTTATGGATAAACTTGTTTATTTTATATAAAATTCTTGGTGTTGGGTGATCACCCAGTGTATAGGAATAATTCTCGACTTGAGACTGAACCTCTTGTTTTCAATCTTTCTGTTGTGTGCTTCAATTTGTGTTAATATATAATTTTGGTCAAATAAATTGAATTAAAAGGATCTAATAATATTAAATATTATTAATCCAAGACCTGATCAATCTTTAGATAAATAATTATAAAAATTAAGATCTATATTATACTATTTATTTTGATAAATTGGGTTGTATTTAAACATTTCTGGGATTTAAAAATAATCTATTTTAAACAAAAAAATTTATTGGGTACTCAATTAACCCCCCCCCCCCCCCCACCTCTTTAGATACTCACTCCATCCAATATTTGGTATCAAAGGATATATTTTCTTTGGTATTAAAGTTTTCAAATCATTTTAACTATGATTTTAGTTAGGATTTAAAGATATTAAATTTATGATATTCTGAAATTTAAATTCTTTAAATGGATAAGGGTCAAGAATTTTATGCTACAAATAGACTTCCTTTGATTGATGGTAGAAATTATTCTCAATGGAATATTATGATGAGAATTCATATAGAAATCATGGTTTTGGATATTTGGTCTACTATAGAAGATGAATATAGTATTATTGATACTTCTAGAAGCACTTGGTATGATGTAACAAATTTATCTTGAAATAATATTTGAAAATTCATGAATTCCCTTTGTTGTGCACTAGGATATGAAGAGTTTTATAGAATGTATGCAAGTAAAGATTCCTATAAAATCCAGGATACCTTATTTTTTTCTCATAAAGGAATAAATAATGTTAAAGAGAAAGGCTTAATACTTATACTATCAAATATGATAACTTTAAAATGAATATTGATGAACCAATTTCTGACATGTACCTCAAGTTTAATGAAATTTTCAACATAATGATCTCACTTGGAAAACCTATGTCAAACAAGGATTAGATCATGCGACTTCTATGATGCCTACTAGAAACATAGATAGGCACATTAGTTTCAATCAGAGAATCATGAGACATAATTAAGATGCATGTGAAAAAATTGATTGGAAACTTGATGACATACTAATAGTAACTAAAGGTATACTGTGAAGAAGATGAGAATCTTAAGAGAAATTTAGTAGCTTTCTAGACTACTGCATCCAGACAACAAAAAGAGAAAGAGAAATAGAAATTATAAGTTGTAAATTCAAGTGATAGTGAATCTCCTTCTGATATTGATAAAGATATGGATCACTTATCCAGTGTATTTAAGAAGTTTTATAGGAATGAAAATTTTGTTAGAAAACCAAACTAAAAAGGAAAATATGACTCCCGTGGAATATTGAATAAATATTGGAAGAAGGATAATGATTCAAAATAATTTGTGTGCATATGAATGTAAAATAAAAAGACATATAAAATCTGAATATCCAAAGTTTAAGTACAAAAATATGATTTTAAGGACATAAGATACAAAAAAATCCATAAAGGTAACATGGAGTGATTCAGAAGATAGTTCTAGTGACTCTGATGCATCACATGAAGAGAAACCTGATGGATAAAACATGTGTTTCATGACTAAAGTCAGTGAGGTACCTGTTTTACCTACTATTTATAATATTTTGTCTGTGCATAATTCTGATATTTCTGAAAATAAACATGATTATGATAATATGTCAAATGAGGAATTATTTGAATATTTCAACATGTTAAAATACACCTTTAATGAGATGAGTAATAAATGCAAAGTTGTAAAAAGACAGCATGCTCTAACTGCAAATAGAAAGTCAAAATTGTGTATAGAAAAAGATAAAAATGCTCAACTGTTGTAATAACCTAAAATTTTTAAATAATAATTGTTTCTTAAAAATGTGTGTTATATTATTTTGTACTCAACATAAACATATCTATTTAATAATGAAGTGAGTATAATTTGAAATGTGACATTTATAATTCGATCATTATATGATAATTGGTCAATTGTGATTTTTGATCAATATGACTATTCAAAACTATACTCTTAATAGTAATTTTAATGTTATAATTATTTTTTATAAGTAGAAATGAAAAAGTAAAATTAATTCATAAAGAAGAGTCGATGGCCTCATTCAGTAAAGTCTTATCATACGAATCTCATTTCAAAAAACATGAGAAGGTGTTGAAATCTTTGTGCTTAGCTCTTGACCAAGCCCAAGACGAGCTTCAACATATTAATCTTTAATGAAATCGCATATGAGATAAGTTCAAGTTAGTGATGATAACCACTTGGATGATGTTATCAGAGCCGCCCCAAGATTCTATCACCATCGGACACCTTACCCTTAGGTCACATGTGAGTGTTATAAAGGGTTATGTTTCAAGGCCCTAGATACATAAAATGTAATTCCTTTTGTGTAAATAAAATTTTTATTTCATCATTTCCCTTTTAAGAATAGATGTTCTTAAAAATTAAGATGGAATTTGATAAATTAATTTTCCAAGAAAAATTTGTACTTTTCAGAGAGATATAAATTATTATATTAAACTAAAGTTTTATTAATAATGTTTATTATAATTAAATAGTGTTATAAAAACACTAATTTTTAATTATAAATTATAAATATTTTTTATATATTTTTTCAAATGTTTGAAAGTTTTCTATGCATTGACTGTGCATTTTTTTCTGCTCTTATTTTTAATAAATAAGTATTTTTTATAGTTAAAAGTTAAATTTATCATATGTTTAGAATTATTATGATAAAATAAATTTAATTTTTGAAATTAGAACATATATATTAGGTTACTGTTAATATATAATAATTTTCTAAAATATTTTGTTTTCTGTGAATAGTTAAAAAAATACAGTTTTTAGTTTTCCGTATGTTTAATGACATCATAATGATGTAATAAGTAATATAAAATTCTGGTTAAATATTTGGGATTAAAATAATATATTAGGTTTCCTAACTGTCCAATACCATGGGAAAGTACCGCGGTAAATCCCATGGTTATGTAAATACCACTATTGAGGTGTCTAAGGAAATTGATAAAAAAGTCCTTCACATTTTCTATAAATACCCACCCATTTATTCATTTTATTTAATTAAAAATTCATATTCTATGAATATATTATAGTATTAACTCCCAAGAAGTCCTCCTAAGGGGTCCTCCTAAGGTTTCATCAAGCCCCCAAGGTCCCGATCTTCAAGTTTTAGGAGTCACTCATCAAGGTAAGGGAAATCTCAACTTCTCTTTTCCTTTCATGTTTCCTTTCTATGTGGTATGTCCTTTAAATGTATTTATTATGTTCTTATATCTGTTTTATTCTATACCATTACTTTATTAATATTATTTTATTAATGGTATACCCTTGTCCTCTCTCTTTTTATGGTTTTCTAAAACCATGTTTTATACTCGTTATACTGTGGGATTTTCTTCTGAAAATTTATCTCTTTTTCTCAAGAAATCCTTTTATTTTATTTATATGAATACCCAAGCCTCTTTATTTTCCCTTTTTATTCACCAATATGTAAAAATTATTTATTTTATTCTATAATTGACATATATAAAACTCTCATTCTCTTTTTGTGGGTTATAAATGAAATAATGATCATGTTTTAATCACTTTTTAAAACATCATGATTTTAATATGAAACCCATTTATTTTATTCTCCATGGGTTATTTATGATATTTTAGATTAAAATCTATGTTAATCACATGAAAATTAATACATATTAAGGGTGAACCCTGATGGAACTCCAACGCTTTGGGTAAAGAATTTAATCTCTAGAGATGACATGTTTTACGATACCTTGGGGAACAACTTTGGTAATTTTTATGAAACCTTGATGAAAAAACATAGTGATATTATTATAAATTTATAAAATAAAGGTTGTATCCACATTTATAAGTTATTATTCATGTTATTATTATCATATATCCCTTTCTCATGCCTTTATGATATTCCTCATGTTTTTATTGATAATTCTCATGATCACTTGTAAATTGTTTCCCTTACTTTTCTTTATTGGGACCTATTCTCACCCTTTCCTTTGATATATGTCCCCAAGTAATGAGATGCAATAATTAAATTTAGGATTAACCTATGATGAATCCTTTTATGTTGATTATAATAATTTTTTCATGTTTTCATGTATTTTGTACCGTTTTCCAAGACACTAAACTTTAAAAGATACTCTATTTGTAAAATGTAATGAACAGTTATGTAATAAATAGGTGGGATTCCATAGTTGGTATAAAATTATAGTTTTGTTATTTATAAAAATTAGTATTTTAAATCATTAGGAAGAACACTATAGAAAAGTTTAAATGTAAAAAAAAATCATGGTATTTTGGTGAAATATTAAGTAAGTGGTTTTCAAAAAAATAAATCTATGTTTGGATAAAAAAACAAGTAGATTTGGATCTAGCACAAATGTACCTAGGTATAACAACTATGAAAAGGTGCATCTGTCCTGACTCAATGTAACTTGGTACACGACAATGGGCCTTGATGCACTCCTAGTTTGACACTCTCAAGGGATATGTTTGGTTAATCAGAAGCTTTTTATAAACCATTATGAAGGATTTAAAAAATAATAATTATTTTTAATGGATAACATGTTTAATCATGATGTTATATGGAATAAAAGTTCCCTTGTAATTATAATATTATTAAATTAAACACATTTTCACTAAGGTTTTCTTCTTTTAGAAAATAACAAGAAATATGAGAAACCATGTAAATGGTGAGCGCAATAGACCAGGAACTAACGGATTTTCGGTGAAATCTAGAATGGAAAACTTCATGATAATGATGAATCAACTTACTCGAGTTATGAACAATAACTTGAATCAAGCTGAGAGACTGGATTCACCTCAAAGGGAATAACTTTCCCTTGAGTCCTTTATGCATCAATGGCCACCTTCTTTCACTGGATCTACCAACCCATTGATTATTGAAAAATGGATAACCTTAATATAAAAGATCTTTTATGTACTCCATTGTACGGAACAATATAAATTCACCCTAGTTCTGTACCTCTTAGAGGGAGAAGCATATCATTTGTGGAAATTGGTTAAAAATAAAAATGCAAGAGGGGATATTGAATCTATGGAGTAGGAAGATTTCAAGGGAACCTTTTTCAAAAAAGAAATCCCTCGTTCAATGTGTAAAAAATGGAAAAGGAATTTCTAAAGATGAAACATAATTAGAATGAATCTATGGGAATCTATGATATAAACTTCACAAGAATTTATCACTAAACCACTAATTTTTTCAAGGATACTAATGGAAAGGTTGATAGATTATTTAGTGGGCTATGACCCCATATATGGAATAATATTTCTAATCGAGACTATGACAGCTTCAAGGAGATAGTATAGAGTGCTATAAAGTTCAAACTGAAGTTTGGTGAGACATAGTGGTCTCAAAAATCAAATTAAAAGAAGATATATTCGTAGCCAATCTTAGGGAGGAGCTTTTATCCAGGAAGGGTAGGATATAAATTGAAAATTTACTCATGTAATAATTGTGGGAATAATAATTTAGGAACTTTTTTATCAGGAATGTGAAATGTTATGGTTGTAGAAGAGATGGACATATTTTTTGGAACTTTCATAGTGAGGTGAAGCCTCAACTTATCAACACTAAAGAAAAAAGGGAGATGGTGAAGGCCCTACTAGAAGTCTAATGCTTCAATTGTGGATAGATTAGTAAATTTTCTGATAATTTTCCAAATCCATCAGCAGTAGAGGGGAATCACCATCAGCATCATCATAGTCCAAGAGAGCATGGTCATGATTTTGTATCACGGTGGAAGAATTTAAAGCTCTAAATGATGTGATTGTAGGTACTCTCATTGTTCTCTCAAAGCTATCAAGTACTTTGTTTGATTCTGGTTCTATGCATTCCTTTATTTCCTCCAAGTTTGAAAATAATATAGAATCAATCCCTGAACTGCTAGAGGGAGAGTTATTATTCAAGACTCTTAGAGGGATTATACAAGCATCAATAGTGTATAGAAACTCTAGTATTCACTTTGTTGAGCATAATCTCATCCTGAATATAGTAGTCTTTCCCATTTTGGAATTCTCCAATACACTACGGATGGACTGGATCTTAAAGTATAATGCTAATATCCACTGCAGAAGTAAGGAAATATCAGTATTCTTGAATAGAAAACCTATAGTTATTTTCAAATGAGAGATATCCCAATATGATCTTTGTCTATAAGCGCCACATGTATCCTTATTTATGGAAATGGTAGGTGAATATGAAGAATGAAATGAAAGTGTATGAATAGATAATTTCCACACCATTTAGAAATACATTGATATTTTTCCTGAGGATTTATGTTGACCTTCCCCAGAAATAGAGGAAGAGTTCTCCACTAAACTCATGCCAGGATCCAAGATTATTTCAAATACCCTATATAAAATGTTAAATGTGGAGTTGGAGGAATTAAAGAAACAACTCAAAGATCTTCTGGATAAGGGGTTTATCTGACCGAGAGTGTCTCCTTGGGAAGCACATGTTCTCTTTGTGAATAAGAAATTTGGATCAATGTGACTATGAATTAATTATAGAGAACATAATGGGATCATAGTGTAGAACAATCACCCTCTTCTAAGAATTAATGTTTTATTTGAACAGCTCTGTGGGGATCAATTCTTCTCCAAGATTGATCTTCAGTCTGGTTATCATCAATGGACGGTGAAGACAGAAGATATTCCAAATAACACATTCTCATCAATATAGGGTCATTATAAGTTTTTTTTATTCCCTTCATATTGACTAATGTATCTTCTATTTTTATAGATTTTATTAATAGATTCTTTAAGGACTACCTTGATAACTATGTAGAAGTTTTTATTAATGATATTCTGATATATTCCAAATGTCTCGAGGACCATGAGGATCATCTAAGGGGTATATTGTAAATTGTAAGGAAGGAGAGGCTCTTTGGAAAGTTCATAAAATGTTAATTTTGGTTACAATAAGTTTCTTTCTTAGGTAATGTTGTAACCAATAAAGGAATCTCAGTTGACCCTACAAAGAAAAAGGTTTTGGAGGAGCGTCCTCATCCTGAAATAGTAACTAGGATCTATAGTTTCCTTGTATTAGCAGGATATTATAGGAGATTTGTGAAAAACTTTTCACAACTTTCTAATCCACTAACCAAGTTAACTCAAAAAGGGATTAAGTTCATCTAGACAAAGAGTGCGAAGAAAGTTTCCAAGAGATTAAGAAGATATTGGTTACTGCACCCATGTTAACTCTACCCTCTATCGAAGAATGATTCTTTATTTTTCGTGATACATCTTTGAAATGGATTGGGTGTGTCCTCATGAAAAATGAAAAGTTTATTTCTTATTCTTCTTGATATTTTAAGCCTCATTAGCGGAACTATCCTATACATGACCTAGATATTGTAGTGGCTATTTTTTCTCAAAAGATATGGCGGCACTATCTTTATGGGTAGAAATGTGATATATACATGGACCATCAGATTTTGAAGTATATTTTCATGCAAAAGGAATTGAACATGAGATATAGGAGATGGTTGAAACTTCTTAAAGACTATAATTATTCAATTCATCATCATCCCGAAAGAGGAATCATAGATTCTGATGCATTAAGTTGAAAAGACCCTATTGTGTTGACAATGATGAGGATTCAAGGTGAAACTTTGATTAAAGGACTACTAAAACTGGACATGGGAATAATAATGGAAGGGAAATCATAAACCCTATTCCAAATGATTTCTCAACCATTATTACTAGAATAGATCAAAAAATCTCAAAGAGATGATCCTTTTTTGAAAAAGAAGATAGAGTCTATGAAGGTTGGGAAGTTTCCTAAGATTGATATTGATCAAGAAGGTTTAAAAAAATTTACAAGACTATGTGTTCCATCTATTTTAGAAATAAAGAATGATTTGATGGATGAAGCTCATAGATCTACATTCTATATACATCCTAGAAGAATAAAAATGTATAAGAACCTTTGTGATCATTATTGGTGGGATAATTGGAAAAGGAAGATTTATAACTACACTACAAGGTGCCTAGTGTGTCAATAAGTGAATGAATAGTAACAATTTTCTAAAGGGGTATTAAAACCACTACCCATATCATCTTGGAAGTGGGATAGTATCACTATAGACTTTGTCATTGGTCTCTCCAGAACATCCAAAGGAAATAATGTGATATGGTTTAAAGTGGATTGTCTCATCAAGACTACCCATTTTATCTATATTCGATAATATTCCTCTCTTGATCAACTTTCCAAGATTTACATGAAGGAATTGGTAAGGCTACATGGAGTACCACCTTTTATCATTTCAAATCATGATTCATGGTTCACATAAAAATTCTATAAAAGTATTCAACATTCTCTGAATACTAAATTGAATTTCAGTATAACCTATCACCCACAAACTGATGTCCATTCTGAAAGGACTATTTAGAAACATGAGGGTATTATAAAAAAATTATCAATGCAATTTAAATTCGTATGGGTTCAATATCTCCCATTAGTTCAGTTCTCATAAAACAACAACTTCTATTTTAGTATTCAAATGGAACCCTAGGAATCTCTATATGGGAAGAAATATAAAAATCCTACCTATTGTGATGAAGCTGGTGAGATAAAGCTTCTTGGGCCTGATCTTGTGCAAGAGACGATAAAAAAGGTTCATGTCATCCAACAACATATTAAGGATGATCAAAGATGGTAGAAGGGCTAGGCTGAGCAATTTCAAAGGGACTTAGAGTTTGATGTTGGTGACAAATTATTCCTTTGAATTTCACCTTGGAAGATAGTAATTTAGTTTGTGAAGAAAGGGAAGCTCATCCTTGGGTACATTGGCCCCTATGAAATCCTTAATTACATAGGAGTAGTGGATTATTGGGTAGAAATTCCACCAAACCTAGCTCAAGTTCATGATGTATTCCATATATCTCTTCTGAGGAAGTACATACATGACCTTTCACATGTATTTAATCCTAAAGTGGTACAATTGGAACATGACTTATCTTATGACGAGCAGCTGGTGGAGATCTTGGAACATAGAGACAAAGTTCTATGGAAAAAAACTACCCACCTTGTTGAAGTTTTGTAGAGGATCCACAAATATGATGAAGCCACATGGGAACTAGTGGAAACAATGAGAAAAAAGTACCTACACCTCTTCTCAATAGAAATCATGATTTGAAATTTCAGGGATGAAATTTCTTAAGGGGGAAGAATGTAATGCCCTAAACATTTTGAATGATAATTTTTTCCTAAAAATTTGTGTTATATTATTTTTTACTCAACATAAATATACCCTTTTAATAATAGAGTGAGTATAATTAAAAATGTGAACTTCAGGTTTCAATTGTTATATGATCATTGGTCAATTATGACTGTTGGTCAATATTACCATTGGAAACTATACTCTTAATAATAATTTTAACATTATAATTATTTTTTATAAGTAGAAATTACAAAGGAAAATTAATTTAGAAAGAAGATTCAATGGCCTCATCAAGTAGAGTCATGTCGTACAAATCCCATTTGTCAGAACTTGGGAAGAAGGTAGTGTCTTTAGGGTTTTCTCTTTACCAAGCATAGTCCAAGCTTCAACATTTTAATCTTGAACGAAATCACCTGTGGGTGAAGTTCAAGTTAGTGGAGATTACCACTAGGGTGATGTTATTCGATCTACCCCAAGAGTCTATCACCATCACACACCTTACCCTTAGGTCCTATATGGGTGTAAGGGATTATGTGTCAAGGTCCTAGTTACTTAAAATTCAATCTATTTGTTTAAATAAAATTTTTATATCATCATTTCTATTTTAAGAATAGTTTTGCTTAAATTTTGAGATGGAATTTAACAAATTGATTTTCAGGAAAAAAAATTACTTTTTATAAAGATATAAATTATTATATTAAACAAATTTTTTATTAATAATTTTTATTATAATGAAATAGTGTTTCAAAAAAACTCATTTTAAATTATAAATGACAAAATATTTTTTAAAAAATGTCAGAAATTTCACTATGCATTCACTACGCATTTTATGTCCGCTATTATTTTTAATAAATAAGTATTTTTATAGTTAAAAGTTAAATTTATCATATTTATAAAATTATTATGATAAAATTAAGGTATTTTGGAAATCATAAAATCGATATTATGTTAGGATGGATTTATGAGAATCTCCTAAAATATTTTGTTTTTTAGTGAATAATAAAAAATACAGTTTTGATTTTTAGTATGTTTAAGGACATCATAATGATGTAATTATTAATATAAAATTCTATTAAATTATTTTGGAATAAAATAACATATTATGTGTCCCAATTTTCTAATACCATGGTCAAGCTCATAGTTTTTCAAATACCACTAATGAGGTGTCCAAAGAAATTAATAAAAAAATATCACACTTTTGCTATAAATACACACCCATTTCTTAATTTTAATTCATTATCAATTCATTCCCCACAAAGATATTATATTATTACCTCCCAAGTTTTCCTCAATCCCCCATGGTCCTGATCTTTAAGCTTTAGGAGTCACTCTTCCAGGTAAGGGAAATCTAAACTTCTCTTTTCCTTCCAAGTTTCCTTTATATGTGGTATGTATTTCAAATGTCATTACTATGTTATTATATCCATTTTATTCTATACCTTTACTATATTAATATTATTTTATCAATTATATACTCTTGTCCCCTATCTTATTAATCTTTTCTAAAACCATGTTTTATACCCGTTATGCTGCTAGATTCTTAAAATTTCTCCATTTTTCTCAAGAAATTATTTTATTTTCTTTATGTGAATACCCAAACCTCTTTCATTTCCAAGAGTATTCACCAAGATATAGAAATGATTTATTTTATTCTGTAGTTTACATAAATAAAAACCTCATTCCCTTTATGTTGGTTATAAATGACATAATGATCAATTGTTTAATCACCTTTTAAGACACCATGATTTTAATAAGAAACTCATTTCATTTATTCTCCTTGGGTTATTTATGAGATATTTGATTATAATATATGTGTATCACATTAAAATTAATACATATTAATGGTTTTCCATAATAGTTCTCCAATGAATTGGGTAAATAATTTAATATCTATAGATGACATGTTTTACGATACCTTTATTAATAACCTTGGTAATTTTTATGACACCTTAGTGAAAAAACTCGGTGATATGATTATGAATGTCTAAAATAAATATTATAGACTCATTTACAGGTTATGATTCATGTTCTTATTATTATTATATGTCTCTTTATCCTACCTTTATGATATTCCTCATGTTTTTATTGATAATTCTCATGATCACTTGTAAACTATTTCCCTATACTTCACCTACTGGGCCTTATGCTCACCCTTTCCTTTGATATATGTCCCCAGGTCATGAGATAAAATAATTGAAATTAGGATGGACCTATAATGAACCATTTAAAGTGGATTAGAATCATTTTTTCATTTTTTCATGTATTATGTACCTTTTTTCCGAGACACTAAACTTTAAAAGATCCTATCTTTCTAAATGTAAAGTTCTGTAATAAAAAAGAAAAGATTTCATATCTAATCAAAGAGAATACTAATCTCAAACTTTCAAATTATCAATTAAAAAAAATATCTATAAAAGTTTAAAAATTTTAAAGAGACACTCACACAAATTTTGAGTAATCAAGTTTCACCTAAGTATGTAACTGGAATTGGATATCAACCTGGACAGAGGAGAATAGTAAAAAGTACCTTTGTTCTTTAGTCCAAAATAGAAATTTCAAATAAAAATAATTTATCTAAAGAAGCCAATAAATACTTTATTCCTAAAATTATTCAATAATTTTATAGGAAACCCATTAGGAAAATGTTGGTTCACAAAACATTTATTACTGACATTTTTAGACCCAAACAAATCTAGGTACCAAAATCATTTCTTGTTTAAAACTTGTTTTGTAGGAAAACTGCATGAAGACCTATAGTATAAGTATAAGGTACTTGGATAGTGGTTTTTCAAGGAATGTTAAAAGATATTATTCATGCTTCAAGAGACTTATCAAGGTTGATGGTGTCCATGCCACCTTTAGTGACAATGTTAAAGGAAAGATCATCGAACTAGGTCATATTGGTAACAAAAATTTAGTTTTAATTTCTAAAGTATTATATGTTGATGGATTAAAATATAATATTATTATTATTTATAAGTTGTGAGATGATGGTTTTTATTTAAAATTTTAGAATTATTCTTTCAATGTTTTTTATTCTTAAAATACTTTAATTTTTACTGCTTTGAGAAATGATAATGTCAATGTTGCTACTTTAAATTCTTTAGTTTCACAAAATGTTTCATGTTTAAGTGCCTTTAACAAAGAGTCATGGATTTGGAATAGGAGACTATGTTATTAAAACATTAACTCATTTAGAAAGATAACTAGGAAATGGTTAGTTAGGGGTATACCTAATCTTGAGTTTCCAATTGATAAAGTATGTAACCCCTATCAAAAATGAAAACATCACAAAACTTATTTCAAATTAAAGAAGGAAGTGTGAACTTTTGAACCACTCAATTTGGTTCACATGGATTTATTTGGACCATAAATAGTTTCAAGTATTAATGGGAATCACTATGTCTATGTTCTAGTAGATGAATATTCTAGGTATAATTGGGTATACTTTCTATCTCACAAAAGTGAATATTTTTCATACATTACCAATTATTCTATGTCTAT
This sequence comes from Viscum album, assembly GCA_963277665.1. NCBI lineage: Eukaryota > Viridiplantae > Streptophyta > Magnoliopsida > Santalales > Viscaceae > Viscum > Viscum album. Next base: position 862,880,304 of record OY728135.1, on the reverse strand, counting down.
AGACAATCTTACTGGACTTAGGATTAAGACCTTAAGAAGTGACCATGACCGTGAGTTTTAAAATCATGATTTTGAATATTTTTTCTCACAAAATGGTTACATTCAAAACTTATCTTCTCCTAGGACCCCTCTGCAGAATAGAGTTATAAAAATAATAATCTTAACTTTAAAAGAGATAGCTCAGACCATTTTGAATGAGTATAACCTACCTATCTATTTTTTGGAAGATGTTGTCAATACAGCCTGCTACATTATCAATAGAGTTTTGATCTGACATATCCTTAAGAATACCCTTTATTAACTTTGTAACACTAGGAAACTTAAGGTTAATTACTTTATATTTTTTGGATGTGAAGTCTTTATTCTTAACACAAAGGATAATTTGGATAAATTTTCTTCCAAATGTGATGAAGGGATATTCCTTTGTTATTAAATCTCTAGTAAATCCTATAGAGTTTTCAATAAGAAGAACAAAACTATGTAAGAATATATTCATGTAAAATTTGATGAGACTGGTCGTCATGAGCCTAAGACCTCCCTAGAAAACCTTGAGGAATATTTATCTTCTTTGAATTTTAATTCTAAACCTTTAGACTCTACTATAAATCAAGATGAAAATTCATCCAGTTATAAATAATTTCTAGAACTTCCAGAACCAAAACCTAATAATCTAGAAGGGATCAGCCCTTCTTTTTCTAGAGTAATTAGAACCATTAAGCACCATCCTTTAGATTTTGTTGTAGGAGACCTAAATAGAGGAACACAAACTAGAGCATCTCTAAGAAATCATGTTAAACATCAATCATTCTTATCTCAACTTGAACCTAAGAAAATCGATGAAGCTATTAATGATGAATTATAGGTAACATCGATGCAAGAAGAATTAAATCAATTTGAAATAAACAAATTGTGGGAACTTATAGATAGACCCAAGGACACCTTAACTATTGGAACTAAATGGGTGTTTAGAAAAAATGTTGATGAGTCAGGAACTATAGTTAGAAAAAGGATATACTTATTACACAAGTTTATAGTCAAGAATAAGTAATAGACTACGAATAAAACTTTTCACATGTATCCATACTTGGGCCCATAATAATCCTGCTTGCCTATATAGATCATCTAGATTTCAATATTTATTAAATGGATATCAAGAGTGCATTCTTAAATGGTTTTATAATTGATGATTTTTTTTGTCGAACAACCCCCTAGTTTCCAAAATACTCATTTTATAAATCACGTTTTTAAATTAACAAAAGCCTTATATGGTTTAAAGCAAGATCATAGAGCTTGGAATGATAGGCTCATCAATTTTCTTATTTCAAAAAGATTTTCAAAAGGCATAGATCTACACTTTTTATAAAAATAATTTCAAAATATGTTTTAGTAGTCAAAATATATGATGATTATATTATTTTAAGATATTCAAGATATTATTTTTGTACATATTTTTCTAAAATTATGTAAAATGAATTTGAAATGATTTTAATGGGTGAACTCAAATTATTTCTTATATTTAAAATCTTTCAAAACAAATAAGTAATTATTTTAAATCAAGGTAAGTATACTAAATATATTTTAAAACTATTTTACTTAGATAGCACTAAAATTAGTGATACTCATATGAGTACCACCTATAAATTGGATCTTGTTGAAGCTGAGAAATCAGGGGATCAAACCTTTTGTAGAGTTATGATTTGCAGTCTTATATACTTTATATCTAGATAACCAGATATTATGTTTAGTGTGTGAATGTGTTCTCATGTTCAAGAAAACCCTAAAGAGTCACATTTATATTGTGTTAAATGAATTTTAAAATACCTCAAGTATACAACCAATTTAGTATTGTTCTACCCTAGATGGAATGAATCTGATTTAGTAAGTTATTATGATACTAATTTTTGTGGATGCAAGTTAGATAGAAAAATAACCTCTGGAACATGTGACTTTTTAAGAAAGTATCTAGTTTCTTGGTGTAGTAAGAAACAAAATTCAGATTCTTTTTCCACTATTGAATATGAATTAATAGTTTTGGGTAATTTTTGTGCACAATTTTTTTGGATGAAATACACTTTACCAGACTATGGATATCAATTCTAACATGTCCTCATAAATTGTGACAACACAAGTGTAATAAATATCTCTAAGGATCTAGTTTCACATTCTAAGACAAAATATGTTGATATAAGATATCACTTTTTGAGAGATCATTTTCAAAACGGTGATATAACTCTTGAGTTTATTGGTATAGAACATCATTTAGCTAATATATTCACTAAGAATTTAAATTTAGTGATAATTAGTTATATAAAACATGATCAAGGAATGATTAATTTTGGTTAAGTTTAATTTTTTGTGATGCACCTTTGTAGTTGACGTACCGTTGTGGTGGCACACTATTGTGGTGACACACCATTGTGGTGACACACCATTGTGGTGACATACCATTATAGTGACACGTCATTTTAATTAACATATCATTTTGGTGGAACATTATTGGGTTATCTCATAGTTGGCTTTTTATTCCATTACTCTTTCATCCCTTTAAAAAAAATTCTGTTTCTTAATTATTTGAACCTATGGTTTTCTATTTTATAGTTTATTTTCATAACCCAACACGTATTTTTTGTAAAATTCAAATTTCAATTTTTCAAAATTATTTTTATTTTTCATATACATAAATACCAATTGATACAAAAACGAATCTATATCTATTTACAACACATATTGAGCCCAGCTTGATACTCTTGGGCCCCGAGATACCTCTATTCTCCCAACCTTCAAACCTACTACTTTTCTCTTAGCTTTCAACTAATAAAACTAAAATGATCTACTTGCTAAGGATGAAGTGCCCTTCTAAGTCTTCTCTAGGTGAGTCACGATCAGCTAACAAGCACAAGATAGAACTGAGTGTCCCTGCTTGAGTCTCACCAGTTAATCATGAGCTTTCCAATAGATTTTTAGTAGAAGAAAGTGAAGTTGAATTGAATTGGTTATTGTCCAGCAGGTCTCTAGTACTCCAAGTACTTCATAACTAGGGATGGTTATAGTGGTTCTCGTCAAACAATATAACCTTCTACCCTAAACTAATTTCTGAATTCTATCATCATTTAGAGCTTTCCTTTGATCAAGATGGTGTTAATTGGGTAAGAAGTCATGTCAAAGGAAACTTAATAGGGTTTTCATCGAATAAATGGGCCAAATGTTTGGATGTACCACATGAAGGAATATATGAGGATTACTAAGGAACCATTATTAAATATAGTGAGTTATTTTTGTATGAAGAGGCATTTTCAGATCTAACAGGAGATGGCATAACCAGAAGACCTATTTCCTCTGAGCTTGATGGGGAATATAGGCTTCTCTTTAAGTTTTTTGCATCACATTTTCGTCCCAATAAAGGGTGATTTTACTACTCTAAAGTACCAATATTTTTATCTTCTATATCTTATGAAATAATGTTATAAGATAAATTTATATAGATATCTCATGGTACACATGGGTGAGATGATCAAGCCATCCTTCTTATCCAATTCCTTGATCTACCCCAAGTTCATTTCTACAATGTTAAAGGCCAAGGTCCTAGTAGCTGAGGATTAAGAGTCTATTATAGACTGTGGTGGTTTCTATATTTCAAGAGATACTTGTTCATAGATTAAGATTATCTGGAACCCCTAAAATAGATAGTTGTTTGGAGGTAATTATAAGTTGAATGTCGATTTTAATCTAGTTGATCATCCTACCAGGCTTAGAGATGTTGTTGATCCAATTCTTTATCCTGATGAAATAGTTGAATACTCTGATGATAAATAAGAAGATATTGTATAATAAGTAGAAAAATGAACCATTTGTTGATGAAGGGAGTGATCCATACTTTTCTCTAAAATCTTTTCCCATCTCTTTTAGATCTCTTATACCACCTAGGATACTACCAAAAAGAGAAAAGATTGTTAAAATTGATGAAGAGGAAACAAAGGTTTCAGAAGAATACAAGTTCAAAAGTAGTTCAAAAAATGATGAGGATGATGAGAATGCTGATGAAGAAGAGAAAGAATAAAATGGTGAAAATGGTAATGAAGATAAAAGGGTTGAAAATTATAGAAGGGATAATGATGATGATGAATCAAACCCTAATAGTAAAAGTGGATGAATTAAGAAGAAGGATGTTGAGATGCCTGAAGAACTTCTTGATTCACCTAGTGAATCATTATAAAAACCATATTTGACTATAGTTATGGACCCAAAGATAAAATAGAAAGATGCACTTTTGGGGGGGGGGGATTCCTATTTTTTGAGATCTTTCATGAAGGTCTAATGGTTAATGGAGTTGAGGCCATATATACTTCCACTAGTCAAATAGTTTCTAATTATACCTTGATTGAGCATATGAATGTGATTTTTATTATGTAATAGCATGTGGTTGAGAAAGCTAAAATGGAGATGATTTATTCTGAGCAAGAAAGTCATAAACAATTAGTGTTTTAGCAACTAATGATCCTCCATTTGATAGTTTTATGAAAGTAGAATATTTTTTTGTTGGTCAAAAGGATGATGCTTAGATGACAACAGTACCTCCTGTTGATAAACAAATGGAAGATAAACCAGGTAGTGTTGAACACAAATCAACTACACAGAGTTCAGATTGACAGAGAAGTATTAAAGTGTCAGTTATACCTACTGTTGTGGTACCTCCTTCCACTACATCTATCTCAGTTTTTTTCTATATTAATGGTTTAATCCTATAGAATAATAATAGTGAAAGTAATCCAATGTTGTAAGGAGTCTTCCAAATAATGGTGGACATGAGGTTTGAAATGAAGGAGATCTTAAGGGGTCTATGATATCTCAAGTATACTTTGATGGTTTTTTAGAAATATTTGATTCTGTTATAACTCATGCAGCTGAAACTGATCTATCTCCACCTACTTTTCTAGTTAGCATTGTCATAAGAGATGAATTTAATGAATTTTTGAAAATTTAATTTCAGACATCAATGAGATGTTTATGAGTTAGACACCTCTTCTGACCAAACTTAGTGAAAAGGATTCTAGATATCTCTTTGAATTTTTGATCTAATATATCCAACCAAATATGATGAATTGCATAAAAAAAGTTTATATTGTGAATAAGAGTATTGGAAGTGAATTGGAATTTATCAAGTATATTCTTGAAAACCTAAAGTCAATATTTTCTACCTCTATGTATAGGATACTAAAAAGTCTTGAGGATAAATATTCAGATACTTCTACTCCATATGCTCTAGTAGTGGATGTTTATCAGTTTAGAACAGTTGTTAGAGAGAAAGTTGTATCTTCCTCCAGTGGACCCTCAAGTGGATAACCTGTGATACCTTTAGAAATTTTTAGGAAGTTTGAGAAAATTATATATCATAACCACATGATAATAAGATCATATGCTAAGGATATTGATGATATTAAAGAAACATGTTCCAATTATATTAAATATTATCTATCAAGGATCTACAAAAATCATTACATGGATTAAAACTTCATTTTTTGGCTGAGAATGTTCATATATCCCTTGTTACTTAGGCCTTCAAGGAACAGGTAAGGAAATTGAAAGAAATGGCTTTAGTGTTGAGCTGGTTTATAGAAGATAAGTATGGTTTCTTTAGTGCAATTGAAAGAGGTGGACAGATTATTCTGGATTTTATAAATCTTATGAAGTCATTTCTTTATGTTCATGGTCAAGATGTAGAAGCTCAAGAATCCATTCCAATTACCCCTGAAGTTTATCTTAGGTTAGGAGTTACTCGAGATCCAATGGCTCCTCTACCTACTCACTTATAGACTTATCCTATATCTCTTGGTCTGGCTTTGTGACAACTCCAGCCAGTTGTTTTTATGGAGTATCATCCAAGAGATATAGTTGTATTACTAACTGGTGTTCATTCCACTCTTCCTTGACCTCATCTTGCTACCTTGAATAAGGAGCAATAAAAAGACAAGGGAAAAGAAAAATAAACATTGGACCCCTTTACCGAACCTTGTACCTTTGTTGTTGTTGTATTAGACTATATTTATTTGATGGGACTTGGTTTGTAATATCCTTTTGATAATCATTTTGAATGTATTTCCTATCTCTTATTCTATTTATTTTTACTACATTTATTGTCTTTACACTACTAATCTTTACCATTTTGATAATCCCGAAAAGGGGAGAAATTTTATCGCATATTTATTTTGGTTTTTTTTGGAAAACATTATGGTTTTTCTAAATTATTATAGTGATGTTTCAATGTTATCTTTGATACTGTCTATTTTTAATCTTTCCATATTTTATACAAGCTACTTACCTTTAATAATCACTATTTTCTTTTTATTTTTTTCCCTATTTAACACCATCTTCACATAATATGAGTGTTATGTCCCGATGACTTATTTTTCGATTTATAATATTCTTCTATTACATTATTTTTTATTATAAAAAAGGGGGAGATTGCTGACCTCCTTGTTTAAATGAGAAAAAAATCATGATTCTAATGATATTAATGAATTTCATGTTTTCTGTAAGTATTCCAATAATTTGATCCAGGTTATAAGTATGAGTCACCTACAGTTAATACTAACGATGAGATACCATTCATACTGACACTACCAATTCGAGTCATTGTTGTCCATGATACACCACCAGCATGAAACTCTCACTAAGTTTGAGACACTGTCAGATGACACACCATCATATGAGATACCTCCAATGAATAAATCTTCACCCATGCCACCAAAACATAAATTTAGCTAAGTATGAAATACCACTAGATGAGGCACTACCAAATGAGGCACCTCTAGATGAGGTACTACCAGTGTCATACCACCAACAAAATTTGGCTTAGTACGAGACCCTTCCAGAACAACATACCACTAGATAACAAGACACCACCAAACTAAGCCACTGTCACTATTTTCCTTATACTTATTTTTGAATAAATTTATTCTAACAGCTACATTATAGAAATTAATGACATTTAATATTTTAATTATTTTATCTTAAATGTTCGACAGAGTGAACTGATGTGAGTTTTAGACGTGCAGTATGAGGAAGTAGAGACCATTGAGATATTTCTTCTACTACTGATAAAAATAGAAGTAGACTCACTCGTGCATGTAGTGAAATCAAGATGAAATAGTGGATGAAGCTGAATGCTAGAAATTCAAGATCTCAAACTTACTAAAAAAACATATAGTCAAAACTTATTTCAAAAAAGAATATCTCACTAGCTACAAACACTCTACTGGGAAGCCTAATTGCATCATCATATCCAGTGTGTTCCTCCAATAAATAACCAGAGTCTGTGACACTATGTTATTCTAAATTTTTTAGGAGAACCTGACTCAAGCTTCACTACAAATAAAATTAAGGTTCATAAGTTTTATTGCAACAAACCGAGCATTTCTAAACTCTACACTTTTATATTTATCTATTATACTGATCTTTATTACATATTGAGTTGTGTGTGATATAATCAATGTAATATATTCACACTTTATCCTATAATGAACTGGAAGATACCTAGATATATTCTAATCTTTTCCTACACCTGTACTCCCAAGGATAATAGTTATGGAGGTCCTTATGTGTCATGTTTATTTCTACTCCCATGTATAATTCTGGAAGAGGTTTTATGTGACCTAGACAGTTTTTAAATTATTGTAATACTCAATCCAAGTTTTGTATCATCTTGTTTATTTTATATAAACTAATTTATGGTAGGTTATCACCAAGTGGAGAGAAAAATTCATCACTTGTGACTGAACCTCTTGTATTAAATCTTTCCCTTGTGTGATTTAATTTTTGTTGTACTTTATTTTTTCTTTAAAACTGAAAAGAAATTACTGTAAACAAAATATATACTTTGATAGTTTATCTCAAGTTGTGTTCATATAATTTTTTGATCAAGTAGATTTATTTCAAAGGATCTAATAATATTATATATTGTTCATCTGATACCTAATCAATATTTAGAGAAATATTTTTAAATATTAATATCTATATCATACAATATATTTTGATAAACTAGGTTATATTTAAACATTTGGGGTATTTCAAAATAATCCATTTTAAATAGAAATTTTTTTTTAGTACTCAATTAACCCCCATCTTGAGATACTCACTCTGACCAACAATATGTGGACCCAAATTTTGGGTACCAAAATCTTTAGTCCCTTGATTATTTTATAGAAATGATATATTAAGATAAATTCCCATAGAACTACATATTACATGGATATTGGGTGCATGAGACACATGTACAGAGACTACTCATATTTTAAATCAAGGAGTAAGATTGTTGGAATTATTACTATTACTTTTTGAAATTTAGTATTTATTAAAGATGTTTTATTTATATATAAAACATGATTTAACATCATGTTTGTGTTTCTCTCCTATAACCCATAACTTTAAAACATTTTGGTTTTATTAAAGGGGATCTAGGTGTGGTTATTTTATGTAACTAAATTTATTATCCTGATCTGCATTTATTCATTTTATTTTGAAAATATTTACTATAATAAAATTAAAATTTTTATGATTTATAACAATTACATTTTAAAGGATTTCAAATTTCATTTTTATCTTTTATTTTTCATTGAGTATGTTAAGTGTTTTAAATATTGTGAAAATTACTTTTATATTCAATTTTATCATTTATCGATTTTTTATTTTATTATTTGTTTTATTAAAATAAGTTTAAATCTAAATCTTGTTTTATTCTTATATGGATTTGAATCTCAATGTATAGAATTTATTGAATTAAGACTTTTAATATTTAAATTAAATTCAATTTAAAACCATGTGTGATTTATTAGATAAATATTTTAATATTTATTTATCAATTTCATTGAACCACTTATTTATTTTTTTTAAGATCTACTTATCTTGTATTTTAGTTTTTATTTTGAAATTTTTTATTTGAGATACTAAGGAGATCACCGACCATCCAGTAGCTCTCACTAGCTAGCTAGTGGAGCTAGGTCTACCATTATTATTTCTATTATGATAAAAATTATTATATTCTTCAAAAATCCTTTCCCCTAATCCATGTTTCCTCTTCATCTTTTTTATCATAATATTTAATTTCCAAACCTAACTCTCTTATTTTGGATCTAAATCCTTGATTTTTTTATCTTTTTCATCTCTCTTTGATCATTAAATTGATACTCAATCTGAGGGGATGCTATCACTTTTATATTAATATTTGATACATATATTTATTATTATCATTAATTGAAGCTTTTATCCTCTTTATTAAATCCTTTTTATGAATTTTCTTTACTTCAAATATTTTTTTATGATTTATGCATCGATCTCTTTGTTATATAAGATCTATCCCTGGTTATGAGTACAATAATTTCCCAAATACTTTTATTAGAGCTTATTGCTTATATTTTTTTTATTCTATGTACTTTATCTATTTTACCATTTTTCATGAGTTTCTTTTTTATAATCAAAAAAGTAAAAAAAATGGTCCCTCCAAAGGGGGATAATACAATAGAATGGAAGTTTGTTTTCTCTAAATGTTTACTTTAGCTTGTTGTTGAAATTCCTTGCATGCCTAAAACTGTTCTATATAAATTCAATAACTTGTGAAAAAAATTTAATTTCATCATCAAATAATTTTTATAATATCTTTTAATTTCATTATGAAATATTAAAATTCATTTTGAAAAAATTATTGAGTTTATCCTATGTGTTATCCATTTCATTATTTTTTTAATATAACCTCTATAATGAGTGGATTTTTATCTATATCAAAAAAGGTGTTTTAATATTGTTTTTTTATTATTATTATTATTTTATAACCATTAGTTTTGGTAAAGTATATTAATTGTGATTATCCAAGAAAAAACATTCATGTTTGAATACAAACAAATGAATGTGGTTTTATCACAGATGCAGTTATAGGTATTAACCTCAAAATGGATGGTTGGGTATTACCATGATATTCACCCTAATCATGACTAGTAATCCTTTAATGAACACCTAGTTTGACGCTATTGGAATATTGTCTTTGGGTAATTCACATAACCTTCAGGAACCAATATTGGATTTATTTTAAAATAACTTAAACCTTGAATTTATTAAAAAAACTCTTAAATCTTAAATTTACATAAAAATATCTTAAATATTGAATTTATTTCAAATTAAATTATCTATTGAATTTATTTTAAAATATCTTATCTCTTGAATTTATTTCAAAATATCTTATCCCTTGAATTATTTCAAAATCTCTTAAATATTAAATTTATTCCAAATTATATTAAGAAATTGTATTTTGAAAATAATTTCTTATTTTTAATTTATGGAAAGCCTAGATATTTTTTATATTTAGAATTTTGTGATATAATAATTTAAATTCATTATTTTTAAAAGGATTTATAGATTTAAAAAAATAATAATTTATGGTTTTTCATTTACCTCTTCAATATAATTTTTTATTGGATCCTTGAATTTTTTAAATCATTAATTGAGATGTAGCCAGCCCTTTTCTATATTTCAAAATGTTTATAGAGGAAACACCCTTTTTGATCAAAATTTTGAGCTCATTTGAAATATTTTTATTCTTCAATTTTATAGTTTATTTTAAAATTTCAATAAAAAAATTTAACATGGGATATGTATTTTTCTTATTCATTTTGTCTCTCTTTATCATTGGATCAATTTTTATTGAACTTTATTTGTTTAACCCTATACATGAATTCTTTTTAATAATCAAAAAGGGAGATAAATATCTAGTAAAAAACTTTCGTTATGTGTTCTTTTTTTATTTCACAAAGGGGGAATTACGAGAAACATTTAGATTCAAAACTATTGGGATTAATATTTTCTAAATTATTTACATTTTTTAAATATTTTCAATCCTTTTTGAAATTTTATTATTTTTATCTCTTCGGATTATTGAAAATGGTTTTAAGAACTTTTTTGAATTTCAATATGAAATATTGAAATCCTTCTTGAAAATAATTTTGATGTATTTATTAGAAATAAACCTCGTTGTAAACCAATCTCTTATTATTTTTATCTCAAGTGTTTTTAATCTCCAAAAAGGAGGATATTACTATAATTCACTCATATATATATGTTTTAAATATAAAAACCACTTATTTTTTACCTAACCACTCAATTTCATGAGATTTTAGTATTTACATTTGAGCTTAAAGATAGGTTTTTAGTGGACCAAATGAATGTATCAAACAAGTGTGGATGGAAACTTTAAATCCATTCACTTGGAAATAGCATCAGCTACCTAGTAGAAGACCATAATATAGCTGGTAAAACTTGAAAGAAACTCCCTAGATATTGGAATCTCACCTATTACTCAGTGGAGTGTTAAAAACTATCTACTGGAACTAGACATAACTAGAAAATTGCAGGTACCTCATTGGCTACCTGATGGAAGGCAGTGGCTACCTGGTGGAGTTGTTAGCAACCTTTAAAGCTATAGGTATCCCACTAAATACTTGGTGGAAGCCAATGGATATCTAACGGAATTGATATATCAATTAAAATCCTTTATTTATTATGGTTCTTCTTAGCTTGAATCAACCTCTTACGGCTCATATAACTCATTTACACCCCATAAACCATTAAGGGACGTATAGAGGCTATAAATAAACTACCAAGGAGGATTACTGATATAAAGTGATGTCATGACCCCATCCATCCAAATATTACCCTAATGGGGCCATTAGTGATAGAATGGAGTTGGTGACCACATGATCCCCACCTCTAGTAGGCCCTGGGTTGTTTACTAGCACTGATGGTATAATAAGCATACATTTGGGAGGAATTACCATATAAGAGAACATGAGTATGAGATATATATTACAGATACAACAATAAAAACATGATCATATATATAAATTAAACCAATTTCAAACATGTAATTTCATTCATGACTAAAACAAATAAAAGGCTACTACAAGTACCAAAAATGGTAAAGACAGCAGCGACAATGAATCCCAAATAGCTCTTATAAAATCATGAACTTTTAATAACTAACTTGATCTAAATCCTTCTCCTATTATCCTAAAAAATAGTTTATATATACTTGGGGTTAGAATAATAGTATACTCAGTGGGATCCTCCCCGGATCCACTCATGCAAAAGATAAAGAAAACATGCTAAAGCATGGTGAACAAAAATGAACTCACTCATCACCTAAATAGGTATAATAAGAACCCAGCCTCACTATAAATAACTCTCACAAAGTATCTTAAAAAAGAGATCATGTAATATATTAATAAAACAACAAGGGTACCTTGCTACAACTTCCCCCACTGGCTTAATACTCTTCCCCAACATCACACATCCTAATCCATTTCTCTCCAAAAGTATGCCAGCTCGTAAACACAGGGGCTAAGTATCACAACATGTTCCACATGCATCACATCACCACATCATCCCATCCAAATATCCTTATATAGTAATTGATTGTTTTTTGGGATCCACCATATCCCATATGTGATGTATCATACATTGGGTATTATACCCCAAGCCATCACATCCCATAAATTGAGTAAGTTACCTCAAGACATCACAACCCATACACATCATACGTATAAAAATGATTTGGATACTATATCTAGAAATACATGTGTGTGAATCAACCACAATGAATCTTATACCTCTACACACATATATGGGAAAACTAACCTCCATGCATACCAGTACATATAACTACCAAGATAAGAGAGTGATCCCATAGGGTGTAGTCAGCAATCTATCATTACACCAAGATGTTGGGGAAGACATCCTCCCGAAGTCCACTGGGTGTCAGTTTCCCTAACTAAAATAGGTGGGGTATCATATAAAATCATAGAATATAAATGATATAATATATCTCAAAAACACACTATAGGAATAACCTTATCTTAGACTCAACTGTAGCTAACGTCACTTGTTCAAATTCATCGCCACATTTCATCCAATTCCAATTAAGCATGATAAAGTGTTGTGCATCATAAAAGATATGGGGCCCATTTTATTGTTCAAGGGGAAAAAATGGAAGCGCTAGGTGGGAATCACATTAAACCTTAAGATGAGTATCCATTTTTTTTTAATTTTTTTTTAACCACAATAGATATGAAAAGACTAACTCTGGGAAAGACAACTATGGAGTCACGATCCCCAAGTGTCGAACGCCACACATTTTGTTAATTTCATGCTCTACAATAGAGATATAAAGCCTAACTCTGGGCAAGACAACTATGGAGTCACGATCCCCAAGTGCCGGACACCACGCATTTGGACAAAAAATTGCTCTATGTGGTCTTTTTTTGTTGTTTTTTTTTTGTTTTTTTTTTGTTTTTTTGTTTTTGTTTTTTTTGTTTTTTTTTTGGATACTCAAATTAAACTAAAAGTGACCCCAGAACCCTATGCTATAATGAAAGGGACCCAAGAACTCAAATTTACACCCACAATCCAAAAGACGTGCATTGTGGCATTTTTATTAAGAGGATGAAAATGTAAACTTTGAAAAATCACATCGGACAACCGCACTTTCCAAAAACTATGCTCATGAACTTAAACTTGCATTAAAATCAGAATCAAGGCATGCAAAATTTATTTGATATCCAATTTTAGAGTTTGCAATGTGTCTTTATCATGTTTATGGTTAATGGAATTTTTTTTCATGCATGTTCTTATTCAAAATAAAAATCATTTTTTTATTCCCCCCCCCCAACTTAGAATAACACTGTCCCCAGTGTTTAAAGAAAAAAAACTTAGAAGGGGGTAGGAGAGGAGTTCAAAGATAAAATTGAGAATGAAAAACATGGAACAAATTCACCTGGTTTTTAAAGTTGAGGTTCATGATGCTCTAAATTACTCCTTTGATCTCTTTGGGGATGTAGGCACCTCCTTGATTGAACATGTATCAGCCAAAATAGTTCCTGAACCATAAAAAGAAGGACAAAACAGACAAAACATACAACACAATGATTTATTTAATTCCAAGTACCATCATTTTCATGTTTTTTTTTTAAATCAAACTAATGATACATTGTCTTCTTTTAAATTTCTGGGTAAGGTATTACTCAGGGATCACACCGCATGACACGGATGAATACGGTGCTCCCCTTTCATACCCATCCATACTAATAAAAGAAGAACAGGTCAAGAGTCTAATAATTTTTTTTTAAACCTACAAAAACATAAATAAAATAAACTGATGATACATTGTCTTCTTTAAATTTCTGGGTAAGGTATTACTCAGGGATCACACCGCGTGACACGAATGAATACGGTGCTCCCTTTTCATACCCATCCTTAGTCATAAAAGAAGAACAGGTCAACAGTCTATATATATAAAAAAAAGTAACAAAATTAAGCAGAAGGAAACAAAAGATGATTCCCAGTGATTGGAAACATGAAAACCACGGGTTGCCTCCCGTGCAGCGCTTTTGTTTAATGTAGTTAGCCCGACTTGTACCCTAAATCTATCAATTTTTCTCTGGTTCATATGTTGGATCAGTTAACTCCTCATTGGTTTCTTGTTTATTGAATTATTCAATGAATGGTTTTAACCTATGACCATTGACTTTGAAGACATGACCACTTGTGGGATCCTGAATCTCTATTGCCCCATGAGGGTACACATGATGCACTAGGTATGGACCAGACCATCTGGACCTTAGTTTTCCTGGGTGTAGATGAAGTTTTGAACTATACAAGAGCACAAATTTTCCAAGCTCAAAGTGTTTGACTTTGAGATTCCTAGATTGGTAGGCTTGAACTTTAGATTTATTGATCCTTGAATTTTCATAAGCCTCCATCCTAAGTTCCTCGAGTTCATTAAGATCAAATTTCCTTTTTGTTTCAGCCAAAGAAATGTCAAACTTCATTTTTTTTATTGCCCAAAAGGCCTTATGTTCAATTTCAACAGGTAAATGACATGCTTTTCCATAAACCAATATATACGGTGACATGCCTAGGATAGTTTTGAAAGCAGTTCGATATGCCCAAAGGGCATCTAAGAGTTTCTCAGTCCAATCTTTCCTAGAGGGATTGACAGTTTTTTCAAGAATTTGTTTAATTTCTCTATTTGCCAACTCAGCTTGACCGTTGGTTTGAGGATGGTATGCAGTGGAAACTTTATGAGTAATACCATACTTAGACATGAGTGAAGCGAATGGGTGATTGCAGAAATGGGTTCCACGATCACTAATTATAGCCCTAGGAATTCCAAATCGAGAAAATATATGCTCTTTTAGAAATCGGATCACAACATGGTGGTCATTGGACTTGGTGGGAATGGCTTCAACCCATTTTGAGACATAATCAATAGCTAAGAGGATGTAGAGGTATCCCTTAGAGTTTGGAAAAGGCCCCATGAAATCAATTCCCCAAGAATCAAAGATTTCAACGACTAGAATGGGAGTGAGGGGCATTTGATTCCTTTTGGAAATGGATCCTAATTTCTGACACTGAGGACAACTTTTGCAGAATTGGAAGGAATCCTTAGTGAGTTTCGGCCAGTAGAAACCACTTTGGAGGACCTTTGCAGTGGTTTTATTTGTAGAAAAGTGGCCTCCACATGCCTCTCCATGACAAAATTTTAGAATGGACTCTTGCTCAGACTCAGGAATACATCTCCTGATGATTTGATCAGGACAGAACTTGAAGAGGTAAGGATCATCAAACACATAGTGTTTTACGTCAGAAAGGAATTTCATCTTAGCTTGGGTCCCCATGAATTTTGGAATGTCACCCGTCACCAAATGGTTTGCTATGTCAGCATACCAAGGGCAATCACTCACTGAATAGAGGTGCTCATCGGGAAATGAATCAGACACAGAGAGGTGGTGTGACTTGTCTTTGAATTCCATCCTAGAGAGGTGATCAGCTACAATATTTTCAACACCCTTTTTATCCTTAATGGTTAAATCGAACTCTTGAAGAAGAAGGACCCACCTAATCAATCTAGCCTTGGCATCTTGTTTTTGGAAAAGGTATTTTAGGGCTGAATGATCTGTGAAGACAATGATGGGTGATCCTAAGAGATAAGACCAGAATTTCTCTAAGGCAAAGACAACAGCAAGCAACTCTTTCTCAGTGGTGGTGTAGTTTATTTGTGCATCATTTAAAGATTTGCTTGCATAAGAAATTACATGTGGAGTTTTCTCACACCGTTGTCCTAAGACTGCTCCTACAGCGAAATCACTTGCATAACACATGATCTCAAAAGGAAGTTTCCAATTTGGAGATTTCATGATAGGTGGAGATATAAGAGTTGACTTGAGTGTAGAGAATGATTCCTCACAGCTTTCTGTCCATAAAAATGGAGCATCTTTTACCAATAGAGCACAAAGTGGTCGAGAAATAGAGCTGAAATTCCTAATGAACCTTCTATAAAAACCAGCATGTCCTAAGAAGGACCTCACTTCCTTAACAGTTTTAGGGGAGGGAAGGTGACGAATGATGTCAACCTTAGCTTTATCAACTTCAATCCCTCTACCAGATACCAGATGACCTAGAACAAGTCCTTCCCTTACCATGAAATGGAATTTTTCCCAATTTAGTATGAGATTCTTATCCTCGCACCTTGACAAAACCTTTTCAACATTTATAAGGCATCCCTCAAAAGTATCCCCAAAGATGGAGAAGTCATCCATGAAGACCTCTAAAAAATCCCCGACCATATCCGAGAATATTCCCATCATGCACCGCTGGAAGGTACCAGGGGCATTACATAACCCAAAGGGCATGCGTTTGAAGGCAAAAGTGCCAAATGGACAAGTGAAGGTTGTTTTTCCTTGATCCTCTAAGGAGACTTCGATTTGATTATTCCCTGAGAATCCATCTAGAAAGCAATAGAATTGATGACCTTCCACTCGCTCGAGGACTTGATCAATAAAGGGTAAGGGGAAATGGTCTTTCTTGGTACAAGAGTTGAGCTTCCTATAGTCAATACAAACTCTCCATCCACTACTGACCCTTGTTGGAAGCATCTCTCCATCCCTGTTGGTTATTACTGTGATTCCAGCCTTCTTTGGAACCACATGGATTGGGCTAACCCACTCACTCTCAGCTATAGGATAGATGATATCAGCTTTTAACAATTTCAAAAGTTCTTTTCTCACTACTTCCATGAGATTAGGTTTGAGTCGCCTCTGAGATTGACGACATGGTTTTGACTCAGATTCAAGAATAATTCTATGAGTCCCGATAAGTGGGCTAATCCCAGGGATATCAGATAGGGTCCATCCAATGGCTTTCTTGTGTCTCCTAAGAACATCTAGAAGAATCCTCTCATGATCGGATTCAAGGGAGGAAGAAATGACAACAGGAAAGGATTGATTGTCCCCTAAGAAAGCATACTTTAGTGATGAAGGTAAGACTTTAAATTCAAGATCAGATTGGTCATGACTTTCCATGAATGGATGAGACTTTGTATTGAACTTAGTTTCTTTGTTCAGATTTCTTGACAAAATTGGTTCCTTGTGAACAGAATTTTCATCCACTAAATTTTCCAGAGTAGTGTCATGAATGGCTATGGACTCAATGTTATTGATTTCAACCATGGTATCATTGATTGGTGATTCTAGAAATTCATCAATAGAGCTGTCTGAAATAGATTCAATCCAAGGAGGCAAATTTCCCTCATGTGAATAAAGAAAATCAATCTCTTCTTGACTTAACCATCCTTCGGTAACTCCTTGATGTTCATTGAGTTCATTATCAACACTACCAATCCAATTAACCTCATAGATCTCTTCATTATCCCCAATTTGAGAGTTTTCATTTTAGATGTTCAAGTCTAAGCTCATGTTCTCAAAGGTGATGGTCATGTTCCCTTTTCGAACTCGGATTACAGAGTTGATTGTTGCAAGGAAGGGACGACCAAGTATGATTGGGGTTTTCTCCCTAGGACCTAATCTTGGGTGATTGTCCAAAACAATGAAGTCAGCTGGGTAAATGAAATTTTCAACCTTCACCAAAACATCTTTTAAGATCCCCTTTGGAACTCGAACACTACGATCAGCAAGTTGAAGAGTGACAGATGTGGGTTGGAGTTCTTCGAGCCCTAACTGACAGTACATGGCATATGGAATGAGGTTCACACTAGCACCTAGATCACACAAGGCTTTGACAACTTTGTTCTCTCCTAGTTCAACATTTATGTAAGGGAATCCTGGGTCTTTCATCTTAGGAGGAATGGTCCCTTGAATGGTGGTACTCACATTAGCAGCCAAAAGGACTTGGTTTTTATGTGACAATTTTCTTTTAAAAGTGCACAAGTCCTTAAGGTATTTTGAGTAGGAAGGTATGGTTTGGATGGCATCTAGAAGGGGAATGTTCAACTTGACTTGTGAGAAGATTTCCCTCAATGTTTCACTCAATTCAGGCTTGGTTTTCCCCCTCATGCGTTGAGGAAATGGTGCAGATTGTGGAGTCGTTTGATGAAGTGTGGTTTCATTCACATTATTATCAGTTTCTTCAGTTTGATCTTGTATTTCATTTGAATTTTCATTAGATTTTGAAGCTTCACATGGTTTTTGACTTATCTGTTCAGGTTTTTCAATTGATTTCCCACTTCTTAAAACTGTCACAGCCTTTAGTTGTTCGTGAGTTGTTTGAGTGAAACTTGTCTCTCCCCTTGATGTTTGTTGTGGAATGGCTTGTGTGGGAATGGGTGCCTTTCCGGTTTTTATGGTTTGAAGTTCTTGTTTAATGGATGAGAATTCTGAGTTCATTTTGTCCATTTGTTTGCACAGTTGTTCTAGTAGGCTTTGTGGAACATTTTGGGTTGGTGCTTGAGCTTGTGGGTTTATTCCAGGAGGATACTTTGGTTGTTGGATAGGTTGTTGATATTGGACATGAGGATGTTGGAATTGGACCGGTTTTGGTTGGAACTGATTATGAGGTTGAAAGTTTTGTTGAGGGTATGGGTTGATACATTTTTGTTGTGTTGGCTGTTGATTGTCCTTCCAACGAAAGCCCGGATGGTCGTTATACCTTGGATTGAAGGTGTTCGTGAATTGTGGCTTTTGAAAGTTCATTGCATTAACTTCTTCTGGTGGTCCTCCTAACAGAACATCCTTGATGGAAGGAATGGTTGGACAATTATCAGTCTTGTGGTCATTCTTGTCACAAATTGTACAAACAAGCTCAACAGTTTGGGTTTTGTGGACCTTCCTAAGATCAATCTCCTCAACTTTCCTCGTGAGTGCAGCAAGTTTTGCTCTAAGGTTTTCTTCTTCTCCAAGATTGTACATTCCACCAGATTTGGGTGGCTTCTCATAGTATGGTGATGTTCCCCATGTTTGGTTTTGTTCAGCAAGATTTTCTAGATACTCGTAAGCATCATTTGGGGCTTTGATTTTGAAGGTTCCATTACACATCATATCAATGAATTGTTTGTTTCCGGGACCCAACCCTTCATAGAAAATTCTCACTTGTTCTGGGATTAAGAAACCATGGTGTGGTACCATGTTTAATGTGTCCTTGAACCTTTCCCATGTTTCATAGAATGTTTCTCCCTCTCTTTCAAAAAAGTTTTGTATGCTCTTTTTAAGTGCAATTGTTTTGTGATGGGGGAAGTATTTTTTATAAAATTCTCATTGAAGCTGGTCCCAAGAGTGAATGGATGCTGGTCTCAAATTGTTTAACCAATTCTTTGCTCGGTCCTTAAGGGAAAAAGGGAAAAGTCTCATTTTAGCAGATTCAATTTGATTTGGTGGGCACATGGTTTCGACAATGTCATTAAATTCTTTAACATGAAGGTAAGGCATCTCAGACTCCATCCCATGGAAGGTTGGAAGGTGGTTCAGGACATGGGGTTTTAAAACATATTGGGCATATCCTATGTTATCATGCCTAATGCATGAGGGTGCATTGGTCCAGGTTGGTGTGAGGTAGTAATTCATGGTCGGGTCTGCAACAATTCCCAAGTTAGGGTCATGCCCGTTATTTTGGTTCCCTCCCCGGTTTATGATTTGGTTTTGTGGGATATTCTCCATTGTATCGAACTCAACGTCTGAATTTAGAGTATTAGGAAGATTTGGATCTAAAGGAAATAGACCTCTTTTAGTGCTTGACTCCCCAGCCCTAGGAGTATCCACCCTAACTAATCTGTTTGAGTTATCGCGGGTGTAGGCGGACATGCGCCAAAAGAAAAAAAAAGCGAGAAAGGGAAAAGATAAGAGAATTGGGATGAGAATAGAAGAATGGGGTTAAGAAAAGAAGGTTTTTGGTCTAATGAACTTACTTGGTCCCCGGCAACGGCGCCAAAATTTGGTTGCGCCCAAATTTACCCTACGGGTAAAAGCGATCGATGTAGTACATGTAGGGGTCGAGTCCACAGGGACTGAAGAAGTAACCTTGAGACGCTATGATTTGGTGAAGGATGGGCTATGAAGTAGCCAACTTTGGTTTTGATTTTGGATGTTTTAAATAACACTAAGACACCTACGTGAATTCAATTTAATAAAAATGGGTTGATCTAGGATTATTCTCGGGGTGGATTGAATGAATTTTACTTCTTTAAACAATTTTGGTTTTATTAATTCTTGATGAATCCATTCTTCAAAAATAACACTACCTTCATCATTTTCTGGTTTGGTGCTTACTAAACACAATTACTAATCCCCTATACACTTAGAGAACCAAATTCATGATCTCTCCGAGGTATATGGTCATTTATTAATTGAATTTATTTTTCTCAAACACAGTAAAGATGAAGAGTAGAAATAACTGAAGAATGGATTTCTTAAATTAATTATCCATTTAACAACAATTCGTTCATAAAATAACATTCAATCCAGCCTTTGCATCCTCCTAAGATCAACCCATTAAGGGTTTAGCCCTCCATTGATGGTATACTCTCAATGGTGGGCGGAAGATGACTAACAAGAATTGGATTGAAGAAATTAAAACCGCGGAAATAACAAGCACTCCTCCGTGTGTGTGAATGAAATTCACACCTATGTGTGAACTAATTCACAACAACACAGAGATATCACTGTGATTTGTGATTATAATGTTTTAATAAATGAAATGGAAAATATATAAGAGAAGAAGTTGATTAAGAACAAAAAGAAAAACTTACATGGAAATGGAAAACATTACAAAGGAAATTTGGAAGCAAAACATTACAATAAAACAAAGCATCCAAGATGATAAGAAAATTTTCCACCCTATTCCCTTAACCAATAGCTCCTTATATAGGCATATTAGGAGCCTTAGGTACATCCCCCAACAATTAATTCACCCCCCAACAATTAATAGAGTCAAATGGAGGGTGAATAATCAAAAGGAAATTGATGTTTTGAATTTGACCCGGAAAACTGTCCAGATTCGTCCACCACATTGACGTGTGAATTCGAAATTGATGAAGGCCGAATCCGGAGGGTCTGTATAAGGGAAATATCTTCATCCATCTGTCCTCTATGAGCTTTAAATATTTCAGGAAATTTAGCTCAGCCGTTTGGAAGTTATAGTCGAAATGGTGGGACGGATTTCTATGCATTAATGACGACTCCACCATTTAAATCTCCACTTCAGATCCCTTTATCATCATGAAAACATCAGAATTAGCTCCGTCCACAGTTGAATAAAATGATCCTCATATTTTTATCTTTCTACTATATAAATTTGAGCTTCATTGGGCTTGGTTTCTGGGCCCCACATTTGTTTGATGGGCCTTAGGCCCATTATGCTTTTTCCAGAAAGTTTCTGCCTTCAGGCGCAAAATTCTCCATCTTCCTTTGGGATTCATCCATCGGACCTAAAAGATAAAATGTTCCAAGAAAAGTGATCAATCATATCCAAAAATTTCAAATTAAAATGAGGAATAGTGTAATTTCCACAAGCAAATTATTGAGTGGGCCCAAATTGACATTTTAAGCATGAATTGCACAATGATGGGAAATGAAGTTCAATTTATGAATTGGACTAAAATTGATGTTTATAAACTTTAAAACACATTAATATTAAAAACTTAACAATGAATATTAGCCACTTTAAGTGACTAATCATCACTTGAACTCCTAGTTTCCACTACTTAGACTAAATATCCTATAAGCACACGATCATTTTAAAGAGATACATTAAATTATTTTTTTTCATTTTTATCATTTCATTTATGTTAATTTATTCATTACTGATTAATTAACATCATTAATCCATTTGAATTATTCCAAGTTTTATTTCATTAACCAACTAAAACCAAGTCCATGCCCTCTGGGAATAATCCAAATGAGTATGTGGTTTCTAAATATTACAATATTTTTCACATTTTTTGTTCTAGAAAGAGCCAATACCATGGGGTAAAAATTTATTTAACATTTTCAACCATTCCATAAATTATAGGTAATCTAGGTACACCATTATAAGATACCAATAAGAGATTAAACCATACACGTCCAACTGCCTCAAGAAGTGGGGAAAGTAAAGAAGATAAACAAGAAACCCGACTATCAAACATTTATATAAATTCAGTAAATAGGTATCCCAACTCTTATCATCACATCAATGGGTAATCTCATATTCAAACTATTCCATCAACTCAGGTGACATACCTGACACCCACATGAATATCTTTATGTATCTCTGTTTGCGCCCAAATTTACCCTACTGGTAAAAGCGGTCGATGTAGTACATGTAGGGGTCGAATCCATAGGGACCGAAGAAGTAACCTTGAGACGCTATGATTTGGTGAAAGATAGGCTATGAAGTAGCCAACTTTGGGTTTGATTTTGGATGGTTTAAAGAACACTAAGAAACCTACGTGAATTTAATTCAAATAAAATGGGTTGATCTTAGGATTATGCTTGGGGTGGATTGAATGAATTTTACTTCTTTATACAATTTTGGTTTTATTAATTCTTGATAAATCCATTCTTCAAAAATAACACTACATTCATCATTTTCTGGTTTGGTACTTACTAAACAAAATTACTAATTCCCTATACACTTATAGAACCAAATTCATGATCTCTCTAAGGTATATGGTCATTTAGTAATTGAATTTAGTTTGTTCAAACACAGTAAAGATGAAGAGTAGAAATAACTGAAGAATGGATGTCTTAAATTAATTATCCAATTAACAACAATTCGTTCATAAAATAACATTCAATCCAGCATTTGAATCCTCCTAAGATCAACCCATTAAAGGGTTAGACCTCCATTGATGGTATACTCTCAATGGTGGGTGGAATATGGCTAACAAGAATTGGATTGAAGAAATTAAAACCGCAGAAATAACGAGCACTCCTCCGTGTGTGTGAATGAAATTCACACCTATGTGTGAACTAATTCAAAAAAACACAGAGATATCATTGTGCTTTGTGATAATAAAGTTTTAATAAATGAAATGGAAAATATATAAGAGAAAGAAGTTTATTAAGAACATAAAGATACAAAAAATAAACTTACATGGAAATGGAAAACATTACAAAGGAAATTTGGAAGCATAACCTTACAATGAAACAAGCAACAAAAGATGATATGAAAAATATCCACCCCCTATTAACTTCAACACTATCTCCTTATATAGGAATATTAGGATCCTTAGGTAAATCTCCCATCAATTAATTCACCCCCCAACAATTAATAGAGTCAAATGGAGGGTGAATAATCAAAATGAAATTGATGTTTCGAATTTGACCCAGAAAACTGTCCAGATTCGTCCACCATATTGACGTGTGAATTATCAAATGAAGAAGGCCGAATCCGGAGGGGTTGTAGAAGGAAAATATCTTCTTACATCTGTCCTATATGATCTGTAAAAATTTCAGGAAATTTGGATTAGCCGTTTGGAAGTTATGGTCTAAATGGTGGGACGGATTTCTGTGCATTAATGTCGGGTCCACCATTTAAATCTCAACTTTAGATCCCTTTATCATCATGAAAACATCAGAATTATCTCTGGCCACATTTGAATAAAATAATCCTCATATTTTTATCTTTATAATATATAAATTTGAGCTTCATTGGGCTTGGTTTCTGGGTCCCACATTTGTTTGATGGGCCTTAGGCCCATTATGCTTTTTCCAGCAAGTTTCTGTCTTCAGGCACAAAATTATCCATCTTACTTTGGGATTCATCCATCGGACCTAAAAGATAAAATGTTCCAAACAAAGTGATCAATCATATCCCAAAATTTAAAATTCAGAAAATGAATATAATGTTGTCCACAAACAAATGAATGATTGAGCCCAAATTTGCATTTTAAAAATGAATTGCATTTTTTATGAGAAATGAAGTTCTATTTATGTAATGCACTAAAAAATGTTTATAGACTTTGTAACAATGAATATAAAGATATTAAAAATTAATATTATCAACTTTCAGTGACTAATCACACCCCCCCAACTTGAATTTTTCTAGTCCCGAGCAAAATAAATTACAAATATGAAATTCAAATCCCCTTTTCCAAAAACATTTTAATACACATTGCTCACCCAAATATCTAATACCAAAAATATTATGAAAACCCATCATAATCATTAAAAACAAGATAGTTCCATAAGAATATCCCAATCCCAAGCCCATTCCTTTATTCAAATTCATCGCCACATTTCATCCAATTCCAATTAAGCATGATAAAGTGTTGTGCGTAATAAAAGATATGGGGCCCATTTTATTATTCAAGGGGAAAAAATGGAAGCGCTAGGTGGGAATCACATTAATCCTTAAGATGAGTATCCATTTTTTTTGATTTTTTTTTGATTTTTTTGATTTTATTTTTTTAACCACAATAGATATGAAAAGACTAACTCTGGGCAAGACAACTATGGAGTCACGATCCCCAAGTGTCGGACACCACACATATTGTCAATTTCATGTCCTACAATAGAAAGGGACCGAAGAACCCTATACTATAATGAAAGGGACCCAAGAACTCAACTTTACACCCACAATCCAATAGACGTGCATTGTGGCATTTTTATTAAGAGGATGAAAATGTAAACATTGAAAAATCACATCAGACAACCGAACTTTCCAAAAACTATTCTCATGAACTTAAACTTGCATTAAAATCAGAATCAAGGCATGAAAAATTTATTTGATATCCAATTTTAGAGTTTGTAATGTGTGTTATCATGTTTATTGTTAATGGAATTTTTCTTTTCATGCATGTTTTTATTCACAAAATAAAAAAAATCATTTTTTATCTCCCCCCAACTTAAAATAACACTTTCCCCAATGTTTAAAGAAAAGAAAAGTTAGAAGGGGGTAGGATAGGAGTTAAAAGATGAAATTGAGAATGATAAACATGGAAAAATTCACCTGGTTTTTTAAGTTGAAGTTCATGATGCTTCAGATTACTCCTTTGATCTCTTGTGGGATGTAGGCACCTCCTTGATTGAACATGTATCACCCAAAATAGTTCCTGAACCATAAAAAGAAGGAAAAAGAAGACAAAAAAAACAACACATTGATTTAGTTAATTCCAAGTATCATCATTTTTATGGGTTTTCATGTTTTTTTTAAATCAAACTAATGATACATTGTCTTATTTTAAATTTCTGGGTAAGGTATTACTCAGGGATCACACCACGTGACACGGATGAATACGGTGCTCCCCTTTCATACCCATCCATACTCATAAAATAAGAACAGGTCAAGAGTCTAATTTTTTTTTAACCTACAAAAACATAAATAAAATAAACTGATGATACATTGTCTTCTTTATATTTTCTGGGTAAGGTATTACTCAGGGATCACACTGCGTGACACAGATGAATACGGTGCTCCCTTTTCATACCCATCCTTACTCATAATAGAAGAACAGGTCAACAGTATATATAAAAAAAATAACAAAATAAAGCAGAAGGAAACAAAAGATGATTCACAGTGATTAGAAACATGAAAACCACGGGTTTCCTCCCATGCAGCGCTTTTGTTTAACGTCGTTAGCCTGACTTTTACCCTAAATCTATCGATTATTCTCTGGTTCATATGTTGGCTCAGTTAACTCCTCCTTGGTTTCTTGTTTATTGAATGATTCAATGAATGGTTTTAACCTATGACCATTGACTTTGAAGACATGACCACTTGTGGGATCCTGAATCTCTATTGCCCCATGAGGGTACACATGATGCACTAGGTATGGACTAGACCATTTGGACCTTAGCTTTCCTGGGTGTAGATGAAGTTTTGAACTATACAAGAGCACAAATTTTCCCAGTTCAAAGTGTTTGACTTTGAGATTCCTAGATTGGTAGGTTTGAACTTTAGATTTATTGATCCTTGAATTTTTATAAGCCTTCATCCTAAGTTCCTCGAGTTCATTAAGATCTAATTTCCTTTTTGTTTCAGCCAAAGAAATGTCAAAGTTCATTTTTTTATTGCCCAAAAGGCCTTATGCTCAATTTCAACAGGTAAATGACATGCTTTTCCATAAACCAATCTATACGGTGACATGCCTAGGATAGTTTTTAAAGCAGTTCAATATGCCCAAAGGGCATCTAAGAGTTTCTCGGACCAATCTTTCCTAGAGGGATTGACAGTTTTTCAAGAATTTTCTTAATTTCTCTATTTTCCAACTCAGCTTAACCGTTGGTTTGAGTATGGTATGCAGTGGAAACTTTATGAGTAATACCATACTTATAAATGAGTGAATAGAATGGGTGGTTGCAGAAATGGGTTCCACGATCACTGATTATAGCCCTAGGAATTCCAAATCGAGAAAATATATGCTCTTTTAGAAATCGGATCACAACATGGTGGTCATTGGACTTGGTGGGAATGGATTCAACCCATTTTGAGACATAATCAATAGCAAAGAGGATGTAGAGGTATCCCTTAGAGTTTGGAAAGGGTCCCATGAAATCAATTCCCCAACAATCAAATATTTCAACGACCAGAATGGGAGTGAGGGGCATTTTATTCCTTTTGGTAATGGATCCTAATTGCTGACACTGAGGAAACTTTTGCAGAATTGGTAGGAATACTTTGTGAGGTTCTTCCAGTAGAAACCACATTGGAGGACCTTTGCAGTGGTTTTCTTTGTAGAAAATTGTCCTCCACATTCCTCTCCATGAAAAAATTTTAGAATGGACTCTTGCTCAGAATCGAGAATACATCTCCTGATGATTTGATCAGGATAGAACTTGAAGAGGTAAGGATCATCAAACACATAGTGTTTGACATCAGAAAGTAATTTCCTCTTAGCTTGGGTCCCCATGAATTTTGGAATCTCACCCATCACCAAATGGTTTGCTATGTCAGCATACCGAGGGAAATCACTCACTGAATAGAGGTTCTCATTGGGAAATGAATCAGACATAGAGAGGTGGTGTGAGTTGTATTTGAATTCCATCCAAGAGAGGTGATCAGATACAATATTTTCAACACCCTTTTTATCCTTAATGGTTAAATAGAACTCTTGAAGAAGAAGGGCCCACCTAATCAATCTAGCCTTGGCATCTTGTTTTTGGAAAAGGTATTTTAGGGCTGAATGGTCAGTGAAGACAATGATGGGTGATCCTAAGAGATAAGACCTGAATTTCTCTAATTCAAAGACAATAGCAAGTAACTCTTTCTCAGTGGTGATGTAGTTTATTTGTGCATCATTTAAAGATTTTCTTGCATAAGCAATGACATGTGGAGTTTTCTCACACCGTTGTCCTAAGACTACTCTTACGGTTAAATCACTTGCATCACACATGAGCTCAAAAGGAAGTTTCCAATTTGGAGGTTGCATGATAGGTGGAGATATAAGAGTTGACTTGAGTATAGAGAATGATTCCTCACAGCTTTCTGTCCATAAAAATGGAGCATATTTTACCAATAGAGCACAAAGTGGTTGAGAAATAGAGTTGAAATTCCTAACAAACCTTCTATAAAAACCAGCATGTCCTAAGAAGGACCTCACTTCCTTAACAGTTTTAGGAGAGGGAAGGTGACGAATGATGTCAACCTTAGCTTTATCAACTTCATTCCCTCTACCAGATACCAGATGACCTAGAACAAGTCCTTCCCTTACCATGAAATGGAATTTTTCCCAATTTAGTATGAGATTCTTATCCTCTCACCTTGACAAAACCTTCTCAAAATTTATAAGACATCCATCAAAAGTATCCCCAAAGATGGAGAAGTCATCCATGAAGACCTCTAAAAAATCACCCACCATATCCGAGAATATTCCCATCATGCACCACTGGAAGGTACTCGGGGCATTACATAACCCAAAGGGCATGCGCTTGAAGGAAAAAGTGCTGAATGGACAAGTGAAGGTTGTTTTTCCTTGATCCTCTAAGGAGACTTCAATTTGATTATACCCTGAGAATATATCTAGGAAGTAATATAATTGATGTCGCACCACTCGCTCGAGGACTTGATTAATAAAGGGTAAGGGGAAATGGTCTTTCTTCGAACAAGAGTTGAGCTTCCTATAGTCAATAAAAACTCTCCATCCACTACTGACCATTGTTGGAAGCATCTCTCCATCCTTGTTGGTTATTACTTTGATTCCAGCCTTCTTTGGAACCACATGGATTGGGCTAACCCACTCACTCTCAGCTATAGGATAGATAACACCAGCTTTTAACAATTTCAAAAGTTCTTTTCTCACTACTTCCATGAGATTAGGATTGAGTCGCCTCTGAGGTTGACGACATGGCTTTGACTCAGATTCAAGAATAATTCTATGAGTCCCGATAAGTGGGATAATCCCAGGAATATCAGATAGGGTCCATCCAATGGATTTCTTGTGTCTCCTAAGAACATCTAGAAGAATCCTCTCATGATTGGATTAAAGAGAGGAAGAAATGACAACAGGAAAGGATTGATTGTCCCCTAATAACGCATACTTCAGTGATAAAGGTAAGACTTTAAATTCAAGATCATATTGGTCAAGACTTCCCAAGAAAGGATGAGACTTTTTATTGAACTCAGCTTTTTTGTTCATATTTCTTGACAAAATTGGTTCCTTGTGAACAGAATTTTCATCCACTAAATTTTCCAGAGTATTTTCATGAATAGATATGGACTCAATGTTATTTATGTCAACCATGGTATCATTTATTGGTGATTCTATAAATTCATCAATAGAGCTATCTGAAAGAGATTCAATCCAAGGAGACAAATTTCCCTCATGTGAATAAAGAAAGTCAATCTCTTCTTGACTTAACCATCATTCGGTAATTCCTTGATGTTCATTGAGTTAATTATCAACACTACCAATCCAATTAACCTAATAGATCTCTTCATCATCCCCAATTTGATATTTTGAATTGTAGATATTCAAGTCTAGACTCATGTTCCCAAAGGTGATGGTCATGTTCCCATTTCAGACTCAGATAACAGAGTTTATTGTTGCAAGGAAGGGACGACCAAGTATGATTGGGGTTTGCTCCCTAGGACCTAAGCTTGGGTGATTGTCTAGAACAATGAAGTCAGATGGGTAAATAAAATTTTCAACTTTCACAAAAAACATCTTTTAAGATCCCCTTTGGAACTCAAACACTACAATCAGTAATTTGAAGAGTGACAGATGTGGGTTGGAGTTATTCGAGCCCTAACTAACAATACATGGCATAAGGAATGAGGTTCACACTGGCACCTAGATCACACAAGGCTTATACAACTTTTTTCTCTCCTAGTTCAACATTTATGTAAGGGCATCCTGGGTCTTTCATCTTAGGAGGAATGGTCCCTTGAATGGTGGTACTCACATTAGCAGCCAAAAGGACTTGGTTTTTATGTGAAAATTTTCTTTTAAAAGTTCACAAGTCCTTAAGGTACTTTGAGTAGGAAGGTATGGTTTGGATGGCATCGAGAAGGGTAATGTTCAACTTGACTTGTGAGAATATTTCCCTCAATGAGTCACTCAATTCAGGCTTGGTTTTCCCCCTCATGCATTGATGAAATGGTGCCAGTTGTTGAGTTGTTTGTTGAAGTGTTGTTTCTTTCACATTTTTAGCAGTTTCTTTAGTTTGATCTTGTGGTTCATTTGAATTTTCATTATATTTTTAAGCTTCACATGGTTTCTGACTTATTTGTTCAGGTTTTTCAATTGATTTCCCACTTCTTAAAACTATCATAGCCTTTAGTTGTTCGTGAGTTTTTTGAGTGAAACTTGTCTCTCCCCTTGATTTTTGTTGTGGAATGGCATGTGTGGGCATGGGTGCCTTTACAGTTTTGATGGTTTGAAGTTCTTGTTTAATGGATGAGAATTCTGAGTTCATTTTGTCCATTTGTTTGCATAGTTGTTCTAGTAGGCTTTGTGGAAGATTTTGGGTTGGTACTCAGCTTGTGGGTTTATCCCAGGAGGATACTTTGGTTGTTGGATAGGTTGTTTGTATTGGACACGACGATGTTGGAATTGGACCAGTTGTGGTTGGAACTAATTATGAGGTTGAATGTTTTGTTGAGGGTATGGGTTGATACATTGTTGTTTTGTTGGTTGTTGATTGTCCTTCCAACGAAATCTCGGATGGTCATTATACCTTGGATTGAAGGTGTTCGTGAATTGTGTATTTTGAAAGTTCATTGCATTAACTTCTTCTGGTGGTCCTCCTAAAAGAACATCCTTGATGGAAGGAATGGTTAGGAAATTATCAGTCTTAGGGTCATTCTTGTCACAAATTGTACAAACAAGCTCAACAGTTTGGGTTTCGTGGACCTTTCTAAGATCAATATCCTCAACTTTCCTCATGAGTGTAGCAAGTTTTGCTCTAAGGTTTTCTTTTTCTCCAAGATTGTACATTCCACTAGATTTGGGTGGCTTCTCATAGTATGGTGATGTTCCCCATGTTTGTTTTTGTTCAGCAAGATTTTTTAGATACTCATAAGCATCATTTGGGAATTTGTTTTTGAAGGTTCCATTACACATCATATCAATGAATTGTTTGTTTCCGGGACCCAACCCTTCATAGAAAATTATCACTTGTTCTGGGATTAATAAACCATGGTGTGGTACCATGTTTAATGTGTCCTTGAACCTTTCCCATGTTTCATAGAATGATTATCCCTCTCTTTCAAAAAAGTTTTGTATGCTCTTTTTAAGTACAATTGTTTTGTGATGGGGGAAGTATTTTTTATAAAATTCTCGTTGAAGTTGGTCCCAAGAGTGAATGGATGATGGTATCAAATTGTTTAACCAATTCTTTGATCGGTCCTTAAGAGAAAAACGAAAAAGTCTCATTTTAGCAGATTCAATTTGATTTGGTGGGAAAATGGTTTCGGCAATGTCATTAAATTCTTTAGCATGAAGGTAAGGCATCTCAGACTCCATCCCATGAAAGGTTGGAAGGTGGTTCCGGACATGGGGTTTGAAAACATATTGGGTATATCCTATGTTATCATGCCTAATTCATGAGGGTGGATTGGTCCAGGCTGGTGTGAGGTAGTCATTCATGGTCGGGTCTGCAACAATTCCCAAGTTAGGGTCTTGCCCGTTATTTTGGTTCCCTCCCCGGTTTATGATTTGGTTTTGTGGGAGATTCTCCATTGTATCGAACTCAATGTCTAAATTTGGAGTATTAGGAAGATTTGGATCTAAAGGAAATAGACCTATTTTAGTGCTTGACTCCCCATCCCTAGGAGTATTCACCCTAACTAATCTGTTTGAGTTGTCGCGGGTGTAAGCAGACATGCGCCAAAAGAAAAAAAAAGTGAGAAAGGGAAAAGATAAGATAATTGTGATGAGAATAGAATAATGGGGGTAAGAAAAGAAGGTTTTTGGTCTAAGGAACTTACTCGGTCACCAGAAACGGTGCCAAAATTTGTTTGCACCCAAATTTACCCTACTGGTAAAAGCGGTCGATGTAGTAAATGTAGGGGTCGAATCCACAGGGACCAAAGAAGTAACCTTGAGACGCTATGATTTGGTGAAAGATGGGCTATGAAGTAGCCAACTTTGGGTTTGATTTTGGGTGGTTTAAATAACACTAAAAAACCTACGTGAATTCAATTCAAAGAAAATGGGTTGATCTTAGGATTATGCTGGGGGTGGATTGAATGAATTTTACTTCTTTATATAATTTTGGTTTTATTAATTCTTGATAAATCCATTCTTCAAAAATAACACTACATTCATCATTTTCTGGTTTGGTAATTACTAAACACAATTACTAATCCCCTATATACTTAGAGAACCAAATTCATGATCTCTCCAAGGTATATGGTCATTTAGTAATTGAATTTAGTTTGTTCAAACACAGTAAAGATGAAGAGTAGAAATAACTGAAGAATGGATGTCTTAAATTAATTATCCAATTAACAACAATTCATTCATAAAATAACATTCAATCCAGCCTTTGCATCCTCCTAAGATCAACCCATTAAAGGGTTATCCCTCCATTGATGGTATACTCTCAATGGTGGGCGTAATATGGCTAACAAGAATTGGATTGAAGAAATTAAAAACCGTGGAAATAACGAGCACTCCTCTGTGTGTGTGAATGAAATTCACACCTATGTGTGAACTAATTCACAAAAAAACATAGATATCATTGTGCTTTGTGATAATAAAGTTTTAATAAATGAAATGGAAAATATAGAAGAAAAAGAAGTTTATTAAGAACATAAAGATACAAAAAAAACTTACATGGAAATGGGAAACATTACAAAGGAAATTTGGAAGCATAACCTTACAATGAAACAAGCAACAAAAGATGATATGAAAAATATCCACCCCCTATTCCCTTAACCAATATCTCATTATATAGGAATATTAGGAGCCTTAGGTCCATCCCCCAACAATTAATTCACCCCCAACAATTAATAGAGTCAAATGGAGGGTGAATAATCAAAATGAAATTGATGTTTCGAATTTGACCTGGAAAACTGTCCAGATTCGTCCACCATATTGACGTGTGAATTCACAAATTAAGAAGGCATAATCCGGAGGGGTTGTAGAAGGGAAATATCATAGAACATATGTCCTATATGAGCTGTAAAAATTTCAGGAAATTATTCTCAGCCGTTTGGATGTTGTGGTCGAAATGGTGGGACGGATTTCTGTGCATTAATGTCGGGTCCACCATTTAAATCTCAACTTCAGATCCCTTTATCATCATGAAAACATCAGAATTAGCTCCGGTCACAGTCGAATGAAATGATCCCAATATTTTTATCTTTCTACTGTATAAATTTGAGCTTCATTGGGCTTGGTTTCTGGGCCCCACATTTGTTTGATGGGCCTTAGGCCCATTATGCTTTTTCCAGCAAGTTTCTGCCTTCAGGCGCAAAATTCTTCATCTTCCTTTGGGATTCATCCATCGGACCTAAAAGATAAAATGTTCCAAAAAAAGTGATAAATCATATCCCAAAATTTCAAATTCAGAAAATGAATATAATGTTGTCCAAAAACAAATGAATGATTAGGCCCAAATTTTCATTTTAAAAATGAATTTCATTTTTGATGAGAAATGAAGTTCTATTTTTGTAATTCACTAAAAACAATGTTTATGGACTTTGGAACAATGAATATAAATATATTAACAATTAATATTAGCCACTTTTAGTGACTAATAAATCTCACCACCATAGGCATCCACTACTACTAAATCATATGGGCCCCCTACCCCATATCACAACATCCATTATGGGCTCACATCACATCACTCATCCTAGGCTCATATCATATCATCTATTCC
This sequence comes from Viscum album, assembly GCA_963277665.1. NCBI lineage: Eukaryota > Viridiplantae > Streptophyta > Magnoliopsida > Santalales > Viscaceae > Viscum > Viscum album. The sequence continues at coordinate 862,846,732 of OY728135.1, read as the reverse complement.
ATCCTCATATCACAAAAAAACTCACATCTATATCATTTCATAAGTCAATAGAAAATAGACATAGTCAATAGGGGAATCTAGACCCTAAAACAAGTCATCTATCCTTCACACATAAATGAGATATCATGACACCAAACACATGGAACTTGGCCTTCATAGGAAAATGGGAAACTCAGGTCCTAACAATTATCATTATCAAACAATTGATTATTATTCTATATTGAATTAATTGAGTCATTATTCATAGGTTTTAACTATGGTAAACCTAAAGTATAAGCTATAACAAGCTAAAACATGCTCTCTAGAATCAAACTAGTTTCATCAAACAGTAAGGAGAACTATTATCTTTTATCATGACTTTTTATCATTATAAAAAACAAGCATTCACTTGCATCATGTTCTTAACCAATTCCATTAACACATGGAATTGAATATTCAATTAAACATGTATACTATAATCCATTCGATCATCCCCAAACTACAATGCCAAATTACAGACCTTCCTCTTCTCTAATTCTTAATCCAATTAATTAATTAATTATGTATTTATGTTAACAATTTCAACATGATTAACTAAACATAAAAACATGATAACAAGGAATATTATATATATCACACTATATAGAAAATAAAGAGTCGACTCACCATCATGGTATAAAGAACATCAGCATGTGATCTCTAAATAATTATTTATTAATCTACTTAAATCATTATTATGTTAATTTTTCTACCATCAAAAGGGATAAACCATGATCAATTTATGATTTAACATAAATAAAAGAGAATAAATAAACTCCATACCTTATAAGAATCAACATTATTCACATGATAATGGACTAATATCACAAATCTATATCACTTATCCTAGAAGAAGCTTCATCCCTCAAAAGATACCGCAGAAAAACTGCACCAACAAACAACCAAGAAAACTCTGTTAAAATAATTGATAGAAACCAACATCACATTTCAAGAAGAAGCAGGAGGATCCCTATTAAATAACCATGAGAAAAAATGGTAGAAAATACCTTATATCACTATAGATCAAACATGGGAAGCGAAGAATCGATCCCTATTGAAGGGAGTCCAAATTTCCTGAAGTGAGGTCTATTGGAAACCTAGAATTTGGGATAGATTCTATAGGTTTTAAGAAACATGAAGGCGCTAAAACTTATATTATAATGTTTTATATTGGTTATTTATGATGTAAAAACCTTTAACGTAATGAAAGTATCAGGTGTTAAATTTTTTCTAAAAATACATCACCTCAGATCATTTAGCCTTGAATTAATTCATATCACAATAGCTCCTTATGAACCAGCCTCACACAAGATGTGAAAAGCTTTCAGTCTATGAATTAGGCTCTCATCCAATCCATGAACCACACATTCTTGACGTAAACCCATTACAAATCATGAATTATACCAAATTCTATACTTTAACAGAAAAACACCTCTAGACCTACTCTAGGCCTCATCTGAGAAATACGTGCTTCGGAAATATACTAAGGGATTGACTAGATAGATTTAAGCCCTCAAAAGTGATGTGACGATTCTTTAGAAAATAAATTTTGATCAATACCCAAGCTCAATTATATTAATAATTTATCTTTCTCTAGATAAATACATTGTTATAAATTATAAAACCACATTAATAACTCATCTATTCTTATTATTATCCCTCAGTTATCCTTTTTCTTATATTTTAATAATTAATAATGTGTAATTCAATGGGTTTTTTCCTAAAAATCATTATCTTCTTCCTCTTTTATTTCAAGTTCATAGTTTCTATTGATATTAAGGTTCTTTCGATTTTATTATTTATTCAAGCCAAAAGAAGTGGTCTTTTAGTTGATTACTTTATTCTAGTGAAAAGTAAGTGTTTACCTTTTTTAGGGATTCTTAGCTATTACTAAATTCATCGAATATTAATTCATAAAACCTCAATAAATTTGGGTGGGAGACATAGTATCATATAATTGAGATATTTTAAAACACCCTTGTCAAATTGTGTGCCTTTTCTTTTATTCACTATCTGTATATTTTACATATCAATCACTTACATTCAATTAATCAATTAATAATTCATTATATCAAACACTTAATATATTAATTCATATAAATCTATCTCTTATTTAATAAATTTATTTTTCATATATACTTATTTTTTTATTTTTAAATACTCTTTTCAATACTATTTCTCTTACTTTGATTATTTTATTTTATCACACTTTTACATAATTGCGTCACTTTAGTTTCATTTTAGTTTTTTAAAATAAAATTCACCCCATCTTCCATATTACTCTAAGAAACATTAGTTACTCATATGATGATTTCATAGGTTATACGTTGTATAAAAAGAGTGATTCTAGAAGATGTCATTTTTTAGGAGAAGATTTGGTTTCTTGGATAAGAATGAAGAAACACTTGATTGAATTTTCTAATACTAAAGTTAAATATTTTTCATTTGGAAGTTTTTTTCTCAAGTGTTGTGGATATAGTACACACTCATGGATTTTAATTTGAGTTTCATTTAAGCTCAAATTTCTTATGATAGCACAAGTGTTATTTATTTTTATATAAACTCAGAATATCACTCACATACAAAGCACATAGATATAATACATTATTTCCATTAGGACCAAACAAAAAAATGTGGTATAATTCTTAAGTTTATTGGAACTAAATAATAGATTTCTAATATTTTCATTAAGACATTAAATGTTGCTATATTAAAAAATGTTAAATAAAATTTAGGTGTGATAAATTTCAAATTATCATAATCCTCTATTTATATTTTAAATATATTCAAACATTAAAAACTTTTTGAAAATGGGGGAAGAGATTTATTATTTCAGAAGTGTGTTAAATATTTATGCAGGTAACTTTTTATTTGTACAAAATTTAAATTATTAAAATTACATTTAATGTAATTTTCTTGTTTGTTTTAAATTTAATTGATTTCAAATTTTATCAAAAATCATCTACTTTATTATGAAATATTTTGGAAAAATATTCTAAAATTCTATACATGTTCTAAAAGAAAATTTTCCATACATTATAATATAATATTTATATTTAACTTTCCTCATACTCAGATATTGTTGTATATAATTTTTTTCTTTAATAATATCTTATATCACATAATCTTTAATGTTCTAATTCATTGAATCCTGATTTTAAAAGTCTTTGAGTCTTTTGTTGTGATCTCGATTATTTCAAATTATTTGATCTATATCTATATATATTTAACCTCTTTGGAATATAGAAGTTTTATTTGAATTTTATATAGGATAAAACATCAAAACTCTAGAATATAATATTGTTTTCATTGAATATTCTCTAGAACCACCCTCAAAAGAAGTAGATCTCTCTTAGGTATCATGTGATAATTTTCTTATGGATCAATTTTTTTAACCTTATCATTCATGTATTATAATTTTTAACTTCATTTTATGTTTTTATGATTATTGATATTATTTGGAATTGTTTTATTTAAATTTTTCTTTTATTCATTTTTTAAAATCATAACGGGGTATATATTTGATAAATAAAATTGTTTTTTAAGAATATATTTTTTAAGGGGAAGTGATTTTAAGGAGAAAAATTTTTAAGTTGTCCTAAATTTTTATTATTTTATAAAAGGGGATATTTGAGATAGTGTTGTGTCAATTTTCATATATATATATGGAGTATTTATTTATAAATTAAATAATCTTATTAATTTAATTCATGTGTCTTGTGATTTTCAAAAGGGGGATATTATTGAGTCAATAACTCCTTTACATACTTTTTAAAAAATAAAAAATTCACTTTAATATTAATTTTACTTGACATGGAGTTTATTTTAGTTAATTTTATTGTGTAAGATAGAAATCTAGTGAAATTAACACCAGTAAATTTAAATTTTCTTGAGTCTATGAATTTCTAGATAACAAGATTTTTGAAATAAGTTTTTTTACTAGAAATTAGATCATTTTGGTAGTAAATATTTATTTCATGAGATGATACAATATGTTGTTTAATCCATAATAATATAGAGGTTTCTACTTCTGATGTCATTACAACTAGCCCTGAGGTTTTTAAAATTTGATCATTTGAGGTGAATTTATAAATAGAATCGTTGCTTCATGGAATGTAAGTACACAAGTGTTTCAATTATAAATGTATTTTTATCCATTTTGATGTTTGAAATATATTATTATTCAGTGCACTTATGATTTTAGTAGTTTTTCTTTATGAATGTTTCAGCTTACAACATACATTTTTGAGGATCACATTGTATGTTCTCTAAGTTTTCTTATTATAATTATTTTGATTCTGAAAAACAAATTGATGGATTTCAGTGAGTAAGACATAGCTTGTAAGAATAGTTTTGATAGAGAGAATTATAATGCATGTAAGTAGTCACTTTCTATAAAATTCTCAATAAGACTATAGAGATAGTAATCTGCAATCGATAATGGTGTTGAGGAATCTTATAGAGGTTAAATCATGGTGTTTATGATAGTTTTTTTCGATAACTTATATGCTAGGAAGTGGATAACTAGATCCTAGTTAAATAATCTCATTTCACTTTGGGATAAAGAAAAAACCTCCTTGAATAGAGGGTGTTTATCATTTTAAAATATCATTTTTAGGAATGCTTAATTTATATATCGGTACTCTATGTTTTGTTTAAATATCCACTGCTTTTAATATTTATATTTTCTTTTGTTTACTAAGTTTAATACTCATTATATTTTTAACATTTTCTGTACTTTAATCTATTTTTTATCATAATTTAATAAATTATATTAAACTGAATACTTTAGGGGACCATAATTTTGTAGTTTGGTTTTGACTATGATTTACCCCCCCCCCATTCTAGTTCACATTTTATCTATTTCTTGGAAAACATTTTTCATCCAAGTAGGTTTCTATGTTTCAGATTGAATATGTTATTTTTTTTTCAATTAGTGTACTAGAAATATCTCTGTTATTTTTATTGTTTTTTTCATGACAATAATTCTAATTTAGACATTGGAAAATCTAAATCTTATTCAACCACCAATCTTTGATAGTTCGGACTATGAATATTTTTGTGATTAGATAAATAATTTTATTATCAATATTTTTATGGATCATTTTCTTATGATAACCAAAAATTAACAGATTTTGAAGAATAATTAATCTACTTTAAATCATGATTAATATTTTGAATATCAAGAGAACTATTAAGTATAAATTTTTTTACTTTCTTTAATGTCTTAGAGAACCTATAGTTGAATTTTGTTTCATGTGAAATGGATAATGGAATTTATAAAAGGTTAGAAATTACACATTTAAATACTTCCAAAGTTCTTGAAACTCTGATAGATTTGTTGATGGTTGACTATTAATAATTTTTTTTTATACTTGGTGAGTTTATGATAGAAATTCATCAAAGTTTTATTACAATTGTTAATGTAATTCAATCACTTGGTGAGAAAGAGTTTTCAGATGATTAGTCGGTAGAGAAAATTATTGTAATACTTCTAAAAGAATGGGATTTTTAGTAAACAACTATATGTGACACTAAGAACCTTATAAATTTATGTATTGATGATACTATTGGTACTTTAATAAAATAAAATAATCAGTTGAATTGAGATATAAAGAAAATAGAAAATATAGAATGGGATTATAAGGGAATGATTTTCCAAGATCCCACCCATTGTGATTTATCTTGTATTAGAGGTGTTAGGAGGAAGTTTAGAGAAATTTAATAGGTTATTTTGGAGTATTTGTATATGTAAATTCCCACCACAATATGGTGATAGGTATGGTTTTATACATGGTGTGCTATTTTATAGTTTATCTATAGCAGAAATATGTTTTGTATTGGTATTTTTAGAGTTTAGGCATTTTGAATTGTTAATTTGGTGTTGGGGTGCACCATGGGGATTCAAATGGCTAAGGAATCTGTTTCGTTTGTAAATGGGGATGACCTTGTTTATTTAAGGTTCAAACATTCCAATCGGTTTCTAACAGGTTTATTCGTAGAACCAGAAACACCCAATGATTCTATATCCATTAGGACCTACTTTCCAAAGGTAGGTGCTCATTAGTTGTGGACCGATGAGGCTTAAGAATTTTCATTGGTCGAGAGGATGGGAGGTTGGACTCATCACACCTTTTTGGGGGGAATTATTGTCTATTCTGGGACACTCTTTACAGATTTGAGTTATGTTCCTGAATCCTTATAAAATTACCAAGTATGAAAATGAGATTTCCTTTAGATATGAAAATCAATGATTGATATGTATGAAATTTAGAGAATATTTTATATGTATTTTAGGTTCTTCATCGATAGAGAATCATCCGTATTTGTTAGATATTTTTAGTCAATGGTATCCTTCAACACATTAGATATAAATCTCTTGGTCATTATGATAACCATATTGGTTTTAAATCCACTCAGCGGGGCACTTGAAGTTTATTGTCATCCAGAAGAACATGGATTATTTCAGATTTGGGATTATACCCGCAGATGGGATACCTACGTATCCTTGTTAGAAAAGGAATCAGAACCCACGTAGTTCTAGTGAAGAAATATGGATTTTATGCAAGATTAATGGCCCAAAGAAATATTTCATAATTACTTTTACACTCTAAGCTCACGTGAGTCATGCTTGATGTCGGAAACAAGACGTATCAGTAAAAACCTGATGATTGTGCCACGAAAGATGCAATCATAAGAAATAATGTGGGGCTTATATATGTATGACTGCCCAGATAGATGAATATCGGGACTTACTTCAGAGAAGAAGCCCGAGAATAAGGTTCATAAAAGTATATGTGCTTTATGGAGATTTGGATACATAACTTGGGTCTTACTCCTGAGACAGATGCCCAAATTAAAGGGGACTTATGATTGGGATTTATTCCTGAGAAGGAATCCCATATCAAAAGAAATTAAGACTTGGGTCTTACTCCTAAGGAGGATGTCCAGATTTGGGAATTTGGAACTTGGGGCTTATTTCTGAGAAGGAGGCCTAAAAAGAAATTAAGTCTAGGGATTACTCCTAAAAAGGAGGCCCAAGTTAAGGGGACTTGAAATCTGGGGCTTTCTCTTGGAAAGGAGGCCCAGGTTAAGAGAAATTATGATTGGGGCTTACTCCTAAGGAGGATACCCAGATTAGGGAACTTGGACTGCGGCTTACTCCTGAAAAGGAGGCCCAGGTTAGGGAACTTGGACTGGGGCTTACTCCTGAAAAGAAGGCCAAGGTTAGGGAACTTGGGGCTTACTCTTAAATAGGATGCCCAGATTAAAGATCTTATCATATTAAAGAATGATGTTGAATGGATGAAATATCTCACCTTAGTGACAAAAAGATATGTAAATCACTAAGTTTTGAGAAACGTTCCACAGAATTCCTTTCAGATAAGAAATCCAACAAAGGAACCATGCAAAAAATGGCTTTGAAGAGGGTTTTTAAGGCTAAATCTTGAAGAGGAGAGGTGGATTTGAAGAAAAGAGATGAATAAGCAGGAAGGTCACCCAAAAAGAGGTAGGTGCGCAAGTCCTGTTGGGGCGCGCAAGTACTGGTCGCGCAAGTATACTTGCGTGACACATGTGTACTTGCGCGACGGTTAACCCATAGGGTAATACTTGGGAGATACTTGGCTCAAGCCCTTAGTATTATCCCTAAAGGCTTCCAAAAGTGTGGCACGCAAGTTTTGTTGAAGGGATAAGGTGGCACACAAGTGTCTTCATTTCCCTTAAGGGTTAGACACTTAGGCGCACAACTGTTGGTGAATTTCAACACTCAGGCCTTGTTCCCCCTCTTTAGATCTTCCATTATAGGTAAGAAACTACCTTAGAAGTGTTCGGAAGACTTCAAGTAGAGACTAGGGCACCGAGAGCTTAAATCTGACTTTTGGAATTTTCCATCCTCGAAATGGGGGGACCACAAGGGGTATTTATAGGATACTAAAAACCTTGGGAGAAAATAAAATAGGTCACTCAAGTCACCTGCGCGGCCAATATGTGGAGTGAAAGTATACTTGCGCGACCATGATGAAACTTGTGCGTCTCATTCTTAAAAAAATCATTGTTCATACCTTTTTCAATTTTTGATGTTTCTTCAAAGGATGAATCTCTTTATGCTAAGGTATTTCCCTTTTTTAGTCGTTAGACTCTATGATGGAATGGAGCGTCAACAAAAGTCCCCCCTCAGAGTTGGATCCAAAAGGAAGGAGGATTTGACTCAGAGGTAAAGGAGAAAACCAAGTAACTACAGTGTGTAAGTTTTGGGCACACAAGTGGAGGCGTGCAGGTGAGAGCCACGTAGGGTATGGCACATTGGGTATAGCCTTGGACTATAAATATGTGGCCATTATCGCACAAAGAAACTGGATTTCGAACCTTCCCTCTCTCGCTGCGCAAGTTGCTCTCATCGCGCAAGTGTCTTGATTTTCCGCGGTTCATTGCTTCTGTTCGTGTCGCACTTCTGCAGAGGTATTTTGACTTGCACGGTGATACCTGCGCGCCCAAACTTGCACGACACAATTACACTTGCACGCCAACATTTGACTTTCATGACTTAATTCCTTAGCCATTTTTTTCACTTTTTTTCACAAATTTTATGAAAATCAACTTACTTAAGAGTTAATTATTTGACCTTTGTGCAGATTAAATGGCTCCCAGAAGAATTGGAATGGCCGATGACCTGGCCAGCAAGCGGATTGATGATATGATGAACGTTTTTGGACATGATTACTATAATATCTATGACAGAACTCTCCCATATCTGGACAAGTATTTGAAGAAGTATCATATTAATTTCCCACAAAGTATTTACCTACCTCTGTATGGGCATGGTCATCTGCAAGAAGTCAACATTCTAGATCCAAAGAACTATCTCCTGCATTCTTGGTTCCATATTTACATCAATTTTTCTTCAGCAAATGTCTCAATTGGAGGATCATTTGTAAATAATGGAACAGTGGAGAAGGCCTACATAATGCATCATAACCCTTGTGCCCCAGATCTGAAACCTCGCAAGCCTAAGCTACAACCACATTGTTATCCTTTGAAATTAACCAAAACTTTCAATTGACTATGCAAGGCCATCAATTTCAGTGGCTAGATCTGGAGGTGAAACCTCAGCCTCCGCTCCAACGGGAATAGAAAGTGAATTAATAAGGGTCAGGGGGATGGACCAGAACATGGAAGTTCTCTAAGTGCATTAATCCCATATTATATTCCCCCATGTGACAGTGATGCTAAATCAGACCCAGAGGTACAAAAGGTGCTCCAGTTTTCATGTCACAAGGCATGGAAGAACATATGGAAGATCATATCTGAAGTGCATCTTGAAGAGCTGTCTTCGAAGTTCCCGCGACTGTCATCCCCGTTCGTCATGCTGGTACTTGGCGGTTTTGGATATCAAGATATCAATGCCACGATGAAGCAAGTAATTTTAAGGAGGGATCCGGAGTAGAGGTACCGTCAAGACCTTACCAGAGCAAGGTTGTAGACCAATATCAGCAAATTTTAGGATGTGGTGTCCCGATCTGAGGCTGATCATGCTGCCAAGTTGAAGGAGTTGAAGCATAAGATCAAAGAGAAAGTTGTCCAACAAATGCACCTTCAGAAACAGTTAGATGTTGTTACTGGGAAACTTGACCAACATAACAATTCACTAGAATGAGTTCAAAAAAATGGTATGAAATCCATCGCAGATGCTAAGAAATCACTCCATCAAGCTAAAAAGAGTGAAGTTGGTCGAGTGCATGAACTTCAAGTGGCTGCTGATGAAGCTCGGGATGCCATAAATCAAATGAAGAGTTATGTTGAAAGCCTTTTTTAATTCCTGAAAAAGAGAACAGACTCCAATCTTTGGATGTCCTTATAACTCTTGTACATCAATTAAAAACACTTTCATCTTCAATCATTTGTGTCTTCATTCTTTTTCTACCTACTTAAAATTTTTACCTAAGCCAATGGGCATAGTAAGCATAGTTTGATTTTTCCTAGGATTATTATAAATAACCCTACAAACTTTGAATCTTTTTATTTCTCAGTATTACCTAAATCATAAAAATTTTATATTTAGTGAGTTGGGACTTGACTTTTTTTCAGAGTTCCCTTGTCTTTTTGTGGGCAGTTTAAAGTCATGCACGTCGGACATAAAAAGGCTAATGTTTAAGGTCTAATAGCTTTGAACGAATGGATTAAAATTGACTCAATTCCTTGATAATTTATCTGAAAACATATTACCATATTCAAGTATGGGGGGAAACATGTAAACTATATATTAAGAAATTTTGAATATAAGGAATGATATGGAAAACGGGATAAAAGTCATTAGAATAATTACTTCCTAAGAGTGAAGTTACCATTATTTAACAAACCTGTTAGGGGGTTGAATTATGCAGGGCCACTTAAGAGAATTGGATGAATAGTCAAATAATTGCATCTTTTGGCTCATAGGTCTGTTATGTAGACTACTTATGCAAGGCCACCTAAGGGAATGTGCTGCATAGTCAGGCAAAAGAACTCTCAGAAATTTTACTTTTCTATTGCTGAAAATCCCGTGAAAGTTTATGGAGATTCAAATTTTCCGAAGCATAGAGTCTGTTGTATGGAAAGAGGTACTCTAATATGGAGAGGATATTTCCAATCATGATTGTCAAAGAATTGGATGAATGTCACTCCTGTGAAGGTCTGACCCAAACGTATGGAAGGGAAATATAAACCATAGACTTGAATACTTTCAGATCATGAAAAAGAGTATGGGACAAATATGTTAAGGATGGTTATTTCTGTGGATCCCTATATATTGTCATTAAGAAAAATAAGGACAAAAGAGGTTTTCCTCTGAAGAATGAATTTACCACTATTTGAAAAACCCGTTAGGGGGTTGAATTATGCAGGGCCACCTAAGGTCATTAGCTACATAGTCAAATAATAGCATCTTTTGGTTGATAGGTCCATTATGTGGACTACTTATATAAGGCCACCTAAGGGAACGTGCTGTATAGTTAGGCAAAAGAACTCTCAGGTATCAGACATTTTGTGACCAGAAGTCAAGAAGAGTGTTAAGGATATCTGGAAGTATTCAAGGTTAGGAGTATGACACGTGAAAAATGGATATTTTCCAATGCATGAAAGAGATACATAGACTAATGCTGACCATAATCATGTTGTGGATGGGTCCTGAATTGAGGTGTTGGATTTCACTACATATCCCATAAGGATGGGAATCAATCCATACGTAGTTATTGAAATATAGTTTAACATCTTGTGGGACGAGAGTGTAGGATATCTTAGTTTAGGTTCATAGAGCTCGGACCATAATGATGAATACCCAGTGTGTGTTTTATAAACCTTAAGTGAATGAAGACCAGGGCTTTCATACCACATTCATATTTTCACAGGGGGGCTTTTCAGCCAAGGGACTAGAAGAGGAATTTCAGGTTAGGCACAAAGAATTGGGGCTAGATTCAAGGGACTCTTGAACATTCCTACGTATCCCATAAGGATGGGAATCAAGCCTTACATAGTTCTTGAAATACCCTTTGTACATATTTGGTTCGTACAAGTGAATGGTGAAAGGGGACTTTAGTGAAATGATGGTTTGACCCAAGATTAAAGGTTCGGGTATTGCCATGTATGTACGTAGTCTTTGGAATATAACATGATTGGAGATCAATGTAAATAATGATTCTCTCTCAGGTGATGGTGTCAAAGAATGTTGTAGTTTATTGTCATGCAGGACAAAAGTGCGAATAGTTTAATGTCATATAACAAGGATGATGGTGAACCAATGTAAAAAAAATTGGTTCTGGGGGCTGATCCACGGATCAACATCATATGAGACAGAGGTGAACCGACGTGAAGAGATTGGTTTTGGGCTTGAACCTCAGGAGGTTTCCTACGTACCCAGCCTAGAAGGTAAAGATAAAATTCCGTGTAGTTCAATTGAAGAATGAATTGGTGATCAAGTTTTTCTTGAGGACAACGACCTAAAAAATGGTGTTGGGACTTACGCATGGTTAGTGGCCCAGAGAGGGTGTTATGGTTTAATTTTACTCTAAGATCACGTGAGTCATACTCGGTGTGAGAAACAAGAGGTAGTAACAACCCTAACAATGCACAATTTAATGTCATATTGGATATATAAGGGACTGTACACAGTTTAACATCATGTTGGACAATGGAGGGACTGTGAAATTTAAAGTCTTGCCAGAAGGACTAAGGGGGGGATTGTGCAGTTTAATGTCATGTAGTAAGGATGACACAGTTTAATGTCATGTTGGACGACAGGGTTCTATACAGTTTAGCGTCATGTATCTAGGATGTATTAGGGACTTTTTCATAGTTTAATGTCATGTGGGACAAAGAGATTCACAGTTTAACGTCGTATAGCTAGGACGATGGTTATGCAGTTTAACGTCTTTTTGTACGTATTGTATTTGTGTTACATAAAATACTTCTTCAAAAATATTGCACTACTTGGAGTCATGATGAGTTCTCCATCCATTGAGATTAAAGAAAAAGCTCCATTGGAGTAGACCTTATGTATTGAGTAAGGTCCTTCCCACTTTGGCTCAAGCTTTGGAGGATTATTTCTTGATATCATTGGAGTTCTGAGAACCAATACCAATTCTACTTGAATTAATGATTGAAGATGAACTTTTTTGTTGAAAGCTTGTGCTATTCAATTCTGATTGACTTCCAAGTGGTGTAGAGTGCACAATCTTTTTTCATCTAATTGTTCCAATTCATCCAATCTCTTTTGAGATTTTTCATCTGTAGATGACTTATTACAAATGTTTACTCTGAGTGAAGGTAATTTAACTTCAATGGGTAAGACTACTTCTGTTCCATATACCAATGAATATGGAGTTGACCGTGTAGCAGTGCGGGTGGTGGTCCAATAATCCCATAAAGCATGAAAAGGTTATCAAGCCATGATTTCTTATCTTTATCCACCATCTTTTGTAGTATTTTTGAAATATTCTTATTGAAGGCTTCTATTTAGCCATTGGCTGCTACATGATACTGAGATGGATGGTTGGATTTGATGTTATATTCTTGATACAACTTCCTTACCTCGGATGAACAAAAGTTGGTGCCATTTTCTGTCAATATGGTATGAGGGACACCAAATCTGGTAATGATGTTAGACTTGATGAAGCTAAAAATGCTTTTAGAACTAACTTCTTTAAGAGGAATTGCCTCTACCCATTTGGAAAATAAGTCAGTAGTAGTAAGAATATACTTAAACTACTTGGATGTAGCTGAAGGGTAAGGTCCTACTACATTCATTCCCCATGTGGAAAATGGACATGAGTATTTAGATGTATGAAGAAACTCTGAGGGTTGATGAGTGAAGTTGGCACATACTTGACAAGAATGAAACTTCTTAGTGAAATCAACACAATCTTGTATCATTGAAGGCCAAAAGTATCCAATCCTTCGAATCTGATCAGACAATCTAGGTCCAGACTGGTGGGCACCACAGACTCCTGCATGTACTTCTTTCATGATAGCCATTGTCTCTTCACCATCAATGCATCTGAATAGAATTCCATCAAAACCTCTTTTGTAAAGAATTTTTTAGTGATCTGGGCTACCATAAAGAGTAAAATTGACCACACTTCGCCGAATTTGTTCTTTCCCTGCTCTATCAGGTGGGAGTGTTTCATTTTGAAGGTATTCCCTGATAGGTGTTATCCATCCTGTAGTATGACCATATGGTTCAGAAATGGGACTAATTTCATTGATTTCCTCTGTTCTAATTTGAACATAAGGTTAAATTGTATGATGGTGGTCAATAATGATGATTGTTTCATCCCGATTTGGATCTGCCAGAGTTGTGGCTATATTAGACAGTGCATCAGCTTGGGCATTTTGTAACCACGGGACATAAGAAAATGTTGGTTCTAAAGGAAATTCTACCATTAACTCTCTGACATAATCATACAAAGGGATTAACTCTTCTTTTCTAATGGAATAATCCCAATTGACTTGTTTTATTACCATGTATGAATCACCTTTCACCTTTAAGTGATTCACTTGTGCCTGAAGCTCCAACTCCAATCATGTGATGAGAGATTGATATTCTACTTCATTGTTTGTACCGCCTTCCCATAATAAGAAGGAATAGGGTAGCACTTCCTTTTCCAGGGAAATAAGCACAATTCCTAACCCAACATTGTTGAATTTAGGATCTTCCATTTTCTTCCCTATTGGACTTCTAGAAGCACCATCAAAGTACATTTTCCATGTTTGAAGATTATATTGAATAGAAAAGACTTCCTCATCAGGAAGTTCAATATCTAAAGATGTCTCTTCTACTGAATGGTGTTCAGCAGGGAAATCAGCCAGAGCTTGGCCCTTTATTGCCTTTTGAGACACATACTGGACATCAAATTGCTGGAAAATAATTTCCCACCTTTCCAGACATCCTGTAAGCATTGGATGACTAAGGATGAATTTGAGTGGGTTATTGTGAGATACTAATTGGACCTCATGATGTTGCAGGTAGTGTCTCAATTTCTGAACTGCAAAGATTAATGCTAGGCAGCACTTTTCAATACTTGAATATCGGTTTTCTGCTTCAAGCATTGTCCGATTGAGATAGTAAAGGTTGTTCTCATTCCCAGCATCATTCTTTCGGGCAAGGAAGGCACCTAATGATCACTCTAAAGCTGTCACATAGAGGATAAGTGGTCTTCCTTCAATAGGTGGCATTAATACCGGTGGAATCAAGAGATATTTCTTAAGGATATCAAATGCCTCTTTACATTCTTTAGTCTACTGGTAAGTGACTCCCTTCTTCATCAATTTGGTGAAGGGTAAACTTTTTCCTTCCAAATTGGTGATCAAAACACTGAATATAGGCCAAGTGTCCTTGAAGTCCTCTCAATTCCTTCAAATTTCAAGGAGATGACATACAAAGGATTGACTTTTTCTTCTTAGGATCGACTTCGATACCACGATGGCTTACAACAAAGCCGAGAAATTTTCTAGAGGTTACCCCAAAAGCACATTTTAAGGGGTTCATCTTCAAATTGTGTTGTCAAGGTTTGTGGAATATGATTAAAAAGTTGTCTGCATTTAACCACCAAATCATCCACATAACATTAAACAAACTTTCCTAAAAAGGGTTTTAAGATACAATGCATGGCACGCTGATATGTTGCACATGCATTCTTCATGCCAAAGGGCATTACCCAATAGCAAAAAACACCTTGAGTGGATCTGAAGGCTATAGATTCTTCATATTCTATAGAAATTCAGATTTGATTATACCCGGAATATCCATCCATGAAGGAAAGTGCTTCATATCTAGCTGTTGCATCAATTAAGAGTTCTGTGATCGGAACTGGAAAATCATCCTTGGGAAAATGCTGATTAAGATCTCTAAAATCAATGAAAACTCTTATCTGTCCATTCTTATTTTTCACAAGGACAATATTATCCATCCACTTGGGATATTGAACTTCTCTGACAAAGTTAGATTTGATAAGCTTTTCTACTTCAGCTTCAATTTTGGAAGCATAAGTTGGGTGTGTTCTTCTTGCGGCTTGCTTGAATCCTTGATGTTCTTCTAGAAAACACAAACGATGAGTAGAAACATCAGGATCAAGCCCTGGTATTTCTGTATAGTTCTAAGAAAATATATCTTGATTTTTCTTTAAAAATGAAATATACATTTCCTGCTCTTCAAGATTCATGGCCACACTAATTAAAGTGGGGCATGGATCTTCTTCTGTACCAAGATTTATTTCTATGAGTTCATCCACAATGGTTGAGATACCCTCTTCAAATGTTGGAGGAGCATCTCTGAGATCCTCCTCTTCTTCTTCAACCCATGTTATTTCTTCTATTTCTACTTGCATAGTAGATGATGAAGCATAATTTCCATGATCAGTAGAGATGTTAAAATTTAAACATCTTGAAGAAGAAGATACCATTTCTGACCTTATTGATGATGAAGGGTCTTCCTTATGTAATAAAGTGGAGATGATGGATTGAGAATCGACATCATCATTCATCTCTGACATTTCTATAACTTCTTCTAGCTTGGTTGATGATGTATAGAATTGCTGGATTTCAGCGGATGAAATGAAGACATCTCCATTTGAGCTTTCATCATTGCTTGGTGAATCACCAATTTCTCCCATGTTATCTAGCTTGATTGCTATAATTGACATTATGAAAGTTTCTATAAGAGTATTTGGATTTGGGTCTATCTTGTCAATTTGACTGATAGGCAACACATAATCTATACTCACATGTATGAATGGGTTTACTGGAAACTTTTCCAAACCATATGGAGCATTAACTTTTTTAACCTCCCTTATTGTGGATTTCTCCTTAACCTCTATGTGATAGAATTCCGCCTCAATGTATTGAGATTCACATGTTTTTAATGGGGCTTTATCACCATATAATGTCCCAATTTGACCATTGAAACAATATTTGAGACATTGATGGTATGATGAAGGTATAGCTGCATGTTGATGTAGCCAAGGTCTTCCAAGAAAAATGTTGATAGTTCTGTCATGAAGAACAACCATGAAATCTAAATTGGATACAAGATCTCCAAACTGAGTTCTAAGTGTGATCTCGCCAAGAGGTTCTTGTTCATTTTTATCATATCCTTGCAACATCAAAGTATAAGGAGATAAATTAGATTCGGTGAGGCCCAATTGACTAAGTGTATGAATGGGGATGAGGTTGACTCCTGAACCATTATCAATGAAAGCTCTTCGGATGTCTAAATCATTGAAATTAACTAATAAATAAAAAGGTCTAATATGTCCATGCACAATATCATCTTCATCTTCATATGTAAAAGATATCACTGCATGGTATTATGCAGGATCATTCTCTACATGGTAGACTTCAGTCACAGCAATTTCAGTTTCAAATTCCTGAGGACTTGACGAAGCCTCAATGAGTGCCTCCCGAATATCCTTTGATAGATTTAAAGAATCCAGAATTGATAACTTGGCTGGTACTTAGGCCAAATGCTTCAAGACATTATACTTTTGGTCCAAAGTTCTGTGTTTCCCAACAGGAACATGTGGTTTCGCAGGTGCCTTAGAAGTTGATGCTTTGGAAGTAGATGCATCTTGTATCGGGGTAGGAGCTATAAATACTCCTGGATTTGGAAGATTATACCTAGTAGGTCTATTTACTTGCTGAAAGGAAGAAGGTGTAACTTCTAACTGATCTTCCAAAATAACTATGCCAAGACTGAATCTGCCATCCATGGAAGAACTTTCTTGTTCTTGTTGAGCTTGCTAAAGGGCTCTGCCATGAGTTTCTGCTACATATACAGTTCTAAAAGGGGTAGAATTTGAATAGTGGATTCTAGGATATCCACGTCTTCCTCTGTATCCTAGACCTCTGGAACTCCCTCTAATTCCTCTGTTTGATAAAAGGAACTCAGGCTCATCAAGATCAAAACTGTGACTGGCATAAGTATCTGTTAAGTGAATCATGTTAACAGAACCAAAGATAAACTCTTCATCTGATGAAGAATTTTCCTGATTAGACAGTTTAGGTTGTTCCATTTTGTGGGGTGGTGCTCGTGGATTTGAAGTAGATGGAATAAAATCTGATAGAGTCAAAGACAACTTGGGCTTTGACACGATCTCATCTTCTTCTAACTGCTCTTCTTTCTTTGAATTATTCTGTTTCTTTGAGGATTTTCCTTCTGATTAAGGGGGTTTTTCTGTGGCATTCATAGTAGAAGACACAATTGGTTTCTTCAATTGTGTTCGTAAAATGGCATGAGTTCAGTTGATCATTTTTCTGACCATCCAATCATCATATTTCTGTGCATTTTTTTTGACTTCTTGCCACTCGCCTTCTTCCTCTGGATCTGTAGCAGTAACACATGTTACCTGAGCTGAAGAACCTTTTAGTTTGACTTTTCATGAGTCCACCATTTTTTGCAGGAGGTCTTTGAAGACAAAACACTCCGGAATGGAATGCCACAACATCTGATGAAATGGGAAATAGTTGGGACAGTCTTCATCTCCTTCCTTGTTCAGCCTTTTGGGCCTTGGTAATTGAACCAAATTATTTTATAGATCTGAAATGAAGTAACCAAGAACTTTTTCATTTTGGAAAGAATAAACTTTTCTATTTAACTCCTCAAATTGTTTTCGTCTTTGATCTCTTTGATTATCTTGATGAAACAGCCTCTTTTTTTGACGCTCAGGAGGTGGAGCCCTTCGATAAGATAAAGATTTTGAACTAGAAGCTGGTACAGGTGCTTGTTTAAGCATAACTATATCAGTCTATGCTCTACCCATTATCCTTCCTGGAACTGATGTAATTACACGAGTTTTATCCTTAGTCTTCGTAAGAGAGTCTTCGATCTGCTGAGCGATTGAATTAAGGTCTTGAAACCCTCTTGTGTATTTCACAGGGATCAATGGTGTGCGTAATTCATCACACAAATTTTCCACACAGATTGGCAACAATTCTTCTTGAGGGAGTTCTAAGCTTAGGGAATATGTTAATCCCTTCTAGAGAGCAATGAAATCTGAAACCCATTCATTCTCCCTTTTCTTACAATTTGTGAGATCAAAAACTGTTGTCTTTGGCAATGTTGAGAAGAATTGAAGAAGGAATCTTTGGTGGAGATCTTCCCATATGGTAATTAACCGGGATTGCAATCTTGTATACCAAACAGAAGCAAGTCCTTGTAATGACTGTAAAAAACACCAAAGCTTAACTACTTCTTTTTGATGAGGAGTTCTCATCATAGGATCACAATGAGAAACAAAATGTGTTAAGTGTTGCTCTGGGTCTCCCGAACCATTAAAGATTGGGAATGTGGTACTTGAAAATTTTGATGGGGGGGGGGGGAATTGCATCAACCCATTCAGGGTAAGCTCTCTTTTATGGTTTAATTTGTGCACGTTTTCCCTCCATAGCTTCCAATCGAGCTGTTAATGACTCAATGGTAGTTATTGAATTTTGAGAAACTTCTGGTTGACCTTGGACCTGAGCAGGTGCAATAACTGGAGCTTGGACAGATGTGGTGTCTTGTACTGCAACTGATGGTAACACCACCGATTGTTGTTGCACATGACCCATAGGATTAGACCTGTTAGGGTGTACTGGTAAAGGAGGATATTCTTGATCCATCTCAGTAGCTCTACAACAAATTCCTGTGACTGATTGACTCCAGCATGCTTAGGAGGAAAACTACCTTGAAGTAGTTCTGCATTCAACCTCCTTAACTCCTTCATTTATTCCTCTTGTTGTGAAAACATTTGCTATAATGAGATTGATTGTCCTTCACCAGAGGAAGAGTATGTAACTTGATTTTTTTTCCTTTTCCCTTGTTGGACACCCTTCGGAGAGGGGGAAGTCGGTTACTTGAAGGAATACCTAGATTCTGGGTAAGCCTTTGATTTTGTGAACGCACACCTTCTTCATTTGTGTCTGTGTGTACAACTTCTTGAGCTGGAACTTCTTCATCTAATCCCTCTGAGTGAGCCTCAAGTTCTGGAGGATCAGCAACAATGGAATTGATGACATTTATTGATTCATAACGCATTGTATCCCCTCTATTGACATTTCTTTGATATTTTCTTCTTCCATGTCCTTGATGATATATTGTCTTTTGTTGATTTGATCCCTCAGGAACTTCTTGACGAACCGCAATTTGGAGAGAATCTCTTTATAATTCATCTCTTTTTCCTCTTGTGGTTTCTTTCTTAATCGAGAGAAGACTAACTTTCGCTGAGGAAGAGATTGAGGATTTGAAAAAGTCCCCAGTCTGGTGGACTGGGGCTATTCCTGCTGTTCTTGTTGTTCCTGCTCAACTCCTCGAATCCTATTTGTTGATTCTGAGGGTTGGGTTAAAAGAGTCCCCAATCTGGAAAGATGGGGATGTTCTTGAACTACTACATTTGAGACTTTCTTAAAAGCTCTCCTTATCTTGCGGACTTTAGTCCAGAAATTGGATGGATGAATCAACCTACTTCCACTCAAATCACCTGGTTCAAATGACCACTGGATGATTTCTGACACTTCTATCACCTGATGATGCGCCCGCTCTAAACAAGAAGCATGTTCTATATTCTCATTTTTCTGATGCAAGAGTAATTAGACAACTTGTTCTTTGTATTCAAGACTTTGGGAAGAACTAGTTGAGGCATGTTCCTGAGCAAGCCTTTGATTGCAAACAAAACCAATTGGTTGTAGCCGGCCATGGGCAATAACATTACATGAGACCATTTTTGGCATACTTTTTTTACTAGAGTGCACAGTTAAATGCAGTGCTCCATGAACACCCCATCCCCTAATATGAATACTAGATGGGGTATTGGAAATTAAATGATGCAATCTTTTTAGTACACTAAGTAATGAAGGTTGAAGGGTTCTCTGCTACTTTTTAGCCTTTGGATATCGGAAAACTAAGAGAGATGCCAAATCAATTTGGCGTTGTAACCCTTCTATTATCTTGATATGATTTTCATATTCATCATAAGATAATATTTCCTCTTTCAAGTGACAAAGAGTTTTCCATATGTTGGGAGGAATATTGTGAATACAATCTTCCGTCAACATCTATAGAATGTCATACTAAGAGTTAGGTAAAGGCCAAAACATGACTGGCACTTCACCTTTTGCCAGTTTTTTTCTCATATTCATCACTTCCTATTTATCATTCAATGAAGATTCTTCTACCTGATTAGACCAGAGTTGGTACTTCCTTGTTGCTTCATCAGATTCAACAATATTGGTAGAGAATTCATTTATCAACCTAGAAGATGAATGACCCAGGGGTGGTTCGGAGAATGACCTACACCCTGTGATATCTTCTGATTGAGAAAGTATTTCACCTGTTTGCAGTAAAGCATCAGACATGTCTGGATTCACATTTTCAAGTGCCTCAAGATAAGAGGGATTTCTCGTTACTGCATTGTCCTTTAAAGAATTTTCAAAGAAATGCGAATTACTACTATGGAGAGGACTTTTGCAGCTAAATTCATCATCATGGGGAGGACCACCATGGTGGGTTACAGCAAAAGATGAAACCTTTTGCTCCATGATCTTCTGGCCACATAGAGGGTTCTTGTAGCTCTCATCTGAAGATGATACTTTGAGATCGACCGAACTGTCATGAAGCAAGCCTTCATGAAGAAGTTTCTGATGAAGACCTTTGGAATTAATGTTCCCACTATTGTGAAATTAGAGAGTAGAATCTTGATTTCCAACAGATAACTGTCTGAGGGCTTCAAGAACTCCATCATCGAGTGAGGCCTTATTATAGATTGGCTCTTGATTTCTTGATTGTGTTGAATGGGTCTTCTTCTTAGATTCCTTCTTAATCATTTTTGGAACCACTTGTTGATGAAAGTGGTTACTCTGAGTAGGTATATGTGACTGCTCAGGAGAAATGGCCAGGTTATGCTGACAATCTTTATTCAAATCGGGTGTATGTGTCTGACTTGATTGTCCATATGACATGGGGGAGTATGCCCCATGATCCTCTTGGACTGGAATAGGGGTGTGTATCTGCTCCGGAGTGATATGCTGATGAGTCACTCTGCTGATAGGGATAGATTTATGTGTCTTTCCCTGAGATCCTGCTGAAGTTGTTATAATATCCTGGCAGGAATCCAGAATATGAGCAGATATTTGCTTCTCCTCTTTCACCATTTTCATAATGTGCTTGGTGACTTCAGCTGCTGGAACAGGAATATACTTCCATTCTGTGCTTGGAGTATGTGTATGTGCCTGCTCCTATCCTTCTTTTCCTGTCATTAAATTTGGACAGTACTCATGTGTGGGGGCAGAGAGTTGAGTCTGGTCCAAATTTGTCGTCAGAGATTTCTGACTGACTTCTCCGGGTGCTACCAAACGAGACTGTTGGTAGGCTTGATGAACATTGGCAGGTGTATGTTCCTGATTTGTATTCTTCGTCAAGTATGGTTGACAATTTTCTTTCAATACTAGAAGATGAGACTACGCATAGAATTGTTGATTGTAAATAGGTGTATTTCCCTACTTATCAGTTGCCACCACATTACACTAGTGGAAAAATTGTTTTTAACGTCGGTAGTTTAACGTCGTTTCTAAGAGACTGACGTTAAAATAACCTTTTTGGCGTCGGTTTTACAAAAAATTGATGCCAAAGATCAAAATAAAAGTTTTAGATAATTTACCAAACTTTAATTTTACAGGTCGTGGAGTGAAAACGGACTTACGGATCAAACGTTATGGGCGTCATAAGTTGTAGATTACATGACTTGATTTTTGGCGTCGGTTTTTTTTAATAACTGACATTAAAAGACCCTTTTTGGCGTCATTTTTTTGTAAAACCGATGCCAAATATCACAATAAAAGTTTTAGATAATTTCCCGAGCTTCAATTTGACAGGTTTTGGAGTGAAAATGAACTTACGAATCAAAAGTTATGGGCATCGTAAGTTGGAGATTATATGACTTGATTTTTGGCATCGGTTATTTTTAATAACCGACATTAAAAGACCATTTTTGGCGTCGGTTTTACAAAATACCAATGCCAAAGATCAACATAAAATTTTTATATAATTTCCCAATCTTCAATTTTACAGGTCGTGGAGCGAAAACAGACTTACGGATCAAACGTTATGGACGTCGGAAGTTGGAAATTATATGACTTGATTTTTGGCGTCGGTTTTTTTTAATAATCGACATTAAAAGACCCTTTTTGGCATCGGTTTTACAAAAAACAGACTCCTAGGATCAGAATAAAAGTTTTATATAATTTGCCAATATTTAATTTGACAGGTTGTGGAGTGAAAACGGACTTACGGATCAAAAGTTATGGGCATTTGAAGTTAGTGATTATATGACTTGATTTTTGGCGTCGGTTTCTTTTTAATAACCGGCGTCAAAAGACCCTTTTTGTCATTGGTTTTACAAAAACATGACACCAAAGATAAAAATAAAAGTTTTATATAATTTCTCAAGCTTCAATTTGACAGATTGTGGAGAAAAAATGGACTTACGGATCAGAAGTTATGGGCATCAGAAGTTGGAGATTATATGACTTGATTTTTGGCGTCGGTTGTTTTTAATAACCGACAATAAAAGGACCTTTTTGGCATCGGTTTTACAAATAACCAACGCCAAATATCACAATAAAAGTTTTAGATAATTTTCCAAGCTTCAATTTGACAGGTAGTGGAGAAAAAAAGGACTTATGGACCAAAAGTTATGGGCGTCAGAAGTTGTAGATTATATGACTTGATTTTTGGCATCGGTTTTTTTAATAACCGACATTAAAAAACCATTTTTGGCATCGGTTTTACAAAACACCGATGCCAAATATCAGAATAAAAGTTTTATATAATTTCCCAAGGTTCAATTTTACAGGTCTTGGAGCAAAAACAGACTTACAGATCAAAATTTATGGGCGTCGGAAGTTGGAGATTATATGACTTGATTTTTGGCGTCGGTTTTTTTTAATAACCGACATTAAAAGACCCTTTTTGGTGTCAGTTTTACAAAAAACCAATGTTAAAAGTCACTTTTTTGCATCATTTTTTCAAAAACCAATGTTAATACCCCAACATGAGAAAAAAATTAGCATCGGTTATATATTTAACTGACATTAAAAGTAAAATTACAAATATGCGGCTTCGATATTTCAATTTTTGCCCAACGCGCATTCCTATTTTCAAAATCCCGCTCAAATTTTATTGAATCGCCACTATAAAAATTTTCATTTACACTATATAAAAGCTCATCCTCTTTATTTAAACATTTTTTACATCTTTAATACAATCAATATTTTAAATATTCTTCAATCGACGATTTGTACAAGGTATTTATTTTCATCATTTAATTTCATTATTATTGTTTTTCTTATCACTAAAAATCTTATTATTTTTATAATGATGATGAATGATTCTTCTAATTGTGATAAAAAAATAACAATTCTTTATAAGATTCATTAGTTTTTGGGAAATTTTTTTATCACTCACTATTTTCATTACCGCGTGAGTTCCCCCTTAAAACGAAGTGAAATAATGATAAACAACATATCGATTCAAATGGCCCAATAAAAGAATTAAAGTTAGTTTCAATCATTAATTATATTTTTTTGTTCATTTGGCATATTCATTTTGGTTCTTTTTTTTTTCATGTATTCTTCGAAGAAATTTGTATCTATCGACCCATAAAGAGGTATAACTTACGGTGACCATAACTTTTGATCCGTAAGTCCGTTTTAGCTCCATAACCAGTCAAATCGAATCTTGGGAAAATATCATGTAGAAGCTAGATTTAGACGTCGGTTTTCTAAAAAATTTACACCAATGACCCCCGAGGTCATGAATTTCAGCGTCGGTTTAAAAAAATGACGCCAAAGACCCCCAGGGCCTGATTTTTTGTGTCGGTTTATATAAAAACCGACGCCAAAGATCCTCGAGGCCCTGAAATTTGGCTTCGGTTTTTATATAAAACGACGCCAAAGACCCGTGTGGCGAAGATTTTTGAATTCAGTTTATAAAAACCGACATTGAAACATATATTTTTTACATCGCCTTTATTGACGTCGGTTAAAAACCGATGTCAAATTGTAAAAAAACAGACGTGGAAATACATTTTTCCACTAGTGTTAGGTTGGTGAGCTTCTTTGGTTGCAGTCAGAAGAGCCTGCTGACTAGTGGATGAGTTATAAACATGTGTATATGCCTGCCTATAATACTTCGCCGAAATTTCCTGGTGGTATTGGTGTGTTACTTCCAGACGAGTCTGCTGGGAAGTAACATCAGGACGGATAGGTGTATATGCCCGCTTGTTGTTTTCCATCAAGTTGGCTTGATGGACTTATCCGGAGGGGTCAGAAGTAAGAACCTGCTCCTTTTTCACCAAATTTCTCCTCTAGTGGTTCGTCTTGCATGCTCGGTTCTGAGGGACCTGAGACGAACCCCTAAAGGCGATACCCTCATCATGTTGAGGGCGCACTGTTGCATGAGTCTGGTGGCGATTGTTGATGGGATCTCTCAGGAAGGACTCCTATCTACTTGAAATAAGGCATTGAGTGACCATCTCATTCACCTCCCCGTAATATGGGAGGGACTGGTGATTGCATTCCGGGGATAACAACCCGAAACGGTTGGATACGGTGGTTGGCACCACCTGCTTCTTGATCGCTGGTCGTCGCTTTCCGGACGACCAGGGTGAATTATTGACTTAGAGGGATTGTCGAGCAGCCTCCAGAGTCGGAATGGTGCCATGTTGATGGTATTCCTTAACCAATGCATTTAAAACCCAGCATTGAAGACGCTGAGTAGGTTATGTCGTCCTCAGAGCAGACGAGGATCCAGAAGGAGTAGCAGTAGAGGCATTCATAGGTGTGAAATTTAGAGAATCCATTTCTGTAATGCAAAGAGATCTTAGAAATGAGTTCCCATTTGATATAATATACATAATCAAGATAAGTTCGATCACTAAATCTTTCAGATGAGCTCATATGTTATTGATTGTTTTTTTGTCCCTCTCATTGAGTTTAAATAGGGGCCTAACAAATAAGTAAAACATCATTTAACTTGGTTAAGGATTCACGTCGGGTTCACCATTTTTTGTTTCCTCTAGAAATGGGGATGACCTTGTTTGTTTAAGGTTCAAAAATTCCAATCAGTTTCTAACGGGTTTATTCATAAAACTAGAAACATCCAATGATTCTATATCCATTTGGACCTACTTTACAAAGGTATGTTCTCATTAGTTGTGGACCGATGAGGCTTAAGAATTTTCATTGGTTGAGAGGATGGGAGGTCAGACTCATCACACCTTTTGGGGGGAATTATTGTCTATTATGGGACTCTCTTTATAGATTTGAGTTATGTTCGTGAATCCTTATAAAATTACCAAGTATGAAAATGAGATTTCCTTTAGATATGACAATCAATGATTGATATATATGAAATTTAATGAATATTTTATATGTATTTGACGTTCTTCATCGATAGAGAATCATCCGTATTTGTTAGAGATTCTTAGTCAATGGTATCCTTCAACACATTATATAGAAATCTCTTGGTCATTACGATAACCATACTAGTTTTAAAGCCACTCTGCGGGGCACTTGAAGTTTATTGTCGTTTAGAAGGACATGGATTGTTTCAGAGTTGGGATCGTACCCGCAGATGGGCTACTTAAATATCCTTGTTAGAAAAGGAATCAGAATCCACATATTTCTAGTGAATAAATATGGATTTTATGCAAGATTTATGGCCCAAAGAAAGATGTCATAATTACTTTTACACTCTAAGATCACGTGAGTCATGCTCAGTGTGAGAAACAAGAGGTATCAGTAAAAACCTGACGATTGTGCCACGAAAGATGCAATTATAAGAATTAACATGGTTCTTATGTATGTATGACTGCCCAAATAGAAGAATATCGGGACTTACTTCAGATAAGAAGCCCAAGAATAAGGTACATAAAAGTATATGTTCTTTATGGAGATTTGGATACATAACTTGGGGATTACTCCTGAGAAGGATGCCCAAATTAGAGGGGACTTATGATTGGGATTTATTCCTAAGAAGAAATCCCATATCAAAAGAAATTAAGAATTGGGGATTAACCCTAAGGAGGATACCCAAATTTGGGAATTTGGAACTTGAGGATTATTCCTGAGAAAGAGGCCCAAAAAGAAATTAAGCCTGGGTCTTACTTCTGAAAATGAGTCCCATGTTAAGGGGACTTGAAATCTGGGGCTTACTCTTGAAAAGGAGGCTCAGGTTAAGAGAAATTATGATTGGGGCTTACTCCTAAGTAGGATGCTCAGATTAGGGAACTTGGACTGGGGCTTACTCCTGAAAAGGAGGCCCAGGTTAGGGAACTTGGACTGGGGCTTACTCCTGAAAAGAAGGCCCATGTTAGGGAACTTGGGGCTTACTCCTAAGGAGGATTCCTAGATTAAATATCTTCTCATCTTAAATAATGAGGTTCAATTAATGAAATCTCTCACCTTAGTGACTTAAAGATATTTAAATCACTAAGTTTTGAGAGATGTTACACAGAATTCATTTCAGATAAGAAAGCCAACAAATGAACCATGAAAAAAAGGCCTTGAAGAGTATTTTGAAGGCTAAATCATGAATAGGAGAGGTGGATTTGAAGAAAAGAGTTGAATAAGCAGGAAGGGCACCCAAAAAGAGGTAGGTGTGCAAGTCATGTTGGGGCGCGCAAGTACTGGTCACGCAAGTATACTTGCGCGACACATGTGTACTTGCGCGACACATGTGTACTTGCGCGATGGTTAACCCATAGGGTAATACTTGGGCAAGACTTGGCTCAAGCCCGGAGTATTATCCCTAAAGGCTTCCAAAAGTGTGGTGCGCAAGTTTTGTTGAAGGGATAAGGTGGCGCACAAGTGTCTTCATTTCCCTTAAGGTTTAGAAACTTAGGCGCGCAAGTGTTGGTGAATTTCAACACTTAGTCCTTGTTCCCCCTCTTTAGATCTTCCATTATAGGTAAGAAACTACCATAGAAGTGTTTGAAAGACTTCATGTAGAGACTAGGGCGCCGAGAGCTTAAATCTGACTTTTGGAATTTTCTGTCCTAGAAATGGGGGGCCCACAAGGGGTATTTATAGGCTACTGAAGACCTTGGGAAAAAATCAAATAGGGTGCGCAAGTCACCTGCGTGGCCAATATGTGGTGTGAAAGTATACTTGCACGACCATGATGAAACTTGTGTGGCCCATTCTTAAAAAAATCATTTTTCATGTCTTTATCGATTTTTTATGTTTCTTCAAAGGATGAATCTCTCTATGCTAAGGTATTCCCCTTTTTTATTCATTAGACTCTGTGATGGAAAGGAGAATCAAAAGTATCCATAATGAAATATTTTTTTTGTTATAAGTTTAAATAATATCCTTGAACCCTAACTCTTGGATCTGGTGAAAAAACATAATATTTACATTTCTTACTTTGATTCTGATAAATGTGACCCAATTTTAGCCATCTAAAACTTCTAACATCAAACATAAAAATTGGATCACTTATATACCCAAGGTCCTTTTAATTTTATAGTTTTATAGAATTAGCAATAACACTTTTAAATTAGGAATTTCTACAAAGTAACCATTTTTTTCACAACATGAATTCTTAATAAAGACACACTTGTTTCATTCAAGGTAACTTCCATATCTAGAACTCTGACTTTATTAACTTTTCTACACATCCATAATCCCTATGAAATATCATTTTAAAATTTTTTATAATAAAAAAAATCATTAAGGGACATATAAAAAACAAAAGAAACCCATTAATCTATTTAAAAACCATGATATCATATATGATAATTTTCCTTTAAAATAATAAAATTTGAGCTCAAAATATCATTTACTTACACAAAAAATATAATTTACTTCCCAGATATTTTATTAAAACACTTTATAGAAAAATATAAATGAAAAATAACAATAATTATTGTTTCTTAGAAAACATGAGAACCCGTGAAAATCATTTTCTTGAAAACATAACTTTTTTACCCTTATAACCATTCCTTTAAAAAAATATCATTATATCGCCTTATGAAATCAAAATATTTCAATGAAAACTCATTGTAATCATATAAAATTCATGTAGTTTCTTTTGTACATCATCTTAATAGAACCCTTAAAATAACCCTCACATATGGAATAACCTACTCGGTTAAATCCAATATAATTCTCCAAATAAAATAATCATTATACAATGCATTGGGGAGATATATTAGGATCACCCATCATCATAAAAAATGTACAAGGACCATAAAAAATATAAAATACATAAAATATTACATTTATATCATCATACTCATAAATATGTACTTTTGAACCCTTAAGCAAATAATTTTCAAACATTGATATATCATTTTCCTTTTAAACCTAATTTTCAAAACTAAAATACCCAGAACAAAGGGAAGGAGAGTTTTTATTTGAAGAAAACATGTATTAGTATAAAACAATAATCCAAATATCAAATAATGGTTGTAGTTGTATGAAAATCCTTCTATTTTTTATATATTAAAATAGAATACTTCATTTTCCTTTTATAAATAAAGTCAAAACATCCTGTATAAAATAAAAAAATAAACTTTTTAAACCCTTTGAAAAAAATTAAAAATAGACATAATATTTCCTTCTTAATTTATTTATATCAATATAAATACATCTATAAAATAATTTTATGAATATTGATATAGAGTAAAAAATTATAAAAAAATATTTAAAACATTTAAAATATGGTTTTATGGTAAAGTTTTAATTACCTTGAGTTTGACTTATCATGTACATTTTTTATCTTATTAGATAATAAAATTATGTTAATTGTTTATTTTTTAATTAAAAAAAACCAGGTTTATTATTCCTTTTATTTCACTTATATCCATGTTATACTTAATTACATAATTAAATAATTTCATGTTGGATGTTTTGAGAACATTTAAATTATAAGTTGGAAATGCCTTGGGTAGGTTGATTATGGTTAATGGTGTAATTGTTTAATTATATATATAATAATAATCACCACATAATAATCATTTTTATAAATTAAATATAATTTTAAAACCAAATATATTGTTATAATAAAAGAATTATGTTAAAACATGGAGACTGTAGACCGTACATATGCTTGTGTAATGTTTCCATTTTCAACAAATCATTAGGGAAAGAAGTTAACTATTATTTTATCTTAACATATTCATTATAATGAAATAAATAGTATATAAATTTATTAAACTAATCTTCATGACCATCCATGAGAGGCATTTTTTCAAAAAAAATTGTATCGTTATGTGAAGACGGTATTCAGTACGTACACACATGTGATTATTACATTTTTTATGATTGGAATAATATAGATATTAATGATGTATTATATTTAAAAAATAATAATTATTCCATTAATGTCATATATATATATACATTAAATACATAATAATAATCAACCATAAAAATTTGGTGATGAGAAATGAAATGCCTTGGTTTTGCGAGGCGGTAATCTATACGTACACATAAATTATGGTTTTGTTTTCCATTTTTTGTAAATGACACAAATATGGTTATTAAATTAACATAATATAGTATTATTATATGGGATATATTTATGTTATTATATTTTAATGGTTAGGATATAATTGAAGTAGGTATAAGAAGAAGTAAAATTAAAATTCTTGGTTGAGATTATCTCCTCCTCATTGAAGAACCTCCTTTGGATCTCTCATTAAGGACCCCAAGGATGGTCAATTTAAGATACCATAACCTCTATAATTATAATAAGTATGTATATAATATATTTTTTTAGTTTTTTTTTTGAGTTAATTGGATCATGGTTATGTTAAGAATAGACTAGAGGTGGTGTCATTTTGTAGTGAAGGAAAAGGCATGCTTGGAATTACTTAAAATATTTAAATATAATAAATTATTTTTCATGTGAAATTAAAACCAAGTGAAAAAAATGAAATATGTGATAGATTAAGGTCTAATTCCTTTCAACTAATAAAATTTTTACAAGATTATGTGGAATTATAAACCTTATCTTTGGATATAACCCCTTTGTTAACCAATTTTAACCTTAACCATGGTAACAACTTTTTCAATACTAAAGGGTAGTACATTAATGGTCAAGGTATGAGATTTTAGATCATATCCTATACCAATTGTCTGATTTAAAAATTTTTATTATTTTTAAATCATTTAATAATATATCATTAAACATAAAATACCATTTAAGTGATTTTATAAACTCTTCACAGATTTTGAATTTAAAGATATAAATAAAAATATGGGATTATAATATAAAATCTTTAAAAATAAATTATACATTATTATTAACCATAAAATTCATGTGATGCCATAATTTAAATAAATAATTTTTATTTTGATGTTTTTAAAATCATTTACTTTGTTTTTTCTACTACTTGCGCAAGCATTGTGTTTGTTTTGTATAAGAATTTAAGGTAATTATACCATCACTAAAAATTAAAAATAAATTAAAATCAGAAAAATAAATTAATTAAGTTCAAACTGAAATTTTTTATTTTTTTGTAACATCTTCTAATCCCTATTTAAACTTATAATAGAAATTAAAAGGTAAGATAGTGACATTTTAGAGTTTTCCTTTACATAAAATAATATAAAGGTCATTATCAAAGAAAAAGGGAACAAAATGCCACATTATTAGAATATATTAAGGGATTTTAAAAATTAACTCACTAAATATATATAATTTAGGTTTTAAATAGATTTTTAAATCCTTAAAACATTATTTATAACCTTAATTACTTGATTTACCCTTACCAAGGTGGTAAATATTTACCACAATTACTATTCATTCTGATCACAAATAAAGTTGACCAAATTTACATATTTATAAATGATGATTCCAAATATCAAATCCATTTTATCAAATTTAATCCTTATAATTTTTATAAATTACTTTTAAAATAAACTCTCTAAACGTGATGAATTTTTTTTCCCAAAAATGAATTTTAAGTATAAAAAATGTTTTTATACCAAAATTAAGCATAATTTAATTTCTAATGTCATTAATTGGATTTTTTTAATCATAATAAACTAATTAAATTTTAAAACCAATTCAAAAAATGGTACTTTTTAAATATTTGAAAAGAAAATACATCTTTCTATAAAATCAATTTTTTACTATTCATTGAAAAAACAATGTTTTCAGATTAATAAAAAAATATCATATTAAGATATATTTAATATAATAATTTTAAAAATTATATCATTTTTATCAAATAATATTTATAAAATTGGTCGAAATTAATTATAATATTTTATCACAAAAAAATAAAAACCATTTTGGAAAAAAAATATATCTTTGAAGAATAAAACCACTTTACTAAAAAAATGAGTGCTTATTTCATAAGTATTAATCAATAAATTTTTATTGGGTTAGAACATAATATTTATATTCCACAATTTAGTTACTCTTATTCATACCTACCAATTTAATATCTAGGTTATGGTGGTCATATTTAGAATAATATTATTATGTGGTTCATTTAAGCTTTGTGTTGTGTGTTGTATATTCTATTAAACATAGTTTTATTTTAAAATATCAGGGTGTTACATTCTCCCCCTTCAATAAATTAAATCCTCATAATTTTATCTTTATCTTGTAAATAAAGGTGTTAACATTTGAAAATTCCTTTTTTCAAAAACCACAATATAATAAAAGTTAATGAAACTTTATTTTGAAAAGATGTAAATGGAAATATGAAGATCATCTAGAATAACACAAAAATAGATTTAAAAATAGTGGAACATTAGTGGGAAGTGAAAATATGTACATGAAGGAGAAAATTAATGTCTAAATAATTATGGGTATTGATAGAGAATGTGATCATGAGAAATTGAATAACCAGAAAACCATAAATCAGTAGGGGATAAAGAAGACCATAAATTCATTAGAAATAAATGTAAAAGAATAATATTTTTATTTCAAAATATTTTTCTTTTAGTTAAGGTATTTTTTTACCCTCAAGATGTATAACATTTTTAAATATACTTACTTGATTTATTTTCATTTCATAAGAACAATTTCTTTATTTGGTTGTAATTCGATCATTTTTTTTCTTTTATCACATCTATTACTCTAAGAAATGAATATTCATAATAAAATTTTCATGTCTGAAGCATTAAAATAAAATTATAGTGGATAATGTATCAAAAAATCCATAAAATTGTATTAAGTAATTCCTCCTATCTTTATTCCTTATCTAAAACCAAAATAGATAGAATATGGTAAGATAAAATCTAATATGTATAAACCTTTATGTGAATAAATAAAACATTAATCAACAAAGTATCAAAAATAACACCCAAATATTAACTTAAATCATTAGATAAATATCTAACCTAAGAATTCTTCAAAATATTCCTGACCAAGTTTAAAACCCAAAAAACATCAAGATTTGATCATATAATCTTCCATGATAAACTTAAAATTTATCTCTAAATAATATCAATCACTCATAAAGTCACATAAGAAAAAAATTATATTCCCTAATCATATAATATCCAAAATACAATAATATTTTCCATAAATAACATGATTTCTATAAATATAAAATAAAATCATATATAATTCCAAAATATATTTCAACCTTTATTGCTCGAGTAAAAACCCATCTTATCCAAAATTATTTCCATTTTCCTTAATAAAATAATGTTTCCAAAATAGGTAACTTATCTAAAAAAACATTAATCACTTAATAACCAAATCACTTTTCAATCTCATGGTTATATATATGATTAACCATATGTTCCCAATATGTAATAATGATTTTATCCCAATTAACCATAATTACCTCAACTTCAAAGATCATTTTAACCCAAAAGGTTATCAATACCTTTTAACTTACGTTCAAAAAATATAAAAGAATCATTCCATAAATAAACTTTTCATGAAAACAAATACAAAACCCTTGGGTTTTATTACCATAAATTTCTCCCAAAATACACTTAATAATCTTAAAATATCATCACTTAAAACCTCAAAAGGGGTGTTTATGACTTTGAACTAATGATAAACCTTGAAATTATAAAACTATGATAGTACCCATAACTATTTAGTTAACCTCACATGAAAACATCCTAATTCCAAAAGTTATCTAAACCCTACTCTGATACCAACTATAACATCCACGTACCTGCACTCCTAAATCCAATGCTAAAAACATAATCTTTACATTTCTAGATTTGATGCTGAAAAATGTGACCTAATTTTAAATATCCAAAACATACAACATAAAATGGAAAATTTTGATCACATAAATACTCAAGTACCTTTTAGGTTTGGAGTTTTAGATAATTAGTTCAGACTCTTTCAAAGTATACATTTCCACACACTGCCCATTTTTTCCACAAAATAAGTTCTTTATAAAGACACACTTTCTTTATTCAAGGTAAATTCCATATCTAGAAGTCTAACTTTATTAAATTTTATATTCATCCTTAAGCCAGGTGAAAAATAATTTGAAAATGTGGGATGAGAAAAAATAAGGATCATTAAGGGACATATAGAAAAATAAAATAAACCAATTAGTCTATTTCAAAACCATGAGATCATATAAGAGATCTTGTCTTTAAAATAATAAACTTTTAACTAAAATAATCATTTACTTAAACATGAAAAAATATTTATTTCCCCAATATTTTCAAAGAACACTTTATAAGTAAACATAAAGTCAAAATCATAATCATTAGGGTTTCTTAGAAAACATGATAACCCAGGAAAAATCATTTTATTGAAAACATAAATTTTACCTTTATAATAATTACATTAAACAAAAAATCGTTAGATTGACTTATGAAATAAAAAAATTCAATGAAAACTCATTAAAATCATATGAAATCTTTGTAGGTTTCTTGGTATATAATCTTCATAAAACCTTTACAAGAACTCTTACAAATTTAATAACCTACTCGATTAATTCCAATATAAATTTCTGAAGAACATAATCATTATCTAATGCATTTGAGAGCTATATTGGGATCACCCATCCTCATAAACAATTTACAAGGACCATAACACTAATGAAACATATAAAATCATTCATTTTCATTATCAATCTTATAAATATATACTTTTTAACATGTAAGCAAAACATTTTCAGATATTAATATATCAACTTCCTTTTAAACCCAATTTTGAAAACTAAAATACCCATAATAAAGGGAATAAAGGTTTTTATTTGAATAAAACATGGAATATTATAAAGGAATCCAAACATAAAATAATAGTTACAATGGTGGGAAAATCGGTCAATACCATATATGTTAAAATAGAAT
This sequence comes from Viscum album, assembly GCA_963277665.1. Lineage (NCBI taxonomy): Eukaryota > Viridiplantae > Streptophyta > Magnoliopsida > Santalales > Viscaceae > Viscum > Viscum album. Next base: position 862,811,914 of record OY728135.1, on the reverse strand, counting down.
ATTCATTTTTCATTTTGTTAATAAATTCAAAATATCCTATATAAAATATGTGAATATGTTTCTTTAGAAAAACATTGAAAGAATGTAAAAATAGATCGAAAATTTCCTTTATAATTTTTCTATATCAATATAAATATATCTATAAAATAATTTTTCGAATATGTATATACAGTGAAAATATTTAGAAATTAAATCTTTAAAACATTTAAAATAAGGTTTTAAGATAAAGTGTCCTTTACCTCGAGTTTGACTTGTCATGTACATTATTTATATTACAAAATAATACAATTATGTCAAATATTTACTGGATTAATAACATTTAATGTTTTTTATTCGTTTTATTTCACTTATATCCATATTATACTTAATTATTTAATCGATTAAGCTCATGTTGAATGTTTTGAGAACATTCAGCTTATAAGTCTAAAGTGGCTTGGGTAGGTTGACTATGGTAAAAGGAGTCATTATTAAATTATCTCAAAAATAATAATCATGACGTAAAATTAATTTTATACATTAAAAAAACTTTTATAACCAAATATGTCGTTATGAAAAATAAATTAAATTTTAATATAGAGATAGTAGTCCATACTTACATAGGAGTAATGTGTTCATTTTTTAAGGAATAGTGAGAGAATGAAGGTAAGTATTCTTTTATATTTAAAAATAACTTTCATATTATAAAAATTAAATACCATTATTAAATTTATCCCCATTACCATCCATGATAAGCAATTTTTGAAAAATAAAGTACATTGTTATGTGGAGACGGTAATCCATACATACACATATGCGATTATTCTATTTTTAATGATTGGAATAGTATGAAGATAGATGATATATTATTTTTAAACAATAATAATGATTTAATGAATATAATATTTATACATTAAATCCATTATAATAACCAACCATGAAATTTGGTGATGAGAAACAAAAATACATAGGTTTCGCGAGGTGATAATCTTCATGTACGCATAAATGATGGTTTCACTTCCCATTTGATGGAAAAGGATATAAATAAGGTTACGCCATTAATATAATAATATTTAAGTATATATAAGATACTGATGTTATTATATTGGAATGGTTAGGAAATAATTGAATGATTAAGAATTAGAAGTGAAATGAAAATACTATGTTGAGAAGATTATGTCCTCTTTGAAGAACAGCCTTTGGATATCTCTTTAAGGACCCTAGGGATGGCCTTTTTAAGAGACTGGATCTTCTATAAATTTTATAAGTATGTTTATAAGTGGTTTTATTAGGGTTTTGTTTAGTTAATTGGCTCATTATGGTGTGAATAATGGAGGATAGGTGGTGTCCCCTTAGAGTGAAAGAAAGTATAAAGTTGGAATTACTAAAAATATTTAAATATAATAACTTTTTTTCATATGAAAGTAAAACCAAGTAAAAAAAATTTGGATATAATATTGAATAAGTTTTAAAAAAATTCAAATAATAAAATTTTGATAGGTTTATGGTGCATTTTATACATTATCTTTGGGTTTAACCCCTTCATTAACAAATTTTAACATTAACTGTGGTAATAACTTTTTCAATACTAAAGGATTATAAATTTAATTATAAGATAAAAAATGGATCAAAATGTTCAATTTGTGAAATTTTAGAGCATGCCCCATCTCTCTTTTCCTATTTAAATATTTTTATGATTTCTAAATCATTTAATAATATATTATCTAACGAAAAATATTATTAAATTGATTTTAAGAACTATTCACATATTATGAATTTAAAGAAATCAATACTGGTTTATAATTCAAATATAAACTCTTTAACAATAAATTATACATTATTAGTGACAATTAAATTCATGTGACACCATATTCATCCAAAAAATATTACTTTTTGATGTTTTTAAAATAATTTATTTTGATTTTTCTTCGGCTTGCACAAGTATTGTGTTAGTGTTATGTAAGCATTTAATGTAATTATAACATCACTAAAAATAAAAAATAAATTACCATCATAAAAATAAATAAGTTCAGAGAAAACTTTTATAATCATTCATAAAATCTTATTATCCCTACGTTAACTTATAAGAGAAATTAAAATAAATAGTGTTTCATTTTGGAATTTTCCTTAACATAAAATAATATAAAGGTCTTTCTCAAGGAAAAATGGCACTAAAATTCCATATTTTTTTAATATATGATGGTTTTATTCAAAATAAAATAACAAAATAGATATCATTTAGGTTCTATATATATTTTTAAAGCATTATCACATTATTTTTAAGGTTAATTACCGAATTTTTCATAACTAAGTTGGAAAATATTTACCACAATTATTATTTATTATAAACAAAAAATAAAGTTGAAATATTTAAAAAATTTATACATTAATATTCTAAATATAGAATTAATTTTATCAAATTCAATTTCTATAATTTTGATAAATTAATTCTAAAATAAACCTATAAAACACGATGAAAAATAGTTTTCCAGAACTATGCATTTTAAGAATAAAAATGTTTTTAGAGAAAAATAAAAAATAATTGGATTTTGATTAATAAAAATGAACTAATGAAGTTTTATAACTAATTAAAAACAAAATGTGACTTTTTAAATATTTAAAAAGAAAATATAGTTTTCTATAAAATCAATATTTTCCACTATTCACGGAAAACTCAACATTTTTAGAAAAATACCAAAATTTTTATCACAATATAATTTTGATATTGTGATTTCAAAAATTATATCATTTTTATAAAATAATATTTCAAAAATTATCAAAAACTAATTATAATATTCACTCGCAAAAAGCAATAAAAACCATTTTTTAAGAAAACATATGTTTTGAAGAATAAAATCACTTTACTAAAAATTAAGTTCTTGTATATTAATCAATAAATTTATATCAATTAGAAAAAAATTTATATATATTTCAAAACTTGTTAACACATATTTATACCCAAAAATTCAATGGCCAGATTATAATGGTCGTCTTTAAAATAATATTATTTTGTGGTTTATTTAAGCTTAGTGTTGTGTGTTTTATAAGCTATCTAACATAGTGTTATTTTGAAATATATGGGTGTTATAATTTAACTATGGTAAAAAAGAAAATATGTGTTCCCATGGTGTAGAGAATAGTGTTTTGGGGTGCTCGATGAGTCTCTCTATGAGAAATGGGAATACCACCACTCTATGTTGCTTGGCTTGGTGGTTATTGGTTGAGGCATGCATAAGTTGTGAACATGGGAAGGAAAAAAATGAGCTAGGTCTCCCCAAATCTAAGTTTTTAGTGTGGTGAGTTGAAAAAAAGTGATGGATTTTTTCATGTATTATGTTAATGATCATGGTGGACATTTAGGGGGTTGAAACGGAATATTTCATACCATGGTTCATGGAATGGTATTATTCAAAGTGATTAGATATAGTTTTAAAAAGAAATTATCTTCAACGATATATTTCCATTTTAAATGATTAGAAATTGGATCCCCTTTTACCAAGGGGCACCATAGTTATAATGAAGGTTAACATGCTTTTGTGGAGGCTATTTTATCCTTATCTATAAATAGGGGTTTGGTTCCCCTTGTTTCAACTTTTTATCTCTCCCTTCGAACCCTAGTCAACTCTTGATCTGATCCTTACTCTCAAGACACTTCCCTTGAGGATCTAAACCCATTGGTTCATTGGGATCAAACACTCTTGAATCAAGGTACTCTCTTTTCCTCTACCCTTCTCTTTTTTCTTTTTTCCTTCTTATGGAGGTTCATTCTGGTGTAGTTTTTGTAGTTTGAGATAATTTTCATGCATGTCCTAATGGTGGTTTTTTTTGTTATAATATTTAGTGGTTTCTTTTTATTTTTTTAGTGTTTGAACCTTGATATTATATTCTTTATTTAATAACATCAAAAGTTTTATCCTAAGGTAGTGGATTTTATAACTTTCATACTTTATAAAAATGTAAGGATATCATGGTTTAGTTTCTTTGGGTAATGTTATTATTCACCTAAAGTAAGATAATAACTATAATTAAGAATGATTTTGAATGAGATGTTTTGATCAGGTACATTGATTTGATTTTTATGATGCCTCTTTAATTTTCTAGATAGTGTGAAATAAATTTTTCTATGGTTATGTTTAGAATTTTTCATGGTTTATTTGTTTTATATTGGTTAAATAATATAAATCTAGTAAATATAAAATGATTAAATAAATAGTCATGTGAATTTAATTATCATTCTTCCTTAAAAATTATTGAATATGAAAGTATTACTTGAAGCATGTTTATGGTGTATTCTTAACTATTTTATAGTTGTTAAGGATGGGTTACTTATTACTAAAAAAAATTCATAATGAATTGGTTCATCAAAAAATGGTAATAAAATTTTGTTTTCTAGAGATAAATTTTTGAGGTTGAGAAAGACCATCCTTGTTTGATAAAGTCTTAAATTCCTTGGTGTTATGGACATAGTTTTCCTTTGAAATTGTGTGTTTTGAATACTTTTTTTCATTCATATGTTCTCTAGTATTATGGATCATTACTATGATTTGATGTACAGGGTTTTGTATGGTTGGGATGATTGGAAAGGGGTGGATGAAACAGGTTGAGAGTGGGGATTTCTTGTCACCTTTTGTTGAGATGAGGTTGATGATAAGGTAGATGGAACGGGTTTGTTATGTCAAAATGGAAATATTAAGACATGGGAGGGGATGAATTTTGTTCCTTAAAAAACTTGATAGAAATTGTAATACCTCTTTAGATAAAAGAGATTTATTCCTTTTATATTAAATATGGGTAATCAATATAATAAAAAATTAGAAAAGAATACAGTTTTGTATAGTGGTTATGGGAAAAAAGATCCTCTAGTCCACTCCACCAATAGTCTCTCCAAAATCTTGGTGATTTTCACTTGGAGGTCCTTTTTTTAGAAACCTCAAAAACTAAGTGTATGCAGTTGACACCTTACAATTAAGGCTTTTACATGGCCTTCTAGTTCTTTTATAGGGAACCAAAATATCTACAACTTAGTATGGTAAGCTAACAATCCACCAATAGCTAAGTATGAGAAACCAATACTCTAAAATGATAATAGATTAGTATATAGATGTTGAAATATTTTTGGAACATATTTTTAGTAACAACATACAGTTGTATACAATCTTTAATAAAACATAGTAGCATTAAAATATTATTAAATGTCAAATATTATTTCTTTAGGTAGTGGCAGAGAAAACACTAAGAAGATGATCAAACATGCATGTCTCCAAAATGTAACTTTGATAAGTGATTTATCAAACTTTAATAAAATATTAAAAAAGATATAAATCAGCAGCAACAATAGTCAATCAAACAAACAGTGATCAAAACATGTATGTCTATAAATTGTATCTCTAGATTTGATGATTCATTCTTATTTATAAATGATCATTTTTATCTTTCAGAATAAGAACATATATATATATATATAACATGACGGTCAAGTTCCTTCAGGTCAAAAATATCCACAAATATTTCATAATAAATCATAAATATTTTAATTCAAAATGTTTAAAGAAATTCATAACTTCCCTCAAAATAGAAATAATTTAATATGTTGAACATGAGCCTTTGAATCAGTCTTTAAATAACTTTAAAAAGATATTTATTTCTAGAAATTCCATTGCAGAAAACCCAAAAATAATCTATAATTCAAAACTTGGTATTTGACCAAGTCAAACATAAGTTTTATCTGTGTAGTGATAAACTCCAAAAGTATGGTTGATAGAGTAAAGTTGATCACAAAATTATGTATGATTAACAATATGTTTGTTCCTCAAATGCAGGGTTTCTTCAAAAAATTAGGTTTTATGATCCATACTTTTATTCCAAATGTAGGATACACAAACCATATTCTCCACCTAAAATGTAGGTTATGAATAGTGTTTTTATACTACTTATAAAACACATCCCGAATACGTATTCTTTAATAAATCAAATAACCTCCCACAGGTTAAAAACTAAATATGATTCCAGAATAAAAATAATTATTACAATAATTATAATCCTGAAATTCACTTAAATTAACTTTATTAGAAACATAAACATGGGTGTTTATGAGAATCCAAATAAAAATTAATTAATAAAATTGTTAAATCAACACATTCTCAATAATCTCCTCATTTTTGATGATCACAAGACCCATAAAACAAATATTAATATTAAAAAAATATGAGATGAAATTTTTAAAAATATGAGAATAAATAAATTTCAATAAAATTTCTCCTTTATAATGAAAAATATTTTTACAAATAAATTTATCACATATATATTTTACACTTTTTAACATAGTTATTTCCATATATTTCTCATATTTATTCCTATAAATTTTCTTAATATTTTTATCTTTCCCCATAAATTTCTCCATTAATTTATCCATTAATTTCTCTATTAATTTCTCTATAAATTTCTCCCCCTTTTTGTGACATCAAAAACAAATTAAGAAATAGTTTAATTCATTTTTAACAAATATATGTGTGTGTGTGTGTGTTTGATATTTAAACTAATAGAAACTGTAAAAATATTCATATTTTACCAAAAAAATATATTTTAATTTTGATAAGATACAATAGTGAAAAAGAATTGGGATTTTTGGAAGGGTTAAGTGGTTCATTGAAGTCTTATACTTAGAGAATCTAGAACTCTTAATAGATGTTCTATTATCCTTTAAACATATACAGATTTTTGATCCATCAAATATAATAATAATTGTTTAAGTATAAACTCTTTTAGATGATTAAGATCTTACTTATTAATAAATTCTTTTATTATTGTCACCATTTGAGTTATCATCACTACTTTAAATGCATCAAATTCTTATTTAGAAATTTAAAGTTCTAAAAAAATTATACTTTGAAGAGTATCGAAAACTATATTTGAAATATAATACTTTTCCAACTCTTCATATGATTTTCTAGGCCTTTTATATCTTCATGTAACTTAATTACTTATTTATTCAAATGATTAAACTTGGACAAGAACTCTTCATATTGAACTTCTAGTTCTTCAAAACCACGTATTTATGTATCTTTTATGAATGATTTCTCTATGTAATAATTAACAAATAAAACTGATTTTTCTCTAAAAAAGTCAGTCATAGCATAAGTAAAAGAACTACCTCACTTAATCTTTGGACAAAAAAATCTATAAGATTGAAGTTCTAGGTCTCTTCATGCTTATTAGAGTGTTTCTTAAAAATTATTTGAGTTTTTAATTTCAAATAAGGAATAAAAAAAGGTTTAAGAGGGTTTGAGAAGAATATTTTTAGGTTTTGAAAGAGTAATTAGAAAGGTTTCACTCTGATGGATTATAGGCAAGGTTTCAGATTCCTCAAGCCAAAAGATAGATTAATAATTTCAGATTTTAATCTTGAAGAGACAATTTTATACAAGAAAACTATATTTAAAGAATATGTTACATAATTGAATAAAATTTCTGAAAAAAATAAATTTCAAAAAAAATTAAATTAACAACACGGTTTTTATTAAAATAAACCTATCTTTCTTCATATGATTTTAATTTAATATAAGAAAGTACCATAATCTCTCCCTGAATTATAACCCCCTTAGAGAATATTTTTAAGAACTTATAAAAAAAATTGTTTAAAATAAAAAAAATTTACACAAACAAGGATACTTTAGAAACTTCATTACATATATTAATATAAAATTAAATAATATTTAAAGAATGTGTATGATGTAATTAAAATTTTAATAGACTGATTTCTCACATTAAATAATATAATGATAAAAATTATAAAATTTTAAGAATGAAGATAATTATTTTGGGAAAAAATCCCTTAAGTTATCATTGAATTATTTTTGAGGTGATTGTGTTTGTTGAAAAAGAAGGCCTCCATGTTTTGTTTGTTGACAAAGCAAACCACAATGTTAATTTTGTTGAAAAAGGGGGTTTTACATAGTGATTTTTCGAGTTCAAGAGATATTGTTGACAATCCATGATTGAAAGAAGAACCTCGACAAAGGAATGGATGATCTGGAGGCGGTAAAAAAAGAGTAGATACATGGTGGTGCCGTTTTCCAGTGTTTACCAAATTTTTGGACCTCAAAATTGACAATGAGAGAAAAGTATTTTTGGAAAAGGGACTTGCGTACCAGTTTCTTAGAGGCTTGGAAAGTTTTTCACCATATGTATTTCAAGATAATAACGTCAAAATATGAAAAAGGAAAGAGGGGTGCCCATGTTTTGGTTTGGGCACGTAAGGTGACTAGGGCGACAGAGACTAGGGCCGTTGGACTTGCGCGTTGGAAGAATAATTGTGTGCGGTGCTCAAGGTGCCCAAAATGCTTATAAATAGAGGTATACCCATCCGAATTTTTTATGAAGCTCAAAACTTAGAGAAAATTAGAGCTCCAGTCATGAAGGTGGTTTGGGCGTGCAAGTGGTGGTGTGGGTGCACAAGTATAAGGTTATTCAGAAGTTGTGCACCAGTTGATAGTTATGCGCCAATATTGTTTTGGGTGTAAAAAGTGTGAGTCGCCCAAATTATGAGTTTGATAATGGAGTGTCGCGCAATTGATTAGGTGAAACTTGCGTTCCAGGCATTAGAGACGTGCGCCAAAGCATAGAGAAGCGCTCCAGGCATTGGAGAAGCGCACCAAATAATAGAGAAGTGTGCCAGGCTTAGATAAGCATTCCAATCATTCTAGGGTTGCGCGAAAGTTGGAAGATTTCCTAGTACCTCTGGTGCAAAGTGATATTAATTCGTGGGTGAAGGTTTTACGTCAACATAGAATCTATCAACATTTAAGGATGCAGAATTCATTAGTGACAATGAAGGGACTTACATTTCCATAAATTTTGAGTGGATTCTTTCCAGAGCAGTGAGCAAAGGAAGAGGAAGAATGTGATCCTTTCTACTAGCAGTGAGCTAGAGAGAGAAAAATAGGAAGTGACCCTTGGGAAAATAGTGAGTATACCCTAAACCTTATAAAGGTAGTTTGTCTGGGTATAGAAGTGATCTAGCCCAAACATTGTAAATTGGCAGTGAGCTTTAGTGGATTTGGTACATCTTCACATCGTCATTGTATGCTCCTTAGATGTAGCCCAGTGAGGGTGAACCAAGTAAAAATATTTGTGGCTGCCTTCTTGCTTCTCTAGATTGAATTCAAAGAATCATCACTAGATAAATAAGAAATGATTATGGTCTTCATAAACACTAATGTGCAAACAAAGTGACCCTTATAACAAAGAGGTCAAGATCCAGTGGGGTTGGAAGAATATGTTGAAAAGAATATTCGTACCATGATTCACCCCCCCCCCCCCCCCCCTCTTAGGGTATCAACGCCCCTTTTGGTCCTAAAAATTAAATTTAGAAGAAAATGATAAAACATTAAAAGTTTTTCTCCCCCTATATAAAAGATTTAGTGCATTTAAATTGAATATTAAAATGGAATTAAAATACTTCCTGGATTAACAGTTCCATATCTATGAAATTTTTCGTTCAAAAGAAATTTCCATAATTTTAAAGTATCCACTTAATGATATAACAATATATTCTATTGGTTCACACCTATAAAGTATCAAATTCAAGTACCTCTTGGTACCCATATGATTTTGGGTTTGGCATTACTAACAACTAAAGACTTAGGTAACCAAATCTGTTATTTTGAGTAAAGACTCCATAAATAAATTTAGATAAATATTTTGAATAATAAAAATTATTGATACCACAAAATTGAGGTTTTTTAAAATATCAGTTAATTTCATAATGTTTATTTATTCCATAGTGAGAAAATTTAATAGTAGATATACTCTTTCTTTTTGAACCAGGAAAAAAATTATTTCTATATAATTTGGGTTTTTCAACATTGCTACTAATCCTATGTTTTCCTTCGTTTATGGATTTATTTTTTAAAATATTATTATTTAAATAGTTTTCTCATTTAATAAGAATTCTAGAGGCTTATTCTAAAGTATTAACTTCTTCTATTTTTTCCTTAATTTTTTCCCATGAAAAATACAATAAAATTTAGATCCTAAACCTAAAATATGTTTTTTTAAACATTATTTATCAGTAAAAATAATATCATAAGATTTTATAACTTTTCTATGATCTTTTCTCAAAGATTAAAATTTTCCTTGAAGCATAAAACAATATTTATTTAGTTTATAAAAAAAATTATAATTTATAATTTTGAGGGTTAGAATTTTGTACCTCATCAGCATGATCTATGATACATAGATTTATCATTTTATTTTCATTATTAGATTCTAAGTTTGTAGTAGATTCATCAGTTTAATTATAAGTAGCACACTAGTTTTTATTCAATGATCTATTACCCTTTCTTTTATATTTATATTTCCTTTAATCCTTAATCATGGAAAAATTTGACTTTATGTGACCTTTCTCCTTACATTCATATAATTTATCTTCTTTATTACTTTTCTTCCTCTTATTGTACAGTTTTCCAAATATTTTAGAAAGATATGATAACTCTTTTCTTGAATATAGATAACTTGAATCATAAAATTCATCCATGGTATTTTTAAGTGCAACATATTTCCTTTTTATCAAAATGTGATTATCAGCTTCAGCTTGTATCTCATCTTCATACACCATCAAAGTTCCAATTAGTTCTTCCATTATCAATTCATTAAATATTGTGTATTTTTTAATAGAAACATATATTCCATTCAACTTTAAGGGTAAAACTATGAGAAATTTTAAATCTTGATCTGATTGTTTAATTGATTCTCTCAAAGAAGCAATATCATGGAAAAATTCTCCCAATCTTCCATTCATCTGAGTGATGTTTTCAAATCCATGTATCCTAAATGTATCAAATTTAAATTTTATATTATTTTACCATAGTTTTAAGAAATTATTAGTTCCTTAATAAGAAATATAAATAGTCTTTCACATCTCATTTGTATTAGAACACTAAGAGACTCGATTAAATTCATGAGTTCCTAATAAATATATAGTAGCATTCATTGCTATCAAATTAAGTTCATATTATTTATCTTGATCATAATTACATTTTTTCAGATCATTTTTAGAAATTTCATAAGGCTTTAATACCTTAAAATAAACTCTTATTCCAATATTTTTTAAATAAATAATCATGTGTTCTTTCCAACATCTATAATTATCACCATTAAAATATTGTGAACAAATCATTAAAATATCTTATCTAAGATCATACATTGATAATTATCTTTATCTAGATCTTTAACTATGACTCCTTAGAGTCAAAATAAATATAACCACTTGAATAAAAACTTATTATATCAATTTTTGGTATTGGATAGAATCAGTAGAATATTTAAGGATTTAAAAAAAATATACCACCAGTGGATATTTTCCACTAATTCTAGTTATTGTTATCAAGAATAAATAGAAATTATTTTAGCAAATAGAAATAAATAAAAATAGAAAAACCTATGATACCAATTGATAATTCATAACAACAAAAATGATGACAAAAGAGGGGTGAATTGTGTTCCTTCAAAAACATGATGAAAACTAGAATTCCTTCTAGAGATAAAAGTGATTATTTCCTTCTCTCTTAAAGATGAGTAAGCATAGAAAAATAAAATAATAAAAGAACACAATGATGTATAGTGGTTCAGGTTACAAATATCCCCCTTTCCACTCTAATAACTCTCTCTCCATGAGCTTGGTGATTTTCACTAGTAGATCCTTTTTCTAGGAACCTCTACAACTGAGTGCAGGCAGTTGATACCTTATAATCAAGGATTTTATAGGGTTGTATAGTTATTTTATAGGGAACTAAAATATCCACATCTTAGTATAAGAATATGAAACTATATAAATGTCTGACTACAAGAAACCAATACTCTAAATAGATAATATATTAAGATTTATATCTTGAAATAGCTTCGGAACATAGTTATAATAGCAACCAACAGTTGTATAATATATTCAATAAAATACAATAGAATCAAAATATTCTTCAATTTAAAAGAGATTTTATTTAGATAGTATTAGATAAAACACTAGGTAGATGATCAAAAATTTATGTCTCTAAAGTATAGCTATAATAATTTTTTTTAAACTGAAGAAAAATATTAACAAAGATATATAACAGTAGTAATAGCATCCAATCAAATAGATAAAGATCAAAAAATGTATTTATCCAAATTTTAGCTCCATAGTTGATAACACATTCTTATTTTTGAACATATATATATATATATATATATATATCTTTCATAAGAATAAATTTTGTATATTTAATATGATAGTTGAGTTAATTTAGGTCAAACGGCTCTAGAAATATTAAAAGATAAATTGTGAATATTTTAATTCAAAATGTTCAAAGAAAGTCATAACTTCCCTAAAAAATAAGTGAAATTTATTCTATTGAACATCATATTTTTAATCGATATTTAAACATATTTAAATATATATTTAATTATTATGAGACCCTTGCAAAAAACATGAAAATAATCCATAATTCAAAACTTTGTATTTGACCAAGGAAAATATAGGCTTTTTCTTCATAAAGATAAACTCCAAAATCATGGTTAATAGCATATAGTTGATCAAAAAAATTAGGGATGATAAACCATACATTTATTTCTCAAATATAGGGTTGCTTCTAAAATTAGGTCTTCTGATCCATACTTTTATTTCATACATAGGGTATACAAACCATACATTTTACTTAAAATGTATGGTTTAAACAGTATTTATATAATATATATAAAACACATCCAGAATACTTATTCTTTTAAAAATAAAATAACTAACCATGGGTTAGAACAGAATATGTTTCTATAATAAAAAATTGTTAAAGTAATTATTATCCTAAAATTCACTTAAAGTAACTTCATTTTCAATATAAATGTGGTTGTTTATGAGCATAAAAAATAAAAAATTAATTAATGAAATTGTTGAATCAACACATGCTCAACAAGTTTGAGATATGGCCTTTCCTATTTTCTAGATTATTATGTTGTATTTTTCTTGTATTTTTTCTATGGGTTGAGAGATGATATTTCCTATATTTCTTGATGTGTATTTTTATGGTTATTTTTCCTGATGGTTGTTGTGGAATCTAACTACCTACTATAGTTGGTTTCTGAACCATAAGTGAATTTCCTTGTGATAGGTTAGGATGACTCCTATAGTATTCAGATTATAGAATGGTAAATTAATTAATAAATGAACTCATTGTATAGGTGTTTTTGATGTTGTTAATACTAAATAATTGAAGATGTGGAATAGTTGGAATAGATTCTCTGAGATTATGGGATGGAATCTGAAGATAATAATCTAAATTATCAAGAATGTGTCCATGTAATGAAATGAATTTATTAAACTGTAATTTAAAAATGGGTTTAATGAATGAACATAAATTTATAATTACTAAGTTAATATGATTAATGAGGGTTGAATCTTGATGCTTGTGTGTATGTATGAGATCTAGTTTATTGTGCCTTATGGGTGGTAGTCGGGTGTCATCCTGGATGATAGTTGCATTTGAGTCATATACTAGGTAGTTTCTCCTAGTGTGGTTTTACATTCTATTATTCCTATATTTTTGATTCTATATACTCCACCACATAAGTCAAGTAGCTAGTTGAAACCCAAATGTTTTTGGGTATGGGTGTTTTCCTCAAAATTCAGGTTAGTGAGGGAACAAATGGATGATTTCTCTATCTTCTCTTCCCTCTCATTAGTGTTTCATGATGTGTATGCTTATCTAGGATAAAATGGATTAAGTTTTAGTGTGTGTGTCTGTGTGTTTCCATGAGGTATGATGGATCTCAGTTTTACTATGCATGTATGTACATGCTATAGAAGATTGAGGTTATAGTAAATACTTGTATTCGGTTGTGGTGAATACTGTTTCATGTGGGTATACATGCATGGAATATAGTTTATTGAGGTATAATGAATGATACATGGGATTTAATGGATTTCACACTTACTATTGTTTATGATGATGTGGTTGTGATGAGCTGCATGGGGTAAAGGATGAGATGTGGTATGTATGCATGAGGTGGGGGATGCCTTATGGAAGGGATTGTAGCACAGGATGTTTGGAATGGGATCATGAGATTAAAAAACCAATGGGTAAGTGGATACATGGTAACTTTCATATATATATGTTTGATATGGATAGGATGCTTCTACGTGTTACTTGGTGAGCGATCCCTAGTGAGTATGAGGTATAGTTTTACCTATTTAGGTAGCGAGTTGGTTTCATTTGTTTACTCACTAAATTTTAGTATGATTTTTTCACGTTTACATGATAGGTTTTGGGGATGATCATATTGATTATACCAACATGATCAACCCAAATATATATATACAATATTTTTTAGGTCTATAGGAGATGTTTGGTGATTGAGTTAGGCATTACTAGATGGGAGTGGGTTTTCAGGAGTTTTTAGAGTTCTTGGTCACTGACTAGGCTATGTTTTGGTTTTTAATTTGTTTTTTGTTATGCCTGACATTATATTCATGTATAGGGGTTGATATTTTATTTATACTTGGAGTTTATTGGTGGATATCATTTTATCTCTTATCCTTAAATGTATATAAAGATGGTAATATATCCCATGTATTAATTGTATACCCTCGGTGCTAGTTTCCAACCCATGGCCTTTTAGAAATTAGTTTTAGGGGTTACCCCCATCTTCACTACTAGACCAGGAGGGGTACTGGTGGAGAGGGGAGTCATGAAAGAGTGGTATCAGAGCAGAAGGATGAGATATAGGATGGATTTCAGAGATAGTCACTAGTGATTATTTCTTAGGTTGGTAGGCAAATAATATTATTAACACTTATTACATTATATAAAAAAATTGGAACTGGTTAGTATATGAGTATTTAGGACCCCTTGTGATCTAATGTAAGGTCTATAAAGATTACTAAACATGCTAAGTGAAGTGATTTTGTTGATAAGGTAGAGACCTACTTAAGTATCATACATCATGAATTTTTATTCATGTGTTTGAATTAGGTAAACAATGGGAATTAGGTTAAACTTAAATTAATTAATTAACCTTAAATATTTCATATTATGGGTTTATATGTCCTTAAAATTTCTTCTTTTACTGAAATATCTCTAGGCTGACATCCCCTTTAGGTTTGTGTTGATGATTTTAGTAGATCACCATATAGATGAGGTTAATGAAAACACTTGTAGGAGGACACTCCAAGAGTTTTAGTACCAGGATATGAAAAACTATGAGGGGTCCATTTCAGATTAGAATACCGAGGCTTGGTTAGAGGAGGTAGATATTTCCTTTAGTTTGATTCAGGATTAGAGGGAGCATTAGGTTTTCTTGGACATAATGATGTTTCATGGGGAAACTTGATAATAATGGTTCTTATTACTTTGGGGTTTTAATAAGTTTGTTGTTATATAGGAGAAGTTTTGTGATTAGTTTCAGGTTGATTTTATTTCTTCAATAGTGATGGTGGGTTATAGGCAGGATACTCTTACTCTCCACTAGAGAAATTTCAGTGTTAGGGAGTTCAATATCCATTATAAGAACAACTTATTTTATAATTTGAACCTTATTCCAAATGAGGAGGATGGAGAGAGGAATTTCATTAAGGATTTTCATCCAAAGATGCAGCACTAGGTCACCCCATTCCTATCTCTAACATATCTTAAGGTGCTATCAAGGGAAGATGTTGTTGAGAGGGTTATTGATAAGACCAAATCATCTTGGGAGGGGAGTCTCCATGACTCTCTATAGACTATAGTTGTGGCTATAAGTTCTTAGATTTATTATTAGTAGAATATTCAAACAATAGGGAGTCAATTCCATCCTTCTTCATCCTGTTTCACTGGGTCTATTAATTCTTAGAATCTTTCTAGTGGATCAGACATGGATTTTTATGGTTGTAGAGGTCATGAACATTATAAGATCAAGTGCTTGACCTTCCTCGGTATTATTATTAGATTTAAATTCCCTCTATAATCTCACCTATTAAAAAATATCCTCTAAGGTAATAGTTGTGAAATGGAGATCTGGTTTTAATCTGCAAAGAGGTAATGATGTGGGTATAGTACATCCATGTGATTCCCCTCATCTATTGGGTCAGCAAGTAGAGCACATCCATAGTGACTATCACCATAAATTCCAAAAAGTTCATGGAGTTATATGTGATTAGATATATACCTCATAGTTTCCAATGTTAGGAGATCCAGATGTTGTTTGAGGTATTATATTTTTATATTCTACTTGGGTGTATGCTTAGTTTAATTTAAGAACTATGAACCCATTTTTATACCCTCTCTGTTTTATTCTTTTGTACTTGATGTAATGAGACTTCTAGTGTCCTTAGTATTGACTATTCTAGTTAGAGTTCAAGATCTTGTATAATTTGTATTGATATTACAAGTTGATATTGGGGAACCATGACTCTTGGAGAGGTTCTTTATGTTTATATATATAATCATACAATATCAACCTTTACATGGATTATCTATATT